>JAYESD010000006.1:166480309-167813587 GCA_036927565.1 Tuctoria greenei
GCCTCCTCTGCTATGACGCCGACCGCGGGGCCCAGACGCCTTCGAGTATATCCGGCAGGTCGAAGGCAAGGTCGACGTTAGTGAGAAAGCGGCCGGGTTCGTCGCCATCATGAGGACCAACAATGAGTGTAGGTGGTGTCGAATTCAAGCCTTGGCTGAAATCGGTAATCTGACATGGGCGCATCCGCACCCGCTTCCGAGACCGCCATTGGTGTCGCTGCCCAACTAGGACGTTGACCCGTGCACGGCTCTCGGCTGCGGGAAGCGAGAGTGGCTCGGCTGCAGGGTCTTCTGTAGTGAAGACTGTAGGATTAGGCACGAGCATGTCACATTCTGCAGTGCGGTGTTATCCGGCATGGGCTATATATAAAATAGACTTATAAGGTTGTGATGTGTTTTTTCTTGTTTCATGATGTCATTTTTCTTGTTTTGTAGTAATTTTTTATGTTGATGAACTCAATGTTGTTCGTCAGTTCCAACTGTTATTTGTTTTTTATATATTTGTTTAGTGACCAATCTGCTCTATCTGTATTCTCTATTAATGAACGACCCTCCACACCGCTAGTAGCCTCTAAAGTGGCCGGTATGGTACTTTAGCTGTTGGGGGTGCTAGAGGAGATCACTCGTAGCATGGCCTCCAAAGCGGTCTGTAAAGTAGTATATAGTACTAATACGTAGTAACAGGAAAACGCAACAGGTAGCGACAATTGGAAAGAAAAGTGGAGACAGTGAACAGAGAGAAAAGAAAAGAAAAGAAACGACGAGAAAAATGTTAGAAAAAGATAGGTAGAACTTTAACGTACCATTGGCCCTATGCCCCTATACGCGGTGTCATCATTACCACTACTTCTATACGCGGCCAGAAGTTATTACCACTGCTTGAAGGGACTAGATGTGCCTATTAGTTTATTTTGTATTTATTGGGGATTATGTAATAGCTAGTTCTATCAATTAGTTTGTTGCCTGGAATGGTACGTTGAACACTACTATTTGGTTCTGTTGATGTTTATATTTAGAATTTAATCCTTGTTTATATCACTGTGTTGCTGCAGTTCAAGAGATTTTATGCGTATGCTTTATTTGGATCGGAATACCACCCCCATTATTACATTAACTTATTTAGATACTCCCTCCGTCTCAAAATACTTGTCGTTTTGTAGTTCAAAAATGAACTACAAAACGACAAGTATTTAGAGACGGGGGGAGTAACAAATTGCCAGAGCCACACGCGCACCTGTAGATGGGCTTACACGTCATTGGGACGAACACCAAGCGTCCCAGCGCAGTTTCTGCCCGTGAATACAAAGTGACTAAGCGCAGTTTCGGCCCACAAATAACAAGCGGTCCAGCATAGTGTTGAGCCTACTCTGATAGCTTCACGTACACCTTGTCCTGGCTGCCTGCCCGTGGGACCCTTCGATCCACAACGGCCCCTCTCCCGACTGTACAAAACACGCTTGGAGGAGCATCCGACGGCCGCCACGCTCTTGGAGGAGCATCCACCAGCCGCCACGCTCTTGGAGGAGCATCTGCCGGCCACCACGCTGTTGGAAGAGCATCTGCTGGCCACCGCGCGTGGAGGAGCAGCCGCCGGCCACCGCACGTGGAGGAGCAACAGCGTTAGGTACAATTCTTTACATAATGTTATTGTAGTTCTATCCTCTTATGGATACACTGATTGAATTGTAGGAAGCGATGTCAGAAGATAAGATATCGATGGTAAAAGACAGGCGTATGAAGGAGTGGCAGGATGGAATGAAGTCATTTTTAAATTTTGCATTCCAGGACACTCATGAAGAAAAAACTATGCCTTGTCCTTGCATGAAATGTCGTAATATTTGCCACAGGACACGCAAGGAAGTTCATCTTCACTTGCTTCGTAATGGGATGTTATTTGATTATACTTGTTGGGTACACCATGGCGAAAAACGAGTTGAGAAAAATATTGCTGAGCAATCAGCATATAATGAGGAGATAATTTCTAATGATGCTGCTATGGAAATATGTTGTTCAGTCTACTTAGAGGCACTAATCATGGTGGTACTTCAGCAGATGTTGATGATCCAGAAAATGCTATAAACCAGCAAGGGCAAACTGGATGTGCAAAAGCATTCTATGACTTATTAAATGATGCCAAAAAGGAGTTGTATCCAGGTTGTGAGAATGTGACCCAATTATCCTTCATCGCCAGGTTGTACCAGATAAAGTATTTAATTGGTTTAAGCAAAAAAGCGTGTGAGTTGATCCTTGAACTATTCTCATATGTGCTTCCAGAGGGCCACTGCATTCCTAATACACTTGATAAAGTTCAGAAGGTTGTTCGTGACCTCGGGCTGGGCTACCAAAAGATTGATGCATGTGTCAATGACTGTGTGTTATTTCGGAAGGACTATTCTCTGCTGGATTGATGCCCAAAATGTGGTGAATTAAGATGGAAAATAGTACTAATGGGGATGCAAGAGAGGCTTTACTTTGTGTAAAAGCCAAGAAGCTTGTAGCACGAAAGATTCTATGATACTTCCCTCTTATTCCCCGTATTCAAAGGTTTTATATGGAAGAATCAACGGCATCAAACATGTGCTGGCACAAAGAAGAACGTATTGATGATGTAATATTATGACATCATGCAAATTCAAAAGCATGGAAGCATTTAATAACATTCGCCGAAATTTCTCATCTGATCCTCGCAACATAAGACTTGGGCTAGCATCTGATGGTTTCAATCCTTTTGGAGTAATGAATGTTTATTACAGTACATGGCCTATGATTCTAATCCCTTATAATCTACCACCTTGGTTGTGTACGAAGCAGCCTTATTGGTTAATGTCAATGATATTTCCTGGGCCAAAGTCACCTGGAAACAACATTGATGTGTATCTGCAGCCTTTGATTGATGGAGCTACCGAAATTATGGTCTGATGGTACTGAAACATACGACGGTTCAAACAAAGAGACATTTCTCAAGCGAGCTTCTATATTGTGGACAATAAATGGTTTTCTAGCATATGCAATTTTATGTGGATGGAGCACAAATGGTAAGCCAGCATGTCCATACTGCCATATAAACACTGACGCCTTGTTGTTGAAACATGGATGAAAGTGTTGCTACATGGGTCATCGTCGTTTCCTACCTCAGAATCACAGGTGGCATCGAGACAAAGCATCTTTCAACAACAAGATAGAGAATAGAGAGGATCCAACATCACTCTCTGGTTACGAAGTACTCCAACAATACAAGAGTTTTGATCAAGTGAGTTTTGGACAGACGAATAATAAGAGAACGCGCACTGAGGAAAATAGGTGGCATAGTTGGAAAAAGAAAAGTACATTTTTCTAGCTCCCGTATTGGAAGACATTGCTAACAAGGCATAACTTGGATGTCATGCACAATAATAAAAACATTTTTGATAGCATATTGGAGACATTGCTTAATATGGATGGTAAAACAAAAGATAGTCTACAAGCTCATCTTGATATGCAGGATATGGGTATACAGCCACAACAACATCCAATGGCTATAAATGGGAAGTATGATTGTCCATTAGCATCATATACTTTGCATAAAGATGAGAAGACCACCGTGTGCAAGTTTTTGGGGGATGTTGAGATGCCCTATGGTTATGCCTCAAACATCAAGAGATGTGTGGACATAAAAGCACATAAGGTATCAGGTCTAAAAACACATGACTGCCATATTATATTTCAGAAGCTCCTTCCTAGTGCAATACGTGACATATTGCCTGAAAAGGTTGTTGCAGCTTTAATTGAGTTTAGTATATTATTTTCTGGAATTTGTTCTAAAGAATTGGCAGAACCAGATTTTGATAAGATGATCAAACAATTTCCTGAAACAATTTGTAAGATTGAGATGTTGCTTCCTCACGCTTCTTTGATATTATGGTACATCTTCCAACCCATCTTGCTGAAGAAGCTCGCTTGGGTGGACATGTTTCTTACAGATGGATGTATCCAATTGAGAGGTACCTTGGTACATTGAAGAGGTATGTACATAACAGAGCTCACCTGGAGGGTTCTATAGCTGAGGGATATATTATAGAAGAGTGTATAACTTCTTGTAGTCAGTTTTTGGATAACATCAGCACCAAGCTTAATAGGCCAGAACGTCATGAAGCTGTAGCTAGGAATGAACCTTCTCTCGAGTCTAATATATTTACAGAAGTTGATAATTCTAAAAAAGGGTTTAAATGGGGCCAACTTACTATGAGTCTAATATATTTACAGAAGTTGATAATTATAAAAAAGGGTTTAAATGGGGCCAACTTACTATGGTGGAACTACATAACACGAGGCATTATATTATTTCTAATGTTGAAGAGGTCGCTCCATGGATCAAGTAGGTATAACTCAGATGTTCTATACTATATCGGGTCATGCTTATTGTAGATGGCTAATTTAATTTTGTACCCTTTTTAGAGAACATTTTGAAGAGCTAAAAAAGATTCATTCTCGTGATGTTGAAAAACGCCATAGAGATGAATTTGATTATAGGTTTCAGAAACGAGTAAGTACATGCAAGTTTTTACTTTGATAAAATATTGAAAAATATTTGTTCTGAAGTTGGTTTATCGATGACCCCTTTTATACTAATGTGTATAGATTACGACATTACACAAAGAAGGCAAAGTAATTGATTATTTGTATGCATTATCTAGAGGATCTGATCGTCGGGCACGTTTTTTTAGTCGATTATTCATAAATGCTTTTTCTTTTGAATTGCAGAGGTGGAAAAAGACTTAGGGACGAAAAACAGTGGTGTTGTTGTTCAGGATGGTGATCATGAGTGGTTTGGAGTAATCAAGAAAATGATTTCTGTTGATTTTGAAAAAAATTAAGAGGTTCTGTTATTTGAATGTGACAGGTTTGATCGGCCTTGTTCCGGTCAGAGCCAAAGCAGAGGCTACAAAACGGATCAATACGGAATGATAGATGTTGAAACTACTCTTTCTAAATTTAAGTATGAGCCTTACATTCTAGCCACTCAAGCAGAACAAGTTTTTTACATTCAAAGTGTGAAGCAACCTAAATGGGCTACAATTGTTAAAATGAAGCCACGGAACCTTTTTGCCATGCCCCCTAGAGACAATGAAAATAATGTCACTGAGACGATGGAGGCTGAGACCTTTGATGATCGACGACTTACTGATATGAATATGCCATGCATAAATGAGGATAGGACCGCATGGGCTAGGAATGACATTGAGGGAGCAACCGGTGATTCTTCCGCTCTTCAAATGAGAACATGTGATCAGCTTGAGGCACATGGAGTTCCATCAGAAAATGAAGCTGAAAACTACGACGACGACGATGATACATATATCAATGATGGTCTTGTAACTCCAATTTTTTTTGGGGGGGGGGGGGGGGGGGCAACAGCGAAGATGATGATTTTTTTTATATAAGTACTGTGTGAGCTAGCTGTGAACTATTTGATTTTTTTTTAAAAGATAGAAGCCGCTCTTCTATTTAGCAGCAAGCTTAAAAGCAAGCCGATATTGAATAATCCCACCTCTTTAGAAGATACCCAGAATTTGAAATGACGCTCCTGCAGAAATTTCTAATGCAACGAACTAGTGAATCCTGGCAACAGATCCTAATGCAACGTGTGTTCCATGGCGACAGATCCTAAGGCCACGAACTAGTATAAGCGTGGCAACAGATCCTAATGCAAAGATTGTGTTCCATCGCGATACATAACAATTGAACACACAAAATCATTCATCACACAGATGAACGCAGATTACACATTCATTCATTAAAAATACTATAAAACACAAGAAAAAATTACAAGACACAAGAAAATAAAAACAACATCAACTAAAAACAATAAAAGAAAACCTAAATCCTACTCCTCCTCCCCCTCCTCCTCCGGTTGCTCCACCGGTTGCTCCGGCTGGTCCAGATCCAGCGGTGCAACGTCATGACAGAGGTTCCTTGCCATCGCCGCCACCAGGATACCGCGGCCCTCGGCGCCGAGCACCTCGGCCATTGTCTCGAGCGGGCTCTAGAACCGGTCGAACAGCCTGTCGAACAGTATCTCGAGCAGCTCGTTATTGAGCCTCTCGGGGGAGCGGCATCACTGTTTCTTGCAGGGTGGCTGCCTCGGCGGGCTTGGCGGCGGAACGTTGGCCATGGTGGGTTGTCTGCGCGAAGAAGATGAACGAAGAGAGAAGAGGAGAGACTGATGGTGCCTTAGTCTGTGCGGACAAGCAAAATGGAGACGTGCTTAATTAGCAGCGAAGTGTGTTTCTTATATGAAAAGCGCATCCTCCCCACGACGTCTCCTTTTAGCTTCGTGATTTTCTACATTCTGCTTTGGTTCACTATCGATATCACACATCACTGAACTTACACCACATTCACTTGATAACTGAATCATTCACTTGTCCAGAAAATAAACAAATTTGTCCTTATAATTCCTGAGGAACACGATGAACACACCACACATTCATTCGTTCACACAGTGGCCAATGTTTTGTAATATATCATGAGGCCAACAATTGTGCTCCGTGACGATAGATCCTAACGCCACGAACTAGTGAATCATGGTAACAAATCCTAATGGAACGCACATTCTGTGGCGATAGATCCTAACGCCACGAACTAGTGAATCGTGGCAACAGATCATAATGCAATGATTGTGTTCCATGGCGATAGATCCTAACGCCAAAAACTGTTGAATCGTGGCGATAGATCCTAATTCCACGAACTACAAAATCGTGGCAACAGATCCTAATGCAACGATTATGTTCCATGGTGATGGATCCTAACACCACAAACTGGTGAATCATGGCAAAAGTTTCTAATGAAACGATTCTGTTCCGTGGCGATAGATCCTAATGCCACAAACTGGTGAATCGTGGCAACATATCCTTATGCAACGATTGTGTTCCGTGGCAATAGATCCTAACGCCATGAACTGCTGAATTGTGGAAACAGATCCTGATGTAATGATTGTGTTCTGTGGCGATAGATCCTAATGTCACAAACTGGTGAATCATGGCAGAAGTTCCTAATGCAACGATTGTGTTCCGTGACAATAGATCATAACGCCACGAACTGGTGAGTCATGGCAAAAGTTCCTAATGCAACGATTGTGTTCCATGGCGATAGATCCTAATGCAATGAATTGGTGAAACGTGGAAAAAGTTCCTAGTGCAACGATTCTGTTCCGTGGCGATAGACCCTAACACCACGAACTGGTCAATTGTGGCAAAAGTTCCTAATCCAACGATTGTGTTCCATGGCGATAGATCCAAACGCCACGAACTAGGGAATCGTGGCAAAAGTTCATAATGCAATGATTGTGTTCCATTGTGATAGATTCTAACTCCACGAACTGGGGAATTGTGGCAACAGATCCTAATGCAATGATCGTGTTCTGTGGCGATAGATGCTAATTCCACGAACTAGTGAATCGTGGCAACAGATCCTAGTGCAACGATCGTGTTCTGTGGCGATAGATACTAATGCCACGAACTAGTCAATCATGGCAACAGATTTGTAGCGATAGATCCTAATGCCACGAACTAGTGAATCGTGGCAACAGATCCTAATTCTATTGTGTTCCGTGACGATAGATCCTAATGCTACGAACTAGTGAATCGTGGCAAAAGACCAAGCTTACTGCAATGATTTAGTATTCGTTGCAGTACAATCGTTGCAACAGGGCAGAATCCTTGTAGTGAAGGTTCAAAGATCAACAGCAATTGTTCCCCGCCAATGGCGCCAAAAATGCTTGTTGACATCTAATACGTCACAGATAAACTGTTGTAGCACTTCCCCTTAAAGAGTATTCCCAAGGGTATCGGATCCATGGAACATGTGTGAGATCTTCTAACTTGTTCTCCCAAGGACACAAAGTTTATTTTGTAAATAAAGATTTGAGAGAAATTCAATGGTTTGACTGTAATCCACAGCAACCTACGGCAGATACTTGCTTCGTGCATGGGTTTACCCCTTGCAAAACCAACACGATTTTGCTATGAGCCTATGGCATAGCCAAACACGGAGGATTACTAAGACAGATAGGGTTGTCACCACCTACTGCCTACCTCTTCAATCCGTGGGTCTACAAGATATCCACTAATGAATTCTAACCTAAGCACCACGCTAAAGTTCTAATCCACAACTCTAATAGTTTTGAATAAAAAGATATGACTAGAGCCTCTAATAAATTAAAGCAGTGAACCTACAAGTAGCTACGAAAGAAAACTACTCTAGAATAGAAATCAAACTTGAATTGAATACACGAAAGTTTCTTACTCGATCTGGACATAACTTTCATAGAGGTACAAGTGTGGAAGAGGGGCTTGATAAGCCCAAGCGTCCTATTCCTAGCTCCTACTCACTTGCCTTCTACTTGGTTGGCTCTAGACCTTATGAGTGGAGTACTATTCTCAAACTTGTGGTGTGTTGAGAAGTGAAGCCTCTCCCCCTATTTATACACGGAGTAGAGGTGGTTCCCACCATCTTTTGCGCACGAATCAGTCTCCACCGGCTTTAGGGCACCACAAGGAGTCGACACGTGACGGCTGACCAAGTTTGGCGCTAGGAAGGGTCGGTCGAACCCATGGCGCCCCTCGGGGTGTGCTTCCTCCAGGTCACTGGTAGGTGGGCCTAGGATCCTTCCCTGCATGAATTGTCGTTGGATGACCTCTACCACTACCACTATGTTGTGTTCTTGTAAGACCTATGTGTGCTGAATACATTGGCTTGTAGTGAATACACTTGGCTTTGATGATAAAAGTTTTAAATATCACCAAAACACCTTTTTGTCAAGGTCCGACTCTAGCTCTGAGCTACAGCAAGGTCCGACGGTAGGTCCGGCTTGTTTTGGGTAGCTCCGGTTACATTAGATGCTAGGTCCGGCTTCTTGGTAAGGTCCGACTAGCTTTGGTTAGCTCCGGTGAGCTTTATCTTTAGCTCTGACATGTCTTTGTTAGCTCCGGCATGTCTTTGATAGCTCCGGCATATACTTGATAGCTCCGGCATGCTTTTGCTAAGCTCCGACGCACTTTGTCTAGCTCCGATTTTGGGTTGACTAGTTTGACTAGTTTTGGTAAGCTCCGGTGCTAGGATCTACTAGTTTTGGAAAGCTCCGACGCTAGGTTCTACTAGCTTTTGATAGCTCCGGCTCAAGCTCCGGGTTTCTCTGGCAAGGTCCGGAACTTGACCGCAGTGCTTCTGCTTTTCATTTGCAATGTTTCGTACTTGCTTTACATTGTTGGAAAGATTGCTTAATATTCATTTGCTAAGTTTTTGGTGTGTTTTGGTTGAATACGTGAAAGTGCATCTAGGACTCCCTTGTGGGTTTTGGATGATTTATGATAAGCAATTGGGATTCTAATCCTTTTGTTGAGATGAATGCAGGAAAATAATGAAAAATGAGCAAAGTGCCAAAAAGAGGGAAATTGAGAAGGAAAATGAATTTGAGCTCAAGGAGAAGAAATTAGTAGTTTAGTATGTATGGAGTGTGTTAAGGAAACACACCCAAGAGCTCAATCTCATTTAATCACACACACACAATGCACAAAGCTATACAGGAGCGGACTAGTGCGATATCAGCCGGACTAGTCCGATATCACATTCTGCACCAGATCGGACAAGTCCGGTCGCCACCGGACTAGTCCGATATCTTTCTGATCCACTTCGGACTAGTCCTCTCCAATGCGGACTAGTCCTCAACACAATGCACAAGTCACACAAAATCGGACAAGTCCGTTGTGACCCGGACTAGTCCGATATTCATTCTGATCCACTTCAGACAAGTCCGGTGTCCACACGGACTAGTCCGATATACACACTGATCTAAATCGGACAAGTCCTCCAAGTGCGGACTTGTCATCCCAAACACTTAGGGTTTCATTTGTCCGGACAAGTCTGATGGCAATCGGACTAGTCCGAAGCTTTGCAGTAGCGAAATCGGACAAGTCCGTTTTCAACCGGACTAGTCCGATATTCCTGGACACTTAGGGTTTGCTTCGCACAGCACACCGGACTAGTCCGGTGTCCACCGCGGACTAGTCCGATCTTTCTGAACCCTAACGGTCACTTTTAGAAACCCCATATAAATAGAGGTGCACGGCCCACTTTCACCCACTCTCGAACCCTAGCGCCGTCACACCTCCCAAGAGACTCAAAAACCATCTCTCTCCACGAAATTAAGTGAAAAATCAATCAATCCATTGAAGATCACTTCTAGATCATTGGAGAGGCACTTGGCACATGATTGAGCTCTTGGTTTGAATCTCTAACACACTCTTGTATCTCAATTTGTATATTTCGAAGTGTGTTATTGGTGGTCTTGAAACTTGTAATCAAGGGAGCTCTCAACTTGAGAGATCGCCCCTCCAACTTGGTGATTTACCCTTGTGTGATTAGTGGAAGAGGATTGGCCTTCGTGGCGATCCGACGAGGGAAGGGTTGGTGAAGACCCGGTCCTTTTGTGGGCTCCTCAACGTGGATGTAGGTTGCCTTCGTGGTAGCCGAACCACGGGATAAATCTTGTGTCTTGTTCATTTGTGTTCATCATTCTAGTTGATCAACATTATCTAGGGTTTGATTCATTTTGTTGAATTCAAGTTAAATAGTTGAACAAGAATCATACTTGCAATAGAACTTGACATACAACTATTGAACTGTTATTAAAGTTTATATTTCCGCTGCAAACGTCAACGAAACAATCAAATTGACCTAACTTGATCAACCTAGCCCGTGAAATCCGGACTAGTCCGCACTTTACCGGACTAGTCCGATATATCTGGTTTTGACCTTGTTGTTGAAGTGCTACAGGAACCGAGAAAATTCAAAAAGGCCTATTCACCCCCCCTCTAGGCCTACATTCAATTGGTATCAGAACGAGTTTCTTCAAGAAAGAGTGAAACCACTCGAAGAGATCATGTCGGACATGAAGGAAGTCCAGAAAATCAACAACCAGGAAGAAATGAACAATGACAAGCACCAAAAGCTTGAGAAGTATCTCGAAGCCATTCAAGACTTCGATGATGATGATGAGGAGACATTGGAGCTGAAAGCACTCCTTAGAAAGAAAGCGCTTTCCAAAGGGAAATCTAAAGTCGAAGAAAAGAAGAAGGGGAGTAGTCACACCGACTACTCCCGATATCCTTTTAATTATGACCGTTTAAATTCTAACAGCAGTCATTATCTATCTATTCCTCTCGGAAAAGCCCCACACTTCGATGGGAGTGATTACTCCATGTGGAGGCAAATATGAAGATGCACTTGATTTCCCTTAACCCAAGTTTATGGCATATTGTGTGCACAGGAATAAACATCCCTGATGACGATGAAGAGCTCACGCCAAGTCAAGAACAAGCCATCCACAGGAATGCCCAAGCCGCAGCCGTTATCACCTCATCTCTAAGTCGAGATGAATTCACAAAGGTGGACGGATTGGAAATTGCCAATGAAATCTGGGACACACTACAGACAGCACATGAAGGTGACCGGCATGTGCGGGAGGCAAAGATTGAAATGATTGAAGGCGAACTAGGAAGGGTTGCGATTGAGGAAGATGAGTCTCCCCAGGACATGTACAACAGACTGAAGACTCTTGTGAACAAGGTTCGATCATATGGGAGCAAAAAGTGGAATGACCACGAGGTTGTAAAGCTCATCCTTAGAGCCTTTATGCCTCACAACGTCACACTTTGCTCTATGATCCGAGAAAGTCCCGGGTACAAGAAAATGACTCCGGATGAACTGCTTGGCAAAATCATCAACTTTGAGATGATGGAGAAGCAAGCCAAGCATGTAAAAGAAATAGCCGACCTCACATCAGCCAAGAAGAAGGGAGTTGCCCTAAAGTCCTCACTCAAGCCTCTATCCAAAGAAGCAAGAGAAGCACAGCTTGAGGAGGATAGCGATGATGAAAGCAGTGAGCTGGACGAAGAAGATATGATTTTGTTCAAGAAGAAGTTCAAAAGAATTATGAAGAAAAAACAAGGAACAAAATCGAGTGAAGGAAAATACAAGGAGAAGACAAAGCCGAAGATGGGGCGGGCATGCTATAATTGTGGTGAGTACAATCACTTTATAGTCGACTGCCCGTATGAGGACAACAAGAAGAAGAGTAAAGAGTACAAGCCTCAACCGAAGAAATTCTTCAAGAAGAAGAAACAAGCTGAACAGGCACACATCGGAAAGGAGTGGGACTCAAACGATGAGTCCTCATCGTCCGATGAAGAAGAATTGGCTAGCATAGCCATTGAAAGCATGACCAAGAAACCCACACTCTTCCCCACGCTCGGTGCAAAGAAGGCAAATGGAACTTGCCTCATGGCTAAGGAAGGTAAACGCAAGGTAAACATCAAAACTCCTTCCTTGCATTCGTACTCAAGTGATGATGATCTAGATAGTGATCATGAAGATATGCTAATTGGTTTAGATAGAAAAACTGCTGCTAAAATGAAATTATTGCTTAACCAACTTGTTGAGAAGGAAGAGCTAATCGATCGTCAAGAAGACATGATTATCTCCCAAAAGGAGAAGCATGTCGAACTTGACAATCTTCTAGTTCTTGAAAAGGAGAGAAACCACTCACTAGAGCTTGAGCTAGCTTCAAGCAAGAAAACTTGCTTGGAGTTAACCAACTCAAACGTTGCAATCAAGGATCAACTTGATGACCTAATCAAGGTCAACAAGATCCTTGAAGTGCAGGTTGAGTCACTCAAGCTTAGTGAACCTTCCTCCTCTTCAAGCCTACCTTCTCAACCCACCTCAACTAATATTGCTCATATTTGCAAATGTGATAAAATTAACACCAGGTTGAAGGAAAATTCTACCTCCACAAAGGACAAAAATCCTACCCAATGTGTAATATTTGACAAGGAGAGGATCAACTATGCACGTAGTGCATATTTGGTCCAAAGACCTCCAAGTGTCCAGTATGGCATTGGTTACTCTTATGATGGAAAGCAAAGAGCTGGAAATCATAAGAATAACAAGGGAAGGATTACCTTTGTGAAGGGAGGACCCTCACAACCTGGTAACTCGAAAACTAAAAACCTGAACTCTCATGAAAACCGGACTAGTCCGGTTGTGGTCAGGACAAGTCCGGTCATCCGGACAAGTCCGGTCACACAGACTAGTCCGACCCATAATCAACAGCAACTCTTGTTTAAAACCTTTGATGCTTCTTATGTATTAATGAAAAATAATGTTGGTAAAGTGTATGCTTATTATGCTGGGCCACGCCATGGGAACACAAAATCCCATGTGTGGGTGCCCAAATGTATTGTTACTAACCTCCAAGGACCCAAGCAAGCTTGGGTACCTAAAACCAAGGCGTAATTTGTTTTTGCAGGCCTACTCCTCCGGTGGATCCAAATGGGTGCTAGACAGTGGATGCACCAACCACATGACCAGAGAAAGGAGGATGTTTGTGGAGTATGAAGTGAACAAGGACCCAGACGAAGGCATCTACTTTGGGGATAACAGCCAAGGAAGGGTCCTCGGTACCGGTAAAATAGCAATATCCTCTGAACATACTCTTTCGCATGTTTTACACGTTGAATCTTTAGATTATAACCTGCTGTCCATATCTCAATTATGTGACAAAAGGTTATAATTGCCTGTTCACTAACAAGGGTGTGACCGTCTCAAGGAGAAGTGATGGTTCTGTTGCATTCAAGGGTATGTTGAAGGGAAAGCTTTACCTTGTTGACTTCAACAAGGATAAAGCCGAACTAGACACATGCTTGATTGCAAAGACCAACATGGTTGGCTGTGGCATAGACGGCTGGCACATGTTGGTATGAGGAACCTTCAAAACCTCCTCAAGGGCGATCACATCCGAGGTTTGAAAGATGTTGTGTTTGAGAAAGACAGGCCTTGTAGCGCGTGCCAAGCAGGGAAGCAAGTTGGAGCACAACATCCCGCGAAGAACATCATGACCACGACAAGACCGCTCGAACTACTTCATATGGACTTGTTTGGTCCAATTGCTTACATAAGCATCGGCGGTAATAAATACGGTTTAGTTATTATTGATGATTTTTCCCGCTTCACTTGGGTGTTCTTTTTGCATGACAAGTCAGAAACACAAGGAACACTCAAGAAATTCTTCAAGCGAGCGCAAAACGAGTTCTCACTATCAATCAAGAGTATTCGGAGCGACAACGGCACGGAGTTCAAGAACATACAAGTGGAGGAGTACCTTGATGAGGAAGGAATCAAGCACGAATTCTCAGCAACATACTCTCCACAACAAAACGGAGTTGCCGAAAGGAAGAACCGAACGCTCATAGAGATGGCAAGAACAATGCTCGATGAATACAAGACTTCGGATCGATTTTGGGCGGAAGCAATCAACACCGCTTGCCATGCCACAAATCGACTCTACCTTCATCGACTACTAAAGAAGACCCCCTATGAGCTACTCACCGGTAACAAACCGAACATTTCATATTTTCGAGTTTTCGGTTCTCCTTGCTATATTTTGAACAAGAAGCCCAGGACTTCAAAGTTCGCTTCGAAGTCCGATGAAGGTTTCTTGCTTGGTTATGATTCGAACACTTACGCCTATCGTGTTTTCAACAAGGCCTCCGGACTTGTTGAAGTGGCACGTTACGTAGTGTTCGATGAAACTAATGGCTCCCAAAAGGAGAAAGTTGATCAATGTGAATTAGGTAAAGAGGAAGCCCCCTATCAAGCATTGAAGAGGATGGCTCTAGGCGAAGTACGACCACAAGAGTCATCGTCACAAATACAACAGGAAAGTGAACCACAAGAGGAGATCAACAATCAAGGGGGAGCCTCGATACAAGATCAATCACAGGAATGTGAAAATGATCAACAAATCAACGAGGACAACAACTCAGGGAGAGAAGAAGATGATCACCAACATACGACCCCCCAAGTGCCACACCCAAGAGTACACCAATGCATTCAAAGGGATCATCCAATCGACAACATCATCGGCGACATCCAAAAGGGAGTAACCACTAGATCTCGTATAGCAAATTTCTGTGAACATTACTCGTTTGTCTCCTTTTTGGAACCCCGCAGGACTGAGGATGCATTGAAGGATCCGGACTGGGTGGTGGCAATGCAAGAAGAGTTGAACAATTTCAAGAGAAACGAAGTTAGGGAACTTGTGGAAAGACCCAATGCAAACATAGTGGGCACCAAGTGGGTCTTCCGCAACAAACAAGACGAACACGGGGTGGTGACAAGAAACAAGGCACGACTTGTGGCCAAAGGTTACTCACAAGTCGAAGGTTTGGATTTCGATGAGACTTTTGCTCCAGTAGCTAGGCTTGAATCAATTAGAATATTACTTGCATATGCTACTCACCATGATTTCAAGCTGTATCAAATGGACGTGAAAAGCGCCTTCCTCAACGGACCGATCAAGGAGGAAGTGTACGTGGAGCAACCACCTGGGTTTGAAGACGAAGAGTTCCCTGATGTCGACTGTTGGAGTCGTCAGATCTCCTGACACTACTAAAGCGTTGAAGGAGTTTGTAGTTTGGTGTGGGCGCGCGGAGACTCAAGAAGGTGAATCACGATTGGACACTAGAGACACAGTGGTTTACGTGGTTCGGGCCGCCTGAGCGTAATACCCTACTCCACGGGTGTGTGTGTTGTATTAGCTTGTGTGCCTCCGAGTGTTCGAGAGCCCCCTCGTGTATCGTCGGTCTGTCCTTTTATAGTACAAGGACAAACCGTTACAAGTTAGCCTGGCCCGACATGTGGCCCCGGCGGTTATTGGTATTGATACACGATTAATTGTTGTTAATAACCCTGTAACGGGCTCCGACAGTGCCATTACAGGTGTTAAGATTGTCCGATTAAGTGTCATTAACATGGAATTAATGACAATTAATCGGATCTTGAAGTCCGCGGCTATCCTTTGAAGATCCGGAGTCGTTACAACGTCTTCCGGAGGTTTGAGGCGGCCAGCTCCGACGTTTGGACACGTGGCAGCTCCGGAGCTTGCTTGTGGGAAGCGGGAAGCTCCGGGGTGGCCTGGCACGTGTCAGGTCCGGAGCTTCTCTCGGTCAGGGGTTAAGTCCGGAGGTGCCGTTTCGGTACCTAGCCCGGAGCTTCACCCTTGTGGGTAGTAGCTCCGGTCTGGCAGTACACGTGGCAACCTAGGGGTTAACCATGTTGGAGAAGCAGGTCCGGTTGTGTCTGACAAGTGGGCCTCCGAGGGTCTTCAATTTGAGTAGACGTCCTTCCCTTGAGATCTTTGTAACCTCAGTGGGTGTATGGTTTTTAGGGTACCGACAGTGGCCCCTTGGACCTACCTCCGGGGAAAGCCACCGGGGTGAAGTCATTTCGTCGGAGGTGGGTCCATACTCGCGACTCTTGAACTGGGTCTTCAAGGGTCTTTGGAGGTGCCGTTGGCGGGGCTTTACGGTTAAATCCCGACGCGTGGCGCACCTCAGGCGGCAGATAAGATCTTTGACGTGCGGATCTCTCGCAATTGAAGGTCACCGGTTCCCGATACGAAAATCGTATCGGTTCCGCGCGCCTTGTCAGGTCGCCGCCTTTGGGTTTCCCGCCTCGTGATGACAACTGTTCGCCTGGGTAAGAACCTCGACTTGATCGTCAGGGTGGTCCCGGGCCCTCTTGTCATCGGCAGGGTTGAATTCTTGAGTAGTATCCTTGACTCTCCTGCAGTTTCCATCCAAGCGTTGCGAGGGCTTACTTAAGAAGGAAAGTGCACCGTCGGGAGTTCTTTACGCTTCCCATCTGTTCTTGCGCTCAAACTCCCGACTTGTACTTTGCTCCTCTTCTCTTGCCTAGCTGTGCTGCGATGGAGTTGGGTCTGCGTGAGAGTCGCTTGAAGACGGACAGCGATCTGAAGAAGGTCCGGGCCCTCATGGGGTGGTCTTCGGACTCCTTCAACCGCTCGGGCCCTCATGTTGGAGTCGGCAGATCTCCTGACACTACTAAAGCGTTGAAGGAGTTTGTAGTTCGGTGTGGGCGCGCGGAGACTCAAGAAGGTGAATCACGATTGGACACTAGAGACACAGTGGTTTACGTGGTTCGGGCCGCCTGAGCGTAATACCCTACTCCACGGGTGTGTGTGTTGTATTAGCTTGTGTGCCTCAGAGTGTTCGAGAGCCCCCTCGTGTATCGTCGGTCTGTCCTTTTATAGTACAAGGACAAACCGTTACAAGTTAGCCTGGCCCGACATGTGGCCCCGGCGGTTACTGGTATTGATACACGATTAATTGTTGTTAATAACCCTGTAACGGGCTCCGACAGTGCCGTTACAGGTGTTAAGATTGTCCGATTAAGTGTCATTAACATGGAATTAATGACAATTAATCGGGTCTTGAAGTCCGCGGCTATCCTTTGATGATCCGGAGTCGTTACAACGTCTTCCGGAGGTTTGAGGCGGCCAGCTCCGACGTTTGGACATGTGGCAGCTCCGGAGCTTGCTTGTGGGAAGCGGGAAGCTCCGGGGTGGCCTGGCACGTGTCAGGTCCGGAGCTTCTCTCGGTCAGGGGTTAAGTCCGGAGGTGCCGTTTCGGTACCTAGCCAGGAGCTTCACCCTTGTGGGTAGTAGCTCCGGTCTGGCAGTACACGTGGCAACCTAGGGGTTAACCATGTTGGAGAAGCAGGTCCGGTTGTGTCTGACAAGTGGGCCTCCGAGGGTCTTCAATTTGAGTAGACGTCCTTCCCTTGAGATCTTTGTAACCTCAGGGGGTGTATGGTTTTTAGGGTACCGACAGTGGCCCCCTGGACCTACCTCCGGGAAAGCCACCGGGGTGAAGTCATTTCGTCGGAGGTGGGTCCATACTCGCGACTCTTGAACTGGGTCTTCAAGGGTCTTTGGAGGTGCCGTTGGCGGGGCTTTACGGTTAAATCCCGACGCGTGGCGCACCTCAGGCAGCAGATAAGATCTTTGACGTGCGGATCTCTCGCAATTGAAGGTCGCCGGTTCCCGATACGAAAATCGTATCGGTTCCGCGCGCCTTGTCAGGTCGCCGCCTTTGGGTTTCCCGCCTCATGATGACAACTGTTCGCCTGGGTAAGAACCTCGACTTGATCGTCAGGGTGGTCCCGGGCCCTCTTGTCATCGGCAGGGTTGAATTCTTGAGTAGTATCCTTGACTCTCCTGCAGTTTCCATCCAAGCGTTGCGAGGGCTTACTTAAGAAGGAAAGCGCACCGTCGGGAGTTCTTTACGCTTCCCATCTGTTCTTGCGCTCAAACTCCCGACTTGTACTTTGCTCCTCTTCTCTTGCCTAGCTGTGCTGCGATGGAGTTGGGTCTGCGTGGGAGTCGCTTGAAGACGGACAGCGATCTGAAGAAGGTCCGGGCCATCATGGGGTGGTCTTCGGACTCCTTCAACCGCTCGGGCCCTCATGTTGGAGTCGGCAGATCTCCTGACACTACTAAAGCGTTGAAGGAGTTTGTAGTTCGGTGTGGGCGCGCGGAGACTCAAGAAGGTGAATCACGATTGGACACTAGAGACACAGTGGTTTACGTGGTTCGGGCCGCCTGAGCGTAATACCCTACTCCACGGGTGTGTGTGTTGTATTAGCTTGTGTGCCTCAGAGTGTTCGAGAGCCCCCTCGTGTATCGTCGGTCTGTCCTTTTATAGTACAAGGACAAAACGTTACAAGTTAGCCTGGCCTGACATGTGGCCCCGGCGGTTACTGGTATTGATACACGATTAATTGTTGTTAATAACCCTGTAACGGGCTCCGACAGTGCCGTTACAGGTGTTAAGATTGTCCGATTAAGTGTCATTAACATGGAATTAATGACAATTAATCGGGTCTTGAAGTCCGCGGCTATCCTTTGATGATCCGGAGTCGTTACAACGTCTTCTGGAGGTTTGAGGCGGCCAGCTCCGACGTTTGGACACGTGGCAGCTCCGGAGCTTGCTTGTGGGAAGCGGGAAGCTCCGGGGTGGCCTGACACGTGTCAGGTCTGGAGCTTCTCTCGGTCAGGGGTTAAGTCCGGAGGTGTCGTTTCGGTACCTAGCCCGGAGCTTCACCCTTGTGGGTAGTAGCTCCGGTCTGGCAGTACACGTGGCAACCTAGGGGTTAACCATGTTGGAGAAGCAGGTCCGGTTGTGTCTGAAAAGTGGGCCTCCGAGGGTCTTCAATTTGAGTAGACGTCCTTCCCTTGAGATCTTTGTAACCTCAGGGGGTGTATGGTTTTTAGGGTACCGACAGTGGCCCCCTGGACCTACCTCCGGGAAAGCCACCGGGGTGAAGTCATTTCGTCGGAGGTGGGTCCATACTCGCGACTCTTGAACTGGGTCTTCAAGGGTCTTTGGAGGTGCCGTTGGCGGGGCTTTACGATTAAATCCCGACGCGTGGCGCACCTCAGGCAGCAGATAAGATCTTTGACGTGCGGATCTCTCGCAATTGAAGGTCGCCGGTTCCCGATACGAAAATCGTATCGGTTCCGCGCGCCTTGTCAGGTTGCCGCCTTTGGGTTTCCCGCCTCATGATGACAACTGTTCGCCTGGGTAAGAACCTCGACTTGATCGTCAGGGTGGTCCCGGGCCCTCTTGTCATCGGCAGGGTTGAATTCTTGAGTAGTATCCTTGACTCTCCTGCAGTTTCCATCCAAGCGTTGCGAGGGCTTACTTAAGAAGGAAAGCGCACCGTTGGGAGTTCTTTACGCTTCCCATCTGTTCTTGCGCTCAAACTCCCGACTTGTACTTTGCTCCTCTTCTCTTGCCTAGCTGTGCTGCGATGGAGTTGGGTCTGCGTGAGAGTCGCTTGAAGACGGACAGCGATCTGAAGAAGGTCCGGGCCCTCATGGGGTGGTCTTCGGACTCCTTCAACCGCTGGTCCGCGCCGGCGGAGAGCTCCCCTTTGAAAAGGAGCACTCTGGCGAGATGGTGTACTTTTCCTCGTACGTCATGGTGGGGCTGATCCCACCGTTTTCTTCTTTCTTCTTGATGCTGCTGGACTTCTATGGTCTGCAGCTGTACCACCTTGGCCCTCACTCCATTCTCCTTGTGTCCATCTTTGTCCACTTCTGCGAGATGTGGGTGGGCATCCCCCCCTGCATCGAGCTCTTCCGAACCTTCTTCACCGTCCAAACCACCGGCCGAAGCGATGAGTATCTTGGCTTCTACTACTTCGTGAAGCGCAAGAAGTGCCCATTCAAGTACCTCCGGTCATTCCCTTCCGGGAAGTGGGATGACTGGAAGAAAGATTGGGTAGTCGTCCGGGTGGAGGAGCATGAGCGGTTGGAGTTGCCAGACGGTCTGCCCGGCATTGACACGTCGGTATGGAGCAAAGTTCCGGTGCTGGCGGAAGCTTTCGACCCTGTCCTGACCAGGATCCGCCAATGTGTGGAGGGAGGATTGACTCCCCAGGCGGTGTTCTGCAACTTCCTGTCCAACAGGTGGGCGCCGCTGAAGAGGAGGGAGAAGCTCGCCTGGGCCCTCAACAGCGTGATGGACGAGGACCGGGTTGAGACCGGGTTGAAGTCCAGCATGGTGGGGAAGACCTTGGAGTTTCACCTCAAGAAATTCCAGCACGGCATCGACGTTGACGGAGATTACTTGACTCCGCCGCCAGCTTTCCTCCCTCTGAACGTGGAAGTTGAGTTCAGCAGGGAGCTCCGGCGGAAGATGCCCGCGCTTGACGACCTTGGTGTCGTCGAGAGAAGATCAGCCACCCGGTTGGCGATCCCCGGGTTGTCCAGAGACGGCTCCGCCCCTGTCCCACAGCCAAGAGCTGAGGTCATCGGCAAGGGCAAGGAGCTGGCGGAGGAGCCAGAGAGCCGAAAGAGAAAGCTGCGACATGCTGACGGAAGGTCCGTCGGGCCTGCCACTTCCCCCCCCAGTTCCCCCTCCTCAGGAAGGAAGATCCTCCGCCGCCGTGGCGACTGTCCCCGTGGTGGGGTCCTTCCGGAACGTTACTGTTCCGGCGGTGGGGTCCTCCCGGAGTGCGACTGCCCCCGTGGTGGATCCCTCCCGTGGTGCTAGCTCCGGGCGTGCGACTCCGGCATCTGGAGCGGTGAGGGCCTCCAGGTCCAGGAGTTCCTCCCGATTAGGGAGAGCTCCGACCCGGGAAACGCCCGCGGCTGTGGCAGGTCCTGGGAGTCCTCCCGGAGCTCCTACGCCGACCGTGGCCAGCCCGGATCGTCCGGGAAAGAGGTTCCGCGCAAGTTGGTGCGTGAGCCTCCCAAGGTAATTTTTCTTTTTTACCTCGATTAACTTTTTAATTGTAGCATCTGTTTGCTCAATTTCTTCGTCCTTCATCTGCAGCGTTCCCAAGAAGGGGAGTGAAGCTCCGCCCTCAGCCACAGTGTCTGAGGCTGCGAGGACGTCTGCTCCAGCTCCGGTGCCGCCCCAAGCGGAGGCTGCGACAGCTCCGGCGCCGGCTGTCGTGGTCATGGACCTCGACTCGTCTCCGGAAGTTCCCGTGGTAGCGCCGGACCACGGGAATGAAGATGCGCCAGCGGCACCCGTCTCGGAAGTGGAAGCTCCGGGTCCTGGTGCTGCAGTAGAAGAAGCTCTGGCTGTTGAGTCGGAGGAAGTAGCAGTCCCGGCTTCGGAGCCGGAAAGTGCTGAAGCCCCGGCGTTTGAGCCGGAGGTGGCTGAAGCCCCGGCATGCGAGCCGGAAGTTGAAGTAGTTCCGGCAGTTGAGCCGGTTACTTCCGAAGCTCCGGCCGCAGAGCCGGTGATTGTTGGAGCGCCGGCCGCAGAGCCGGCGGCTGAAGAGGCGAGGGAGCTTGAACCTCTCTCAGAAGAGGTGTCCCGGCCGGAGCCAGTAGCAGCTCCTGCTCCGGGGGCGACGACGTCGATGGTACCTATGGCAGAGCCAGAGTGCCTGAACGAAGTTGCCGGCCCCCAGCTTGAGAGGGCAAATGAAGACTTGGTGGCGGGACCTCCTTCGATGGCGACTGAGGCCATCCCGGAGGAGGGCCCTAGTGCTTTGGAAGCTCGGAGTTCCACTCTCGTAGAGTGGGACCCAATTTTTGTAAGTGAAGACCCGCTGGAACCAGCGGAAGAGACCCCAGCAGGTCCAGAGCCCATCTCGCTGTCGATGCCCATCGACAACGCCTGCTCCAGTCTACGTCAGGTCCAACTGGCCTTCTTCCACGACAGCAAGGCTCTTGAAGTGGAGCGCCAAACCCTTAGGCGGTGGCGTAATCGGCTCCACTTCGAGACTAAGCTGGCGCAGTCGAGGCTTGCGGATGACAAGGAGTGGATCAAGCGGGAGAAGATCCGCCTGGAGCTCTGGGGGGAGCTGCTGGACGAGAGGGAGAGCATGACTCACGCCCTCGACGCTCAATCCCGGGAGTTCCATGACCAAGCTAAGGCTGCTAACGACGCGGCCAATGCTCGGTTTGATCAGCTCGAGGCCATCAGCACCGCACTCATCAAGCGCCGAGAGGCACTTGAAGGGAGGGAAAGACGGCTCGAGGATGAGGAGCAAAAACTCCTGGAGCTACGGGATGACGTCTTGCGACGGGAAGAAGAGCTCGCTGAGAAAACAGCTCTGGCGGACAAGGGCCTCGAGGAGCGCGCTAAGAAATTGGAAGAGCGCTGCCTCGAGGAGGAGGAGAAGACCTGGGTGCGGGGGCAGGAACTCTACGAATACGAGTGTGCCCTTGTCGCCCGGGAGAAGAAAGTGGAGGCTAGGGAGAAGGACCTGGTCGACCGCCGGAACAAGATCCACCTCCGGGAGGAGGAGCTCGGAAGATTTGAGAAGCGGGTTGCTGCGAAGATCCAGCAAAACGCCAAAGAAGTTGAGCGTCTCGCCCGCGAGAATTCGGAGCTGACGGCGGCCCGGAGATCCCTGGAAGAGATGAAGAACTTGAGGAAGGCGGACTCCCTGCAAATTTGGGAGTTCCTGGGCAAGGCCGACGACACGCTGACGCCGATGGGTTTCAGCCCCGTGCACCCGGATGATCCGGAGCCGGAGCCGGACCTCGCGTTGCAAGCATTGAGCGCCGCAGGCAGCAAGCTCTCCAAGGTGGGCGACGTTATCGCGGACCAGCTGGAGGTCGAGGGGCAATCCCTGGCTAGGAACGTCACAGAATATGTGTTGACGTGCTACACCAGCCGGAACCCTCGATTTCCTCTGGACCCGGTGCTTGAAGGCCCCATCGAAGGAGAAGGCGAAGCTACCCGAGCCCGCGTGTCGGAGGTCGCCCAGAAGGTCGCCGAGTTCTTCCATAGGGTCTAGGACCGTCTCTTTTAGCGTTTACTTGTATCTTCTCTTCTTCCTCAATTTTGTAATTCCTTGTCTCCAGATGTAATCTCCGGTCTTCAGATGAAATGAAATCCCCAATTTTTTGCGAATTTCATTTTTTGTCTTTTGTCTTCAACATCTTTATCTTCACTTGGCCCCCTGGTAGATGTGCACAATTTGATTGTGGACATGTACCAAAAGGATGTTGAGTTTTGTTGAAGACGAATTTGCTTCGAACTCGTGGAATTTAGGTCCAAAGTTTTTGATAGTGAAGGTCCCCTGAAGTTGTCGGAGCTTAGAAGCTCCGGCACTGTCCATCGCTGGAGCTTAGTAGCTCCGGCAATAGCCTCTATCAACACGTTGAGCGTCGATAGTTAATACTCCAAGGTGTCGGAGCTTAGCAGCTCCGGCAATGACCTTTGCCACACTTAGTTTGTTGGCAACAGACTCCAGTGACGGGGTCTTCTCACCATCTTTTAGTCAACGCCGACGGTTGACGCCCTGGTGGGAGTCGGAGCTTGGTTAGCTTCGGTTTTTCTCCATCAACGTAGGGTTCATTTTTCCTGCACACTTAAGCCAAGAAAAATAGTAAAATTCGTTCCTTGTCTATAACTTCATCGCGGCTTACGGTTCTCAAGAAAATTTTAAGTTGAACACGATTTTTAATACGACTGGGTGAATTGTCTTTTCTTTTAGATCCAATTGTCCGTGGACCCACCTTACTTTGGCCTGCCGGGATGTAGGTAGAGTGGCGTACTTAGAGTGCTTGACCAGGCTAAGTCGATAGCGCACTCCGGCCCTAGAATGGCTTGGCGGCTTTCAGGCGAGTTGGCCACAGACGATATTTAAATCCAAAAAATCTGACAATTCAACTCGAATTGTATGTAAACCGGTCAAACTAGATCTTCTTAAGAATTGCACGTTTCGGTTATAGACAAGAAAGAGAAAAATAAAAATGTCGAGCCTATGCAAAAATGAATGCACGTGGAGTCTATTTCACATGAAGATGTCTTTCATTATAGGTCCGGGGTACAAGGGAAACAAGTACACTCTTAGGGTACGGAACCAGGCTAAGTGTGTTTGGTTTCTCGTTTGACCCAGGGTAGTTAGCCACACTTTTAGTCCGGAGACTGTGTCAAGTGTTGCATGAGCTTTTCAAACCTTTCGGGAAAGGTCCGGCTGCTCTACCGGAGGAACTACCCGACTCTGTACAATGACTCTATAACATACATTTCAAGTTACTTAAGACTCACCTCCGTGGAATTAAGTGTAGAACTTACGGAGGTGCTCGATGTTCCAAGGATTTGGGAGAGGTGTCCCATCCTCGGTAGCCAAGCGAACGCTTCCGGGACGGGATACTTTGATCACTCGAAAGGGCCCTTCCCAGCCGGGGGAGAGTTTGTTTTGCCCTTCTCTGGATAGTATTCTCCGTAGCACCAGATCGCCTTCCTTGAGCTGTCGGTTGTGTACATGCCGCTGGTGATAGCGCCGTAGAGCTTGGCGGTATCGGGCATTCCGAACAGCTGCTTGGCGCCTTCCCTCCTCGAGGAGGTCTAGGTCTTCGCGCCGTAGCTGGTCCTGCGCGGCTTCGTCGAAGGTCCGGACTCGGAGGGAACCCAAGGTGATTTCCGGAGGAAGGATCGCTTCAGCTCCGTACACCAGAAAGAAGGGTGTTTCTCCGGTTGCCCGACTTGGAGAAGTCCTGTTGGCCCATAGAGTGGGCGGAAGCTCTTCGATCCAATTGGCTCCGTGCTTTTTCAAGCGCTCATAAGTGCGTGTTTTGAGTCCTTTAAGGATCTCTGTGTTTGCTCTCTCGGCTTGTCCATTGCTGGCAGGATGAGCTACGGAAGCGTATCAAACTTGTATGCCGAGGTCTTCGTAATATCCTTGAAATGCGGAGCTTGTGAATTGAGTCCCATTATCAGTGATGATCTTATTTGGGACTCCGAATCTGCTCACGATGGATTGTAGAAAATTGATTGCAGATTGTTTGTTGATCGTCACAACGGGAGTTGCTTCCGGCCACTTGGTGAACTTGTCGATGGCGACGTACAGGAACTTGTAACCTCCGACGGCTCTTGGGAAGGGTCCCAAGATGTCCATCCCCCACACAGCGAAAGGCCATGTGGGAGGTATCATTTGTAAGGACTGAGCAGGTGTATGAATTTGCTTTGCATGAAATTGGCATGCTTTGCATTTCTTCACCAGCTCAGTGGCATCCTGGAGCGCTGTAGGCTAGTAGAAGCCGTGCCGAAAGGCTTTTCCGACCAGCGTGCGGGAAGATGCGTGGTTCCCACACTCGCCTCCATGGATTTCTGCGAGGAGCTCGCAGCCTTCTTCCCTTGTGATGCACCGCATTAGGATGCCGTTGGCACCGCGCCGGTAGAGATCCCCTTCTACCAACGTGTATCTTTTAGCCAATCTGACTACCCGGTCAGCGGATACATCATCGTCAGGAAGGATGTTGTCTTTGAAGTAGCTCCGGATCTCCGAGATCCATGCATCGGAACTAACTTGAGCATTTGAGTCTTGCGTGCTGGGTTGCTCGGAGCTTCCGGCAGCACCTACGACCCTTGATGGCTGCCATGGTAACAGGGCCATCGGGACCGTCACCTTCGGGATGCTGATCTCGCCCCCTTCGTTCAGTTCGGCAGGCTGAACTGTGGGTTTTGACAACCTCCGGACAAAGGTTCCGTCAGGGGCTGGAGCTCCAGTTGACGCCTTGGTCGAGAGTTCGTCAGCTTCAGCGTTGTGAGCACGCTGAACATGGTGAAGGTCTAGGACTTCGAAGTCCTTCTGAAGCCTCTGGACTTCAAGGAGGTAAGCAGCCAGCTGGAGATTATTGCAGGAGCATTCACCCTTCACCTGCTTGATGACGAGTTGTGAATCTCCTTTGACCAGCAATTGCTTGACACCATATGATAGTGCCACCTTTAATCCATAGATGAGTGCTTCGTACTCCGCCATGTTGTTGGTTGCCTTGAAGTCAAGGTGTACCATGTATTTCACCTTCTCCCCAGTTGGTGCAAGGAGAAGGATTCCAGCTCCGGCTCCCTGCTTCTGCATGGAGCCGTCGAAGTAAAGGGTCCAGTGAGGCTTAGTGAAGGTTGGAACTTGAGGTTCCGTCTTCTGCTCGCTGGGGCCCCCAGGGTTTAATGGAGAGGGAGTCCATTCTGCCACGAAATCTGCCAATGCTTGACTCTTGATTGCTTGTCTCGGGATGAATTCAAGATCGAATTCAGCCAATTCCGCTGCCCACTTTGCAATATTCCCAGTTGAATTGGGATTATGCAGGATCGCTCGAAGTGGATATGAGGTCACCACCGAGACTTTGTGAGCTTGGAAATAGTGTCGAAGCTTCCTTGAGGCAATAAGAACTGCATAAAGCAGTTTATGCACCTCTAGGTATCGAGTCTTGGCATCATGTAACACTTCACTGATGAAGTATACCGGGCGTTGAATGGTCCGGACCCTCCCGGAGGGGTCCGGAGCTTCCTCTTCATTAATCCGGACCCTCTCGGAGGGGTCCAGACTCTCTTCGGGGACCTCCGGGTTCTGGGTGGAGGAACCCGGAGCTTCTTCAGAAATGACCTGGACCCTCTTAGAGGGGTCCGGGTCCTCTGAAGTGGCTTCTTGTGGGTTTGAGTCTGGGAGCTGGGACCCAGACCCGCTTTCAGGAACCTCCGGACCTTCCCGAAGGGGTCTGGACTCCTGAGTATTAGGTAGTTCCGGTCTCTCCGCAACCAGAACCATACTGACGACTTCGTCAGTAGCTGAAATGTAAAGCAACAAAGGCTCACCAGGGTTCGGAGCTACCAGGACTGGTAGGGTGGTGAGGAACTGTTTCAGCTCCTGGAATGCCTTCTCTGCTTCTTCAGACCATTGGAATGGTCCGGACTTCCTCAGTAACTTGAAGAAGGGAAGTGCTCTTTCTGCCAGTCTTGAAATGAACCGGCTGAGGGCTGCTAGACATCCAGTTAATTTTTGGACGTCTTTGATGCGGGTTGGTGGCCGCATGTCTTCAATGGCTTTTATCTTCGCCGGATTAGCCTCTATGCCCCGGTGACTTACCAGGAAACCAAGAAGCTTTCCGGAACTAACCCCGAAGACGCACTTGTCTGGGTTTAGCTTCGTGCGGGTGGCCCGCAGCTTGTCGAAGACAGCCTGCAAGGTGTCCAAGAGGGACTCCTTGTTTTTGACTTTGACCACGATGTCATCGACGTACACTTCCACTATGTCTCTGATGAGTTCTTCGAAAGTTTTGTACATAGCTCGTACAAAAGTTGAAGCTGCATTCTTGAGACCAAACGGCATGGCTGTGTAACAATACAATCCATCCACTGTGATGAATGAAGTATGCTCTTCATCCTCCCTAGACATCCTGATTTGATGATATCCAGAATATGCGTCTAGAAAACACAGTAACTCGCACCCGGAGGTGGAATCCACTATCTGATCTATTCTAGGTAGTGGGAATGGATCTTTTGGACATGCCTTATTCAGTGTGGTGTAGTCGATGCACATCCGAAGTTTCCCGCCGGCCTTGGGCACAACGACTGGGTTCGCCAGCCATTTTGGATGGAAGACTTCTCGGATA
This sequence comes from Tuctoria greenei, assembly GCA_036927565.1. NCBI lineage: Eukaryota > Viridiplantae > Streptophyta > Magnoliopsida > Poales > Poaceae > Tuctoria > Tuctoria greenei. Next base: position 166,508,079 of record JAYESD010000006.1, read on the forward strand.
AATCCGGCTTCGAGCAACTTCTTCACTTCTTGTCGGATGAAGTTCTGTCGCTCTACAGATTGCTTCTGAGGTTTCTGATGCACAGGCCGAGCGTCGGGGTAAATCTTCAGATTGTGCTCAATCACTTCCCTGGGGATCCCAGGCATTTGTGACGGTTGCCAAGCAAATACGTCAACGTTAGCCCGGAGGAAAGTGATGAGCGCGAGTTCCTATTTGTCATTCATCCCACCCGATATGCGGGTGGTTTGAGTGACATCGGAACCAATTTGGACGACTTTGACGGGGATGTCGGTGTCGCCGCTTGGCTGCACACGGGGAGCAGAGGTTGAGCCTCGTTGCCGAATGCTCGGAGGTTTTGGAGCTTGCCCCTGTCTGGAGTCCTCCTCTTGCGCAGTGGTGAGTGCATGGAGCTCCTCCAGGGCAGTTACTCCGGCGGTGCGATCTCCACGATCCGGAGAACGCCTGCTGGTGTTGGCATCTTCAACACCAAGTATCCATAATGAGCAGCTGCCATAAATTTGTATAGGGCAGGTCTACCCAAGATGGCGTTGAATGGTAAGTTGATATGAGCGACGTCGAAGACCAACTTCTCGGTGCGGTACTTCTCCCGTGTCCCGAAGGTAACGGGGAGAATTATAGCTCCGAGTGGGGTAATGGCCCCCGGACCTACTCCGGAGAATGGTCGAGAGGGCTGAAGATCCGAAGGTCGAAGCTGAAGTTTGGTAAAAGCTTCAAAGCTTATAAGGTTTAGCCCCGAACCTCCATCCACCATAACATGATAGAGCTGGATGTTGTTGATGGTGGGAGATACCATCAAGGGTAATTGGCCAGCTCCGACCATGCTTTGAGGACAGTCCGAAGCATCAAAAGTGATGGGTGTGTCCATCCACTTCCGATGTGGCTCCGGTCTAGCTGTAGGAGCTACAGCAGCCATATCCCGCCGCATAGTCTTGATGACACGACGAGAAGTGATGTCCCATGATCCACCAAAGATGGTGTTCATGGTTTTCCGACGCTCGTTGTCGGAGACGTCGGAGTCATCGTCGACGGAGGTGTAGACGGCTTTCAAGACCTTTTTGGGGTCCTGAAACCCTAACTCCTCTTCAGCCGGAGCTTCGTCAACCTTCTGTTTTCCCTCCCTCTGTCGGAAAGGAGACCCTTCCCGGCGCTTGTTGTGGCGCTCGGCAAGGTTTTGGACCTCCCGGCAGTCTTCCAGCCTGTGGCTGCCCGTTTTGTGAATGGGGCACCACATTTTGGATTTGCCGCCGTCTTCGGAAGACGGTCGAGGTCGCTTCTCGGGGCGTGGCCCCCGGCCACCAGGAGTTGCAGTGGCTGCAACGTTGGATGTGCCGGCCGACGGCTTCTTCTTGCCGTTGGTCTTCTTTTTCTTCTTACCACTCCCGGAGGTAGCGGCTTCTTCTTTGGAGGATTTTTTATGATCCTCCAAGGCTGGTTTGGAGTGCATTTCACTGCCCTCCGCAGCTCTGGCACATTTGTCTGCCAAGCTGAAGAGCTCCGTGACGCTGGTGATCTCTTTGATCGCCAGCTTCTCCAACATCTTCTTGTCTCGTACACCCTGTCTGAATGCCACAATGACAGAAGCGCTTGAGATAGAAGGGATTGTGTTGCGTACCTGAGAGAACCTCTGGATGAATGACCGCAAAGATTCTCCCCCTATTTGCACGACCGCAAAAAAGGTCCAGTTCAGTGCCCGGTCGGGTGTATGAACTCCCGAAATTGGCAGTGAACTGACGGCACAGCTCCTCCCAACTGTCGATAGAGTTGGGTGGGAGGCTCATAAACCAGGACCTGGCGGTCCCAGTTAAGGCCACTGGAAAGTAGTTGGCCATTACGGCCTCGTTTCCTCCAGCTGCTAAGATTGCAATGGAGTATATCTGCAGAAATTCTACGGGGTTGACAGTCCCGTCGAATTTTTCCGGCAAGTGTGGCCGGAACTTCTGTGGCCATCTAACCATGCGCAGGTGCATGGCTAGGGCGGAACAGCCTCCTCCTACTCCTTCCAGAGTAGAAAGGTCTTGAGCATCCCGTCTTTCTCGAGCTCGCTCGATATGGACACGGCCATCCTGTTGGCGGTATCGGCGATCAAGCTCCGCCCGGAGGTCATGTGTCGAAAGCCGAGATGCAGTATGGGTGCGTCGTGCCCTAGAGGGCAACGACGTCACTTGTTGTGACGCAGCTCGTCTTCGGTTGTTGGAGACATGTGGTCCAAGTCTTCCAGACAACGTCCGTCGCTGCGACGGGGCTCGCCCTGAAGGAGGAGGAGCCTGGTTATTGAGGCGTTCGTTCGCTGCTGCGACCAAATGCTCAACATCAGCCCTCCATTGCTCCATAGCATCTTGAGATGCATCCGGAGGTGGTGGTCGCTGGAGAAGAGCACGCGCTGCATGGAGCGCGTGTTCCGGGTTGTCACGACTTGTCGGCGCAGTATGTGACGCCGGCGCACCATCATGTTGCCCGGCACGTCTTGCCGGAGAAGATGGTGGTGGTGGGAGTGTGACTCCTGCCGGTGCTGAGGCTCCTGCCAGTGGCTGCATGTTGGAGGGATTGCCTCCGACAGCCTGAGCAGCAGGTTGCCCGTTGGATGATCCAGCCGCAGAATTCACCATTCTTGAAAATCTCAGGCGCCCCTACCTGGCGCGCCAACTGTCGACTGTTGGAGTCGGCAGATCTCCTGACACTACTAAAGCGTTGAAGGAGTTTGTAGTTCGGTGTGGGCGCGCGGAGACTCAAGAAGGTGAATCACGATTGGACACTAGAGACACAGTGGTTTACGTGGTTCGGGCCGCCTGAGCGTAATACCCTACTCCACGGGTGTGTGTGTTGTATTAGCTTGTGTGCCTCCGAGTGTTCGAGAGCCCCCTCGTGTATCGTCAGTTTGTCCTTTTATAGTACAAGGACAAACCGTTACAAGTTAGCCTGGCCCGACATGTGGCCCCGACGGTTACTGGTATTGATACACGATTAATTGTTGTTAATAACCCTGTAACGGGCTCCGACAGTGCCGTTACAGGTGTTAAGATTGTCCGATTAAGTGTCATTAACATGGAATTAATGACAATTAATCGGGTCTTGAAGTCCGCGGCTATCCTTTGAAGATCCGGAGTCATTACAACGTCTTCCGGAGGTTTGAGGCGGCCAGCTCCGACGTTTGGACACGTGGCAGCTCCGGAGCTTGCTTGTGGGAACCGGGAAGCTCCGGGGTGGCCTGGCACGTGTCAGGTCCGGAGCTTCTCTCGGTCAGGGGTTAAGTCCGGAGGTGCCATTTCGGTACCTAGCCCGGAGCTTCACCCTTGTGGGTAGTAGCTCCGGTCTGGCAGTACACGTGGCAACCTAGGGGTTAACCATGTTGGAGAAGCAGGTCCGGTTGTGTCTGACAAGTGGGCCTCCGAGGGTCTTCAATTTGAGTAGACGTCCTTCCCTTGAGATCTTTGTAACCTCAGGGGGTGTATGGTTTTTAGGGTACCGACACCCGACCACGTGTATAAACTGCGTAAGGCTCTCTATGGCCTCAAACAAGCTCCTAGAGCTTGGTATGAGTGTCTTAGAGATTTTTTAATTGATAATGGTTTTCAAATTGGCAAAGTAGACTATACATTATTCACAAAAAATATGGATAATGATCTTTTTATTTGCCAAATCTATGTTGATGATATAATTTTTGGATCAACTAACCAATCTTTCTGTGAAGAGTTTAGTAAAATTATGACAGACAGATTTGAAATGTCAATGATGGGAGAATTGAAGTACTTCTTGGGATTCCAAGTGCGGCAACAAAGGGAAGAAACATTCATAAGCCAAACCAAGTACACACAGGACATCCTCAAGAAGTTTGGCATGGACAAGGAAAAGCCCATAAAGACTCCCATGGCAACGAATGGCCACTTGGATCTCAATGAAGATGGACCGAGCGTCGACCAAAAGGTATATCGCTCCATGATTGGATCCTTACTTTACTTATGTGCATCTAGGCCAGATATTATGTTGAGTGTATGCTTGTGTGCAAGATTTCAAGCCAACCCTAAGGAATGTCATTTGACAGCCGTAAAGAGAATCCTAAGATATTTAGTTCATACACCCAACCTTGGTCTTTGGTACCCAAAAGGCTCAAAATTCAATCTCATTGGGGTATTCCGATGCAGATTATGCCGGGTGCAAAGTTGATAGAAAAAGCACTTCCGGCACTTGCCAATTCCTAGGAAGATCCTTAGTTTCTTGGTCATCCAAGAAACAGAATTCCATTGCATTATCCACGGCCGAAGCGGAGTATGTTGCAGCCGGGAGTTGTTGTGCACAACTCCTTTGGATGCGACAAACTCTAAGGGATTACGTTACAATATGAATCGTATTCCTCTCCTTTGTGATAATGAAAGTGCCATTAAAATAGCCCACAATCCAGTTGAGCACTCTAGGACTAAACACATTGACATAAGACACCATTTCTTGAGAGACCATTCCATGAAAGGAGACATATCCATCTCTCATGTCAACACCCAAAAACAATTGGCCGGCATATTCACCAAGCCACTTGATGAAAAACGTTTTTGCGAACTCCGAAATGAGCTAAACATTCTTGATTCTCGGGCTTGAAAAGTTGCATACCTGTATGATTGCTTCAAAATATTGATTGAATTGTGAAAATCATCCCTCTTCATTTTTCTCTCGAAAAACTATGTCAATTATTAGATCTTGATGAATTTTTGATCATAGTATGATTGTTGTTTGCTTACTGGTCAAATTCATCAAGATTATTTGAATTGTTTTGCCTCTCTACTCTCAATTATTGGACCTTCAAATATATATGAATGGGCTATGCAATTCCTTCCTGGTGACCACGGACAAGTCCGTGGTTATCCGGACTAGTCCGCCCTTGCAGACTAGTCCGCAGAGTGCCGGTTAGGCCGGACTAGTCCGACTGACCACGGACTAGTCCGATGTAGGTCTCTGGATGACTTCGGACTAGTCCGGTCGAGTTCGGACTTGTCCGATTTTTCGTGTCCATAACCCTAGCCGCCACCCAACCCTAATCCCTTCACCCCACACTCGCCCCCAAGCTTTCTCTCTCTTGCGCTCGAGCTCCCAAGGCGAATCCTTGATTCCTCCGTCGAAAAGCCTCAATCTTGGGCGGAGATCAAGCTTGAAGACTCGGGGATTGAAGTTAGCGGACAAGTCCGGCCTCCAACCCCCAAAATCTCAAGCTTCCTTTGATTTCTTGGTAAATTTTCTTCAAAACCCTAAGAAATCACAAATTTCTCTATTGCTTATCGTTTGGCCTAGCATTCTTCACTAGTTACATGTCTAGTTGATGTACTATGTGTATGCTAGACTAGTTTTACCTTAGGGATCAATTTTTGTCCAGTCTGTTAGGTTTTTGCAGATGAACACCGGACTAGTCCGGTCCAAGTACGGACAAGTCCGGTCCCCCGGATTAGTCCGTGCCTGTGCACCGGACAAGTCTGTTGTTTCTGAACCAAAATCTAACTCTTTAATTCCCTAATGCCTTCCATTGCCATCTTACCTCACCAATACCTTGTATAACTTGTCCTTTCTCTTGATCACTCATTCTCAGATCATGTCGAGCTCCGACAACGAAATCTCCGATTTCGAGGCCGAGTTGGACCACGAGGTGGCACCTCGGTCCTCGGCGGGTCTTGGCAAGAAACGCCAAGAGAGACCCTCCGAGCCTGCTCCCTCACCTCCCCAGGTTCGGAGTAAGGTCCTTGCCAAGAAGCCTGCCTCGAAGGCTGCTCCGTCTACAAGCGGCCTTCGACAAGCTAAAGGGAAGGGAAAGGGGGTTGCCACAGGGCCTGTTGGGCCCCTGAAGCTGCATACTCCCAGAGAAGGGGTCCGGGACCCCAATGAGGAAAGATTCACTGGCAAGGGCAGCGATGTGGCTGCGAAGTTGAGAAGTGTTGATTGCTATGCAAGGCCCAAGCAAGCAGCTGATGGCAGATTTTGGTCAAATTTCCATGCTGATTTCTACAAGCTGGTCTACTTGCTGATGAAGACCCCGGTGGTGCGCAGTCAATGGATTGACTGGGCTCACCTTGAGAAGAAGAAATGTGCAGCTTTTGATGAAGTGATAGCAGCTGCAGAGAGACATGGTCTGAAGGATCTCTTTGCCTTCAGACACAACTGGAATGATGAAGTGATAGCAAAATTCTATGCAACGTGCCACTTCTCAAGCGAAGACGAAGAAAGTGTGACTTGGATGACTCATGGATCCAAGTATTCTATTACTCAGGAAGAGTTTGCCAGCCTGCTGCACCTTGACTCTGGAGGAGATGACCACCTAATCATCCACAACATAGGGGTCATTGAGAGGGACGAAATGAAGTTCATGTATGAGCCCAACTCTAAGTATGTTCCTCCCTCCACAAAGAACATGAAGCCCTTCTTTGTGGTCCTGAACAGAGTTCTCCGGAAGACCATTGCCCCCAAGGATGGGGATGCAGGGAGTGTACAGGGTTACCTCAGGACTCTAATGAAGGTCATAAGCAAGAAGAGACAGTTTGATGTTGCAGACTATATTTGGAATGATATGGTCAATATCTCAAGTACCCCCAACCGATCCTGTGGCTATGCCCCTTACTTGATGTTTATGATTGAGAAGGTCACTGGGATCGAGTTTGTGAAGGATGTGGAGCACACTCCACTGAGGCCTCAGAAGCCTCATCCAGTGAGTGTCCAGGCTGCTCCATCGCCGGCCTCAAGCCCCGAGGCACCGGCAAGGCAAGAAGAAGCTGCTAGGGCTCCTCCTCCCTCCAGGGTAGCCCCTTAGAAAGGATCCGCCAGTGGGATCCTCAAGTACTTGGCTGCAATTTTCTCCTCATGCAAGAAAACTGAAGTGAAGCTTCACAAGCTAAATCAGAAGAGGAAGGAGAACATGAGGTACATAAAAGCAAATGTGAAGCAGCTGAGTGAGAAGCTGGAGATCAACCCAATTGGATCTCCAGTACTTTCTGAAGATTCTGGTCCGGACATCACCGAGCTCAGCCCCTTGACTACCTCCGAGCTTGCCTATTTGGCATTGGGGGCTCGAGCAGCTCCGCTCCTCCTCCTCCCTCTCAACCTCGTCAAGCGGAAAGCGATGAAGACGATGAAGACGACGAGAGGACTGACAGCGAAGAGTGAAGCCCTAGGACCTTCCTCTCTCTCTTTTTGGTGTCTTGATGCCAAAGGGGGAGAGATTGAGGGGGAGTCTCTAGTCTTAGCTTTAGCTGAATAGGATGCGAGGAGAGAGCTCTCTATGTATTTTTAATTGTGATTGTATTTGTTTAACACTATTTCATATCATGTTTGGTCCTGTGTTAAGTTGCTCAATTAATTTGCAAGTGTGTGATGAAAACTGTGTTTTTGTTCCTGAAATGCCATATTCACTTGATATTAGTTGATCAATGGAAATTTTGTCATTCTTAATGCATTCATGCTCTTAGTATGCATCCCACCATAAAGAATGCACAAATGAATAATTATCTTGTTGCTTGATGTATTTTTTGAGTCATATGTGCATACTTTATGAAAATCTCATTTTATACCTCATTTTGTGAAATCTCAATTGGTTGTCATCAATCACCAAAAAGGAGGAGATTGAAAGTGCATCTAGGACTCCCTTGTGGGTTTTGGATGATTTATGACAAGCAATTGGGATCCTAATCCTTTTGTTGAGATGAATGCAGGAAAATGATGAAAAATGAGCAAAGTGCCAAAAAGAGGGAAATTGAGAAGGAAAATGCATTTGAGCTCAAGGAGAAGAAATTAGTAGTTTAGTATGTATGGAGTGTGTTAAGGAAACACACCCAAGAGCTCAATCTCATTTAATCACACACACACAATGCACAAAGCTATACAGGAGCGGACTAGTCCGATATCAGCCGGACTAGTCCGATATCACATTCTGCACCAGATCGGACAAGTCCGGTCGCCACCGGACTAGTCCGATATCTTTCTGATCCACTTCGGACTAGTCCTCTCCAATGCGGACTAGTCCTCAACACAATGCACAAGTCACACAAAATCGGACAAGTCCGTTGTGACCCGGACTAGTCCGATATTCATTCTGATCCACTTCGGACAAGTCCGGTGTCCACACGGACTAGTCCGATATACACACTGATCTAAATCGGACAAGTCCTCCAAGTGCGGACTTGTCATCCCAAACACTTAGGGTTTCATTTGTCCGGACAAGTCCGATAGCAATCGGACTAGTCCGAAGCTTTGCAGTAGCGAAATCGGACAAGTCCGTTTTCAACCGGACTAGTCCGATATTCCTGGACACTTAGGGTTTGCTTCGCACAGCACAGCGGACTAGTCCGGTGTCCACCACGGACTAGTCCAATCTTTCTGAACCCTAACGGTCACTTTTAGAAACCCCATATAAATAGAGGTGCACGGCCCACTTTCACCCACTCTCGAACCCTAGCGCCGTCACACCTCCCAAGAGACTCAAAAACCATCTCTCTCCACGAAATTAAGTGAAAAATCAATCAATCCATTGAAGATCACTTCTAGATCATTGGAGAGGCACTTGGCACACGATTGAGCTCTTGGTTTGAATCTCTAACACACTCTTGTATCTCAATTTGTATATTTCGAAGTGTGTTATTGGTGGTCTTGAAACTTGTAATCAAGGGAGCTCTCAACTTGTGAGATCGCCCCTCCAACTTGGTGATTTACCCCTGTGTGATTAGTGGAAGAGGATTGGCCTTCGTGGTGATCCGACGAGGGAAGGGTTGGTGAAGACCCGGTCCTTTTGTGGGCTCCTCAACGTGGATGTAGGTTGCCTTCGTGGTAGCCAAACCACGGGATAAATCTTGTGTCTTGTTCATTTGTGTTCATCATTCTAGTTGATCAACATTATCTAGGGTTTGATTCATTTTGTTGAATTCAAGTTAAATAGTTGAACAAGAATCATACTTGCAATAGAACTTGACATACAACTATTGAACTGTTATTAAAGTTTATATTTCCGCTGCAAACGTCAACTAAACAATCAAATTGACCTAACATGATCAACCTAGCCCGTGAAATCTGGACTAGTCCGCACTTTACCGAACTAGTCCGATATATCTGGTTTTGACCTTGTTGTTGAAGTGCTACAGGAACCGAGAAAATTCAAAAAGGCCTATTCACCCCCCCTCTAGGCCTACATTCAATACGGTTGATATTGTTTTTACTGTGGTTTTGCAACATGCTTATGTGATGTTCTCACGTAAGGTGTTGTGTTCGGAACTAACTTGAGTCAAGTCGAGGACTTGGACTCGTATGGATTGTTTGTTTGTTCATGTGCAGGTGTTGCTTGAGTTCAAGTCATGGCTGGTGACAGGATCCATTGGACTAGTCTCAGGAGGAGATGAGGTTCCAACAACCAAGTTTGGGAGGAACTGTGGTTGAGCGGGTCAGAAGGTCGCGCAGGATGATTGAATCAAGGGCAGTGCATATGAAGGTCGAAGGAAGGTGTTCGCACGTATGCATGCGGTGCATGATGTGGCAATATGCTTCTAGAGACGGATTATGGAAGGAAGATCTGATCGGAAGGATCGGATCATATCGGTTGAAGACTTAGGCTGCTAGCTGAGTCGGTTATGGCTCGGTATGGAAATATCGAGTTGGTTATGTTAGGATTTCGTGTGGGTCACGAATTTGAGTTGTTTAGGAATGTGGGATGCGTTCCTGAGGTGTTTGGAAGTCTTAAGATTGCTTCTATCTGCGTATAGAAGAGTCCTAAGCAGTTATGGAAAGTTCCGATTGTGATCGGATTAGGATTGGAGTCCTAGTTAAGATTGGGATGGCCTAAGGGCTGGTTATATAAGCAAGGGAAGGCCAAAGCTCGTGGGAGACGACTTTGGGGCTGTTCCTCTTGTGTTCTATTGAATAAAATTCATAGTTTGAAGGAACTTTTGTGCCTTGTTCGTCCGACTTGTTCCAGACAAGTTTTACTCGTCGAATTTCTGGACAGCACTACCTTTCGTCGGTGGTTTTATCATAACTCGAGTTTTACAGATCCAATTGATGTGATTCTTTTTGGATTGTCTTCACAACTTGATTGTCTATCATCTGTCAAAATTTCAGTCATTGGATTTGTGGTTTCTGAGCTACACGAGTTTCTTTGCCACATTCTAGAAACTGTTTTTCTCGGGTAGGTCAGATTGACCATAGTCTGATCTTTCGATCATAACTTGAGTTTTTCTCGACGGATTTGAGTAATTCTTTTTGTGTTGTCTTCGTGACTTGATTCTCTCTGATATATATCACTTTTGTCACGGTGAAACACGTTTAGATTAGTCTCACATACGATTTCTTCAACAGATCGTTTTTCTGCCGAAGGGTTTGGGGTTTTATTGTTTCCGCTGCGTAAGATTTTTAAATCTACCATTCACCTCCCCCCTATGGTAGCTTTTCACGTGCTCTTCGATCCTACAATTGGTATCAGAGCCACGGTGCTCTAATATTTGTGATTTGCACATGTTTTTGACTAATCATCATGGAGAAGTACTCCGCCAAACCTTGTGTGTTTGCTGGTATTGATTTTCAGGTTTGGAAGGCACGCATGGAGGCCTTCATCTAGTCGCAAGGCTTCGCAATATGGGAAAAGGTGTACAAACCTTATGAAGTCCCGCCTAACGATCAAGTTACGGCTACGAACCTCCGGGACGTCGACAACGACAACAAAGCACGAAACTTGATCATCCAAGGACTCACTCAAAGCGACTTTGATCGTGTCGCGCACCTCTAGTCAGCATACAATGTTTGGAGAGCTCTCTGTGATTGTCATGAAGGCTCCAACGCAATCAAGGAGGTAAAACAAGATATGTTCAAAAAGGAATATATGCGTTTTGAGATGCAACCAGGTGAGTCTATCGATGACCTTTTTGCTCGTTTCAATAAAATTCTCAGCAACTTACGTAGTGTCAATGTAAATTTTTCTGATGCTGAGAATGCTAGACAACTTCTTAGTGCATTAGACATGTCAATTTGGGAGATGAAAGTAACATCTATTCGTGAATCAACTGTCATGAGTTCTCTTACATTAGATGTACTTTATTCTAAACTAAAAACTCATGAAATTGACCTCCTAGCACGTAAGAACCCAAACAAGTCTATTGCATTTGTCTCACAACGTGATATGTCTAGCTCCGGCCAATCATCATCTTGCAATACTCTTGCTTTATTGTCCTCGCTAACCCTGGAACAGATCGAAGAATTTCCAGAAGAGGAGTTGGCACTCATCTCTACTAGATTCTCAAAAGCATTGCAAAATGTGAGAACTAGAAGGAGAGGAAGCTCCGGACCTCAACGTTGTTTTGAATGTGGTAAATAGGACACTTTCGTACAGAATGCCCTAACCTTTCAGGTCCGACCACCCGGGAAGAAAAACAAAGCAAGGTCCGGACCTCCTCTGGAAACTCCAACAAGAAGAAGAAGGGTATCATAGGACGCAAGATGATTAACAGCTTCATCATCGCACTTCAAGAACTTAGTTCAAGTGATGTAGACTTTGAAAGTGATGAAGATGATGACGATCTGGCCAACTTATGCTTCATGGCGGGCAAAACAAGATCAAGATCAAGTCAGGAGGATGCAGAACACAGCAGTGAAGACGATGAGGTATGTTCTACCTGCAATGAAATGTGTGATGCTATTTCTCGTGCAACTATTATTGTCAAGAAAAAAGACAAAAAGCTTAGGGATAATGCTGCTAAAATTGAATCACTAGAATCTGAAATTAACCGTTTAAAAACTTTGATTCCTAGTGATGATGCATGTCCCTCATGTGACTTAATCTATGAACAATTGTCCACATTAAGAAGTGCACACTCCTCCACTCTAGATAGACTTGATGAAGAAATTGAAAAGAACAAAAAGCTTGCTGCACTTAATATTGGAAACTTAAAAGATGCTTCTTGTTCTACAATTGATTTGCATTGTTCTAGTTGTGATGATCTTGATAAAAAACTGCAAGATGCTATGAATGAAATTTCTATATTGAACAATGCTTTACGTTCTCATGAAGTTAAATTTTGTTCAAATTGCAAACTAAGAGGAAAAACTTCATGTGAAGATTGCATTGATCTGTCCAATAAACTTGACAACATGCATAGGACATTAGATCGGTTTTGTAATGGGAATAAGAACCTAAACTTGCTGCTGAATTCTTCCAAGTCTTGCAATGATAAAACTGGTTTAGGTTTTGATTCTCATGCTCATTCTAAGACACATCCACTTAAAACTGTGAAGTCATTAGGAAGTGGTTTGATTCAAACAGTTCCTAAACAAAAAGAAGTGGTTTTCAAATCTGCAGGAGTGCTTTCTAATTTTGTTTCTAATGTTGGGTGCTCATCTAGACATGATTACAAAATTAAGTTTCATTGTACCTACTGTGGTAGAGATGGTCATGTCATAGATTTTTGTTATAGACTAGCTAAACAACAGAAAAGGGAAAGAATGTCTACTAGATCTCATAACGTTCATGCTAAACCGAAAATTAGAAACATGCAACCTGCTTTAATGAGTCAGAAATTTGAAAAGGTAGCTTCTGGAACTTTTGGCAAGAAATCTACAAAGGCAGCTCCGGTAGTTCTGATAGCTCCGAGAGCTCCCGGATCTTCTGTTGTTCCCTCCGGAGCTTCAGTTTTTGCCTCCGGACCTTTTGCTTTTACCTCCGGAGCTACTGGTTTTCACTCTAAACAAGTAACAACTTCTAAATCAACTGTTAAGAACAGAAAACCTCAACCTTTGACTCATAAACCTGCTGTTTTGTCTTAGCTTTCGCGTGTTTTTCCTACTGCACATCGTGTGACTCAGTATTGGATACCTAAATGCCTTTTTACTAACCCCAGTATTGAGTCATCGACGTATTGTGCTTCTATGTAGGTTACACTTTTGAGGAAGGAGAACATTTGGATTGTGGATTCAGGTTGCTCACGCCACATGATTGGTAACAAAGATTGGTTCTCCTCCCTCTCTTTTGTGTCACGTGTAGAGAATGTTACTTTTGCCGATAATTCTTCAACACATATAATTTCTAAGGGTTCTGTTAGAGTAAATGATCACTACACCTTGAAGGATGTGGCACTTGTCAAAAATTTGAAATACAACTTGCTTTCGGTTGCACAATTGCTAGATGAAAATCTAGAAATTATTTTCAATAAAAACTGCTGCAAAGTTGTAGGTTCAAATAGTGAGCTTATTTTTAACATGTCTCGTTTTGGAAGAGTTTTTAAAGCTGATTTTGATATGTCTTCCTCTAAGCATAGGTGTCTAGTTGCTAATGATTCGAAGGACTTATATTTTTGGCATCGTAGACTTGGTCACGTAGGCTTTGATCACCTAACGCGTGTTAGTGCTCTTGATCGCATACGTGGGCTGCCTAAGTTTAAAGGGGACGAAGAAATTGTGTGCTCTTCTTGTAGACATGCTAAGATGGTTGCAGGTTCACATACTCCTCTCACAATGATCATGACAACTGAACCATGTCAACTTTTGCATCTTGACACCGTAGGACCTTCACGTGTTCAATGCTTCGGAGGTAAATGGTATGCTCTTGTTATCGTTGATGATTATTCTAGATACTCTTGGGTTTACTTTATGGCGTCTAAGAATGAAGTTTTTAGTCACTTTACAACTTTATTTCTTAAATTATCAATTGATCACCTAGGATCATTAAAAGCAATTAGAAGTGATAATGGAACTGAATTTAAAAATCAATCTTTTGATCACTTTTGTGCTGAAAATAGAATAGATCATCAATTCTCTTCACCATATGTACCTCAACGAAATGGTGTTGTAGAAAGAAAGAACAGAACCTTAGTTGAGATGGCTAGGACTATGCTTGATGAATATCAAACTCCTAGGAAATTTTGGGCTGATGCGTTAGCAACCGCTTGTTATGTCTCAAATCGTGTTTTCTTGCGTGCTAAGCTAGGTAAAACACCATATGAGCTCCGGTTTGGACATAGGCCTAGTGTTACACACTTTCGGGTCTTTGGTTGCAAATGCTTTGTTAAGAAACATGGTAATCTTGATAAATTTGAACCTAGATCCATTGATGGCATGTTTCTTGGTTATCCATCTCATACTAGAGGCTACCGTGTGCTTTTACTTGACACTAACAAAATCGTGGAGACTTGTGAAGTGTATTTTGATGAAGCTAGCCCAGGTACTATCTCCGGCGTTGCAGGACCTGATCCGTATCCTCAGGGGGAGGGTATTTTTGAATATGAAGAAGAGCCGGTGATACCGCCTCGTAGTTCCGAAGTTGACACGTGTCCAGCTCCGGACATTGAACAAGCTTCGGCTATCACCTCTGCTGGTCCTGATCGTCCACAAGTCACAAGCTCATCAATCTACAATGAACCTAATGAAGAAGAAGCTTGTGAGACATCTGTTCCCTTACGTTTTTACAAAGATCATCCCCCACAACAAATGATTGGAAGCTTGCACGAACGAGTCACACAGTCCAGGTTTTGCGATCCAAACTCTCATGCTCATTCTGCTTTTGTTGCTTCTTTTGAACCCAAAGATATATCACACGCACTCACTAATGAATCTTGGATTATTGCCATGCAAGAAGAGTTAGAAAATTTTGAAAGAAACAATGTTTGGAAACTTGTACCTCCACCTCAAGGTCACACTTTAATTGGAACTAAATGGGTATTTAAAAATAAACAAAGTGAGGATGGGGTTGTGGTTAGGAATAAGGCTAGGTTGGTTGCTCAAGGTTTCACTCAAGTTGAAGGTTTAGATTTTGATGAAACTTTTGCTCCTGTCGCGCTTTTGCAGCATCTAAAGGTTTTAAGCTATATCAAATGGATGTTAAAAGTGCTTTTCTTAATGGCTACATAGATGAGGAGGTTTATGTCAAACAACCACCGGGTTTTGAAAATCCTGATTTTCCTAATCATGTTTACAAACTGTCCAAAGCTCCGACGCACTTTGTCTAGCTCCGGTTTTGGGTTGACTAGTTTGACTAGTTTTGGTAAGCTCCGGTGCTAGGATCTACTAGTTTTGGAAAGCTCCGACGCTAGGTTCTACTAGCTTTTGATAGCTCCGGCTCAAGCTCCGGGTTGCTCTGGCAAGGTCCGGAACTTGACCGCAGTGCTTCTGCTTTTCATTTGCAATGTTTCGTACTTGCTTTACATTGTTGGAAAGATTGCTTAGTATTCATTTGCTAAGTTTTTGGTGTGTTTTGGTTGAATACGGTTGATATTGTTTTTACTGTGGTTTTGCAACATGCTTATGTGATGTTCTCACGTAAGGTGTTGTGTTCGGAACTAACTTGAGTCAAGTCGAGGACTTGGACTCGTATGGATTGTTTGTTTGTTTATGTGCAGGTGTTGCTTGAGTTCAAGTCATGGCTGGTGACAGGATCCATTGGACTAGTCTCAGGAGGAGATGAGGTTCCAACAACCAAGTTCGGGAGAAACTGTGGTTGAGCGGGTCAGGAGGTCGCGCAGGATGATTGAATCAAGGGCAGTGCATATGAAGGTCGAAGGAAGGTGTTCGCACGTATGCATGCGGTGCATGACGTGGCAATATGCTTCTAGAGATGGATTATGGAAGGAAGATCTGATCGGAAGGATCGGATCGTATCGGTTGAAGACTTAGGCTGCTAGTTGAGTCGGTTATGGCTCGGTATAGAAATATCGAGTTGGTTATGTTAAGATTTCGTGTGGGTCATGAATTTGAGTTGTTTAGGAATGTGGGATGCGTTCCTAAGGTGTTTGGAAGTCTTAAGATTGCTTCTATCTGCGTATAGAAGAGTCCTAAGCAGTTATGGAAAGTTCCGATTGTGATCGGATTAGGATTGGAGTCCTAGTTAAGATTGGGATGGCCTAAGGGCTGGTTATATAAGCAAGGGAAGGCCAAAGCTCGTAGGAGATGACTTTGGGGCTGTTCCTCTTGTGTTGTATTGAATAAAATTCATATTTTGAAGGATCTTTTGTGCCTTGTTCGTCCGACTTGTTCCAGACAAGTTTTACTCGTCGAATTTCTGGACAGCACTACCTTTCGTCGGTGGTTTTATCATAACTCGAGTTTTACAGATCCCATTGACGTGATTCTTTTTGGATTGTCTTCACAACTTGATTGTCTATCATCTATCAAAATTTTACGGTCATTGGATTTGTGGTTTCTGAGCTACACGAGTTTCTTTGCCACATTCCAGAAACTGTTTTTCTCGGGTAGGTCAGATTGACCATAGTCTGATCTTTCGATCATAACTTGAGTTTTTCTCGACGGATTTGAGTAATTCTTTTTGTGTTGTCTTTGTGACTTGATTCTCTCTGATATCTATCACTTTTGTCACGGCGAAACACGTTTAGATTAGTCTCACATACGATTTCTTCAACAGATCGTTTTTCTGCCGAAGGGTTTGGGGTTTTATTGTTTCCGCTGCGTAAGATTTTTAAATCTACCATTCTCCCCCCCCCCCCCTCTGGTAGATTTTCACGTGCTCTTCGATCCTACAGTTCTCAAATTTATAATTTTTATGCGGTGGATTGGCGGTCAAATTTAGCATTTAAGGACTATCAACATGTAGCCAATACGTTCAACATCTCCCAATGCTTCATATTCGAGGCCCAAGTCAGTGATTACATGGTAAACCACCGAAGGGTCAGCATCGAGCCGCCCGGTCCTCTGAAAAGCCCGATATCTATGTGAATGTACCAAACAGAATCTATCGAAATGTGAACACCTAGCTCCGATCGCAATTACCCATCAAATTGGGTGTTCAATTCCGCTCGCCCTTACGAAATTGTGCGACCAGGTTTTCACTCGGATTCTCCTGATAGGCAGCTCGAGGGAGCTCAAGAACTCATCCATCAAGATAAACTTCCCGAGCTCATTACCTCCGAGCCACGAACGGCTCGCAGATAGGGTGCGAAGAACCCCCAACCCGACTCTTACAAAAAAGGCACCGAGGGATCATCGCAGAAGCTGGAACAAGACGGCCCAATGCTCGATGAATCATGGGGGTAACAAATATCCCCAATGTCTCCAAACATGCCCCAAACGCAACCGACCACCCCATGCCTCGAGTGTCGGACCCTCGCGTGTCAGCATCCGATTGAGCAAATCACTTAACCAAAGACTTGGGGGCTACGGATGGAGTTCTATAACTCGGCTACCAGAGGACATGCAAAAAACCAACCGAGGCTCGACCGTTGAGGTCAGTGATTGGTAATCCACGCTTCAACCATCGAGGTCAGGACCATGGTTATCAAGCCAGGGCGATAGTATCGTGACACGAATATCACCGATGCGTCCCACAACAAGTCCCGTCCAACATAACGAAAGGGCAACCCCTGCCGTCTGACAAAAGCAGGGGATAAGGAGCAATGGTGTACGCACAAGCAGCTCAAACCCCTAACCCTGAGGTCAGGACACGGGCCCCACCGACATCTCCCATGTCGTGTCCCATCCGTCATGGTGGCAGAGCGGATCGGTCACCCGACACTGATAGGAGACAAGGAGGGATTGGATGTAGGCGGGCGCAGAGGCGACTACCAGGACCAGATCCCACCTCGAGGAACGCAGAGGATAAGTCGAAAGGATAGGACACCTTGTAACCACCGCCCCATTTATGAGGAGAGCCAGGCTAGATAGTAGTTAGGCCTCGCGTGAAGTCAAGCTTCCTATATAAAGGCCCCAAGGGCCATTGTCGACGAGGGATCGCCCTCAGACGACATAGAACACACACATACACCGAGAGGTCGATCATTCGCCTCATCCAGCACCAGGACATAGCTCACTTGTAGAAACAGCTCCCCACTATGAACAAAGAGAGAAGAACACTAAACTGGATGTTGGGCTCGTCGCTTGAACCCGTATAAACCTCATGTCTTGATAGCTAGACCACCTCAAGAAAGGATGCATGGTAACATTGATACTAGTCGGTTTTCCATACATCGATAGATGCGTTCTACCAGGACATCACCCAAGTGGGCGTCGAGGCCGGCTGCACAGCTTCACAAATAGCAACACGCCGCCCAAGTTCATCATCATCGACGACGACTGGTAGTTTTACTGACCAATCCACCTCAGATGAGAGCGGTGTAGGGGACAAGCCACCCTCCTCTCTTCGCTCACTGGAATCATGGAGTACAGAAAGTTCTAGAGCGACGATGATCCAACCGCCGACATCAAGACTGCATGTGGTGCACACAGCAAAGGAGAAGTATGGGCTCAAATACGTCTAAGTTTGACATGCCATCACCAGCTAGTAGGGCGGCGTCCGATCGGGCGCTACTGAACGGATGATGTCGAGCACACCGTGAGGGCGAGGAACGGATGTGGCGGTGGAGCGCGTGTCTAGTAGGATGCGGTAGGGCGGTTGCAAGGATGGAGAATGTGGGCGGCGGTGGAGCGTGAGTCGGGCAGGGCGGTCGCAAGGACGGAGAACCCCAGCTTCTCTTCCTCCTTTTTTGTGAGGCACTTGACCATAGTGTCGCAACACTCCCGCGTGGCGGGGCCAGAGCCGGTGAGGAAAGCTAGGTCCAGGTGATCCTCTTCATTGATCGGCGATGTGGCAGAGAGGAACTGCCAAGGCTAGACATAGGAGGATGGTCCGATGGGGAAGGACTGAAAGAGCCTCAGCTATCTCGTGGTCTGCTGAGTTTTTTTTCAAGCCGAGAGAGGTTGCTCAGCTCAGCTGCAGATGGTGTGCTTGGAGATAAATGTGTGGACATATGTCACAAATTTGGATAGTGTTGCACAACTTTAGGTTTGCAACACTGCTGCAGGGGATTATTTGTCTTAGTTGATGGTGCAAGGATCACTGCTACAATAAGCCTCATCACAGGCGTCTCCAAACCTATTATCACAGACGGCTTTTAAAAGCGCCTGAAACGAAGAGTCTGCAATAATCCGCAATTTCACAGGCGGAGAAGTGAAACCGCCTGTGAAAACACATTATCATAGGCGGTTCTTCGCTTAGGCTAGCCGCCTGTGAAGATAGATTATCATAGGCGGTTCTTTACTTAGAATAGCCGCCTGTGAAAATACTTTATCACAGACGGGTCGTGCAGCATATATAACCGCATGTGATAAATGTCTTATCACAGACGGTTATTGAAGCATAACTAACCGCCTATGATAATGAGTCTTCACAGACGGGTATTGAAGCATAACTAACCGCCAATGATAATGTGTCTTCATAGGCGGGTTTTGAAGCATAACTAACCGTCTATGATAATGTGTCTTCACAGGCGGATTTTGAAGCATAACTAACCGTCTATGATAATGTGTCTTCACAGACGGGTATTGAAGCATAACTAACAGTCAATGATAATGTGTCTTCATGGACGGTTACTGAAGCATAACTAACCGTCTATGATAATGGTGTTATCACAGACGGAGTTTACCTATATCAGCCGTCTGTGAAGACCCTTTAATGCAGCCGGTTTCTACCATAACAGTCACCGCCTGTGAAAATTAGGTTATCACAGATGTTTCTTTACTTGTATCTAGCCGCCTGTGATATTGTTTTTCACAGTCATGCCTAGTCGTTGGTTAATAACCGCCTGTGATAAGATATAACCTATACAGTACTACTGCTGTTATTTCTAATTTCCAAGTCAATTCAATATAATCACAGAACAAAGAACAACAATATCATCACAGAACAAAAGTCAACAATATTATCATCACAGAAGTCAATTTCACTAAAACAATATACATATGTACAAGTTATAGATACAATTCATCTCAAAGTTTACAAGTTTTCACTAAAAACTATTTATATTGGCATAGTCGCAAAGTTCTGGCACATCAGCTGCTGAACCATTCTTATCAAAGAACTTCCCCTTTTTGTGAAAAATTTCGCGACGAATGAACTGACAGAGTTCAGAAGTAATCCTGTCGGCTCCTCCATCAGGAATACTTCTACAAACCGGCCATTCTTCATTCAGATTCTTCTTGTGCTGCAATATAACACATAACAAGGTTTAGAATGTGTTGGTTTGAACAATCTCAAAGTATAGATCAAAGTGAGAGTATACAAGAATTTAGTAGGTATTTTTGGAGCAGTTGTACTATGAGCAATTGAATTTTGAAGTTGGAATCAAAATATGAAAATAATATTTCTAGTAATATTGAACAGCAGAGAATATAAGCATTAAACTATGCTAGTTACAATGAAAATGAGACACAAAATTAAGAAAATAAGGTATCGACATTAAGGATAACTTACATCCTCACGATTGACTCTATATACGCCTGCGGTCCGAAGATGCTCGCATACATAATACCCGCATAAGACACTCCTAGCATGATGAGGACACCACAACAGCGGAGACGCGCATTGAACTGCAAGGACCAATCACAAGAGCACGGGCACGATTATTAAATCAGCAGGTGAATTCGTTCTTAACTTCTTTTGCATGTGAGTTTGAGAATAGATTGCTATGTGATGATTTAATTGTTATTAGGAATAATGGAGAATATCAACAAGTGAAGGAAGGAGGCCTTGGGAGCGTGGACAACCACCTGGGACGTCCACAAGTAGATGGAAATAGTTTACAACTCGGACTCGAGTTCAACTCGGAGTCCAGGAGCAGTCCACCTTAAAACAGACGCTCCGGAGGCATACGGACTCCGTTTTCGACGTTATACATATGCACGGAAAGAGGAGAAGATAAACTTTCCAATGGTTCTGGTCCCACCTCAAAATTCCTCCGGAGTCATTGGGAATCGTCGAAACAAGTCGAGTCCATATTTCTGACCGGTGCTGCGCCACCGAATCGGGCCTTTGGGCCTTGTATCCCGTAAGAGTCCATTAGGGACGCGTCTAATCGTGTTTTGGTCGAACCCTAGCATATAAATACTGCAGCCTCCGGTCATATTCGGTGGGTTTTGCTTAGATCAATAAAATCGCCGTTCTACGGTTTGTGAGACCCCAATTTCGCGATTTCCGATCGTGTCTTCTACGTTCTTGCTCGTGTTCTCGATTGCACTTGCAGGGATTAGCCTTCTTGGCGAGGTCAAGCGTGTGCAGCACGGTTGATAACCAACGGAGCCGTGGTGTAGTGATTGCAGGGGTACTCGAACCGCTCGAGTGCCGCGGATCATCAACGTCGAGTTCTCCACCCCAATCGACATACCTTTCGGAAGATCGGGCCTAACCCTACTCATCAATTGGTATCAGAGCTCCAGGTTGCCCGTGAGGTATCTTTGTTTTCCTTCCTTCCATTAGATCGATTTTGTTTCGTACCTAGAGTCCACAAAAAGCCACAAAAAAAAATTAGATCATTTTTACCGCTTCCCAGACTATAGTACCTGCAGTTTCGTTTTTCAGTTTGCATTGTTGAGTTTGCATTCGTGTGGTTGAGTCTTGTTGCTGGTTTAGCTTTGTGTTTTTTGGTCCTAGTTATCGTGTTTCGTTCTTGTTTTCTTGCTATTCGACACCTATTCCACAATCCCTAAATAACAAACCGATCCGCCACGTTCATCGGTTTGCCCTAGCTAGCCGCCTTGCGTGAACTCCCGCATCGCCAGCCCTAGATTAGGTGACAAATCTTTGTGCCATTCATCCTTGAATCATCACACACCACCCCATTAGTTGCTGTGCAAATTCCCGATCGTTTTCGTATCCGTTTGCGAGTTCTGTTCTCAAACCGAGTTGGAATCAACATCCAAAAAAAAACGTAACTCGGACAGCCTACCTTAAAACGGCCATAACTTTCGCATACGAACTCGAAATCGGGCGAATTTTTTTTCAAATTCATCTACGCGAAATTTCGCATCTGATTTTCTGCCACGTAGCCGCGTTCGGCGAAACTAGATTGCCCAAATTCCCCTCGGAAGATAGGCTATCCAGCCTCCAAAGTTTCAGCACGAATTTTAAAGACCCTTCTTGATTTTCTATAGGCCGCATATTACATCCAATTGAGCTGCAAATTTGTGTGCTTCCTATATTTGTGATACTGAGTAAAGAAAAAATATCAAAAAAATATTACAAAAAAGAAAAAAAAATAGTGAAGAGCACGCATATTAAAGCAATTGACCTATACCACTTGGTGCTGTTTGTTTGGTTATATCATTCTGTCTTTCTTTTGACTTGATACTTCCTTGTGTTGTGCTAGGCTCTAGGGCACTCAGTTGACCAGCAACAGTTTCCTACATTGAATACTTATTCAACTTTGTTTAGCTGTTAAAGATTTTCTGCTTATTAGCCACCATATTGTGCCATCCAAGCTCCACCTTTCTCTTGAGCATAACAGGTACCTTTGCAATCACCCCACGCTTCATTAGTTCATCTCACCGTCCACACCACCTGCTGTGTCGGTAAAAACACTTGTAAGAGCGTGGTAAGATGCTTGAGCGAGAGAGATTGTTTTTCTTCCACCTTCCATATTGTCACTGTAGTTGATAGGGATAACATTTTTTTGTTTTCTTTTGTTTCCTACTAACAATGGCAGGAGAAGAAAATAATGTCGAATGTGTTCAACATGTTGAGTTACGTGATATGTTCGCCAAATACAACGCATCAACGGAGGAGTCATTGGCGAACTTGACTCGCAAACTGGATGACCTTGCTCTTCGGATGAATACTTTTGAGGCTCGGTTGCCTCTCGCTAGAAGACAAGAAGACAATGCTTATGATGAACTGGAAGATCACAGTAATCAGCCAAAACTGCCACTTTATCGTCGAGGTATGGGAGGTAATAATCATAACAATTATAACCGCCCTCCTGATGATCCTTCTGCTAAAGTGAAATTTACTATACCCTCTTTTTCTGGTGCTTATGATGCTGAGGCTTATCTTGATTGGGAGATGACAGTAGAGCAAAAATTTAATTCCCATCTTGTTCCTGAACAACATAGAGTTCGTCAAGCCACTAGTGAGTTTAAGGACTTTGCTATCATATGGTGGAATGAACTTGTTAAAACTAGAACTGATCCTCCAACATGGGATAGATTAAAGGAAGCTATGCGTGTTCGATTTGTTCCTCCATCTTTTCAGCGGGACCTTCGCAAAAAATTGCAGCGTTTAGACCAAGGTAACATGTCCGTAGAGGAGTATTATCAAGAGTTACAAAAGGGTATGCTGCGTTGTGGGGTAGTAGAGGACATGGATGATAAAATAGCTCGTTTTTATGGGGGGTTGAGGCGTGAAATTCAGGACATTGTTGATTACAAAGAATATGATACTGTTAACAGATTGTTTCAGCTTGCTATGTTGGCAGAAAAAGAATTGCAGGGCCGACAACAACAGCAACAACGCACGAGGAGCAACTTCACGCTGCGTGCAGCAACTACACCATCCAAAACAGCACCATCTTCGGCCCCCCGTGCAACGACTACACCACCCAATGGCGGCCAACGAACTATACCTGCTGCTCCACCTTCTCGCGTGCCGGAAGGCAGCAAGGCGACATCATTCTAGCCTTCGTCGTCCACTCCTTCTACGGGTCGTACTTCTGACATTAAGTGTCACCGCTGCCAGGGACTTGGTCATATGATGAGAGATTGCCCGAGCAAACGAGCATGCATAGCACGCGACGATGGCGGGTATGATAGTACTTCGGATGTTGAAGATGAATATTCTCTTGCTACTGACTTTACAGATCCAAATGACGAACACACCGAAGAAGAGGTACTTGGTACAGCGGCGACGGAGAACTATAGGAGCATCATTGTGCAGCGTGCCTTGAGCTCCAAAGTGGAGACGGACGACAAGCTACAACGACACAACCTCTTCCACGTGTTTCTCGTCGTCAAGGACTGCCGTGTACACACTATAATTGATGGAGGTAGCTGCAATAACTTGGTAAACACGGACGTCGTCAAGAAACTCGGTTTGACAACAAGAGCACACCCTCATCCGTACCACATTCAATGGTTCAACAACAGCGGTAAGGTTCAGGTAACACAAACAGCGAGAATCCATTTTTCAATTGGTTCATACCATGATTTTGCTGATTTTGATGTTGTTCCTATGGATGCTTGTTCTCTTTTATTGGGTCGTCCTTGGGAATTTGATACAGATGCTATTCATCATGGTAGAACCAATAAATATACTCTCATGCATAAGGGAAAGAAAATCACTTTGCTCCCCATGACTCCTGCTGAAATTGTGCATTTTGAGAAGAGTAAAATTCGTGAGGGCAAAGCAACTAAATTAGAATCTGAAAAACAGCAAGTTATTAAGTTAAAATCACCATCATTGCTCGCAACTAAATCTGAACTTGCTGATTTATTCGATGCTAAGGGGATGTGCTATGCTTTAGTTTGCAAAGAAGCCATGTTTTCACTTCATGAATTGTCTATTGCATTGCCCCCTGCTGTTGCTAACCTTTTGCAGGAGTTTGAGGATGTGTTTCCCTCCGAGATACCCCCTGGTTCACCACCGATGAGAGGCATTGAACACAAGATCGATTTGATTCCAGGAGCAAGTTTGCCAAATCGTGCAGCATACAGGGCGAATCCACAAGAAACTAAGGAAATTCAGCGACAAGTCCAAGATCTTTTGGACCGCGGGTACATTCGTGAAAGCCTTAGCCCTTGTTCCGTTCCTGTTCTTTTGGTTCCTAAGAAAGATGGTAGTTGGCGCATGTGTGTTGATTGTCGAGCGATTAATAACATCACCATTCGATATCGTTATCCTATTCCTCGATTAGATGACATGCTTGATGAATTGAGTGGTGCTATCATCTTCACAAAAATTGACTTGCGTAGTGGTTACCACCAAATTAGAATGGCACTAGGAGATGAATGGAAAACTGCATTTAAAACCAAGTTTGGACTTTATGAGTGGTTAGTCATGCCTTTTGGTTTAACTAATGCACCCAGCACCTTTATGCGATTAATGAACGAGATTTTACGTGCTTTCATTGGATAATTTGTGGTGGTTTACTTCGATGATATCCTCATTTACAGCAAGTCATATGATGAACATCTTGATCATTTACGTGCTGTTTTTACTGTTTTGAGAGATGCACGTTTGTTTGGTAACCTCGAAAAGTGCATTTTTTGCACCAATCGAGTCTCGTTTCTTGGCTATGTCGTTTCCTCGCAGGGAATTGAGATGGATGAGGCAAAAATTGAAGCAATCACCAGCTGGCCAGCCCCAACTACCGTCACACAGGTTCGTAGTTTTCTTGGTCTTGCAGGATTTTATCGGCGCTTTGTGCGGGATTTCAGCACCATTGCAGCACCTCTACATGAGCTAACGAAGAAGGGAGTTCCATTTCGATGGGGCTAACAGCAGCAACAAGCTTTTGATGCTCTCAAATCGAAGCTTACACAAGCACCATTACTACAACTTCCTGATTTTGACAAGACCTTTGAGCTAGAATGCGATGCAAGCGGCATTGGTATTGGAGGCGTTCTCATACAAGGAGGTAAACCCGTTGCTTTCTTTAGTGAAAAACTTCATGGTCCTTCTCTGAATTATTCCACTTATGATAAGGAATTGTATGCCTTAGTCCGTGTATTACAAACTTGGCAACATTATCTTTGGTCTAAGGAGTTTGTCATACATTCCGATCATGAATCATTGAAGTATCTTAAGTGTCAAACCAATCTGAATAAATGACATGCTAAATGGATTGAGTTCATAGAGTCGTTTCCATACATCATTAAGCATAAGAAAGGGAAGGAAAATATCATTGCCGATGCATTATCTAGGCGTTATACCATGCTGTCCCAACTTGATCATAAAATCTTTGGTTTGGAAACAATTAAAGCATTATATCCTACTGATTTGGACTTCAAAGTTGCTTTTGAAAATTGTAGAGAAGGAAGAACTTGGAATAAATATGTGCTGCGAGAGGGTCTCCTCTATCGTGCTAACAAGCTATGCGTTCCAGCTAGCTCCGTTCGTCTATTGCTTTTGCAGGAAGCACATGGAGGAGGTTTGATGGGACATTTTGGAGTGAAGAAAACTGAAGACGTGCTGTCCACACACTTCTTTTGGCCAAAGATGAGGCGTGATGTCGAGCGCTACGTGTCACGATGCACTACTTGCAATAAAGCTAAGTCTCGCCTTAACCCACATGGTCTTTATATGCCCCTTCCTGTTCCTAGTGTACCTTGGGAGGATATTTCTATGGACTTTGTTTTGGGATTGCCTAGGACTAAGAGGGGGAGGGATAGTATTTTTGTAGTTGTTGATCGTTTTTCCAAAATGGCACATTTTATACCTTGTCATAAGAATGATAATGCCTCACACATTGCTGATTTATTTATGACGGAAATTGTTCGTTTACATGGTGTGCCAAATACCATTGTTTCTGATCGTGATGCAAAATTTTTAAGTCATTTTTGGAGAACTTTGTGGTATAAATTGGGAACCAAGTTGCTATTTTCAACTACATGTCACCCACAAACGGATGGACAGACCGAGGTAGTTAATCGTACTTTGTCCACTATGTTACGGGCTGTCTTGAAAACAAATTTGAAGTTGTGGGAGGAGTGTTTACCACATATAGAATTTGCTTACAACAGATCCGTTCACTCCACGACAAAGGTAAGTCCATTCCAGGTAGTGTATGGTTTCAATCCCCGTGCTTCTATTGATTTACTACATTTGCCTCCTTCTGAAACTATAAATTTGGATGCTACACAACGATCTGAATTCATTGTTAAGATGCATGAAACTACAAAGAAAAATATTGAAATGATGAATGAGAAGTATAGGATTGCAGGTAGTAAAGGTAGAAAAGAAGTAAAACTTGAACCGAGCGATTTGGTGTGGTTACATTTGAGAAAAGAGCGATTTCCCGACTTGAGAAAATCTAAACTTATGCCACGAGCTGCTGGTCCTTTTAAGATCGTTGAAAAGATTAATGATAATGCATATAAGCTTGAATTGCCTCCCGATTTTGGGGTTAGTCCTACATTTAACATTTCAGATTTGCGACCGTACTTGGGAGAAGAAGATGAACTTGAGTCGAGGACGACTCCAATTCAAGAGGGTGAGAATGATGAGGACATCACAACAGCGGAGACGCGCATTGAACTGCAAGGACCAATCACAAGAGCACGGGCACGGTTATTAAATCAGCAGGTGAATTCGTTCTTAACTTCTTTTGCATGTGAGTTTGAGAATAGATTGCTATGTGATGATTTAATTGTTATTAGGAATAATGGAAAAGATCAACAAGTGAAGGAAGGAGGCCTTGGGAGCGTGGACAACCACCTGGGACGTCCACAAGTAGATGGAAATAGTTTACAACTCGGACTCGAGTTCAACTCGGAGTCCAGGAGCAGTCCACCTTAAAACAGACGCCCAGGAGGCATACGGACTCCGTTTTCGACGTTCTACATATGCACGGAAAGAGGAGAAGATAAACTTTCCAATGGTTCTGGTCCCACCTCAAAATTCCTCCGGAGTCATTGGGAATCGTCGAAACAAGTCGAGTCCATATTTCTGTCCGGTGCTGCGCCACCGAATCGGGCCTTTGGGCCTTGTATCCCGTAAGAGTCCATTAGGGACGCGTCTAATCGTGTTTTGGTCGAACCCTAGCCTATAAATACTGCAGCCGTCGGTCATATTCGGTGGGTTTTGCTTAGATCAATAAAATCACCGTTCTACGGTTTGTGAGACCCCAATTTCGCGATTTTCGATCGTGTCTTCTACGTTCTTGCTCGTGTTCTCGATTGCACTTGCAGGGATTAGCCTTATTGGCGAGGTCATGCGTGTGCAGCACGGTTGATAACCAACGGAGCCGTAGTGTAGTGATTGCAGGGGTACTCGAACCGCTCGAGTGCCGCGGATCATCAACGTCGAGTTCTCCACCCCAATCGACATACCTTTCGGAAGATCGGGCCTAACCCTACTCATCATAGCAGGCTGCTTCGGACAAGCATAATACGTTTTAATGTCCAATGCATTCGTATTAGGTCTCTGACCGCCAAGCTCCGCGTAAAACTGCCAAGCGCTGTAATACAAGAAATGTCATATAAAACTTGTCAACACATTCTAAATGTGCGTAAATTAAAATTATTGAATAAACGTACTTTTTCAAAATGGAAAGGAAATCTTTGTAATGCTGGTGGGTAATCGGCTGAGTCCAAGACTGTTGCCATTCCCTGCATTGGCTTGATGAAGATCATTATGTAGTGATTACTGCAAACATACAAACACACGTGTTAACAATTACCAATAATTGCTATTTCAATGTCATGTGTCGAACTTACTCGAAGTGGTACGGAGCCTTTACGAGGTCCTTGCCGTCTCTGACAAAGTTAAACATCGCATGTCCTATGTAAGCTGCAACTTCTGCCTTTCTATCCTTCTTAAGTTTTGCAACTGCTCTTTCAAAATCTTTTTTTTCATGTGTTTGTACTGGCTTTATTCCCGATTCGCCTGGACGTCGAATAGCGACTTTGCAATCCTAGTAGGGTCAAGGATACCTGTCTTGCGCTCCAACTTTACATTATCCATGTATTGCATCCTATTGAAGAAGTCCAGAATTGTTATAATCTTATGAAATGCGTATGCGTGTAGTAAGAAAAGCAAATACAAAATATTAGAGCACTTACAAGCACCAGACGAGCAGCAGGTTGATATCGAGCATGACCCGATGGAAAAGGGAAAGCAGCTCTTCAAATAAAATGACTCGTTTATCTACTCCAGTGCTCCATAATGCTTCTTTTGGAATACGAAATGTGACGCAATTAAGACCAAATTTTGTGCTGGCAGTGATGTACCACTCATGCATTCTTCTGAGCTGGACGGGTTGTTTGCTAAGTTGTACGGATGTCATGAGCGGCTTCCCATTCTCAAATTTAGGAGGAACATCCTCAAGCTTGTATATTGGAACTCCTGGTTTAACTAAAGCCGTCCGCCGATTATACATGACACCGTCTTCTTCCCACTCCTCGATATCTTCTAATGCTGGCTCATGAGAAGAACGAGATGCACTCGATTTTCTAATATTTTCCTTCATAGCTTCCAAATACTTTGACACTTCTGATGAAGGTTTCTTATTTTCGTATGAGCTAACTTTGATAGGCACTGATGATCGAGGAGTAGTTGTCGGAAGTTGGACACTGGCTTGTTGTTGAACCTATTGTTCAACTGATTGCTCTTTACTCCCAACAGCTGGCTTTAGTACTACTTCAAGCTGTTGCTCAACTAGTTGCTCTTTACTAGCAATAGCTTGCTCTGGTACTGCTTGAAGTTGTTGTCCAACTTGTTGCTCTTGGATATCATCCTTGCTGAGACATAGGGGGAGTGGATCTTCCCGGACTGGGAGTGGATCTTCATGCACTTTCGCCTTAGAAGATGGGGTTGCAGTATTTGGAGATGCGACGGGGCTAGAAATTGGCTCATCGTCCAACACAATATCGCGTCAGTGCCAAAGGATTAATTGGTTGACAGCCTGCCCCAGAGTCGCGATCCCCTTAGGTGTGACGTGGTCTATTCCATAATCTTCATAATCATTATCAATGATCTGAAGAACTTGCACCACAGAATAATACAATAGAAGTGGATTCCCGTTGAAGTCACGATCAGGCTTTGCCATAGCAGTGGCAACCTGTTTGGTTTTGTTCCCTACTCTGCCTATCAGACAAGAAGACGACAAGATTTGTCGTTAGCAATATCATCGACAGGGAACTTATGGGCTGACCCTGAGCCTGGCACGGAACCAACGCTGCTAGGGTAGGCAGTTAGAGATACTAATTGCTCCTTTTGCACCGGAACCATCATTGTACTCGGTGCCACTAATTGTCCTGATTTTTTAAGTTGTTCCATTATTTCTTGCATATTTTCTTTGACCTTTTGAGCAATCGTTTCATCAAGTGTTTTCTTAAACTTCTCACGTCTTCTATATGTGTCTTTATCTTTAGGGAAACCATCTAGCCAAGACATTTGAGAAGAGACCGCTCGAACCCGTCCGTTGTGTTCAGGGTTTCCTAAGATAGCGGTAAGTTGGTCATTCTCCCTCTTCGGCTTGCAGAGACCCTTCTGTTGCTTTTTAATTACTTCTTTCATTTTATCCTCTACTTCATTCAGAGAGTCGGGCTTTTCAAGTTTGCCCTCGCTGGTCAAACCTGACCGAGCAAAGACCCAGCGTTGAGTTCGCTCATCGCACCCTTCTAATGGGTGAGGATTGCCCTTACTAAGAATTTCGTCTAATATCTTATTCCATTTCTGGACTTTGGGGGCATATCCGGCAGACCCCAAGCGATGATGGTATTTGTTCTTTTTTGCAAGCTCTGACCTAGTTGCACTTAGAGCTTTAGCATCAGGTATGCTCTTTTGACGAACAAACTCTTGCCACTGAGCTTGTGTGATTTTTCCCATCTTCCTCGGGCTAGGGACCTTATCGGCCTTAACATAAGCATTCATTTCACTCTTCCAGCATCGAAACTTCTTGCCGCAAGAGACCAATGTTTCTTTCTTTACACCTTCTTTTGTGCCTTTCGGGAACTTGAATTGTTTCTTTATCTTTTCCCACAACTCATTCTTGGTCTGCTCGGGTAATTTCCTCCAATTCTCGGTTGTGATCGGCACAACCTCCCTAACAAGAAAACTGCATGCATTACGATACTTGGTAACTGAATCCAGTGGTTCTTGGGGAAGCCCACCTAGACCGACCCTTGTTATGTACATGATGCGGTCCAATGGACCCTTATTGGGACCTCGTTGCCCTCGTTTCCGCTTGAGTGAAGCTGAGGATTCATCCATTGGAGAACCTTCTGCGCTTTTAGGAGCCGATGTCACCTCATTGTCTTCGAGATTAATCCAGGTAGAAAAAAATTATAAGACTTCGTATACTTGACAACCAACATTAACTTGAATTGCTGAAGTTAAGATTCGTGATCCATACCTCGTCGGCAGGATCATATTCCGGGTCTAGATCCACTGAAGTCTTTTTAATTTTTATATTCAGAAAAGGATCTGAAGGACTGTGATAGGAGTCTGAACTGCTGGAGTCAGTAAACTCCATATTGTCTTCTTTGTTGTTACTATCAGGACCAGTCTTCTTAGGGCTTTCCATGCTAGATCTAATAAGACAAAAAATCTAATAAATGGCATATTAACTCTACATGAAGTGTTGCATGAAGAAAAAGATGGAAGCATTCTAGGATTTGATAAGGCATTCTAGGATTTAAGGCGACTGACCAAAAGGTTCATATACATTGCGAGGGTGACAAGCATGTTAAAGTTGCTCACCAGCAATGGCAATTTTATCTTTTTATTCTAAATAGGCTAGCTTCGTTCAGAGTGGCGACCACGTTCTTGAGGTTTACTAGACGGCGCCTAGCTCCGGACCTATAACTGATCAAGCAAGGGACAAAAAGCAAATCCCCGCACAGCTCCTACCTAGCTTAGAGGGCATTATCATCCCCGCTGTCAAGTTTCCTCTTATTCCCTGTCACTGATTCTTCTGCCTACTGAATGAAAAACAACATGCTGATGCGTACTTGTGCAGATGCAGTGCCTAGAAGAGACTGATAGCAGCAGCAGCAACTAGCAAGCTCACTTACACCGACAACCCAAGGCATAACTTAGTCAAAATTAGTCAAGTATATCTATATCTAATGTAACTTAGCCAGAATTAGCCAAATTTGCTCAACTTAACCAAATATAGCTAAATCTTGCCCAGCATAGTCAAACATGCTTGATTATGCTTCAGTTAGCTAAATTTGGTCATATTTAAAACAAATTTTCTCAATTTTGGCTCAATTAAGTAAATTTAGCCAAAACACATTTTTAAAGTTATATAGGTCTAACTAAATTCTTGTATCATAGAGATCGGCATCATATGCTCAGACTCCATCGCCACACCTAGTGGTACCTAGATATGGGTGTGAGGATGCTCCTGGCATCACAAATGAGTTGGCCAGCAACTTGTTTGGCTTCAGAGCTAAATATAGCATAACTTTGGTAGCTCAGATTAGGTACAATTGCGAAGCTGATGGAGCCACAAGTGCAGACATCTTTGGTAGCACAGATTAGCTACAATTGCTCAAATGAAACTTAGAGAAATAAAAGCAAACTTAGCCAAACTTAGTCTAGCATAGCTAACTCTAAGCAAAAGTAGCCAAATATAGCGAAATATAGCATAACATAGTCAAAATTAGTCAAGTATAACTATATCTAATATAACTTAGCCAAAATTAGCCAAATTTGGTCAACTTAACCAAATATAGCTATATCTTGCTCCTAATAGAGAATTATGTGGCATATGCAAGGCCGATGACAGAAATAGGGAATATACTGCTGTTACTAGAGTCTAGAATCATGTTTACCACTAATGTGTCAGAACAGTTTCAGACACACAGAACCAACTACCAATTTATCGTGATATAACCATCCACGACGAAGGGAGTAACTCCTATTCATTCGAACTTGACAGTTTTATCTCTGGAAACTACCAGAAGATGAAATGCTACTGATTTCACAGTTTCAGACACACAAAACCAACTACCAATTTATCGTGATATAACCATCCACATAAATCTTGCCCCACCGAACCCTAACCAAAGATGCCACCGAACTTGACAGTTTTTCGAATTCCACCGAACCCTAACCAAGGATGCCTACCATTTTCTAATTCCCGAACCCTAACCAAGGATATGCAAGGCGACAACAAGGGCGGGGAGGGAGGCGGCACGACGAAGGAGGATGGAAGGTCGAAGGGTTTACCTTGAAGCTCGGCGGCGATGGCAATGGCTTCGCTCGGCGTACCTAGAAGTGAGGAGGGCGAAGCTCGGCGGCGACGGCGAAGCTCGGCGACGGCGAAGCTCGGCGGCGTACCTGGAAGTGACGAGGGCGAACACTTGGCAACAAACGAAATTTTGGCAGCCTAACGACGTCTAAGTGTTTCGCCCGGGTTAGGTTTTTCCAATGCTGTCGAGGGGTATATATAGACTCACATTTTCTCAGGCGGATTTTAAGTACCGGCCGTCTAAGAAGATTGTTACCTCAGTCGGATTTTACTTACCAACCACCTGAGAAGATACAATTATCTCAGACGGTTGGTTAGTAACACCCGCCTGAGTTAAACATGGGCCTGTGAAGATATTTACTTCTTCTTAATTAATATTTGTTCATTATAATTTGATTAACGCCTACATAAAGACCCCTCACCAACCGTGCGCGACCTTTCTTTTCCCCGAGGCGCGACCTTTCTTTTCCACTCCGCGCGACCTTAAAGACGCGCTATCGCTCACAAGCGCATCGCTCACTTTGAATCCTCTTGTTTTCTTCGTCTTCCTCCGCTCCGACGACCCAACACCACTATGGCCGACCTTCCGCCGCCAAGCCCTCCGAGGGAGCCACCTTGCAAGAAACTATGTTGCAGCTCCCCCGAGAAGATCAACACCGAGCAACGCCTCCTCATGGCGCGAGAGGCGTACAACAATACGTCTCGCGCCATGAGTGCCTTAGGGCTGGGTACCCTTCCAGAGTATACTGGAATGGGTACCATGGGCCACTACCTCTACGCCCTCACAGGGGTGGTTGATCGTCTCGACATTCTGTTCGCGACGATGGCCCAGGTTCTTGGCCCCGAGGGCCGTAGAACGCTGGTGGAGGCGATGTCTAGCAACCTCGGGGTTGCACGGCCGGTGCAGCCAGTGCAGCCAGCCCTGTCTCCTGTTGCACCGGTGCTGGAGTCGCCGCCGGAGGAGGAGGAAGAGGAGTAGGAGTAGGATTTAATTAGTTTTTCTTTTTGTTGTTTTTAGTTGCTTCTGTTTTGTAAATATTGTTAATGAATGAAATATATCTTTGTTCATCTATGTTAATTTTATACAAATGTAGAAGAAAGAATCATCAAATTTGGACACAATTTGCAGAATCTAAACATGTTTGAGTATTTATATTGGAATCTAAATAAAAAAGAAGCAAGGGATAAGGAAACTGAAGAACAGTATCGGGCATTATCTCAGGCGGTTGTTAAGTAATACCCGCCTGAGATAAATATATTTTCAGGCGGTTGTTAAGTACCAACCGCCTGTGAAGATATTTACTTCTTCTTAATTAATATTCTTGATTAAATGTGGTCCTTTAAAAGGCAAAAATCCACTTTCTTGTAATATTATTGATAAGTAAAGGTTACCATTAAATTTCACTTCATAAATCCTTTGAAATTGGTCAGAACATAAAAACCATACAACAAATGCTATTTTTCATTTTTCTATCTTGATGAAGATAATGCTTTTTTCATTTATTTTTTCAGTGGACAATTTTACTCATCATACCAACCTCTACGAATTTTTTCATATTTTTTTAAATTTTTTTGAATCAATGTGTGTTCATAATTTGATGAATGCCTCATATGAATATGAACATTTAGTTAGAATGGTGGATAATTTGAAGTTTGACATGTTGGAATGCTTTTAAAAAAATTAAAAAAAATTCATACATGTATAAATTATAAAAATATGTTCATACCAACAATTTTGAGTGAAGGAACTTTTTTTATGAGATACACAAATGTGAATAATATGTGAGTAGAAATTAATTTGATATTTACCAAAACATTACAATGTCAGCTATACAAGTTTTAAAAATATTTTGTTCAGGTGGTAGATGTTAATTTTATACAAATGTAGAAGAAAGAATCATCGAATTTGGACACAATTTGGAGAATCTAAACATGTTTGAGTATTTATATTGGAATCTAAATAAAAAAGAAGCAAGGGATAAGGAAACTGAAGAACAGTATCGGGCATTATCTTAGACGGTTGTTAAGTAATACCCGCCTGATATAGCTGAGTCGTACATCGAGGAACACCAAATTGAGCTTCGTGATAAAAACCAAGACCGCAAAGAGGACTGGATCATGAAAGAGCACAGAAGATGTTTCACTGAATGGTTAATGGACAAAAATATATCATACGGAAACACTATAGAAGAGGCAACAATGAAGAAGTTAGCTTGTGGCCCATCTGCTTTGGTAACATCATGGCAAGCATATGACATCAATGGTTACACATTTTACACTAAAGAAAAAGACGGTAAGAGTGTTGCACAAAATAGTGGTGTTCGTATTGAGGCTTATGATTCACAAGGGCAGAAGACCACATACTTCGGGTTCATAGAGGAAATATGGGAACTCGATTATGGCGAAAGAATGGTAATGCCCGTATTTAAGTGCCAATGGGTCAAACATCTTGATGGTTTGAAAGTGGACAATTACGGGCTGACACTGGTAGACTTGAATAAAGTGGGTTACAAAGATGACCTGTGGGTTCTCGCCGATAATGTTGCACAAGTTTTTTATGTTCAAGATCCAGAAACTGAGAAGTTGCACATAGTTGTTTTTGGAAAGCAAAATATTGTTGGGGTTGACAATGTGGGAGATAATGAAGAGGAATATAATCAGTATGAAGAGATGTACCTTTTCACCGAACCAGAAAACATCAAGCGCGTAGAGAGAAGCATTAAAAAGAATTTGAAACCCTATATGCGAGAAGATGTCAATGCTGGAAAAAATGTATATAGCAATGCGACATGATATATATTGTATATATTTGTATCTTCTGAAATCAACTTAGAACAATGTTGGTATATGGATTGTGTCCTTTTGCATTTGTGTACATATGCGTTTGGACTCAATGATTTGGAAGTTTGGAAGTTTGGTCTTTCAGATAATGATGTCTCGGGCGTGTAGCCCATTGAAGGACGAGCGCTTGGCGTGGCGCAAGAACCATCCCCATGTATGTACATATGGCACACCGGTCACATGGTTGTATATACATATGTATCTGTAATGGACTGATGAACTTAACTGTAGTTTGTTTTTCCGTCTTGTTTGTTTTTAGTATTTTCAATTTCTCCGCGTAGGGTTTCTCTGCGAAGCCTGAATCGGGAGATTTATTGAAGTGTCAGTGCATCGTCCCCGGTAAAGAAGGGGTAAGTCATGAAGAACAAGCACAATATGAGTTTAACCATCGTCCTCCTATTAATAAATTTCTTTTGCGGACTGAATGAGAAGATGGTTACTACCCCCTGACAATCTCCTTCTCTGAGGACTATCCCTTGGTGCCTCCAAGATGCGCCTTTCCAATTGGGTTCTTCCACCCAAATGTCCATCATTCGGGAGCACTCTGCATCGGGATTCTTGATCAAGAGACTGTAAGATAGACCTATTTTGTTCATGTAATTATTACTTATAATTGTTGTCGAACTTATTTGAACTGGTTTCTTATATTGCTTAAATTATATTTCGTAGGGGTGGTGCAGTGCTTTTACAATCAAAACTATACTACTTGAAGTTCAGCGTTTGCTGCATCAGCCAAATGTGTCTGATGTTGAAAATGATTGCTATAATCTACTTATCAAGGTTAGATGACACTTTGACTTAGTGACCAATGTAGGTTATTCATTCCTCCTTCGACATTTGTTAATTTAAATAATGTCAATATTTTCAGGATCCAGCGGAATATAAGAGACGTGTTCGGGAGCAAGCAGGACGGTATAATTTAGATTGATCGATGGGAGCTTCATCGTCGATCTACAATGAATGTAGCATGATTTTTGTTCAGTGTGTAAAGAAATTATCTTTGAACAATTGTAAAGCCTCTAATGGTGTATTATCACAATTAAGCCAGCCTCACTGGTGATCGAGCATTTCCTATAATGCATTACTGTACTAGTATCCGCTAGCTCATCTGTGTTTTTTCTTGATACAATTTTGCCTGCACGACTACATACGGTTGTGATAATTGCAACTACATCCCTGTAATTTCAACGAAAACCGCTTATGATAATTAAACAATGACCGCCACTGAAAATACATGATCTTCTCAGGCTGTTGTTAATCAAGAACCGTCTATGAAGTTCATTGCATTACAGACGGTTATTAATTAAGAACTACCAACGAAGATCATGTATTTACTCAGACGGTTGTTCCTTAAAATCCATCTGTGAAGTTCATTACATTACAGACGGTTATTAATTAAGAACCGCCAACGAAGATCATGTATTTACTCAGGCGGTTGTTTCTTAAAATCCGCCTGTGAAGTTCATTGCATTACAGACGGTTATTAATTAAGAACCGTCTATGAAGATCATGTATTTACCCAGGCGGTTGTTTCTTAAAATCCGTCTGTAAAGTTCATTGCATTATTGACGGTTCTTAAATAAGAACCGTCTGTGAAGATAATGTATTTACCCAGACGGTTGTTCTTTAAAATCCGACTGTGTTGTTCTGTAATCACAGACGGTTATTATATCATTCGTCATCACAGTCGCATATTTTTAAGGACCGCCTGTGTTTGAAAATTTGAGGCGCCTGTAAAAATGCTTTTTGTAGTAGTGGATATGATTTCGATCAGGTCATCCCTCTGTAACTTAAGCTTGAGTTGTTCATTTTTAAAAAATAAATTGTTGTGGTTTTCTTCTCCTTTACTCACTCTCTTCCATTTTATTTGACGCAGGATAGTTCAGTTTTGAACTAACCAGCGCTAAATCATAATGAAATGAAGGGGGTATAATAATACAACCGGATTCTTCTCGATCTTTAACAAAGCATACTTATACTAAACTTCATATATATACGCCTCCTAAATACATATCTAACAGTATCTGACTGTATCCAACTTGACATCTACATGACTGTCGGTACCCAGCATACCGAGTACTCCCGCGCACAGGATGAAAACGCCTAAGTGACCTGCCTCCCCATTGAGGCAGGGTCCAATGTCGCCACGTGTATAGTAGGCCCAGACCCCTTCTCTCCTCAACAGCGGGCTCTGTATTGCTACGTGGACCCCTGCTCGAGACCCAGCTCTCCTGCAGAGATGGGCTCCAGGCCACCACGTGTCCAGCAGTCCTAGACCCCTCCTCTCATCAGGGGCGGGGTTCAAGATTGCCACATGGACCCCTGCTCGGGACCCAACTCCCCCGCGAGGATATGCTTCGGGGTCACCATGTGTCCTGCGGGACATAGTGGCAGACCTAGGATTTTATTACAGAGTATGCCAAAAAATTTCAAAAGATCCGGTGAAACTTTTTATCAATTTCATTTTTGAACTAACCGGTGACAAATAAAAAGATGCAGAAGGCGTAAATAATTGTAACTTTTGTAACATAATCGGTGTAAAAAAATAACATGAGAAATGCTTAATTGAGTGAATTACAATATAAATAATTCAAGAGTAGTGATGATAGTTAAAACGTATATTCATAAGATAAATTTATAGTGCTACATGTCTGATTTTTTAACCGCTGCATATTGAATTTTATGAATCTATTGATTATATCGTATTAAAATATCCCACTCGATCATCCAAAAGACTATGGCACAAACTATTTTTTAACTTTGATTTTATCAAAATCATTGCAGAAAATATTCTTCAGTTATTAATCAGAACGCACGAAATGAGAAGAACACAAACAATTTATCTTATCACAATAAAGAGAAAAAACATAGAGAAAATACGAATAATTCTGTTGATTTTTATTGATGTACGACAATATTCATACGTTACTCTACACATGAGAGTCAGCGAAGTGCGTCAAATACTATCAGTATGCAGTTGCTAATACGCTGTCACCACAAAACTAGGTGACGCTGACACACTTAAGCTGTAATCGAATTGAATATATCGCGGACGCAGGTTCAGATTGCTAGGCTCACGGCCTGAGCGTATGCCCCGTATAGATGGTATTCTATCCTTGTATGCATGGTAATGAATGGCAGCTGCCTACTGCTTATATAACTTCAGTTCCCAACTGACGCTAGCCATGCTTGGCTATTCACAGAGGAGCAACCGATCAGTTAGGTACAAAGGAGCTGCAGTCAGATGCACCTGGGCCCAGGTATATCAGGGCCCACTCGGCATACCATGTAGGTCCGCCCATGGCACGACGGGGCCCGGTCCTCCACAGGAGTGGACTCCTGTGCCGCCACGTGGCCCTTGGCTCCGGGCCGGCCTCCTTTGCTGGGCGGGCTCCGAAGCCACCACGTGTCAGCAGCACCAGACCATCGACTCTCCTCAGAGTTGGGCTCCGTAGCTACCACGCATCCCGCAACATAGGACTTGACCTCTCCCGTAGAGGCGGGTTTCGGTGTTTCCACACATCCTGCAACTTGCCTCGGGCGGTAGGTTGCGGGAGTAAAGGGCCGCATTGCCCCGTCCAAATCGCGCATTGAAGGTACGCGCCTTTTCCATGCGCACGACGCAACTTGCGCCGAAGGTGCCGCAGGGCTGCCACACGCTGCTGACTGGGTAGCTTGTGGCGACAAGAGGACAAAACATTCTCTGCCATCATCAATGACTATCACTAGCCACTTGCGACCGATGAGGCAGGCGGCGGGTCTTCAAGCCGCGATCAGGAGTAGTAAATCCTTTAATCTTGTACAAGCATAAGATCGACCTGGGGTCACCTGTCGATCTTTGAGTCCCACTTGTAAAGTGTTTGACTTTACTATAAAAGGTCCGGACAACCACCGACTCTAGACACATTCATTCGATCTCTCACAAGCTTTCGTAGCGCATAAGACTCAGGCAATACAACTCTTACCGTGAGCGTAGAGTGTTATGCTCTGGTAGCCCGAACCTTGTAAAACTACCGTGCTCACCGTCTCTCATAGGCGCGACCTCGCCGGAGTCTAGTCTTTTCTTAAAAAAATCTTCGCGGACTGCGACTAAGCAGGTCCAGAGAAGTGTCGTTCTAACACTTCAACAATGACCAAAACTCCTTAATAATGAAGAACAGAATACGAGACCGATCCCAGTATAATAACTACCTGCACTAGTCTCTGGTTCTAATCCAGGTATGTTGTGCATTGAGAATTTACATCACGCCCATGGACATGAGAACAACGGCGACCGCAACTGCGGAAAGAGCAGTCAGGCCGGCGCTTGACACGGCGCCACGGCACCCAGCACCATAAGGGTTGAGCATGCCGCTCGGGCCAAACGAGCCGCTGCCGTCGAAGGAACCAGGCGGGCCGAACGCGGAAGGCGGGCTGCCGAATCCGCCAGACGGAGGGCTGAATTGGCCGGTCGGGGGACCGAACCCGCCGGCCGCCGGGGGGGTGAAACCGGTCGGAGGGGTGGTGCCGACCCCTGGGGGGCTGAAGTCGGACGACGGAGGGCTGGAGCCGAAAGGAGGAGTGAAGCCTGCCGGAGGGGCAATGCTGGTCGGTGGGCTCGCGCCCACCGCCGTGCTCGAGTTGGAGGCTCCCGCCGCCGAGCTGCACACGTGCCACGAGGACGATCTCATGTCAGTACTGCGAGAGTTCTCTTGCAGAACAACTGCATGCAGAATTTAAAACCGTGCTCACCTTCCCGTGAAGACACAAGATCCAGAGCCTGAAAAAAAAAAAAAAGAGCAGAGCATTCGTGGGCATTCATGGATAATGCTTCATGTGAAAAATAAGTTTGTGATTTTGATGAGTTGCCGCTTACTGGGGTCGTTAGTGGTGGTGGTGGCTGTGCCGTTGAACGAGCAGGAGGCGCCGGTGTTGGCCTGCTTCTGGTAGTAGTCGTTGTAGGCATAGGACGCGAGCGCCGGCAGGTTGTCCTTGTAGCAGGGCCCGCCGGGCTGGATAGCCGAGCAGTCGGCGTGGCCGGGTCCACACGCCCAGTTGAGCCCCGCCTGCAGCGCCGCCGGGTCCGCGTTCTGCAGCGCCACGCAGAAGGACCCCGTCGCCAGCGACCGCCGCTTGCCTCCCTCAGCGCCACGCGGGTGGTAGCTGTAGCTGTAGTACGTGGCCACCCCGCCCCGGGCTCCGAGCTCCCCGGCGATCACGGGGACGCCCGAGACGCCCAGCGCGCGCATCGTGGCGAACGTGGCGTCGACCTCGGCGTCGCTGGCGTCCGACGGAAGGGACTTGAGGAACAGCGGTGCGCCGGTCCCCTTCAAGAAGCGCAGCAGGTGCGCCGCAACGTCGGACCACGCCGGAACGGCCAGCGCCTCCGCGGACATCGCACTGGTCACCCTGACGCGGCCGTCTAGGCCGGCGGCGGCGAGGGCGGAGCGGAGGTTGAGCATCGCCGGGACCAGGAAGTAGGCGTTGTTGCCGGGGGAGCCGGTCAGCACGTCGTCGCCGGCCAAGACGTGCGTGATCTTGGTCGTCGGGAGGAACCGCGCGACGTTGGCTATAACCCAGATATCAGCTTCCTCCTGGAAGTCGGCGATGTGTTCCAGGTGCTCGTTGGGGACGACGACCATGACCTCCGCACCGCTTCCTGCCAGGGAGCTCAGCAGCTGGGGGTCCGCTCGGCAGACGCGAGCATGCTTGATCTGCTTAGACTGAACAATCTTGGCTAACTTTGACGGGCGGGAATTTTCCGAAGACGCCGTGCCTGGCAGATACGGAAAACAGTGAGGCTTTTTTGATTGAAGGAATTAAAAAACATAGAAATAAGAAAAAACATAGGAATTAAAATTGTATGTCTTTGCAATTTTATAGGAATTGAAAATACAGGAATTAAGATGAGAAGCCATTTGGTAGCATCATAGAAAAAACAAGGGAACTTATAACATGAGATAAGAAAGAAAAAAGATAGGAAAAACAAAGGAATTCATTTCTATGGAAAAAATCTTTTGTTTTTCCTGTTAGCCAAATGGTCATGTAGAAAAAAATCCTTTACAAATTATATTTTTCAAAATTCCTTTATAATTCCTTTAATCTAATGAGAGCTTGAACATTTCGCGAGATAGGGATCGATCCTTGTAATCGAGTTTAATGGACATTTACAAAATGCAGAAGGCCGGCGTAGTTGTTTCGCATAAAACACAAAAAGGCGAGAATCTTCAATACTTGAACTCTTATCTACTGCTGCACTTCAGCTAAGTTTGGGCCTGCATGCACTCTTGCAGAATTGAGGTTTTTAGTCATTATTACACGTTCATTGAACTAAAAAGATTTATTCTTAACATAAATCCTTTGGGTTCGTCCTAGTTTGGTCTAGTTTCTTTTTTTAATAAAATAAAGAGACTAACTAATAAGCTTGGCACATGCGTGGCTATGCTTTTTGTTGACTGAAGATAAGAAAACACAAAAAAAGGGCATAAAGCCACGAGCATATCCAAAGGCTTTCCTCGCTTTATGAATACATGTTCATGCAATTATATATGTGTATTAGTGAAGTAAAGAATCTAACAGAAAAAAAAACGGACCTTTGTGGACGACAGAGAAAGTAAAGGGAGCGAGGAACCCGGTGCCATCGACAAACAATTGGAACATACCTCCTGACGCATTGCAGACAAGGAATAAGGCGAGCAGGAACACGCATCCCTGCCATGTTTTCGGCAACATCTCGGACAAGAAGATGCGATCCTCGCCGCCGGGGGCTTCTGGTACGGAACCTCCTGCAACTGAACCGTGCAAATGGAAATTTTCAGAACTGTAGGCAACCAAAAAATCCTGCAGTATGTCTGGTAGAGACACTCATATCACCAGTGCAGCTGAAGAGGAGAGGGAGGCTCAAACAAACCGAGTGATAACCAAGACGACTAGCATGTCAAGCCGAGATAGTTGAGATGTTTCGGGACACGGCCAGATTTCGCACCAACCAACCAACAGCAGTCCTACAGGCCACTACGAGGCGACGTCACGCGGAGAATGACTAATTATGATGCGGCGCACATGCAGGCACGCACGCACGATGAAAGGCGAAACAGGACTTGAACTCGCTGGTCAATTAACATTAGCGGTGCAGATGTGTGGCAACGAACCTTGCAGTATCAGCCAAGTGTCAGCACGGTGTATGCTGATGGCACTCTTGGTAGCGTAAACAAATGAACGGCACTAGAAATAATAGTTATGTATGAACATCATTACTATTAAAAATCACAGTCCCCTATTTCTTAATACTCACACTATTTTATTGGTCAGTTAAAAAGTGAACTAACCAGCGTTAAATAGTATTCCCTCCGTCTCCATGAAATTGTCGCTTTGTATTTCATTTTTGAACTACAAAGCGACAAGTTTATAGAGACGGGGGAGTATATCACTAATTCACACTAACTTGTGATCATTTGCTTTCCACTAATCTGCTGAATAACGGGCGGACAGAAACGGCAAGCAAACGAATGAAGACACAAACTTGGCGGTTTGCCTGCTGAGAAAAATATGCCAAGTTTGTGTCAAGATTCTTCTTCTCCGAAGATGAAAAAAAAAGTTGTATACTTAATTACCTCATTCATTCTAAAATATTTGTCACATAAAGAATTCTAGTTTTTTTTTTTTGAACTAGAATTCTTATCCTAGATTATAAGTATTTTAAGATTGAAAAAGTACAACTACAGCGTGAAGAAACGAACTGGAGTGGAGAAGATGATTGCTAGAATTGAGGGAGAAGAAAGGACGCTGAGGAAGAGGAAGATGGCTAGAATTGCATAGACGGACGAGCAGCCCTGACCCAGCTCGAAACTGATGAGGGGACGAGAAGGGGAACATGAGAAGCCATGATCAAAACTGTGACTACCCAGAAGACGTGCGTACCTTGGATCAAAGCTTCCCAGTTCGGCTCCGTGCCTTTGCTTCTCCTCAAAGAAAGAAAAGCTTAAGATTTACGTCGATCGGTGAGCGAGCAGGAAGAGCCGCCTTTACTGTAGGTGAGAGATCGCAAGTCCACCAGAGCACAGAGGGAATCCTCCTCCTCCTCCTGTCCTGGCTTTATATTATACGCACACCGCCAAACCGAAACCGAAATCACGGTCAGCCGGTCAGGATGGAACGGAAACGGAAAGACGGTTTTGCTAGCTCATGCGATGTGTCCGTCCGTCATGCGATGTGCAGCGGTCACCATTTGTTTTCCTGAGAGTTCGTGTGATGTGTGTACACACTAGGGATTGTTATATTCCCTGACACGAGAGACTGTAAATCCCCTTTGTGTGCGTCAC
This sequence comes from Tuctoria greenei, assembly GCA_036927565.1. Classification (NCBI taxonomy): domain Eukaryota; kingdom Viridiplantae; phylum Streptophyta; class Magnoliopsida; order Poales; family Poaceae; genus Tuctoria; species Tuctoria greenei. The sequence continues at coordinate 166,551,865 of JAYESD010000006.1, forward strand.
CGAAATACCGAGAACTTGTTGGCTTGTTGCCTTCCTGTAAATCCAGTTTCACACCACAGATCCATATCCATGCAGAGGAGAGCTCTGGAAAGCAGGTGCTGACTGACTGACTGCTGATCGCCAGCCAACGGAAGCTCAAGCCCACCAGCTGACAGACGCTTGTTGGTACAACTCCCATCTGAAAGTAGTACCGGAGAGTCTCGCGCGGTCAAACCAAAGAAAAGCTAGCTAGCATCCGGCGAGCGACCTGCATCCCCCCGTTTCCAAGATTCCTCGAACAAACCAAACGCCACGCCATGCTTTGCGCCAACATCTGCACCTAGCCGCACCAAACTTCCTTTCGGATAAGCGTCAGTTCCTCCTCGCAATCAGTTCCTCTTTGGGATAAGCGTCAGGTCGGCAGTCGTCAGTGCTCGGTGAGTCCTCTCCTCCCATCTCCTCCTCCCTCTGGTTCGCCGGACGGGAAGCGTCTCACAGCTCCAATCAATCTGTCGCGATATCGATCATTTACGCTGCTCGTGTATCCGTTCATCGCGTTAACGCTTTCGTGTTGCCGATCCAACTCATCACCAGTATTATTTACACTGCTACGATAAGTATTATCACATGTGGTTTCTAAAACCACTTGAAACAAAGAGTCAGTGATAATCTTCAATTTCACAGGCGGAAAATTAAAACCGCCTCTCATAATGGTATTATCACAGGCGGTTCTTTACTTACGATTAGCCACATGTGAATACATATTATCACAGGCGGGTCGTGCAACATATATAACCGCCTGTGATAATGGTGTTATCACAGACGGATTTTTACCTATGACAAGCCGTCTGTGGAGACAGTTTATCGCAGCCGGTTTGTACCATAATAATAACTGTCTGTGATAATGATTCTTACCTATATCTAGCCGTATACGTGGCCAATGAGCCGTGCCGGGCCAGCCCGGCCCAAGCCCGGTCGGGCTCGTGCCTTAAAAATCTGGGCCCGGCACGGCGCGGAAAAAAATCGGCCCGTGTCGGCCTGGCCCGCGGACCGGAGGTTCAGGCCCAGGCACGACCCGGATCTATTTTAAGCGTGCCGGGCCATAACGAGCCGTGTCGGGCCGGCCCGGCCGTAGCCTATTTTAGTTAAAAAAATATTAAAAATAACAAAAAAAATCACTATTCGGGCCTAAACGGGTCGTGTCGGGCCGGGCCGCCCGGCGGGCCGATCGTGTCGGGCCTAATCGGGCCGTGCCAGCTAGCCCGACGCGCCGGAGATCCAGGCCCGAGCACGGCCCGTGTCGTGCTTCGGGCCGGCCCGGGCCCGATTTTTTCGGGCCGGGCCGTGCTCGTGCCGGGCCATTTTAGTCGTGCTTCGGGCTGGCCCATTTAGCCCGGCCCATTTGGCCACCTCTATCTAGCCGCCTGTGATAATGATATTTCATAGGCAGATCTAGCCGTAGATAAATAACCGTCTGTGATAAGATATACCCTATGCAGTACTAACTGCTGTTATTTCTAATTTCCAGATCAATTCAATATAATCATAGAAGTCAACAATATAATTACAGAAGTAAACAATAAAATCACAGAAGTCATCTAACATAAGTTAATTTCACTAAAACAATATACATATGTACAAGTTACACATACAAATCATCTTATAGTTTACAAGTTTCACTAAAAACTATTTCTATTGTCGTAGTCGCAAAGTTCTGGCACATGAGCTATTGCACCATTCTAATAAAAAAACTCCTCTCTTTTGTGCAAAATTTCGCGACGCACGAATTGACACAGTTCACCAGCAATCTTGTCGGCTCCTCCACGAGGCATACTTCTACAAAACAGTCATTCTTCGTTCACATTCTTCGTGTGCTACAATGAAACACATAACAATGTTTAGAATGTGTCGGTTTGAACAATTTCAAAGTATAGATCAAAGTGAGAGTATACATGAATTTATTTGGTATTTTTGGAGTAGTTGTACTATGAGCAATTGAATTTTAAAGTTGGAATCAAAATCTGAAAATAATGTTTTTGATAATATTGACCGGCAGAGAATATAAGTATTAAAATATGCTAGTTACAATGAAAATAAAACTCAAAAGTAAGAAAATAATATATTGACATTAAGAATAACTTACATCCTCACGATTCACTCTATATTCGCTAGCGGTCCAAAGATGCTTGTATACATAATACCCGTATAAGACACTCCCAGCAGGCTGCTTCGGACAAGGATAATATGTTTTAATGTCCAATGCATTCGTATTAGGAGGTCTCTGACCGCCAAGCCGTTCCGCGTAAAACCATCAAGCGCTGTAATACAAGAAATATCATATAAAACTTGTCAACACATTCTAAATATGTGTAAATTAAAAGTATTGAATTAATGTACAGTTTCAAAATGGAAAGGAAATCTTGTAACAATCTAGTGGGTAATCGATTGACTCCAAGACTGTTGACAAACCCTGCGTTGGCTTGATGAAGATCATTATGTAGTGTTTACTGCACACATACAAACACACGTGTTAACAATTAGCAATAACTTCTATTTAAATGTCATGTGTCGAACTTACTCGAAGTGGTACAGAGCCTTTACAAGGTTCTTGCCGTCTCTAACAAAGTTAAACATTGCATGTCCTATATAAGATGCAACTTATGTCCTTCTATCCTTCTTAAGTTTTGCGATTGATTTTTCAAATTATTTTTTTTCATGTGCTTGTACTATACTGAGTCTCGATCCGCCTTAATGTTGAATAGTGTCTTTGCAATCCGTGTAGGGTCAAATATACATGTCTTGCACTACTACAATAAGCCTCATTGCAGGCGGCTCCAAACGTATTATCACACGCGGTTTCTAAAACCGCCTGAAACGAAGAGCCTGTGATAATCTGCAATTTCATAGGCGGAGAAATGAAACCGCCTGTAAAGACATATTATCACAGGTGGTTCTTTACTTAGGCTAGCCGCCTATGAAGATCTATTATCACAGGTGGGTCATGCATCATATATAATTGTCTGTGATAATTGTGTTATCACAGGCGGATCTTTACCTACAACAAGCCGCCTGTAAAGATAGTTTATCGCAACCAGTTTGTACCATAACAATAACCATCTGTGATAATTAGGTTATCATAGACGGTTCTTTACCTATATCTAGCTGCCTGTGAAAATAATATTTCACAGGCAGGTCTAGCCGTAGGTAAATAACCGCATGTGATAAGGTATAACCTATGCAGTACTACCTGCTGTGATTTCTAATTTCCAGGTCAATTCAATATAATCACAGAGGTCAACGATATCATCACATAAGTAAACAATATAATCACAGAAGTCAATTTCACTAAAACAATATACATATGTACAAGTTACACATACAAGTCATCTCATAGTTTACAAGTTTCACTAAAAACTTTTTCTATTGGCATAGTCGCAAAGTTCTTGCACATCAGCTATTGCACCATGCTCATCAAATAACTCCCCTCTTTTGTGCAAAATTTCGCGACGCACCAATTGACACAGTTCAGAAGCAATCTTGTCAGCTCCTCCACCAGGAATACTTCTACAAATCGGCCATTCTTCGTTCACATTTTTCGTGTGCTGCAATGAAACACATAACAAGGTTTAGAATGTGTTGGTTTTAATAATCTCAAAGTATAGATCAAAGTGAGAGTATACAAGAATTTATTTGGTATTTTTGGAGCAGCTGTACTATGAGAAATTGAATTTTGAAGTTGGAATCAAAATCTGAAAATAATGAAACTCAAAAGTAAGAAAATAATATATCAATATTAAGTATAACTTACATCCTCACGATTCACTCTATATTCGTTGGCGGTCCGAAGATACTCGCATACATAATACCCGCATAAGACACACTCTCAGCAGGCTGCTTCGGATAAGCATAATATGTGTTAATGTCCAATGCATTCGTATTAGGAGGTGTCTAACTGCCAAGCTGTTCTTCGTAAAACCACCAAGTGATGTAATACAAGAAACATCCTATAAAACTTGTCAACACATTCTAAATGTGTATAAATTAAAATTATTGAATAAACGTACAGTTTCAAAATGGAAAGGAAATCTTTGTAACGATCTGGTGGGTAATCGACTGAGTCTAAGATTATTGCCAAACTCTGTGTTCGCTTGATGAAGATCATTATGTAGTGATTACTGCACACATACAAACAGACATGTTAACAATTAGCAATAATTGCTATTTCAATGTCATGTGTCAAACTTACTCGAAGTGGTACAAAGCCTTTACGAGGTCCTTGCCGTCTCTGACAAAGTTAAATATTGCATGTCTTATGTAAGCTGCAACTTCTGTCCTTCTATCCTTCTTATGTTTTGCGATTGATTTTTCAAATTCTTTTTTTTTCATGTGCTTGAACTGTACTGAGTCTCGATCCACCTTGACTTCGAATAGCGTCTTTGCAATCCATATAGGATCAAGGATACTTGTCTTGCGTTTCATCTTTTCATTATCCATGTATTGCATCCTATTGAAGAAATCTAGAGTTGTTATAATCTCATAAAATGTGTATGCGTGTAGTAAGAAAAGCAAATGCAAAATATTAGAGGCACTTACAAGCACCAGACGAGTAGCAGGTTGATTTCGAGCATGCCCCGATGGAAAAGAGTATGCATCTCTTCAAATAAAATGACTCGTTTATCTGCTCCAGTGCTCCAGAATGCATCTTTTGGAACACGAAATGTGACGCAAGAAAGATCATATTTTGTGCTGGCGAGGATGTACCACTCGTGCATTCTTTTGAGCGAGACAGATTGTTTGCTAAGTTGTACGGATGTCAGGAATGGCTTCCCATTCTCAAATTTAGGAGGAACATCCTCAAGCTTGTATATTTGAACTCCTGATTTAACCAAAGTCGTCTGTCGATTATTCATGACACCGTCTTTTCCCACTCCTCGATATCTTCTAATGCTGGCTCATGAGAAGAACAAGATGCACTCGATCTTCTAATATTTTCCTTCATAGTTTCCAAATACTTTGACACTTCTGATGAAGGTTTCTTAATTTCGTATGAGCTAACTTTGATAGGCACTGATGATCAAGGAGTAGTCGTCGGAAGTTCGACACTAGCTTGTTGTTGAACCTGTTGTTCTACTGATTGCTCTTTACTCCCAGCAGCTGACTCTAGTACTACTTCAAGTTGTTGCTCAACTGGTTGCTATTTACTAGCACCAGTTTGCTCTGGTACTGCTTGAAGCTGTTGTCCAACTTGTTGCTCTTGGTTATCTTTACTAGCAAGGTTACTATCATTCTTGCTAAGACATAGGGGGAGTAGATCTTCCTGGACTGAGAGTGGATCTTCCTTGACTTTCTCCTTAGAAGACGGGGTTGCAGTATTTTGAGATGCGACGGGGCTGGAAATCGGCTCATCGCCCAACACGATATTGCGTCGGTGCCAAAGGATTAATTGGTTGACATCCTGCCCCAGAGTCGCGATCCCCTCATGTGTGATGTGGTCTATTTCATAATCTTCATAATCATTATCAATGATCTGAAGAACTTGCACCACATCATAATACAACGGAAGTGGATTCCCGTTGAAGTCACAATCAGGCTTTGCCATAGTAGTGGCAACCTGTTTAGTTTTGTTCCCTGCTCTGCCGATCGGGACAAGAAGACGACAAGATTTATCCTTAGCAATACCATCGACAGCAAACTTATGGGTTGATCCTGAGCCTGTCATAGAACCAACGCTGCTAGGGTAGGCAGCTGGAGATACCAATTGCTCCTTTAGCACGAGAACCATCGCTGTACTCAGTGCCACTAATTGTCCCGATTGTCTAAGTTGTTCCATTATTTCTTGCACATTTTCTTTAACCTTTTGAGCAATCGTTTCATCAAGTTTTTTCTTAAACTTCTCACGTCTTCTACATGTGTCTTTATCTTTAGGAAAACCATCTAGCCAAGACATTTGAGAAGAGACTGCTCAAACATGTCCACTGTGTTTAGGGTTTCATAGGATAGTGGTAAGTTGGTCATTCTCCCTCTTCAGCTTGAAGAGACCCTTCTGTTGCTTTTCAATTACTTCTTTCATTTTTTCCTCTACTTCATTCACAGAGTCAGGCTTTTCAAGTTTGCCCTCGCTGGTCAAACCTGACCGAGCAAAGACCCACCGCTGAGTTCTCTCATCGCAACCTTCTAACTAGTGAGGATTGCCCTTACTGGTAATTTCTTCTAATATCTTATTCCATTTTCGGTCTTTGGGGGCATATCCGACAGACCCCAAGCGATGATGGTATTTGTTCTTTTTGGTAAACTCTGACTTAGTTGCACTTAGGGCTTAAGCATTAAGTGTGGTCTTTTGACGAGCAAATTCTTGCCACTGAGCTTGTATGATTTTTCCCATCTTCCTTGGGCTAGGGATCTTATCGGCCTTAACATAAGCATTTATTTCACTCTTCCATCCACGAAACTTCTTGCCGCAAGAGATTAATGTTGCTTTCTTTACAGTTTTTTCTGTGCCTTTCGGGAACTTGAATTGTTTCTTTATCCTTTCCCACAACTCATTCTTGGTCTCCTTAGGTAATTTTCTCCGATTCTCGGTTGTGATCAGCACGAGCCCTCTAATAAGAAAACCACATGTATTTCGATACTTGGTAACTGAATGCAGTGGTTCTTGGGGAAGCCCACCTAGACCGACCCTTGTTATGTACATGATGCGATCCAATGGACCCTTATTGGGACCTCGTTGCCCTTGTTTCCGCTTGAGTGAACCTGAGGATTCATCCATTGGAGAATCTTTCTGCGGTTTTAGGAGCAGAAGTCACCTCGTTGTCTTCGCGATTAATCTAGGTAGAAAAGAATTATAAGACTTCGTATACTTGATAACCAATATTAACTTTAACTGCTAAAGTTAAGATTCGTGATCCATACCTCGTCTGCAGGATCATATTCCGAGTTGAGATCCTCTGAAGTCTTTTTAATTTTTATATTCGGAAAAGGATCCGATGAACTGTGAAAGGAGCCTGAAATGTTGGAGTCACTAAACTCCATATTGCCTTCTTTATTGTTACTACCATCAACGATCTTCTTAGGGCTTTCCATGCTAGAACTAATAAGGCAAAAAATATAATGAATGACATATTAACTCTACATGAAGTGTTGCATGAAGAAAAATATGGAAGCATTATAGGGTTTAAGGCGACTGACCAAGGTGATTGACCAAGTTCCATTCTAGGGTTTAAGGCGACTGACCAAGGTGATTGACCAAGTTCCATTCTAGGGTTTAAGGCGACTGACCAAGGTGATTGACCAAGTTCCATACCTTTATATTCAACCAACCTTTCCTCTTATTTTTAAAAATATTTTCCCATTTTACTAGATGGTATTTCTTTTTTATCTGACCTCCTTGCCATAGAAACCTTCTTCTAAGTACATCCAACTTTTCCATAGTAGTTTTTTACAAAAGAAACATTGACATATGATAAATTGGAATACTAGAGAGATCGACATTAATCAAGACAACCCTCCCTGCCATAAACAAATTTGATTGTTTCCAACCATTCAATCTCTTAGTCACCTTTTCTTCTAATTTGTTCTAGTCTTTTACATAGAGCCTACCACTGGAACACCTAAGTAACTAATAGGCAAACTACTCCCTTTACAATTAAAAATGTCAACAATATTTTTGGGTAAATTCTGGTCACCCCCAATGTTGTAAACTTCACTTTTTCAAAGTTTATTTTAAGACCTAGATTTTCATACAAAGCCAGAAGTAGTTTCATATTTCTAGCCGCAATTAAATCATTTGTGATACATACAATTGTATCATCTGCATATTGTAAAACTACCACACCATTATGCACTAGATCATCAGCAAAACCAATTTATTTTCCTAGGCCTTATATATCATCCTAGCAAGACAATCAGTAGAAATGTTAAACAAAAGAGGTGACAAATGATCACCTTGCTAACCCCCTTGAAGCTTTTAAAGTAAGGACCAATCTCATTATTGATTCTAACACTCGAGGCCTTACATATATAATTATATATTAGGAGCATAAACCACTGATAATGCTTCTATATGGAAATCAACCACTAATAATGTTTGGAACAATAAGCAGATAGAGCATAAACCACTGATAATGCTTCTATAAGGAAATCAACCACTCATAATGTTTGGAATAATAAGCAGATAGTGCTAGAGTTTGAAGCCACTGACCAAGGCACTGAACAACCACTAATAAACCAGTGATAATTCTTTGATTAATGAAAATTAGATAGGAACCTAGGGTTTGAGGCGACTGAACAAGGCACCTAGGGTTCAAAAACTTTGATTAAGGAAATCTAGGGTGCGGCGGCGATGAGGGAATCATTCGGCCGGCGGCGAGGGCGAGAAGGGCGGCAGCACAGGGACGAAGGAGGAAACGAAGCGGCAGCGTACCTTGTGGCAAGGTCGAAGCTCAGTGGTGATGGCGATGGCAAAGCTCGGCGTACCTAGAAGGAATGAATTGGCAAGGGCGAAGCACGGCGACAACAGCGAAGCTCGACTGCAACGACGAAGCTCAGCGGCAAGAGAGGTGACGACTTGGCGGCAAACGAAAATTTCGCAGCCTGACGGCGTCCAAGTGATTTCGCCCGGGTTAGGTTTTTCCAACGCAGTTGAGGGCTATATATAGATATATATCTTCGTAGACGGTTATTAAGTACCAACCGTCTGAGAAGATGATTATCTCAGGCGGGTGGTAATTACCAACCACCTGAGAAGATTTGTTTATCTCAACCGGTTGATAAGTAATAACTGCCCGAGATAAGCTTCTTCTCAGGCGGTTATTCAATAACAACCGTCTGAAAAGATCTTTATGTAAGCTTAATTAATATTCTTGATTAAATATGGGGCCTTTCAAAAGTCCATATTCCACTTTCTTGTAATATGATTGATTATTAAAGGTTACCATTAAATTTCACTTCATAAAGCCTTTGAAATTGGTCAGAACATAACAGACAAATAACAATTGATATTTGTCATTTTTCTATCTTGATGAATATAATGATTTTTTCATTTAGTTTTTCAATGGACCTTTTTAGTCCTCATACCAACCTCTATGAATTTTTTCAGATTTTTATAAATTTTTTTGAATCAATGTGTGTCCAAAATATTATGAATGCCTCATATGTATATGATCATTTGGTTAGAATGATGGATAATTTGAATTTTGACATGATGGAATGCTTTAAAAAAATTAACAAAATTCATACATGTATAAGTAATACAAATATTTTCATACAAACAATTTTAGTGAAGGATCTCTTTTTTTACGAGATACACAAATGTGAATAATATGTGAGTATAAATTAATTTGATATTTACCAAAACATTACAATGTTAGCTATACAAGTTTTAAAATATTTGATCCAGGTGGTAGATGTTAATTTTTGAAAAATATAGAAGAAAGAATCATCGAATTTGGACTTAATTTGCAGAATATATACATATTTGAGTATTTATATTGGAATCTAAATAAAAAAAGCAAGTGAAAAGAAAACTGAAGAACAGACCCAGGAAATTATCCCAAGCGGTTGGTAAGTAATAACCGTGTGAGATAAGCTTCTTCTCAGACGGTTATTCAGTACCAACCGCTTGAAAAGATCTTTATGTAAGCTTAATTAATATTCTTGATTAAATGTGAGACCTTTCAAAAGCCCAAATTCCACTTTGTTGTAATATGATTGAGTATTAAAGGTTATCATTAAATTTCGCTTCATAAAGCCTTTGAAATTGGTCAGAACATAAAAAACAAATAACAGTTGCTATTTGTCATTTTTCTATCTTGATGAATATAATGATTTTTTCATTTAGTTTTTCAATGGACCATTTTAGTCATCATACCAACCTCTATGAATTTTTTCAGATTTTTTTTAAATTTCTTTGAATCAATGTGTGTTAAAATTTTGATGAATGCCTCATATGTATATAAGCATTTGGTTAGAATGATGGATAATTTGAATTTTGACATGTTGGAATGCTTTAAAAAATGAAAAAAACTCATACATGTATAAATAATACAAATATGTTCATACAAACCAACTTCAGTGAAGGATCCATTTTTTTAGGAGATACACAAATGTGAATAATATGTGAGTATAAATTAATTTTATATTTTCCAAAACTTTACAATGTTAGCTATACAAGCTTTAAAATGTTTGGTCCAGGTGATAGATGTTAATTTTTGAAAAATATAGAAGAAAGGATCATCGAATTTGGACTCAATTTGCAGAATCTCTACATGTTTGAGTATTTATATTGAAATCTAAATAAAAGAGAAGCAAGGGAAAAGAAAATTGAAAAATAGGCTTGGGCAATTATCCTAGGTGGTTGGTAAGTAATACCTGTCTGAGATAAGAATCTTCTCAGGCGGTTATTCAGTACCAACCGCCTGTGAAACAGTTAAAATCCGGCTGAAAAACCCGCCTGAACTTTATTAATTTTTATCACAGGCAGTTGTTTCATTAAAAACCGCCTCTGAAAACTGACGCCTTTATAAAGATCCCTCGGGCACCACAGAAAACCTAACCCTGGAGATTTTCCATCGACGCGGCCAGGCTGGCAAAATTTTCCACCGTACGCAGGCCGGTACTGCGTTCATCAGTTGATCAAGCTTCAAACAGAGAAAAGGTTAGAAGAGACTTCTTCTTCACTATCAAGTTTTCAATTTGTTCCATTTGCAGTTTCGTTTTGTTGAGTTTGCATATGCCTCCAGCCGCCCCCCCCCCCCCCACACACACACACCACTTGATATTTGTAGTAGATTTGAAGGATTAAAGGTTGAAAGATGTAGTCGAGTCTTCCCTTGAGCTCACTCATGAATTTTACAGAACAAGAAGTAGATTTGAAGGATTAAAAGTTGACGATGAATACAAGCACATCACGTGTTCGATGAAATGTTTCAATGAATTAGCCTAACTTCAAAAAATCCATTATGGCCACTAGAAAGCTAAGAAAATTATGAAACAAATTTTCTTGGAACCCTTATTAACAGACCTACATGATACCAGTATAGATGACATATTATGTCCATGTATCGATTGCAAAAATAAGATTGCTTGGATAGATACTATAGTAATCCAATCTCATTTGGTGAAAAGAGGTTTCAAAAAAAACTACACAATATGTACAGAGCATTGTGAGTTAGATACACATGAAGTGGATAAAGATGACGAGAGAGGTTCAGATGACGATAATGTTCACATCGATGATGGTAGTGACAATCAAGATGGTGATGATGATGATGAGTTCGACTTTGAGGAGATGTTGCGTCATATTGAACCATATGTATGACTTCTATGGGAGCAAGTAAAGGTTTAAGTAAAATGAAGACATTGCAGAATGCGGCGACAGAGCTTTTATATGATGAATCAAACGGTTGTGATAAAGAGTTTATTACATTGCGTGCAGTCCTAGAACTACTAAAGTTGAAAGCCACACACAGATGGACCGATTTTAGTTTCTATGATCTTTTGAATCTTATGGCAAAAATTCTTTCAAATCCAAATAAACTGCCCAGGAACACTTATAAAGCGAAGAAACTTCTTTGCCCGATAGCACTAGGTGTGACAAAAATACGCGCTTGTGTGAACCATTGTATTCTGTATCGCAAAGTGCATGAGCTCGCAACTAGGCGCCCCATCTGTGGTGTTAGTAGATATAAGAAGGACTGCAATCACCAGTATGTTACCAACATGAAAAAGTCTCACAAGAATAAGAAGTTTATTATTGGTCCTTAAGGTGACGATCACGATACTTCTGGCAATGCAGACGGGAAGAATAAGAGAAAAAATCCTGCCTTGGTGATGTGGTACCTTACAGTAATTGATCGCTTAAAGTATTTGTTCTCAAACTCTAGGGAGGCTGAACTTATGCATTAGCATTCTGAGCAGCGCAACAAGAATGAAAAACATATTCGACACCCTGGTGATGCAACGCAGTGGAAAAATTATGATATTCAGTATCCAAAATTTGCAAAGGAAATCAGAAATGTAAGGTTTGCCTTGGGTACAGACGGAATGAATCCGTTTGGTGGAAAAAGGAGCATACACAGCACATGCCCCGTGGTCTTAACGATGTACAACCTACCGACCTGGTTATGTCACAAAAGGAAATATATCTTGTTATATGTTCTTATCCAAGGTCTGAAACAACCCGACATCAAAATTTATGTGTTCTTGGAACCTTTAATGGAAGATATGGAGAAATTGTGGAATGAAGGGGTACGTACATGAGATGAGTACAAGCGGGAGTATTTCACGCTAAGAGGAACTATATTCGTTACCATGCATGATTTTCCCAGACTGTTTACATTATGGAGACAAATGAAAGGTAAGAAAGGTTGTGTAAGGTGTGTGGATAGAATTGGATTTCTATACCTCACTTCGTCCAGAAATACGGTGTACATGAGACGCTGGCGGTTCTTAATAGATACACACAAGAATAGGAAGATGAAGAACAATTTGATAACAAAATCGAAAAACATACTGCACCATAACCTTACAGTGGAAAACTCGTGTTCGAAATGGCTAAGAACATTCATAATGCTTTCAGTAAGGGCAAAAAATGTAAAGGAACAAAGAGAAAGAAAATTACATCTTTGGGTGATACAACTGACATGGATTTCAAGAAACAATCAATTTTTTTCAAATATCTTCCGTATTGGAAGAATCTGGAATTTTGCCATAGTATTGATTTGAAGCACGTTACAAAGATGCATGTAGTTGTTTCTGGAAAGCAAAATATTGTTGGGGTTGAGAATGTGGTAGATAGTGAAGAGGAATATAATCAGTATGAAGAGATGTACCTTTTCACCGAACCAGAAAACATCAAGCGCGTAGAGAGAAGCATGAAAAAGAATTTGAAACCCTATATGCGAGAAGATGTCAATGCTGGAAAAATGTATGATATATATTGTATATGTTTGTATCCTCTGGAATAAACTTAGAACAATGCTTTATTTCAGCTTTAGATAGCATGTTTCGAACATTATTAAATTCAGCTTCTATAGAGAAGACTAATTTGGACAAGTGATCCTTTTCGGCTTGTTGAATATCATATTTATCACCTTCACCTGTTCCATAAGTTATCAAATTGTATGTGTTTCTTCTGACCTATGATGATCAGCCTTGCCTTCCAAAAGCTTGGTTCCAAACAACATCTAGAAACACAACTCTTGAAGCTCCTGTCAAGCTAATCCCTTCACAGCATGCTCTTGTAGATGCAAGTAACACCCGATACTCATCATTTGGATTGTTAAAAGCTTCAATTGAAGTCTGATGATACTTCCCATCCATTTGAGGGCTTGTTTGGATAGGAGTGGATCCACTTCAATATAAGTGGATTGAGGAGAAAATTAGTTCATTCTTCACTCCAATCCACTTCAACCCAATTAGATTGAGTACACCCAAACAAGTCCTGAAAGATTTCTTTCTCTTCTCTCCATTTTAAAAACTTACAAAGATGCTACTTTATCAGTTCTAATGACTAAATATATTGACTACAAATCAGTACCATCTATCTTAGTGCTTCACACATGTGACAAAGCGAACAACTTCAATCACAAATCTTGTTTTTACCCTTTTCATAGGAATTTAACCATAATCTTTCAAGTATAGATTTATCAATAAGTGAAGCTTCCTCATCAGACATGTTAATAGCAGTTATAAGTGAAGGGTGTGTTGAAGCTAACGAAATCTCAACAAGACTGAAGACAAAGAGATGCTGCATATGAGTGACAATGTCCAGATTAGACAACATGAAGCTATGATGGCAGCCTTCAACAACATGAAAAGTGATGCCAATGTTATACTTGCATCAACCAAGGCATGTTGTTAGGGCATAACACTTGTTGGAGCATCACGGTTATGCTTGCCCCAACAAGTGCTATATCCTCACAACATGCCTTGGTTGATGCAAGCATAACCTTAACATCACTTTTCATGTTGTTTAAGATTGCCATCATAACTTCACGCTGTCTAACCTGGACATTGCCACTCATATGCAGGATCTCTTTATCTTTAGTCCAGTTCAAATTTCGTTAGCTTCAGCACATCCTTCGCTTATAACTACCACTAACATGTGTGATAAGAAAGCTTCACTTATTGATAAATCTATGCTTGAAAGATTAAGGTCAAATCCTTGTGGAAGGGTAAAAACAAGATTTGTGATTGAAGTTGTTCGCTTCCTCGCTTGTGTTAAGCACTAAGAGAGTAGGTACTTATTTTTAGTCAATATATTTACACATTAAAACTGAGATAGGAGAATCTTTCTAAGTTTTCAAATGGACAGGAGGGAAAGAAATCCTTCAAATGGATGGGAAAATCCTTCCAAAAATTGACAGGCTTCAATTGAGGCTTTCAACAATCCAAATGATGAGCCACGAGTGTTACTTGCATCTACAAGAGCTTGCTATGCATGGATTAGCTTGACAGGAGCTTATCAGCATCACAGGCGGTTCTTAACTAACAAGCATCATGTGAAAACAATGACTTTTCCCAGGCGGTTCTTCAACAAAAACCGCTTGTGATGATTGAACCAGTACATACGGTTCTTAAACAATGACCACCATGAAAATCATATATTTACCCAGACGGTGGTTAATTAAGAACCGTCTGTGAAGTTTGCTAGAGTACAAGCGGTTCTTAATTAATAGCCACTTGAGAAAATCATGTATTTGCACAAGCGGTTGTTTTTTAAAATCCGCATGTGATGTTCTATCATCACAGGCGGTTATTGTATCATTCGTCATCACAGACACATTTTTTTACGGACCGCCCGTGTTTGAAAAATTGAGGCGCCTGTGAAAATGTTTTTTTGTAGTAGTGTTACTTTCGACATCTTTGGTGTGTGCGAGATATCGATATCATAGAAACTATAAAACCAGGACAGTTCTGACACTGTAAAACCAGGGCCGGGCCGATAAAATTCGAGGTCTTGTACGAATTATTAAAATTATTCATGTCTTTATATAAAAGTAGTAGTATAAATCTATATATAATTGTATTCATTAATAGTTTTTGGTATTTTTATCAATCTATAACAATAGTTCTTCAACATTAGGACCAATATTTGTACTATGTAAAATGAAAAGAACATTAAATTTTTTGGTATTATATTAATACTGATTTTAAAGATAACAAAAGAAAAAATTGTTATCATTAGTTTTTAAGGTAACTGGTGGCCTAATTATTTTTCAAAACCCCCTACTATCCCAGACTAGAGCACATGCAATCTAAAAGTTAGGAGAAATGTCGAATACAAATAAATGATAGATGTAAGCTTACTGCATCCATTCAATAGAATTGGCTAAGTATCCGGGTCTCTTCAGAGTCGGAATACGTTGCTACTGGCTTGGATCGCTGGCCAGATGTCAGCAGCTAGCCTGGCCCACACAATGTTGCAAACCCGTGTGAAACGTAGGCCCATGCAGCCACGCAACGCCTGGCTTGCTAGAAGGTTGGATGCTTGATCGATCATAGGCTGGATTGGACACATCTGGTACTACAGAGAACAAAGAGGGCCTCTAGAAAGTGGGGGTCCTTTGCGCTCAAACGGGCTGTACGCCCTTCCGCCCGGGCCTGTGTAAAACAGTATATATATATATATATATATATATATATATATATATATATATACTGAAATTAAATTGTAAGATCAACAAGTATTTCTAATGCATCTCTGGTATACGCTTTGACCGCATCCATTTTTTCTTTTATTTTTTTGGTTGGGGAGGGGTTTATGTAAAGCCTACTCATGGTACACATGGAATCCACTCACTGCAGTCACGGACACGAACACGTTAACAACATTATCGTGCTAAACCCAAAAAAGCAGGGCAGCGCGAATGGTTACATCACATCAGGCATGTTCGGCGGCCTTGGGATGGACCAGATGATGCTTGATATGAAAGCAACTTTAGTGTGTGAGTCGGCACAAGGAAAATAAAACTTTGGTGTAGTCCCCATGCTCAGGTTCATCGAGGCAGGCGATACATCTATTCTATGCACATGGCTATATATGTGATTGATTTTCGGTAGCAGGGCTTTCTGCTCTCTTTTCTCTTTGCTAAACTTTTTTGATACGTGTGAATACTTTCGGGTTTTCTTCGTCTCGTCACTGCCGCCCGCCGCGATACATAATATATATATATATATATATATATATATATATATATATATATATATATATATATATACATATATATATATATATGAGCGACTAGTATGCAATCTGAGGTATGGTGCAATCGTGTAATCAGACGTTCTCATGTATTGGATCTGCATCTTACAGTTGTTACATTTTTTTATTTAACCCCTTACACATGATGCACTTAGATGGAGAAGGTTAAATAAAAAGATGTAACAACCGTATGATGCAGATCTAATGGATGAGGATGACTGATTGCACGATTGCACCAAAATACATATTGCATTCTAGTCGATACATACATACATATACATATACATATATATATATATATATATATATATATATATATATATATATATATATATACAAACCAAAAATTGCAAAAGGAAAGGTTCCAAAACTCATCGCCATAATTTGTAAAAACCATGTTAAATTACGAAAACCAAGGTTTTTTTATGCATATACAAAAAATTGGAGGTAGTAAAATATATATGTGTCGTGATTAAAAAGGATAAAAGGTAGAAACCTGGATCCTCATGAGCAAGGTTTGTCGAAATATGACAGTCTTTGCCCTCCTCCCTCCCTCCCACACCCACCCCCTCCCCGCTCTACCACCTGTAGCTCGCCCCTCGCCGCCACGACACGCCCTGCCATCCCCGCCGTCCCCGCCACCAAGCGCCAGCTTCCCTGCGCCCTTCGTCTCTGTGACCAGCTCTCCGCCTCTCCCCTAGTCGGCTTCCGCAACCCGTCGCGTCCCTACCGGCGTCGACCACGAGGGCTGCAGCCGTACGACCGGGAGGCACCGAACTCCTGCTTGCGCAGGGTCCAAGCTGCAGGGAGGGGTTGGTCACTCTTCTGTAAGGAAGCTACAGTGGTGGCAATTAGGGTGGCGATTCCACGGTGGTGGGCTTACCGGCAGTGGCTGTCGTGGCGGGCCTCAGTGGGCTAAGGCCTTACTACGCTTGAGTTTGCGGACCATACCAGGTACTTCTCTGACCTCCCCGCCATGGCTGGTCAGACAGAGTACACATGGCACCATGCAACAATCCATGGTGGTGGTTCGAGCATGTGGAATCATCGGTATGCTATGGGAGAGAAACCGGAGGGTGCGAAGAAGAGTCGAGAATCTTCGGAGCCGACATCGATGATAAGAGGCGGGGTCTAGGGTTTCGGGGGTCCCTTCCACTTCGACCGCCACCTCCACTATCGCGCTCCGTAGATTTCTAGGACACCTCTGGGGTGTGAGTAGATCGTACACCCAAGTAGTGAAAACTCACCTTGCTCCGACAAGCATGGCGGGTCGAGATGAGATGAATTGGACTAGAGGATATGATGGATATGGGAGAGATGCGGTGAGAGGTAGAGGCCGCTTCAGTGGTGGTAGAACTATCCCTTGGGGAGGTCGTGGTGGATTTGAGTCCGGTGGTGATTGGAGGCATGGTCGTGGTTGGATCGACAGGGGAAGACGAAGGAGGGGTTTTGAGCATTCCTGGCCAAGAGGACCAAGAGGAAGAGGGAGGAACTCCTGGCGCAGGGAATGGAACCAACATGAGAAGCTAGTGGATGCTGAAGAGGAAGTGCAAGATGAAGACGATCAAGTTGAAGATGGTCGAGAGATCTCGCATCATCAAGATCAAACCCCGTCTGGAGGTGTGGAAAACCAGGATCCTGCTCAAAGAGGTAAAACCTCTGCGGGTCAAGGAGGTAAACATGAGGTCTTTAAACATTCTGATTCTGATTCTGATCAAGAGACAAACCCTAAAAGGCAGCCGAGGAAATCTAGATGGGATATGGCAGAATCTAATCATCAGGTGCAGCCTGACAAGGGTAAGGGGAAACTGGAGGAAGAAGACATTAGAGGTGAAGTCCACTTCTTTGTCTCCAGTTTTCCTTCTTGCTTCAAATGTGGGAGTCATGAACATAAGGGTAATGCTTGCCCTAGAATCAAAAGATGTGAGAGGTGCTCTAAAACTGGTCATGAAGTTATGGGTTGCTACACCAAACTTCTGAGAGAGTATGTAGCCTCGTTGATAGCTGCACCGGTGGAGGGACAGAGTAGAGTTTTTTCTGATCCCAGACTACCCCTCTGAGGTAAACACTAAGGAAACATCAACCACTGCCATTGTGGAGGTAGTAAGTGGCAGTGTTAGTGCAAAGCAGATTGAGCAGCAGTTCAGTGAAAACTTTGATTCTGCTTGGAGGTGGGATACAAAGCCTTGAGATGACTCCAGTTATACTATGTGCCGAAGTGTGCGATCGACACTTCCCCTGGTAATACTTAGATCGTAACCCATGGAGTTTCTTGATTGGTTGGGACACGTGAGATTTGGACAAGACAGTGACACAAGAGATTTACGTGGTTCGGGCCGCCTGAGCGTAACACCCTACTCCACGGGTTGTGTGTTGTATGTATGAATCTGTCGGGCACTTGTGAATGTATGAGCCTCTTTTCTCCATGTATCGTGCGGTGCAACCCTTTTATAGTCTAAGGACTGGCCGTTACAACACTTATCTGACCCCACATGTGGCCCTGGTGTAGTTAACTATCTAATACACAATCGCTGAATATTGAGGGTGGTTAATGGGGTGATAACGTGCCTTAACAATAGTGTTCCCGTTATTAATAGTCTACTGATCTCGTGTCATTAATATGGCATTAATGACACGTAATCATGTCTTGTAACTATTGCTTTAACTGTCTCTTGAAGGTCCGAGCCATTGGAGATCTCTCTATCTTCTGTTGAAGTCCTAGCTCTAGAGGTTCGACATGTGGCGGCTCTGAAGCTTCCCATCATGGGGAGACAGGTCCGGAGTCACTATACACGTGGTAGCACCGGAGCTTCCCTCTACTGGGGGTTAGGTCCGGGGTCACTGGACACGTGGCAAAACCGGAGCTTTCCTATGAAGGGAGTTAGGTCCGACCTTGTGATACACGTGTCAGTGTCGGAGCTACCCAAAGGAGGGAGGCGGGTCCGGTACTGTGCAACACGTGTGGCCTTTAGAAGTCTTCGGCTTGAAAGGGTGGAACTCCTTAGCTTTTCTTGCGGTATCATGGGATACCCGGTACGCAGGGTACCGACAGTGGCCCCTAGGCCCACCTCCGGGAGAATACATTTGGTTTAAGTTACTCTACCGGAGGTGGGGCCATCTTCGATTCCTGCGCTATGGATTCAAAGGTCTTCTAATGTGTCGTTGGGGCGATGCTCCGTGGTTAAACCATCGCCACGTGACTTCTTTTGAATGTGGCAGGTGAGATCTTTGCGTGCAGATCTCACGCAATTGAAGGTCGCTGGTTCCCGATGCAAAAACCATATCGGTTCTGCGCGCCTTGTTAGTTCACCGCCCTCGGGCTTCCAACCTCCCATCATGACAACGGTTCACTTGGGGCAATAGCTTCAGCCTTGCCGCCAAAGTGGACCCGGGCCCATTCATCATTAGCAGGGTAGATTTTTGAAAGCGTAACCTTGGTCCCATTGTGATTTCCATCCGTGCGTTGCGGAGGCTTACTTAAGAAGGAAACCATGCACGGTTTGAGGACTCTTTACGCTTTCGATTGAACTTGCGCTTAGAGCCTCCCAACCTTCGCATAGCCTTCCAACTTTCGGTCCACTTTGCCGCGATGGATTTGGGTCTTCCCCGCAGCAAGGTCAAGACCGATGAGGAGATGGCGAGTGTCTGGACCTACATGGGTTGGTCCAGCGACTCCTGCAACAAGGACATCGGGTTCAGCAAGCTCCCCTTCAAGAAGGAGCCCACCAGAGATATGGTGTACTTCTCGACGTATGCCATGGTGGTTCTGATCCCGCCTTTCTCAAGCTTCCTCTTGATGTTGCTAAATTTCACCAGCCTCCAGCTTTATCATATCGGCCCCCACCCCCTCTTGCTAGTGGCGAATTTCGTCCACTTCTGCGAGATGTGGGTGGGTGTGTCTCCCTGCATCGAGCTGTTCCGGACCTTCTTCACGGTCCACACCACCGGCAAGGGGACGGAGATCATCAGCTTCTACTACTTCGTGAAGCAAAAGAATTGCCCCTTCAAGTACTTGAAGACCTTCCCTTCTGGCAAGTGGGATGATTGGAAGAAGAATTGGGTGATCATCACTGTGGAGGAGCATGAGAAGCTGGAGCTGCCCAAGGGCCTTCCCAATGTCGACACCGATGCTTGGAACGTAGTTCTAGAGTTGTCAGATACGTACAAGCCCTTCCTGGAAAGGATCGAAGAATGAATAGAGGGAGGAGTAAAACCCCCCAAATGGTCTTCGGCATTTTCTTAGTGAACAGTTGGGCCCCGCTGAAGACTAGGGAATGGCCCGCATGGGCGTTCAATAGTGAGATGGATCATAACCGAATTGAAGTCGGTTTAAACACCAACTTGGACGATGAAGCTCTAAAGATCCATCTCAAAAAAAATTCAAAATGGAGGTATATCCCCTGATGCCCTAACTCTACCGGCTGCCTTCCTGCCTTTGAACATGGTTTCGGAGGTTAGCAGGGAGATTCGGAGGAGAATGCCAACATTGGATGACTTGGGCATGGTCGAGAGGCGCCCTATCTCCAGAGTTGTGATCCCCGAAGCTTTTGCGAGGGTGGTTACCCCTGCCACGAGCCAGGAAGTCGATGACGTCGGCAAGGGCAAGGGCAAAGGCAAGGAGCCAGCCTAATCCTCTAGCCGGAAGAGAAAGTTGAGGCATGCTGAAGGGAGCCATGTCAGGTCAGCTTCGACTACAACTGCTCCTTTCCCCCGGCGAGGTAGATCATCGGCGACTACGCCTGCTTCGATGCCGGCACCCTCGAGGGACTCAAGCGCCAGTAGGTCAACTTCGGCTCCGGTGCCGGCTGTGGGTTCCATGTCCAGAGGTCCTTCCCAGCCGAGGGAGGTTCCGACTGAGAAGACTCCAGCTGCTGCAGGTGGCTCCCGACCAAGGTCTGAGGTTATTGTCTCACCAAATTTGGTGGGCTCTGGCTCCGGGCCTCAGAAGAAGAGATTTCGCAGCGACTGGGGTGGTAGCATCCCCAGGTAAGCATCGTCAACTTGCCTTGAAGTGCTAATCTTGTTTTTATTATATCTTTAATCTTCTCAAACTTTTGTTTCCAGGGTGTCGAGAAAGAAGTCTGAGGATTTGGCATCTGCTGCAGCGACTGAAGCTGTGAGTGTTGAAGCTCCGGCTTCGACCACTGAGCCTCCCCAAGTGGTGGCAGAGGACACGATAGCTCCAGTGCCAGCTGTCGTTGTCGGTACCCTGGAAACCGTACACCCCTTGAGATTACAAAGATCTCAAGGGAAAGCCATCTATTTGATTTGAAGACCTTCGAAGGCCCACATGTCAGACATAACCGGACCCGCTTCTCCAACATGGTTAGTCCCAGGGTCGCCACGTGTACTATCAAACCGGAGCTACCGCCCACAAGGGGGAAGCTCCGGGCTATGTACCGAAAGGGCACCCCCGAACCTAACCCCAGACTGAGGGAAGCTCCGAATCTGACACATGTCAGGTAGCTCCGGAGCTACCTGTTTCCCACAGTATGCCCCGGAGCTACCACGTGTCCAACCGTCGAATCTTCAGCCTTTAACCTCCGGAAGACTCCACGGCGGCTCCGGATCTTCAAAGGGGAATCAAGGGCTTCAAGACCCGATTAAGTGTCATTAATACTATATTAATGACACACGATCGGACGACCTTAATTATTAGTAACGGTGCTGTCAAAGCCCATTACCTGGTCATTAAGGGTAATTAAACGTGTTGAATGAGTATCAATATTAGTAACCGCCGGGGCCACATGTCGGGCCAGGCTAACTTGTAACGGCCTGCCCTTGTACTATAAAAGGACAGGCGGACGACATGTTCAAGGGGGTTCTGATAGGCGATAGACGTTCCATAGACGCTCGACACAAGCTCATACAGCTAATACAACACCAACACATCCGTGGAGTAGGGTATTACGCTCAGGCGGCCCGAACCACGTAAATTCCTGTGTCTCCTGTGCTATTTACAATTCACCTTCTTGAATCTCCGCGCACCCACATCGAACATCAAACTCCTCTAACACTTTAGTAGTGTCGAGAGATCTGCCGGATCCAAACCACCGACAGTCGTGGACTTGGATCAATAAGAGACGCCAGAGGTTCCCGTGCTAGCGCCAGACCACAGGGGAGAAGTTGATGAAAATGCACCACCAGCGGGAGCACCATAAACTGAAGCTCCAGTAAAGGAGTCGGAGGTGGCGGAAGCTCCGTTACTTGGGCCGAAAGTAACCGAAGCTCCGGCGCCCATGCCGGAAGTAGCTGAAGATCCGGTGATTGAGCCAGAGGTGCCCGAAGTTTCAGTCTTTGTGCCGGAGATAGTTGAAGCTCCGGCCGCTAAGCCAAAGATGGTTGATGTTCCGGCCTCTATGCCGGAAATAGTTGAAGCCCCGACAGATGAGCCGGATGTGATAGATGTTCCCGCACCTGAGCCGGTGGTGGTGGGGGCTCCAGACGAAGCGCTAACGTCTGCCCTAGAGGTCATTGCTCCAGGGGTATCTGTGTCCGAGCTGGAGCCCCCAGAAGAGTCGGCGATGGGCCCTCCACCTGCAGAGCCGTCAACTGAAGATCTGGGGGAGGGACCTTTGGCGTTAGCCCCGGAGGTTGATGTTCCCACGGTGGGACCCTCGTCGGCAGCAGAAGAAGCAGAAGAGCTTTTGGGAGGCGGCCCTAGTGTTGTAGGATAGCAGGGGACCACGCTTGTTGCGTGGGACCCAATTTTTGTTCTTGAAGACCCTCTGGAGCTGGCAGAGATGACCCCGGCAGGTCTGGAGCCTATTCCTTTGGCATTGTCTATTGACAATGCCTGCTCGAGCCTCCGTTGGGTCCAACTCGCCTTTGACCATGACAGCAAGGTCCTCGAAGAAGAATGCCACACCTTGAGGCATTGACGCAACAGGCTTCACTTTGAGACCAAGCTTACGCAGATGAGGCTTGCTGATCAAAAGGAGTGGGTCGAGAAGGATAAGGCCTCGATGAAATATGGGGCAAGTTGCTGGATGAAAGGGAGGCCTCCATCATGGCCCTCGACGCTAATTCTCGGGAGATTCTCGAGCATGCCAAGAAAAGCAACGATGCTGCTGACGAACGTCATGACAGCCTCAATACATTAACGAGATTCTCCTGAAGCGCCGAGTGGACCTCGGTGCGAGGGAAGAGAAACTCCTGGAACAACAGGAGGATATTTTGAAGAGAGAGGAGGAGCTCGCCCAGAAACTATCTCTGGGAGAGCAAAACTTGGCTGACCACACAAAAAAGCTTGATCTATGGTGCAAGGAGGAGGAAGAGAAGCTCTGGCATAGGGGACAAGATCTCAACAAAAGAATGGTCGAAGTCTCCACCAGAGAGGAGAAAGTGTGGGGCGGGGAGAAATACCTTATTAACCACGTAACCGCATCCACCTCCAGGAGTTAGAGCTCACCAAACACGAAAAGCAAGTTGCTGAAAGGATTCAGCAGCACGCTAAAGAGGTTCAGTGCCATGCCCAGGAAGGCTCGGAACTTGCGGCCGCCAGGAGGTCACTGGAGGAGCTGTAGAGTTTGAGGGAGACTGAGTCCCAGCAGGTATGGGACTTCTTGGGGCGAGCCAATGACGCTTTGATGTTGTTGGGCTTCAGTCTAGTTTGTTTGGACAATCCAGAGCTAGAGCTGGACCAAGCGCTGGTGGCACTCAACTCTGCTGGCAGCAAATTCGACGCTATGGGTGATGTCATCGTGGACTAGCTAGAGATGGAGGAAAAATTTCTGGCAAAGAACGTCGCAGAATATGTGCTGACATGTTACAAGAGCCGAGATCCCCAATTCTCTCTGAATCCGGTACTTGAAGGGCCCATTGATGAAGAGGAAGACGCCGCCAAGGCCAGCGTTCAGGAGGTTGCCCAGAAGGTTGCCTCATATTTCTGCAGAACCTAGGACTTTTCTCTTTTGCTCCCACTTGTAACTCTCCAATTTTGTAATCTCCAATCCTCGAATGAATGAAATTCAATCTTTTTTAAATGAATTCCATTTTGTCTTTGTATTCAATACATTGTCCTTTATCTTGTTTGCCCCCTGGTAGATGTACACAATTTGATTGCGAACATGTACCAAAAGGATTTGACGATGTGTTGATGACTTGGACGCTTCAAACTTGTAGGTTTTAGGTCTAAAGTTTATTCCCAACTTCTCCAAGGAGCTTTGTTGCATTGACGGCGGCCCCCCTGGGAGTTGTTGAAGCTTGATAGGTCCGACGACATCCATTGTCTACGCGTAAGACATCGACGACGGGCCCTCTGAGGTTTTTGGAGCTTGGTAGGTCTAATAGCACCCACAGTCTACTCGTAAGACATCGATGGCGGGCCCCTGGGGTTGTCGGAGCTTGGTAGTTCCGACAGCACCCACTGTCAATGCATAAGAACATAGACAGCGGCCCCCCTGGGATTGTCGGAGCTTGGTAGGTCCGACAACACCCACTGTCAACGCGTAAAAATGTCGACGGCGGGCCCCCTGGGGTTGTCGGAGCTTGGTAGGTCTGACAGCACCCACTGTCAACGCGTAAAAACATCGACGACAGGCCCCCTGGGGTTGTCGCAGCTTGGTAGGTTCGACAACACCCACTGTCAACGCGTAAAACGTCAACAGCGGGCCCCGTGGGGTTGTCGGAGCTTCCTGGCTTCGACGATATCCACCATCAATCGTAGAATAGGTCGACGGCGAATCCCCTCGGGTGATTCCACCATCTTCACTTCAATTGCCATTATGCTCCACGTCGACGGCGGGCCCCCATGGGAGTTGTCGAAGCTTATTAGCTTCAGCGGCGCCCACTTTCAATGTTTAAAACATCCACAGCGGGCCCCCTTGGGGGATGTCGGAGCTTGGTAGCTCCGGTATCGTCCACCATCGTTATGTGTTTTCATTTTTCCTGCACATCAAAGACAAGAAAAACAGTAAAATCCATCTTCTCGTCTATAAGTCTTTTGCGACTTACTGTTCTTATTTGAATTTTAGCTCCAAAGGAACTCGATATGATAACAAGCACATTGATGTAATCTTTCCAAATCTGAATGATTTTGGGACCCGCCCTACTCTGGCCTGCCGAAATGTAGGTAGAGTGGCGTACTTAGGGTGCAGGACCAGGCTAAGTCGATAGCACACTCCAGACCTGTGTTGGCTTGGCGATCAGGCTAGTAGACCATGCAACAATGCTAAGATCCGAAGAGACCAACAATATAACTTGTACAACATAAGAATAACTTGGACTAAAACTTAAAAAGAATTGCACAACTTCGTTATAGACAATAAGGAGAAGGATAAATAAAAGAGAATGAGCCTGCACAAATTTAATGCACATGGAGTCTGTTTTAACACAACAATGATTTTCATTATAGGTCTGGATTATAGGGGAGACAAGGACACACTTAGGGTGCAGAACCAGGCTAAGCGTGCTATACATCTTGTACTAACCCAGGGCAGTTAGCTACACTTTTAGTGTTGTGACTGTGTCAAGTGTTGTTTGAACTTCCCAGATCCTCCCGGTGGGATCCGAATGTTCTCCCGGAGGACCTACCCGACTCTGTGTATAGACTCTATAATTTACATTGCATGTAATTACAGACTCACTTCCGTGATACTGAGCATAAAACTTATGGAGCTGCTCGATGTTCCAAGGATTAGGAAGTGGGGTCCCATCCTCAGTTGCCAAGCGAACGCATCCAGAACGGGATACTTTGATCACTCGGAAGGGACCTTACCAGCAGGGGGAAAGTTTGTTCATCCCATCTCGAGTCAGTATTTTCCGCAACACCATATCGCCTTCCTCGAGCTGTCAGTTACGCACATGCCTCTGATGATAGCATCGGAGCGCCTCGTGATAACGTGCATTCCGAACCCCTGCTTGGCACCTTCCCTCGTCGACGAGGTCAATGTCTTCACGCCGGAGCTGGTCCTGCGTGGCTTCGTCGAAGGTCCGGACCCGGAGTGACCCCATGGTGATCTCCGGAGGAAGTACTACTTCAGCTCTGTACACCAGGAAGAAGGATGTCTCTCCAGTAGACCGGTTAGGTGTAGTCCTGCTTGCCCACTGTGCGGATGGGAGCTCCTCGATCCAGTTGGCTCCATGTTTTTTTAGGCGCTCATAAGTGCACGTCTTGAGTCCTTTTGAGATTTCTGCATTTGCTCTCTCGGCTTGGCCATTACATGCCGGGTGAGCTACTGATGCGTAGCTGAATTGAATGACGAGGTCTTCGCAATACTCTTGAAGGTCTGCACTTGTAAATTGGGTTCCGTTGTCAGTGATGACATTGTTCGGAACTCCAAATCTGCAAACTATGGACTTCAAGAACTTGATTGCTGATTGCTTATTGATAGTCACAACTGGAGTAGCTTCCAGCCACTTGGTCAACTTGTCGATGGCGACATACAGGAACTTGTAGCCTCCGATGGCTTTTGGGAAAGGTCCCAAGATGTCCATGCCACACACAGCGAACGACCATGTAGGAGGAGTCATTTGCAGTGACTGAGCTAGTGTGTGAATTTGTTTTGCGTGGAACTGGCACGCTTCACACTTTTTACAAACTCTACTGCATCCTGGAGTGCTGTAGGCCAGTAGAAGCCATGCCGAAAGGCTTTGGCAACCAGCATGCGGGAAGACGCATGGTTCCCACACTCGCCTCCATGGATCTCTGTGAGGATCTCACAACCTTCTTCTCTTGCAATGCACCGCATTAGGACACCATTGGCACCACACTGGTAGAGATCCCCTTCTACCAGTGTGTATCTTTTAGCCAATCTGACGATCCGGTCAGCGGATACACCATCTTCAGGAAGTTGGTTGTCTTTCAAGTAACTCTGGATCTTCGAGATCCATGCATTGGAACTAACTTGAGCTTCTGAGTCTTGTGTGCCAGGTTGCTCGTAGCTTCCTACAGCACCTACGGCCCTTGGTGGACGCCATGCGAATAGGGCCACCGGGACCGCCAGCTTCGAGGTGCTGGTCTCGCCCCCTTCACCCAGTTTGGCGGGCTGAGCGGTTGGTCTTGACAATATCCGGACAAAAACTTCATCCAGAGCCGGAGCTCCGGTTGAGGCCTTCGTCGAGAGTTCGTCAGCTTCTACGTTGTTGAGACGCTAGACATGGCAGAGGTCTAGGACGTTGAAGTCCTTCTGGAGCTTCTGGACTTCAAGAAGATAAGCAGCGAGTTTATGGTTGTTGTAGCTGCATTCGCCTTTGACTTTCTTGATGATGAGCTGCGAGTCACCCTTCACTAGCATTTGCTTGATGCCATAAGATAGCGCCACCTTGAGCCCATAGATGAGAGCTTCATATTCTGCCATGTTGTTGGTCGCCTTGAAATCAAGTTGCACCATGTATTTTACCTTCTCCCTGGTCGGAGAGAGGAGAAGTATTCTAGCTTTGCCCCCCTGCTTCTGCATGGAGCCGTCGGAATAGAGGGTCCAATGATGTTCGGTGAAGATCGGGACCTTGGGTTCCGACTTCTGCTCACTGGGGCCCCCAGGATTTGATGGAGAAGGAGTCCACTCCGCCACAAAATCGGCCAAGTCTTGACTCTTGATTGCTTGTCGAGGCAGGAATTCAAGAACGAATTCTGCTAGCTCCGCCGCCCACTTGGCAATGTTCCCACTAGAATTAGGATTATGAAATATAGCACGCGGTGGATAGGAAGTTACCACTGATATCTTGTGGGCTTGGAAATAGTGAAGAAGTTTTCTTGAGGCAATAAGAACTGCGTAAAGCAGCTTATGCACCTCAATGTATCGAGTCTTGGCGTCATGGAGTACTTCACTGATGAAGTACACTGGCCGTTGGACGATCCGAACCCTCTCAGAGGGGCCCGAAGCTTCTTCTCCATCGATCCGGACCCTCACGGAGGGGTCCGGACCTTCTTGTTGATTTTTTTGGACCCTCCCAGAGGGGTCCAGAACTTCTTCTTGTTCAATCCTAACCCTTCCAGAGGGGTCTGGATCTTCCTGATCAGCCGTGTGAACTCCCTCAGATGAGAGAGGTTGATCCCCTAGCATTTTGCCTTGAAGATCCGTGCCTGGGGGCTGGAACCCAAACTCGCCTTCAGGTAGCTCCGGACCCTCCCGGAGAAGTCTGGGCTCCTGAACTAGAAGTGGCTCCAGTCTTTCGGCGATCAGGACCATGCTGACAACCTCTGTAGTTGCAGAAATGTAAAGTGGTAGAGGCTCACCAGGGTTCGGAGCTACCAAGATTGGTAATGTTGTGAGGAGCTGCTTGATCTCTTGAAACGCCTTTTCTGCTTCTTTAGACCAATGGAAAGGCCCGGTCTTACTCAATAGCTTGAAGAAGGGAAGTGCCCGCTCCGCCAGTCTTGAGATGAACTGGCTGAGCGCAGCTAGACATCCAGTTAGCTTCTGGACGTCCTTGATGTGGGCTGGGGGCCGCATATCTTCAATAGCCTTGATCTTCATCGGATTCGTCTCAATTCCTCGGTGAGTCACCAATAAACTAAGGAGCTTCCCAGACCTAACCCCGAAGACACACTTGTTTGGGTTCAGCTTGGTGCGCGTGGTGCGCAACTTCTCGAAGATGGCTTGCAAGTTGTCAAGGAGTAACTCCTTATTCTTGACCTTCACTACGATGTCATCGACATACACCTCCACCAAGTCCCTGATTAGCTCTCCAAAGGTTTTGTGCGTAGCTCGCACAAAATTTGAAGTAGCATTTTTGAGACCAAATGGCATGGCAGTATAACAATACAATTCTTCTACTATTATGAAGGCAGTATGCTCTTATTCTTCCCTAGACATCTGGATTTGATGATATTCGAAGTAGGCATCTAAGAAACACAATAGCTCACACCCGGAGGTGGAGTCCACTATCTGATCTATTCTAGGTAGTGGAAATGGATCTTTTGGGCATGCCTTATTGAAGGTGGTGTAGTCAATACACATCTGAAGCTTCCCTCCGGCCTTGGGTACAACAACTGTGTTTGACAGCCATCTTGGATGATGAACCTCCTGGATGAAACCAGCTTCGAGCAGCTTCTTGATTTTTTGACAGATAAAGTTTTGCCTCTCAACTGATTGCTTTTGGGGCTTCTAGTGTACTGGTCGTGCATTGGGATAAATCTTCAGATTGTGCTAAATCACCTCCCTAGTGATCTCAGGCATTTGTGACAGTTGCTAGGCAAACACGTCAACGTTCGCTCGGAGGAAAGTGATGAGCGTGAGTTCTTACTTGTTGTCCAGACCTCCCAATATACAGGTGGTCTGGGCAGCATCAGACTCGATTTGGACGACTTTGATGGGAACGTCGGTGTCGCCGCTTGGTTGCACATGTGGTGCAACTAGCTCTTTGCTGGAGGTTCCCTCCTGCGCCACTCCAAGCGCGTGGAGCTCTTCCAGTGCGGTGACTCCGGCGGTGTGATCTCTACGGATCCCGAGAACGGCCGAAGGTGTCGGCATCTTCAACACCAGGTAGCCGTAGTGAGCTGCAGCTATGAACCTGTACAGGGTAGGCCTGCCTAGGATGGCGTTGAAGGGTAGACTGATGTGAGCGACGTCGAAGACCAACTTCTCAGTCCTATACTTCTCCCGAGTCCCAAAGGTCACTGGGAGCATAATGGATCCAAGATGGTTGATGTCCCTCGGACCTACCCCAGAGAAAGGTCTTAAGGGGCAAAGGTCCAAGAGTTGGAGCTGGATCTTCATGAACGCATCAAAGCTCAAGAGGTTGAGCGCTGCGCCTCCGTCTACCAAGACATGGTAGAGCTGGACGTTGTTGATGGTTGGAGACACCATTAGTGGCAGTTGGCCCGCTCCGACCATGTTCCTGGGGTAGTCTGTTGCATCAAAAGTGATGGGAGTATCCATCCACTTCTGATGTGATTCTGCCTCAGCGGTAGGGGCTACTGAAGTCATTTCCCGCCGCATGGTATTGAGAACACGGCACGAGGTAATGTCCGAGGACCCACCGTAGATGGTGTTTGGGTCTTCAGATGCTCGTTGTCAGAGACGTCAGAATCATCATAGACTGTGTTGTACACGGCCTTCAGGACCTTCTTGGGGTCCTGAAAACCTTGCTTTGTTTTAGCTGGAGCTTCATCGACTTTTTGTTTTCCTTCCCGTTGAAAGTGCATCTAGGAATCCCTTGTGGGTTTTGGATGATTTATGACAAGCAAATGAGATCCTAACTACTTTGTTGAGATGAGCACAGGTCTTTATGAGAAAATGAGCAAAGAGCCAAAAAGAAGGGAGAATGGGAAGCAATGCGGAAAAGAGCTCAAGGAACAAGTGTGGTAGATCATTGTGTATGGAGTGTGTTAAGGAAACACACCCAAAGAGCTCAAACACAAATAAACACACACATTGCACAAATTTATACAGGATCGGACTAGTGCGACTGACACCGGACTAGTCCGATATCTCTCTGCACAAGATCGGACAAGTCCGATATCACCACGGACTAGTCCGATATCTCTCTGACTAGAATCGGACTAGTCCTCCCCAGTGCGGACTAGTCCTCAAAACACTTCACAAGCTGCAAAAAATCGGAAAAGTTCGATCACACAACGGACTAGTCTGATATCATTCTGATCTAAATCGGACAAGTCCGATATTGGCACGGACTAGTCCGAAAACCCTCTGACCTAAATCGGACAAGTCCTCCAAGTGCGGACTTGTCACCCAATTCACTTAGGTTTTCACCGATCCAGACAAGTCCGATGGTTATCGGACTAGTCCGAAGATTTCCAGAAGTGAAATCGGACAAGTACGCTCCTATCCGGACTAGTCCGATATTTCGGGACACTTAGGGTTTGCTACACACAGCACACCGGACTAGTCCGGTGTACACCACGGACTAGTCCAATCTTTCTAAACCCTAACGGTCACTTTTAGAAACCCCATATAAATAGAGGTGCACGGCCCAACTTGAAACTCTCTCGACCCCCTGCGCTGTCACACCTCCCAAGAGCCTCAAAAACACATCTCTCCACGAAATCAAAAGCCACAAAGATCAATCCCTTGAGGATACACTTTGGAACATTGGAGAGACACGATTCATCACTCTTGAGCTCTTGGTTTGATTCCCTAACACACTCTGTGATTTTAATTGTAATCTTTTGAGTGTGTTCTTGGTGGAGTTTTCATTGTTATCTAGGGGAGCCCTCAACGTGTGAGAAGGCCCCTTGAATTTGGTTATTTACCCTTTGTGATAAGAGAAGAGGATTGACCTTCGTGGCGATCCAACAAGGGTAGGGTTATAGAAGACCCGGTCCTTTTGTGGACTCGTCAACGTGGATGTAGGTTACCTCTTTGGGAACCGAACCACGGGATAAATTGCTTGTGTTCTTACTTTGTGTTCATTGTCCTATACATCACATCAATCTAGGGTTTCAATCAATCTTGCTTACTTTACGTTGAATCCTTAAATATAAGATTGAATTGTGATATACCCTAGTTCATAATTGTGCAACACTTCAATTACAAGTATATTTCCGCTGCATACACTCTAGAATCAAATTAATCAATCAAACTTGATTAACCTAGTCGGTACACACCGGAGTAGTTCGCACTTGACCGGACTAGTCCGATATCTTGAGTTTTGATCTGGTTGTTAAGTGTTGCAGGTTCTGACAAAATTCAAAAAGGCCTATTCACCCCCCTCTAGGCCACATTCAATTGGTATCAGAGTGGGTTCTTCAAGAAATAGACTAATCGCTCGAAGAGATTATGTCGGATATGAAGGACGTACACAAGAGCAACAACCAAGAGAATGTTGATGAAGATAAGAACCAGAAATTGGAGAAGCTCCTTGAAGCCATTCAAGACTTCGAGGATGATGATGATGAGGAGACGCTTGAACTAAATGCGCTCCTAAGAAAGAAGACTCTTTCCAAAGGGAAAGTGAAAGTCGAAGATGAAAAGAAGAAGAAGGGGAGTAGTCACACCGACTACTCCCGATATCCTTTCAATTACGATCGTCTTAATTCTAGCAATAATCATTATTTGTCTATCCCTCTAGGAAAAGACCCACACTTCGATGGAAGTGATTACTCAATGTGGAGGCAAAATATGAAAATGCATCTAATTTCTCTCAATCCAAGTTTATGGCATATTGTGTGCATAGGGATAGATATCCTGCACGACGATGAAGAGCTTACACCAAGCCAAGAGCAGGCTATTCATCGAAATGTCCAAGCCGCCGCAGTCATCACCTCTTCGCTCAGTCGGGACAAGTTCACCATGGTGGATGGACTCGAGATTGCAAAGGATATCTTGGACACATTGCAAACTGCACATGAAGGTGATCATCATGTGTGTGAAGCGAAGATGGAAATGATCAAGGGTGAATTGGGAAGATTTGCAATCGAAGAAGATGAGTCTCCTCAAGATATGTAGAACCGACTTAAGACGCTCATCAACAAGGTTCGATCGTACAGAAGCAAGAAGTGGAACGACCACGAGGTGGTGAAGCTCATCCTTAGAGCTTTCATGCCTCGCAATGTCACCTTATGCTCAATGATTAGAGAAAGCCCCGCATACAAGAGAATGACTCCGGATGAGCTACTTGGAAAAATCATAAATTTCGAGATGATGGAAAACCAAGCGAAGCATGTCAAGGAAATTGCCGACCTCACCTTGGCAAAGAAGAAAGAGGTTGCTTTGAAATCCACCCTCAAGCCCTTATCTAAAGAAGCGCGAGAAGCACAACTAGAAGAAGACGGTGATGATGAGAGCAGTGATTTGGATGAAGATGACATGATACTATTCATAAAGAAATTCAAGAAGATGATGAAGAAGAGACAAGGTGCTAAATCAAGTGAAGGAAAATACAAGGAAAGATCAAAGCCAAAGTTGAGGCGGGCATGCTATAATTGTGGTGAGTATAGCCACTTTATAGTTGATTGCCCATATGGAGAGAACAAGAAGAAAACCAAAGAAGCAAAGCCTCAACCAAAGAAGTTCTTCAAGAAAAAAGAAACAAGACGAACAAGCGCACATAGGGAGAGAGTGGGACTCAAATGATGAGTCCCCATCATCATCGGAAGAAGAGATGGCTAGCATAGCCATCAAAAAGACATCCAAGAAGTCCACTCTCTTCCCTACTCTCGGCGCATAGAAGGGGAACGACACTTGCCTCATGGCAAAGGAAGGTAAACGCAAGGTAACAACAAAACCCTCTTCCGTGCATTCCTATTCTAGTGATAGCGACATTTCTAGTGATAATGAAGATATGCTTATTGGATTAGATAAGAAAACAATCATTAAAATGAAATTTTTACTTGATCAACTTGTTGAGAAGGAGAGGTTAATACACCATCAAGAAGACATGATTGTCTCCCAAAAGGAGGAATATGTCAAACTTGACAAACTTATAGAGCTTGAAAAGGAGTGAAGCAAGTTACTAGAGTTTGAGTTAGCTTTAAGCAAGGAAGCTTGCTTGGAGTTAAACGACTCAAATGCTGCAATCAAGGAAGAACTTGCTAACCTAATCAAGGTTAACAAGATCCTTGAAGTGCAAGTTGAGTCACTCAAGCAAGGTGACCCTTCATCCTCTTCAAGTTCACCTTCTCAACCCATTGAAACTGAAGTTGCTTCCACTTGTACATGTGGTAAGGTTGACACCAGTTTGGAAGACAAGCCAACCTCTACCAAGGACAAGCATCCTGCACAAAATGGCATATTTGACAAGGAGAAGATCAAATATGCATGCAGTGCATACTTGGTCACAAGACCTCCAAATGTCAAATATGGCATTGGTTACTCTCATGGTGAAAAGCAACAAGCTGGAAGCCATAAGAATAACAAAGATAGCAATGTATTTGTAAAGGGAAGACCCTTTCAAATTGGAAAATCAAAAACTAATGAATACAACACGTATGACCACCGGACTAGTCCGGTCAGGGTCCGGACACGTCCAGTACTCCGGACAAGTCCGGCCTCCCAGACTAGTCCTGTGTATAAACAACAAAAGTTACTATTCAGAACTTCTGATGCATCTTATGTCTTAATGAGAAGTAATTATGGAAAGGTTTATGCTCATTATGTTGGGCCACGCCATGAGAACACCAAATCTCATGTGTGGGTGCCCAAATCCCTTGTGACTAACCTAAAAGGATCCAAGCAAGCTTGGGTACCTAAAACCAAGACATAATTTGTTTTTGCAGGCCTATTCCTCTGGTGGATCCAAATGGGTGCTAGGCAGTGGCTGCACCAATCACATGACCGGAGAAAGAAGGATGTTCGTTGAATATGAAGCAAATGAGGATCCAAGCGAGGGCATCTATTTTGGAGACAATAGTCAAGGAAAGGTGCTCGGTACTGGTAAAATTGCCATGTCACCACAACACACTCTTTCTCATGTATTACATGTTGATTCCATAGATTATAACTTGCTGTCCATATCTCAATTATGTGACAAAGGTTATAATTGCTTGTTCACTAACGAGGGCGTGACAGTCTCTAGGAGGAGTGATGGTTCCATTACATTCAAGGGTATGTTGAAGGGAAAGCTTTATCTTGTTGACTTCAACAAGGATGAAGCCGAACTTGACACATGCTTGATTGCAAAGACCAACATGGGTTGGCTGTGGCATAGACGGCTGGCGCATGTTGGTATGAGGAATCTTCAAAAACTCATCAAGGGCGATCACATCTGAGGTTTAAAGGATGTTGTTTTTGAGAAAGACAAGCCCTGTAGCGCATGCCAAGCCGGGAAGCAAGTTGGAGCACCTCATCCCACGAAGAACGTCATGACTACAACAAGACCAATCGAGCTACTTCACATGGACTTATTTGGTCCAATAGCTTACATAAGCATCGGCGGTAACAAATACGGTTTAGTAGTTGTTGATGATTTTTCTCGCTTCACTTGGGTTTTCTTCTTACATGATAAGTCAGAAACACAAGGAATACTCAAGAAGTTCTTCAAGCGAGCTCAAAATGAATTCTCATTGACAATCAAGAACATTCGAAGCGACAACAGCACGGAGTTCAAGAACACACAAGTGGAGGAGTACCTAGACGAAGAAGGCATAAAGCACGAGTTTTCAGCTCCTTACTCCCCCCAACAAAACGGAGTTGCTGAAAGGAAGAATCGAACCCTCATAGAGATGGCAAGAACAATGCTCGATGAGTACAAGACCTCAGATCGATTTTGGGCGGAAGCGGTCAACACTTCTTGCCACTCCATAAATCGAATTTACCTTCATCGACTACTCAAGAAGATCGCATATGGGCTACTCACCGGTAACAAGCCTAACATTTCATATTTTCGAGTTTTTGGTTCCAAATGTTATATTTTGAACAAGAAGCCTAGGACTTCAAAGTTCGTTTCGAAGTCCAATGAAGGTTTCTTGCTTGGTTATGATTCGAACACTTACGCCTATCGTGTCTACAACAAGACCTCCGGACTTGTTGAAGTAGCACGTGACGTAGTGTTCAATGAAACTAATGGCTCCCAAGAGGAGCAAGTTGATCCATGTGTGCTAGATAAAGAAGAAGCTCCTTGTCAAGCATTGAGAAGAATGGCGTTAGGCGAGATTCGACCACAAGAGCCACCTCTACATATCCATGAGGAAACCGAACCACAAGAGGAGACCAATGATCAAGGGGGAGCTTCCATACAAGATCAACCTCAAGAAAGTGAAGATGATCAACAAGTCAACGAGGGCAACCATTTAGGGGGAGAAGAAGAAGATCGTGAAGATTCAAGACAGCAAGTACCACACCCAAGAGTACACCAATGCGTCCAAAGGGATCATCCAATTGACAACATCATCAGTGACATCCAAAAGGGAGTAAATACTAGATCTCGAATAGCTAATTTTTGTGAGAATTACTCGTTTGTGTCCATTTTGGAACCACACAGGGTTGAGGATGCATTGAAGGATCCGGACTGGGTAGTGGCTATGCAAGAAGAACTCAACAATTTCAAGAGAAACGAGGTGTGGGAACTAGTCGAAAGACCCAAATCCAACGTCGTTGGCACCAAATGGGTCTTCTGCAACAAACAAGACGAACACGGGGTGGTGACAAGGAACAAGGCACGACTTGTGGCCAAAGGGTATTCACAAGTTGAAGGTTTGGATTTTGATGAAACATTTGCTCCCGTAGCTAGACTTGAATCTATTAGAATATTACCTGCATATGCTACTCACCATGATTTCAAGCTCTATCAAATGGATGTGAAAAGCACCTTCCTCAATAGACCAATCAAGGAGGAGGTGTATGTGGAGCAACCCCCTGGGTTTGAAGACGAAGAGTTCCCCGACCACGTATTTAAATTGCGTAAGGCTCTCTACGGCTCCAAACAAGCTCCTAGAGCTTGGTATGAGTGTCTTAGAGATTTCTTAATTGAAAATGGCTTTAAGATTGGCAAAGTAGATTATACACAGTTTACAAAGAATTTTGACAATGATCTATTTGTTTGTCAAATTTATGTTGATGATATAATCTTTGGTTCAACTAACAAATCCTTTTGTGAGGAGTTTAGTAAAATTATGACAGATAGGTTTGAGATGTCGATGATGGGAGAGCTAAAGTACATTTTGGGATTCCAAGTGAGGCAACAAAAGGAAGGGATGTTCATAAGCCAAACGAAGTACACTCAAGACATACTCAAGAAGTTTGGAATGGACAAGGCGAAGCCCATAAAGACTCCCATGGCAACGAATGGTCACTTGGATCTCAATGAAGATGGACCTAGTGTCGACCAAAAGGTATATCGCTCTATGATTGGATCTCTACTCTATTTATGTGCATCTAGGCCAGACATTATGTTGAGTGTATGTTTGTGTGCAAGATTTCAAGCCAACCCTAAAGAGTGTCACTTGACAGCCGTAAAAAGGATCTTGAGATATTTAGTTCATACACCCAACCTTGGTCTTTGGTATCCAAAAGGCTCAAAATTCAATCTCATTGGTTACTCCAATGTAGATTATGCTGGATGCAAAGTGGATAGAAAAAGCACCTCCGGCACATGCCAATTCCTAGGTAGATCCCTAGTTTCTTGGTCCTCCAAGAAAAAAAACTCCATTGCCTTATCCACAGCCGAAGCGGAGTATGTTGCAGCCGGAAGTTGTTGTGCACAACTCCTTTGGATGCGACAAACTCTAAGGGATTACGGTTACAGTATGAATCGTATTCCACTCCTCTGTGATAATGAGAGTGCCATTAAAATTGCCCATAATCCAGTTGAGCACTCTAGAACCAAACACATAGACATCCGGTATCACTTCTTGAGAGACCACTCCATGAAAGGAGATATAGCCATTTCCCATGTCAACACCGAAAAGCAATTAGCCGACATATTCACCAAGCCACTTGATGAGAAACGCTTTTACAAGCTTCGAAATGAACTAAATATCCTTGATGCTCGGAATGTGGCTTGAAAATTTGCATACGTGTATGAATTCTTCAAGATATGTTGGTTGGATTGTGAAAATCATCTCTCTCAATTTTCTCCGAAAAACTATGTCAATTACTAGATCTTGGTGAATCATGGTCATTGCTTGATTGTTGTTTGCTTACTGATCATATTCATCAAGATTATTTGATTTGATTTGCCTCCCTATTTTCTAGATATGTACCTTAAAATATATATGAATTGGCTAAGAAATTCTTCCCTGGTGACCACAGACTAGTCCGTGGTTACCCAGACTAGTCCGCCCATGCAGACTAGTCTGCAGAGCGCCGCTTAGGTCGGCTAGTCCGGTAGACCACGGACTAGTCCGATATAGCCTCTGGAAAAGTTCGGACTAGTTCGGTCACCTCCGGACTTATCCGATTTTTCGTGTCCATAACCCTAGCCGCCGCCAAACCCTAATTCCCTCACCCTCACAACTTGCCTCAAGCTTCTCTCTCTGCGCTCGAGCTCCCAAGGCGATTTTGCATCTCCTCCATCAAAAAGTTCCGCATTTGGGCAGAAATCAAGCTTCCTCGCTCAGAGATTGAAGTTTGCGGACTTGTCCGGCCTTCAACGCCTTCCTCTTCAAGATTCAAGTGATTTCTTTGGTATTTTTCCCCCAAACCCTAGAAATCTCTATTTTCTTCATTGTTGATCGAATAGCCTAGCATCTCTCACTATATACATGCTTCCTTGATTTATTACATTGATGCTAAGCTAGTTGTGCATTAGGAATCACCATTTATCTCATTGCTTAGGTTTTTGAGGATGAATACCGGACTAGTCCGGTCCATGCACGGACAAGTCCGGTCACCCGGACTAGTCTGTGCCTGTACACCGGACAAGTCCGATTTTTCTGAACTCAACCCTAACCTTTTAATTCCTCAATGCAAATTCTCTTGTCATCCATTCAATTCCTTGTCATCCATTCTTATCCATACCTTGTACAATCCATTCTCAGGCATGTCGAACTCTCACGACGATGTTTCCGACTTCGAAGCCGAAATGGAACAAGAAGCCCCACTTCGGTCCTCGACGGACCAAAGCAAGAAGCGACCTTCTAAGCCACCCCCTCTCCTCCTCAGTCTCAAAGGAGGGTGGCTCGACGCAAGGTGCCTGCTTCCAGGGCTACCGCTGGTGGTGGACCTAGCTCAGCGAGTGCTCGCCAACCGGAGGGGGAAGGCAAAGGAATCACATCGGGCCCGATTGGCCCCTTAAATCTGTCTGCTCCAAGGGAAGGAGTCAGAGACCCCACTGAGGAAAGGTTCAATGGGAAGGGCAGCGACTCGGCTGCAAAATTCAGAAATGTTGATTGGTATGGCCGTCCGAAGAAAGCTATGGATGGCAGATTTTGGAGCAATTTCCATGCAGATTTCTACAAATCTGTGTACCTCCCCATGAAGACACCCGTGGTGTGCAGCCAATGGATAGATTGGGCGCACTTTGAGAAGAAAGGTTGCTCACCCTTTGTTGAGGTGGTGGAGGCAATGGAAAAGCATGGCTTGAAGGACCTCTTCGCCTTCAGGGTACAATTGGAATGATGAAGTGGTGGCCCAGTTCTATGCCACTTGCCACTTTGCAAGCGATGAAGTAGAAAGGGTGACTTGGATGACTCATGGATCCAAGTACACCATCACATATGAAGAATTTGCAGGGATGCTGCATCTTGACACCTCGAGCAATGACAATGTGATTATCCACAATATTGGTGTCATCGAGAAGGAAAGAATGAAGTTCCTCTATGAGCCCAACTCCAAGTTAAACCCCCCTTCTACCAAGAACATGAAGCCATTCTTTGTGGTGTTGAACAGAGTCTTGAGGAAGACAATTTCCCCCTAGGATGGGGATGCTGGGAGTGTGCAGGGCTATCTTCGGACCCTGATGAAGGTCATAAGCAAGGATCACAAGTTTGATGTGGCCGACTATATCTGGAACGATATGGTCAACATCTCTTGCACACCCAACAGGTCATGTGGCTATGGTCCATATCTTATGTTCATAATTGAGAAGGTCACTGGGATTGAGTTTGTCAAAGATGTGGAGCACCTTCCTTTGAGGCCCCAGATGCCTCAAAAGCCAAGCATTCAGGCTGCTCCATCTCTGGCCTCCAGTCCTGAGGCTCCGACGAGAGCAAGTGGAGATGCCAGGGCTGCCCCTACCACTAGGGCAGCTCCTCAAAAGGGATCTGCGAGTGGCATTTTCAAATACTTGGCTGCTATCTTTGCTTCCTGCAGAAAGGCCGAAATGAAGGCCCACAAGCTTAACAAGAGAAGAAAGGAAGACATGAAGTATGTAAAGGCTAATGTGAAGCGAATTTGTCAAAAACTGGAGATCGATCCCATTGGATCTCCAGATATATATGAAGATTCTGATTCCGATTACACTGAGCTCGGGCCCTTGACCCCCTCCGAGCTTGCCTACTTTGGCATTGGGGGCTCGAGTGGCTCCGCACCTCCTCCTCCTCCTCATCAGCCCGAAGACAAAGATGAAGACGATGAGAGGACCGACAGCGAGGCTGGAAGACTTTAGGTCCCCCCTCTCCTTCTTTTTGGTGTCTTGATGCCAAAGGGGGAGAGATTGAGGGGGAGTCTTAGGTCTTAGGTCTTAAGCTGTAGGATGCGAGGAGAGAGCTTCCTTTATGCTTTTTGTCTATTTTGTGGGTTGTAAACTTTTAATATGCTCTTATTTTACTTAATGGTTCTGTGATGCAATGCTTTGAACTACTTGTCAAGTAATTAATGAAATCTGTGATTTTGCTCCTAGAATGACACATATGCTTGTTGTTGGTATGTTAATGTCAATTATGTCATTCTCTTCATGATTATGGTTTCAATGCACTTAGTTATGCATCCCACCATAAAGAATGCACATATGGATCATGTTTTCATTGCTTGATGTATTTTAAACTCATATGTGCATACTTTATGAAAAGCTCAACTTTTTGTCATATTTTGTGAAATCTCAATTTTTTGTCATCAATCACCGAAAAGGGGAGATTGAAAGTGCATCTAGGAATACGTTGTGGGTTTTGGATGATTTATGACAAGCAAATGAGATCCTAACTACTTTGTTGAGATGAGCACAGGTCTTTATGAGAAAATGAGCAAAGAGCCAAAAAGAAGGGAAAATGAGAAGCAATGCAGAAAAGAGCTCAAGGAACAAGTGTGGTAGATCATTGTGTATGGAGTGTGTTAAGGAAACACACCCCAAGAGCTCAAACACAAATAAACACACACATGACACAAATTTATACAGGACTGGACTAGTCCGACTGATACCGGACTAGTCTGATATCTCTCTGCACAAGATCGGACAAGTCCGATATCACCACAGACTAGTCTGATATCTCTGTGACTAGAATCGGACTAGTCCTCCCCAGTGCAGACTAGTCCTCAAAACACTTCACAAGCTGCACAAAATTGGACAAGTTCGATCACACAACGGACTAGTCCGATATCATTCTTATCTATATCGGACAAGTCCGATATTGGCACGGACTAGTCCGAAAACCCTCTGACCTAAATCGGACAAGTCCTCCAAGTGCGGACTTGTCACCCAATTCACTTAGGTTTTCACTGATCCGGACAAGTCTTATGGTTATCGGACTAGTCTGAAGATTTCCAGAAGCAAAATCGAACAAGTCCGCTCCTAGCCGGACTAGTCCAATATTTTGGGACACTTAGGGTTTGCTACACACAGCACACCAGACTAGTCCGGTGTCCACCACGGACTAGTCTGATCTTTCTAAATCCTAACGGTCACTTTTAGAAACCCCATATAAATAGAGGTGCACGGCCCAACTTGAAACTCTCTCGACCCCCTGCGCTGTCACACCTCCCAAGAGCCTCAAAAACACATGTATCCACGAAATCAAAAGCCACAAAGATCAATCCCTTGAGGATACACTTTGGAACATTGGAGAGACACGATTCATCACTCTTGAGCTCTTGGTTTGATTCCCTAACACACTTTTGTGATTTTAATTGTAATCTTCTGAGTGTGTTCTAGGTGGAGTTTTCATTGTAATCTAGGGGAGCCCTCAATGTGTGAGAAGGCCCCTTGAATTTGGTTATTTACCCTTTGTGATAAGAGAAGAGGATTGGCCTTCGTGGCGATCCGACGAGGGTAGGGTTGGAGAAGACATGGTCCTTTTGTGGACTCCTCAACGTGGATGTAGGTTGCCTCTATGGGAACTGAACCACGAGATAAATTGCTTGTGTTCTTACTTTGTGTTCATTGTCCTTATACATCACATCAATCGAGGGTTTCAATCAATCTTGCTTACTTTACGTTGAATCATTAAATATAAGATTGAATTGTGATATACCCTAGTTCATAATTGTGCAACACTTCAATTACAAGTATATTTCCGCTGCATACACTCTAGAATCAAATTAATCAATCAAACTTGATTAACCTAGTCGGTACACACCAGACTAGTCCGCACTTGACCAGACTAGTCCGATATCTCGAGTTTTGATCTGGTTGTTAAGTGTTGCAGGTTCCGACAAAATTCAAAAAGGCCTATTCACCCCCCCTCTAGGCCACATTCACCCGTTGACGGAAAGGAGCTTCTTCTCGGTGCTTGTTGTAGCACTCGACAAGGTTTTGGACCTCCCGACAGTCTTCTAGGTTGTGTTTGTCTGTTTTGTTGATCGGACACCATACCTTTGAACCACTACCGTCTTCTGATGAAGGTCGAGGTCGCTTTTAGGGGTGTGGCCCCCGACCACCTGGAGCTGCAGCTGCCGCAACAGTGGGTGTGGCGGTCGACAGCTTTTTCTTGCCGTTGGTCTTTTTCTTCTTCTTGCCACCGCCGGAGGTAGTGGCTTCAGCTTTGAAGGGTTTTTTATTAGCCTCCGGAGCTAGCTTAGAGTGCATTTCCCGGCCTTCTGCGGCCCGAGCGCACTTGTCAGCCAGGCTGAATAACTCCGTGACGCAGGTGACCTCTTTTGTCGCCAGCTTCTCCAATATATTCTTGTCTCTAACACCCTGTCTGAATGCCACGATGACAAATTCGTTGGAGATGGAGGGAATGGTATTGCGTACCTAAGAAAATCGCTGGATGAAGGACCGTAGCGATTCTCCCAATGTTTGCTTCACAGCAAAAAGGTCCAGTTTGGTGCCTGGTCAGGTGTAGGAGCTCCCGAAGTTGGCAGTGAACTGCTGACATAGCTCCGTCCAACTATTGATAGAGTCGGGCGACAGACTCATGAACCAGGACCTGGCGGTCCCAGTCAGAGCCACCGGGAAGTAGTTGGCCATCACTTCCTCATTGCCACCAGCCGCTACAATGGCGATGGAGTATATCTGGAGGAATTTGGCAGGGTTAATAGTCCCATCAAATTTCTTCGGCAGATGAGGCCGGAACTTTTGGGGCCAGCGGACCATGCACAAGTGCATGGTCAGGGCTGAATAGCCGCCCCCACTCCCGAAGGAGGAGGGTTTTCCCGAGCCTCCCGCCTTTCACGAGCACGCTCGATGTGGATGCGGCCGTCCTGCTGTCTGTAACGGCGGTCGACCTCCATTTGCAAATCATGCGTCGAGAGTCTCGACGCAGTGTGGGTGCGACGCGCCCGAAAGGCAGCAAAGTCACCTGTTGAGATATAGCACACCTCCGGTACTGTGATGCATGAGGATGAAATCTTCCAGACAAGGTCCTATGCTGAGAAGGTGCATGCCCTGAAGAGGGAGGACCTTGGTTGCTGATGGCATCAGCTGCGGCTGCAACTAGATGCTGCACATCAGCGCGCCACTGCTCCATAGCTCCCTGAGGTGCTCCGGGCATAGGTGGGCGCAACAGAAGAGTACACGTAGCGATTAACGCGTTCTCGGGATTATTGTGTGTCCATGCAGAGACTGACACTAGGACAATCAACACTATGAAATTCACTAATGCTAGGACAATCAAGGAATGGACCAATATTATCGTTGGGGTCAGAGGAACTGATGCTCAGATAGTGATTAAGCCTTGGTCAGCCGAGATTCGGGCCAAATTTGAATTGCAGAGTGCTTGGTTCAAAGTCAGAGGGATACCCTATGACAAGAGGAATATCATAACCTTGGCTTATGTTGGCTCACTAGTTGGTTCTATGATGGACATTGATGACAACACTACTTATAGAATTGACTATGTGAGGATGAAAATTTCCTATAGAGATGTCTCTAAAGTTCCTGCTACAGCTGAAGGGGGTACTTCCACCTTATGGATATGACTTTCATTATGAGAGATAGATAGATAAAGATGGACAGATACCAAGACACAAAGTGATCGTGCCCTCAGGCAAGGCTCCTACTCAGAATGCCCTAAAGAAGTCTAGGATGGAACTTGGTGGAGGCCCCAGTCAATCTAAAAATGTGGGAGGGAAAAGTGGACAATCAGCACTACCAAAAATTAGATATGCTGAAGCCAAGATGCCTATGATTGAAGAAAAAGGAAAATCATCAAAGCTAACCTTGTGTAACACCCTCATTTTCATCCATCATGCATTGGTACATTCTAATATATGTTTAGTATTGAGCAACATAAAAAGGAAGAAGTTTAAAATGAATTTAGAGTTAAACTGCACTTAAGAATTCTGGGAAGTGCGGACTAGTTTGATTTTGGTGCGGACTAGTTCGATTTCTCTCTGACTTCAAATGGACTTGTCTGTTTTTCTGTGGACTAGTCTATTTTTTCATCTGGACACCTTCGGACTTGTTCGGTCCTATGCGGACTAGTCTGGTGTTCCAAATCCTTGAAAATTTTGCTAAGTACCTGGACTTGTCTGGACTAGTCCGGTGTTCCAGCGGACTTGTCAGTTTTTCCCTTTGAATAAAGTCGGACTTGTCCGATTTTTTGTCAGACTTGTCTGTTTATTCCTCCTCTGGATAAGTTCGGACTTGTTCGATGTCCAGTCTGGACTTGTCCGATTTCTCTCTGTCCAACTTTGGACTAGTCCGACCCTTTTCGGACTTGTCCGGTAAATCGTGACTCCGAGTTGATCTTTTGTTTCACGACTTGTTTCTTGGGCTTTACATTAAGTGGGCCTAGGGACGTCGTGCCTAACTCTTTTAGAGCCCATGTGGGACTCTAAACCGACCCCTACTCATCTCAAACTCGAAATCCATCTAACCCTAGCCTCCACCTCTATATAAACAACCCCACCCCTTGGCTTGACATCTATTTCCACTTTTCCATTACACCCAAACCCTAGCTCGTGAGTAGCTGCCACCAAGGAGGGAGAAGGAGATCTAGAGCAAGAAGAAGAAGAGGAGGGAATGAAAGAGGATCAAGATCTCCATCAACTTCACATTCTTCGTCAACAATCCACCATCAAGTTCTTCATCAACCCTAGATCACCAAGATCCAAGTGTTGCCTCCAAGATCCTTGATTCCTTGGAGTACTAAACACCTGGTATACCT
The DNA here is from genome assembly GCA_036927565.1 of Tuctoria greenei. Classification (NCBI taxonomy): domain Eukaryota; kingdom Viridiplantae; phylum Streptophyta; class Magnoliopsida; order Poales; family Poaceae; genus Tuctoria; species Tuctoria greenei. The sequence continues at coordinate 166,596,810 of JAYESD010000006.1, forward strand.
TCTACTTCCTTCCCCTTACGTGAATTCAACCCCGTTTCTCCAAATTCACGTCGATCTAGAAAACCCTAATATGTTCTCGCGTAGTGCGGACTTGTCCGGTACCTAGCGGACTAGTCGATTTTCCTAGTTAAATTGTGTCGAATTAATTCTCAAATTAGATCTAATCAACTTCAAACCTGTATAAACTTGCTAAAAGCTATTAGAACTAGTTAGTTATCATTAAAAGCAACTCATTAACAAGTTCCACCTTGCATTTGCATTAGTCATGCATGTCATATCATCTTGAGTAATATTGTGCACTCTTTGATTGTGTTTCTTGTCTTGTATGTTTATTATGCGGATTAGACGGATTTGCGCTAGAAAGTGTTGTGGAGGATCTCCAACACCAAGAGTTTGAAGACTTTGACCCAAACCAATTCCAAGAGCAAGGCAAGTGTCCTTGAATCATATTGATTCTGTTTTAAAATAAATGTTTTTTTTGCAAAACTGCATGTTTGTGTCAATTTTGATGGGAATCCTATGATAGGAAGTTTACTAGAATTGTTTAACCACCCTTGTCACCTGGAATTTATGGTAGAGAGTCGGGATGGGCTTTTTACTTTTTTGCTACGGTTGATTAATTGGGATGGGAAAACAACTATACCACTCAACTTAATTTTGCATTTATGAGATTTGATTAATATGAACAGGTTAATATGATATGGTAATGGGTGATCTAAGCAAGCATGGTATGTGGATGGGTTGGATGTTATGGTGGTTTGCTTGCTTTAGATCTAAGGACCGGTTCATGCGAGAATAAGCCAAGACTACAGTGCCACCATGGGGCCAAGTATGGGTGTGGCGTAGCTGATTAATTAGGGCTTTACTAGTGTTGTTTGGACCATTAAGGATGCTCGGGGAAGGGGTAGTCGGATTGGGTTTGTTGATGATTGGTGGGACTACCCTGGGATCCGAATGGCTCAAGAGGGGGCCCTTGGTTGAAGATGTGCTCAGTTGGAGGCATCACCACTGGCGAAACCTCAGTGAGGTCTAAATAGGCTAGTAATCCCTTTGTAAAGGCTATTTTGTGAGCTCTTGGCCATACACCAAAGGAAGTGTAATTGGTATAAGTGAGGTTCTTTAGTCGCCGACGGGTGACGAAATCAGAAACACGTGGGTAAAGTGGTACAAACTCTGCAGAGTCTAATAAAACTATCATGATAGCCGTGCTCCCGGTTATGAGCACCTGGACAACTTCCATGATTACAGGGTACTTTGGATTTGGGATGGTTCTGGTTAGTAATTGTTATGGTTGGTAATGGTTATGGATTAAATTCTGGTATTGAATATGATTAATGGTAATGGTGAAATCTAGAATATGAATGATGGTGATGAATATGGACTAGTAATATGGTGATTACATGGTTTATGATGGGTTTATTTCACATACATACAATATATTGCTTTTCAAATGTTTTAATGTACTTTTCAGCACTTAGCCATTGTTATATTCGTCATTTGAATCGGCTACATGTCATACTTTCCACACTTGCCGAGTACGACATGTACTCACTCTTGCAATTCCCCCATCAACAGTTGCAGGTCAGGATTGGGAGTATAATGATGAAAATGCGGAGTTCTAGGTCGTGTCTGCCGTCAGCTTTGCCTGTGGAGTGTTGGATCTGCGCTATACTTTATTTCCTTAGTTTGCTTAGCTGCTAGTTTGCTAAATTAGTTATTTATGCTGCATTAGTTGAACTTGTCATTAATATTCATTAGTGCTTGTATTCGAGGGTAATGTGAATTGTGTAATAAAAGTGGTTATTTAATCTTGTCTTGTGGTAATTTTCTGTATATCCTTTTGTGAATGTACTCGTGTATGTGTGTTGAACATCTTGGGCAACATATGTGTTCACTTGGTTTATTTTCGGAACCGAGTGTCACAAATTGATACCAGAGCCACAGGTCTGACCGTAGGACGCAGCCTAGATAGAATGGACACTTTAGAGCATATAGGAACACTCGGGAATTGATGTGTTCTTGCTTGGTGTGTTGTTTGCTATATATTGTTTGTTTGTGTGCTTAATGGAGGATTTTAGGATGCTTTAGCACTGCCATGTCCATATAGGATAGTGTAGTTAGTTGCTTAGTTTTATATCCCTTGATGCATATAGTTTGGGACGTCTTGTAAATTCTTATCTCTTGCTTTTCTTCAGATGGTGAGGACTCGCAACCAAAGGGATGGCAACGATGAGGAGGAGGATAATGGAGCACCTCAGAATAACCATGGACAAGGACCTGCTCATGGAGCTATCAACATTGAGCACCTTTTGGCAATGCAAAACCAGCTCATGCAATCCATGATACAGACTATGAGACAGTTGCAGGATGACAACATCAACAGTCAGCCCCACATGCCTCCACAGCCACCCCCACCGCCTCATAACCGATTGGGAGAGTTCATGAGTATTAGGCCGCCAACCTTTGCTCAAGCTGCTGACCCTATGGATGCCGATGATTGGTTCAAGTCCGTGGAGAAGAAGCTAGCTATTGTTCAATGCAGTGATCGGGAGAAGGTGCTCTTTGCTTCTCATCAATTAGTTGGAGCAGCTGCCGATTGGTGGGATTCGCTATGCAATGCTCATGAGAACCAAGAAAGGATTACTTGAGCAGAATTCAAGGAGAGTTTCCGTTCTCATTATGTACCGGAAGGTGTCATGATCTTGATGAGGCAAGAATTTGAGAACCCGAGGCAAGGAAGATCGAGTGTGAGTGAATACCTCAATAAATTCACTCAACTTTCAAGGTATGTGCCTGAGGATGTGAGCTGGGACAACCGGAAGCAATATCTGTTTATGAGAGGCCCTAACAATGAGATCCAAGTGCAATTGCTGAATTGTGATTATGCCAACTTCTAGACGCTTGTGGACAAAGCAATTGTTGTGGAAAACAAGGTCTGTGAGATGGATCAAGACAACAAGAGGAAGGTGCCATATCAAGGACAGCAACAAGGGAGTAATGTGCGCCCTCGCTTTGCACCACCCAATGCGCCTTATTACAGCTCTTCTGCGCCTGCTCCCTGGTTATGCACCACGCCCAGCTCAGGTTGTGCAGCAGTGCCCTGTCATGCAAGCACCTAGGCCTCCAATGTCTTATGCACCTCGTGCCAACTTTCCCGGTGCCAATGTGCAGAACTAAGCTCATCCCAATAATTCTGGTGGAGTTAAGAAGCGCTATACTTGTGGAGAAGTTGGACACTTTGCGCATCAATGTCCCAAGTTAGGCCTTGGTCAAGGAAACAATGCGCTAAGACAAAATCCAAGACCCAATGGAGGATATGTGACGCCCGGTTCCGAAAATGAACCAAGCTAACGCATATGTGTGCCCAGGATGTTCACCACACATACACGAGTGAAATCACAAAAGGATATACAGAAAATTACCACAGCTCAAATTATTAAATAAGTATTCTTATTACACAATTCATTAAATCCTCGAATACAAGCTCTAATGAATATTAATGACAAGTTCAACTAATGCAGCGGAAATAAACTAATTAAACAACTCAGCAAACTAAGCAACTATGCAGCATAAGCGACAGGGTATGTATATGCGCAGCTCCAATCAACACCACAGGCAAAGCTGACGGTAGACACGGCCTAGAACTCCGCATTATCGCCATTAAAATCCCAGTCCTGACCTGCAACTGTTGGGGTGGGGAATTGCAAGAGTGAGTACATGTCGTACTCAGCAAGTGTGGAAAGTATGACATGTGGCTGATTCAAATGATGACAATAATAATGGTAAAGTGCTGAAAAGTACGGTAAAACATTTGAAAAGCAATATATCTTATGTATGTGAAGTAAACCCATCATAATCATAAATGATATCATAATACCAAATCTGAATTCATTACCATCATCAAAAAAAATTCCAGATTTCACCATTGCCAATAACCATATTCATTACCAGAGATTAATCCATAACCATCCATAACCATTATCAAACCATGACCATCCCAAATTCCAATTTCCCTCTAATCATGGAAGTTGTCCAGGCGCTCATAACCGGGAGCACGGCTATCATGATAGTTTTAATTAACACTCTGCAGAGTTTGTACCTCTTTACCCACGTGTTTGTGATTTCATCACCCTTCGGCGACTAAGAACCTCCCTTATGCCCATGACCCGTCGGTCACATTACACACTTCCGTTGGTGTGTGGCCAAGAGATCACAAAATAGCCTTTACAAAGGGATTACTAGCCTATTTAGACCCCACTGAGGTTTCACCGGTGGCGATGTCTCCCGCAGAGCACATCTTCAACCAAGGGCCCCCTCTTGAGCCATTCGGATCCCAGGGTAGTCCCACCAATCGCCAACAAACCCAATCCGACTACCCCTTCCCCGAGCATCCACAATGGTCCAAACAGCGCTAGCAAAGCCCTAATTAATCAGCTACGCCGCACCCATAACTTGGCCTCGTGGTGGCACTGTAGTCCTGGCTTATTCTCGCATGAACCGGTCCTTAGATCTAAAGCAAGCAAACCACCATAACATCCAACCCATCCACATACCAGGCTTGCTTAGATCATCCATTACCATACCATGTTTAACCAGTTCATGTTAACCATAATCTCATCCATGCATAGTTAAATTGAGTGATATAGTTGTTTCCCATCCCTGTTGATTAAGCGAAGCAAAAAGGTAAAAAGCCTTCCCGACTCTCTCTACCATAACTTCCAGGTGACAAGGGTGGTCAAACAAAACTAGTAAACTTCCTACCATAGGATTCCCATCAATTTGACACAAGCATGCAGTTTTGCAAACAAAACATTTATTTTAAAACAGGATCAATATGCTTCAAGGACACTTGCCTTGCTCTTGCTGTTGATTAGGGTCAAAGCCTTCAAACTCTTGATGCTGTAGATCCTCCGTGGCACTCTCTAGCGCAAATCCGTCTAATCCACACAATAAACATACAAAACAAAAAACAAAATCAAAGAGTGCACAAATATTACTCAACATGACATGACATGCATGATTGATGCAATGCAAGGTAGAACTTGTTACTAGATTGCTTTTAATGATCACTAACTAGTTCTAATAGATTTTAACCAGTTTATACAGGTTTGGAGTTGATTAGATCAAATTTTAGAATCAATATAACACAATTTAATCAGAAAGATCGGACTAGTCCGCTTGGGACCGGACAAGTCCGCACTCTGCGAGATCAGCGGATTAGGGTTTTCTAGATCGACGTGAATTTGGAGATTAGGGGTTGAATTCTCGTAAGGAAAAGAGAATAGAAGGTATACCAGGTGTTTAGAACTCCAATGAACCAAGAGACTTGGAGGTAACACTTGGATCTTGATGATCTAGGGTTTGTGATGAACTTGGGGATGAATTGGTGGTGAAGGACGAAACTTGGTGGAGATCTTGATCCTCCTTCGTTTCCTCCTCTTCTTCTTCTCGTTTGGGATCTTCTCCTCCCTCCTTGATGGTGGCTCCCCACGAACTAGGGTTTGGGTGGGTGGAAAAGTGGCAAATAGATGTCAAACCAAGGGGTGGGGTTGTTTATATAGGGGTGGAGGCTAGGGTTAGATGGATTTCGAGTTTTGGGATGAGTAGAGGCCGGTTTAGAGTCCCACATGGGCTCTAAAAGAGTTGGGCACGACGTCCCTAGGCCCACTTGACGTGAAACCCAAGAAACAAGTTGTAAAACAAAAGGTCAATCTCGGAGTCACGAAATATCGGACAAGTCCGGACAGGACCGGACTAGTCCGAAGTCGTCCAGAGAGAAAATCGGACAAGTCTGGCCAAAAATCGGACAAGTCCGATCTTAGTCAGAAAGGAAAACGGACAAGTCCGCTGGAACACCGGACTAGTCCGGAAAAGTCCAGGGACTTAGCAAATTTTCAAGGATTCATGGAATATCGGACTAGTCCGCACAAAATCGGACAAGTCCGAAAGTTTCCAGAGCCAAAATCGGACTAGTCCGCAGCAAAAACGGACAAGTCCGTTTTTAGTCAGAGAGAAATCGGACTAGTCCTCAGAAAAATCGGACTAGTCCGCACTTTCCTGCGTTTTAAGTGCGGTTTTGCTCCAAATCAATTTTAAATGCTCCGAATCAATTTTAAACTCGTTCCTCTTGTTGTGGGCTAATGTTAAACATGTATATGAGTGCATGTAGGGCATGATGCATGAAAATGAGGGTGTTACAAACCTACCCCCCTTAAAATGAATCTCGCCCTCGAGATTCGACGCGGAAGAGAAGAGATGGGGAAATTCCTTCTTGAGATCGTCTTCTAGCTCCCAAGTTGCTTCTTTTTCTGTATGGTGCTTCCATTGGACTTTACACCATCGAATCACCTTGTTCCTTGTGACTCTCTCCTTGGTTTCCAAGATCTTGACCGGTTGCTCAGCATACGTCAAATCTTCCTCTAGTTCCAATTCTTCCATTGGCACTTGTTCTTCCGGTACTCTCAAACACTTCTTGAGCTGGGAAACATGAAACACATCATGTACGTCTGAAAGATGAGCTGGCATCTCCAACTTATATGCTACTTCTCCTCTTTTGTCCAAAATCTTGAATGGTCCAATATAACGAGGTGCGAGCTTACCCCTTATGTTAAACCTCTTATGACCTCTCATTGGTGACACCTTGAGGTAAACAAAATCTCCTATTTCAAAGGCTAATTTCCTTCTCCTATTATCCGCATAGCCTTTTTGCCTTGATTGGGCAGCCCTCAAGTTTCCACGAATTATTTGGACTTGCTTTTCGGCTTCTCGCAACACGTCCGGACCAAATACTTGAGTTTCTCCTGCCTCATTCCAGAATAAAGGTGTCCTACACTTCCTCCCATAAAGCGCTTCATATGGCGACATTTTCAAGCTTGCTTGGTAACTATTGTTGTATGAAAATTCCGCGTAGGGCAAGCTTTTGTCCCAACTTTTCCCATGCTTTAAAGCACAAGCTCTTAACATGTCCTCCAAAATCTGATTGGTCCTCTCGGTTTGTCCATCCGTTTGAGGATGATATGCTGAACTAAAATTCAACCTCGTTCCCAAAGCTTCATGCAATTTTTGCCAAAATCTGGAGGTAAATTGAGAACCTCTATCCGAGACTATCTTCTTAGGGACTCCATGTCGACACACAATATGCTCCATGTATATTTCGGCCAATCGTGCAGCTGTATACTTGGTCTTCACAGGGACAAAATGAGCTGACTTGGTTAAACGATCCACAATTACCCAAATTGAGTCATACCCGGATTGAGTACGTGGTAACCCAACTATGAAGTCCATACCAATTTCTTCCCACTTCCATTCCGGAACCTTCAACGGTTGCAATAATCCGGCTGGCCTTTGATGTTCCGCCTTGACTCGTTGGCACACATCACATAATGCTACATATTCAGCTATGTCCTTTTTCATGCTATCCCACCAATAACAAGTCTTCAAATCCTTGTACATCTTCGTACAACCAGGGTGAATTGAGTATGGCGAGTCATGTGCCTCCTTTAATATTGTCTCCCGAATATGCTTTACATTAGGCACAACGATTCTCTTTCCAAGCCATAAGGTACCATGTTCATCCTCGTCAAATCTGAATTCTCTCCCTTCTTCGATCCTTTCCTTGATTTCCTTGATATCCTCATCCGTGGTTTGTGCTTCTCGAATTTCTTGCTCTAAGGTTGGATTTAACTCCATCATCTCCATCTCATTTACAAACCCGAGGTTCAACCTTTCAAACTCCTTACATAACTCGAACGGTAACTCTCGAACGGTAAGTTGATGACTTACTCCTTTCCTACTCAAAGCATCGGCCACTACGTTGGCTTTTCCCGGATGATAGTTGATCCCCAAATCATAATCTTTGATGAGTTCCAACCATCTTCGTTGCCTCAAGTTCAGATCCGTTTGTGTGAAAATATACTTCAAACTCTTATGATCCGTATAAATTTCACACCTATGTCCAAGAATATAGTGTCTCCAAACCTTCAATGCATGTACCACGGCTGCAAGTTCTAAATCATGCGTGGGGTAATTCTGCTCATGTTTCTTCAATTGTCTTGACGCATAGGCGACCACTTGACCTTCTTGCATCAATACACATCCAAGCCCTTGTCTTGATGCATCGCAATAAATGTCAAAACTCTTGCTTACATCCGGCAATACCAAAACTGGGGCTGTTGTCAACCGCTTCTTCAACTCCTCAAAACTCTCTTGACAAGCATGAGTCCATTGGAATGCCTTTCCCTTCGTTAGCAACTCCGTCATAGGCTTGGCTATCTTAGAAAAATCCTTGATAAACCGACGGTAATATCCAGCCATCCCAAGAAAACTCCTTATTTCTTTGACGTTTTGCGGTGGTTCCCACTTCAACACGTCTCTCACTTTTCCGGGGTCAACCGATACTCCTCCTCCTGAGATTATATGACCCAAAAATGGCACCTCTTTCAACCAAAACTGGCACTTGTTGAACTTGGCATACAATCGATGCTCCCTCAATTTCTGCAGCGTAAGCCTCAAGTGTTCCTCATGTTCCTTCTCATCCTTCGAGTAGATCATAATATCATCAATAAACACCACAACGAACTTATCTAAGTACTCCATGAAGACCTTATTCATGAGGTACATAAAGTAGGCAGGTGCATTTGTCAATCCAAAAGACATCACGGTGTACTCATAAGATCCATACCGTGTCCTAAAAGCTGTCTTGGGTATGTCCGATGGTCTAATCTTCATTTGAAAGTATCCCGACCTCAAGTCAATCTTAGAGAAGACACAAGCACCCTTCATCTGATCAAACAAGTCTTCTATGCGTGGCAAGGTGTACTTGTTCTTGATTGTTACCTCGTTGAGAGCTCGGTAATCCACGCACATCCTTTGGGATCCGTCCTTCTTGTCCACAAATAGAACGGGCGCTCCCCAAGGTGAAGAGCTTGGGCGAATAAAACCCTTCTCTAATTGCTCTTGAATTTGTTTCTTGAGCTCCGCTAATTCCATAGGAGGCATCCTATACGGCCTCTTAGCTATAGGTGCAGTTCCAGGTATTAAATCAATAACAAACTCAATGTCTCGATCGGGTGGCATACCTGGCAACTCATCCGGAAACACATCCAAAAATTCACACACCACCGGAATCTCCTCAATTGCGACACCGTCTATATGATTCAATTCCAATTGCTTCGGTGCGGTTTGAGATGCTTCAAATTCTACAGTTATCCCTTCCTCATTGGTCAACTTCACTGTCTTTGTGGCACATTCAATAACCCCATTGTGCTTCCTCAACCAGTCCATACCAAGTATAATATCCAACCCTTGAGAATCTAGAACAATGAGGTTGGCGGAGAAGTCTACCCCCCTTATTCTAAGGCTTACTTTTGGACATACTATATTTGTCCTCATCTCTCCTCCAGGAGACTTAACCAACAGAGTAAACTTCATATGTGAGATAGGCAAACTATACTTGGCAACATACTTCGATGCAATGAATGAATGCGATGCTCCAGAATCAAATAACATAGTCGCGGGGTTGGAGTTGGCGAGAAACATACCAATGACCACATCATCCGCTTGTTGAGCATCCTCCGTAGAGACATGATTCACGTTGCCACGAGCAAAATTCTGCTGTCCACGGCTTCCTTGTGGCTGTCCTCCATTAGGTCTTGGGTTTTGCCTCGATGCATTGCTTCCTTGACCAAGGCCCGACTTAGGACATTGATGTGCAAAGTGTCCAGCTTCTCCACAAGTATAGCACTTCTTGACTCCACCAGAATTATTGGGACGAGCTTGGTTTTGAGCATTGGCTCCAGGAAAATCAGCACGAGGTGCATAAGGCGTCGGAGGCCTAGGTGCTTGCATGACAGGGCGCTGCTGCACAAACTGAGTTGGGCGCGGTGCATATCCAGGGCGCTGAGCAGGAATAGAGGAGCTGTAATTAGGCGCATTGGGTGGCGCAAAGCGAGGGCGCACATTACTTCCTTGTTGTTGTCCTTGATATGGCGCCTTCCTCTTGATTTCTTGCTCCATCTCACGGATCTTGTTCTCAACCACAATTGCCTTGTCCACAAGCTTCTGAAAATTGACATAATCACAGTTGAGCAATTGCACTTGGATCGTATTGTTCAATCCCCTCATGAACAGGTATTGCTTCCGGCTGTCCCGGCTAACATCCTCAGGCGCATATCTTGAGAGTTGAGTGAACTTATTGAGATATTCACTCACGCTTGATTTTCCTTGTCTCAAGTTCTCAAATTCTTGCCTCTTCAAGAGCATAACACCTTCCGGCACATAATGAGAACGGAAACTCTCCTTGAATTCCGCCCAGGTAATTCTCTCTTGGTTCTCATGAGCACTGCAATAAGAATCCCACCAATCTGCAGCTGCTCCAACGAGTTGATGAGAAGCAAATAGCACCTTCTCCCGGTCACTGCATTGGACAATGGCTAGCTTCTTCTCCACGGACTTGAGCCAATCATCAGCGTCCATAGGGTCAGCAGCTTGAGCAAAGGTTGGCGGCCTAGTCCTCATAAACTCTCCCAATCGGTTATGAGGAGGTGGGGGTGGCGGTGGAGGCATGTGGGGCTGATTGTTGATATTGCCAGCCTGCAGCTGTCCCATAGTCTGTATCATGGTCTGCATGAGCTGGTTTTGCATGGCCAATAGCTGCTCGATGTTGATAGCTCCCTGAGCCGGTCCTTGTCCATTGTCGTTTTGAGGCACTCCATTGTTCTCCTCTTCATCATTGCCATCCCTCTGGTTGCGAGTCCTCACCATCTGAAGAAAAGCAGTAGGTAAGAATTAGAAAACGCCCCAACTATATGCATCAAGGGATATGAAACTAAACAACTGGCTACACTAGCCTAGGTGGACATGGCAATGCTAAAGCATCCCAAAATCCTCTATTAAGCACACAAGCAAGCAATATATATAGCAAACAGCACTCCAAGCAAAAATACATCGATTCCTGAGTGCTCCTATGTGCTCTAAAGTGTCCATTCTATCTAGGCTGCATCCTACGGTCAACCTGTGGCTCTGATACCAATCTGTGACGCCCGGTTCCGAAAATGAACCAAGCTAACGCATATGTGTGCCCAGGATGTTCACCACACATACACGAGTGAAATCACAAAAGGATATACAGAAAATTACCACAGCTCAAATTATTAAATAAGTATTCTTATTACACAATTCATTAAATCCTCGAATACAAGCTCTAATGAATATTAATGACAAGTTCAACTAATGCAGCGGAAATAAACTAATTAAACAACTCAGCAAACTAAGCAACTATGCAGCATAAGCGACAGGGTATGTATATGCGCAGCTCCAATCAACACCACAGGCAAAGCTGACGGTAGACACGGCCTAGAACTCCGCATTATCGCCATTAAAATCCCAGTCCTGACCTGCAACTGTTGGGGTGGGGAATTGCAAGAGTGAGTACATGTCGTACTCAGCAAGTGTGGAAAGTATGACATGTGGCTGATTCAAATGACGACAATAATAATGGTAAAGTGCTGAAAAGTACGGTAAAACATTTGAAAAGCAATATATCTTATGTATGTGAAGTAAACCCATCATAATCATAAATGATATCATAATACCAAATCTGAATTCATTACCATCATCAAAAAAAATTCCAGATTTCACCATTGCCAATAACCATATTCATTACCAGAGATTAATCCATAACCATCCATAACCATTATCAAACCATGACCATCCCAAATTCCAATTTCCCTCTAATCATGGAAGTTGTCCAGGCGCTCATAACCGGGAGCACGGCTATCATGATAGTTTTAATTAACACTCTGCAGAGTTTGTACCTCTTTACCCACGTGTTTGTGATTTCATCACCCTTCGGCGACTAAGAACCTCCCTTATGCCCATGACCCGTCGGTCACATTACACACTTCCGTTGGTGTGTGGCCAAGAGATCACAAAATAGCCTTTACAAAGGGATTACTAGCCTATTTAGACCCCACTGAGGTTTCACCGGTGGCGATGTCTCCCGCAGAGCACATCTTCAACCAAGGGCCCCCTCTTGAGCCATTCGGATCCCAGGGTAGTCCCACCAATCGCCAACAAACCCAATCCGACTACCCCTTCCCCGAGCATCCACAATGGTCCAAACAGCGCTAGCAAAGCCCTAATTAATCAGCTACGCCGCACCCATAACTTGGCCTCGTGGTGGCACTGTAGTCCTGGCTTATTCTCGCATGAACCGGTCCTTAGATCTAAAGCAAGCAAACCACCATAACATCCAACCCATCCACATACCAGGCTTGCTTAGATCATCCATTACCATACCATGTTTAACCAGTTCATGTTAACCATAATCTCATCCATGCATAGTTAAATTGAGTGATATAGTTGTTTCCCATCCCTGTTGATTAAGCGAAGCAAAAAGGTAAAAAGCCTTCCCGACTCTCTCTACCATAACTTCCAGGTGACAAGGGTGGTCAAACAAAACTAGTAAACTTCCTACCATAGGATTCCCATCAATTTGACACAAGCATGCAGTTTTGCAAACAAAACATTTATTTTAAAACAGGATCAATATGCTTCAAGGACACTTGCCTTGCTCTTGCTGTTGATTAGGGTCAAAGCCTTCAAACTCTTGATGCTGTAGATCCTCCGTGGCACTCTCTAGCGCAAATCCGTCTAATCCACACAATAAACATACAAAACAAAAAACAAAATCAAAGAGTGCACAAATATTACTCAACATGACATGACATGCATGATTGATGCAATGCAAGGTAGAACTTGTTACTAGATTGCTTTTAATGATCACTAACTAGTTCTAATAGATTTTAACCAGTTTATACAGGTTTGGAGTTGATTAGATCAAATTTTAGAATCAATATAACACAATTTAATCAGAAAGATCGGACTAGTCCGCTTGGGACCGGACAAGTCCGCACTCTGCGAGATCAGCGGATTAGGGTTTTCTAGATCGACGTGAATTTGGAGATTAGGGGTTGAATTCTCGTAAGGAAAAGAGAATAGAAGGTATACCAGGTGTTTAGAACTCCAATGAACCAAGAGACTTGGAGGTAACACTTGGATCTTGATGATCTAGGGTTTGTGATGAACTTGGGGATGAATTGGTGGTGAAGGACGAAACTTGGTGGAGATCTTGATCCTCCTTCGTTTCCTCCTCTTCTTCTTCTCGTTTGGGATCTTCTCCTCCCTCCTTGATGGTGGCTCCCCACGAACTAGGGTTTGGGTGGGTGGAAAAGTGGCAAATAGATGTCAAACCAAGGGGTGGGGTTGTTTATATAGGGGTGGAGGCTAGGGTTAGATGGATTTCGAGTTTTGGGATGAGTAGAGGCCGGTTTAGAGTCCCACATGGGCTCTAAAAGAGTTGGGCACGACGTCCCTAGGCCCACTTGACGTGAAACCCAAGAAACAAGTTGTAAAACAAAAGGTCAATCTCGGAGTCACGAAATATCGGACAAGTCCGGACAGGACCGGACTAGTCCGAAGTCGTCCAGAGAGAAAATCGGACAAGTCTGGCCAAAAATCGGACAAGTCCGATCTTAGTCAGAAAGGAAAACGGACAAGTCCGCTGGAACACCGGACTAGTCCGGAAAAGTCCAGGGACTTAGCAAATTTTCAAGGATTCATGGAATATCGGACTAGTCCGCACAAAATCGGACAAGTCCGAAAGTTTCCAGAGCCAAAATCGGACTAGTCCGCAGCAAAAACGGACAAGTCCGTTTTTAGTCAGAGAGAAATCGGACTAGTCCTCAGAAAAATCGGACTAGTCCGCACTTTCCTGCGTTTTAAGTGCGGTTTTGCTCCAAATCAATTTTAAATGCTCCGAATCAATTTTAAACTCGTTCCTCTTGTTGTGGGCTAATGTTAAACATGTATATGAGTGCATGTAGGGCATGATGCATGAAAATGAGGGTGTTACAGGATAGCCGCAAGGAAACCGTGGACAGCAGAATTTTGCTCGTGGCAACATGAACCATGTCTCTACAGAGGATGCTCAACAAGCGAATGATGTGGTGATTGGTATGTTTCTCGCAAACTCCAACCCGACAACTATGTTATTTGATTCTGGAGCAACGCATTCATTCATTGCATCGAAATATGTTGCCAAGTATAGTTTCCCTATCTCTCATATGAAGTTTACTCTATTGGTTAAGTCTCCTAAAGGAGAGATGAGGACAAATATAGTATGTCCAAAAGTAAGCCTTAGAATAAGGGGGGGGGGGGGGGGTAGATTTCTTTGCCAACCTCATTGTTTTGGATTCTCAAGGATTGGACATTATACTTGGTATGGACTTGTTGAGGAAGCACAATGGAGTCATTGAATGTGCCATAAAGACGGTGAAGTTGACCAATGAGGAAGGGATCACCGTAGAATTTGAAGCATCTCAACACGCACCGAAGCAATTGGAGCTGAACCATATGGACGGTGATGCAATTGAGGAGATTACAGTGGTGTGTGAATTTTTGGATGTGTTTCCAGATGAGTAGCCAGGTATGCCACTTGATCGAGACATTGAGTTTGTTATTGATTTAATACCTGGAACTGCACCTATAGCTAAGAGGCCGTATAGGATGCCTCCTAAGGAATTAGTGGAGCTCAGGAAGCAGATTCAAGAGAAACTAGAGAAAGGTTTTATTTGGCCAAGCTCTTCACCTTGGGGAGCGCCCGTGCTATTTGCGGACAAGAAGGATACATCCCAAAGGATGTGTGTGGATTACCGAGCTCTCAACAAAGTGACCATCAAGAACAAGTACACATTGCCCCGCATAAAAGACTTGTTTGATCAGATGAAGGGTGCTTTTGTCTTCTCTAAGATTGATTTGAGGTCGGGATACTTCCAAATGAAGATTAGACCATCGGACATACCCAAAACAGCTTTTCGGACATGGTATGAATCTTATGAGTACACCATGATGTCCTTTTGATTGACAAATGCGTCTTCCTACTTTATGTACCTCATGAATAAGGTCTTCATGGAGTACCTGTACAAGTTTGTTGTGGTGTTCATTGATGACATTATGATCTACTCGAAGGATGAGAAGGAACATGAGGAACACTTGAGGCTTACGTTGCAGAAATTGAGGGAGCACCAATTGTATGCCAAGTTCAACAATTGCCAGTTTTGGTTGGAAGAGGTCTCATTTTTGGGTCATATCATTTACGGGGGAGGAGATTCGGTTGACCCCGAAAAGGTGAGGGACGTGTTGAAGTGGGAGCCACCGCAAAACGTAAAGGAGATTTGGAGTTTTCTTGGGATGGCTGGATATTACTGTAGGTTCATCAAGGACTTTTCCAAGATAGCCAAGCCCATGATGGAGTTGCTAATGAAGGGAAAGGCTTTCCGATGGACTGAAGCTTGTCAAGAAAGTTTTGAGGAGTTGAAGAAAAGGTTAACTATAGCCCCAGTTTTGGTTTTGTTGGATGTGAGCAAGAGTTTCGACATTTATTACAACACATCGAGACAAGGACTTGGATGTGTGCTCATGCAAGAAGGTCAAGTGGTCGCATATGCATCGAGACAATTGAAGAAACATGAGTAGAATTACCCGACGCATGATTTGGAACTCGCAGCCGTGGTACACGCATTGAAAATTTGGAGACATTATATTCTTGGTCATAGGTGTGAAATTTACACGAATCACAAGAGTTTTAAGTACATATTCACACAAACGGACCTGAAATTGAGGCAACAAAGATGGTTGGAGCTCATCAAGGATTATGATTTGGGAATTAATTATCATCTGAGAAAAGCCAATGTAGTGGCCGATGCCTTGAGTCGGAAACGAGTAAGTCACCAACTCACGGTTCGAGAGTTGCCATCCGAGTTATGTAAGGAGTTTTAACGGTTGAACCTTGGATTTGTAAATGAGATGGGTATGATGGAGTTAAATCCAACCTTGGAGCAAGATATTCAAGAAGGTCAGACCAAGGATGAGGAAATCGAAGAAACCAAGGAAAGGACCCAAGAGGGAAGAGAATTCAGGTTTGATGAATATGATCATGGTACTTTATGGCTTGGAAAAAGGATTGTCGTGCCTAATGTGAAGCATATTCGGGAGACAATACTAAAGGAGGCACATGACTCTCTGTCGATGGCTGTTATATACCAATTTCAGCCGTCAATATAACTCAATTATGTGAAGGATTGATCATTTCTTGCACACATCACCTTTCTACTTGACCTATTTCCACTTGTACTTGGAGAAATATGTGTATGCAGATATTTATACAGGAATTGAGGAAAAGTATGGGGAGCAATCCTATAAAATATCATCCCAGCCAATCAGGCGATGACACGTGACACCACATGGATCGAATGGCCCACAAACAGAAGTATCTGAGGCCATCCAACGGTGTAGCACCAATATCAGTCAATGGAACCCACCTGGCAGCCACCTGGAGGAAGTACGGGCCGTTTGGAGCCCTGACCAGGTCGGCCGAACCAGGGGGTCGGCCGACCTGGTCCTGGCGCCAAATGTGGTCAATTTCCACGTGTTGGCTCCTCCCGACTTGGAGTCAATGACGACTGATTCGCGCGCTTTTGGTGGCGGGAACCGACCTCAACACTAGTATAAATAGGACCCCATACCCCTCACTTAAACACACATCACTTGGGCATCATTCTATTGTATACACTATCTTCCATAGTCCTTAGAGGAGTTAGGATGTAGAGAGGAGAGCCTCTAGTCCCAAGTCCAAATTGGGAAAGGAGTAGAAGGAGTCTCTCTTCCCAATTCCACATTGGGAAAGATATATCTCATGTATTCCCCCTTGTATTTGTGACTTTGTGCTCAATAAAGATATTATCTTTAATCTTCTTTTATATGTATACTTGGATAAAGCGTTTCCTGTTTGATTGTGGAGTTCATGTAAGTGGAAGGTATAGTCTTTATGATTGTACTCTCATGATCACATATTATGGTCATAAACACTATAGACCCCCACTATAGTCTATGTAGTTATTATATGATTATATTAATATGAATAACTATGTTATGCAATCAACATTGGTTCAAAGATGATTTAGTTCATTTCCTTAGGATGGCTTGTGCTGCAGCTCTTAAGGTATTTGCTTAGTATGCTAGCATGGTCCTAGGGTATTTAAGTAGCATTGGATGTCTCGTAGACCCACAGATTGAAGAGGTAGGCAGTAGGTGGTGACAGCTCTATCTGTCCTTTGTAATCCTCCACGTTCGACTATGCCATAGGATCTTGGCGGGAGTCGCCCTAGTATTGCTAGGGGTAAGCCCGTGCTCGATGTGTTGAATAGCATTGCATAGGAATTCGTCATTGACATGACCATTAGTATCTACCTTAGGCTATGTATATGTATTAGGAGCATTGTAGGAGCAACTCTCTAACTCTTAATCCAATCTCCCCGTAGGACCCATTTACCCTTTAAAATAGATTGCGTAGGTGTGTGTCACACTACCCCTATTATCAAATTACCCCCTGTCCGGATAATTGATTAGTATCCCATATCTTGACCATAAGAGTAGTATATACTTTACTCCATTGCCTTCCTTTGGGATAAATACGATACCCTTGGGAATACTCATGGGTGAAATGCTACAACGGTATCTTTCGTGCGCTTGCAGATCTCATCTATTTACCGGAGATGATCTGTGGTGTTAAGAAATACCAACAAGCATTTCTGGCACCGTTGTCGGGCATGATTTGTTAGTATATCCTAGGAGCTGTCAACAAGCATTTCTGGCGCCGTTGTTGGGGAAGGTAAAGGAAGTGAAGGATAGCTATCACTTGTGATTAAGCTATAGGTACTAATAGTTATTAGACAGGATTAAGCTTGTTTGTTTTCTCCTTTGTGTGAAAACAGGGTAGTGTTGGCCAAACGAGGACGCAACTGCTAAACTGCAAGATGATTCAAGGCGTACCTCAACAAATGTCCGCTAGGCAACACCATTGCCTTTTGCGGGAGAATTTCAGCTTTCAGTAGGAGCCAAATTCATCCATACCCAAGCTTGGGGAAGGCTCCAAGAATTTCTTCTTGGTATGCCTCCACCATGGGGTGGATAGTTGGCTCTTCATCCAACACTTGTGTCATGGGTTGGCTCCACCAATCCATGACCACATTCATGCTGGAGCTGAAAGAGTCCTATTCTCATTCATCATGGATGAGAAGAAGGTCTCCACTCAGGGGGTGTATTGAAGAATGCTCGAGTTCCCATAGCTTGTCATGCACACCACTTCACAAGGTGGATATGCTAGTTATGGAACTACACCTCCCATTGAAGTGTCATGAATATCCAAGTCGTTGGAGATTTATTTGGATAATCCAAGTCATGGATATTCACATGATTTGTGAAAACCCATGTCATCATGGGATGCGTGGGAAATATTTCCCTAAGACCCATGAGTACCTTTTTCAAACAACAACTCCAATGGCTACCATTCACAAGGAGGTCAAGGGTGGAATTAACATCACCCTTGTATTCAAGGATGCTATGGCTTTCCAAGGGATTTAAGTTAACCTAGCCTACCTTGAAGTATCTTGGCCAAGCAGAAATCAAGACAACATTCACATGAAGATCTTGGCCAAGGACAAGAACTTAAGGAGCATTCAAAGTCCAAGATATCCCACATCACTTGTTGGGATTCCCACACTTCAACCAAACCCATTCAACCTAGGGCAAGTGACATTGTGGATGAAGTGTTTCTTGTTTGATTGTGGAGTCCACATGTCATCATGCCCAAGGAAGCCTTTGATCCATGATCAAGGTATGGGTTGATTCAATGGAATATCAATATGGTCAGAGTGGCACTCCTAAGAAGGACAAAGCCTCACCATGCTCATGAAGGAATACATTAAAGAGGGAGAACCCGTCGCTACAACAACATGTCTATATCAATACAACAGGAAGAGGCTAGGGCCACCAGGTGGCCCACATGTCCAAATGACAGCCAAGTGAGTTTGGCATGTCAAAAAAGAAGAAATCATCCACATCTTCAACTCCGGGATTGGACAACAAATCATCGCGCTGAACAGAACGGAGGTAAGTCCTACTCATCAGACTTCAAAAATTCGGTGAGTCCTCGCCAATAGGTTAATTGGTAGTTATCACTCACCGGACTTCAAAAATTTGGTGATTCCTTGCCAATAGGTTAATTGGTAGTTATCTCATATTTGTTTTCCAAATTGCATCAACCCTTGCATTTTCATGTTTAAAATTCCACACTTGCATGTTGGAAAGTAAAATTTCCAACCATCATAAAACTAAAAATTTCAATTAGGGGAGAAATTTAATTGGATATGAACTACGTGCATGACCACTTGAATTTATCTTCCTAGTTCAAACCAAAAAGATTTGCTTTAACCCTTATTGCATTTACAAGTTATTTCAAGCTGGGCAAGACAATTTGAAAATTGGGTTCAATTTGCTTTTGGCTAACGTAACCCATTTTCGAGTTGTTCTGTGTGTTATTGATTAAAGTGCAGCTAGGTCAAAATTGTGAAGAGGTGGTATGGCAAGAAAGTGGAAGGTTTCATCAAGCTCAAGTCACCATTAAGAGGATTTGAGAACACTTCTCTCCTTCAAACTCATTTTGAGTTTGAGGAAGAGAAATGTTCAAGATGATGACCCAATGGAGGAGCCAGAACCAAATCCATTGCCAAATCCAATCTCAACTTGGCATTTGACATCAACCATCAAGCCTACGCCGAAAATCAAGGTTGTGAGTTTCTCACACAAAGACCTTCGTCACCAACTGCTCTTCAAATGAGGTATGAGTTTAGAATTTTTCATTGTTTGGTTTTCCATAGAATTGAATGTATTTGCTTGCATTTGTGAGGAAGGTTGACACTTCCTCATCATTTAATTCGCATGCATCCTCACAAGAGTAAGTGTGGGTATTGACTTTTAAATCTCCAAAAGGAAATCCCACCTTACTTGGAAAAATCTAAAACAAGTACCTAGAATCCTTTAAGCATTGTTTTGTAGGCTTAGTTATTTTTGTCTAGGTTTAGAAAATAAAACTTTTGGGCATGACTTAATTGGTGAATTGGCATATAGAAACTTGGGCATAGTGACAACCATAATTTTTAATTGAGCTTCATGCATAGATGGTGTCACTAGATTTCAAACTCCTAGTAATAAGTGATATCCTTGCTCTAAAATTGAATTGCATTTTTTGGAGGAGTCACTAAATTTTATATTCCTAGTGAAGTTCAGGAGGATAAAATTGAGAATCTTGTTTGTCATGGTCTAAATGATAAAATTTGCTCTTGAAAGCTAAGATGGTTAGAAACTTTAAAAGATGTAGGGATCCATATAGTATATTTCTATCACATGCATTGCTACGAGTAGGAGCTTTAGAAAATATGCAACATGAATTATCCTTAAAGCTCCACTCTTATCAATGAATAACACATTGATCATGGATACACTTGACATTGGAACCAATGCATCTTTGATTTTGTTCCTCCCCGTATGTACAAATGAAAGTTCGGTTGCCTAACCCGAACGTTCATTTGTACAAGTATCGGGAGCTAACCATCCCTCTCTATTCAAGAGAGGAAGTTTGCAGGAGTAATATTATTATGCAGGCATTCAAGAAGCTGATTGTTGGGATCCCTAGATGATCCCATTTCAACATCTCTTGGCTAAGAGTAAATGAGGATGGTTTCTACCTATCTGAAATTATGCCTGAAGGTCAATCATAACTATACGAGGCTAGAAATTTGAAATGGGAACCCTCCATGAGCAACCAATGGGCTGCCACGAATGGGTGAGAGCATTATGCTCTCAACTATTCTAAGCACTCATTCAAGCTCAGGGGATTCGCCACCATCATTGGGTGCAAGTTGTTCCTATGTGGCTAGAAGGTATGTTGTACCTTACCCAAGGAACAACTGATCATACCCAATGCATGTTGGGCACATGTCACTCCCTTATGGCAAAAAGATATGATACACCCTAGCCAAAGAATGACGAAACATACTCAATGTATGTTGAGTGCACGTCATTACTTTGGATATAAAGGTTATCATTAGCCTAGCCAAGGAATGACAAATAACAGCCAACACATGGAGATCCTGATGTGCAGATGATGAACATCAAAAACACTATATTCAACCACACTCATGGTGTCCATGGGAGGCAACACAACAATCAACACTCAACCATCCATTGTCAAAGCCACGCTGCAACAAGGATAGGCCAACTCATGGCCTACCTCCGTCGTTAGGGTTTCAACCCCTATCACGGACCTTGATCAAGAATAATCTTGGGGGAGGACCCCCACTTGAGGTAACTTGTATCACACCCACTGCATTTTTATTTCAAATCATCCATTGCATATTTACTTTCCATTCATCCACCATCCACCATGCATCTAAAAAAACATAAAATAGGAACTTAGATTTACTTTTCTTATCAGATAATGATATGCGGTAAGAATGATTTAAATTCACATAGATGAAATGATGAATAGTTGCTCTGTTTTATTTTTCCTAAGTCCCTAGTTTACAACTTGCTACTCTCCGAATATTGCTTAAATTGGCTAAAATTAACTTTGCCTTGTTTTAGAAATTGTGGGTAGCAAAAGCTTAATCTACTTCTAGATTGTTGGGAGATTTGAATTAGTAATAGGGCTGCTATTCCTATTTTGAAAGTGGAACATAGATTTCCAAAGAAATTCTATCAAGATTTAAGTTTCCCTCATTTGATTGGAAATACCTACCAAAGCCATATGATATTCATACATAGACAATAGCTTATGCATATGTTATTTGCTTTCACATTGAGCCTAGTCAAACTAGTATAGACCTATGTGAGAAATCATTCAATTCTTTTTGAATTCAAGACTTCACTTGCACATGCTATACTTCTACACTAGAAGGAAGAAAAATTTCATCATATCCACCATTCCACAATAAAAAGAGAAACTCCATGCTATTCATAGTTAGCACTATCTTCAAGTTATTGCATAAAAAGGAGTAGAAGACATGGCTACAAGAAAAAGAAAAAGAAAATGCATGCTTATATCATAAGTATGAGAAAAAAAGAAGAAGAAAAATATGCTTACTCCATAAGCATAAAAAAAAGGTAGCCATGTTTTATCCTTGCAATAAAGAGAGTCCACATCAAAAGGAGTCATCTCAATGTTTCCACATCCACCTCCATTCCATCACACATGCACAAGTCTTGATTCAAAAGTTTGAATTGATTTCTCCTAAGGCTTGCTATTTTGACTTAGCAATATTATGTGTTGCAAATATGCCTACTTACTTTCCCTACCAAGCTCCACATACAAGCCATATTCAAGGAGTAGGAATAGTATAGGCATAATGCCTTGGTGAGGACATATTTCCACTATACACAAAGGAGTGATTGAGATAATCAATTGAGGTACTTATAATCTAATTTGAATCTCTCCGGAATTTAAGTGGAACTTGATATCTAGGCTATGCTTGCTCCATTTGTTGTTCTATCTTTCAACTACCTATGAATAGGAGAAGGCATAACTCCCATAATGACTTAAGAAGGGTGAAGTACCATAGCCACTTTTTGCAATACTAGGTCGAGTATTTCGTTGTGCACTTGGTACATTCAAAAGGTAGAACATTGTAGCAACTCCTGATCATCAACCTAAAGTCTTGACTTTGCTCGAGACGAGCAAAGGATAAGCTTGGGGGAGTTTGTTGACGGCTGTTATATACCAATTTCAGTCGTCAATATAACTCAATTAGGTGAAGGATTGATCATTTCTTGCACACATCACCTTTCTACTTGACCTATTTCCACTTGTACTTGGAGAAATATGTGTATGCAGATATTTATACATGAATTGAGGAAAAGTATGGGGAGCAATCCTATAAAATATCATCCCAGCCAATCAGGCAACGACACGTGGCACCACATGAATCAAATGGCCCACAAACAGAAGTATCTGAGGCCATCAAACAGTGTAGCACCAATATCAGTCAATGGGACCCACCTGGCAGCCACCTGGAGGAAGTACGGGCCGTTTGGAGCCCTGACCAGGTTGGCCGAACCAAGGGGTCGGCCGACCTGGTCCTGGAGCCAAACGCGATCAACTTCCACGTGTTGGCTCCTCCCGGCTCCCTGGAGTCAATGACGACATATTCTCCCGCTTTTGGTGGCAGGAACCGACCTCAACACTAGTATAAATAGGACCCCATACCCCTCACTTCAACACACACCACTTGGGCATCATTTTATTGTATACACTATCTTCCATAGTCCTTAGAGGAGTTAGGATGTAGAGAGGAGAGCTTCTAGTCCCACGTCCAAATTGGGAAAGGAGTAGAAGGAGTCTCTCTTCCCAATTTCACATTGGGAAAGGTACATCTCATGTATTCCCCCTTGTATTTGTGACTTTGTGCTCAATAAAGATATAATCTTTAGTCTTCTTTTATAAGTATACTTGGAAAAAGCGTTTCTTGTTTGATTGTGGAGACCATGTAAGTGGAAGGTATAGTCTTTATGATTGTACTCTCATGATCACATCTTATGGTCATAAACACTATAGACCCCCACTATAGTCTATGTAGTTATGATATGATTATATTAATATGAATAACTATGCTATGCAATCAACATTGGTTCAACGATGATTTAGTTCATTGCCTTAGGATGGCTTGTGCTGCAGCTCTTAAGGTATTTGCTTAGTATGCTAGCATAGTGCTAGGGTATTTAAGTAGCATTGGATGTCTCGTAGACCCACGGATTGAAGAGGTAGGCAATAGGTGGTGACAACCCTATCTGTCCTTTGTAATCCTCTACGTTCAACTATGCCACATGCTCTTGGCGGGAGTCGCCCTAGTATTGCTAGGGGTAAGCCCGTGCTCGATGTGTTGAATAGCATTGCATAGGAATTCATCATTGACATGGCCATTAGTATCTACCTTAGGCTATGTATATGTATTAGGAGCATTGTAGGAGCAACTCTCTAACTCTTAATCCAATCTCCCTCTAGGACCCATTTACCCTTTAGAATAGATTGCGTAGGTGTGTGTCACACTACCCCAATTATCAACTTACCCCCTGTCCAGATAATTGATTAGTATCCCATAGCTTGACCATAAGAGTAGTATATAATTTACTCCATTGCCTTCCTTTGGGATAAATACGATACCCTTGGGAATACTCATGGGTGAAATGCTACAACGGTATCTTTCGTGCGCTTGTGGATCTCATCTCTTTACCCAAGATTATATGTGGTGTTAAGAAATACCAACAAGCATTTCTAGCGCCGTTGCCGGGGATGATTTGTTAGTATATCTTAGGAGCTGTCAACACTCGCCTTACTCAATTCATCCCGATTGTACGAAGATATACAAGGACTTGAAGACATGCTATTGGTGGGCTAGCATGAATAAGGACATAGCTGAATACGTAGTCTTATGTGATGTGTGCCAACGAGTCAAGGTAGAACACCAAGGGCCAGCCGGATTATTGCAGCCATTGAAGATCCCGGAATGGAAGTGGGAAGAGATTGGTATGGACTTCATAGTTGGTTTACAGCGTACTCAGTCCGGTTATGACTCAATTTGGGTAATTGTGGATCGGTTTACCAAGTCAGCTCATTTCATCTCTGTCAAGACCAAGTATATAGCTGCACAATTGGCCGAAATATACATGGAGCATATTGTGTGTCGATATGGAGTTCCAAAGAAGATAGTATCGGATAGAGGCTCTCAATTTACCTCTAGGTTCTGGCAAAAGTTGCATGAAGCATTGGGAACAAGGTTGAATTTTAGCTCGGCATATCACCCTCAAACGGATGGACAAACCGAGAGGACCAATCAGATTTTAGAGGATATGTTAAGAGCTTGTGCCTTGAAGCATGGGAACAGTTGGGACAAGAGCTTGCCATATGCAGAATTTTCATACAACAATAGTTACCAAGCAAGTTTGAAGATGTCACCTTATGAAGCGCTATATGGAAGGAAGTGTAGGACACCTTTGTTCTGGAATGAGAGGGGAGAAACTCAAGTATTTGGTCCGGATGTGTTGCTAGAGGCTTAAAAACAAGTTCAGGTAATTCGTGAAAACTTGAGGGCTCCTCAATCAAGACAAAAAGGCTACGCAGACAATAAGAGAAGGAAATTAGCCTTTGAAGTGGGAGACTTCGTATACCTCAAGGTATCACCAATGAGAGGTCATAAGAGGCAAGCTAGCACCTCGCTACATTGGGCCATTCTAGATTTTGGATAAAAGAGGAGAAGTAATGTATAAGTTGGAGATGCCAACTCATCTTTTAGATGTTCATGATGTGTTTCATGTTTCCCAGCTCAAGAAGTATTTAAGGGTACCGGAAGAACAAGTGCCAATGGAAGAATTGGAACTAGAGGAACATTTGACTTATGTCGAGCAACCGGTCAAAATCATGGAGACCAAGGAAAGAGTCACAAGGAACAAGGTGATTCAATGGTGCAAAGTTCAATGGAGGCATCACACAGAATCGGAAGCAACATGGGAGCTAGAAGATGATCTCAAGAAGGAATTTCCCTATCTCTTCTCTTCCGCGTCAAATCTTGAGGGCGAGATTCATTTTAAGAGGGGTAGGTTTATAACACCCTCATTTTCATCCATCATGCATTGCATACATTCTAATATACGTTTAGTATTGAGCGACATAAAAAGGAACGAGTTTAAAATGAATTTAGAGTTAAACCGCACTTAAGAATTTTGGGAAGTGCGGACTAGTCCGATTTCTCTCTGACTTCAAACAGACTTGTCCGTTTTTCTGCGGACTAGTCTATTTTTCCCTCTGAACACCTTCAGACTTGTCTGGTCCTATGCGGACTAGTCCGGTGTTCTAAATCCTTGAAAATTTTGCTAAGTCCCTGGACTTGTCCGGACTAGTCTGGTGTTCCAGCGGACTTGTCCGTTTTTCGCTCTGACTAAAGTCGGACTTGTCCAATTTTTTGTCACACTCGTCTGTTTTTTTCTCCTCTAGATAAGTTCGGACTTGTCCAATGTCAAGTTCGGACTTGTCCGATTTCTCTCTGTCCAACTTCAGACTAGTCCCGCCCGTTTCGAACTTGTCCAATAAATCGTGACTCCGAGTTGATATTTTGTTTCACGACTTGTTTCTTGGGCTTTACGTTAAGTGGGCCTAGGGACGTCGTGCCTAACTCTTTTAGAGCCCATGTGGGACTCTAAACCGACCCCTACTCATCTCAAACTCAAAATCCATCTAACCCTAGCCTCCACCTCTATATAAACAACCCCACCCCTTGGCTTGACATCTATTTGCCACTTTTTCCATTACACCCAAACCCTAGCTCGTGACTAGCTGCAACCAAGGAGGGAGAAGGAGTTCTAGAGCAAGAAGAAGAAGCAGAGAAAATGAAAGAGGATCAAGATCTCCATCAACTTCGTGATCCACCATCAAGTTCTTCATCAACCCTAGATCGCCAAGATCCAAATGTTGCCTCCAAGATCCTTGATTCCTTGGAGTCCTAAACACCTGGTATACCTTCTACTTCCTTCACCTTACATGAATTCAACCCCGTTTCTCCAAATTCACATCGATTTAAAAAACCCTAATTTGTTCTCGCGCAGTGCAGAATTGTTCGGTTCCTAGGGGACTAATCCGATTTTTCTGGTTAAATTGTGTCAAAGTAATTCTAAAATTAGATCTAATGAACTCCAAACCTATATAAACTTTCTAAATGCTATTAGAACAAGTACTGATCATTAAAAGCAACTCATTAACAAGTTCCACCTTGCATTTGCATTAATCATGCATGTCATGTCATCTTGAGTAATATTTTGCACTCTTTATTTGTGTTTCTTGTCTTGTATGTTTATTGTGTGGATTAGACAGATTTGCGCTAGAGAGTGTTGCAGAGGATCTCCAACCCAAGAGTTTGAAGGCTTTGACCCGAACCAATTCCAAGAGCAAGGCAAGTGTCCTTGAACCATATTGATCCTGTTTTAAAATAAATGTTTTGTTTGCAAAACTGCATGCTTGTGTCAATTTTGATGGGAATCCTATCATAGGAAGTTTGAAGTTTACTAGAATTGTTTAACCACCCTTGTCACCTGGAATTTATGGTAGAGAGTCGGGATGGGCTTTTTACCTTTTTGCTACGCTTGATTAATTGGGATGGGAAAACAACTATACCACTCAACTTAATTTTGCATTTATGAGATTTGATTAATATGAACTGGTTAATATGATATGGTAATGGGTGATCTAAGCAAGCATGGTATGTGGATAGGTTGGATGTTATGGTGGTTCGCTTGCTTTAGATCTAAGGACCGGTTCATGCGAGAATAAGACAAGACTACAGTGCCACCATGGGGCCAAGTATGGGTGTGGCGTAGCTGATTAATTAGGGCTTTACTAGTGTTGTTTGGACCATTAAGGATGCTCGGGGAAGGGGTAGTCGGATTGGATTTGTTGATGATTGGTGGGACTACCCTGGGATCCGAATGGCTCAAGAGGGGGCCCTTAGTTGAAGATGTGCTCAGTTGGAGGCATCGCCACGGGTGAAACCTCAGTGAGGTCTAAATAGGCTAGTAATCCCTTTGTAAAGGCTATTTTGTGAGCTCTTGGCCATACACCAAAGGAAGTGTAATTGGCATAAGTGAGGTTCTTTAGTCGCCGACGGGTGACGAAATCAGAAACACGTGGGTAAAGTGGTACAAACTCTGCAGAGTCTAATAAAACTATCATGATAGCCGTGCTCCCGGTTATGAGCACCTGGACAACATCCATGATTAGAGGGTACTTTGGATTTGGGATGGTTCTGGTTGGTAATGGTTATGGTTGGTACCGGTTATGGATTAAATTATGGTATTGAATATGATTATTGGT
Organism: Tuctoria greenei; assembly: GCA_036927565.1. NCBI lineage: Eukaryota > Viridiplantae > Streptophyta > Magnoliopsida > Poales > Poaceae > Tuctoria > Tuctoria greenei. The sequence continues at coordinate 166,624,618 of JAYESD010000006.1, forward strand.
AATGGTGAAATCTGGAATATGAATGATGGTGATGAATATGGACTGGTGATATGGTGATTACATGGTTTATGATGGGTTTATTTCACATATATATAATATATTGCTTTTCAAATGTTTTAATATACTTTTCAGCACTTAGCCATTGTTATATTCATCCTTTGAATCAGCTACATGTCATACTTTCCACACTTGCTGAGTAAGACATGTACTCACTCTTGCAATTCCCCCACCAACAGTTGCAGGTCAGAATTGGGAGTATAATGATGAAAATGTGGAGTTCTAGGCCGTGTCTACCGTCAGCTTTGTGTGTGGAGTGTTGGAGCTGTGCTATACCCTATTTGATTAATTTGCTTAGCTGCTAGTTTGCTAAATTAGTTATTTCCGCTGCATTAGTTGAACTTGTCATTAATATTCATTAGTACTTGTATTCGAGGGTAATGTGAATTGTGTAATAAAAGTGGTTAATTAATCTTGTCTTGTGGTAATTTTGTGTATATCCTTTTGTGAATGCACTCGTGTATGTGTGTTGAACGTCCTGGGCACACATATGCGCTCACTTGGTTCATTTTCGGAACCGGGTGTCACACCTTGTGGCCTTTAAAGAAAATGAAAAGGAAGATGAGAAAGTCAATGTCTCTTGTAACACAAGTGAAGAATATCTGCTCTCAGAGGAGGATGAAGAAGATGAAGAAGTCAGGTCATATAAAAACGACCCAAGTCTGAGACTTGCAAGAGTGAAATGCTTATGAAAGCTCCATACATTGATAAAATCAATGAGTTGGAGAATGAGAAAGGACAAAAAACTTCTTTAAGTGCCTTTGCAGGAACAAAAGTTGGAGGAAAAGGAGGATCCCCTACCCTTAAGATGAAAGAAAAGGTGCATGAAGACCAGATAATCCCCCTGACAAGGCAAAGTGAAAGAGTGCAGCAAAAGATACTCATGAAGATGCAGGAGATTGAAGGTGAAGGCGCTAAGAAAAGACCTTTTGAAGGTATGACAAGTTCTACTTTTTCATCCTTCTCTATGTTTAATGTTGAATTTATTGTTGACATTGCTATTAAAGTGGGAATGTGTATAGAAGTGAAGGATGTTGGTAGCATTGACATTATAAATTATATGGGTAAACCTAACACTAATCTGAAAAATAAAATGGAGATGATTAGTAGAAATAATGAAGAAAACAGTAATGTAGAAGTAGGAAATGAAATGTTACTGTTGCAGTGGTATAAGAGTGATTCAGACAAAGAAGAGGAACCTATTGCTAAGAAAGAAAAAAACAAAAGGGAAGAATCATCAGGGTATTGTAGTATTGGAGAGCGCGTGTAAAGCTGCCAGAGGGGGGGTAAATGGTAGATTAAAACTTTTCAGCAGAAGCAACAAAAACAGCCCTCGATAGAAAACCGATCTATTAAAGTAACCGTGTGTGCAATTAATCAAAACGTGTTCAACTGTGACAAATCTAGTATATATTGTAGATAATCAAGTCACGAAGACGTCACAACAAGAATCACGAAAATCCGTCGATAGAAACTCAAGTTACAATTGAAAGATCGAACAAAGGTCACTCTGTCCTACCCGAGAAAAAACAGTTCTGGAACACTGCAAAGAAACTCGTGTAGATCAGAAACCACAAATCCAATGACCGTGAAATTTTGACAGATGATAGAAAATTAAGTTGTGAAGACAACCCAGAAAGAATCACGTCAATCGGATTGGTAAGACTCAAGTTATGATGAAACCACCGAAGCAAGGTAGTGTTATGCAGAAACTCGACGAGAAATGCTTGAAGAAAACAAGTCGGACAAACAAGGCACAAAAGTTCCTTTCAACTACGAATTTTATTCAATAGAACATAAGAGGAACAGCCCCAAAGTCGTCTGCCACGAGCTCTGGCCTCCCTTGCTTATATAACCAACCCTTAGGTCAACCCAAACCTAACTAGGACTCTAATCCTACTCAATTCACAAATCGTAACTTTCCATGACTACTCAAGACTCCTCTATACGCAGATAGAAGCAATCTTAAGACTTCCAAACACCTTAGGAACGTATCCCACATTCATAAAACAACTCAAATTCTTGACCCACACGAAATCCTAACATAACCAGCCCAAATCTTTCCATATTTGAGTCAAACCTGACTCAGCCGCAGCCTGAGTTCATAATCTAGCCAGTTGGACCTTTCCGACCAATTCTTTACGTCCAAATATCTTCATCACGCCTCGGAACCATGAATACACGTCCATGCACTCCATGCATACACGCAAACATCTTCTAACGACGCCCGCGTTACCTTCATATGCATTGTTCTTGATTCAAACATTCTGCGTAACCTTCCGATCAACTCAACCACAATTCCTCCCGAACTTAGTTGTTGAACCTCATCTTCTCCCTAAGACTAGTTCAATGGATCACGTCACCAGCCATGTCTTGAACTCAAGCAACATCTGCACATGAATAAACAACCAATACTTCCGAGCACAAGTCCTCGAGACTCTTGTTATTTCCAAAACTACAACATCTTTCGTGAGCACCTCACATAAGCATGTTGCAAACCATAGCAAAATGATATCAACCATAACCACCAAAACATACCAAAAACTTAGCAAACGAATACTAAGCAATCTTTCCAAAATTGTAAAGCAAGTTCGAAATATTTCACAGTAAAAGCAGGAACATTGCGATCAAGCTCCGCATCTTGCCAAAGCTAACCGGAGCTTGAGCCGGAGCTTACCAAAGCTAGTACAACCTAGCGCCGGAGCTTACCAAAGCTGGTCGAAACTAGTCAACCCAAAAGATGGAGCTAGAAAAACATGTCGGAGCTAACCAACATAAGTCGGACCTAGCAAAACATATCAGAGCTTAATAAAGACATGCCAGAGCTATCAAAGACATGCCGGAGCTAAAGACAAAGCTCACCGGAGCTACCAAAAAATATGTTGGACCTTGACAAAGCAAGTTGGACCTATTGTCAGACCTTGCAGAAGCTCGGATCTAGAGTTGGACCTTGCAAAAAAAGGTGTTTAGGCAGAATTTAAAACTTATATCATCAAAGCCAATGTATTCAACACACATAGGTCTCACAATCTCCCCCTTGATGAATGCATTGGCAACACCATTTAAAATCCCGAACATTTGGCTTATCCACATGAAAAGTTTTGAAAACAATTTATCCCCCTTTTTGAAGATCAAATGAGAAAACAATAAATTTCTCCTCCTATACATATTTCTCCCCCTGAGAAGAATCGTGCAATCGTGCCAAAAACACTTGTGAATATGTGCAAGGTGTGATCAATTTCTCCCCCTTTGACAATGTATTCAGCAAGGTACACAAGAGAAATTTTAATTGTTATGAGCACATTAAAACATATACATATAAAACAAAGTTCATCCAAGTCATACTATCAAGTCTTATACTATCACAATAATGAGATACATAAAGTAGTGTAAGCCATGCTAGAGATCAAATGTAATATTCAATTTAAGCAAGTCATGATCTCACAAAATTAACTATTTCAATACCTGAAAGCATGACACATGTTGCTGCAATTTTTTTCTTTAAAGCATGAAATTTTAACATATGACATTTGCAAGAGATTATATACCGCATCTGCCTTATTCTAACCAAGCCAAGCATATGTCATTTGACAATCAGAAGATTAAGGACATGATTTTAGTCATACACACCTTCTTCCAAGTTCATATCTAAGTGCAATGATAAGCCATCTCAAAATAAGAAGTGCAATGCATGCATATTATCTTGATCTTTTCTCAATTTATATTCGTTCATAAAAACTCAACATGTGAGTTGATTACTTGATTAATTGTTTATGATTAAAAGCACTTGTGAGCATGCAACAAGTTCAAAACAGCAAGAAAGTTCAACCATGACCAGATTTAGTGTAAGTAATTATTCCAACTACTAGACATGGCAAAAACTACAAAATGTATAACACGAGTAATGTTGTAAGAACTTTCAGCATGTAGAAGGAATCACAAAGTCATATATGTATGAAATACTATGCTCATATTATTTTAAATTCAGATTCACACATAGACTTCTCAAGTTTCAAAACTCCCCCTCAGTGTAAGCCATGAGGATGCATAACCCCTATTTCATTACAAATGAAACAAAAACGAGTGAAATCCAAAGGTTTTGTAAAAATGTCAACCAATTTTTGTTCAGTATCTACATGGTGAAGCACAATGTTTCCTTTTTCAACATTATCACGGAGAAAGTGATACCTAATGTCAATGTCCTTAGTTCTAGAATGTTGCACGGGGTTTTTAGCAATTCAAATGGCACTAGTGTTATCACAAAACATTGGAACACTATCTAGATCAACCTCATAGTCCTTAAGTGTTTGAACGATCCAAAAGATTTGTGAGCAAGCACTAGCAGCACCTACATATGTAGATTCAACTATGGATTGTGCAACTGAGTTTTGTTTTCTAGAGGACCAAGCAACAAGTGAATTACCAAGAAAATGACAAGCACTAGAAGTACTTTTCCTATCAATCCTACAACCCCCAAAATCAGCATCCGAAAAAGCTTTCAAAGTAACGGTTGAGGAAGAAGGAAGAAAAATGTCAAATTCCTGAGTTCCATGTAAGTACCTGAGAATCCTTTTGACGGCTTGACGATGTGAAGCACGTGGGGAGGCTTGAAACTGTGCACAAAGACATGAGCTGAATTGTATGTCTGGTCTTGATTCCGTGAGGTACAAAAGTGATCTGATCATGCTTCTATATTCTTTTTGATCCACGGGTTCACCATCTTCATCAAGTTCAAGTGTTGTTGTTGTTTCCATTGGTGTACGAAGAGGCTTGCTTTTGTCCATGTTGAAGCGCCTTAGGAGGTATTTTGTCTACTTCGTTTGATGCACAAAGGTACCCTCCTTGGTTTGCTTGATTTGCAGCCCCAAAAAGTAAGTGAGTTCACCCATCATACTCATCTCTAATTCTGAACTCATCATAGCTGAAAACTTGGACACAAGATCATGAGAAGCACAACCAAAGATAATATCATCCACATACACTTGAACGAATAATGAGTCATTGACATGCTTAAGTATAAAAAGAGTTTTATCAACTTTGCCCATGGTAAACCCCTTTTCAAGTAAGAATATTTTTAACCTAGTATACCATGCTCTAGGGGCTTGTTTGAGATCGTACAAGGCTTTGGATAGTTTGTAAATATGATTAGGAAAATCTGGATTTTCAAAACCCGGTGGTTGTTTGACATAAACCTCCTCATCTATGTAGCCATTAAGAAAAACACTTTTAACATCCATTTGGTATAGATTAAAACCTTTAGATGCAGCAAAAGCTAACAAAATTATTATGGCTTCTAATCTAGCAACAGGTGCAAAAGTTTCATCAAAATCTAGACCTTGAACTTGTGTGAAACCTTGGGCAACCAATCTAGCCTTATTCCTAATCACAACCCTATCCTCACTTTGTTTATTTTTAAACATCCATTTAGTTCCAATTAAAGTGTGATCTTGAGGTGGAGGTACATGTTTCCAAACATTATATCTTTCAAAAAATTTTAGCTCTTCTTGCATGGAAACAATGAAGGATTCATTAGTGAGTGCCTGTGATATATCTTTGGGTTCAAAAGAAGCAACAAAAGCAGAATGAGTATGAGAATTGGGGTCAGAAAACCTAGATCTTGTAACTCGTTCATGCAAGCTTCCAATTATCTGTTGTGGGGGATGATTCTTGTAAATTCGTAGGGGAACAGATGTCTCACAAGATTCTTCTTCATTAGTTTCATCGCAGATTGATGAGCTTGTCGCTTGTGGACGATCAGGACCAGCAGAGGTGGTAGTCGGAGCTTGTTCAAAGTTCGGAGCTGGACACGTGTCAGCTTCAGAACTATCAGGCAATATCACCAACTCTTCTTCTTCTTCAAAAATACCCTCCCCCTGAGGATATGGATTTGGTCCTGCAATATCAGAGCTAGTACCTGGGCTAGATTTATCAAAAGAAACTTCACAAGTCTCCACAATTTTGTTAGTTCTAAGTAAAAACACACGGTATCCTCTAGTGTGAGATGGGTAACAAAGAAACATGCCATCTTCGGATCTGGCTTCAAATTTATCAAGATTTCCATGTTTCTTAACAAAGCATTTGCAACCAAAAACCCTAAAGTGTGAAACACGGTCCTATGTCCAAACCGAAGTTCATAAGGTGTTTTACCAAGCTTAGTGCGCAAGAAAATACAGTTTGAAACATAACAAGCTGTTGCAATTGCATCTGCCCAAAATTTTCTAGGAGTTTGATATTCATCAAGCATAGTCCTAGCCATCTCAACTAAGGTTCTAGTTTTCCTTTCTACAACACCGTATTGTTGAGGAGCATAAGATGAAGAAAATTGATGTTCTATTCCATGTTCACTACAAAAGTGATTAAATGATTGATTTTAAAATTCAGTTCCATTATCACTTCTGATTGCTTTTAACGACACTGGGTGATCAATTAATAGTCTAAGAAATAAAGTCCTAAAATGAGTAAAAGCTTCATTCTTAGATACCATAAAATAGACCCAAGAGTACCTGGAATAGTCATCAACAATTACAAGCACGTACCATTTACCTCCAAAGGATTGTACACGTGTCGGACCAACGGTGTCAAGGTGCAAAAGTTGACCAGGTTCAGTTGACATAGTCATCGTGAGAGGGGCATGTGAACCTACAACTATCTTAGCATGTCTACACGAAGAACATACAATTTCTTTGTCCCTTTCAAGCTTAGACATCCCACGTATGCGATAAAGAGCACTAACACGCGTGAGATGATCAAAGCCTACGTGATCAAGTCTACGATGCCAAAAATATAAGTCTTTGGAATCATTAGCAACTAGACACCTATGCTTAGAGGAAGACATATCAAATTCAGCTTTAAAAACTCTTCCAAACCGCGACATATTAAAAATAAGCTCACTGTTTGAATTTACAACTTTGCAACAATTTTTAGTGACAATAATTTCCAGATTTTCATCTAGCAGTTGTGAAACAGAAAGCAAGTTGTATTTCAAATTTTTAACAAGTGCCACATCCTTCAAAGTGTAGTGATCATTTACTCTAACCGAACCCTTAGCAATTATAGGAGTTGAAGAATTATAGGCAAAAGTAACATTCTCTACACGTGACACAAAAGAGAGGGAGGATAACCATTCTTTGTTACCGGTCATGTGGCGTGAGCAACCTAAATTCACAATCCAAATGTTCTCCTTCCTCAAGTGTGTAACATACATAGAAGCATAATACATCGATGACTCAATACTGGGGTTAGTCAAAAAGCTTTTAGGAATCCAGTACCGAGTCACACGACGTGCAGTAGGAAAAACACACGAAAGCTGAGACAAAACAGCAGGTTGAAGAGCCAAAGCTTGAGGATTATTGTACCCAACTACTGACATACGAGGTGTTGCATGTGTAGCACGAAAAACAGTAGGTTTAAGAGCAAACTTTGCATGTTTTCGACTTATTACAGCAGATTGCATGTTCCTATCATTCGGTTTTGCAAGTGCAGCAAATTTTGCATGAAAGTTATGAGATCTAGCAATCATTCTTTCCGTTTTTCTGTTGTTTAGCTAGTCTATAACAAAAACCTATGACATGACCATCTCTACCACAGTAGTACAACGAAATTTAACTTTGTGTTCATGTCTAGATGAGCAAGCAACATTTTTATTTGAAATCGAATGAGACAACACTCTTGTAGATTTGAAAACCACTTCTTTTTGTTTAGAAACTATTTGAATCAAACCACTTTCTAATGACTTTTTTAGGTGGATGTGCCTTAGCATGAGCATGAGAATCAAAATCTAAACCAGTTTTATCATTACAAGACTTGGAAGAATTCAGCAGCAAGTTTAGGTTCTTATTCTCATTACAAAACTGATTTAATGTCCTATGCATGTCATCAAGTTTATTGGACAGATCAAGGCAATTTTCACATGAAGTTTTTCCTTTTAATTTGCAATTGGAACAATATTTAACTTCATGAGAACGTAAAGCATTGTTCAATATAGAAATTTCATTCATAGCATCTTGTAGTTTCTTATCAAGATCATCACAAGTAGAACAATGCAAATCATCTATAGAACAAGAAGCATTTTTAAGTGTTTAACATTAAAATCCGATAGTTTTTTGTTCTTTTCAATTTCTTCATCAAGTCTATCGAGAGTGGAGGAGTGTGCACTTCTTAATGTGGACAATTGTTCATAGATTAAGTCACATGAGGGACATGAATCGTCACTAGGAATCAAGATTTTCAAACGTTTGATTTCAGATTCTAGTGATTCAATTTTAGCAGTATTATCTCTAAGTTTTTGTCCTTTTTCTTGACAATAATAGTTGCACGAGAAATTGCATCACACATTTCATTACATGTAGAACATACCTCATCGTCGTCACTGTTGTGTTCTGCATCCTCCTGACTTGATCTTGATCTTGATATTGATCTTGTTTTGCCCGTCATAAAGCATAAGTTGGCCAGATCATCATCATCTTCATCACCTCCAAAGTCTACATCACTTGAACTGAGCTCTTGAAGTGCGGTGACGAAGCTGTTTATCATCTTGCGTCCTATGGTACCCTTCTTTTTCTTGTTGGAGTTCCCAGAGATGGTCTTGACCTTGTTCTGCTTCTCATCACGGGCAGTAGGACCTAAAAGATCAGGGCATTATGTACGAAAGTGTCCTGTCTTACCACATTTAAAGCAGCGATGTGGCTCGGAGCTTCCTCTCCTTCTAGTTCTCACATTTTGCAATGCTTTTGAGAATATAGTAGAGATGAGTGCTAGTTCTTCTTCTGGAAATTCCTCAATCTGCTCCAGGGTTAGTGAGGACAACAAAGCAAGAGTATTGCAAGATGGTGATTGGCCGGAGCTAGGCATATCACATTGTGAGACAAATGCAATAGACTTATTTGGATTCTTACGTGATAAGATGTCAATTTCATGAGTTTTTAGTTTAGAGTAAAGCACATCTAATGTACGAGAACACATGATAGTTGGTTCACGGAAAGATGTAACTTTCATCTCCCAGATTGACATGTCTAATGCACTAAGAAGTTGCCTAGCATTCTCAGCATCAGAAAAGTTAACATTGAAACTATGCATGTTGCTAAGAATTTTATTGAAACGAGCAAAAAGGTCATCGATAGACTCACCGGGTTGCATCTCGAAATGCATGTATTCCTTTTTGAACATATCTTTTCTCACCTCCTTGATCGTGTTGGATCCTTTGTGATAGTCACAAAGTTCTCTCCACACATTCTATGCCAATCGGAGGTGTGCAACGCGGCCGAAGTCACTCTGAGTGAGTCCTTGGATGATCAAGTTTCGGGCTTTGTTGTTGTTGTCGATGTCCCGTAGGTTAGTAGTCATAACTTGATCGTTTGGTGGCACTTCATAAGGTTTGTATACCTTTTCCCATATGCCGAAGCCTTGCGTCTAGATAAAAGCTTCCATGCGTGCTTTCCAAACCTGAAAATCAATGCCAACAAACACATAAGGTTTTACGGAGTACTTCTCCATGAGGATTAGTCAAAAAACACGTGCAAATCACAAATATTAGAGCAACATTGCTCTGATACCAATTGTAGGATAGGAGAGCACGTGTAAAGCTACCAAAGGGGCTGAATAGTAGATTAAAACTTTTCAGTGGAAGCAACAAAAACACCCCTCGATAGAGAACCGATCTGTTAAAGAAACCATGTGTGCGACTAATCAAAACGTGTAAACTGTGACAAATATAGTATATATTGTAGATAATCAAGTCACGAAGACGTCACAACAAGAATCACAAAAATTCATCGAGAGAAACTCAAGTTACGATCGAAAGATCGAACAAAGGTCACTCTGTCCTACCCGAGAAAAAACAGTCCTGGAACATTGCAATGAAACTCTTGTGGATTATAAACCACAAAAAACCGTGAAATTTTGAAAGATGATAGAAAATTAAGTTGTGAAGACAACCCAAAAAGAATTATGTCAATCGGATCTGTAAAACTCGAGTTATGATAAAACCACTGAAGCAAGGTAGTGATGTGCAGAAACTCGACGAGAAAGACTTGAAGAAAACAAGTCGGACGAACAAGGCACAAAAGTTCCTTTCAACTACGAATTTTATTCAATAGAACACAAGAGGAACAGCCCCAAAGTTGTCTGCCACGAGCTCTGGCCTCCCTTGCTTATACAACCAGCCATTAGGCCAATCCAAACCTAACTAGGACTCTAATCCTACTCAATTCACGAATCGTAACTTTCCATAACTGCTCAAGACTCATCTATACGCAGATAGAAGCAATCTTAAGACTTCCAAACACCTTAGGAACGTATCCCACATGCCTAAAACAACTCAAATTTGTGACCCATACAAATTCCTAACATAACCAGCTCAAATCTTTCCATATTTGAGTCAAACCCAACTCAGCTGCAGCCTGAGTCCATAACCTAGCCGGTTGGACCTTTCTGACCGATTCTTTATGTCCACATCTCTTCATCACTCCTCGGAACCATGTAGCAACTTCCATGCATACGTGCAAACATCTTCCAACGATGTCCACGATACCTTCATATGCATTTTCTTGATTCAAACATGTTGCGCAACCTTCCGATCAACTCAACTACAATTCCTCCCGAACTTGGTTGTTGAACCTCGTCTTCTCCCTAAGACTAGTTCAATGGATCCCGTCACCAGCCATGTCTTGAACTCAAGCAACGCCTGCACATAAATAAACAACCAATACTTCCGAGCACAAGTCCTCGACTTGACTCTCGTTAGTTCCAAAACTACAACATCTTACGTGAGCACCTCACATAAGCATGTTGCAAACCATAGAAAAATGATATCAACCATAACCACCAAAACACACCAAAAACTTAGCAAATGAATACTAAGCAATCTTTCCAAAATTGTAAAGCAAGTTCGAAATATTTTACAGTAACAGCAAGAACATTGCGATCAAGCTCCGAATCTTGCCAAAGCTAACCGAAGCTTGAGCCGAAGCTTACCAAAGCTAGTACAACCTAGCACCGGGGCTTACAAATCTAGTACAACCTAGTGCCGGAGCTTACTAAAGCTGGTCAGAACTAGTCAACCAAAAAGCCAGAGCTAGAAAAACATGTCAGAGCTAACCAATATAAGTCGGACCTAGCAAAACATACCAGAGCTTAACAAAGATATGCCAGAGCTATCAAAGACATGCTGGAGCTAAAGACAAAGCTCATCGGAGCTACCAAAAAAATGTTGGACATTGACAAAGCAAGTCGGACCTATTGTCAGACCTTGCAGGAGCTCGGAGCTAGAGTCGGACCTTGCTAAAAAAAGGTATTTAGGCAGAATTTTAGAACTTATATCATCAAAGCCAATGTATTCAGTACAAGCCAATGTATTCAGCACACATAGGTCTCACAGGTATACAGATGGCGGGCCCCTCATCTCCTAGAAGGAGTAAGAGGAGGGTCCATCTGTATATAGATTTAGAGGGACCCAAGACTTGGTGGGAAAGAAAAAAAAAGAATAAAAAATGAATTGCTCAATGAATGGAATGTTCTGGAATTGTAGAGGCATCAGGAAGAAAGGAATGGTAGCCTTTCTGAAAGAAGTAATAAAGGATCATAATCCAGATTTTGTATGTCTTCAGGAGACTATGTTAAATGAATCAAAGGATTCCATGACTAGGAAAGTGGATCCATTTGAAGCCTACTTTTGGAATATAACTCCTTCTGTAGGTAGATCAGGGGGCCTACCAACTGGAGTTAAAACGGAAAGATTTGACATTGAATTGGTTGAAAAGGAAAACCACATCTTACAAATAAATTTGTGGGACAAGATGATTAAAAAAATGGAACCTATTGAACGCCTATGGGCCTGCAAAGGATGATAAAAAAGAGGAATTCTTAACATAATTGGCCCTTATGTGTAACAAGAATCTTAATGCTTTTATTGTGGGTGGAGATTTTAACATTGTGAGAAATGCAAGTGAAAAGAATAAAAAAATTTACCTAATAGGTACTCCCACATGTTTAATCAAATTATACAAGTCCTGGAATTGAGGGAAGTGGAAATGTAGGGTAATATATACACATGGTCTAATAACCATAGTGATCCAACACTAGAGGTGTTAGATAGAGTGCTAATGAACTGTGATTGGGAATCTCTATTTCCCAAAGTCATGTTGGAGAAAAAAGGAAGAGAACTTTCATATCAAAATCCACTGATCTTGCAAGATTGTGACACCGAGTTCCAAAAATGAACCAAGTGAACGCATATGTGTACCTTGGACGTTCAACACACATACACGAGTGCACTCACAAAAGGATATACAGAAAATTACCACAGAACAAGATTAATTAACCACGTTTATTACACAATTCATAATATCCTCGAATACAAGCTCTAAGGAACATTGATGACAAGTTTGAACTAATGCAGCGGAAATAAACTAATAAACAACTAAGCAAAAGGGATAGCTCAGCTCCAGCACTCTACAGGCAAAGCTAACGGTAGACACGGCCTAGAACTCCACATTATCACCGTTATACTCCCAAATCTGACCTGCAACTGTTGGTCGGGGAATTGCAAGGGTGAATACATGTCTCACTCATCAAGTGTGGGAAGTATGATATGTAGCTGATTCAAATGACGAATATAATAATGGCTAAGTGTTGAAAAGTACATTAAAACATTTGAAAAGTAATATATTACATGTATGTGAAGTGAACCCATAATAAACCATAAGTAATAACATAGTATCAGTCCATATTTCATTACCATCATCCATATACCAGATTTCATCATTACCACTAACCATATTCAATACCATAATTTAATCCATAACCAGCCATAACCATCCCAAATTCCAATTTCCCTCTAATCATGGAAGTTATCTAGGTGCTCATAACCGGGAGCACGGCTATCATGATAGTTTAAAAGACATATTGCAGAGGTTGTACCACTTTACCCATGTGTTTGTGATTTCATCACCTTGCAGTGACTAGAACCTCTATTATGCCGTCTCACACTTCCATCGGTGTGTGGCCAAGAGATCATAAAATAGCCTTTACAAAGGGATTACTAGTCTATTTAGACCCCACTGAGGTTTCACCGGTGGCGATATCTCCAACTGAGCACATCTTCAACCAAGGGCCCCCTCTTGAGCCATTCGGATTCCAGGGTAGTCCCACCAATCATCAACAAACTCAATCCGACTACCCCTTCCCTGAGCATCCTTAATAGTCCAAATAGCACTGGCAAAGCCCTAATTAATCAGCTACGCCGCACCCATACTTGGCCTCGTGGTGACACTATAGTCCTGGCTTATTCTCGCATGAACCGGTCCTTAGATCTAAAGCAAGCAACCACCATATCATCCAACCCATCCACATACCAGGCTTGCTTAGATCACCCATTACCATATCATATTAACTAGTTCATATTAACCATAATCTTATTAATGCATAATTAAATAGCATAGTTATTTTCCCATCCCAATTGATTAAGCGAAGCAAAAAGGGTAAAAAGCCCATCCCGACTCTCTACCATGAATTCCAAGTGACAAGGGTGGTCAAAACAAAGCTAGTAAACTCCTATCATAGGGATTCCCATCAAATTGACACAAGCATGCAATTTTGCAAACAAAAAATTTATTTCAAAACGGGATCAATATGTTCAAGGACACTTGCCTTGCTCTTGAGCTTGATTGGGATCAAAGACTTCAAACTCTTGGTGCTGGAGATCCTGCGCGGCACTCTCTAGCGCAAATCCGTCTAATCCTGTTGGTACCCTAGATACCATATACTCCTTGGGATTGCAAAGATCTCAAGGGAAAGTCATCTACTTGATTTGAAGACCTTTGGAGGCCCACATGTCAGACATAACCGGACCCGCTTCTCCAACATGGTTAATCCTAGGGTCGCCACGTGTACTATCAAACTGGAGCTACCGCCCACAAGGGGGAAGCTCCGGGCTGTGTACCGAAATGGCACCCCCAGACCTAACCCCAGACCAAGGGAAGCTCCGGAACTGACACGTGTCAGATAGCTCCGGAGCTACCTGTTTCCCACAGTATGCTCCGGAGCTGCCATGTGTCCAACCGTCGGATCTTCAGCCTCTAACCTCCAGAAGACTCCACAACGGCTCTGGATCTTCAAAGGGGAATCAAGGACTTCAAGACCCGATCAAGTGTCATTAATACTATATTAATGACACACGATCAGACAACCTTAATTACCAGTAACGGTGCTGTCAAAGCCCATTACTCGGTCATTAAGGGCAATTAAACGTGTTGAATGTGTATCAATATTAGTAACCGCCGGGGCCACATGTCGGGCTAGGCTAACTTGTAATGGCCTGCCCTTGTACTATAAAAGGACAGACTGACGATACATAGGACACGTTCCATAGACGCTCGATACAAGCTCATACAGACAATACAACACCAACACATCCGTGGAGTAGGGTATTACGCTCAGACGGCCCGAACCACGTAAATCTCCGTGTCTCTTGTGTCTTTTACAATTCACCTTCTTGAATCTCCGTGCGCCCACTCCGAACCTCAAACTCCTCTAACACTTTAGTAGTGTCGGGAGATCTTCCGGATCCAAACCACCGACAAATCCGCACAATGAACATACAAGACAAGAATTACAATCAAAAAGTGCACAAATATTACTCAATATGACATAACATGCATGATTAATGAAAATGCATGGAAAAATTAGTTAATAAGTTGGTAATGATGTTTAATAACTAGTTCTAATAGTTTTTAACAAGTTTAGACAGGTTTGAAATTGATTCGAGTGAATTTAGAATTAATTCAACAGAAATTAACCAGGAAAATCGGACTAGTCCGCTAGGGACCGGACTAGTCCGCACTTCGCGGAACTAGCGAACTAGGGTTTTCTAGATCGACGTGAATCTGGAGATATGGGGTTGAATTCATGTGAGAGAAAGGAAGTAGAAGGTATACCAGGTGTCGAATCAAGGGTATTGGAGGCAACACTTGGATCTTGAACTTGGAGGTGAATTGGTGATGGAGAACTTAACTTGATGGAGATCTTGACCCTCTTTCGTTTCCTCCTCTTCTTCTTCTTGCTCTAGATCTCCTTCTCTCTCCTTGGTGGCAGCTATTCACGAGCTAGGGTTTGGGTGAGGTGAAAAAGTGGCAAATAGATGTCAAGCCAAGGGGTGGGGTTGTTTATATAGAGGTGGAGCGCTAGGGTTGGGTGGATTTTTAGTTTGAGATGAGTAGGGGTCGGTTTGGAGTCCCACATAGGCTCTAAAAGATTTAGGCACGACGTCCCTAGGGCCACTTAATGTAAAACCCGGAAATAAGTTGTGAAACAAAAGATCAACTCAGAGTCGCAATTTACCGGACAAGTCCGAAAAGGGCAGGACTAGTCCGAAGTTAGACAGAGAGATATCGGACAAGTCCAGACTATAGTGGACAAGTCCGAACTTGGTCAGAGGAAAATCAGACAAGTCTGGCCAAAACCGTACAAGTCCGATTTTAGTTAGAGGAAAAACGGACAAGACCGCTAGAACACCAGACAAGTCTGGACAAGTCCAGGGACTTAGCAAAATTTCCAAGGAATTGGAATACCGGACTAGTCCGCACTAGGCCAGACAAGTCCGAAAGTGTTCTAGGAGAAAAATAGACTAGTCCGCAGTAAAACAGACAAGTCCGAGCGAGGTCAAAGAGAAATCGGACTAGTCCGCACCAAAAACGGACTAGTTCGCACTTCCCAGAATTCTTAAGTGCGGTTTTGCTCTAAGTTCATTTTAGACTCATTCCTTTTTATGTGGATTAATGTTAAACATGTACAATGCATGATGCATGAAAATGAGGGTGTTACAAACCTACCCCCCTTAAAATGAACCTCGCACTCGAGATTCGACGCGGAAGAGAAGAGATAGGGAAAATCCTTCTTGAGATCATCCTCCAACTCCCATGTTGCTTCCAATTCTGTATGATGCTTCCATTGAACTTTACACCATGTGATGACCTTGTTCCTTGTGACCCTCTCCTTGGTTTCCAAGATTTTGACCGGTTGCTTGGCATAAGTCAACTTTGCCTCTAATTCCAATTTTTCCATTGGCACTTGTTCTTCCGATACTCTCAATCCCTTCTTGAGATGGGAAACATGAAACACATCATGAACTCCGATAAGTGAGTGGGCATCTCCAACTTATAGGCTACTTCCCCTCTTTTGTCCAAAATCTTGAATGGTCCAATATAGCGAGGTGCTAGCTTGCCTCTTATGTTAAACCTCTTATGACCTCTCATTGGTGACACCTTGAGGTAAACAAAATCTCCCACTTCAAAGGCTAGTTTCCTTCTCCTATTGTCCGCATAGCCTTTTTGTCTGGATTGAGCGGCCCTCAAGTTCTCGCGGAGAACCTGAACTTGTTTTTCAGCTTCTAACAACACATCCGGGCCAAATACTTGATTCTCCCTTGTATCACTCCAAAACAAAGGTGTCCTACACTTCCTTCCATATAGTGCTTCGTAGGGCGACATTTTCAGGCTTGCTTGGTAACTATTGTTATATGAGAATTCTGCATACGGCAAGCTCTTGTCCTAACTTTTCCCATGCTTCAAAGCACAAGCTCTTAACATGTCCTCTAAAATCTAGTTGGTCCTCTCAGTTTGTCCATCCGTTTGAGGGTGATATGTTGAGCTGAAATTCAACCTTGTTCCCAACACTTCATGCAATTTCTGCCAAAACATAGAGGTAAATTGAGAACCTCTATCCGACACTATCCTCTTTGGAACTCCATGTCAACATACAATATGCTCCATGTATAATCCGGCTAATTGTGCAGCGGTATACTTGGTCTTCACAGGGATGAAATGGGCTGATTTGGTCAAATGATCCACAATTAGCCAAATCGAGTCATATTCGGACTGGGTACACTGTAAACCAACTATGAAGTCCATTCCAATTTCTTCCCACTTCCATTCTGGAATCTTTAATGGCTGCAATAATCCAGTGGGTCTTTGATGTTCCGCCTTGACTCGTTGGCACACATCACATAAGACTATGTATTCAGCTATGTCCTTTTTCATGCTAGCCCACCAATAACATGTCTTCAAGTCTTTGTACATCTTTGTACAACCGGGATGAATCGAGTATGGCGAGTCGTGTGCCCCTTTTAATATTGTCTCCCGAATATGCTTCACGTTAGGCACAACAATCCTCTTTCCAAGCCATAAAGTACCATGATCATCCTCATCAAACCTGAATTCTCTTCCCTCTTGGGTCCTTTCCTTAATTTCTTGAATCTCCTCATCCTCTGTTTGACCCCCTTGAATTTCTTGCTCCAAGGTCGGATTTAACTGCATTATTCCCATCTCATTCACAAATCCGAGGTTCAACCATTCAAACTCCTTGCATAGCTCAGATGGCAGCCCTCGAACCGCGAGGTGATGACTTACTCCTTTTCTACTCAATGCATCGGCCACAACATTAGCCTTCCCTAGATGATAATTGATTCCCACATCATAATCCTTGATGAGCTCCAACCATCTTCATTGCCTCAAATTCAGATCCATTTGTGTGAAAATATACTTAAGACTCTTATGATCCGTATAAATTTCACACCTATGACCAAGAATATAATGTCTCCAAATCCTCAATGCGTGTATCACGGCTGCAAGTTCCAAATCATGTGTTGGGTAATTCCGCTCATGTTTCTTCAATTGCCTCGATGCATAGGCGACCACTTGACCTTCCTGCATGAGCACACATCCAAGTCCTTGTCTCGTTGCATCACAATATATGTTGAAACTTTTGCTTACATTCGGCAAAACCAAAACTGGGGTTGTGGTTAGCCTTTTCTTCAACTCCTCAAAACTTTTTTTACAAGCTTGGGTCCATTGGAAAGCTTTTCCCTTCATTAGCAACTCCGTCATTGGCTTGGCTATCTTGGAAAAGTCCTTGATGAACCTACGGTAATATCCAGCCATCCCAAGGAAACTCCTTATTTCCTTTACATTTTGCAATGGCTCCCATTTCAACACGTCCCTCACTTTTCTGGAGTCGACTGATACTCCTCCTCCCGAGATGATATGATCCAGAAACGACACCTATTTCAACCAAAATTGGCACTTGCTGAATTTGGTGTACAATTGATGCTCCCTCAATTTCTGCAACATAAGCCTCAAGTGTTCCTCATGTTCCTTCTCATCCTTCGAGTAGATCACAATATCATCTATAAACACCATAACTAACTTATACAAGTACTCCATGAAGACCTTATTTATGAGGTACATAAAATAGGCAGGTGCATTGGTCCATCCAAATGACATCACGGTGTATTCATAGGATTCATACCGTGTACTGAAAGCTGTCTTGGGTATATCTGATGGCCTAATCTTCATTTGAAAGTAACCTGACCTCAAATCGATCTTAGAGAAGACACAAGCACCCTTCATCTGATCAAACAAGTCTTCTATACGTGGCAAGGTGTACTTGTTCGTGATGGTCACCTCATTAAGAGCTCGGTAATCCACACACATCCTTTGGGATCCATCCTTCTCGTCCACAAACAGCACGGGTGCTTCCCAAGTGAAGAGCTTGGGCGAATAAAACCCTTCTCTAGTTGCTCTTGAATCTGCTTCTTGAGCTCTGTTAACTCCTTAGGAGGCATCCTATATGGTCTCTTAGCTATGGGTGCAGTTCCGGTATTAAATCAATAACAAACTCAATATCTCGATCAGGTGGCATACCTGGCAACTCATCCGGAAACAAGTCCAAGAATTCACACACCACTGGAATCTCCTCAATTGCAGCACCGTCCATATGGTTCAGCTCCAATTGCTTCAGTGCGTGTTGAGATGCTTCGAATTCTATGGTGATCCCTTCCTTTGGTCAACTTCACCATCTTCGTGGAACATTCAATGACTCCATTGTGCTTCCTCAACCAGTCCATACCAAGTATAATGTACAATCCTTGTGAATCCCAGACAATGAGGTTGGCAAAGAAGTCTACCCCCCTTATTCTAAGGCTTACTTTTGGACATACTATATTTGTCCTCATCTCTCCTCTAGGAGACTTAACCAATAGAGTAAACTTCATATGAGAGATAGGCAAACTATACTTGGCAACATATTTCGATGCAATGAATGAATGCGATGCTCTAGAATCAAATAACATAGTCGCCAGGTTGGAGTTTGTGAGAAACATACCAATAACCATGTCATTCGCTTGTTGAGCATCCTCCGTAGAGACATGGTTCATGTTGCCACGAGCAAAATTCTGCTGTCCACGGTTCCCTTGTGGCGCTCCTCCATTGGGTCTTGGGTTCTACCTCGTTGCTTCCTTGACCAAGGCCTGACTTAGGACATTGATAGGCAAAGTGTCCATCTTCTCCACAAGTATAGCACTTCTTTGCTGCACCAGAATTATTTAGACGAGCTTGATTCTGAGCACCTGCACCAGGAAAGTTGGCACGAGGTGCATAAGGCATTGGAGGCCTAGGTTCTTGCATGACAGGGCGGTACTGCACAAACTGAGTTGGGCGCGATGCATATCCAGGGCGCTGTACAGGAGCAGAGGAGCTGTAATATGGCGCATTTGTTGGCGCAAAGCGAGGGCGCACATTACTTCCTTGTTGCTGTCTTTGATATGGCGCCTTCCTCTTGTTGTCTTGTTCCATCTCACGTACCTTGTTTTCCACAACAATTGCTTTGTCCACAAGCTTCTGGAAGTTTGCATAATCATAGTTGAGCAGTTGCACTTGGATCTCAGTATTCAAGCCTTTCATGAATAAGTATTATTTCCGGTTGTCCTGACTCACATCCTCAAGCGCATATCTTGAAAGTTGAGTGAATTTATTAAGATATTCACCCACACTCAATCTTCCTTGCATCAAGTTCTCAAATTCTTGCCTCTTCAATATCATGACACCTTTCAACACATAATGAGATTGGAAACTCTCCTTGGACTCCGCCATTTGATCCTCTCCTAATTCTCATGAGCATTGCAATAAGCATCCCACCAATCCGCAGCTGCTCCAACTAGTTGATGAGAAGCAAATAGAACCTTCTCCCGGTCACTGCATTGGACAATAGCTAGCTTCTTCTCCAGGGACTTGAGCCAATCATCAGCATCCATAGGGTCAGCAGCTTGTGCAAAGGTTGGCGGCCTAGTCCTCATGAACTCTCCCAACCGGTTATGAGGAGGTGGGGGTGGCGGTGGAGGCATGTGGGGCTGATTGTTGATGTTGCCAGCCTGCAGCTGTCCCATAGTCTGTACATGGTCTGCATGAGCTGGTTTTGCATAGCCAAAAGCTGCTCAAGGTTGATAGCTCCTTGGGCAGGTTCTTGCCTGTTGTTGTTCTGAGGTGCTCCATTGTTCTCCTCCTCATCATTGTCATCCCTCTGGTTGCGAGTCCTCACCATCTGAAGAAAAGCAAGAGATAAGAATTTGGAAGACGTCCCCAATTATATGCATCAATGGGATATGAAACTAAGCAACTAACTACACTAGCCTATGTGGATATGACAATGCTAAAGCATCCCAAAATACTCTATTAAGCACACAAGCAAACGATATATAGCAAACAACACACCAAACAAGAACATTGTAAGTGCATCTAGGATATCCCTTGTGAGTTTTGGCTAATTGATGACAAACATATGAGATCCTAATGAAACTATTGAGATGACTGCAGGACAGATAAGTGAAACACCTCGGTGCACACAAAAAGGTGAAAAATGGAGTGGTGTCTAAAGAGGGATACTTTGATGGAGCTTGGAAGATCAAAATTAAATTTTGAATGTATAGGGAGTGTATGAAAGACACAATTCAAGAGCTCACAACTTTGCGCTGGGGTAAGGACTTAAAATTAACTTAAAATTCACAATGCACCGGACTAGTCCAATCATGGACCGGACTAGTCCGTTTAACTCTTTGGAATCTCTCAAATTGGGAGACCGGACTAGTCCGTGTGCCCACCGGACTAGTCCGTTGAACTTTCTGTAGTCTCTCATATTGAGGGACCGGACTAGTCCGTGTGTTCGCCGGACTAGTCCGCTAATCTTTCTGGAGTCTCCCTTCTGTGGAGATTGGACTAGTCCGCAGACTAGTCCGTTGAACTTTCGGGAGTTCACCTTCACACAGCACCGGACTAGTCCGAGCTTGGACCGGACTAGTCTGGCAGACTTTTTGGACTTCATAGTACACTGAGATCGGACAAGTCCAGACTTGCACCGGACTAGTCCGGTGTTAGGGTTTTTCAACGGTTACTTTTTGGAAACCCTATAAATAGAGAATACACGGCCTTCCAAAAGATACACGACATATACTGCTGCAAACACAAACCCTAGTGCCGCCACTTCGTTCCAAGAGCCCAAAACACATCTCCCCACACATCTAAAGTGCAAAAAGAGTGAAATCAATTGAACACTTGGATTCGGGATTGGGAGATCGTTGTTCCTTCATTACGAGCTCTTGGGGTTTGATCTTTCTACACTCATACTCTGCACTGTAATACTTTTGAGTGTATTTGATCACTTCTTTCATTGTAATTCTCGTGGGAGCCCTCAACGTGTGAGGTTGCCCCACAAACTTGGTGATTACCCGTGATAGTGGAATCAAGTCGGCCTTCGTGGTGACTTGAAGAGGGAAAGGGTTGGAGACCCGGCTCTGTGTGAGCTTCCTCAACGATGACGTAGATCTCGTGGTGAGATCGAACCTCGGGAAAAATTTGTGTGTCTTGTGCTTTATTTCCTTTACATTTTGTTCATTAGATCACTTGAGTGCTAAACATCAATCTAAGGCAATTATAAGTATTCACTTGCATTCTTACATTAATCTCAAACAAAATATCAGTTGTTCTCATTTCTGCTGCCAAAGAAATTTAGTTTCCCAAATAACACCTGATCAACACACATATTTCTAGCACACCGGACAAGTCCACCCACACGACCAGACTAGTCTGGCCAACCAAGTTTTGACGATTCTATTAAGTGTGCAGGAAATTCAAAAGGCCTATTCACCCCCCCTCTAGGCCACATTCAATTGGTATTAGGGCAAGGTTATCCGCTAACAAGACTCACATCTTGGAGAGATCAATGGCCTCTGAGAAGAACAACGATATCTCGAAGATGAACATTAATGAGGAGGAACAAGAAACTAAAGCCTTTGATGTGCTGAAAGAGAGCCCACACGATGATGCAGAAGTGCGACAACTAAAGGCACTCCTGAGAAAGAAACTGCTAGGACAAAAGGGAAAAGAAGAAGAGAAGACGACGGGGAGTGGTCATCACGACTACTCCCGACATCCTTACAACTACAACCGTCTCAACACTACAGGAATCCCGACGATTTGCGACGGCCGAAGCCGTTGCAAATAAGCCAGATGTCATCGCAAATAAGCTATTTGTGATGGCTTTCTTTATTTGCGACGGCTTTCGGCCGTCGCAAATATGGCGTCGCAAATAAGCTTATTTGCGACGGCCACCGTCGCAAATAAACTTATTTGCGACGGCTAGGAGAGGCCATCGCAAGTTGTTGCTGCGGGCTGGTGGGCCACGCGAACTTATTTGCGACGGCCCAGCCGTCGCAATTAAAGCTTATTTGCGACGGCATAGCCGTCGCAATTAAGGTCCACTATTTGCGACGGCCTGGCCGTCGCAAATAAGTTCAGAGGGCAGGGCTCGCGTGTCCTCCTCCGGGACCCACGACTCTATTTGCGACGGCCAGGCCATCGCAATTAATTCTTATTTGCGACGGCCAGGCCGTCGCAAATAACTGTGGTTTAATTGCGACGGCTTGTACTCTTATTTGCGACGGTACTGTATAAAAAGCCGTCGCAAATAAGGTTTTTTTTTAAAAAAAAACAGAAAACACTACCCGGCTCGATGGCCAGAATCACAACAAACACAATATAGACAATATACACAGTATATACACAGCATACACAAACATCATCACAATCACAAACTAAAATTCCGATACATCTCACATCGTCATCAACAAAGTAAATAAAAGGGCCCACTCGCCCATCTAACCTCCGAAGCCACCTCCGAAGTCGAAGTCGTCGTCATCGTGCCTCAATCCAGGCGGCGGTAGCGAAGGCGACGGCGTTTGTGCAGCCGTCGCGGATCCCTGCAATTAATAAAACTTAGAGTTAGAATATAAATGCATCAACATCTCTCTCCCTCCCTCTCCCTCTATCTTCATCTAGATCACCCTCTCTTCCTCTCTCTTTTCATTTCTCTCTTTGTCTCTCACTCTATCTTTCTTGCTCACTCTATCTCTCTATTGCTATCCTTTTCCTTCTATCTTCCTCCCTCTATCTCCATCTACATCTCCCTCCCTCTATCTTCCCCTCTCTCTATCTCCATCTACATCTTACTCTCTCTTCATTCCCATCCTACTCTATCTATCTTTCACTCTTTCTTCTGTCTCCCTTTCTTCTATCTCTTTCTTTCTTCTATCTCAATCATTTTCTTCTATCTAACTATCTGTCTCTTTCATCTATCTCAATCTTATTATGCTGGAGAAGAAGGATTAAATAGAGACTTACCTGACCCGCTGAAGAAGGATCGCCTGGGAGGACCGGTGGTAGTACCGGTACCTGGATTCCCAGACCCTGCGCCCGAGCGATGGCCTGTCATTGCAAACATTAAATGCTACCTATTAGTAAGTCATTTAAGCTGAATTAATGAGAATTTTAATTTTTAGATTGTTACCTCCATTGCTTCCCGCATCTGCGCCAACGCTGCTGCCTGGGTTTGGATCGTGGCCTCCATCGCCCTCCTTTCCTCCTCATGTCGCCTTTCATTTTCTTCTACAGTTTCTCGGAGGGACTGCATCTCAATGTCCCTCTGCGAGCGGCGACCTCCCGTACCCGAAGCCTGCGTGGAGCTGCCTCTCGCAGGTCTGCCCGCCCTCGAGTCGACAACTCCGTCGAATATGGCGAGCCTATAAAAAAGAGAGTCAGTAATATGAAATTAAAATATCTTGAATACTTTGAATTGAAAACGATAAAATGACTTGCAAACTCACCTTCCGTGTGCTTTTCCACCACCGGTTGCATACGCGGCTTGAGGATCGATCGGTTGACGTTCCCAATCGAAATCCTCGCCGTGTATCTTCCTAGCCTCCTCCCCGTACTTAGCCTGCAAAACAATAAAATCGTGTAAGTTCAACAATCTATATAGTTATATGTAATATGAATGGTTTCTAAACTTACCATCCGCTCGGCTGCAGCCTGACTGCACCCCATCGGCTGAGAAGGGTCCCTGTGACCTCTCTTCCAAACCTCAGCAGGGGTGGGCGGCACCCCCGTCTCGCGCTCCTGTCAATACGTGTTAGTACGAACAATATATTATTAATATATAAACATAAGTTACACACACTTACCATGCGTTTAGCTAAACGCAAGTGGTTATCTTGCCCATGCCTGCTCTTCCCCTCCACCCCTCTGCAGTCTCGAGCCTTCCCGGACTTAGCTTTAAACTCGTCGCTAGCCCAGTAGCGACAAAGGGCCCGAAATGCATCGTTCCGACCCTGCAACCAGCTCACGTGGCCCTGCACATCGTTGAAAGTCGTTAAAAGTACCATCGAGGACATTATCAGAAAAAAATACTTACTACACTCCATGTACCTGCGCGTACTCCTCCTCCGTCAGGTGCCTCTCGCTCTCTTGCCGGAAGTGTAACACGTGCTGCTGGTTCGCCTTCAAGTGCTCATTAATAATTTGAACACGGGCGTTCGACAAAGCTTGTCGAAGCGCCTTGGCAGCGTTGAAGTGAAACACTCGCCTCGCATCCTCAAACATGTGATGGTCGTCCGGGTCCTCTAAAGTATATCTTGCCTGCGATAAAGAATATATTGAAGAGATGTGCACTAAAAGAGTTTAAGAGTTGTAACTTAGAAACTTTTTTAACATACTTACCATAAAATCGGCCCATACGGCCTCCTGAAGGTTGCCGTGATCCTGGTGATGGACGCGTGCGTAGTCCTCCCACGAAAGAGCAGGCACTCCGTCGATGACCCCGGGATAGTGCAAACGCACTATGGACCCGAGGACACCGTTCACCGGTCTCTGGTGTTTCTCACCGGTGAAAGACAAGTCGTCCCAAGTCCTGTAAGATATTTATTCATTCATTTATTACTTAAGTAATCAAAAGAAACTAAAATTGAAAACTATAATTTTTATTACCTGTCTCCGACTGGACGAATCACGATCCTCTGTGAAGGGACCGCGGGAGGACTGACAAAGTGAGTCCTCCTCGTCCTCCGTGTCTGCTGGGGCGCCACGTCAGGTGACCCAGACGGCTCCTCACCAGCTGAGTCAAAGGCCTCAGGAACAAAGTCATCGCCAGCCGGGGGCTGGCTGGCCGAGGGCTGACTCGCCGAGGGCTGCCTCGCCGAGTGCTGGCTGGCCGAGGGCTGCCTCGCCGAAGGCTGGCTCACCGAAGGCGCCGCAGCCTCTGAGTCAGCCGGTGAGGACTACAACATTCAAATGATTCATAAGTAAGTTTAATGTGAATTTGAATTTAAAGAATTTGTCAAAAACGAGTGACATTTACCTGTGACAAAGCTCTAGAGCTGGTCTGAACGTGCCCCAGCAGCTGAGAGCGTCTGCTGCCAGTCGACTAGGCACCAACGAAAGCGTCCTCAGGTCTAGAGGGGTAGAACCCCCTCGTCGGCGGCACCTTCTTACCCTTCTTTGACGCCATCCTATTATAATTAGATAATTAGTAAGAATGCAAATAAAATATATAAAATTCATGTTACTATCTTCAAGAAAACATTACTTGTAGTCACTTTCAAAATTCATCAACATCATTGTCATGTGCGTGTGCCCTACTCCTTAAACCAGCCCAACGATCTTCCATCGTGGCCTGTTCTAATTTTTGTTTTCGCGTATCATCTGCCTCTACATCTTCAACGTCTTCAACATCTCCAACTAATTGATCAAGTCCTGCACCAAGCTCGACGATAAAAGTGTCTGGCAACTCTTCTTCTTGGTACACTTCTTCAACGTCTTCGCTATCATGGTAACCATCATCCCCAGGAGTATATAGCCGCTCACGAGGATTCACCTTATATACCACCCACCAAGCACTGAGCTTCGTGCATGGATAAGGTAGATAATACACTTGTTCAACTTGATGCGCAAGAACAAATGTATCGTAACCCCGTAGTCGGTCCTTATGTTTCACTTCCACCATTCCAAATTGGTTTTCTCGAGTTCCATGAGTACGATCAAACCAGTCACAGTCAAAGAACACAACTCGAAGGGTCTTATTTCCGGTAAAAGTAAATTCAAGGATTTTGTTAATGATACCATAATAATCAGTTAAATTCCCTTGAGTGTCCATTGCTCTCGTCACAACACCGGAATTTGATGTTGCCGCGAGAGGACGATGAGCTTCAAAATGAGTTGTACGGAATCGGAAGCCATTTACGTCATATCGACCATAGCTTCTAACATTCACCAATCCATACGATAGCTACCGCAAATCTTCATGGACATTGTGAGTCCGACATGTTATAAAAGACGAGAGAATATTACATAATACTTCTTTAATAATAGTAATTTATAATACATAGAAGACGAGAGAATATTACATATTCTCGAAACCAAGATACAAAACTCTGTCCCCCATTTATTCCTTCCTTTCACATCGCTTCTACTTGTTTGGCCGTAGGTTGATGCCTATGTGGCCAATATTGTCTGTGGAACTCGCTGAACATGAAAAAACATCTTTTAGAGTACATGTGTAGCAAAATATGTAGATTAGCATAAACATAGGATAAACACTTACTCGAAGTATTCCTGCATGCCTTCTATATTTGCGTACATGTAGAGTAAAGCAACAGTCCTTTCCTGTTCGGATAGCACGTAGGTCGTGTAGCTACCAACGGTGGCGCCTCTCGTTTGAAAAATGGAAAGGTCGCTTAGAGGGGGTGTTTTGTCCACATTGTACCGCATTGCCGAAGTATTGATATTGTTTTCTTATGCAAAGTAGACACTTGAAAAGTATCCAACTTCTTTAAGAGAATATGCTTCAGCGATGCACCCTTCCACCCTTGCCCTGTTGCCAACCATTGGTTTCAGATATCGTAGCGCTCTTTCAATGTGATACATCCACCTATATTGCACAGGACCGCCAACTTTAGCTTCGAATGGAAGATGGATAAGCAGATGTTGCATTGGATTGAAGAAACCCGGTGGAAATTTTTTTTCCATCTTACATAAAAGTATGGGTATCTCCTTCTCTAACTTATCCATCATCCCGATCTTGATTTCTTTAGCACAAAGCTGTCTATAGAAATAGCTGAGCTCGGCTAAAACCTTCCACACCGCATCATCTAGATAGCCTCGGAACATAACAGGTAGGAGTCTTTCCATTATAATGTGATAATCATGACTCTTCAACCCAGTGAGGTTTCCTGTGTTAACATTTACGGCTCGTTTTAGGCTAGCTGCGTAACCATCTGGGAATTTCAAAGTTTTCATCTATTTCATAACTTCTTTCTTTTCTTTCGATCGAAGACAGAAAGAAGCACGTGGCTTTCCACCACTTTCAGAGATTTCAAGAGTTGGACGGTGACAAATGTCTGCCAAATCTAGTCTAGCTTTATAATTGTCTTTCGTTTTGCCAGGCATATCCATGCAAGTGCTTATGATACTTTCGCTCATATTACGCTCCTGATGCATGACATCAATGTTGTGCATTAGAATCAACGACTTCACATATGGTAGCTCCCAAAGTCCACATATGTGAGTCCAATTGTGTTCCTCTCCATAACCTACGAAATATCCAGGACGACCTTCATCAGGCACCAGTTTGTCCAACATATCAGAAATTTCTGACCCGTTGAGACGCTTCGGTGGTCCTTTAGTGACAACAGTGTTCTTTCGAAAGACATGCCTCTGCTGCCTAAATATATGATTCGAGGGCAGCCAACGTCTGTGACAATCGAAGTAAGATATTTTGCCTCCATGAGTTAGTCGAAAGCAATCCGTGTCTGAAGCACATATCGGACACGTCAGACGACCGTGAGTGCTCCATCCGGAAAACATGCCGTATGCCGGCAAATCATGGACGGACCACAAATAAGCAGCTCGAAGGTTGAATTTCTGCTTCTTGTAACTGTCGTACGCTTCGACTCCTGTCCACAAGACTTTCAATTCTTCGATCAGCGGTTTTAACATCACGTTGAGACGTGACCCGGGATGATCAGGTCCAGGTACAATGAGGCTGAGAAACATGAACTCGTTCCTCGTACAAAAAGCAGGTGGCAGGTTGTACGGAATGACAAAGACAGGCCAACATGAGTATGGCGCGGCATTCGTACTGAACGGTGAGAATCCGTCTGTCGCTAATCCGATGCGAACATTCCTCACATCACGAGAAAAGTCCGGATCGAAACGGTCTAGCGCCTTCCATGCATCACCGTCGGACGGATGCGTCAAGAATTCTTTGTTCTCACGTTTACCTTATTTGTGCCATTTCATGTGTCTTGCGGTTCTTTTTGAAAGAAACATCCGCTTCAACCGAGGTGTCACAGGCAAGTAACGAAGCTGCTTATGTGCGACATCTGTCATCACATTATCGCCATCGTCATTAACAACTTCGACATACCTCGATTTACCACATTTCAAGCACATCTTCTCATTGGCGTGCTCTTTCCAGAATAGCATGCAGTTGTCTGGGCACACATCAATTTTCTCATACTTCATACCGAGACCAGATATCTTGATCTTTGACTGATACATATCTGGTGGCGCTTTGTGAGGTTGTGGAAGGATATCGCAGATCAATTTCATGAGATCATTGTAGCAGTTGATGGAAAAAAAGTACTTGGACTTAATTGCCATAAATCTGGTCAAGAAAGCAAGTACGGTCACAGCCGTGTGTTCATGCAACGGCTCTTGTGATTTCTTCAGCTCCTCGAAGAACTTCTCTGCCTCATTTGTAAGAGGATCCTCCACTTCAAGAGCTTCTAACATCTCATCCATCCTATCAACCTCTGTTATATCATCATCCTCATCCACTTCGGCTATGACTCGAGAATTAGTCTCGCCGTGGAAGGTCCACACTTCATATTGTGGAGTGAAACCGTTTCGACATAAGTGAAACGAAAGCTCCAATCTTCTCAAAAACTTAGTGTTCCGGCATTTTGTACATGGGCACCGCACCATATCTTCCGTTGACAACGAAAATGCTCGATCCAAAAATTGATCTAACTTGATAAACCACTCATCGGAGTGACCACCATTTCTGCTCTTCCAGCCAGTATACATCCAACTGCGGTCTTCACCCATGTTTGACTCTGCAGTTTAATGCGAAAGAAATTGTCGTTAATGTATTGTTGTGTTATGTCACGGCCTTACAACCTAGGCAGATAGATCCTAAACCCACCCAAGAGTAACCGAGCGGAGCGTGCTCATGACGAGACGCGTGATCCGGATTCGAACGAAATTTCGGCAGCATAACCCCGCTGTTCTCCACTGCACGCCCAAAAATGGTGCAGCAGAGAACAACAGGGTTACGCCACCGAAATCTCGTCCAAATCCGGACCCACGTCTCGTCACAAGCCACGCCCCCTCGGTCACTCCGAGGCTGTCCAAAAAGGGACAATTCCGAACCTGCACGTCTCACATGCCAATGGCATGTGAGACGTGCCGATCCGAAATGGGTAATCAATTGCTATAGGTTACGTTGCTCATGTTCATTTATAAATCATTTACGAATGAGGAAAGAGAACGAGAGTGAGGAGAAAAGTGGGTCAGAGTTGAAAGTTTCATAGTCAGGGCCGTCCTCCGCTGCCGGCCTCTCCTCCGTTGTCATGCTCGCCGCAGGCGATATGGCGTAGAATATCTCCTCTCTCTTTTGATATTTCTTCTGATACATTATCGTTTTAACCCGCTTATGTATATATATATATATATATTTATATTTATATTTATATATTTATATATATAAAGAATATTAAACATGCTAAAAGAAACATAACAATTAATCAAAATTTGAACATTTAATAACTTAATTCAATAACGATAAGCAGCAATGAACATAAACATTAAGAATACTAAAGCAAAACATAAGCATGCTTAACATCTACATAATCAATAACATTATCAACAAATTTGCATAACCAACATCATTAACAACTAAGCATAATTAACATCAAGATCGAGCAACAATTTCTACTCATTCGATCAACAATCATTCGAAGATTGAACAATCCATATGAAGGCAATTATTTGCGACGGACAGTTAAATTGCGACGGCTCGGGGGCGCGGCTAGCGGCTAGCGGCGGGGCCGGCGGGCCGGGGGCGCAGGGGCGGCGGGGGGCTGGGGGCGGTGGGCGCGCTGGGGGCGGTGGGGTCGGGGCGCGGCGGGCCGATGGCGAGGGTGCGGCGGGGCCGGGGGCGCAGGGGCGGCGGGGGGCCGGGGGCCTATTACATGGCATCGTTCCCATACATACACACACTCAAGTTCTTTCGCCGTATGCATAAAAGTGCACTAGCAAGCTATTCTAAGCTATACAAGCTATTCTAAGATATTCTTTCGCCGTATTACATCTTCTATAATTAAGTGATTCAATCCTTAAATAAACTATACAAGCTATTCTAAGCTACTGTAGCTAATTGCTACTACCTCTTAACAAAATTGCTAGCTACATCTGAAAAAAAAACCCTAAAACAGGGGGGAGTAGCACTGACCTCAAGGTCGGGGGCGTGGCGGTCCAGTCGGGGGCGCAGCGGTCCGGGCCGGCGACGGCGACGCCGGTGGCGCGGCGGGCCGGAGGCGGAGGCAGGCGGGCCGGAGGCGGAGGCAGGCGACGCCGGTGGGGGCCGAGGGCGGCAGGCGCAGAGGCGGGCGCGGAGGCGGGGCCGAGGGCGACGGGCGCGGAGGCGGGCGCGGAGGCGGGGCCGAGGGCGGCGGGCCGGCGGCGGAGCCGGGGGCGCGGCGGCGGGGGCGCGGCAGGGTGGCGGGGGCGCGGCGGCGGGGGCGCGGCGGCGGTGGCGGGGGCGCGGCGGCGGGGTGTTACGATGGAAAATGAAGGGTCGGGGTGGAGCGTCCCGATATAAGCCCTAATTTGTGACGGTCGTATTAATTGCGACGGCCTCGACTTACGGCCGTCGCAATTAAATCCTATTTGCGACGGCCGTTTGACCGGCCGTCGCAAATAAGGGTTTATTTGCGACGGCTCCGTTATTTGCGACGGTCCTAGGGTTGGCCGTCGCAAATAACCACTTATTTGCGACGGCCAGTCCGAAAGCCGTCGCAAATAAGCTCTTATTCGCGACGGCCATCTTATTTGCGACGGCCAGAGGCGGGCCGTCGCAATTTAAGCTATTTGCGACGGCTGGCCATCGCAAATAAAATCAGCCGTCGCAAATGATCACTTTTCCTGTAGTGCAATTCAAACAATCACTATCTTTCCATTCCTATGGGAAAACCTCCACAGTTTGATAGAAGCGACTATACGATGTGGAAGTACAACATGAAGATGCATCTAATATCCCTAAATCCTAGTCTGTGGCACATTGTTTGCACTGGCATAGATATCCCGGACACGGATGAAGAACTCGCCCTAGAACAAGAACAAGAGATTCACAGAAATGCACAAGCTGTCGCCGTGATCACATCATCACTAAGCAGAGAGGAATTTACCAAGATCGATGGCTTAGAAAGTGCAAAGGAAATATGGGATACACTCAAGACAGCTCACGAAGGAAATAGGTCAGTTCATGAAGCTAAAATCGAGATGCTTCAAGGGGAGTTGGGGAGATTTGCTATTGAAGAAGGCGAATCACCTCAAGACATGTATAACCGGATGAAGGCACTCATCAACAAAATTCGTGCCTATGGAAGTAAGAAATGGACGGATCACGAGGTGTTCAAGAGAATGATTAGAGCCTTCATGCCAAGAAATGTCACACTTTGCTCAATGATTAGATAAAGCCCCGGGTTTCACAAAATGACTCCCGATGAGTTGTTGGGGAAGATCATAAATAATGAAATGATGGAGAAAGAGGCACAATACGTCAAATACTTGGCCGAACTCACTTCCTCCAAAAAGAAAGAGGTTGCTCTCAAAGCAACATGCCGACCCAAACTCAAAGAAACTCATGGAGATCAAGACGATGGGCATATAAGCGACGAGAGCACTGATCTTGATGATGAAGAAATGGTACTCTTTATCAAGAAGTTCAAACGAATGATGAAAAGAAGACATGGCAACAATTAAAATGAAGGCAAAAGCAAGGATAAAGGAAAATCCAAGGCTCGACGCACTTGCTACAACTGCGGAGAGTATGGTCACTTCATGGTGGACTGCCCTTATGAAGAAAACAAAAAGAAGAAGGAAACAAGACCTCAAGAAAAGAAAAATTTCAGAAAAAGAAGACCAGCCCATCAAGCTCACATTGGCAAGGAGTGGGACTCAAACGACGAGTCCTCCTCCAATGAAGAAGAAGAGATGTCCACTATAGCAATCAAGAAACCTACTATGAAGGCCACACTCTTCCCAAACATGGGAGGATGGGATATGAACAACCACACTTGCCTCATGGCCAAGGAAGGCAAGAAAAAGGTACGACTCACCCCTCCTACGCTAAATTCCTCTATTGATGACTTTGATAGCTCTAGTGATAATGAAGAAATGTTTAGAGGACTAAGTAAAATTGCTCTAAAGAAAATGGAAATGTTGTCGAACGATATTTTTGAAAAGGAGGAACTTCTTAACCGACAAGAAGATATGCTCATCCGTGAAAGGAAGAGATATCAAGAAGTTGAAAAGATTCTTGAGCTTGAAAGAGATAAGAACGAGTCGCTTGAGGTTGAGCTAGCCTTGAGTAAGGAAACTTACTCAAAGCTAGAAGACTCGCATATTGCAATCAAGGAAGAACTTGCTAACTTGTCAAAAGTTAACAAGATCCTTGAGGTGCAAGTTGAGTCGCTCAAGCAAAGTGACTCCTCTTCCTCCAAGAGCTCTTCCTCCAAAGATATGAGTTCGACAACAATCGAAACTTGCACTTGCTATAGTAAGAAGAATGTTATTTCTAATACTTCAACTTCTCATAATATGCATGCCCCTCCAAGCGGCATCTTTGATAAGGAGAAGATCAAATATGCACGCAGTGCATATATGGTCACTAGACCTCCTAATGTCAAAGATGGCCTTGGTTTTGACAGGAACAAACACATGTCTACTCCCAAACATGCTAAGAATGGAATTGTCTTTGTTAAAGAAAAATCCCATGAATCTGATTTACAGATATTGTTTCGTACATTTGATGCTTCCTATGTTCTTATGAAAGCCAAACATGGAATAGTCATTGCTAAATATACAGGGCCATGCCACAAGAACTTAAAAACTTGTGTGTGGGTGCCCAAGACTCTTAGGACTAACCTGAGAGGACCCAAGCAAGCTTGGGTACCTAAAATCAAGGAATAATTCTTTTTTGCAGGCTTATTCCTCCAGTGGGTCTAAATGGGTGCCAGATAGCGGATGCACAAATCACATGACCGGAGAGAGAGGTGTGTTTGTGGAGTACAAATATAACAAGGATCCAAGTGAAGGCATATACTTCGAAGACAACAGCCAAGGAAAGGTCCTTGGTAGCGGTAACATTGAAATATCCGCTCAACACACATTATCCAATGTTTTACATGTAGATTCTCTAGATTATAACCTTTTGTCAATATCCCAACTATGTGACAAAGGTTACACCTGTTTATTCACTAATGAGGGTGTGACTGTTTTTAGAAGAAGCGATGGCTCGATTGCATTCAGGGGATGTTGAAGGGAAAGCTTTATCTTGTTGACTTCAACAAAGATAAACCCGAACTCAACACTTGCTTGGTTGCTAAGACCAACATGGGATGGTTGTGGCATAGACGGCTAGCCCATGTTGGGATGAGAAATCTGTAGAAACTTCTAAAAGGTGGTCACATCCGTGGTCTTAAGGATGTGGTTTTTGAAAAAGACAGGTCGTGCAGCGCTTGTCAAGCAGGAAAACAAGTCGGAGCACCACACCCTGCCAAGAATGTGATGACTACCGCAAGACCGCTGGAACTCCTCCACATGGATCTCTTTGGTCCAATTTCGTACATCAGCATCGGCGGTAACAAATACAGTTTAGTAATTGTTGATGTTTTTTCAAGATTTACCTGGGTATTTTTCTTGTATGATAAATCAGAAACTCAGGGGATCCTCAAGAAGTTCTTGAAAAGAGCTCAGAACGAATTCTCATCAACCATAAAGAACATCAGAAGTGACAACGGGACAAAATTCAAGAACCTCCAAGTTGAAGAGTTTCTCAATGAAGAAGGGATAAAATATGAATTCTCGGCACCCTACTCCCCTCAACAAAATGGAGTGGCCGAAAGAAAGAACAGAACATTGATCGAAATGGCCGGAACTATGTTGGATGAATACAAGACGTCAGATCAATTTTGGGTAGAAGCAGTGAACACCGCTTTTCATGCCACGAATCGCTGTACCTCCATCGACTACTGAAGAAAACTCCGTATGAGCTTCTTACCGGTAAAAAGCCTAATGTTTCTTATTTTAAAGTTTTCGGTTGCAAATGTTTTATTCTGAACGAGAAACAGAGGGCCTCAAAGTTTGCTTCGAAGTCCGATGAAGGATTCTTGCTCGGTTATGAATCGAATGCCTACACCTATCGTGTCTTCAACAAGGTGTACAGCCTTGTTGAAGTAGCACGTGACGTAGTGTTCGATGAATCTAATGGCTCACAAGTGGAGCAAGTTGACAAGTTTGTGCTAGATAAAGAGGAAGCTCCATATGAAGCACTGAAGAAAATGGGACTTGGTGATATCTTACAACAAGAGCAAACATTCGACTCAAATGCACAAGATGAACCTCAACACGGAGGCAATGATAAAGGGGGAGCTCTCGCACAAGATCAAGAGGAGGAAGATCAAGAAAATCAGGACAATCATGGAAGCAATGATCTAGGGGGAGACAATACACATGAAGATAATGAAGAACAAGCAACTACACAAGCTCCACACCCAAGAGTACACCAGATCGTGCAAAGAGACCACCCTGTCAACAATATCATTGGAGATATTGCTAAGGGAGTAACTACTAGATCTCGAGTTGCAAATTTCTGTGAATACTATTCTTTTGTGTCTCTTTTGGAACCATACAGGGTAGAAGAAGCCTTAAGGGATCCAGACTGGGTAATTGCAATGCAAGAGGAGTTGAACAACTTCAAGAGAAATGAAGTGTGGGAGCTGGTGGAGAGACCAAAGGCGAACATAGTTGGAACCAAATGGGTCTTTTGGAACAAGCAAGATGAACATGGAGTAGTAACAAGAAATAAAGCAAGATTGGTGGCCAAAGGTTATTCTCAGGTCGAAGGTTTGGACTTCGATGAAACTTTCGCTCCTGTAGCTAGACTTGAGTCCATTCGTATTTTATTGGCATATGCTACTCACCATAATTTAAAGTTGTATCAAATGGATGTCAAAAGCTCTTTCTTAAATGGTCCAATCAAGGAGGAAGTTTATGTGGAGCAGCCACCAGGATTCGAAGACCAAAAGTATCCCAACCATGTCTACAAACTGCGTAAGGCTCTCTATGGCCTCAAACAAGCTCATCGAGCTTGGTATGAGTGTCTTAGAGATTTTCTAATTCAAAATGGGTTCAAAATTGGTAAAGCTGACTTTACACTTTTCACTAAACATTGCGATGATCACCTATTCGTATGTCAAATTTTTGTTGATGACATTATCTTTGGATCCACTAAAATCTTTCTGTGAAGAATTTAGCAAAATTATGACAGATAGGTTCGAGATGTCAATGATGGGGAATTGAAGTTCTTCTTGGGATTCCAAGTGAAGAAATTAAGAGAAGGTACATTTATAAGCCAAACCAAATATACACAGGACATTCTCAAGAAATTCAATATGGACAAAGCCAAGCCCATCAAGACACCCATGGCCACTAACGGACATCTCGACCTCAATGAAGACGGTCCAAATGTGGACCAAAAGGTATATTGGTCCATGATCGGCTCCTTACTTTATTTATGTGCATCTAGGCCAGATATTATGCTTAGTGTTTGCTTTTGTGCAAGGTTTCAAGCCGCACCTAAAGAGTGTCACTTAATTGCGGTAAAAAGAATCCTAAGGTACCTTGTGCACACACCAAACTTGGGCCTTTGGTATCCCAAAGGATCCAAATTTAACTTGATAGGGTATTCCGACGCCGACTATGTAGGATGCAAAGTCGATAGAAAGAGCACGTCAGGGACTTGTCAATTTCTTAGTAGGTCCCTAGTTTCTTGGTCATCCAAAAAGCAAAACTCCATTGCTCTTTCCACAGCAGAAGCAGAATATGTTGCAGCCGGTAGTTGTTGCGCACAACTACTTTGGATGCGACAAACCCTTAGGGACTACGGCTACAATCTTAATCATATCCCGCTTCTATGTGACAATGAAAGTGCTATAAAAATTGCACACAACCCTGTAAAGCACTCAAGAACTAAGCACATAGATATCCGTCATCATTTTCTTAGAGATCATTCATTAAAAGGTGACATTGCTATTTCACATGTTAGGACTGAAAAACAACTTGCTGATATTTTTACCAAACCATTGGATGAGAAAAGGTTTTGTGAGCTTAGAAACGAACTTAATATTCTTGACTCTCGAAATGTGGCTTGAAACGTTGCACATCTGGTTGATACTTCAAATGTTACATTTTATTGCTAAAACTGCCCCTCACCTCTTTTTCTTCTAAGAAAACTAATTTTAATGAAGAAATCTTGGAGTTTATGACCACTTTTCATTGTTGATTGCCTTCTGGTCATAAGTACCAAGATTATTTGCAAAACGTGTCCTTGGATCACTATTAGTTATCTCTAATTACTTAGTTTTTCCAGTGACACCGGACTAGTCAGGTTTGCCACTAGACTAGTCCGGACAGTCCCTCTTTCCTAGGTTTTCCAGAGGCACCGGGCTAGTCCATCCTCTGACCGGACTAGTTCGATCGGCCGCGTATATAAGCAGCTGGCCGACCCAAATTTCAAACCTCCCTCCACTTTGAGTTGATCCCTCACATCTCAAACCCTAGCCCCCAAAAGTTATTTTCGAGTTGAGCCCTCAAAATCCAAGTTTTCTCCGTGGGAAATCCTCCCCTCGATGAGTTGATACTCCACTCTGAACTCATCTGGACAGATTCGTGCTCCTTCAACGTGAATCTTCAAATCTCGGCACGATGTCTTCAAGCTCTGATGACAACACTTTCCACGTTGATGAAGAAGTTGAACGTGAAAAAGTGAAGAGAGCCATGGAGAGATACATGAAGAAAAGACATGATGTAAATGTGCACTCTCCACCCTCCAACGACAATTTGCCCAAGAAAAGGAAGGTGGTTGTTAAGAAGGCCCAAGGAAGAGCTGGCGAGAGCTCCTCAGGGCCAAAGAGGACTCTCAACAAAGGAAAGGGGCTTGCTAGTGGTCCCATTGGGCCCCTGAAGATGAAGAACCAAAGTCACCACAACAGGCAGCGCTCGAGTAAGGATTTCACCGGAAAAGGGGGTGAGCTTGCTGATAGCTTCAGGCAGGTTAATGTGTATGATCAACCTCGGCAATACTCAGACCCAAGATTTTGGAGCAACTTCCATGCCGACTACTACGAGCATGTGTACATGAAGATGAAGAATCCCGTTGTGAAGAGTCAATGGGTGAACATTGGGTACATGCAGTCGAAGAAATATCCTTCCTTTTGTGAAGTGGTTGAGGCCCTGGAGAGGCATGGACTGAAGGAACTATTTTCTTTTGAGAATGACTGGAACAATGAGATCATCACCCAATTCTACTCTACGCTCTACTTTGCTCGAGGTGATGGAGACAGTCTTACTTGGATGACCCATGGTTCCAAGTATAGTGTTACTTATGATGAGTTTGCAAAGACTCTTCACCTTGAACATACTCTGGATCATGATCTTGTCATCCACAATTTGCAACCCTTGGAGAAGGATGAGCTCAAGTTCCTCTATGACACAAGGATGCCCTATGTGCCTCCCAACAGCAAATATATGAAGCCCTTCTTTGTGGTCCTCAATAGAATCTTGAGGAAGACAATAGCCCCGAAAGATGGAGATGCGGGGATTATACAAGGAACCTTAAGGACCCTAATGAAGGTCATTAGGGGAACGAAACCATTCAGTGTCTTTGAGTACATCTACAATGACATTGTGAACATCTCAATCACTCCCAACAGATCTTGCGGGTATGCCCCGTACATCATGTTCATGATTGAGAAAGTGACGGGACTTGAGTTTGTCAAGGATGTCGCTCATACGGGATTGGAACCGCAAAAGCCCACTGAGTACACTCTACCCTCGGCTCCTGATGCACCTCCCTCCCCTGAAGCTGAGAGGAGGACTAAACAAACTCGGGATGTGAATGCCACAAGATCTTCAGCTGCTTCTCCTAGCTCTGCACCTGCCTATGAACCCTACGGTGGTGTGCTCAAAATTCTCACCTCTATCTTTGCCTGCTGCCGCAAGATTGAAGTCAGGCAGAAGAAGCATCAACAATATGTCAATGCCAACATCAAAGCTATATGTGACAAGCTGGAGATTGAGCCAGTGGGATCCCCGCCCGCCTTCAAGGACTCCGAGGAAGAGTCTGCTCCGGCGAATGATGATGATGGTGGTGAAGATGAGGACCGGACCGAGGCTGAAGAAGAGAGTGGCGATGAGTGATTCCCCTCATTTTTTCTTTTTTTGGTTCCTTGATGCCAAAGGGGGAGAGATTGAGACTAGTAGTTTGAGACCATCTCTAGTTGGTGTCTTTATGTTTTTGTGATTAAGGACATGTACTTATTTTTTAAAACCTTGTAATGCACTATTTCTTCTCTTATGTGTGATGCTCATTGTTGCTTGAATGATTATCTCTATGCTCATTATTGATTACCTTTACTTCATCACACCTTGTTGGTCACACACCTGCTAGGCAACCCACCATAAGGTGTGTGCATATGTGAGAAGCTTTCTGTGGATTCATCGTTATTCTCATATGTGCACACCTTATGAAAATCAAGTTTTTTATTCTCAATTGTGATATCTCAAATGGTTGTCATCAATCACCAAAAAGTGGGAGATTGTAAGTGCATCTAGGATATCCCTTGTGGGTTTTGGCTAATTGATGACAAACATATGAGATCCTAATGAAACTATTGAGATGACTGCAGGACAGATAAGTGAAACAGCTCGGTGCACACAAAAAGGTGAAAAATGGAGTGGTGTCTAAAGAGGGATACTTTGATGGAGCTTGGAAGATCAAAACTAAATTTTGAATGTATAGGGAGTGTATGAAAGACACACTTCAAGAGCTCACAACTTTGCGCTGGGGTAAGGGCTTAAAATTAACTTAAAATTCACAATGCACCGGACTAGTCCGATCATGGACTGGACTAGTCCGTTTAACTCTCTGGAATCTCTCAAATTGGGAGACCGGACTAGTTCGTGTGCCCACCGGACTAGTCCGTTGAAATTTCTGTAGTCTCTCATATTGAGGGACCGGACTAGTCCATGTGTTCACCGGACTAGTCCGCTGATCTTTCTGGAGTCTCCCTTCTGTGGAGATCGGACTAGTCCGCGGACTAGTCCGTTGAACTTTTGGGAGTTCACCTTCACACAGCACCGGACTAGTCCGAGCTTGGACCGGACTAGTCCGGCACACTTTCTGGACTTCATAGTACACTGAGACCGGACAAGTCCGGACTTGCACCGGACTAGTCCGGTGTTAGGGTTTTTCAACGGTTACTTTTTGAAAACCCTATAAATAGAGAATCCACGGCCTTCCAAAAGATACACGACATATACTGCTGCAAACACAAACCCTAGTGCCGCCACTTCATCCCAAGGGCCCAAAACACATCTCCCCACACATCTAAAGTGCAAAAAGAGTGAAATCAATTGAACACTTGGATTCGGGATTGGGAGATCGTTGTTCCTTCATTGCGAGCTCTTGGGGTTTGATCTTTATACACTCATACTCTGCACTGTAATACTTTTGAGTGTATTTGATCACTTCTTTCATTGTAATTCTTGTGGGAGCCCTCAACGTGTGAGGTTGCCCCACAAACTTGGTGATTACCCGTGATAGTGGAATCAAGTCGGCCTTCGTGGTGACTTGAAGAGGGAAAGGGTTGGAGACCCGGCTCTGTGTGAGCTTCCTCAACGATGACGTAGATCTCGTGGTGAGATCGAAACTCGGGAAAAATTCGTGTGTCTTGCGCTTTATTTCCTTTACATTTTGTTCATTAGATCACTTGAGTGCTAAACATCAATCTAAGGCAATTATAAGTATTCACTTGCATTCTTACATTAATCTCAAACAAATATCAGTTGTTCTCATTTCT
This sequence comes from Tuctoria greenei, assembly GCA_036927565.1. Classification (NCBI taxonomy): domain Eukaryota; kingdom Viridiplantae; phylum Streptophyta; class Magnoliopsida; order Poales; family Poaceae; genus Tuctoria; species Tuctoria greenei. The sequence goes on from JAYESD010000006.1 coordinate 166,665,029, forward strand.
GCTGCCAAAGAAATTTGGTTTCCCAAATAAGACCTGATCAACACACATATTTCTAGCACACCAGACAAGTCCGCCCACACGACCGGACTAGTACGTCCAACCAAGTTTTGACAATTCTATTAAGTGTGCAGGAAATTCAAAAGGCCTATTCACCCCCCTCTAGGCCACATTCAAACACATCGATTCATAAGTGCTCCTATGTGCTCTAAAGTGTCCATTCTATCTAGGCTACGTCCTACGGTCAACCTGTGGCTATGATACCAAGTTGTGACACCAGGTTCCGAAAATGAACCAAGTGAACGCATGTGTGCCCAGGACGTTCAACACACATACACGAGTGCACTCACAAAAGGATACACAGAAAATTACCACAGAACAAGATTAATTAACCACTTTTATTACACAATTCATAATATCCTCGAATACAAGCTCTAAGGAACATTAATGACAAGTTTGAATTAATGCAGCAAAAATAAACTAATAAACAACTAAGCAAAAGGGATAGCTTAGCTCCAGCACTCCACAGTCAAAGCTGACGGTAGACACGGCCTAGAACTCCGCATTATCACCGTTGTACTCCCAAATCTGACCTGCAACTGTTGGTGGGGGAATTGCAAGGGTCAGTACATATCGTACTCAGCAAGTGTGAAAAGTATGACATGTAGCTGATTCAAAAGACGAATATAATAATGGCTAAGTGTTGAAAAGTACATTGAAATATTTAGAAAGCAATATATTACATATATGTGAAGTAAACCCATCATAAACAATAAGTAATAACATAGTATCAGTCCATATTTAATTACCATCATCCATATACCAGATTTCATCATTACCATTAACCATATTTAGTACCATAATTTAATCCATAACCAGCCATAACCATCCCAAATTCCAATTTCCCTCTAATCATGGAAGTTGTCCAGATGCTCATAATCGGGAGCACGACTATCATGATAGTTTAAAATACACTCTGCAGAGGTTGTACCACTTTACCCACGTGTTTGTGATTTCATCACCTTGCAGTGACTAGAACCTCTATTATGCCGTCTCACACTTCTATCGGTGTGTGGCCAAGAGATCACAAAATAGCCTTTACAAAGGGATTACTAGCCTATTTAGACCCCACTAAGGTTTCACCGGTGGCGATGTCTCCAACTGAGCACATCTTCAACCAAGGGCCCCCTCTTGAGCCATTCGGATCCCAGGGTAGTCCCACCAATCATCAACAAACCCAATCCAACTACCCCTTCCCCGAGCATCCATAATGGTCCAAACAACACTAGTAAAGCCATCAGCAATGTTGCACCCATACTTGGCCTCGTGGTGGCATTGTAGTCTTAGCTTATTCTCGCATGAACCGGTCCTTAGATCTAAAGCAAGCGAACCACCATAACATCCAACCCATCCACATACCATGCTTTCTTAGCTCACCCATTACCATATCATACTAACCAGTTCATATTAACCATAATCTCATTAATGCATAATTAAATAGTATAGTTGTTTTCCCATCCCAATTGATTAAGCGAAGCAAAAAGGGTAAAAATCTCATCTCGACTCTCTACCATGAATTCCAGGTGACAAGGGTGGTCAAAACAAAGCTAGTAAACTCCTATCATAAGGATTCCCATCAAATTGACACAAGCATGCAATTTTGCAAACAAAACATTTATTTCAAAACAGGATCAATATGTTCAAGGATACTTGCCCTGCTCTTGAGCTTGATTGGGATCAAAGACTTCAAACTCTTGGTGCTGGAGATCCTCCGCGACACTCTCTAGCGCAAATGCGTCTAATCCGCACAATGAACATACAAGACAAGAAATACAATAAAAAAAAGTGCACAAATATTACTCAATATGACATGACATGCATGATTAATGCAAATGCAAGGCAACATTAGTTAATAAGTTGGTAATGATGTTTAATAACTAGTTCTAATAGTTTTTAACAAGTTAGACAGGTTTGGAATTGATTTGAGTCAATTTAGAATTAATTCAACAAAAATTAACCAGGAAAATCGCACTAGTCCGCTAGGGACCGAACTAGTCTGCACTTCGTGGAACTAGTGAACTAGGGTTTTCTAGATCGACGTGAATCTAGAGATTTGGAGTTGAATTCACGTGAGAGAAAGGATGTAGAAGGTATACCAGATGTCTAAGACTCCAAAGAATCAAGGGTATTGGAGGCAACACTTGGATCTTGACGATCTAGGGTCGATGATGAACTTGGAGGTGAATTGGCGATGGAGAACAAAACTTGATGAAGATCTTGACCCTCTTTCATTTCCTCCTCCTCTTCTTATTTCTCTAGATCTCCTTCTCCCTCCTTGGTGGCGGCTATTCACGAGCTAGGGTTTGAATGAGGTGAAGAAGTGGCAAATAGATGTCAAGCCAAGGGGTGGGGTTGTTTATATAGAGGTGGAGGGCTAGGGTTGGGTGGATTTCGAGTTTGAGATGAGTAGGGGTCGGTTTGGAGTCCCACATAGGCTCTAAAGAGTTAGGCACGACATCCCTAGGCCCACTTAATGTAAAACCCGGAAACAAGTCGTGAAACAAAAGATCAACTCGGAGTCGCGATTTACCGGACAAGTCCGAAAAGGGTCGGACTAGTCCAAAGTTAGACAGAGAGATATCGGACAAGTCCGGACTATATCGAACAAATCCGAACTTGGTTAGAGGAAAATCAGACAAGTCTGGCCAAAACCGGACAAGTCCGATTTTAGTTAAAGGAAAAACGGACAAGTCCACTATAACACCGGACAAGTCCAGGGACTTAGCAAAATCTCCAAGGAATTGGAATACCGGACTAGCCTGCACTGGGTCGGACAAGTCCGAAAGTGTCCAGGGAGAAAACAGACTAGTCCGCAGCAAAACGGACAAGTTCAAACGAGGTCAGAGAGAAATCGGACTAGTCCGCACCAAAAACGGACTAGTTCGCACTTCCTAGAATTCTTAAGTGCAGTTTTGCTCTAAGTTCATTTTAAACTCATTCCTTTTATGTGAATTAATGTTAAACATGTATTAGAATATATGCAATGCATGATGCATGAAAATGAGGGTGTTACAAAGATATAACCAAAAAACACATAAAAAATTTCATTCCACTTTGGGCTTTTCTGGATGAAACATCCATACTTCATGCCCAATGTCAAAAGAATTTGGGAAGAAGAAACCAAAGATACAGAACCATTGAGCAAAGTGTTATTCAAACTCAAGAAAATAAAAATACTTTAAAGGGTGGAATTTTAATGAATCTGGGAAATTTAAGAAAAGGAAAAAAGAGATCTCTAAGAAATTAAAATCCATGGAAGAGAAAGAAGAAATATGTACCTTATATGTGGAAGAGAAAAGGGAGAGAATCAAGCTACAAGCTGAACTATATGATATTTGGCATAATGAAGAACTGTATTGGTTTAAAAGAAGCCATGAAAATTGGCTATTAAAGGGAGATTGCAACACAGATTACTATCACAAAGTGGCAAATGGAAGGAAAAGGAAAAACACTATTTTTGAACTTAAGAATGGTGATGAGGTAGTCAAGGGATGTGACAACCTCCTCAAAGATGCTACAAACTTTTATGAAACACTGTTTGGAAAAAGTGGAGGAAGGAAATATTGTCATTGACCAGGAAATTTGGGGGGAGGATGAGAAGGTCACTCAGGAAGACAATATGGTCCTTACAAGACCTTTCCAGGAAGAGGAGTAAAACTTGCTCTTATGGAAATAGAAAGTAATAAAGCCCCAGGGCCTGGCATGATTCTTGTAGAGTTCTACCAAATATGCTGGGGTGTAATCAAAAAATACATTATGGAGCTATTTGAAAAAATTTCATACAGGAAATCTAGATATATCTAGAATAAATTTTGGAGTTATAACTCTAATACCAAAAGTGAAAAATTCTGAAAAAATACCGCAATACGGGCCAGTATGTCTACTTAATTGCCTATACAAACTGTTCACCAAAGTCTTAACCAAAAGACCGGAAGGATTGGCTAGAAAATTAATTCATAAAGCACAAACAACATTTCTTCCAGATAGAAATATCATTACTGGTATCCTAACCTTGCATGAGTTGTTCCAAGAAACAAAGAGAAGAAAAGAAGCAAAAGGGATAATACTGAAATTAGATTTTGAAAAGGCCTATGACAAACTAAGTTGGAAATTTTTGATGAAATGCTTAGAATTGAGAGGATTTGATCCAATCTGGTGTAACTGGGTTGAGGTAATTTTAAATAATGGAACTCTATGTGTAAAGATGAATGATATGGTTGGACCTTACTTTAGAAGTTATAAAGGGGTCAGACAGGGGGACCCCTTGTCACCCCTCCTTTTTAATTTGACTGCAGATTTCCTTACAAAAATGATTCATAGGGGACAAGCTCATAATCTGACAACGAGATTTGGAGATAATCTAGTCCCTGGAGGAGTGGCTATACTACAATATGCAGATGATATTGTCCTATGCTTGAAAGATGATATCCAATACATATATAATATGAAATTGCTCCTGGCTCTATATGAACAGGTTTCGGGATTAAAGATAAATTTCAAAAAAAGTGAACTTATTATGATTGGAGGTGATGACGAAGATGCTAATTTGTATGCACAGATTCTTAATTGCAAAGTTGGCACATTTATTATTAAGTATTTAGGTGTTCCAGTAGCACCTAGTAGATTACATGTATCTGATTGGGTGGATTTGGAGAACAAGGCTACAAAGAAAATAGATACTTGGAAAGGGCACACATTGGCTATGGCTGGTAGGATTGTGCTTATAAATGTCAGTCTATCCAATGTTCCTACATACTATATGTCGATGTTTCTGCTCCCTTTAACAGTGATAGATAAATTGGAAAAGTTAAGAAGGAGATTTATCTGGCAAGGGAGTCCCTCTAAAGAAAGTACCACCTGTTCAAGTGGGAAGTAGCATGTAAGAATAAGAATAAAGGGGGTTTGGGTATTAAAGATATCAAGAAAATGAACATCAGTTTATTGACCAAATGGTGGTAGAAAATAGATACTGATAAAGAACTTTGGCAGGATATAGTGCAAGCCAAGTATGTGAAAGATGGTCCCATTAGAAACCTAAAACACAGGATTACATATTCTCCCATATGGTGTGAATTACTAAAAGTAAGGAACATTTACGTGAGTGGGAGAAAATTCATCCTAGGCAGGGGGAACAAGATTAATTTCTGGAAGGATATATGGTTAGAATCAAAACCACTGTGTGAAACATATTGGTTGCTGTATGAATTTTGCACAGATAAAAATTTAACTGTGGCACAATGTGCAAATGCAAATTGGGTGGTTCACTTTACTCTATCTTTGCCTGTGATATTACATGAGCAGTGGTATAACCTGGCTATGAAACTTAACAGGCAAGGAATATCTCAGGAAGAAGATAAAGTAGTGCTGAAAAGTACATTAAAACAAGTAAAAAAGCAATATATATATATATATATATATATATATATATATATATATATATATCATGTATGTGAATAACCCATCATAAACCATAAGAAATGATATAGTACCAGTCCATATTCTATACCCATCATCCATATACCAGATTTGACCATTGCCAATAACCATATTCAATACCAGAATTTAATCCATATCCAGGCATAACCATATTACCAACCATCACCATTACCAAACCATCCCAATACCAAGTTCTCTCTAATCATGGAAGTTGTCCAAGTGCTCATAACCGGGAGCACGGCTATCATGATAGTTTTATTAGACTCTGCAGAGTTTGTACCACTTTACCCACGTGTTTGTGATTTCATCACATTGTAGTGACTAGAACCTCTATTATGTCGTCTCACACCTCCATTGGTGTGTGGCCAAGAGATCACAAAATAGCCTCTACAAAGGGATTACTAGCCTATTTAGACCCCCACTGAGGTTTCACCGGTGGTGATGTCTCCTACAGAGCACATCTTCAACCAAGGGCCCCCTCTTGAGCCATTCGGATCCCAGGGTAGTCCCACCAATCATCAACAAACTCAATCCGACTACCCCTTCCCCGAGCATCCCTAATGGCCCAAATAGCACTGGCAAAGCCCTAATTAATCAGCTACGCCGCACCCATACTTGGTCTCGTGGTGGCACTGTAGTCCTGGCTTATTCTCGCATGAACCGGTCCTTAAATCTAATGCCAGCGGATCACCATAACATCCAACTCATCCACATACCATGCTTGCTTAGATCACCTATTACCATATCATATTAATCAGTTCATGTTAATCATAATCTCATAAATGCATAATTAGGTAAAGTGGTATAGTTGTCATTCCTCCCCAATTAATTAAGCTAAGAAAAAAGGTAAAAAACCCATCCCGACTCTCTATCGTAAATTCCAGGTGACAAGGGTGGTTAAACAAAACAAGTAAACTTCTTATCATAGGATTCCTATCAAATTGACACAAGCATGCAGTTTTCCAAACAAAATATTTACTTTAAAAATTGGATCAATATGCTTCAAGGACACTTGCCTTGCTCTTGGGTTTGGTTCGGGTCAAAGCCTTCAAACTCTTGGTGCTGGAGATCCTCCGCGGCACTCTCTAGCGCAAATCCGTCTAATCCGCACAATAACATACAAGACAAGAATACGATCAAAGAGTGCACAAATATTACTCAATATGACATGACATGCATAATTAATGCAATGTAAGGTGGATCTTGTTAATAAGTTGCTTTTAATAATCACTAACTAGTTCTAATAGCTTTTAAAAAGATTATACAGGTTTGGAGTTGATTAGATCTAATTTTAAAATTAATTCAATAGAAATTAACCAGGAAAATCAGACTAGTCCGCTAGGGATCGGACAAGTCCGCACTTCGTGAGATCAGCAGATTAGTGTTTCCTAGATCGACGTGAATTTGGAGATTTGGAGTTGAATTCACGTAAGGAAAAGAGAATAGAAGGTATACCTAGAACTTCAATGAATCAAGGATCTTGGAGGCAACACTTGGATCTTGACGATCTAGGGTCGATGAAGAACTTGATGGTGAATCGTTGACGAAGAACGCGAGCTTGGTGGAGATGTTGATCTTCTTTTGTTTCCTCCTCTTCTTCTTCTTGCTCTAGGTCTCCTTCTCCCTCCTTGGTGGCGGCTAATCACTAGCTAGGGTTTGGGTGAGGTGGAAAAGTGGCAAATTGATGTCAAGCCAAGGGGTGAGGTTGTTTATATAGAGGTGCAGGCTAGGGTTAGATGGATTTCGAGTTTGGGTGTGAGTAGAGACCGGTTTAGAGTCTCACATGGACTCTAAAAGAGTTAGGCACGACGTCTCTAGGCCCACTTCACGTAAAACTCAAGAAACAAGTCGTGAAACAAAAGATCTATTCAAAGTTGCGATTTATCGGACAAGTCCAAAAAGGACCGGACTAGTCCGAAGTTGTCCAGAGAGAAATCGGACTAGTCCGGACTTATCCAGAGGAGAAAAACGGACAACTCTCGCAAAAAATCGGACAAGTCCGATTTTAGTCAGAGAGGAAAATGGACAAGTCCGTTGGAACACCGGACTAGTCCGGACAAGTCCAGGAACTTAGCAAATTTTTAAGGATTCTTGGAACACCGGACTAGTACGCACAAGACCAGACAAGTCCGAAAGTGTCCAGAGGCAAAACCAGACTAGTCCGTAGCAAAACGGACTAGTCCGAGCGAGGTCAGAAAGAAATGGGTCTAGCCTGCACTTTCCAGAATTCTTAAGTGTGGTTTTGTTTCTAATTCTTTTTAAACTTGTTTTTTTTATGTGATTAATTTTAGATATGTATGTGAACTTATGCAATGCATAACGGATGAAAATGAGGGTGTTACAAATTGAAAATAATGCTATACTCACAAAAGATAATATGGTGTTGAGAAAGTGGAAAGGGGATCCGACCTGTAGATTCTGCAGAGAAAAGTAAATTGTAGACCATCTTTTCTTCACATGTGATGTGAGGAAGGTTGTGTGGGGGGTTATTTCCATATGATTTCAAAACATGTACAAGCCTAACAATGTAGACCAATATCGGTGTTGGGTTAAACAGGCTCTGCCGGGGGTGATGATGTCTATGCTTTTGGCTTGGCAGCAATCTGCTGCGCTAGTTGGAAATGCAGGAACCAAGCATGTTTTGAGAAAAAAATATATCACTCATCCCTGTGATGTAATCTGTCTTGCGTGCTCCTTTATGAAAATTTGGGCAGGCTATACTCGGAGAAATGAAGGAAGTGGTGACAATAGGTGTGGAGTCTATGGTGCATGCGGCGATTAAAGCAATGAAGAAACAAGGAAGGTTGGTGCTGCTTCCAAGTGCAAAGAAACTGGAAGAGAAGCCCAAAGAGGAGAAGCGCGACTAGAGTATCAGACTTATGAAGGACTTGTCCTCTGTTAGGCGCTTCAGCCATTCAAACATCTGTCGTCTCTGCATGGTTTCCCTTGTTATTGTTTTGGAGTATAGGCGCTTCAGCCATTCAAACATCTGTTGTTTTTTGCATGGGATTCCTTGTTATTGTTTTGTAGTATAACCTGTGGTTGCTGGAGCCGGAGAAAGATAAAACTTTCACGACTGATATTTTGTCTTTGCGATTAAGCTTAGAGGTTGATAGTGAGCCACTTAGATGTTAGAGACGGGTGTTTTTTGTGGTGTGTGCGGAGTCAGAATATGACGCCCGTGTCGCTATTAAACCTTGTAATGGAAATGGAAGTAGACATTCCGAATGAAAAAAGAAACCTGGATCCTCATGGGCCTAATCCCCTGAGCTACAGACGGAGCCCAAACAATTCCCACTCCAAAAGCCCACCTCGCCTTAAAATCACACGGCCTGTCAGGGTCCGGACTACTTCGTTCGGAAGCCTCGGGAGACCACGAGCCGTCCTCAAACCCTAGCAAAGAAAAGGTACTCCGCTCCAAACCGTGCGGCCAATTCCGCCGCCTTCGTTTTCGGATCCAGTCCCTAGATTTCGCCAGCAGTTACGCCCGGCTTCTAGCTTTCGGCTGAGGTGAGCGAGCGCTTCTAGTTCCAACTTGCCGCGTCGATCGGTGTACAGCGTACCCGTCCATCTGTCCATTGTTTGTGAACCTTAATTCGGTTCTGTGGCGATTCGCGCCGGATCTGTTGCCTGGTTGAGCGCGTATCGCGTCCTAGATTCTGTAAGTGACAACGAATTGGTTTCATGGTTTCGTTGTCGAATTGGGAGTTCGTGCCTGGATTCGTACGGTAGTGGATAGTACTACTACTGGTTCTGGCCTTTTTGGGAGTCGCAAGCGTTGAAGGATGATGATGGCTATCAAATTGGGAGAAGGAAAGTTCGGAAAACTTTTTTTCGACTAAAATATGATAGGGGAGTGGTGGTATTTCTGGTATTGTTAGGTGTCTGTTGCTGTGTTCATTGTATTTTGGTACTGGGGAACTTCATTGTAAATAACTGAGTTATGTCTTTGAGGATGTAGATGTCTGCACCTATGTCTTTGATGAGGATGTGAATTGTCCAACTGAGATTCATAAATGTAATGATTGTAGCTGAGGGATTAGGTACATCTTTTTTTTTGCATAGAAAGCTGTAGTTTCATATAAAGTTCTACTCACATAGATCATTAGTGCTGTTAAATCATTTACATCCTTGTGCTGAAAATACAGCTTCTTGTCCAACTCACTATTAGCAACACCTCTTGCTTTACTGATGACTGGTAACTAAAATGCTAGCTTCATATCCTAGTCCTTGTTTGAAAAGATTCTCCTCAGCCTGTGTTGTTTAAAGAATGTCTATGTTATTATTTACTGCAGATGATGAAACCTGATTGCTAATCACCTAGTAACTGTTATTTTTTTATAGTGTTATTAGAACGGTATGGGAAGAGGCTACGATTACAGTCCATCACCGCCAAGAGGTTACAGGAGAAGAGGCTGCAGTCCGAGTCCTCGTGGTCATTATGGAGGCCGTGCTAGTGACCTCCCAACTAGTCTTCTTGTGAGGAATCTCCGCCGTGATTGTCGGTAAGATTCTTCTTGATCCATGATCGCTAGTAACATGAATTTTCTCAAACTAACTTGTGTGATAGTATATTTATGTTACTTTCAATAGTAGTTGTATTGGTACATGCAATTTAATAAAAATCAGAATGTGCTCAAGAAAGTAATATCAGTACATGCGTTTGTCGCCTTGTCATAGTTATCATATTCACAAGTTTTCCATCTTTCTTGGGTTTTATAGTATTTCATTTGCAAAGCAAAAGGATCATTTAGCTAATGCTTCAATGCAAAACAAATGAAAACTGCAAAACTATGTGCCTTTATTAGCTGTCCTCATGCTATCAACGGCAACTGCTTATCTTCTATGCTAGACATCTTTAACTTGGAGATGATTAAAAATGCAGGCCTGAAGACCTTCGTAGACCATTTGGAAAATTTGGCCGTGTGAAAGACATATATCTGCCAAGGGATTACCACACTGGGTAAGGCACCTCATCTCAGTATCTGCAAGTAGGCGCCGGTTAGAGGCCTTGTGCAATGTCCAGATCTCCTTATGGGCTGTATAGTTCACTACATTTTATTTACTCCACTACAGGCTTATTGTGGATTCCACATATTAAACCTGTCCTTAGCAAATTATTTTGTCAGTTCTTATTGGTTTAAGTTGAATTGCTTTGCCCACCAGTGAAAGTAATTTTTTTGAAGACGCAAGTCTTAAAGAGTACTATTGAAGAGAAGGAAGAAATAGAGGTTTAAGGAGATATGCAAGAAATTCTGTTTAAGAGATATGCAAGTTATGAAGAGTTTCAAGTCTTTTCTTTAAACACTCGCAAGTGCAAGGTCAGCAGCTTAGTGCCTGCTTTACCATTGAAATTGATTTGTGTCTGTACCAAGCATGGAAGGGAGATTTCTTAATTAGACATATTTGCAGAGTATTATCTGTAGGCATTGTTTCATTTTTTGGAGTATTACCGTATTTATTAGATAGCAACATACTAATCCTGGTATGCTGTTTCAGGGATCCTCGAGGATTCGGGTTCATCCAATACTTTGACCCTGAGGATGCTGCTGATGCAAAATACCATATGGACAGGCAGTTTTTCTTGGGAAGAGAAATAACTGTTGTTTTTGCAGAAGAGAACAGAAAGAAGCCTTCTGAGATGAGGACCAGGGAAAGAGTCAGGTACTACACGTCCCTTCCTCATCCCCATTTTTTTATCTGTGCCTTGGTTCCAATTCATGTCGTTTCATGTATGTATTATCCATCTGTTGTGGCATTTTAGGTGGCAAAAACTAATTCTATATTCGTCTGCAGTAGCAGAGGCCGTTCTTACGATAGGAGGTCATGCTCTCCAAGGGGTAGATCACTGTCCCGCAGCCGAAGCCACTCTCCGGCACCTAAGAGAAAGCATCATTCGAGGTATAGTTTTGCTGTCATCCTCTTATGTCTCTTATGCTGACTGAATCATGCTCATGATTACTGGAGTACTGATGTATTCAACATATTTGTCATCTGTGCAGGTCTCATACTCCCCGTGAGAGATCTCTGTCTCGCTCTCCTCGCCAGAGGTCCGCTTCTGGTGAGAGGTCCCCGCCCAGGCAGAGGTCCCCTTCGATTTGCCAGTGAAGAAGCTCTGGGTTCAGTTACCTCATGATCCTCACGATCTAGTTGCTTTTAGGTTGAACCGTATGTCCTGGATTATTTTGTCACTCCTGGTGTATCCGAGGTGTTAATCATTATATGTACTATGGATCCTCGTTGAGTGTGCTTTGAGAAAACGGCTTGGAAGCTCTTATCTGTTCATTGCTGGAAGTGATTTTTGCCATGGTTTCATTATACCTTTTATCCTTTATTTCTATGGTCAGATATTTTTTATAGAAGAAAAAATCGATTTAGTTCATATTCACGAAGCCCTAGATTATGGAATTTGTGCACAGGCTGAGTTATGGTTATGCATGTTTAAGTCATGGTTTGTCTATCTCCAGTTTCATTAGAACTTGTCTGGGATTTGTGTACAGGACGAGTTATGCATATGCACGGCCAGGACATTGCTGTGCTGTATAACTATAAATCTATTGTTGCTGGTGCAAAGGATAAGGCGCAGATCGTTTTGACCACCTCCGAGGTTATAGCTAAATGGAAGTCGAAGAATCCATGTCACGTTTTATTTCGTTCGTTAGTGTCACTTTCTTTGGTGGGGTCAAAAAGGCCTCCCTCCTTCCTAAAAAAAAAGGCCTCCGCTTATTCTCCGTTTGCATCTTGTCTGTGGACACCGGCCATGGCACCCGCGTTTTGCTGCCACGTGGGCATGGGAAAGGAGGGGCGGCGTACGGGGGCGTACGTAAGTGTTACCACCGCGTACGGCCAGTTGGATCGGATCCAGTGAACGTGCTGTAGCCAGATAGAGTAGCAGCAACTAGCAGTGACTGGAATCTGGATGAACTAGTACGTTCAAAAAAAATATTTTAGCAGGCGCTTCATTTTTTATTCAGATGGTCTGTTAAAAAATGCGTCTGTAATGTACAATTATTTAGTAGTCGTCTGTGATGATCGAATATCACAGGCGGACTGTAAAAAAGGAGGCGTTTGCGATAGTAGCAATTAATACAGGCGGCTGAAGTGATCGAGCGCGCGCGACCTTTGCAGTTACCAAGGAAAATTAACATGCATTGTGCATGCGTCTTTTGAATTCAATTCGAAGCGACCCATCTGCACGCATCGAGAGACGAACTGTTAGCTAGATGTTGCTATAAAGACACACTCGCGCGATCGTCTTCTCCGCACAATCATCGTCTTCCTCTTCTTCGCACAACCGCCACGCTCCATCGACGAGCACACCAAATGGTTGACAAGAAGACGACGCCGCCAAACCGTTGAGGGAGCCAGCGGCTAGGCGGCCATGATCAGACCACCCCTCGAGCTCTAGGTTGTTGGCGCGAAACCAATTCAAACAAACGCGAGACGCAGAGTTTCTTCAGATTGACTGAAGAACGGAAGACTCGATGGAAGAATAAATTTCAGAACTTTTACGCATAAACTCTTCTTGTTGCAATCTCTTTATATAGACCTTACAGGACGTGAATCAACACCCAACACGACTTTGAATTTGAGTTCAACACTGTGTGATCTCAACTAGTTTATGACTCTGCTTTCTACTCTGACCAGACTCTTCCTAATCTTCAGAAAATCCTAACTACAGACTCGGACTCTAACAGGCTTATGCCAACATACTCCCTCCTAAGCCTGTTCATGTTCTCTTTCCTGAAGCTTCAAAACTCCTATCTTCTCTCTTAGTTTTTGAAACTTTGGTCCGCTTAGAGATTTTGGTCAGTATATCTGCTTACTGATCATTAGTGCAGACATACTGAATATCAACTTTTTTGGCTTCTACACATTCTCTGATGAAGTGGAAACGTGTCTCTATTTGTTTACTTCTATCATGCAACACTGGATTCTTGCACAGGGATATTGCAGATTTATTGTCGACTCGAATTACAACATCTTCTTCTTTTCTTTTGGTTAACTCAGTCAACAATCTGTTCAGCCACAAACCGATGCAAAACTTGCAGAGATGTACTTGTACTCTGCCTCACATGAGGATAGTGCAACTATCTCCTGCTTTTCTGAAATCAAACTTACTCACTACAGAAAACGATGAATAGGGTGTCGGTTCATCTATATGCGTCGGCCCCGACGCATTTAACACGTCTAGGAGTGTCGGTTTAAGAGAACTGACACCCATAAGTTAGAGGCGTCGGTTTTTTGGAGCCAACCGACGCACATATTAAATGTGTCGGCCAAACCGACACTTATATTAAATGTGTCGGTTAAATGGACGCTCATACGGCGGGCCCGACTAGCTCAGGCTCTAAGAGCGTCGGCCTTGGCAAAACCGACGCTCTTAAGCGGGCCCCACTCGAAACCTAATCCCTTCGCTTCCTCTCTTCTCCCGCGTACGCTTCATTCTCTCTGTCGCCCGCGTGCCTTCTCGCCCGCACCCCCGCCGCCAGCCCGTCGCCACCCCGCCGCCTCGCTGGCGCCCCTGCCCAACGGTCGGTCGGCGTCCCCTCCGCCTCCCCGTCCAGCCCCCCGTCTGCCCCCCTGTCCGGCGCCCCCTTCCGCCTCGGCCGCCGGAGCCCCCGTCCGCCTCGTCCGCCTTGAGCCCGCTGCCTCGCCGATGCCCCTGCCCATCAGCCGGCCGGTGTCCCCTCCGCTTCCCCTGTCCTACCCCCCGTCCGTCCCCTGTCTGGCGCTCCCGTACGCCTCGTCCGCTGGCGCTCGTTCCGGCAGTCGTTCGGTGCCTCGGCGCCCCCGTCCACCCCTGCGTCAGCACCTCCTTGCGCCCGGCGCCCCCGTCATCCCGACTTCTTTTATCCGGTTCAACTCTAAGTGAAGGTAAAATATTAGGTGCATTGCAAATACGTGATTAGAGATGAATGTGATAAGAATTGAATTTTATATCATATAGTTGCTAAATCATGAAAGTAATGCTTTATCATATCATGTGATTAGAGTTAACTCGTGAATGTGATTCATATTATATAGTTGCTAACTCATGAATGTGATTCATATCCATTATGCTATATGAATTGAATGTGATTCATATCATGTCATATCGTGTGAAGTTGAATGTTCAAGTTTATATCATGTGATTACTTCTTTTAGATATGAATTAAAAAGGCTTATAGTTTTTTCATCTAAATGGATTAAAAGTTCGTATCATTCATGTGATTGCTTCTTTTTGGCATTTGCGATATGTGACTAATTATGTGTTTGTAATATAGTAAATATCATTATAATTTTGGTAGCTTTAGAGGACTGTAGTGAAAGATTATTCTAGTTGTGAAGTATGCATTAAGACAAGCACAGATGCGTACGACGACAATGAGGAGACCAATTAACCGCGCATGAATGGTGGATCCGGACTTGAACTTTCAACTCTGACCAACTTTCCTCCTCTGTCTTGTTCTTTACTCTCTCGTAAATGATTGAATAGTGAAAATGAGTAACGTAACTATAGAATTTGATTACCCGTTTCGAATCGGCACGTATCACATGCTATTGGCATGTGAGACGTGAAAGTTTGGAATTGTCCCTTTTTGGACAGCCTGGGAGTGGATCGGGGGGGGGGGGGGGCTTCTGACGAGACGTTAGTCCGGATCTGGATGAGATTTTGACGATATAACCCTGATGTTCTCTGCTGCACCATTTTCAGGCGTGCAGTGGAGAACAACAGGGTTATGCTGCTGAAATTTCATCTGGATCCGGACCACGGTGGTTTTAGGACCTATCTGCCTAGTTGTAGTGACCGACACATAATATGAAAAAAACTAATTATAATGATTTTTCTGCTTTGAAGGTATAAGCTGAAAAATGGGTGACGACCGTAAGGTGATGTATGATGGATGGAGTTCAGATGGTGTGTACACTTTGGAATGGGCACAAATCACAAATGTGTTCGTGAACCAAGAATTTCCTAGTGGTGCTCGTTTTGTGAAGTGTCCGTGTAGCAGGTGCCAGAATCGTCAACGTTTGGAGAGGTCTGAAATGATGCTTCACCTTTGTAAGCACAGATTTATACTAGACTATCTAGTGTGGTGTGAGTATGGAAAGATGGATCATGCTAGTGAGTCAGATGGAAATGAGAATGAAGATTGGATGGATGAGATGATAGCGGATGTTGGTCGAGAGTACGAAGAGCAGTCACTGCTAGAGGAGGTGAAGAAGTTTTACAAGCTTCTTGCCGCTGCGGATGAAAAAGTGTATGAGGGCACCAATGTGACTATTCTACAGGCGGTCACACGACTTATGGGGTTGAAATCTAGTTCAATTTTACAAACAATTGTTACAATGGTATCATGAAGTTGATCAATGATCTCCTTCCATCAAAACATAAGATGGCGGAAGACATATATCATTCAAAGAAGATTTTGGAAGGTTTAGGCACGAGTTATGATAAAATTGATGCGTGCAAGAATAATTGCATGTTATTTTCGAAGGAACACCAGAACGATACTCATTGTATGCATTGCAAAGCATCTAGACATGTGAAGGTTTGAATGATGATGAAGTGGAAATAAGTACAAATGTACCGGTTAAACAGCTTCGGTACATGCCTATCATGTTTAGGCTTAAACGATTGTTTCTTTCTCAAGAAACAGCGAAGCAGATTAGGTGACATTCAGAAGGGTTACGTGAGAGCGATGACAAAGATATTATGGTGCATCCTTCGGATGATGCGGCATGGCAAGCTCTAGACCGTTTTGATCTGGAGTTTGGTAAGGTTCGAAGAAATGTTCGTCTTGGGTTGTCAACAGACGGTTTCACTCCTTTCAGCACAAGTAACAATCCATACTCTTGTTGGCCTATTTTTATCATGCCTTAGAATCTCCCTCTCAACATGTGCGTGAAAGAAGGATACATATTCCTAACAACCATCATTCCTGGTCCTAAACATCCTGGAACGAAAATCAATGTGTTTATGCAACCGTTGATTGAGGAGTTGAAAGAGTTATGACAAGGTGTCAAGGCATACGACAATCATCTAAAATGTGAATTTACTTTACGTGCCGCGTATCTATGGTCTATACATGATTTGTTGGCATATGGCATTTGGGCTGGTTGGTGTGTCCATAGAAAATTGTGTTGCCCCATATGTATGGCTGACACCGATGCCTTCAGGTTGAAGTATGGAAGAAAAGTCAGCTTTTTTGATTGCCATCGACGATTCTCCTTCAAATCACCCTTTTAGGAGTGATACACGATCATTCCGAAAAGGCAAAAGTGTTACAGAAGGACCCCCTCATCGATTGACAAGCGAACAAAAAATGGAATGGCATGCAAAATTAAAAGAGTCCGCTGAAGGTGGTTTCGAAGGTTATGGTATAGAACACAACTAGAATCATAGTTCTTTTCTTTGGGAGCTACCATATGCAAAGGCATTACTTTTACCGCACAACATAGATTTGATGCAATAGGAGCGTAATGTCGCTGAAAGCATCATAAGCATGTGTTTTGATTTTACCGGTCAAACCAAAGATAATTTGAGTGCGAGGAAAGACTTAGGTAATATTTGCGATTGTCCTGGACTTGAGGTTATAACAAATGCAAGAGGAAATGAAAGTAGGCCACGAGCTCCATACTGTGTTAGACCAGAAGAAAGAAAGCAAATGCTTAGTTGGTTGAAAACACTGAAGTTTCCAGACCGCTATGCAACTAACATAAAATGATGTGTTAATCTCAACACTGGTAAACTGAATGGATTGAAGAGCCATGATTACCACATTATGATGGAGAGACTTATACCGATAATGTTTTGTGGCTATTTCAAACCTGATTTGTGGAAGATGTTTGCTGAACTTAGCTACTTTTATAGACTTATTTATGCTAAGGAAGTGTCGAAAAGATGATGCAGCAGTGGGAGAAAGAAATTGTTGTGCTTGTATGTAAGATGGAAAAAGTGTCCCCGCCTAGATTTATGAATGTTATGCAACATTTGCTGGTGCATTTACCTTATGAAGCATTGATAGTAGGTCCTGCACAATTCAGGTGTATGTATAGACAAGAAAGAGAATTGAATAAACTTAGAGCTACAGTGCGCAAGAAGGCAAGAGTTGAGGGTTGTATTGCAGAAGCATTTGCAGCTAAAGAGATTACTAACTTCTCTAGCAAATATTTTTTACGTGCCAACAACGTGAATGCATCTGTCTCACGATATAATAATGTAGAAGAGCAATCTATGAGTGAGCTTAAGATTTTTCAATGGAAGGGTAAAGGTGTTGGGGCTGCTAATTCTCATTATATTTCAGCACAAGAGAGGAACTACACCATGCTTTACATATTTTTCAACATGGAGGAGGTGTTACCATATTTTGAAATATTTGACAAGTTGTGTTGGAAATCTTCATGAAAACCTATACAAAATCAATTGGATAAGATGCGTCAGCATGGCATAAACGGTGGAAAAAACTTTGTGGACTGGTTCCGTGAACATGTAATTTTCTATTCGTTTTTTCTTTCAATATTAGTTCAATGTTTAGCATAAGATGCTAACTTTGTTTATTTATTTAGTTTATGAAAGATGTCAACATCTCCAATGACTTGTGACACATGTCACATGGTCAATTGAGAGCAACAAAATTTAGCAGGTACAATATCAGTGGATATCATTTTCGGACAGCAAGTTTACAAGCAAGTCCTCCACTTGATGCCACTACAAACAGTGGAGTAATGATAACTACCGCAGAGGGTAGTGGAAAAGTGACAGAATACTATGGTGTGCTTAAAAAAATAATAGAGTACACATTTGGCGGTCCAAAAACACTACAACTTGTGATTTTCGACAGTGAATGGTCTGATCCAACATCGGGCATATGAGTTGATGATTTTGGAATGGTGGAGGTCAACCACAAGTCACGATACACAACCCATAATAATAATGTTGTACATGCAAATCAAGTGGTACAAGTGTACTGTTTAAGTTATTCTCACCCAAGTTTGAAAAATTGGTGGGTTGTGTATACAGTTAACCCTGATGTGCATCCTCATTGTTATGATGAGTATATAGAGATTCAAGAAGATGACGATATTATCTATCAAGATGAAGTCGAGGAAGCAGAAGACTTTTTAATGTCTTGTGGGATAGGACTCGTAGAAATAGCTAGTGATACGCTAGAGTTGATGTCTGAAGAACAAGTTGGCCCTTCAAGGAAACGTGTTCGGCAATCACGAAGTATTATGGAAAATAAGAAAAGGATTATGGATGAAGAGGAGAGATATGATGAATAGATGGAAGAGAGTGAAGAGGAAGAGATGGAAGAAGAGATACGTGAATATCTTAATGCACACGTGACAGAAGCAGATTCTGATGCTGATGATTTTTGATTTATATTTTATGCATTTTTTAGATTTTTATTATTAATGTATACATTCTTTATTTATTATCTAATGTTGTATACTAATCATTTCTATAAAAATGTGCACAGATGTTTAAGCTTTTGCCAAATTTGGGGAAGAAGAAAAGCAAGAAGGGTAGTGGATCTTCGTCCTCCACTCCCAGTTCTACTTCGAGCCAGTCGGACCCGTTTCAGGTACTTGTTTTATACATACATTTAAATGTTAATATTAACTATCTACTGTTTCTTACTTCTTTACATACTTCTTTTTTATATTTTTAGGGTAATACTTACAGTGGGCAAATGAAGAGGTAGTTTTTATGTTGTGTGGCAGAGCCGACATCGAGCGAGCCTACACGAGGTTCGAGTCCGACACAGGTGGCAGATCATTGCCGACGTACGAGGAGTTGTATGGAGAGGAACCAGAGAATGTCAGGCAGATGTCAGAGTATGAAGGTGGCTTAGGAGGAGGCTCATGACGAGGCTCAGGAGAAGGCTCAGATACTGTTGGGCGGTGGACCTCTTTTGATGGTGGTAATGAGGGGGGTGATGAGGACGACGGTGAAGAGTGTGAGGATCCCGAGCGAGATGCCAGTATTGCAAGAAGGGAAGAGCTAGAAGAGTTAGGACACCTCGATCGATGCCCCTTTAAGTAATATATATGATTAATTAATAAGTCCATTATATCTTTCCAATTAACTAATTTTATGTACTTTTTATGTACAGGCTGCGAAGGCACCTTTTATGTGGTGTATGTAAAAGCCTGGACGAGCGGACGATTATAAGGCCAAAGGGTACTAGGTGCTGGGTTGAGCTTGGTTGGAGTGGAAAGGGGCATCGATGAGTTGTTAACACGGAGTTGGGAAACGCCGTCCGGTTTTTGATGAGGACATCACTTCTATGGATACAAACAACACTCCATTGAACATACAAGATGCAATCAATAGAGTTCATACACAACAATTAATTTCAGAGGTGAACTCGTTCTTATATATTTCCTTATATGTTTTTGAACATAAATTGCTACTTAATGATTTATTTGTGATTAGGATCCATGGAGAGGTTCAAGGAGTACTTGGAGGGAGTATTAGGGACGTGGAAGACCAGAGAATTCGTTCAAAGAAGATGGAAACCGAACCAAACTCCAAATCGTATCCAACTCGGAGTCCAGGAGCAGTACGCACTAAAACGGACGCCCAGGACACATACAAACTCCGTTTTGGACGTTCTACATATGCACGGAAAGGGGAGAGGATAACCTTTCCAATGGCACCGGTCCCATGTCAAAATTCATTCGGAGTCATCGGGACTCATCATCATCAATTAACCTATCAATTGGTATCAGATTTCCAGGTTGCCCGTTAGGTAATTCATCTATCCATTACATTAGTTTTGTTTTTCATACCTAGAGTCCACAAAAAAAGCCACAAAAAACTTGCAGTTTAGTAGATCTGTTCATTACTTTGTCCAAACCACATTGAGCCTTTGCAACTTTGTTATTCAGTTTGGTTTTGTTGAGTTTGTGTCCGTTGTTGAGTCATATTGCTGGTTTATAAAGTGTTTTTTGTCTTAGTTTGAGTTTTGCATTGTGTGATTCATCCTTTTGAATCACATCATCACGTCCAGATTAGATTCACCTCTGTCCAGTTTGGTATTTTCATCATATCTCGCACAAACGAACTCGGATTTTGGTGTTCTTGTACTTTCTGGAAAGCATAAGAAGTTCACTATAACTTTAATATTCATCATTTTCCCAGAAAATATAGTTATCGATGTCTAAATTGCATTAGATTCGAATCTGTTATTGACCTAAAAATTCTGAACAGTCTGTATTTCGGGGTCAGTATCTCCTATTGTTCTTTTCCAAAATAGGTATTCCATATATTGAAATTAAAGAGGATAGATATATCTACAATCTTTCTGTTCTAAGTTTTTCAATTTAGAGCCTATAAGTGTGCCTATTTGTCCTTGGAAGGTTGAGTAGAAAATCTGGGACAGACACACGAGATATCTTGGGTTGATTTTCATTGTGTTCTTCCCTTGCAGCACATTCTGAAAAAAAAGGAAGAAAAAAGAAAAAGGCAAGTGCAAAACAAGAAACAAAAGCCGCACGAAAAAAGAGGAAAAAAACAACAAAAAAAAAACAGAAGTGCTTGCATTCTTTGTGTCATCTAGTTTTGTCTCATGTCTTGCTAGCTTGAACTACTAGGAACACATTTAGACCAGCAACTTTGACAAGTACTTTGGACACTTACTCAACTTTACTATCTGATTTCATTGTTGCTAATCCTTGCTACAAATAAAGTGCCATCCAAGCTACACCTTACTCTTGAGCAGAATCGATACACCTTTGCAATCATCCCACACTTCATTGGTTTCTTCATACCGGCTACCGTTTGCCACCTGCAGTGTCGGTAAGAACACTTGTAAGAGCGTGGTAAGACGCTTGAGAGTGTGTGATTCCACTTCCACTTTTCCATTATCCTTTGTAGTTGATAGGGATAACAAATTTTTTTGGGTTGTCTTCTGTTTGCTACTAACAATGTCAGGTAAAAGCAAGAATCATGCATTATATGCTGAGATGATGGATATGATGAAGACGGCGATAGAGTTGCTCACTAAAAATCAAACATCAACCAAGGATTCACATGACATTCAGACCACCTTTACAACACCTTCCACAAGAAGTAATTACATTCTCCCATCTCTTCCTTCTTATGATGGTCTTGGTTATGATGAATATATTGCTTGGGAAATAGAGTTAGATAAAATTTTTGGAAAATGTCATATGTGTGAGAGGAGGAAGATTAGAAATATTTCTAGTGCGTTAGTTGATTGTGCATTAACTTGGTGGGACAACTTAAGCGATATAGAAAAATCTCGAACATGGAAAGAAACAAAAATTCTTATGCGAGAAACTTTTGCTAATGTATCTATGTGCAAAGAAGAAATTCAGCAATTTGAGGAGAAATTTCTTGTTGCACCTCCTTTTGTGTCTAACGTTTTGCAGGACAATATAGAAAATAATATAGATGATGCAAAAGAGAACGAGGCTTTTGACAACACTTGTGAAATTTTAGATGGATCAACTCATAATGCACTCGAAATCACTGCTGAACATGGTAAGGCAACACATTCTACAAATACAAAGTTTTTGGATGTTCTGAATTTTTCCACCAATCATGCTATTTTTGAGAAGCAACTATTAGAATCGTTTATTTATACACCATTGTCACATGTTGATTTTCCTGCTGATCATTGCGCTACGAAAGAGTTGTGTGCTGATAACTCTATTATACCTATGCAAAAACAAGTTAATGTACAAGATGATTGTGTTTTGGATTCACCTACTTGTGCTGAAATTCATAATTTGATCACCACAACTGCTGAAAATGATGAGCTGAAATTTTTGTCTTCTCTAAATACTTTGGGTTATATTGAATTTGACACTCTTTGTGATCTAGATATAGTAGAGAAGAGAATATTTTCCCAATCTGAATTGCCTTTGTTAAGTAGAAATATTTTTTATGCAATAGGCAAATATGAACATAGTGGTGTGTTTATGGTGCATAAAGTTTACGTTTGTTCAAATGAGAAAACTCCTTTTGTGCTGCAACAACATCCTAAAGTAAATGAATGCACTAACGCTAATAATGTTTTGTCAAGCTTTTCTAGTATTTTTTTCTTGCAGCAGGGACAAAAAATAAAAGAGAAGTATTGTTCGCTGCAGTCGTGCAATATGGACAGAGTTCATTCTATCCCCAAAGCAATCCTTTTTCCTGGACATACGAGCAAGCCGAGGACGGCTTGTCATAAAGAAGGGGAGAATGATGAGATCATGCACATTATCATTGCACCTACAAATATGGTACAAATTTTATTTGTTTGGGATCCTGGCTCAAGTGAATGTGCGCTCTTGTTTGGACAAGATCAAGATGGTGCACTATGCCGTCCACCACCTTGGCCTCCTCCTTTCATGCTTACAAGAAGATTTGATGGCGTTGCACATATGGACCCACACATGATAGAAGATGAACTTGAGTCGAGGACGACTCCAATTCAAGAAGGGGAGGATGATGAGGACATCACTTCTATGGATACAAACAACACTCCATTGAACATACAAGATGCAATCAATAGAGTTCATACACAACAATTAATTTCAGAGGTGAACTCGTTCTTATATATTTCCTTATATGTTTTTGAACATAAATTGCTACTTAATGATTTATTTGTGATTAGGATCCATGGAGAGGTTCAAGGAGTACTTGGAGGGAGTATTAGGGACGTGGAAGACCAGAAAATTCGTTCAAAGAAGATGGAAACCGAACCAAACTCCAAATCGTATCCAACTCGGAGTCCAGGAGCAGTACGCACTAAAACGGACGCCCAGGACGCATACAAACTCCGTTTTGGACGTTCTACATATGCACGGAAAGGGGAGAGGATATCCTTTCCAATGGCACCGGTCCCATGTCAAAATTCATTCGGAGTCGTCGGGAATCGTCGAAACAAAATCAAGTACAGAATCTGTCAGGGTGCTGCGCCACCATATTGGGCCATTGGGCCTTGTATCAAGTCTAAGTCCATTATTTTCGTGTGTTAGGGTTAGGTCACGACCCTAACACCCCCTTGGACGTCCTCCCACCTATATATACTCCATGGTAGCCGCCATAGACAATTGGGTTTTGCATAGATTAATAATATCGCTGTTCTACAGTTTGTGAAACCCCAACTTCACGATTTCAGATCGTGTCTTCTACGTTCTTGCTTGTGTTCTCGGTTGCACTTGCAGGGATTAGCCTTCTTGGCGAGGTCAATCGTGTGCAGCACGGTTGATAACCAACGGAGCGGTGGTGTAGTGATTGCAGGGGCTATTCGTGTTCTACTCGAGAGCCTCGGATCATCAACGTCGAGTTCTCCACCCCAATCGACGTACCTTTCGGAAGATCGGGCCTAAACCTACTCATCAGTTTTGCTATCCTGGGATGGTTTTAGTGGATGGTCAAAGGATTGCAGCGCATCATTGGGATCACTATGCGCTTCAAGAGTATGGCGATTTTGGTACATGTCAGGATAGAGTTTGGGAGATCTTCTGGGTAAGTTTGTTTTGATTGTTTCCATTACATTGCATCTTATTTTTTTTGACATTTATTGTTACTTGTATGCAGGGTAGGTTTCGTTTGGAGGAGGGTGTGAGTCAAGCATATGCTTGTTCGGTTTTTCATAATGCAGCAAAAAGACGTGTCAAAGACTCCTTCTGTAAGACATGGATCAAAGTTGTGACCGTCTACTATAAGACAGTGATGTTCCAGCCCATGACAAACAAAGAAGCAGCCAAAATTCACCTCACTAGGGAGGAGTACTTGCAGAGTCATGTGGACTGGATTTGTGCAAATATGGAGGCTTGGGAGTGGTTATGCGGGTATTGGGGTTCAGCTGAGTTCAAAAATATTTCTGATAGGCACCGAAAAATCCGGAAGAGCAAGCCAGGAAAGCACTTCTTCAGGCCGGATGGTTATGTTCGGATGGAACAAATGATGGTATGAATTCTTACATTCATAATTAGATTGCTTCAATTATTTGTATTGATTAAATTGTTGAATTTTGATATTGCAGACAGCTGAAACTAGTACGCCTTCTACGTTTTTTGAGGTTTATCTTAAGGGGCACAAAGGTCCAGACCCAAATCGCCCTGAGGTGTTGTGGGATGAGGCATCAACGCAGAAATTGGTACGTATGTTGATTCTTTGTTGCTTTTATCCATCAACTCAATTTATCTTGTATTATATTAATCCGTTAACTAAATGTATCACAACAAAAGTATGTTGAGTGTTTTAAGAAGAACCATGGACCTGATTCAGACTATTTGAGAGAGCCGTTGGATGTCGCTGCGGCGTACGATGCTGGCGGAGGTCTACCGTATGGGAGGTATGTGTAAAGATAATGATGATTTGTATGTTAATGAATGTCGATTCTTCACACTTGTATTTTTTGTAGACTTGGGTTGGACGACAGGTATGTAGAGCGTGAGGCTTATGCTAGACGACGACCGTCCAATGTTAGTGGTAGTCGATTTTAATCTTCTACAGAGGCTGATTTATGAGAAGAATTGAGACGCATCAAGGAGGATATGCAACAACAACAGCAACAGACACAGATGCTGTTGCAACAACAACAGCCACAAACACAGATGATGTATCAACAGATGCATTATTTGTATATGTCTCAGGTAATATATAATTTTCTTATTTGACCCATGTCGATTTACAAATGTTTCTACTCAAGATATCACTACTAATTTAATTGATGCAGTTCATGGGTCAAGGTAGCGCCAGTTCTAAGTTTGGTCCACCACAGCAACCTTATCTCGACATGATGCCTCGACCAATGCAGCCAACACTACAGATTGGCTCCTCCTCGCAATTAAAACTGCTTATCTTATTGACTTGAGTTATATAATGCAATATCGTAACCATTTGTGTTACAGAGTTCCGAGAGTGGTCAACCGTGTGTTCCACAACCTTACGGATCATGTCACTGTTGGCTTATGGATTCCAACAAAATAATCCAGGTAAACTGTAATTTTCGTATTTGACCACTTTATTCGATTTAAAAATGATTATAATTATAATCTCACAACTTGAAGCACTTTTTCCACCAATGCCTTTCCCTCCGGCGCAGACTCAGCCATCACAATGTGGAGACGCAGCAGTATGCATGACTTGTATACTTGTTACAATATTTTCATTATAACATCACATATCAATTAGCACAATATTAAGAAGAAAAGGGAAGACTTAGCGGAGAGATAAAGTGAAAGAGGGAACAAATGAGAGAGCGAGAGAGGAAGAGATAGATAGAGAGGGAGAGGAAGACATAGAGAGAGGGGTAGATAGAGAGAGAAAATAAGTGATATATAGAGAGGGAGAGAAATATATAGAGGGAGCGATAGAGAGAAAAGAAGAGATAGATAGAGAGGGGTCTAGAGAAAAGAGATAGAGGGAGAGGAGAAGAGATAGAGAGAGTGGGAGAGCGAGTGAGGGCGAGGGAGATAGGGAGAGTGAGAGGAAACTTGAGAGCTTTGATAAGTTTTAGTCGAAACTAACATGCTTCTCTTTTATTAAGTTATGTTATTAAGTTAGTCAAAGTTAACATGTTAAGTTATTAAGTTTCTCTTTTATTTGTTTATCGCAGGGATCTTGTCATGGAACACACGAAGGTGGTGATGCTTTCCTAAACATCAACGACGGATGTACGAGTGGAGGAGATGGGAGCGCAGGACGTGCGAGTGGAGGCTCCCATGACGACATTTGAATTTTGTTTACTCATTTTTCTACTGTTGTGCTTGTGTTTCAAGCGTTTGAAAACTTGTGTACGGTGCTATGTTTGAAATGTTGTTGAATTATATCTATTGTGCTGTATATATTGTTGTCCCGTCTGTAAAATGGAGGCTCCCGAGCAGGGGATGGAGAGGAATTAAGCAGTTTTTTTTAAAAGATATGTTATGTGCGTCGATTTTGCCTAAACCGACGCCCATAGTATCCCTCTATAGGCTGCCCACGTGGCGTATTATATGCGTCGGTCTCCTTATAACCGTCACACTTAAATAGAGTAAATGCGTCGGTTTATGAAGAACCGATGCTCAAACACGCGCTCGGTGCGCTTGCCACATGTCACATTAAGTGCGCCGGTTTGGATGGACCAACGCTTTTAAGTGACGTAAGTGCGTCAGTTCCTATGACCGACGCATTTACATCTAAGTGTGTCGGCTACCGGAAACCGATGCCCATAGCTCATAAAGGCGTTGGCCCCGATGCACTTACATGTTAAAAGTGTCAAATCTATTTCGTCGGCTAAGTGCATCGGTTGACCGATGCCTTTAGTTTATGGGTGTCGGTTTCTGTAGGCAACCAACGCTCATATGGTCGACGCCCTATTGACGAATTCCTGTAGTGACTGGACTTGTACCAAGAAGGAAAATCATACCTGAGGTGCTCTTGCCATCATCTAGATCACCAACAAAGTCACTATCAGAGTGTCCATGTATTCTTGGTCCTTCACTGCTTGAGCTGTATTCAAGCCATAGTTAATGGTCCCCTTCACATATCTGAGTATTTGTTTAACCACTGCAAGATGCTCAGATGTTGGGGACTCCATGAATCTACTCACATAGCCAACCGAATAAGCTAAATCAGATCTTGTATGGGTTAAATACCTCAGACTTCCCGCCATACTCCTAAATTCAATGCTATTAACAGTAGGAGATTTGCTGTCTTTTTTTAGTTTTGTATTGGGATCAAGGTTGGATTACAGTCTTTCATGCCAAACTTCTCTAGCATTTTAATTGTGTATCCACTTTGACTTACTGTTATAGAGTTTTCCTTATGAGATACCTCTATACCCATGTAATAGCTTAGAAGACCCATGTCACTCATACTGAACTTCCTTCTCATTTCTATTTTGAAGTCTGAAATTTCCTTAGAGATTTCTCCTGTGATGATTAGGTCATCAACATAAACTCCAACTATCAAAACTTTTTCTCTATTGATCCTTGTGTATACTGCATGTTCCAAGGATGATATGACAAAATTCATTTCTGTCAGAGTCTTGTGCAGTTTGGAATTCCAAGCCCGAGGGGCTTGCCGAAGTCCATACAAAGTTTTATGCAGTTTCATCACCATGTGCTCTTTCCCTTTTACTTCAAAACCTGGTGCTTGCGAGACATATACCTCGTCAACAAGGTCTCCATTTAAATATGCTGACTTGATATCCATGTGATGAATTCTCCATCCTTTTTGTGCAGCTAAGGCAATTAGCATTCTTACTCTCCCTAAACGAGCAACAGGGGCAAAGACTTCTTCAAAATCTATGCCAGGCTTTTGCACACATCCTTTGGCCACCAAACTGGCCTTATGCTTGAAAAAATTCCCTTGGCTGTCCTTTTTGAGCTTAAAAACCCATTTTAGGCCAATAGCTTTGTTATCAGGGGGCAGACTTGTCAGGGTCCAAGTCTTGTTGGATTGAATAGATGAAAGTTCTTCCTCCATAGCCTTTTTCCAGCTAGGTGACTTCTTTGATTCAAGGTGGTTTGCTGGTTCTTCAATCCCTAAGCAACAAAGGCGTGAGTACTCAATGTTCATTGGGACTAAATCTTTGTAAACCGAGGAAACATTTCTGAACCTCAAGGGTTGATCAGGGGAAAAATGTTCAGAGATGTCTTGTCTTGGTGTGTTTTGACTCTTAGCAGGACTTGGTGGTGGATTTTGTGGAATATTGATCGTTTCCTCTTCCAACATATTCTCACTGTTATCTTCAAAAGCATTTTGATCAAAACTTTGCAGACTGTCTTCAGGTTCTGAATATTCTACTAAGAAAGGTCTCTGTTGCTGAATTTGCCTCGGTTTCAGCATACTCCCAGGGCCAAGCCTTATCTTCTACAAAAATGACATCTCTAGAGACATGTACTTTCCTATCAACAGGATCATACATCTTATATGCTTTTGAGTGAGCCTCTATCTCATAGCCTAAGAACACCATTCTTTTACTTCAGTCTTCAAGCTTTGACAGATGAGGTGTGTTCCTTTTCACATGGCCTATGCACCCAAAAACCTTGAAGTGAGCCACATCTGGTTTTCTTTTATATAATGCTTCATAGGGTGTCTTGTTTTGAACACTTTTTGTTGAAGATCTATTTAGCAGATAGACTGCCATGGTCACTGCTCCCCCCCCTCCCCCCCAAAGTGTTTGGCATATTCTTATTTTTCAAAAGACTCCTACCCATTTCAATGATAGTTTGATTCCTCCTTTCTACTACACCATTTTGCTGTGGGTACCTTTTGATGCCATGTTCTTTGCAAAAGCCATTGAATTCCCAAGAAGAGAATTCTCCTCCTCTGTCAGTCCTGAAAGAGCATACTTTATGAGTATCTTGCTCTTGAGTACTCATCTTTGCCAAGAGTACATGTGAATCCTCTTCTTCAATCTTTTTTGTCAGGTTAGCTTTACCCTTAATCCCCCTGTCAGGTTTTCTGCAATTTTCAGCAAAGTAACCTTTCTTGTTGCAGTTAAGGCATTTCACTTTAGACAAACCAAAACCAGCTGGCCTTCTTTCATTAGTGAAGTGATCAGTATTGTTTTGTCTTGTCTTTGGGGTTTTCCCTGAATTTTTCTTCCCTCCTGATCCTTCATACTTCTTTCTTTCTTTGGCCAGCCTTGCTTCAAGTTCAGCTTGAGAGTACATGAGTTTCTCACCACTCTCTCTGACCTCCTTTTTTCCTTTTTGATTTTCTTCATGGGTTCTTAATCTCCCAATTTCTTCAGTGACTGAAATT
This sequence comes from Tuctoria greenei, assembly GCA_036927565.1. Classification (NCBI taxonomy): domain Eukaryota; kingdom Viridiplantae; phylum Streptophyta; class Magnoliopsida; order Poales; family Poaceae; genus Tuctoria; species Tuctoria greenei. The sequence goes on from JAYESD010000006.1 coordinate 166,694,232, forward strand.
TTTGTAATATCACTGAACTGTTCAATGGTGCCTATGATGTCGGTGTACTTGTCTGTCACTGATGAAAAAAGCTTCTCAATAATTTTTGTGTCAGTTACAGAGCCACCCAGGGACTTGATCTCACTTGTGAGATTGGTGATCTTCATTGCATACTTGGCAATGGTCTCTGAGTTTGTCATCTCCAGCTTGTGTAGCTAATGTTTGAGTACTTGCGCTCGAGCTCTTTTCACCTTATCTTCCCCAACACGCATTTCTCTGATAGCCTACTGTGCCTCTCTTGCAGTGGGGTATTTAGCTAATGTCATCACCATGGAGTCTGGTACTGACTGCACGAGGGCTGCCATGGCTCCTTCATCAATCTCCTTGTCGACACTTTCGTCGCTCTCGATGGCTTTCCACACACGGAGGTTGCGAAGAGTGAACTTCATCTTGGTTGCCCAGACCAAGTAATTAGTCTCAGTGAGCATAGGATACTGAATCAGGACAGAGCTTACTTTGGGCATCATCAACTCTGTTTCTGTTCCCGTCGTCTTGTTCTTATCATCTTCTCCTGCTATCTTCATCTGAGTCTCTTGACAAATACCTTAGGTTCGACTGGCGCTTGGTACCACTTGTTGGCGCAAAACCAATTCAAACGAACCAAGACACTGAGTTTCTTTAGACTGACTGAAGAACGGAATACTCGATGGAAGAATAAATTTTAGAACTTTTACGCATAAACTCTTCTTATTGCAATCTCTTTATATAGACCTTGCAATCTCTTAAGACGAGATACAACACCCAACACGACTCTGAACTTGAGTCCAACACTGTGTGATCTCAACTAGTTTATGACTCTGCTTCCTACTCTGACCAGACTCTCCCTAATCTTCAGAAAATCCTAACTACAAACTCAGACTCTAACAGGCTTATGCCAACATAGGAAAATGGAGTTCGTCCACTGCAACATGACGCAAGATTTATTTAACAGTACATCTCTCTCCATGCGTTTCCTTGATCTTGGTACACATCCAGAACATATTGGAATGAGCATCGCGGGCCACTACGTGTTTGGCCTCACGCACGTGGCCTGTCGTCTCAACGCTCTGTGGGAGATGATTGCTATCGAGCTTGGCGTCGAGGGCCACAGGAATCTGGTGGCGGCGGTAGCCACGAGACTGGATTTCCCGATTCCGCCGCTGGAGGCGCCCCAAGAGCCCAAGGAGGAGGATGAGTAGATTAGTTTTTTTCTTTTCTTGTTTTTAGTTGATGTTGTTTTTCTTTTCTTATTTTTAGATGGCATTGTTTTTCATTTTCTTGTTTTGTAATATAATGTTTTAAAGTTAATCAACTTAATATTGTTGATCATCTGTGTGCTACCTGTTCATCGGTGTGCAATCTGTCGATCATGTGTGCTAACTGCTCACTGGTGTGCTATGTGTCTACTACAGGAATCTCGATCAATTACGTCGGCCAAGGCCTTTACTGACATAAGTTACTTGCTTACGTCGGTTTTCGCTTAATTACGTTGGTTACAGGCCGACGAAACAGTCTAGACGTAATTAAGGTAACTTACGTCGGTCGCTGATGTAAGTTAGTAACTTTCTTCGGTATCCTGTAACCGACGTAAGTAAGTTACCAGGATGGGCCGCGGGCTGGGCCGAAGCACTTACGTTGGCTGCTGTTGGGCTGATGAAAGTTACGTGCCTAACTTACGTCGATTGCGTCGAACCGACCTAAGTTAACCTGATATAACTTACGTCAGCTATGAACATACCGTTGAAAGTTCAAGGTTAACATACGTCGGCTTACCCATGCCGATGAAAGTTAACCTAGGCTAACTTTCGTCGGTATGGCCATAGCCGACGTAAGTTAAGTTTTCGATTAAAAAAAACAGAAATTGACTATCTCGCACGATGGCGAGAACACAGAACAGACAAGGATATACACAAATATACACAGAACATAACAAATACACCAAACAGTTTCAAAACATTATTCAAAACATCAACACCAACACAAAGTTCTACCGGGCTACACGCTAGCCCCTCCACTACCTCCGGGATCTTCTCGGCGCGTTCCCGAACCCTGCAGAAGAAACATAGTCACTGGTAAGCATCACTGCCAATTCTATTTAACTGTATATGAATAGAGCTAGAACTATTTAAGGTGTATCCTTTTATGCAAGTGTGAGTTGTTTGCCCGTGCGCACACAAACGCATGGTTGCAGTTTCTTAACTCCCTCAGCTCTTGGAGCAAATCAACATGTTTCCTGCATTTTGTGGTTCAGTATTGTTGTACTCTAAGCTTGCTGCATTATCAAACTTCTCCTATTTTCTTCTATATTCCTCTAGCCATTACCGTGCATTATCCACAACATAGCTCGAATGGAAATAGATTCAAAGAATCTCTCATGCTGTTCTCATCACTTCATTTTTTTAGAAGGTTTCATCACTTCATATGCGCATTCTGTTATACAGACCTTGAATAATCAATGTTCAGCATATTGGAGCGATTGGTTTCAGAATATACTTGCCTCTAGTCTCACCAATTGTCATTTTGTAAACTTCTAGCAGACTAGATCGTGTTCACTGGAAGGTTCCCTAAAGTTGGAAAACCTATTTGGATACTGTAAGACCTGGAATGCATCGGGTGCTCTTCAATTGGATCAGATGACAGAACTAAGTAGCCTTAGACCCCCCTTGACTGGCTTTTAAATTGACATATGGACTTTTAAATTGTTTTATGGACTTATGGACCAAAAGAAGAGCGAAATAGTTTGTATGGAAGGACTGGTTTTTAAATTGCTGCAACATATGCTCAAGTCTTATGGACTTATATCGACGGCTGCAAAAATGACTTATGGAATTTTAAAGATGTAATGAAATGTAAGGGAGGTGGTGGGAGAGGGAGACAGGGAGGAGGGTGGGGGTGGGGATGAAAGGATGTAATGCAATGCAAGGGACCTTCCAACCTCCTGGCCACACCGGGAACCTTCCAACCTCCTGGCCGCAGCCTACACCAGAAATCCTATGTTCTACCTCTATCTCACCCTCTCCCACTCTATGTTCTACCTCCTTATGTCACTATGTAAAATACTGAAATGGATATGACAATATTAAAGAAAGAGTTTATCACCTGCTTCGGAGTCTCCTGCGGCAGAAGCGTAGGAATCTCGATATCGTGACCGGTGTTTCGAGCAAGAGTCTGCCATTGCAAAATATTAGAAGTTATATGTTATTGAAATGCTATGAAATTTAACTATAGTACTTTAAATTACTTACCGCCACCGCTGCTTGCATCTGGGCCATCATTAAGGTCGTCCTCCGCTGCTCCTCCCTTGCCTCCGCCATCGACCTCTCCAGCTCTGCCTGGGTCTGCGCCAACGTCTCCTTCAAGGCAAGAAGCTCCAACTGGTTCTGCGAGAGACGACCACTTGAGGACCCAACGAACGAGGTTTGCATCGATGAAGTGCCTATCAAAGGTCGCGCCGACCTCGAGTCGACAACTCTATCAAAAATTGCAAACCTACAAAGGAATGAAAACATTAAGTAGAAGAAGATAAATTGAAAAAGAAATGAAACAAATGAGCAACTCACCGTCTATGGGCCTTCCCGCCTCCACTCGCGTACGCGGCTTGGGGGTCGATCGAAGTGTTTTCCCAATTGTAATCTGCACCGTGTATCTTCATGATCTCCTGCGCGTACTTTGCCTACAATACAAAGAAATCTTGTAAGCATGTCAATAATAGTATTATTTATAATGAAATTGATAAATTTTGAAAACTTACCGGTCGGTCGGCTGCGACCTAACTACATTGCCATGACTGAGAAGGTTCACTTCCCTAGTGACCTCTCTTCCAAACCTAGGTCGGGATCGACTCCTGACCCATCTCTCGCTCCTATATAGTCGTGTTAGTGAGATAAATATATCAGGAACACATAAATAAACTGAAAAAGTACTTACCATGCATTTAGCCATACGCAAGTAGCCGTCACCGCCAAAGTTGTGCTTGCCCTTGGATCCCATGCGACACTGTCTAGCCTTTGTGGACTTACCGATGAAAGCTTTGCTAGCCCAATGCCGACAAAGAGCTAAGTACGCCTCGGTGTTACCTTGTAACCTGGAAATACTAAACTGCACATATTCCATTTTTCATCAATGCAGTTGACATACATAGATATTATAAATATTTAACAATATTAAAAACTTACCTCCGCGTACTGATCCTCTGTCAAGTACGCATCGAAGTCCTTCCTAAATGGACCAATTTGCTGCTCCTGCTCTTGCTCCCGGGGGTGCCGCTTGTAGTACACGTTGACAGCCTGAATCCAGGCGTTCGACAACGCTGCCGTCGTGAGGTTCCGAGCGTTGTAATGGAACACACATCACACGTGGTCCTCCATGCCCGGTTCCTCTACTTGGTACCTCAACTTTAAGCAAACAAACATTTAAGTGATATGAATTAACAATTCAAACGAGTTGAAAAAAATGAAACAGTTAAATCGTGCCACATGACTCCTTGAACCGTGCCGTGGACGGGATGAGAGACACGAGTGTAGTCACCCCACGACAGGAAATGGAAACTGTCAATGACACTGGGGTAGTGCAACTTCACGATAGCACCCAGAACACTGTTAACCTGCCTGCGGTGTTTCTCGGCCCCCGTGAACAATAAGTCATACCAACATCTGCAAAATATATTAAATCATTAAGTAACGGAAAACAACATCTAACATTTAATATACTATATACAGTTTTTTACCTGTCTCCGATAGGACGGATCGTGATCCGCTGAGAAGTAACCGGAGGAGGAGCCGCAAAGTGGGTCATCCTCGTCCGTCGCCTCAACTGTGACGCCGCCGCGTCCTGTGACCCTGAAGACTCTGCAGAACCACCAGAGTCCAAAGGAAGGCTAGCGGTAGCCGGCTGCAGAGGGAGTCTAGCACTAGCCAGCTTCGAAGGGAGGCTAGCGCTGTAGCGGCCCCCTACCTCTGACTCGGGCTCCTCTAGCGGCCCCCTAGCCTCTGACTCAAACTCAGAAGACTCTGAGTCAGACTGCACGAAAGAAAAAGATTGATAATAAATAATTACTAACAAGTGCAATTTATAAAATAACTTGATTGTAAACTAAAATTTACCTCCGTCCGCTGAAAGCACACGTGAGCTGAGGGTGGAGCGTTCGCCAGAAAGAGGAAACGTCGGCTCGAAGGTAACAAGGTCCCTGAGCAAGGGTCTCGTGGCGGCTCAAACCCTCTCACTGGCTTCCCCTTCCCCTTCCCCTTCGATGACATCCTGTTGCAAGGAATAAATGATTAATATGCTAAGATAATATACAAAATTAATGTAAAGTTAGTGAATAAAACGTTACTTCATAAAATTCAAAATTCATCAACATCACAATCATGCACCCTACTCCTTAAAGCAGCCCATCAATCTTTTTCTTCTGCATATCGTATTCATTTCCGCAAATCAGCAGGTTCGACTAAGTCATCGATTTCTTCAGTTTCCGATCCAATTCTGTTTTCGCTTTCGTGCCAGTCTCGATATATTGAGCATCTCCAACTAAGTCATCGAGTCCTACACCAGGCTCGACTGAGAAGAAGTCTGGCAACTCTTCCTCTTGGTATACCTCATCAACCTTAGCTTCCTCATGGTAATCATCATCTCCTGGAACGTATAACCGCTCACGAGGATTCACCTTATGTACCACCCACCAAGTTTTGAATTTATTGCATGGATAAGGTAGATAGTACACTTGCTCTACTTGGTGTGCAAGAACTAATGAATCAAATCCTTTCATATGTTCCTTGTGTTTTACTTCGACCATGCCAAATTCGTTTACTCAAATTCCATGAATGGAATCAAACCATTCGCAGTCAAAGAATTCTGCTCGAATTGTATTGTTTCTGACCAAAGTGAATTCAAGGATTTTTTGAATAATCCCGTAGTAATGAGTTTCACGTTCTTGCGAATGATTGCCCTCATCACAATTTTGGTATTTCATGTTGCTGCGAGAGGACGAAGAGATTCAAATTGAGTTGTACGGAATCGAAAGCCGTTGACATCATATCGACCATAGCTTCTAACGTTATCCACTCCATAGGATAGTTGTCGCAAATCTTCATAGACGTTGGCATCTTTTTTGCACTGTCCAAGATATGAAGTTATTAGAAAACGTAAGCATTCTTAAGTTATAAGAAAATGTTGTTAATATTGATAAGTTAACGAGAAAACGTTACATGATCTCCAAACCAGGAAAGAAAATTAGATCCCCTGTTTATTCCTTTCCGTCGAATCTGTTCTATTTGTTTGCTCGTGGGTTGATGTCTATGTCTCCAATTTTGCTTGTCAAACATACTGCACAAAAGAGAACCTTTTAGAATAGATGTGTTGCAAAAGATGCTGAAAAGCATAAGTGTAGGAGAAACACTTACTTGAAATATTCATCCATTTCATCCATATTAGCGTACATGTAGAAGAACGTAGCACACCTTTCTTTTTCGCTAACTTCGTAGGAAGTGTAACTACCAACAGTAGTGCCTCTTGTTGCAAAAATGGAGAGATCACTACAAGGAGGTTGCTCATCCATATTGTACCACATTGCCAAAGTATTAACATTGTGTTCCTCTACAAAGTAAACACTTGAGAAGTATCCTACTTCCTTAAGAGTAAAAGCTTCGACGATGCAACCTTCAACCCTTGTCCTGTTACCAACCATTGGTTTCAGATATCTGAGTGATCTTTCAATATGATACATCCACCTATATTGCACGGGACCGCCCACTTTCGCTTCAAATGGAATATGAATTAAGAGATGTTGCATTGGATTGAAGAACCCTGGAGGAATTTTTTTCCATCTTACACAAAAGTATCGGAATCTCCTTCTCCAACTTAGTCATCATCTCTGGCGTGATTTCTTTAGCACAGAGTTTCCTATAGAAGTGGTTAAGCTCGGCTAACACCTTTCACACCGCATCGTCAAAGTAGTCTCGAAACATAACAAACAAAAGTCTTTCCATGATTATGTGATAATCATGACTCTTCAACCCAATGAGCTTTCCCGTTTTCACATTCACAGCTCATCTCAGACTAGCTGCATAACCATATGGGAATTTCAACCTTTGCAACCATTTGATAACTTCTTTCTTTTCTTTAGGTCGAAGAGAGAAAGGAGCGCGTGGTTTACCACCATTTTCGAAGAGCTCAAGAGTTTGACGGTTACAAAGCTCGGCGAGATCCTTTCGAGCTTTTAAATTGTCTGTTGTTTTGCTCGTCATGTCCATGCATGTGCTTATGATACATTCGGCCATGTTATGCTCTTGATTCATGACATCAATGTTGTGCCTTAGAATCAATAACTTCACATATGGTACCTCCCAAAGTCCACATATGTGAGTCCAATTATATTTGTCTCCGTAACCTACGAAATATCTAGGACGATCTTCATCTGGCACCAATTTGTCCAACATATCAGATATTTCTGACACGTTAAGATGTTTTGGTGGTCCTTTAGTGACAACAGTGTTCTTTCTGAAGACATTCCTCTGTTGTCTAAACAAGTGATTCGGAGGCAGCCAACGTCTATGACAATTGAAGTAAGATATCTTGCCTCCATGGGTAAGTCGAAAGCAATCGGTATCCGAGGCACATATCGGACACGTCAACTGGCCATTGGTGCTCCATCTAGAAAACATGTCATATGCCGGAAAATCATGGACAAACCAAAAATAAGCAGCTCGAAGGTTGAATTTCTGATTCTTGTAACAGTCGTACGCTTCGACTCCTGTCCACAACATTTTTAACTCTTCGATCAACGGTTTCAACATCACGTTGAGACGTGACCCATGATGATGCGGCCCAGGTACAATAAGGCTAAGAAACATGAACTCATTCTTCATGCAAAAAGCCAATGGAAGATTGTATGAAATGACAAAGACGGGCCAATAGGAGTATGGTGTGGTGTTTGTGCTGAACGGCGTGAAACCATTTGTCGCCAACCTGATGCGAACATTTCTCGCTTCATGACCGATTTTTGGGTCGAACTGATCCAGCGCCTTCCATGCCTCACCATCGGACGGGTGCGTCATGACTCCATTGTTCTGACGCTCACCTTCTTTGTGCCATCTCATGTGTCTGGCCGTTTTTTTGAAAGGAACAACCGCTTCAACCTCGGTGTCACAGGTAAGTAACAAAGTTGCTTACGTGCGACTTCCATCGTCACAGTATCACCATCGTTATTAACAATTTCGACAAACCTCGATTGATAGTATTTTAAACATTTGTTCTCATTGGCATGCTCTCTCCAGAAAAGCATGCAGTTGTCTGGGCACACATCAATCTTCTTGTAGTTAATACCGAGACTGGAAAGAATTTTCTTCGACTTATACATATCTTTAGGCACTTTGTTGGGATGTGGAAGGGCATTGTTGAACAAATTGATGAGCTCGTTGTAACAATTATTAGAAAAGAAGAACTTATACTTAATTGTCATAAGTCTAGTCACAAAATTGAGGATCGTCATTGAATGTAGGCCTAGAGGGGGGGGTGAATAGGCCTTTTTGATTTTTCTCGGTTCCTGTAACACTCAACAACAAGGTCAATACCAGAGATATCGGACTAGTCCGGTAAAGTGCGGACTAGTCCGGTTTTCACGGGCTAAGTTGATCAAGTTCGGTCAATTTGATTGATTCGTAAATGTTTGCAGCGGAAATATAAACTTGAATGACAGTTTAATAGTTGTATATCAAATTCTATTACAATTAAGGCTCTTGTTTAACAAATTAACTCAAATTGAACAAAGTGAATCAAACCCTAGATTAAGTTGATCAATTAAGATGAAGAACACAAAAGGACAAGACACAAGATTTATCCCGTGGTTCGGCTACCACGAAGGCAACCTACATCCATGTTGAGGAGCCCACAAAAGGACCGGGTATTCTCCAACCCTTCCCTCGTCGGATCGCCACGAAGGCCAATCCTCTTCCACTAATCACAAAGGGATAAATAACCAAGTTGAAGGGGCGTTCCCACACGTTGAGAGCTCCCTTGATTACAACTTACAAAGCCACCAATAACACACTCGAAAATTACAAATTGAAACGCAAGAGTGTGTTAGAGAATCAAACCAAGTGCTCAATGATGTGTGCCAAGTGTCTCTCCAATGATCTAGAAGTGATCTTCAATAGATTGATCGATTTTGCACTTAATTTCATGGAGAGAGGTGGTTTTTGAGTCTCTTGGGAGGTGTGACGGCGCTAGGGTTCGAGAGAGTGTAAAAGTGGGCCATGCACCTCTATTTATATGGGGTTTCTAAAAGTGACCGTTAGGGTTTAGAAAGATTGGACTAGTCCGTGGTGGTCACCGGACTAGTCCGATGTGCTGTGTGTAGCAAACCCTAAGTGTCCAGGAATATCGGACTAGTCCGTTTGAAAACGGACTTGTCCGATTTCGCTACTGGAAATCTTCGGACTAGTCTGATTGCCATCGGACTTGTCCGGACATATGAAACCCTAAGTGTTTAGGATGACAAGTCCGCACTTGGAGGACTTGTCCGATTTAGATCAGTGTGTATATCGGACTAGTCCGTGTAGACACCGGACTTGTCCGAATTGGATCAGAATGAATATCGGACTAGTCCGTATCACAACGGACTTGTCCGATTTTGTGTGACTTGTGCATTGTATTGAGGACTAGTCCGCATTGGGGAGGACTAGTCCGAAGTGGATCAGAAAGATATCGGACTAGTCCGGTGGAGACCGGACTTGTCCGATCTAGTGCAGAATGTGATATCGGACTAGTCCGGCTGTTATCGGACTAGTCCGGTCCTGTATAACTTTGTGCATTGTGTGTGTGTGCTTGAAAGTGATTGAGCTCTTGGGTGTGTTTCCTTAACACACTCCATACATAATAATCTATTATTTTCTTCTCCTTGAGCTCAAATTCACTTTGCTTCTCATTTTCCTCCTTTTCGGCATTTTTCTCATTTTTCATCATTTGCCTGCATTCATCTCAACAAAAGGATTAGGATCCCAATTGCTTGTCATAAATCATCCAAAACCCATAAGGGAGTCCTAGATGCACTTTCAATCTCCCCCTTTTTGGTGATTGATGACAACCAATTGAGATTTCACAAATAAGGCAAAAAATGAGATTTTCATAAAGTATGCACATATGACTCAAAAATACATCAAGCAACAAGAGGATTATCCATATGTGCATTCTTTATGGTGGGATGCATACTAAGTGCATGAATACATTGAGAATGACAGAATTTACATTAACCAAGTGCATATGACATTCCAGGAGCAAAAATGCAGTTTTCATCACACACTTGCAAATAAATTGGGCAATTCATCACAAGACCAAACTTAACATGAAAACAGTGTTAAACTATTACAATCACAAATAAAAGATAAAGAGAACTCTCTCCTCGCACCCTACCACAGCTAAAGCTAAGACTCCCCCTCAATCTCTCCCCCTTTGGGATCAAGACACCAAAAAGAAGGAGAGGAGGGTCCAAGGGTCTTCACTCTTCACAGTCGGTCCTCTCTTCATCGTCTTCATCTTCTTTGCTTTCCGCTTGACGAGGAGGAGAGGGGGGAGGAGCGGAGCTGCTCGAGCCCCCAATGCCAAAGTAGGCAAGCTCGGAGGGGTTCAGAGGCCCGAGCTCGGTGATATCAAGATCAGAATCTTCAGAAATTACTGGAGATCCAATGGGGTTGATCTCCAGCTTTTCACTCAGTTGCTTCACATTGGCTTTGATGTATCTCATATCCTCCTTCCTCTTCTGATTGAGTTTATGAAGCTTTACTTCAGCCTTCTTGCAGGAGGAGAATATGGCGGTCAGGTACTTTAGGATCCCACTAGCTGATCCTCTCTGAGGGGCTTCCCTAGAGGTAGGGACAGCCCTAGCACCGCTTCTTGATCTTGTCGGTGCCTCGGGACTGGAGGCCGGCGAAGGAGCAGCCTGGACACTCACTGGTTGAGGCTTCTGAGGCCTCAAAGGAGTGTGCTCCACATCCTTCACGAACTCAATACCTGTGACTTTCTCAATCATATACATAAGGTAGGGAGCATAGCCACATGACCTGTTGGGCGTGCAGGATATGTTGACCATATCATTCCAAATGTATTCCGCCACATCGAATGGGCGGTCCTTGCTTATCACTCTCATTAGGGTTCGGAGGTAACCCTGCACGCTCCCAGCATCTCCATCTTTAGGAGCAATAGTCTTCCTGAGCACTCTGTTGAGGACCACAAAGAATGGTTTCATGTTCTTTGTAGAGGGAGGGACATACTTTGAGTTCGGCTCATATAGGAATTTCATCCTACCCTTCTCCATGACACCTATGTTGTGGATGATCAGTCTGTCATGTTCAGAGGTGTCCAGATGGAGCAGATTATTGAAGTCCTCTTGAGTGATACTATACTTAGATCCGTGTGTCATCCAAGTAACACTCTCTTCATCCTCACTTGAGAAGTGGCAAGTTGCAAAGAACTGTGCAATCACCTCATCATTCCAGTTATGCCTGAAGGCAAAGAGATCCTTCAGACCATGCCTCTCAGCTGCTGCAATGACTTCATCAAAAGCTGAGCACTTCTTCTTCTCAAGGTGTGCCCAGTCAATCCACTAACTGCGCACCACCGGTGTCTTCATTGGGAGATACACCGATTTGTAGAAGTCTGCATGGAAGTTGCACCAAAATCTGCCATCGACCGCTTGCTTTGGCTTTCCATACCAGTCAATGCTCCTGAACTTGGCCGCTGAATCACTGCCCTTGCCGTTGAACTTCTCCTCAGTAGGGTCCCGGACCCCTTCCCTGGGAGCATGGAGCTTCAAGGGCCCAACTGGCCCCGTTGCTACTCCCTTGCCCTTTCCTTTTGCTTGACGAAGGCTGCTTGTAGACGCAACAGCCTTCGAGGCAGGCTTCTTGACACAGACCTTCCTCTGAACCTGGGGAGGGGAAGTAGCAAGCTCGGAAGGTCTTTCTTGGCGTTTCTTGCCAAGACCTGCCGAGGACCGAGGTGCCACCTCGTGATCCAACTCGGCCTCAAAGTCAAAGATCTCGTTGTCGGAGTTCGACATGACCTGAGAATGATTGAGCAAGAATAATGATAAGTTATACAAGGCATAGGTAAGGCAAGATAGCAATGGATGGCATTAATGAATTAAGGAATTAGGTTTCAGGTTCAGAAACATCGGACTTGTCCGTGCATGGACCGGACTAGTCCGGTGTTCATCCTCAAAAACCTAACAGATTGGTCAAGGGATGATTCCTAATGCAAATCTAGTCTAGCATACACGTAGTACATCAAATAAGCATGTATCTAGTGAAGGATGCTAGGCTATACGATCAACAATGGAGAAAAATAAGATTTCTAGGGTTTTGAAGAAATTTACCGAAGAAATCGATGGAGGCTTGAAGTGTTGGGGGTTGGAGGTCAGACTAGTCCGATAGCTTCAATCCCCAAGAGGTCAAGCTTGATCTCTGCCCAAATGTGGACTTTTTCGACGAAGGGAGGAGAAAATCGCCTTGGGAGCTCGAGCGCAAGAGAGAGGAGGCGTGAGCAAAAGTGGGGATGAGGAGATTAGGTTTTGGTGGCGGCTAGGGTTATGGACACGAAAAATCGGACAAGTCCGGAAATGACCGGACTAGTCTGAAGTCATCCAGAGACCTATATCGAACTAGTCCGTGGTCTATCGGACTAGTCCGGCCTAACCGGCACTCTGCGGACTAGTCTGCATGGGCGGACTAGTCCGGGTAACCACGGACTAGTCCGTGGTCACCAGGAAAGAATTGCATAGCCCATTCATATATATTTGAAGGTTCAATAATAGAGAATAGAGAGGCAAAACAATTCAAGTAATCTTGATGAATTTGACCAGTAAGCATACAACAATCATACAATGATCAAAATTCATCAAGATTTAATAATTGACATAGTTTTTCGAGAGAAAAATGGAGAGGGATGATTTTCACAATTCAATCAACATTTTGAAGCAATCATACAGGTATGCAACTTTTCAAGCCACACTCCAAGAATCAAGAATATTTAGTTCATTTCGGAGTTCGCAAAAATGCTTTTCATCAAGTGGCTTGGTGAATATGTCGGCCAATTGTTTTTGGGTGTTGACATGTGAGATGGTTATGTCTCCTTTCATGGAATGGTCTCTCAAGAAATGATGTCTTATGTCTATGTGTTTAGTCCTAGAGTGCTCAACTGGATTGTGGGCTATTTTAATGGCACTCTCATTATCACAAAGGAGAGGAATACAATTCATATTGTAACCGTAATCCCTTAGAGTTTATCGCATCCAAAGGAGTTGTGCACAACAACTCCCGGCTGCAACATACTCCGCTTCGACTGTGGATAATGCAATGGAATTTTGTTTCTTGGATGACCAAGAAACCAAAGATCTTCCTAGGAATTGGCATGTGCCAGAGGTGCTTTTTCTATCAACTTTGCACCCGGCATAATCTGCATCGGAGTAGCCAATGAGATTGAATTTGGAGCCTTTTGGGTACCAAAGACCAAGGTTGGGTGTATGAACTAAATATCTCAAGATTCTTTTTACGGCTGTCAAGTGACATTCCTTAGGGTTGGCTTGAAATCTTGCACATAAACATACACTCAACATAATATCTGGCCTAGATGCACATAAGTAGAGTAGAGATCCAATCATGGAGCGATATACCTTTTGGTCGACGCTTGGTCCATCTTCATTGAGATCCAAGTGGCCATTCGTAGCCATGGGAGTCTTTATGGGCTTTGCCTTGTCCATGCCAAACTTCTTGAGTATGTCCTGCGTGTACTTGGTTTGGCTTATGAATGTTCCTTCCCTTTGTTGCCGCACTTGGAATCCCAAGAAGTACTTCAATTCTCCCATCATTGACATTTCAAACCCGTCTGTCATAATTCTACTAAATTCTTCACAGAAAGATTGGTTAGTTGACCCAAAAATTATATCATCAACATAGATTTGGCAAATAAAAAGATCATTATCTAGATTCTTAGTGAATAATGTATAATCTACTTTGCCAATTTGAAAACCATTATCAATTAAGAAATCTCTAAGACACTCATACCAAGCTCTAGGAGCTTGTTTGAGGCCATAGAGAGCCTTACGCAGTTTATATATGTGGTCGGGGAACTCTTCGTCTTCAAACCCGGGTGGTTGCTCCACGTACACCTCTTCCTTGATCGGTCCGTTGAGGAAGGCGCTTTTCACGTCCATTTGATACAGCTTGAAATCATGGTGAGTAGCATATGCAAGTAATATTCTAATTGATTCAAGCCTAGCTACTGGAGCAAAAGTCTCATCGAAATCCAAACCTTCGACTTGTGAGTAACCTTTGGCCACAAGTCGTGCCTTGTTTCTTGTCACCACTCCGTGTTCGTCTTGCTCGTTGCGGAAGACCCACTTGGTGCCCACTATATTTGCATTGGGTCTTGCCACAAGTTCCCAAACCTCGTTTCTCTTGAAGTTGTTCAACTCTTCTTGCATTGCCACCACCCAGTCCGGATCCTTCAATGCATCCTCAGTCCTGCGTGGTTCCAAAAAGGAGACAAACGAGTAATGCTCACAAAAATTAGCTATACGAGATCTAGTGGTTACTCCCTTTTGGATGTCACCGATGATTGGGTGATCCCTTTGAATGCATTGGTGTACTCTTGGGTGTGGCACTTGGAGAGTTGTGTGTTGGTGATCATTTTCTTCTCCCCCTGAGTGGTTGCCCTCGTTGATTTGTTGATCATCTTCATGTTCTTGTGATTGATCTTGTATCGAAGCTCCCCCTTGACTGTTGATCTCCTCTTGTGGTTCACTTTCCTCTTGTATTTGTGACGATGACTCTTGTGGTCGAACTTCGCCTAGAGCCATTCTCTTCAATGCTTGATAAGGAGCTTCTTCTTTACCTAATTCACATTGATCAACTTGCTCCTTTTGGGAGCCATTAGTTTCATCGAACACTACGTCACGTGCCACTTCAACAAGTCCGGAGGCCTTGTTGAAAACACGATAGGCGTAAGTGTTTGAATCATAACCAAGCAAGAAACCTTCATCGGACTTCGAAGCGAACTTGGAAGTCCTCGGCTTCTTGTTCAAGATATAACATGGAGAGCCGAAAACTCAAAAATATGAAATGTTTGGTTTGTTACCGGTGAGTAGCTCATAAGGAGTCTTCTTGAGTAGTCGATGAAGGTAGAGTCGATTTGCGGCGTGGCAAGCAGTGTTAATTGCTTCCGCCCAAAATCGATCCGAAGTCTTGTATTCATCGAGCATTGTTCTTTGCCATCTCTATGAGCGTTCGGTTCTTCCTTTCGGCAACTCCGTTTTGTTGTGGAGAGTATGGTGCTGAAAATTCGTGCTTGATTCCCTCCTCATCAAGGTACTCCTCCACTTGTATGTTCTTGAACTCCGTGCCGTTGTCGCTCCGAATACTCTTGATCGATAGTGAGAACTCGTTTTGCGCTCGCTTGAAGAATTTCTTGAGTGTCCCTTGTGTTTCTGACTTGTCATGCAAAAAGAACACCCAAGTGAAGCGGGAAAAATCATCAATAATGACTAAACCGTACTTATTACTGCCGATGCTTATGTAAGCAATTGGACCAAACAAGTCCATATGAAGTAGTTCGAGCGGTCTTGTCGTAGTCATGATGTTCTTTGCGGGATGATGTGCTCCAACTTGCTTCCAGGCTTGGCACGCGCTACAAGGCCTGTCTTTCTCAAAAACAACATCTTTCAAACCTCGGATGTGATCGCCCTTGAGGAGTTTTTGAAGATTCCTCATACCAACATGTGCTAGCCGTCTATGCCACAGCCAACCCATGTTGGTTTTTTCAATCAAGCATGTGTCGAGTTCGGCTTTATCCTTGTTAAAGTCAACAAGGTAAAGCTTTCCCTTCAACATACCCTTGAATGCAACGGAACCATCACTCCTCCTTGAGACGGTCACACCCTCGTTAGTGAACAAGCAATTATAACCTTTGTCACATAATTGAGATATGGACAGCAGGTTATAATCTAAAGATTCAACATGTAAAACATGAGAAAGAGTGTGTTCAGAGGATATCGCTATTTTACCGGTACCAAGCACCCTTCCTTGACTATAATCTCCGAAGTAGATGCCTTCGTTTGGATCCTTGTTTTCTTCATATTCCACGAACATCCTCCTTTCTCCGGTCATGTGGTTGGTGCATCCACTGTCTAGCACCCATTTGGATCCACCGGAGGAATAGGCCTGCAGAAACAAATTATGCCTTGGTTTAGGTACCCAAGCTTGCTTGGGTCCTTGGAGGTAAGTTACAATACATTTGGGCACCCACACATGGGATTTTGTATTCCCATGGCGTGGCCCAGCATACACTGCTACAATAAGCCTCATCACAGGCGGCTCCAAACCTATTATCACAGACGGCTTTTAAAACCGCCTGAAACGAAGAGTCTGTGATAATCCGCAATTTCACAGGCGGAGAAGTGAAACCGCCTGTGAAGACTAATTATCATAGGCGGTTCTTCACTAAGGATAGCCGCCTGTGAAGACCGATTATCATAGGCGGTTCTTTACTTAGGCTAGCCGTCTGTGAAAATACTTTATCACAGATGGGTCGTGCAACATATATAACCGTCTGTGATAAACATCTTATCACAGACGGTTATTGAAGAATAACTAACCGTCTATGATAAGAAGTCTTCACAGGCGGGTATTGAAGCATAACTAACCGCCAATGATAATTTGTCTTCACAGGCGGATTTTGAAGCATAACTAACCGCCTATGATAATGAGTCTTCACAGTCGGGTATTGAAGCATAACTAACCGTCTATGATAATGTGTATTCACAGACGGATTTTGAAGCATAACTAACCGCCTATGATAATATGTCTTCACAGGCGGGTTTTGAAGCATAACCAACCGTCAATGATAATGTGTCTTTACAGACGGTTATTGAAGCATAACTAACCCGTCTATGATAATGGTGTTATCACAGACGGAGTTTACCTATATCAGCCGTCTGTGAAGACCCTTTAACGCAGCCGGTTTCTACCATAACAGACACCGCCTGTGAAAATTAGGTTATCACAGATGTTTCTTTACTTGTATCTAGCCACCTGTGATAATTGTTTTTCACAGTCATGCAGTACTACTGCTGTTATTTCTAATTTCCAGGTCAATTCAATATAATCACAGAACAAAAAACAACAATCATCACAGAACAAAAGACAACAATATTATCATCACAGAAGTCAATTTCACTAAAACAATATACATACACACAAGTTACAGATACAATTTCATCTCAAAGTTTACAAGTTTTCACTAAAAACTGTTTAGATTGGTATAGTCGGAAAGTTCTGGCACATCAGCTGCTGAACCTCTCTTATCAAAGAACTTCCCCGTTTTGTGCAAAATTTCGCGACGAATGAACTGACAGAGTTCAGAAGCAATCCTATCGGCTCCTCCATCAGGAATACTTCTACAAACCGGCCATTCTTCGTTCAGATTCTTCTTGTGCTGCAATATAACACATAACAAGGTTTAGAATGTGTTGGTTTGAACAATCTCAAAGTATAGATCAAAGTGAGAGTATACAAGAATTTAGTAGGTATTTTTGGAGCAGTTGTACTATGAGCAATTGAATTTTGAAGTTGGAATCAAAATATGAAAATAATGTTTCTGGTAATATTGAACAGCAGAGAATATAAGCATTAAACTATGCTAGTTACAATGAAAATGAAACACAAAAGTAAGAAAATAAGGTATCGACATTAAGGATAACTTACATCCTCACGATTGACTCTATATACGGCGGCGGTCCGAAGATGCTCGCATACATAATACCCGCATAAGACACTCCCAGCAGGCTGCTTCGGACAAGCATAATACGTTTTAATGTCCAATGCATTCGTATTAGGAGGTCTCTGACCGCCAAGCTGTTCCGCGTAAAACCGCCAAGCGCTGTAATACAAGAAATGTCATATAAAACTTGTCAACACATTCTAAATGTGCGTAAATTAAAATTATTGAATAAACGTACTTTTTCAAAATGGAAAGGAAATCTTTGTAACGATCTGGTGGGTAATCGGCCGAGTCCAAGACTGTTGCCATTCCCTGCGTTGGCTTGATGAAGATCATTATGTAGTGATTACTGCAAACATACAAACACACGTGTTAACAATTACCAATAATTGCTATTTCAATGCCATGTGTCGAACTTACTCGAAGTGGTACGGAGCCTTTACGAGGTCCTGGCCGTCTCTGACAAAGTTAAACATCGCATGCCCTATGTAAGCTGCAACTTCTGCCTTTCTATCATTCTTAAGTTTTGCAATTGCTCTTTCAAAATCTTTTTTTTTCATGTGTTTGTACTGGCTTGATTCTCGATTCGCCTGGACGTCGAATAGCGACTTTGCAATCCTAGTAGGGTCAAGGATACCTGTCTTGTGCGCCAACTTTTCATTATCCATGTATTGCATCCTATTGAAGAAGTCTAGAATTGTTATAATCTCATGAAATGCGTATGCGTGTAGTAAGAAAAGCAAATACAAAATATTAGAGCACTTACAAGCACCAGACGAGCAGCAGGTTGATTTCGAGCATGCCCCGATGGAAAAGGGAAAGCAGCTCGTCAAATAAAATGACTCGTTTATCTACTCCAGTGCTCCAGAATGCTTCTTTTGGAATACAAAATGTGACGCAATTAAGACCATATTTTGTGCTGGCAGTGATGTACCACTCATGCATTCTTCTGAGCGCGACGGGTTGTTTGCTAAGTTGTACGGATGTCATTAACGGCTTCCCATTCTCAAATTTAGGAGGAACATCCTCAAGCTTGTATATTGGAACTCCTGGTTTAACTAAAGCCGTCCGCCGATTATACATGACACCGTCTTCTTCCCACTCCTCGATATCTTCTAATGCTGGCTCATGAGAAGAACGAGATGCACTCGATTTTCTAATATTTTCCTTCATAGCTTCCAAATACTTTGTCACTTCTGATGAAGGTTTCTTATTTTCGTATGAGCTAACTTTGACAGGCACTGATGATCGAGGAGTAGTCGTCGGAAGTTGGACACTGGCTTGTTGTTGAACCTGTTGTTCAACTGATTGCTCTTTACTCCCAGCAGCTGGCTCTGGTACTACTTCAAGCTGTTGCTCAACTAGTTGCTCTTTACTAGCAACAGCTTGCTCTGGTACTGCTTGAAGTTGTTGTCCAACTTGTTGTCCAACTTGTTGCTCTCACGACTGTCACATGATGATGACAATTTTCCTTGCCATTGCAATAAGAGTAATCAAACCTGAGCATATAAAAGTTGTCATCACACGTTTGTGTTACTTCTTCAATGCATTATCGCAAAAGGTGATAGCACGTGAAGATTTAGACTATCTGAAAACATACATTGTCGAGACAATGTGCAAGCTTGAGATGTGTTTCCCACCATCCTTTTTTGATATGCAAGTACACCTAATCATACATCTTGTTGATCAGATAAAAGCATTGGGGCCACTATATTTACATCATATGTTTTCGTTGGAGAGATATTTAGGAGTATTAAAAGGTTATGTGCGGAACCGTGCTCACCCAGAGGGTTCAATTATGGAAGGATACACCACTGAAGAAGTGATTGAGGGTTGCGCTGATTACATCAAAGATGGAAAATCGATAGGTGTGCCTATACCGGTACATGAGGGTAGACTACGTGGGAGAGGCAAAGTGGGTAAGAAAACTTTTATTGTTCAAGATTACAAGAATGTACACCGTGCACATTTTGGTGTACTACAACAGCTCGCAATAGCTGAGCCGTACATCGAGGAACACCAAATTGAGCTTCGTGATAAAAACCAAGACCACAAAGAGGACTGGATCATGAAAGAGCACAGAAGATGTTTCACTGAATGGTTAATGGACAAAAATATATCATACGGAAACACTATAGAAGAGGCAACAATGAAAAAGTTAGCTTGTGGCCCATCTGCTTTGGTAACATCATGGCAAGCATATGACATCAATGGTTACACATTTTACACTAAAGAAAAAGACGGTAAGAGTGTTGCACAAAATAGTGGTGTTCGTATTGAGGCTTATGATTCACAAGGGCAGAAGACCACATACTTCGGGTTCATAGAGGAAATATGGGAACTCGATTATGGCGAAAGAATGGTAATGCCCGTATTTAAGTGCCAATGGGTCAAACATCCTGATGGTTTGAAAGTGGACAATTACGGACTGACACTGGTAGACTTGAATAAAGTGGGTTACAAAGATGACCTGTGGGTTCTCGCCGATAATGTTGCACAAGTTTTTTATGTTCAAGATCCAGAAACTGAGAAGTTGCACGTAGTTGTTTCTGGAAAGCAAAATATTGTTGGGGTTGACAATGTGGGAGATAATGAAGAGGAATATAATCAGTATGAAGAGATGTACCTTTTCACCGAACCAGAAAACATCAAGCGCGTAGAGAGAAGCATTAAAAAGAATTTGAAACCCTATATGCGAGAAGATGTCAATGCTGGAAAAAATGTATATAGCAATGCGAGATGATATATATTGTATATATTTGTATCTTCTGAAATCAACTTAGAACAATGTTGGTATATGGATTGTGTCCTTTTGCATTTGTGTACATATGCGTTTGGACTCAATGATTTGGAAGTTTGGAAGTTTGGTCTTTCTTCAGATAATGATGTCTCGGGCGTGTAGCCGATTGAAGGAGGAGCGCTTGGCGTGGCGCAAGAACCATCCCCATGTATGTACATATGGCACACCGGTCACATGGTTGTATATACATATGTATCTGTGATGGACTGATGAACTTAACTGTAGTTTGTTTTTCCGTGTTGTTTGTTTTTGGTATTTTCAATTTCTCCGCGTAGGGTTTCTCTGCGAAGCCTGAATCGGGAGATTTATTGAAGTGGCAGTGCATCGTCCCCGGTAAAGAAGGGGTAAGTCATGAAGAACAAGCACAATATGAGTTTAACTATCGTCCTCCTATTAATAAATTTCTTTTGCAGACTGAATGGGAAGATGGTTACTACCCCCTGACAATCTCCTTCTCTGAGGACTATCCCTTGGTGCCTCCAAGATGCTCCTTTCCAATTGGGTTCTTCCACCCAAATGTCCATCGTTCGGGAGCACTCTGCATCGGGATTCTTGATCAAGAGACTGTAAGATAGACCTATTTTGTTCATGTAATTATTACTTATAATTTTTGTCAAACTTATTTGAACTGGTTTCTTATATTGCTTAAATTATATTTCGTAGGGGTGGTGCAGTGCTTTTACAATCAAAACTATACTACTTGAAGTTCAGCGTTTGCTGCATCAGCCAAATGTGCCTGATGTTGAAAATGATTGCTATAATCTACTTATCAAGGTTAGATGACACTTTGACTTAGTGACCAATGTAGGTTATTCATTCCTCCTTCGACATTTGTTAATTTAAATAATGTCAATATTTTCAGGATCCAGCAGAATATAAGAGACGTGTTCGGGAGCAAGCAGGACGGTACAATTTAGATTGATCGATGGGAGCTTCATCGTCGATCTACAATGAATGTAGCATGATTTTTGTTCAGTGTGTAAAGAAATTATCTTTGAACAATTGTAAAGCCTCTAATGGTGTATTATCACAATTAAGCCAGCCTCACTGGTGATCGAGCATTTCCTATAATGCATTACTGTACTAGTATCCGCTAGCTCATCTGTGTTTTTTCCTGATACAATTTTGCCTGCACGACTACATGCGGCTGTGATATATAATTGCAACTAGATCCCTGTAATTTCAATGAAAACCGTTTATGATAATTAAACAATGACCGCCACTGAAAATACATGATCTTCTCAGGCCGTTGTTAATCAAGAACCGGCTATGAAGTTCATTGCATTACAGACGGTTATTAATTAAGAACCGCCAACGAAGATCATGTATTTACTCAGACGGTTGTTCCTTAAAATCCATCTGTGAAGTTCATTGCATTACAGACGGTTATTAATCAAGAACCGCCAACGAAGATCATGTATTTACCCAGACGGTTGTTTCTTAAAATCCGTCTGTGAAGTTCATGGCATTGCAGACGGTTGATAATTAATAACCGTCTGTGAAGATCATGTATTTACCCATACGGTTGTTTCTTAAAATCCGCCTGTGAAGTTCATTGCATTGCAGACGGTTAATAATTAATAACCGTCTGTGAAGATCATGTATTTACCTAGACGGTTGTTTCTTAAAATCCGTCTGTGAAGTTCATTGCATTACAGGCGGTTCTTAATTAAGAACCAATTCTGAAGATCATGTATTTACCCAGACGGTTGTTCTTTAAAATCCGCCTGTGTTGTTCTTTCATCACAGACGGTTATTATATCATTCGTCATCACAGTCGCATATTTTTAAGGACCGCCTGTGTTTGAAAAATTGAGGCGCCTGTAAAAATGCTTTTTGTAGTAGTGATAATAAGCATAAACTTTACCAAGATTGTTTCTCATTAATACATAAGAGGCATCAAAGGTTTTGAACAAAAGTTGCTGTTGTTTATGGATCGGACTAATCTGGGTGACCGAACTTGTCCGGATGACCGGACTTGTCCGGACCACAACCGGACTAGTCCGGTGTTCATGAGAGTTCAGGTTCTTAATTTTCGAGTTACCAGGTTGTGAGGGTCCTCCCTTCACAAAGGTAATCCTTCCCTTGTTATTCTTATGACTTCCAGCATTTTGCTTTCCATCATAAGAGTAACCAATGCCATACTTGACATATGGAGGTCTTTGGACCAAGTATGCACTACGTGCATAGTTGATCCTCTCCTTGTCAAATATTCCACATTGGGTAGGATTTTTATCCTTTATGGAGGTAGGCTTTTCTTTTAACCTGGTGTTGATTTTACCACATTTGCATATATGAACAAGATTAGTTGAAGTGGGTTGAGAAGGTAGACTTGAAGAGGATGAAGATTCACTTAGCTTGAGTGACTCAACTTGCACTTCAAGGATCTTGTTAACCTTGATCAGGTTATTAAGTTGATCCTTGATTGCAACGTTTGAGTTGGTTAACTCTAAGCAAGTTTTCTTGCTTGAAGCTAGCTCAAGCTCTAGTGAGCTGTTTTTCTCCTTTTCAAGAACTAGAATATTGTCAAGTTCGACATGCTTCTCCTTTTGGGAGATAATCATGTCCTCTTGATGATCAATTAGCCGTTCCTTCTCAACAAGTTGGTCAAGTAAAAATTTCATTTTAGCAGCAGTTTTTCTATCTAATCCAATTAACATATCTTCATCATCACTATCTAGTTCATCATTACTTGAGTAGGAATGCATGGAAGGAGTTTTGATGTTTACCTTGCGTTTACCTTCCTTTGCCATGAGGCAAGTGCCATGTCCCTTCTTTGTACCGAGCGTGGGGAAGAGTGTGGGTTTCTTGGACGTGCTTTCAATGGCTATGCTAGCCATCTCTTCTTCATCGGATGATGAGGACTCATCGTTTGAGTCCCACTCCTTTCCAATGTGTGCTTATTCAGCTTGTTTCTTCTTCTTGAAGAATTTCTTCGGTTGAGGCTTGGCTTCTTTATTCTTCTTCTTGTTGTCCTCATACGGGCAATCAACTATCAAGTGGTTATACTCACCACAATTATAGCACGCCTGCCTCATCTTCGGCTTTGTCCTCTCCTTGTACTTGCCTTCACTTGATTTTGTTCCTTGTCTTTTCTTCAATATTCTTTTGAACTTTTTCATGAACAAAATCATATCCTCTTCATCCAGCTCACTACTTTCATCATCGCTGTCCTCCTCAAGCTGTGCTTCTCTTGCTTCTTTGGATAGTGGCTTGAGTGTGGACTTTAAGGCAACTCCCTTCTTCTTGGCCGATGTGAGGTCGGCTATTTCTTTGACGTGCTTGGCTTGTTTCTCCATCATCTCAAAGTTGATGATTTTGCCAAGCAATTCATCTGGAGTCATCCTCTTGTACCCGGGACTTTCTCTGATCATAGAGCATAGCGTGACATTGCGAGGCATAAAGGCTCTAAGGATGAGCTTTACAACCTCGTGGTCATTCCACTTCTTGCTCCCATATGATCGAACTTTGTTTACCAGTGTCTTCAATCGGTTGTACATGTCCTGGGGAGACTCGTCTTCCTCAATTGCGAACCTTCCTAGTTCGCCTTTGATCATTTCAATTTTTGCCTCCCGCACATGTCGGTCACCTTCATGGGCTGTTTGTAGTGTGTCCCATATTTCCTTGGCAATCTCCAGTCCGTCCTTCTTTGTGAATTCATCTCGACTTAGAGAGGAGGTGATTACGGCTGCGGCTTGAGCATTTCTGTGGATGGCTTGCTCTTGACTTGGGGTGAGCTCTTCATCGTCATCTGGGATGTCTATTCCTGTGCACACAATATGCCATAAACTTGGGTTAAGGGAAATCAAGTGCATCTTCATATTTTGCCTCCACATGGAGTAATCACTCCCATCGAAGTGTGGGGCTTTTCCAAGAGGAATAGACAGGTAATGGCTGTTGTTTGAATTTAAACGATCATAGTTAAAAGGATATCGGGAGTAGTCAGTGTGACTACTCCCCTTCTTCTTTTCTTCAACTTTAGCTTTCCCTTTGGAAAGTGCTTTCTTTCTGAGGAGTGCTTTCAGCTCCAGCGTCTCCTCGTCATCATCATCAAAGTCCTGAATTGCTTCGAGATACTTTTCCAGCTTTTGGTTCTTGTCGTTGTTCACTTCTTTCTGGTTGTTAATTTTCTGAACTTCCTTCATGTCCGACATGATCTCTTTGAGTGGTTGCACTCTTTCTTGAAGAACCTTCTCTGATACCAATTGAATGTAGGCCTAGAGGGGGGTGAATAGGCCTTTTTGATTTTTCTCGGTTCCTGTAACACTCAACAACAAGGTCAATACCAGAGATATCGGACTAGTCCGGTAAAGTGCGGACTAGTCCGGTTTTCACGGGCTAAGTTGATCAAGTTCGGTCAATTTGATTGATTCGTAAATGTTTGCAGCGGAAATATAAACTTGAATGACAGTTTAATAGTTGTATATCAAATTATATTACAATTAAGGCTCTTGTTTAACAAATTAACTCAAATTGAACAAAGTGAATCAAACCCTAGATTAAGTTGATCAATTAAGATGAAGAACACAAAAGGACAAGACACAAGATTTATCCCGTGGTTCGGCTACCACGAAGGCAACCTACATCCACGTTGAGGAGCCCACAAAAGGACCGGGTCTTCTCCAACCCTTCCCTCGTCGGATCGCCACGAAGGCCAATCCTCTTCCACTAATCACAAAGGGGTAAATAACCAAGTTGAATTGGCGTTCTCACACGTTGAGAGCTCCCTTGATTACAACTTACAGAGCCACCAATAACACATTCGAAAATTACAAATTGAAACGCAAGAGTGTGTTAGAGAATCAAACCAAGAGCTCAATGATGTGTGCCAAGTGTCTCTCCAATGATCTAGAAGTGATCTTCAATAGATTGATCGATTTTGCACTTAATTTCATGGAGAGAGGTGGTTTTTGAGTCTCTTGGGAGGTGTGACGGCGCTAGGGTTCGAGAGAGTGTAAAAGTGGGCCATGCACCTCTATTTATATGGGGTTTCTAAAAGTGACCGTTAGGGTTTAGAAAGATCGGACTAGTCCGTGGTGGTCACCGGACTAGTCCGGTGTGCTGTGTGTAGCAAACCCTAAGTGTCCAGGAATATCGGACTAGTCCGTTTGAAAACGGACTTGTCCGATTTTGCTACTGGAAATCTTCGGACTAGTCCGATTGCCATCGGACTTGTCCGGACATATGAAACCCTAAGTGTTTAGGATGACAAGTCCGCACTTGGAGGACTTGTCCGATTTAGATCAGTGTGTATATCGGACTAGTCCGTGTAGACACCGGACTTGTCCGAATTGGATCAGAATGAATATCGGACTAGTCCGTATCACAACGGACTTGTCCGATTTTGTGTGACTTGTGCATTGTATTGAGGACTAGTCTGCATTGGGGAGGACTAGTCCGAAGTGGATCAGAAAGATATCGGACTAGTCCGGTGGTGACCGGACTTGTCCGATCTAGTGCAGAATGTGATATCGGACTAGTCCGGCTGTTATCGGACTAGTCCGGTCCTGTGTAACTTTGTGCATTGTGTGTGTGTGCTTGAAAGTGATTGAGCTCTTGGGTGTGTTTCCTTAACACACTCCATACATAATAATCTACTATTTTCTTCTCCTTGAGCTCAAATTCACTTTGCTTCTCATTTTCCTTCTTTTCGGCATTTTGCTCATTTTTCATCATTTGCCTGCATTCATCTCAACAAAAGGATTAGGATCCCAATTGTTTGTCATAAATCATCCAAAACCCACAAGGGAGTCCTAGATGCACTTTCAGTCATTTTTGTGTGTCCATGCAGCGGCTGTTCTAAATATTTTAGAAGTTTGAAGAACTCTTTAACCTCCGCTGTTTGAGGATCCTCCGTAAGCTCTGGTTGTATAGCTTGCAACATCTCATCTATCATGTCAACCTCTATGGCATCATCATTTTCTGCTTCCACTTCTTGTACAGCTTGAAAGCTGTCTCGCTGTGGAAGTTCTACAACTCATAATTTGACACATATCCATTTCGACATAAGTACATCATAAGTTCCACTTTGTCCAAAAACGTTCCGTTCCGGTATATCGTACATGGGCACCGCACTTTATCGCTATTTGACAACAAAAAAAACTCATTCAACAAAAGCTTTTGTTTTGGTGTACCACTCATCTGTGTGACCATCAATTATGTTCTTCCAACTAGTATACATCCAACTACGATCTTCGCCCATGTTTGACTCTGCAGTTTAAAGCCGGACCAATTATAGTTAGTTTTTTGTTAATTTATGCACGACAAAAAATACCGCGTTTCTCAGTTCACCGCCGACACGAGCTTCCTCCGCATGCCGCCCCCCGCCTCGAGCTCCTCTGTCGGCGCGAGCTCCTCTCAGCGTGAACTCCTCCGCATGCCGCATGCCTCCCCAAGCTGCGCCGCCGCCCTGAGTTGCGCCGCCACCCCGGTCTCCTCTGCTCACCCCTACACATGACCCACCTCTCTTATCTTCCTCACACAACACTGCCACCACCTCCTCCTCTATCTCCTAGAGCCACCGGCGACGCCGCGGCACCTGACAGCCGACCGCCCCCGACGTCGCCCTCCTCATGGCACAATTAACCACTTAAGCATAATTAGATAAACCACTTAAGAAAATTAACCACTTAAATAATTAAGCAAATTTAAGCAATTTAAGTATAATTAAATAAACCACTTAAGCATAATTAAGAAATTAAGTATAATTAAGTAAATTAAGCATAATTAAGGCTCCTCACAACTCACATGTCACATTAATAGCCACACTGACTCAAGTAACTACATTATTTACTTCGGCAATTCTACTGAAACCAATTACCACAACATGCAGATGAATAGAACTCTAACCACTTTAATTCATAAATTAAATGAGATCAGACTACACACTTAAGGACACAGATTAAATTACGTTTGAGTCAGAACAAAAGTAAGGAAATGTCCAGAGCCTTGTTTAGGCGTTAATTTATGGGTTCACTATACCACCATAGATTTTTGCTATAACAAAAACAATCAGACCATCATCCTAAATCAAAAGTATCTTGTACTGTCCCAAGTGCAGCAGTTTTTTAATACCAATTTAGCTGCACACAACTGCAACAGGTTGACCCAACCTAGTCCTTGTTTCCAGTGAGAATATTGTGATTTTTGACATTTCCTACTAGAGTTAGTTCCTTGTAATTCTTCCTTTGACACCAATGGTAGATAGGAACATAACTGTCTAACTACATCCTAAACCCAACTCATGTGGCAGTTTCGTCGGTGAACAACCCGGTCCTTATAACCTTCTACAAACAAGCCAACCAATATGTAAAATACCTACCAAAGCCGATCGGACGGATGGGGGGGGGGGCTGCCCGCCGGCATGGAGGGGGGAGGGAGGAGGTGGCGCCGCGGTGGTGAGGGAGGGGGGGGGGGGTGCCGACCAGCATGGAGGGGGAGGGAGGAGATGCGAAGGTCTTACCTGGCGCGGCGGGGCGCGACCGGAGCGGCGCGGGCGGCGGCGTGGGAAAGCGAGAAGCAGCGGGGAAAAAATAATAAGGCACGCTTGCGCATGTGCCTCACATGGTTAGGTTAAATTCATAACTTACATCAGTGGCCGTTATTTACGTCGGCCGACGTCATGGACGACGTAAGTAAAAGTGAACTTCCGTCGATCTCGTTACTTACGTCGGCTGCGTGCGACGACCGACGTCAGTTACGTTTATTACGGTCAGTTTATTTACTTATGTCGGCCGTGAGACCGCGGCCGACGTAGTTTAGTTTACTTATGTCGGTTGCCAGGCCCCGATATAATTTACGCATCTTACGTCGGCTGGCACACGTAAGTTGTACTGACCGACGTAATTTTTCACGTTTCCTGTAGTGGTCTATTGGTGTCAAACTTAGTTCTAATTGCCGATCATCTAATGGATGTGTTTCTAATAGTCCATCATCGAATGGATGTGTTATAAAAACATAAATTAATGGACTATATATCGCATTAATGGATGTGTTACACATTATTGATGTAGAAAATGTTTATAGATATGTTAATCAAAAACTGTTATAAGTTTTCAGTGGCAGTCCTTAATTAAAAGACGTATGTGATAATAGTATTTCTAAATATCTCCTCATGCGACTCCTCAACTTCCCAGGCGGTGATTAATAGGCTGCCGTCTGAGAAAATTATTTTTAAAATTATTTAAAAAGTTTTCACAGGTGGTTTTTAATGGACGGGCCGCTTGTGATATGAAACTTCTATAAATGAAGTGTTGGTGCACCCCGCAACCCTAAGTCTGCGAAAGTTTTTATTTTGCCGCAAAGCCCTCCCTCGCCACCGTCGCCGCTGAGCGTCGTTCTCACCCTCACCGTCCTCCCCCTCGCCGTGGTTGCCCTTTCCGTCCTCACCCTCGCCGTCCTCAAACTCGCCGTTCTCGCCCTCGCCGTAGTCGCTCTTATCGCCGTCGCCGTCCTCATCCTCACTGTGGTCGCCATCCTCAACCTCGTTGTGGTCGCCATCCTAACCCTCGCAGTCCTCACCCTCGACGCCCTCAAGTGAAGATTTTTTGCTTTTTGTATTGTTACTTTTTATAGATTTTCCATATACACATTAAAGTTACGGTCATATATTTGTTGTCTGTATTGTTACTTTGTATAAATTTTCTATATACGCATCAAAGTTATGGTCACATATTTGCTGTTTGTATTGTTACTTTGTATAAATTTTCCATATACACATCAAATTTACGGTTATATTTGCGTTTTGTATTGTTAATTTGTATAGATTTTCTATATACGCACCAAAGTTATGGTCACCTATTTGCTCTTTGTATTATTACTTTGTATAGATTATTCATGTGGGTTCCATGACCTTGATCGTAGACAAAACTATGGAGAATTTATTAGTCGTCCTTGATAGTTATGATAGTGTGGAAGTATTGACTTTTCTCTTTGTCTTCATTGGCAGTTTTTGCTCTCGGCCCTGCAATAAACTAACATTCAATTCATTTGGAGAACTCAAATTTCAGTTTAAAAAGCTTGATGAAATGATTGCAGCTCGATCTAGATTAAATTAACAAAGCAACTATGACTTGGAGCCTATGCTAATGTTATGTGACATCTTAATAGCTAAAAACTTCACTGAATTTGACGGTATAGTACTGCAGGCTTCTAAGATTGGTTATAATTATTTGTACATTGTGGTGATAAAACGATGATGCTACTAATATGATTATACATTCTTTTTGAAGCTTAAAGCTGGAAATGGAAAATACATTTTGAAGAACTGTGAAGAATTGTTAATGATTCAGATTGCAGTTTGGAAAGCTTGATGAAATGATTGCAGCTCGATGTAGATTAAAGGAACACAATCGTTTCTATTCATTGCAATGTTAGTGAGAGAAAAGTTGCAATGTAAAAACTACGAATTGCAATATATGAACAATGATTTGCAATGTATCAATTATTAATTGTAATGCATGAACTATAATTTGCAATATATCAACTATGAATTGCAATGTATGAATGATGAATTGCATTGGATATATTGTGATTGCTGTTATTTCAATCTGAGCAGTAAATTATAAATAATAGCCTTTAATAATTCTGTATATGTTCATATCGACGTTGTACGTAAAGAATCGTCTGTGATAATGCTTTATCACAGACGGCACGTCATACGAAAAGAACAGCATGTGGAAAAATCATTAGTACATGCGGTTTGTAAAGGCCGCCTGAAAAATGGCCGACCTTCACATGCTTTTTGTTATAGAGAATTTTAAATTTCTCATGTAATATTATGTTTAGAGCCGTCTGAAATAAATATTTTTATAGTAATGGTAACATCCTCCTGTTTGCTGATCCGGCGGACATGCCTGATCATCGTATCGGTAGGCGGTAGCGAGTTTTCACCACCTCCGTCCGGTGACCGCGTTGACGTGGCCATGACCAAAACTCGAGTATATTAGCATCGTACAGGTCGTCGTAGACACTCTCCACGAGTCCAAACACTATTTAAACTTTTCTCTCTCCTTAATCCAGCCTGTCTTAAGCTCCTGCTCTCCTTATACTATCGTTATTTGTGGTCGAGTAAAGTGCGTCTTTGGAAGATCCCTCCTCTACCTATTCGTGAAAATGAAAGGGGCGCTATTTTCAAGTTCAAGACTATGCTGCATATGTTCAAACATACATGTATCTTTACTGTTATACCTAAGGGTCTATTTGAATTTCAAGTGCATAAAATTTTCTTAAATTTCAGACACCGGATAGTTAGTAACTAATTACTACAATTAATCATTAATCCTTATAATTAACCTTAATTCTATATGTTAATCAATCATAATTTTTTTATTTGATTATTTTACAGTAACATAATCCTACAAATTACAAATTAACAACTAAAAAATAACAAAAAAACAAAAAGAAATTTATGTGTTGCCAAGCCAGCCTAAGAGTGCGGCTGTGGCCTGACGGCAGGCGCCAATTCAAGCGCCTATAAAAGAGAATTCCCCTATACCTAGTCTTCTTCCTGCAAAACCGTGTGTGGACATCGCTTGCTTGCAGGTTTGTGGGTGGGAATATCAATATTTCTGTGGAAGAAATTTGGAAACGGTTGTCCACCTATTCGTTGAATGCCCTTACGCACGCACAATATGGGCAAAAGTAAGCTACTATGAGTTGATCGGTTGCATCTAAAAGCTTAAGTTGATGGAGAATGGTAGATAATTCACGTATATACTCCAACATTCTCCTCACGTGAGGTTCTCTTGGACCTTAAAAGTAAAAATAGTAGTGAACTTGTACCTGCGAGGATTCGAACTCGAGACATCTGTCTCTGATACCATATTAAGCTACTATGCACCGATTTATTGCACCAAAAGACCTAAGTTGATGGGGAATGTGTCACACCCGGTTTTACTAAGAATAAAACTAGTTGTATAATACATGTATGCTGGGATCAGTTTCACCATACATGTATAACAAATAATGATAAATAGTTCTATATCGAATACAAACAATACTTATACCTTCAAAAGAGTTTTGAATAGCAGCGGAAGAGAAAAATCTCTAGGAGAACCACAGGCAAATCGACTGGTAACAGCGCGGCCTATGCACTGTCTTCACTTGTTACTGTCCACATTAGATCTTGTCTTCACTGAGCAACATATCAAAAGTACAACAAAGCGAGTGTGAGTACCATCTCGTGGTACTCAACAAGTGTGAGAAATAAATTACATGTAGGCCAATCAAAAAGGAAAGCCTGATAGTGGTTTAAGCACTAAGCATTAAATCTATTCTTAGCTTTCATTAGCAACCTATATCTAAGTGAATGTTCCCAATCATAACAACAATAATAGTAATGTAATAATATCAATATCATTCTCAACCATCATCTCAATCATCAACTAATTATGAACTCAGCCCCAAGACGCTACTCACCGTGAGCACGGCTGTCTAGACAGTTTACCAATCTTTGCAGAGAATGTACCCTTTACCCACAAGCAGTGATTTCATCCCCTGTTGCTAGGTGGACTGAATAAACCTCCCTGGTGCTAGCGGCGGCCAACCACATTACACACTTCCGTAGGTGTGTGGCTAGGAGATCACTACATGGACTTTACAAAGGTACTCCTGACTAGTGCTAGCCCTCTAAGGTTTCCACCACTGAGGTATTCCCGGAGTAACCCTCTGCCTCAAAGCCCCCTCTTGAGCCTTGCGGTTCCCAAAGCAGTACCCCTGCATCATTTCCCGCACCATCCAACTACTAGCATTTTGTCGGGAGAAACCTAATTAATTAACCAAGCCGCCCTATCTCAGTCTCGTGGTAGTACTATGGAACTTAGAGGCTTCCTCCATAAACTGGTCCTTAGAATTCGGCGGTGTCAAACCCAATCCCGAGTCTCGTGCAAACTGTACCATACCAAACCATCCGCCTGCCAGATTCATACCAATTACTTCATCATTTCCAATGTAATATAATGATCATAATTAATAACATAATCATGAGTCCAGATTTCCATCCCAACTACTAAGCATGGCTAAGCATGATCGAAATATAAAAAACCACCTAATTCAATCCGGGCGAAAAGGAATTATATGGAACGGTAAATAAAATAGGATTCATATTAATTAAGCATGCAACTAACTACAATTTCTAAAATAGGCACAAGATGGTCAAGGGCACTTACCTGTTTTTATATTGCTTCTTAGTTCTTCTTTATTGAACTCTTGATCTCCATATCTTCATGTTGCTTCTTTGTCGAGATACGAATGTGTACAAACTACCTTCAAAAGAAAAATAAAACATTCAAGAACAATACACTAAACATACACATAAGCATAAAATCCTATATTAATACGTCCCTACGAAGTATTTATTATTTTTCTTAGCCACAAAAATGCATTTACTGTTTATTTTCTATTTTTAGTATTTATTTATATCTAAAAACATTTTTAATGAATTTCCCATAGCCAAAATATATTTTATATGCATTTTATAAATTTTATTTCAGCATAAAAGATTTTATTCATAATTTTCCTACTATTTTCACATTTATTCTCTACTTTTAAAATTTATTTATAACTAAAAACATTTTTATTAAATTTTCCATTATAAAAATATATTTTATATGTATCTAAATTTTTATTTCAGCCTAAATAGATTTTATAAAGATTTTTCCTAAAATTTCTATATTTAATTTCTCATTTATAAACATATTATATTCAGTAAATACATTATTAAACATTATTTTGCAATTAAACTTTATTTCAGGGGCTGATTGGTAATTTTTCTTAACTGGACAGAGGGTTAAAGTAATATTTTATAATGTTCCAGGGGGTGTCCAACAAGTTTTACTCATTTTAAAAAGATTGACAGAATTATTGTTAAATCCAGGGGCCATTTCCTAAACTGAAGGACCTATTTGTAATTTCATTTAATGGCGCAGGGGTTTATGTGCAAATAACGAAGGGGTATGGCTAGATCTATTTGTGGCCAATGGATTCAAATTGAAGGGCTAGGATTTTAAAAGAGTGAAGGGCTTTCCTTGAACAGATCTGGTCTGTTGGATCAAAGGGTTGCGGCCACGATTAAATAAGGTTGAAAGGGTATGCATGGTCTATTGTAGATCATTGGATCCTTAATGGGTGGCTCAAATTTTATGAAACGAAAGGGTATGCATTTGATCTAATCGTGGCCCTTGCTAGACGATCTGACGGCTGGGAAACAAAAGAGGTCATGGCCTTCTTCTTCCTCCAGCCAACATAGCCATGCTGCCATGGCCGCCGGCCGAAGCTCACCCGCGAAACATGACGCCGAGGCAAAACACCTTAAAGCTCGAATCTAATTACATGGTTCGACAGAGGAGCCTCTGGTGCACTCACCTGAGGTGATTTCGGGGCCCAAAACGGCGCAGAGAGGGAGCAGCAATGGCGCAAGGCGATGGAGGCCGTGGAACTTCGTTAGATGCATGTCACAGCGACGGTTCTTCGTCGACATCTTGTCTCGGAGGCGTTCTAGAGCACGACGAGCATGTGAGGCACAACAAAATGAAGAAATAGTGGGCGAATCGTCGGGAACGATGGCGCCAATGGTGGTGGCTAGGTTTTGGGGTGGAGAGAATGTGAGGGCGAGGAGCGAACGAGTATTTGAAGGGGAAACAGTTGCTCGGTGTTTTGTGGTTGCCATGGAACGTGGGCGATGTGGGAAAGGGCACGGGATGGGCGTGAATCGGCGAGACGTTGTCGGAGCGCCTCTTGCACGCGAACTGCTCGATAAAATGTCTCCTTGGTGCTTGGTGACGGTTGGAGGAGGGAGAAGATGACAAGTCGGGCCCGCATGGCAGTGAGAAGGAGAGAGAGTGAAAGAGGAATGTGGGTTGGGCTGGGCCGAGGTGGAGAGGAGAGAGAGGATGGGCTGCTGGGTGACATTTTGGCCCAGGCAAGTTTATTTCCCTTTCTCTTTTCTTTCTCCTTTTTCTTTTATTTTTTTCTTATTTAATCTATTCATTTTTATTTATCTTTATCTTTATTTTTAAGAAAATACGGGTGTTACAGAATGATAGGTAATCCACTTATACACTCCAATAAAAAGTATTGCCAACTGGGCTCAGACCAATAGCATGCATCCTCGGAATTGGAAGCATGAAGATAAATTGATGCCTGGTTTGACAGCCTATCTGGATGAGAGAGAAAATAAAGGAAAAGAGTGGGAATGTCTTTGGCGATACGATGACCTGGATGTCGTGAAGGAGAGAAACCGTCACATCTTTGAAGGCAACGAGTTAACTCCTGACCAAGTTGCAGGAATGATCAAGGAGGAAGCAGGCCAATGGAAGCTGGCTGGGGCAGTAGCAGTGGATTAACGGGAGCCTTTGTTTCTGTTGCTGATACTATGTAAACTGCAAAATGTAATTCATCCTGTTATATTAATATACGCAGGACCATCTGGTTGGGGCTTTGAAAAAAAATACTTAGGCCTCTCGGAACACCGCATCTTTTAGATGATGAGTTAAAATTCTGCGTTCCGACTTTTTCCTTCATCTGCATTTAATATTATTAAATCCAACATGAAATTCACTCTTACCAGAAATCAAACTCAGAACCCGAGAAATGCTACTCAGGGTACTTAATCACTAGATTAAAATCACTTTCACATGAACTTAATTTTACAAGAAACAATTTATATTCACAGCAAAAAGTGCAGGATTCGAGAAATTATACAATCAAAAAGAAGAATTAACAATGGAGAGCGTATCCGTCCAATTGGCCTAGGACCGTTCAATATTTTTCTCCAATTATTATCATCGTATTTAATTTGTGTGGACTGCTCAATCTTCAGGGTTCTTCCTTTTTGCATATTTTCATCAATAATTTGTGTGCCCTCCGCCACTACTTATGCCCATCTTAAAGTATTTGATCATTGTATGTAGGAGTACGTACGTATACCCAAATCCAAAAGTACTCGTATAAATCTTGGTTTCGAGAGATTGCATATGCTTATTATATTTAAGTAACACCCGGAATGAAAACCAAATACTAATATAAAGTAGAACATGTTTCTAACTTTAAGAAAATCGGACAAGCTGCTCTAGCCTTAAACTCCATGATCGCTGCTGCTGCCTGATCCTTCAAAATCAGGGTGCTCACCCACATATATCTGCTTCGGTCATCCACCAAGAGAAGGAAATATTTGTTTCCTCTTGGTGTTGCAGGAACGATCGGGACACACAAATCTCCATGGACTAGCTCCAGGCACTTGCTCGCACGGTATTCAGTTTGTTCAGGAAAAGAAGATCGCCTCTACTTACCCATCATACAGGCTTCACAGAGATGGTCCAGCAGCCCTATTTCAGGGAGTCCCTTCACCAGCTCTTCCTTCACTAACTTCCTCAGCGCAGCCATGTTCACATGCCCCATCCTACCATGCCACCTCCAAGCCTTTGCAACACGGCCCACTGCCAAGCAATGCTGCTGAGCCAAGCTCACTTGCAAGACTACAGTCTGTCTGCACCTCTCGTTAATTTTGTGAGCAGTCGACCATCCAGTTCAGTGATTGTCATCAGTCCCTGCCTGATTTCCACTTTATGTCCAGCTTCATCTAACTGACCCAGACTCAGAATGTTGGTCATGAGTCGTGGTATGTAGTAGACGCCTTCGAATGTGCGACACTCCCCATTTTTGCAGGGAAACATCACAGTCTCTTTTCCTTCAATCCTGGTAGATCATTCTATGTAGGAGTACGTACGTATACCCAAATCCAAAAGTACTCGTATAAATCTTGGTTTCGAGAGATTGCATATGCTTATTATATTTAAGTAATACCCGGAATGAAAATCAAATACTAATATAAAGTAGAACATGTTTCTAACTTTAAGAACATCGGACAAGCTAATGAGAAATTCAACAAAAGCTGGGCGGGAAACTAGCACAACCAGTCGACGGTGATTCCCTCGATTGTTCGCATATTCATCAAGAACCCTTTCTTGGACACAGGAAAGCCACAGTCATCCACAGCAAAGTGCACCACACCGTATGATAAAAAATGAGCAGACAAAATTACATGTCTGGAGTGTCAGACGAACGTCGGTGTTCGCCAGAGAGGAAAACGATCGTCGGAAGACCAAACACACGCAGAAGAACACAGGTGTTTGTGAGTTCAGTGGCAACTACCCCTGACCACGTTTTCTGACTCTTATATATTGACTGAAAGCAAACGGGTACATGTAGACCTGGCCAAGACACGATCCACTATTAGCGCCATGGCGTAACGCCCTGGCGCACGACGCGCTCGTCGGCAGTTTTGGCTCGCCCAAGATCACCCACTACACATAATGCTTCAGAGACGACTCACGCAACAGAGAAATGACGCTCACAGAAAGATAAATGAAAAACACAAGGATTACTAACAACAATCTCCCCCTAATCCTTGATACTGACGTCTGTGAGTCCGATCCTTGAGCGTAGCTCCTGGAATTTTACCTTTCCCAGAGGTTTTATGAGTATATCTCCCAGCTGTTCTTCACTTCTCACAAAGCTTACGTGGATCAGCTCCTGTTCTGCATATTCCCTTATCAGATGGTACTTCACCTCTATGTGCTTGCCATGGTCATGAAGTACTGGGTTCTTTGTCAAAGCTGTTACCGATCTGTTGTCCACCTTGAGCTCAGGTGGTTTGATCATCTGGCCATCCACTTCTGACATAACAGTAGCTAACCAAACTCCTTGACAAGCAGCATTTCCAGCAGCGATATATTCTGCCTCACAACTTAACTGCACCACCACTTTCTGTTTCATTGATTGCCAAGTCATTGGGTAGCTTCCTAAGAAGAAAATCACTCCAGTGGTGCTCTTCCTTGAGTCCATATAACCTGCATAATCGCTGTCACTATAACCTGTGAGCAGAGTTGGTTCTTCAGTCTTTTTTTTTCCAAACCAGAGACCCCAGGTTGTGGTCCCTGCCACATACCGGAGTATATGCTTCACTGCTTGCAGATGGTCTTCCTTTGGTTCTTCAAGAAACCTGCTTACGTACCCCACAGCAAATGCTATGTCGGGTCGAGTATTTACCAAATACCTCAAACTCCCCGACAATGCTTCGATAAACTGTAGGATTCACTGCTGCCTCCCCACTCATCTTGCTGATTTTCAGCCGAGAGGGCAATGGTACCTGACAAGAGTTGCAGCCGGACAAGCTATTTTTCTCCAAGAGTTTTACTGCAGAACTTTGGCTGACTGAAATTCCCTTTTCTCCTTGTCTGCCCCATCTTGAAAATGCTTGCAATCTCTTCCTTAAACTCTTGATTATCCCTTTTTTTAGACCCAACAATAATCAGATCGTCCACATATACTCCTACCACAAGGTGTGCCTCTTTCTTCCTTCTAGTATATATAGCTGCTTCAGTTGGATTTTTCCTGAATCTCAGAGCAACAGAGTGTCATCTAATTTTGCATTCCAATCTCGGGGAGCCTGATGCAAACGATATAAGGCTTTCTTCAATTTATAGACTTTGTGCTCAGCTTCTGGAACTCTAAATCCTGCAGGTTGCTGCACATATACTTCTTCTCAGAGATCACCATTCAAGAAGGCCGATTTAACGTCCATATAATGCATCTCCCAACCCCAATGTGCAAAAAGTGCAATGAGGAGTCTTACTGAGTGTAACCTTGCCACAGGTGCGAAGACCTCATCATAATCAATCCCCTATTTTTGAGCGTAGCCTTTTGCAACTAGACGTGCTTTGTTGTTCACCATTGAACCTGTAAGGATCGAATGCCCAAGAGGGGGGGGGGGTGAATTGGGCTTCTTTTAAAAAATTAAAGAAATGAAACTTAATTACTAAAAGCCCAATTCCCTATGCAAACAACCTATGCATTCAATTGAATAGTAACTTTGCGGTATAAGAAATGCATAAGTGCAAGGAGAGAGGATGAAAGCGCAAACTCCCGAGGAGACACGAAGACACGGAGATTTATCCCGTGGTTCGGCAAGATCGTCAAGATCTTCCTACATCCACGTTGTGGCACCCACCAAAGGGTATAGCCACTCCCAAGTCACCGAGACCAGGGATCTTCACTATACTTCTCCGTTTGCCAACCTCGGCAAGGTGGAGCTCAAGCCTTGTACAAGTTGGATCCTCCGGGCTTCCACAATCGTCTTGGCAAGCTCCGGAAGGTTCTCTCCAATACAATCACCAAGGGACACTCCCTTACAGCTCTCACTATACTAGAGACTCCAATCACCAAGAATGGAAACACACAAGCACTATCTCTAGCAAGTTCTAGCCTATCTCTTGGTGTGTGAGTGGTGTAGATGATGTAGAAGTGTTAGCTCAACGTCTTGAATGCTTGAGAATGTGTAGAGTAGCTCTGGTTGTCAAGACTTATCGAATAGACTGGTTGAAGGGGTATAAATAGCCAGCCTCCACGAAATAGCCGTTGGAAAAGTAGGCTGACATCACTGTTCTGCGAACACCGGATGATCCGATGCTCCTCCTTCAGTTATCATCTGTCAAATCCAAATTAGCTGATGTCACCGTTTCAGATATGACCATTGTTAGACCGATGTTACACTTTCCTTTTCATCGGATGATCCGGTGGCACTTCATCTAGAATTGGTTCAGAATTGATGCTTACTAGAGTGATTGACCGATGTGTTTATAGTTGTACATCGGATGGTCCGGTGGTATACTTGGTCCAAAGAAATTGCTTACTGTACTGATGGACCGATGTAACATGCCCTTCATCATCGGATGATCCGGTGAGTACTTAGTTCTGAGGTCTTCTTCTTCTGCTGAACCAACTCGACTGATGTTTTGTTTTCTGGAAACATCGGTTGATCCGGTGAGTTGATTTTGTTTGCTTCGAGTTGTTGAAGTGATTCTTTTGGAATTTGCTCGATTGACCTCTTAGACATTGGTTGGAAATATTCTTCTGATGATTATCAAGCATTGAGTGCTGTCAATTTTGGTTGAATAATTTTGACATGTGAGCTTTTACTTCTAATCTTCATAAACATTGATTGATCTCATAGAATGATTGTTTAGGAGTCTCTAATTATATCCAATGAGCGTTAGATGATATTCATATAGATTTCATTTGAGTGTGGTGAGTGATATGGGAGACCTTGCATCCACAAATTCATTAGTAAAATCCAATGGTTGTCATTAATCACCGAAACCATACCTCATTGGGGCCTAGATGCTTTCAATCTCCCCCTTTTTGGTGATTGATGGCAACACCACAAGTAAAGCATAATAGTAATGAATTTGAGAATATAATACTCAAAAGAATATGCAATAAGTACAAAGGTTAGCACACTTAAACTTGAAGCCTAAAAAACGATCAATAACTCAAAAGCTCAACCGATCAATAACTCAAGAGAATAAGTGGCACACGAATATTCAAGAAGTAGCAAAAGAGTAGCAAAACTCCAAACTACAAAGGAACTCCCAAAAAGATGTACTCCCCTACAGCTAGGACTCCCCCTGAGACTAAGCTATCCTCCCCCTGACTCTTCTCCCTCTTTGGCATCAAGACACCAAAAAGGAAGCCGAGTGCCTAAGGACCCTGAGCGCTCGGGGCGATGATGAACTAGTCACCGTCGGGGGTGCTGTCGTTGGAGCTGCTGCTTGCTGCTGCCAAAGCTGGAGTAGTGGTGACGGGAGCTGTAGGAGCCGCTGTCGGTGCCTGGTGAGACTGGACTGCAGGAAGAGGGGCGCTAACAACAGATGCCGGCGTCTGCTGGAAAAGCGTCGTAGCCGGCAAGGGAGAGTGGATAGGAGCACCTGGAGCAAGTAGTGGGGACATGCTGATCGACGGGATCGGCGTAGTCGGCACTGGCGCTGAAGCTGGTGCCAGGACAGGAGGACCTGGAGCAAGGCCTGGAAGCTGCGACGGGAGGGCAATCCCAGTCTGAGTGTAGAGGTTGGTGATCAACTCCAGGATGCCCATCATCGCCTACTGCGTCTACTGCTGCTGGTCGAGAGAGCGCTGGTGCATCTGACCAATCAGCCCAGTCAGCCTGTCAGTGTCCTCTCGCCTCTTGCGGGCGATCTGTCGCTACATCTCCTGCTGCTGCTGCTGGAGCTCCAAGAGACGTGCAGCCTGCTCAGCTGCAAGCCGGTCCAGGCGCTGCTGCTCAACCATCTGCTAAAGTAGGGAGGTAGGCTCAGATGGCTGAGAGACCTGTGCCTCTGACACGGGAGGTGGAGTAGGAGGTGGCACAGTCGAGCCTCCAGCCTCTGCGTCGTGCTACCTGGGTGAGTGAGGAGGTGGGAAGTACTCCTCGACACTGTCGCTGGTGTCACTCTCGAACCAAATATGCTGTAGGTCATCACCCTGAGCCTCTGCCTATGCTAGTCTCTCGTCTTCCTTCTCCAGGCCTGACCAGTCTTCCTCCGAGAGACGGGCACGGACCTGACGCTCAACTGGACGGCCAAGGCGGCGGTCTCCAGGAGCTGGAGCACAGTAGTGGCCGA
This sequence comes from Tuctoria greenei, assembly GCA_036927565.1. Taxonomy (NCBI): domain Eukaryota; kingdom Viridiplantae; phylum Streptophyta; class Magnoliopsida; order Poales; family Poaceae; genus Tuctoria; species Tuctoria greenei. The sequence continues at coordinate 166,735,269 of JAYESD010000006.1, forward strand.
ATCGTGTGACGCTCTCGTCAGTGAGACTATCACACACAACAGACCCTTCTGGAGCTACCATGAAGAGCAAGTAGCTGATCCAGTGACCAAACACAAGATGCCTCATCATCCCGACTCCATCAGTGATTACGTCTTCCATCTCAGAGATGAGAATGTTCCTAATGTCGAACTCCATCCCGTTCATGACATAGAACAGGAGAGTCTGCTGCAAGCTGGTGAACCCCTCAAGGTATCCGGACCTCGCCAAAATGTGCGACGCAAGGCAAGGTGCACAGTGCGTGCAGCTGGAGTGAGTAGTGCCGGTACCCTCGGCTGATCTGGAGAGAAAGGCTGAGCAAACAATGAGCGTATCTCCTCAAGTGGTGGTGCCACTCCTCCAGTGAGCGGCATCCTCGGTGGGTCAGCCTATCCATACACCCTCTCGTGCAGGCAATGTCATGGAGATCCGCTCCTAGCAGCTGTCCCAAAGTCCGCCTGGTCAGGTGGTGATGCTAGCCCATAAACATGAAGTCGATGGATCTGCGGCCCTCAGAGACGTAGAGTGTGGCATAGAATACTCGGACCCAATCCTCCACATAGGCACTCCTCTCATAATACATCAGCTCCACTAGCCCTCTATACCTCTCAAAGTAAGGGCGTATCTCCGTCTCGGCTGCAAGTGCAAGCTGATCCCAATCCAGGAAATTATGCTGGAAGAGCTTATGGCCCCGACGTCTGTAAGTCTCGTACAGCGATGCTTTTGTCAGGGTCCAAAAGCGGCTGTCCATAAGTGCCTATCTGGGCTGCGAGAACCACTCCTCAAGTAAAATGCTCCACCTGAGCTTCCTGAGCTGCTTGGCTTTCAACTTCCTGTAGTCTGTCAGCCGGACACCCTCACCAACACGGACGCTGGTGTCCATCTCATAGATGGCTCTCTGGGCCGCCCTGTCCTCTCGAAGGTCAGCTGCTGACGGTCTCGGTCTTGGGGCTACAGCTGGGTGACCTCCACGGGTCCTGGCTGAGCGCCGGCGAACAAGCGGCACTTTGGGCTCCTCTTCTTCCTCGGACTTCTCTGGCACGGGAGGCTGCCTCTGATGGGCCTCGCGGATCCTCAACGATCCTCCTCAGCCACCCTCTCGCTCCTCAGCGGCGCGAGCGGCCATTAGGGCTTTCTTCGCCTCCTTCGACAACTCCTGCTTTTTGGCGGCCGGCTCCTCAATAGCCTTGCCCTTTCCCTTCTTGTCATGACCCATGACGATGACGAAGACGGTTGCGGGTCACGAGCTCGGGCGGACGGGACGGCGACACAAAGATTGTTGCGGCCGGGAAACCTTAGCGGAGAAGATGAATTGCGGCGGTTTCGAAGGGCGGTGGTAGTGAGAAGGCGGTGCAGTGGTGCGTGGGTAGAAGGCGGCGGCGCTGCATAGGCGGACGGCGGCGGCGCTGCGTGGGCAGACGGAGGCGGCGGCGCTGTGTGGGAAGGCGGCAGCGCTGAGCGGCGGCGGCTGGTGGCGCGGAGCAGCGGCGGCGGAGGCGAGGGCGTCGGGGGCGGAGAGCTAGGTCGGGGAGAGAGAAAGAAAGGTGGAACGGCGCGCTAAATAGTTGGGGCCCAAACCCTAGCTTAAATTTTAACACCAGATAAACCGACGTTAGATGATAGGAGCATCGGTCGAATGGTACAGTAAGGGTATTCCAAAAATGCCATCGACACCGGATGATCCGACGATGAAAGGATTTGCATCGGTGGAATTTAGCACAACTCCAGAAATGTGAACATCGGATGCACTGATGTTTCTCAGAATGAACTCGTCGGTTGATTTGTCTTACTGACTGAATTGACCCTTGGCAGTCGAACACAAACTGATCCGATGAGCTTCTGGCCTATGCATCGGATAATCCGATGACTGCAAAACAGCAACATCCCATATATGTCCTTTGACTTAAACACACAACGAGAAACACAAGTCTTAGGACTTTTTGGGCAACCCCTTACCCCTCAAAAATACTAATTGCCAATAACTTGGCTAAGCCCTCAAGCAAATAGAACACCGAAGAAAAAGGACAGAAAATATCCAAATAAAATGTAAGGCCCATGCTTTGTGAGCTAGAGGATGAAGACATCTATCTCTTTAAAGCATGTTCCTTTAGGCATTAACGCACCTAACATTTTGTTCTTTCCACATCATATGAGTTGAGATATTGCATTTCAAACAAGTCTCTTTCTCATGAAGTGGGTTCCTCTTTGTGACAATCTACCGTATGCAATGCCAAACAATTTATAATGCAAGAAATTAAACATGAGTGCAAGTCTATATGGCAGGCATCATGCAAGACATAAATTAAATCTATCTTGCCAAATTTGAACCTTTCAAAGGCTTCTTTAGGGAGAGTCACTCTCCAAGTCTTGGGGAAACCCAAAAGAACCTCCATCCCAAGCTAACCCTTGCTCACCCCTATCCTTTGAAAGTTAGACAAGACCTATATGAGATGCATTCTTACATGATCATGGCAACTTACATGACGTTCGATGCATCTAGAACATTTAATTCACTCTTTAGTCTAGAAAAAGTTTTCTCATCAAGTGGTTTAGTGAAGATATCCGCCAATTGTTCTTTAGACCTAACACCTCGCAAGGAGATGTCTCCCTTAGCTTCATGGTCCCTTAAGAAATGATGGCGAATATCAACGTGCTTAGTGCGGGAGTGTTGAACGGGGTTTTTAGCTATCTTAACCACACTTTCATTGTCACAAAGGAGAGGCACACAACCAAGTTTAATACCAAAGTCCAAAAAGGTTTGCTTCATATAAAGAATTTGGGCACAACATGCACCGGCCGCAATATATTCCGCTTCCACCGTGGACAAGGCAACGAAATTTTGCTTCTTTCTTTACCAAGATACTAGGGAACGCCCAAGCAAGTGGCACCCACCGGAGGTACTCTTGCGATCCACACGGCATCCGGCAAAGTCCGAATCCGAGTAACCCAAGAGATGGAATTTCGCACCTTTAGGGTACCACATGCCTACACTAGGGGTATGCTTGAGATACCGAAGTATCCTAAAGACCGCCTTCCGATGCGATTCTTTAGGTGCTGCTTGAAAGCGAGCACACAAGCATACACTAAACATGATATCGGGCCTAGATGCGGTAAGATAAAGCAATGAGCCAATCCTAGAATGGTAATTAGATTGGTCAATAGGTTTATTGTCCTTATCCGCGTCGAGATGACAATTTGTTGCCATTGGAGTACTTCTTGAGCTACAATCTCCCATCTCAAATTTCTTCAAGAGGTCCTTGGTATATTTTTCTTGATAGATGAAGGTCCCCTCTCGAAGTTGCTTGATTTGAAATCCAAGGAAGAAGTTGAGCTCTCCAATCATCGACATCTCGAAGTCCCTAGACATCATTTTGCCAAAATCATGGCTAAGAGCTTCGTTAGTTGAACCAAAAATAATATCATCGACATAAATTTGACAAATGAATAATTATCCGTCGATGTCTTTGGTGAAGAGTGTAGTGTCCACCCTTCCGATTTTGAATCCTTGCATTATCAAGAAATCTCGTAGTCGTTCATACCACGCCCTAGGTGCTTGCTTGAGCCCGTAGAGCGCCTTGTGCAACCTAAAGACATGATTAGGATTCCTCGGATCTTCAAACCCGGGAGTTTGCTCAACATAGACAAGCTCGTTAATATAACCATTAAGAAAGGCACTTTTCACATCCATTTGATAAAGATTTATGTTATGATGTGATGCAAAGGCAAGAAGTATACGGATGGCTTCTAGTCGGACGACTGGAGCAAATGTCTCCCCAAAGTGTAGTCCTTTAACTTGCGAGAAACCCTTGGCCACAAGTCTTGCCTTGTTGCGGACCACAACGTCGTTCTCATCTTGTTTGTTGCGGTACGCCCACTTTGTTCTGATGACGTTCTTGTCCTTTGGTCGCTCCTCCAACAACCAAACTTCATTGCGGATGAAGTTGTTGAGTTCTTCTTGTATGACCATCACCCAATTTGGATCTTGGAGTGCTTCCTCAATGTGAGTGGGTTCTACACATGAAACAAATGAGTAGTGCTCACAAAACGTAGCAAAATGGCGAGAACGTGTACTTACTCCCCTTGACGGACTTCCGATGATTTGGTCAATCGGATGCGCCTTGGAGATGCGTCCATGCCTCATGAGTGGTTGTGAAGCACTTGGCGGTGGTGATGCATGTTGCTCTTCTTTTGGTTGGACTTGATCATGGACTTGTTCTTCTTCTTGATGTTGTGTGGCTTGTGAATCTTGTGTCGGCAATGGATCATCTTTCTTTTCTTCGTCAACTTGAGGCGCCATAGATGTGTTGATGTTGGAACTTGAAGCTTCCCCTTGATCATGGCTCTCCTCAACTTTCGGCTTGATGTCACCAATGGTCATTTTCTTCATAGCTTCTCGTAGAGGCTCGTCATCTATTTCATCATGACCAAAACTCTCCTCTTGGGAGCCATTAGTTTCATCAAACTCAACATCACAACTTTCCTCAACTAAACTGGAGGTTTGGTTGAATACTCGATATGCTTTTGAGTTTGATGCATAACCAAGAAATATACCAACATCACATCTTCTTTCAAACTTACCGAGCCTTTTCATGCGGTAGATCTAGCACTTGCACTCGAAGACTCGGAAATAGGAGATGTTGGGCTTTCTCCCAATGAGAAGTTCGTATGAGGTCTTTTGAAGTAGTCGATGTAGGTAGACCCTATTTGCGGCATGGCACGCCGTGTTGATTGCTTCGGCCCAAAACTTCTCAGACATGCCATAGTCATTAAGCATTGCTCGTGCAAGAGTGATGAGAGTTTTGTTCTTCCTTTCAACGACACCATATTGTTGAGGAGTGTATGTGGCCGAAAACTCATGCTTCACACCTTCACGGTCACACCACTCCCCAATGTTGTAGTTCTTGAATTCGTGCCGTTGTCACTGCAGACCTTGATGATGGGAAGTTGAAATTCCCTTTGAGCATGGTTAGCGAAGGTCTTGAACACTTCCGGAGTTTCACTCTTATCACCTAGAAACAAAGTCCAAGCATAGCGAGAGTAGTCATCAACTATAACAAGACAATAGAGATTACCGCCAAGACTTTGATATGTGGACGGTCTGAAGAGGTCCATGTGGAGTAACTCAAGTGGCTTGGAGGTTGACACCATTGTCTTCATCAGGTGGTGTGAAGCAACTTGCTCCCCGGCTTGACAAGCGCTACAAAGCTTGTTCTTCTCAAATGTGACATCCTTCACGCCGGTCACCATCCCAAGATTGAACGACTTCTTGAGCTTACTCATTCCAATGTGCGCTATGCGTCGATGCCATAGCCAACCTAAACTTGTCTTAGTGAAGAGACAAGTGGTCAAACTAGCATCCTTGTTGGTGAAGTCTACTAGGTATAGATGTCCATGCCGAAATCCTTTGAAGATTAGTTCTTGGCTTGTTTCACTAGTCACAACAACATCATTTTTGCTAAAGGTGCACGTTAGTCCAAGATCACATAGTTGTGCAATAGAGAGAAAATTGAAACTAAGTGACTTAACATAGAATACATTGGAAATAGATAAATCATTTGAAATTGCAATCTTACCTAAACCAATTACCTTCCCCTTAGAGTTGTCACCAAAGGTGACTTGTTCATGATTGCCGGGGTTTTCTATGGTGGTGAACATACCATCGTTGCCGGTCATATGTTGAGTGCACTAGCTATCGAGTACCCAATGTTTTCCTCCGGCTTTGTAGTTCACCTACACACATGAATTCAATTTTTGACTTTAGGCACCCAAGCCAACTTAGGTCCTTGTATGTGTGATACAAGTGTTTTTGGGACCCAAAGTTGCTTGGGGAGCTTCCCCTTCATGCCCTTTATGTCCTTGCCAATGAACCTTGACTTCACCTTGCCATCTACTTTACTCAAGAGATAATAATGATCATTGAAAGTAGATTTGTAGTTAGTAGGAAATTTTGGAGAAGGCCGGCTAGGAAGAGGACACTCCCTTGTATGGTGACCGGTGACCTCACAATGTTGGCAATAGGAACCAACTTCCTTGATGAAGCTTGTTCTAAGCTCCGATGAGGGCACCTTTCCTTTGTTAGGCACCGGGAAGGATCCAAGTCCTCTCTTGTTGAAGGCCTTTGCTTGTTGGAAGAGGATTTCCTTGTGCTTGACTTCTCCTTTAGATAGTCTTGCCACACTAGTGCGAAGACTTTCAATTTCTTCCAACAAGTCCTTCTCCCTAGCATTCTCTTTCAAAGACAAAGACTTGTGCAAGACATTACCGGCATGAGAATTAATAGATACCTTATCATTAAGAGTTTCTTTCTTTATAGTTTTTAATTCTTGATCAAGAACTTCATAAGCAAGGTTAAGTACTTGATGCTCTTGGATTAACTCGTTGTGCTTTCCCAAGAGTGCTTGGTGGACTAAGTTAAGCTCATGATGATCTAGCTTGATTTGAGCCTTATCCTCCTCAATTTGCTTGACATGAGATTTGAGCGTGTAATGCTCCTTAAGTATGCTTTCATACTTGTCAAGCAAATCAAGGTTAGCACTCTTAAGCTTAGCATGAGTTTCTTCAAGAGCCTTGACCTTACTCTTTTCCCTCTTAATGATAGTGTGGTATTCATTTATTAATGAAGTTAAATCATCGGGGGGAAGCTCATCATCACTAGAGTCATCACATACCTTGGTGTTACCTTTAGCCATGAGGCACATGGGAGGTGGATGTAGAGGTGAGTAATCATTGTTGGCAATGGCAAGGCCGGCCAAACTTTCTTCTTCCGCTTCACTCTCTTCATCACTTGATTCTTCGTCGGTGATCCATTCATTTGCCTCACACATGAACACCTTTTGTGGACCTTTCCTCTTCTTTGGGAAGAGTTTTGCCTTCTTGCCCTTGTCATGTTTCTTCTTCCCAAATGATCTTGGTTTCGGCTTGTCCTCTTCATCATCCTCACTATCTTCAAGCTTGCGATGCTTGCCCTTGTGGTTCTCTCTTCTTTTGTCTGGTTTTGGACAATCATAGGAGATGTGGCCTTGATCACCACAATTGTAGCAAGTCTTGTTATCATCTCTCCTTGGTAAAAAAGCTTTCTTCTTCAGATCAAAGGTGTATCCCTTCTTGGCAATCTTGGAGTTCAAGCGAGAGAACTTTCTCATCATCAAAGCAAGCTCATCATCGTCATCTTCACTTGATGCTTGCTCTTCTTCACTTGAGCTGGGCTCAACCACTTTCTTATTCTTGAGACTTGTTTTCTTGATGGAGGCCTTTAGAGCAATTTTCTTTGAAGATGATTGCTCCATCATCCCAAGTACACTCATCTCATGAGCGTGAATCTCTCCAATAAGTTCTGAAACTTCAATGTGGTCAAGAGATTCTTTTTGAAGCATGGAGTTGATGATGTTGTACTTTGTCTTGGGAAGGAGCATAAGAATCTTGCGGTTGATGAGTCCCTTGCCAAGAGAAGCAATGTCAAGAGCATTAATTTCCTCGATAAGCACATTCAAGCGAGAAAACATTTCATTGACATTTTCATGAGGTAGCATTTTGAACTCATCATATTTGGCTTTAAGCATATGATATTTTAGTTCTTTGACGCGAGAAGAACCCTCATGAATTTCAATCAAGCAAGCCCAAAGTTCACATGCTTTTTCTTTGCTAGCAATCCTAGCAAACACATCTTGGCTAATGCATTCATAAATGGCATTTCTAGCTTTAGCATCCCACTTGATTTGATCACCAACATAATTATGCTCACCAAACCCCGCATGGGTCACTTCCCATACCTCGGGAGCAATAGCCTCTAGATAAGCACGCATGCGTGCTTTCAAATAGGCAAAGTTCTTGCCCTCAAAGATAGGAACCGAACCCCCATTCTTGGCCATTTTAGCTCTCTAGCGGTGAAGCTAGAATGATCCAATGAGCAACCTTGCTCTGATACCAATTGTAAGGATCGAATGCCCAAGAGGGGGGGGGGGGTGAATTGGGCTTATTTTTAAAAATTAAAGCAATGAAACTTAATTACTAAAAGCCCAATTCCCTATGCAAACAAGCTATGCATTCAAGTGAATAGTAACTTTGCGGTATAAGAAATGCATGAGTGCAAGGAGAGAGGAAGAAAGCGCAAACTCCCGAGGAGACACGAAGACACGAAGATTTATCTCGTGGTTCGGCAAGATCGTCAAGATCTTCCTACATCCACGTTGTGGCACCCACCAAAGGGTATAGCCACTCCCAAGTCACCGAGACCAGGGATCTTCACTATACTTCTCCGTTTGCCAACCTCGGCAAGGTGGAGCTCAAGCCTTGTACAAGTTGGATCCTCCGGGCTTCCACAATCGTCTTGGTAAGCTCCAGAAGGTTCTCTCCAATACAATCACCAAGGACACTCCCTTACAGCTCTCACTATACTAGAGACTCCAATCACCAAGAATGGAAACACACAAGCACTATCTCTAGGAAGTTCTAGCCTATCTCTTGGTGTGTGAGTGGTGTAGATGATGTAGAAGTGTTAGCTCAACGTCTTGAATGCTTGAGAATGTGTAGAGTAGCTCTGGTTATCAAGACTTATCGAATAGACTGGTTGAAGGGGTATAAATAGCCAGCCTCCACGAAATAGCCGTTGGAAAAGTAGGCTGACATCATTGTTCTGCGAACACCGGATGATCCGATGCTCCTTCTTCAGTTATCATCGGTCAAATCCAAATTAGCTGATGTTACTATGTCAGATATGACCGTTGTTAGACCGATGTTACACTTGCCTTTTCATCAGATGATCCGGTGGCACTTCATCCAGAATTGGTTCAGAATTGATGCTTACTGGAGTGATTGACCGATGTGTTTATAGTTGTACATCGGATGGTCTGGTGGTACACTTGGTCCAAAGAGATTGCTTACTGTACTGATGGACCGATGTAACATGCCCTTCATCATCGGATGATCCGGTGAGTACTTAGTTCTGAGATCTTCTTCTTTTGCTGAACCAACTCGACCGATGTTTTGTTTTTTGGAAACATCGGTTGATCCGGTGAGTTGATTTTGTTTGCTTCGAGTTGTTCTAAGTGATTCTTTTGGAATTTGCTCGATTGACCTCTTAGACATTGGTTGGAAATATTCTTCTGATGATTATCAAGCATTGAGTGCTGTCAATTTTGGTTGAATAATTTTGACATGTGAGCTTTTACTTCTAATCTTCATAAACATTGATTGATCTTATAACATGATTGTTTAGGGGTCTCCAATTATATCCAATGAGCAGTAGATGATATTCATGTAGATTTCATTTGAGTGTGATGAGTGATATGGGAGACCTTGCATCCACAAATTCATTAGTAAAATCCAATGGTTGTCATTTATCACCAAAACCATACCTCATGGGGGCCTAGATGCTTTCAGAACCCTTCTCATCTCTTTTGACCTTAAAGACCAATTTCAGGCCTATTGCACGTCGGTCTAGAGGAAGATCAACTAACAGCCAAGTATCATTGCTGTTGATTGAGTCCATCTCCTCTTCCATAACCCTCTTCCAACTAGGATGTGAATTTACCTCTGAAAAAGATACTGGCTCGTCGAGATTGATCACCTACAACTCTTCAGTTATAAGAGCCCAGGGCACAAAGCCTTGAGAAGCCTCTTCCACAATCTTGTCCATTTTTCTGAACCGCAGAGGAGCATCCCCATCATGATCACCATCCAACTGATCTTGATAGGTGCTTGGTGGGGTGACAAACTCCACTTCTCACCTTCCTTGCTCAGTCCTTCCCTCTGTTCTTGCTGATAAGGGAGTAACAACCTCTGTTGCAGGCACATTATCTCTGCTTGTCTCGATTACTTCTTCAAGCAGCTGGCTTCCATGGCTTCCCATTCCATACTCGATGTTGACCATGTGAGACATATGTCTGCTGAATACATTGGCTTTGACGATAAAAGTTTTGAATTCTATCAAAACACCTTTTTAACAAGGTCCGACTCTAGGTCTGAGCTCTAGCAAGGTTTGACGATAGGCCCGGCTTGTTTTGGATAGCTCCAGCAAGGTTCGACGTAAGGTCTGACTTGCTTTGTCTAGGTCCAACATGTTTTTGGGTAGCTGTGGTGAAGCTTTGTCTTTAGCTTCGGTATGTCTTTGTTAAGCTCCGACTTGATTTTTCTAGCTCCGCCTTTTGGGTTGACTAGTTCCGACTAGTTTTGGTAAGCTCCAGCAGATGCTAGTTCTGCTAACTTTGGGAAGCTCCTATTGGTTGTATTTCGACTGACTTTGTTTTAGCTCCCATTAGCTTTGCAAGTTTCAGAACTTAATTTTATTATTTCTCTAAATTGTTTCGAACTTGTTTTACATTCTGAAATGTTGCTTAGTATTCATTTACTAAGTTTTTGTTGCGTTTTGGATGTTATAAAAATGTCCACTTTTACTATGGTTTGCAACATGCTTATGTGAGGTGCTCACGTAAGATGTTGTGGTTTAGGAACTAATGAGAGTCAAGTCGAGGACTTGTGCTCGGAAGTATCGGTTGTTTGTTCATTAGCAGGTGTTGCTTGAGTTTAAGACACGACTGGTGACATGATCCATTGGACTAGTTTTAGGGAGGAGATGAGGTTCCAACAACCAAGTTCGGAAGGAATTGTGGTTGAGCTGACCAGGAGGTCATGTAGGATGATTGAATCAAGGGCAGTGCATATGAAGGAAACTAGATGTCGAAGGAAGGTGTTTGCACGTATGCATGCGGTGTATGACGTGGCAACATGGTTCTAAAGACGGGTTATGGAAGGAAAGATCTAGTTGGAAGGATCGGATCGTATCAAATGATGACTTCGGCTGCGGCGGAGTCGGTTATGGATCGGATATGCAAAGTATCGAGTTGGTTATGATAGTTTTCGTGTGGGACACGAAGTTAGGTTGTTTTAGAAATGTGGAATACGTTCCTGAGTTTGTTAGGAAGTCTTGAGATTGTTTCCATCTGCAAATAGGAAGATCTTGAGCAGTTATGGTTAGTTGCGATTCGTGATCAGAGTAGGATTAGAATCCTAGTTTGTGTTGAGTTGGCCTTTGGGCTAGTTATATAAGCAAGGGAGGCCAGTGCTTGTGATAGACGACTTCGGGGGCTGTTCCTCTTGTGGTTTGATCAATAAAATTTGTAGTTTAAAGGAACTTTTGTGCTGTGTTCGTCCGACTTGTTTTCTTCAAGTCTTTCCCGTCGAGTTTCTGCACAACACTATCTTTCTTTGGTGGTTTTATCATAACTCGAGTTTTACAGATCCAACTGACGTGATTCTTCTTGTCGTGTCTTTATGACTTGATTATCTACAATATCTACTACTTTTGTCATGGTTGAAAACATTTAGATTCATCGCACACATGATTTCTTTAACAGATCGTTTTCCTGTCAAGGGATTTTTTGTTGCTTCTGCTAAAAAAGTTTAAATCTACCATTCACCCCCCTCTGGTAGCTTTTCACGTGCTCTTCAATCTTATAGACCACATCTCCTCCATGATTTGTGTTTTAAGCCTGTCCACCCCCAGTCCCATTGTGCTGACTTGTCAAACACCAAATCTCTTGAAGCATGCACTTTACCAGTAGTAGGGTCGAAGACTCTGTAAGCTTTAGATCCCTGTTCATAACTGATAAAGATCATCTTGCGACTCTTATCTTCAAGTTTCCTCATATGTTGATTTGTGTTCCTGACATACACAATGCACCCAAAGGTCCTCAAGTGATGGACTGCAGGCTTTATCTTGTGCAAGGCTTCGTATGGAGTTATCCCTTCTAAGCTCTTCGTTGGACACCTATTGAGAATATAGACTGCGGCCAAGACTGCCTCTCCCCACATCCAACCAGGGAGCCTTTTGCTTTAAGCATACTTCGAGCAGTGGACACCATCGTGCCATTTCGACGTTCCACGACGCCATTTTGTTGTGGTCTATTAAGGTGCCGTGAACTGTCGATGAACTCCATGGCTAACCCAATATTCAAAAAATTCATGTGAGGAAAATTCACCTCCTCTGTCAGTGCGGAAAACCTTGAATCTTTCCCCACACTTAAATTCTTCTCTGGCCTTAAACTCCATGATCTCTGATGCTGCTTGATCCTTTGAAACCAGGGTGCTCACCCACATATATCTGCTTGGGTCATCCACCAAGAGAAGGAAATATTTGCTTCCTCTTGGTGTTGCAGGAATGATCGGGCCGCACAAATCTCCATGGACTAGCTCCAGGCACTTGCTCGCACGGTATTCAGATTGTTCAGGAAAGGAAGATTGCCTCTGCTTACCCATCATACAGGCTTCACAGAGATGATCCAGCTGCCCTATTTCAAGGAGTCCCTTCACCAGCTCTATCTTCACTAACTTCCTCAGCGCAGCCATGTTCACATGCCCCATCCTAGCATGCCACCTCCAAGCTTTTGCAACACGGCCCACTGCCAAGCAATGCTTCTGAGCCAAGCTCACTTGCAAGACTACAGTCTGTCTGCACCTCTCCTTAATTTTGTGAGCAGTCGACCATCCGGTTCAGTGATTGTCATCAGTCCCTGCCTGATTTCCACTTTATATCCAGCTTCATCTAAGTGACCCAGACTCAGAATGTTGGTCGTGAGTCATGGTATGTAGTAGACGCCTTCGAATGTGCGACACTCCCCATTTTTGTAGAGAAACATCACTGTCTCTTTTCCTTCAATCCTGGTAGAGGAATCCTCTCCGAACCTGACTGAACCGAGAATGGTAGACTCCAGGCTACAGAACGAAGCCTGGGTGCCTGACATATGGTTTGTAGCCCCTGTGTCCAACACCCACATCTCCTTCTTGCTCACATCTTCCTCTCTACGATGGGCAAGCACTCTTTCTTCTCGCAATTGGTTCAATCTCTGATCACCGGCTCCATCCTTGTCTGTAGAGACCTCCTTGGAGGATGTCTTCTTCTGCTCTACTGTCGCCACCGCCTGTGACGACTTCACCAGCATCAACGATGCTTCCTCCTTCTCTTGCGTGACATTCACCTTTTCCTTTCGGGAGCTTGAATTTGAGCGGCAGTCGCGCGCCCAATGTCAAAGTTTCCTGTACTTTCGGCATTCATCCCCACTGGGCCACTTCGGATGGTTCGACAGCCCACTAGATGAGGAACCCTTGTCTCCACCTCGACCGCGCCCTCGGTCGTGTCTTCCTCCTCCGTGCTGAGATGAGCTACTCCCCCCCCCCCCCCCCCCCCCCGACCACCGGAGCGGTTCTCCTCCTCGCGCTTCTTCCCCCGGGCATCCCACTCTTCTTCGGTCAAGTATAACCTGCCATAATGATGCATCGCTGATGGCGCCTCCTCAAACGCGTCCTCCACGGCCTTGAGTTGGCCGGTCAGATCTGCGACAGTGAGCATGGAGACGTCAAGCAGGGTGGTGATGGCCACCACGACCTGTCTGAAGCGCAACGGCACGACACAGATCATCTTCTCCACCACCTGGGTCTCAGAGATCTTGTCTCCCAGTGTACTCAGTTGCGACACCATTCCACTGATCCGAAGGGCAAAATCCTTAACAGATTCCCCTTCCATGAACGCTGCAGAGTCGAATTGGCGCTGTAAGTTCTGAGCCGTCGTCTTCCTTACCCGATCATCTCGAATCCGAATCGTGGCAATGACATCCCACGCCTCCTTTGCTGTTTTCTTATCGGCAATGACTGGACACAATTCAGGCGGCACAGCACTGCAAAGCGCATCGAGCGCCTGCATGTCCTCATGTGGCTCGATGTTGCCGGTCTCGATGGCGTCCCAGAGCAGCCGTGCCTTCAATTTCACCTTCATGAGCAGCGCCCAGTCGAAGTAATTCGTCTTCGTGAGGGCAGGGTAGCTAGTCCAGCCACACACCTCACGAATCACACGTTGCACCGTGCCGCTGCTCCCGTCTGGTCTGCCGGTGCCACTGCCACCAGAGCCATCTGCCTTCCCTCCGATCTTCCCCATCAGTCCGTCAGCTGAAGTGATTCCAACGACGGCACTTCATCGCGATCACCGCCCAGCCTGTTGCTAACTCTGATGCCACTTGTCAGAGGAACGTCAGTGTTTGACGGAGAGGAACACGATCGTCGGAAGACCAAACGCAAAAGAATGCAGGTGTTTGTGAGTTCAGTGGCAACTACCCCTGACCTCGCTTTCTGACTCTTATATATTGACTGAAAGCAAACGGATTCATGCAGACCTGATCAAGCCACGATCCACTATTAGCGCCATGACGCGATGATCTGGTGCACGACGCACTCGTCGGCTGTTTTAGCTCGCCCGAGCTCACCCACTACACATGATGCTTCAGACACGACTCACGCAACAGAGAAAATAATGCTAACAGAAAGAGGAACCCTTGTCTCCGCCTCAATTACATGTCCGGAGCCCACAGATCCGGCTGTTCTTCGCCTTGATCCAGACAGCTTAGTTTTCCCTCTTCCTGTCCCTCATGTGCTGTGTACCGCCCCGCTGGACTGAAACAATCATTATATCTGTTTTCGACTCGCTAATTACCTCTACCAACTCGCACATAATTGATGGTTCCATGCAAGGTTCGCATCGGGAGACTGTAAGCCATGCCATGGCCAGGTTCTCTTCTCCATGCTGCAGCTGTACGACCGCGTGCGTCAGCGGTTCCCTCATGCATCTGCTAACAAATTATGATACACAATAATGTACTCCCCTGGTCGGCGCAACTGGTGGTAATTACTACTGATCGATCAGTTGATGCGTTGTACACGCTTTTTTTTTGAAATATGAGTGTGTCATCGTTGATATATCCAAATACGCTGCTACCCTAAATTAGTGACAAATGATTCTCACATAGTCTTCATTTTCTGAAATAGAAATATTTTGGACCTTAAAGAGAGATATTACATCATGGCGAAAGCTTAACTCACTATAGGAAACGGGCAATAGGCCGTCGGGGGAAATAAAGGCGTCCGAGCCGACGCATAAATGAACTATAACCATCGGTTTCCTGGTACCGACACACTTAAACTATGACCGTCGGCCGCACTGAAAAAACCGACGGCCATAATTAGAGCCGTCGGCCGCCCGGATAAAACCGACGGCTCTATTAAAGCCGCCGGCAGCCAGGGAAACCGACGGTCATAACGGTGAGCCTGGCTGAACCACGTCGCGCTCCCGCGTGTGCGTATACGCACGTGTGCTTCCGACCCTAACACACAACGCTTCTTCTCGCCCGCACAGCTAGCACCTCGTTGCCCGCTGCCACTGCCTCCTCTTCACGCACGTCGCCGCCGCCGTCTCCCCGTCCCCGAGCGCAGCGCCTCCCCGAGCCCCGAGCGCGCCACCACCCCGAGATCCGAGCGCGCTGACGCCTCCCCGTCCTTGAGCGCACTGCCTCCTAACTCCAAGCGTGCCGGTGCCAACCCGTCCCTGAGCGCGCCGGCTCCCTGAGCCCCGAGCGCGGTGCCTCCAGCCGTCATCGAGCCCATGCTGCCTCCCAGCCATGACCAAGCCCCCGCGCCACCTCCCGGCCGTGACTGAGCCTGAGCGCCGCCTCTGGCCGTGGACGAGGCCGCCGCCTCCGATCCCGTTCCTCCTCGTGGACGAGTGCCACCGCCTCCGACCGTCTTTGAGCCATGCGCGCTGCCTCTCCTGGAGCCTCGAGCGGCACTCTCGGCTGTCCCCGAGCCCACACGCCGCCTCCCCGTCCCCGAGCGGTGCTGCCTTCCCGTCCCAGAAGGTAAAATCTAGCTTGATGATTTCTTGCATTGTGGATGAATATTTGTCGATGATTGTGTTCCCGATGTAGTGAACGTTTCCTTATTTAGCTAGAGACGATAGTATCCAAATGTACAAATGATTATTTGTTAACGATTAAGTTCCCATTTTAGTAAAATTTTAATTTGTACAAATGATGATTAAAAATGAAGATCTTAGCAATGTAGAAAATGGACATGGTGATATTAATGCATCGCACTAATACGATCATGTAAGCATGATTACTTGTTAATGATTTTGGCAATTCTTAACTTGTTAATATGATAAATAAAATTGTAAGAATTAGCAATGGTTATCTTGTATATGCGAGCTTGATTACATGTTGAATCTTTAATTAACTTGAAGCTTTTATGTATTATGTTGAAATCTTTGAATGCTTAGTTATGCTAAATTTGGAAGTTTAGTTGTACTAAATACCGTGCATGAATGCACGGTATGTCCCGACCCGGCACGACACACATTCAATGCGTTTGTGCCGTACATGATGATTCTAGGCATAAAGTATGCATAGAGACTAGCACAGAGGCGTATGCGACAATGAGGATGACCAATTTCCCGTGCGTGGACGGTGGACCTGACTTGGAACTTCCAACTCTAACCAACTTTCCCCCTTTCTCTCGTTCTTTCCTCTCTTATAAATGACTGAAAAATGAAAATGAGCAACCGTAACCTATAGAATTTGATTACCCGTTTCGAATCAGCACGTTTCACATGCGATAGGCATGTGAGGCGTGCAGGTTCAGAATTGTCCATTTTTGGACAGACTGAGAGTGACCGAGGACATACTTTTGATGAGCTAGGTACAAGGTATGGATCCAGATGTGATTTCGACAGTATAACCCTGTTGTTCTTTGCTGCACCATTTTTGGGCATGCAGTGGAGAACAACGGGGTTATGCTGCCGAAATTTCATTCGGATTCGGACTCCGTGTCTTGTCATAAGCACGTTTACTCGGTCACTCTTGGGTTGATTTAGAACCTATCTGCCTAGTTGTAGGGACCATCACATAATATAAAAATAAACCAATAATGATTTGTCTGCTTTGAAGGTATAAGCTGAAATGGGTGACGACAGTAAGGTAATTGTCGAAGTGTTTATGCGACACTTCCCCCAGATCTGCTAAGGAGCAGCCCGCAGAGGTTCTTGTTCGGCGGGGCTTATCCCTCAATCAAGTGTACGCGCGTATGAGAGTGCATGAGACGGTGGTTTTTATGTGGTTCGGGCCACAAGGAGCGTAACAACCCACTCCACGGTGGTTTGTATTGCTAGTGTGTGTATGCGTGTGTGTGTATTGCAGATTTGATGTTGGGACCTTTGTAACGGTGGCGGTCTGATCCTTTTATAGCTAAGCCCGGATGCCTTACAAGTGGGGTATGGGGCCCGACAAGTGGTCCCAGGGCAATCTTATCCTAAAGATATATGCTTCTTCCATAAGCTTCCTCTGACCGTGACAGTGAAGACTCACCGTGTTGCCGCCTCCCTTGTCAGTAGCCAACGCGCTGTTGCTGACGATAGCAAAAGGTGTCCCATCAGCCTGTCTTGTTGGCGCAAGCTACCCACTTGGCTGAGTGGGATAGGCCTGCAGCGCCTTCAATGTGATGCGGTTGGTCACAGCGGTCTCTGACCGTTGGTGTGCTCCGTGTTGTGCGCCGAAGGTTGGTGCGCGTCTTCAATGCTTGACTTCGGCAGGGCGCACTATCCCTTAACTCCCGCATATTACCGCCTAGGACAAGTTGCAGGACACGTGGCAGCGTTGGGGCTGGCCCCTGCGGGGGAGGTCAGTCCTGATTCTTCGCGACACGTGGCAGCTTCGGGGTTCTCCGGACGTACCTCAGTGTCTTCATCCTATGTGCGAGGGTACCCCATCTGCAGGGTACCAACAGTGGCCCCTGGGTCCACCTTGGGCGAGGTGACGAGCCCAAAGGTGGATCCCTTTCCATGTTTTCCCGCACTGTGCTATTGAATTCTATCTTGGATAGCCGAAGCGGTGGACGATTCTGCTAACGTCGCCACGCGTCCTCATCTTGTTGCAGGACTATGGCGACAGGATCTTTGCTTGCTGTAGTATCTCTGTCTTCTGCGACGCCTTTAACTGCGATGGTTTCCGATGCAGCTATAGCACTTTTGTTTGCTCCGCCTTTACGGGAGCCGCTTCAGCTATTTTCTCAGGCGGCTGACCGCCTGGGCTAGTGCTTCTAACAGGGGGCGTAAGGCCCATTGTCATGGGTGCTGTGCATTGAGTGGTGCGGGCCGAACATTTGTGATACGCATGAAGTAGTCAGGCGTCGCAGGGTTGATCAAAAAGGAAACCTTTGTTAGAGGGGACAATTCCTTACTTACTCACATCCCACAGCCTGAGTTTTCGCCTCCTTCCTCGAGCGCCCGAGCCTTCACCCCTCAGCCAAAGATCTCACCTTCACTTGCTCCAATGGCCTCTCCACTTCCTCCTTCTCACTTCTAGTCGGCCGATGACCTATTGTCGATGCGGCAACTGCTTGGCTGGTTGGCGGTGGAGTGTGCGTGGATGATCCGCTGCGGATCTCCCACTCTTGAAAAGCTGCGCGAAGACGAGACTATCCCCTTCGTCGCCTGCGTGTCTACAGGGCTTGGGCTCCTGCCAACGAGATTCTTCCTCGCAGTGCTGGAGGAGTACGGGCTGCAGCTTCACCACCTGTCGCCGAACTCCATCACCGTAATCGTTGTGTTCGTCCACTTCTGTGAGGTTCGTGGACTTCAAGCCAATAGTGGAGATGTTCGGGTTCTTCTTTGTGATGAAGACCACAGGAAAGAGCGAGACGACCCAGGTGGGTGCCTACTACTTTCGACACCAGGACAAGACCTCTAGATCCCACATCCCTTTTCTCAAAGGGGGCAAGTGGAAGACCTGGAGGGAAGATTGGGCGATCGTGCGGGTCGAGGCCCATCATGCGTTGAAGATGCCCTCTGAAAGTACAACTTCTGATCCCATCACATGGGAAGCTTTCCAGGGGTTGACGAAGGAGTACACGTCGATATTGAGGAGGATCCGGTTCCTGGCATGCAAAGGACTGACCTCCCTGATGGTGCTGGCCAACTTCTTGTGCCGCCGCACCACCCCTCTCCGGAAGCGTCAGTACGGGGCCTGGTACTATACTGGTACCCATGACCGGTGCCGGCTGGCTCTGAACGACCTCACCCCTGAGATGTTGGAGTGTTTGTTGAAGGTGGTGGACCTGTGACACGGTCGACGACGAGCACGTCTCCATCCCGGACGACTGCCAGCCGCTCTTCATGTCCCCCGACGTCAGGGACGAACTGCTGAGCTGATGCCGAAGGTCAACGTGTTCGGCGTTACCCGCCTGCACCCCGAGGAGATGTCTGGGGCTTCTGCGGTTCTAGCACGGTGTTGCGCCATGATGCAACCAAGGTCGGGGTCCTCCTCCAGTTATTCGTAAACGGTAGAGGTAGAGCCCCCAAGATCCTCCATCAAGCTGGAGGCAGCCAGGCAGCGCCAGCTCCGTCGTCGGGAAAGCGTTCCCGCCCTCTGGTCGTGGGTTCCGCCACCACTGCACCGAAGAAGCGGAAGCTGATGCGGGGGGACGGTACCGCAATCTCTCATCGCGATGGGGTCAAAGCAGCCGATGCTCACATTGTTGAATTGATTTTTGATTCCAGCAGTGGCTCTGGTTCCGGAGGAGGCGCAGAGGGGTCTGCGCAAGTGGCCACGCCGACGCGGTTCGACCAAGAGCTGGTGCCGGAGACGGCAGCGTTAGCCTTGTCATCAGGTCCTGGCGACCTTGGTCTACCACGTGGGGTGGGAGGCCAGGGTCACAGGAGCGAGGCCACCCGCCGGTAAACCACAGTTTCTCCCCTGCTATTTTTCTTCTTTCCATATTCGCTCTGACAGAGTTTTAGTTTGGATTTTTAGGGCGTTGTCAGCCGACTTGGTGCCCTTGGTGCTCCCAGGGGTGGGAATGGTAGCCCCTGTCTTTCCTGAAGCTGAACGGGGTTTGCTGCACTGCATTCTACGCCCGAAGGCGCACAGGTCTCCGATGAAGTTGATGCCTCTGTGCCCTGTCCGTCGAGGCAGATGGCGTAGAGGTGGTGCCAGGCAAGGTGGTGTCGCGCGAGGTGCCAGGCGAGGAGGCAGCTACCATGGTCGTGGCGGCTTCCCTTGGCGGAGCTGACCCGCCCACCGTTGACACGGCGCGATCACCTTATGTTATTGGCGTGCAAGATGGTGACTCACCACCGGTCGCCGGTGATGCCCTTGCCATGGAGTAGGGGACTTCAACATCGGGCAGCGACACGGTGGTTCCTGAAGCTCCAGCCAGGGAGCCATCTGGTCCCCAGGCGCTAGTGTCCGCGGCGGATCGGCAGAAGGGGCAGAGAGGTAGCCGTCCATGGCGATGGTCATGCCGATCCCTCTCGCCGATGCTGTTTTTGCGGCCCAGTCCATCTTGCGCTAGATGCAGACACTTTTCGCATGAGAGTGGGATCAACTTGCAGAGGAGCGGCGCTTGGTGAAGCTGGTCAACGCCAAGAACAAGGAGTTCGAGGTGAAGGCCTTGAAGGCCCATGCCGTCGCCGATGCCTGCCTGAAGCTATGCTAGGATCAGCGGTTGGAGCTGGTCTGCTGCGAAGTTGTCGTTGCTAACACGGAACGGGACTTGGCGGTGAAGGAGGAGGAGGTCTCCCGGAGCCTTGGTGTGCTTGAGGAGAAGTGCCAGGCTATGCAGGACTCGGAGCTCGCCATCAAGCGTCGGGATGACGATCCGGAGCGCCATGCTCGGGAACTCACCGACCGGGAAGAAGCTGTATGGAGGGAGGTGGAAGGCCTTCAGGCCTCCCGTGCAACCAAAGCTCAAGGGATCCGGAACTTCCTGGCCTGCACGAGGGCGTTATTGGAACCCCTCAGCCTTGGTCCCGTGCCGCGTGGGGAGCCATCTCAGGGGGTGGCCTAGCTGCTTCCTACTTTGGACTCCCTTTGCTCGTCGCTGGGGTTAGTGGACACTGTCCTCGCAAGGTGACTCAAAGTCAAAGGAAGGGAGCTAGCCGAGTTAGTGGCTTCCAATGTCTTGGTATGCTTTCGGAGCTGGTACCCGAAGATCCCGCTGGAGCCGGCGGAGAAAAGCCCCCTTGATGAGCAAGAGGAGGAGGCGAGGGCCAAAGTCCAGGACCTTGCCAAGCAGGTGGCCTCTTCGTTCAATCGGGATTGAGACCGGCGGCACCTAGGCGGAGTGCTTTTGTAACCGGGGATGACCCCTTTGTATAGATAATTGTTAATGAATTTGAATCCATGTTGTTTAGCTTGTTGGCTTGTCTTGTGCTTCTCAAATTGTTGCCCCAATTCCTTCTCTTTGTACGGTCTTGAAGAGCTTTTGATGATGTCATTAGCTTTTGAGGAACAAACGCTTGCACAATTGACACGGCCGATTTGTTGCTAGTTGACGTCCTGCCTATGGAACCCCCTTAGAGGCCCCCTGGTAGGGGTGGCCAAGTTGTCAGGTATGTTTGCCACTTGAGCGCAGGATGCCTTCGACGGTCCCCCAACAAATGGGGGAGCATGAGTGGTTGGCCTCAGTGTGGCCCTTTCAGGAGCACCAAGCTTTCTCTGAGTGTTGACGTCGACGGCCGGCCCCTTGGGTGATGCCAGAGATGAATGCTCCGGCGTCGTCCACCATCGTCGTAGATTTGTCGACGGCAGGCCCCCTGGGTGATGCTGGAGCTGGATGCTCCGGCGTCGCCCACCATCGTCGTAATGTTGTTGACGACAGGGCCCTTGGGAGGTGTCAGAGCTGGATGCTCCGGTGTGGCCCTCCATCATAGTAAAGTCGTCAACGGCGGGCCCTCTGGGATGTGCCGGAGCTGGATGCTCCCGCGTCGCTTGCCATCATCACAGATGCGTCGACGGCAGGCCCCTGTTTTACAGTATACCACAAGAGAACCTTGTTAGCAACAAGAGCGGGGCAAGAGAGTGTACTCACTTATTATCGCTTGTTGCTGTCGTCAACATGTTGGGACGTCGACGGCAGACCCCCTAGGTGATGCCGGAGCTGGATGCTCTGGCGTCGTCCATCATCATCGTAGATTTGTTGACGGCAGGCCCCCTGGGTGATGCTGGAGCTGGATGCTCCAGTGTCACCCACCATCATCGTAATGTTGTCAATGGGAGGCCCCCTGGGAGGTGCCGAAGCTGGATGCTCTGGCGTGGCCCTCCATCGTCGTAAAGTCATCGACGGCAGGCCCCCTGGGATGTGTGGGAGCTGGATGCTCTGGCGTCATCCGCCATCGTCGTAGATGTGTCGACGGCAGGCCCTTGATTTATAGGATACCACAAGAGAACCTTGTTAGCAACAAGAGCGGGGCAGGAGAGTGTACTCACTTGTCAGCACTTGTTGCTACCGTCAACATGCTAGGACGTCGACGCCCGGCCCCGTGGGTGATGCTGGGGCTGGACGCTCCGGTGTCTCCCACCATCTTCATAGATGCGTCGACGGCAGGCCCCCTGTGTGATGCTGGAGCTGGATGCTCCGTTGTCGCCCACCATCGTCGTAGGTGCATCGATGGCAGGCCCCTTGGGTGATGCCGTAGTTGGATGCTTCGGCGTCACCCACTATCATTGTAGATGCATCGACAGTAGGCCTCCTGGGAGGTGCCGGAGCTGGATGCTCCAGTGTTGCTCATCATAGTAACCTGCTCTACATGTCCTACACACATAACAAGGGTGCATATTTTTTGGTCATTGGTGATCTTTTCCTATTCTTTTTAGTTTTGCCATGTCTTACAGTCCTGGGCTGGTACGCGGGGTTTGGATAATTCAGTGTGCTAGTGCCTTGGACCCGGATCCCCACCTTATTCGAGGTTTGAGCGTCCTGGCTCTCAATACTTAGCTGTAGCACTGGGAGGCAAAGCGCGCACGCTTAGGGTACAGGACTAGGCTAAGCAGGCTGCACGCTCTGGACCTCCAGCTCGGTGTAGGTCTTTTGTGGGGGACCATTTGGGGCCACAAGACCCAAAGTAAGAGGGCAACTACAATGTCCCAGAACACCTTGCAGGTACCTCAAACAAGTCCACTTTTAGTAGGGTTGCATAACTCTACTAGGGGTCATATAGATAAAATTTCACTAGGTATATGAAGATAATATACGAAAGAACGAGACTAGTCTGATTGATCACAAAATTAATAGGTAATTAAGTGAACATTAGAGAAAGCACATGGTAAGACAATGTTTTTTTCAAATTGGCATTCATAGGAGGGGGCTGGCTTGACGATAAGGCAACGACCCACTCCGGTTGGCAAGGGAGGCAGGGTGTTCATGCTTAGGGTACGGGACCAAGCTAAATGGCTGAACATTCTGGACCTGCCCCCCCCCCCCCTCCCAGAGCTTGGTTGTCCTACACACCGTTACTTGGCACCATGACACCCTACACTGTCTTACTATTTATGATTAAGGATATAACTTACAGAGGTGCTCTATGTTCCAATGGTTCGGGAGGGGCTCTCCTTCTTCTGTGGCCAGGCGGACACACCCGGGGTGGGATACTTGTCTCACTCAGAAGGGGCCTCCCCATCTGGGGGAGAGTTTGTGCGACCCTTCTCGAGAAGGTATACACCACAGCATTAGGTCACCCGTCTGGAGTTCTCTACTCCGCACGAACCGCTCCTGGTAGCGCCTGAGCGCCTATCGATAACGTGGATTTCGAATGGTGGCGTGCCACCTTGCTTTGTCGAAGAGGTTGACATCTTCTTGTCGGAGCTGGTCCTGTGAGGCTTCATTGAATGCTCATACTCGTAGTGAGCCCATTGCAATCTCTGGGGGGAGGACGGCCTTGGCCCCATACACCAGGAAGAAAGATGTTTCTCCAGTGACGCGACTAGGTGATGTCCGGCTTGCCCATAGTGCACAGGGGAGTTCGTCGACCCACTTGGCACCATGCTTATCCAAGCTGTCATACGTGCGTGTCTTGAGGCCCCTGAGTATCTCAGCATTGGCCCTTTTAACTTGACCGTTGCTATTTAGATGAGCCACAGATGCATAACAAACTTGGACGCCATGGTCTTTGTAGTAGTCCTGGAATGCTGCACTAGAGAATTGGGTCCTGTTGTCGGTGATGATCCTATTTGGGACCCCAAACCTACAGACAATCAACTTGATGAACTTGATTGCGGACTCCTTGTTGATGTTGATCATTGGGGCTGCCTCCGACCACTTGGTGCACTTGTCTACAACAACGTAGAGGAACCGGTACCCTCTCACTTCCCTGGGGAAGGGTCCCATGATATCTAGCCCCCAGACCACGAAAGGCCTGGAGGGCGAGATCATTTGCAGGGTCTGTGCCGGAGTGTGAATTTGCTTGGCGTGTAACTGGCATGCCTTGCATCTCTTGACCAGCTTGACGACGTCTTGTAGTGTTGTTGGCCAGTAGAAGCCACGTCAGAAGGCTTTGCCGACATATGTGTGGGAAGCTGCATGATTCCCGCACTCTCCTTCGTGGATCTCTGCGAGCAAGTCGCAGCCTTCCTCCCGAGTTATGCACCAGCAGTACACCGTTGGCGCCATGCTGACAGAGGTCAACTTCTACTAGCATGTAGCATTTCGCCATCCTCACGATTCTCTCAGCGGATACTAGATCCTCTGGGAAGATGTTGTCCTTCAGATAGTCCCAGATCTCCGTGATCCACGCATCAAGACTGTCAGTACCCTACGTACCGGGTACCCCATGATACCGCAACAAGCACAAGAAAGTTCCACCTGTCAGAGTCGAAGGCCCTTGCAGGTCCCACATGTCATGTTGCACTGGACCCGCTCCCCTCACATGGCTGGCTACCGGGTTAACATGTGTAAAGTAAGACTGGAACAAAACTCCCAACCAAGGGAAGCCTTGGTGACTACACGTGTACAACAGTCCCGGACCTAGCCCCCGTCAGAGAGGAGCTCTGGTACCGACACGTGTACAACAACCCTGGACCTACCCTCGTGCAAGGGAAAGCTCCGGATCTGCCATGTGTGGAACCCCCGGACCTTCGTCACCAACAGAAATACAAGCCGATCATGACCATTACAGACATTCAAGGATGGTTAAAGCGGCAGTTACAATGTCTGATAATGTTCATTAATGCCGCATTAATGACACACGATCAGTGCACCATTAATAGGGGTAACGCTACCATGAAGGCACGTTACTACACTATTAATTGTACTTAATACTCTTAGACAGTGTATTAGGTCATTAAGCACGCCAGGGCCACATGTCGGGCCAGGCCAGCTTTGTAACGGTCGGTCCTTAGAACTATAAAAGGGCTGCACCGCATGAACATTAGGGGGGTCCTGACCCAGGCTACTGCGACCTGACTCTAGCAAACGCTCTTGTTCAATACAATTACAGAACCCCGTGGAGTAGGATGTTACGCTCAGGCGGCCCGAACCACGTAAATTTCTGAGGTCACCATAAAAGAACCTCCGCGGGCTGCTTCTCAGCGGGTCCGGGGGAAGTGTCATATTCAACACTTCGACATTTGGCATGCCAGAAATGGGGAGCATCATCTCGAGATCACAAGATGGTGAATTCAACTGCTAGATCATCCAACAACAATCATGCTGAACAACCCGCTTGAGGCAACTCCTCCAACATTCAGTAGCCAGTAGGTGCCAACGCTCCGGTAGGCACTGTAGCACCATCTGTTCCGGCAAACAATGCCGGTCAACGAGATGGGGCATCTACGTCGATCACCACATCAGAAAAAAACAATCCCGAGCATGCGCTCATTGCTGCGCGAGCTCTTCTGCAACATCCACCACCTCCAGGTGCACCCCAGGGTGCTATGGAGCAGTGGAGGTCTAATGCCGACCATCTGGTAGCAGCTGCGGCTGGCATCAGCAACCAAGGTCCTCCTCCTTCGGGGCGAGCACCTTCACAATGACGCACCATCTCTGGCCGGCTTGGTCCACAAGCCTCTCAACAAAGGAGGCATGCCGCCTCCCAACAGGTGACTTCGTTGCCCCCTGGGGCGCGACGCACCCATACCATCACCAGGATTCCGACTCATGACCTGCGGTCAGAACTGGATCGTCGCTACCGGCAATAGGACGACCGAGTCCATATCGAGCAGGCTCGTGAAAGGTGAGAGGCTCGGGACAACCCGACTCCTCAAGGAGTAGGAGGAGGTTGTTCTGCCCTGGCCATACACTTACGTATGGTCAGGTGGCCATTGAAGTTCCGGCCTCACTTGCCAGAAAAATTCGACGGAACAGTCAACCCTGCCGAGTTTCTTCAAATCTACTCAACTGCCATATTGGCAGTGGGAGGTGATGAGGCTGTAATGGCTAATTACTTCCCGATGGCCTTAACCGGGACTGTAAGGTGCTGGTTCATGAGTCTTCCACCCGACTCCATTAATAGTTGGGCAGAACTATGCCAGCAATTCACTGCCAACTTCGGGAGCTCCTATACCCGGCCCGACACTGAATTGGACTTGTTTGCTGTAAAGCAAACATCGGGGGAGTCGCTACGGTCCTTCATCCAGCGATTCTCTCAGGTACGAAATACCAATCCATCTATCTCGAGCTCTTCTGTTATCGTTGCATTCAGACAGGGTGTTCGAGATAAGAAGATCCTAGAGAAGCTGGCTATCAAAGAAGTTACCAGCATCATGGAACTCTTCAGCTTAGCCGACAAATGCGCTAGAGCTGCGGAGGGCCATGAAATGCACTCCAAGCCAGCTCTGGAGGCCAACCAGAAGTCCTCCAAAACTGAAGCTGCTACCTCCGGTAGTGGTAATAAGAAGAAGAAGCCCAACGGCAAAAAAAAAAAAAAAACCGTCGGCCGGCGCCCCAGCTACTGCTGCTGCAGCACCTGGAAGCCGGGGGCCACGCCCCGAGAAGCGACCTCGTCCTTCATCAGAGGATGGCAACAATTCCAAAGCATGGTGTCCAATCCGCAAGACGAACTGACACAGGTTGAAAGAGTGCCGGGAGGTCGAGAACCTTGCCGAGCACTACAACAAGCGCCGGGAAGAAGCTCCTTTCCGTCAAAGGGAAGGAAAACAAAAAGTCGACGAATCTTCGACTGAAGAGGAGCTAATTTCTAGGACCCTAAAAAGGTCTTGAAAGCCGTCTACAGCACAATCGACGATGACTCCGATGCCTCCAACAATGAACGTCGGAAAACCCTGAACACCATCTATAATGGTTCTTGGGACATCACCTCTCGTCACATCCTCAAGACAATGCGGTGGGACATGGCCATGGTAGCTCCTGCTGCTAAGGCAGAACAACATCGGAAGTGGATGGATACACCCATCATTTTCGATGCTTCAGACTGCCCCTGAAACATGATCGGGGCTGGTCAATTCCCGTTGATGGTGTCACCCACCATTAACAATATCCAAATCCACCATGTAATGGTGGACGGAGATTCTAGGCTAAACCTCATAAGCTTTGAAGCTTTCGTTAAGCTTCATCTCTGGCGTTCGGACCTTCGTCCATCCCGACCTTTCTCCGGAGTAGGTCCGGGAAACATTACTTTTTTTAGTTCCATTACACTCCCAGTGATTTTTGGGACCCGGGAGAATTACAGAACCGAGAAACTGATCTTTGACGTAGCACATATCAGCCTGCCCTTCAACGCCATTTTAGGCAGGCCAGCTTTATACAAGTTTATGGTTGCTCCCATTATGGTTATTTGGTGTTAAAGATGCCAACACCCACAGGCGTTCTCCGGATCCGTGGAGATCATACCGCAGGAGTCACTGCACTAGAAGAACTCTATGCGCTTACCACAGCGCAAGAGGAAGCATCCAATAAGGAGCCAGCTGTGAATCCTCCAAGCATTCATCACAAAGGCTCTACATCCGCACCTTGTGTGCAACCAAGCGGCGACACCGACATTCCCGTCAAAGTCGTCCAAATCGGTTCCGATGCTACTCAAACTACCCGTATATCGGGTGGTCTGAACAACAAATAGGAACTCGCGCTCATCACTTTTCTCCGGACTAATTTCGACGTGTTTGCTTGGCAACCATCGCAAATGCCTAAGATTCCTAGGGAAGTGATTGAGCACAATATGATGATTTACCCAGACGATTGGCCTGTACACCAGAAGCCCCATAGGCAATCAATCGAGCGGCAAACTTCATCCGACAAGAAATCAAGAAGTTGCTTGAAGCTGGATTCATCCGGGAAGTCTTCCATCCAAAACGGTTGGCAAACCCAGTTGTTGTACCCAAGGCTGGTGGGAAGCTTCGGATGTGTATCAACTACACCACCTTAAATAAGGCATGTCCAAAAGATCCATTTCCACTACCTAGAATAGACCAGATAGTGGATTCCACCTCCGGGTGTGAACTACTATGTTTCTTAGATGCATATTCTCGATATCATCAAATCCAAATGTCTAAGGAAGATGAAGAGCATACTGCCTTCATAACAGTAGATGGATTGTATTGTTACACTGCCATGCCATTCAGTCTTAAATGCTGCTTCAAAATTTGTGCGAGCTATGTACAAAACGTTCGGAGAGCTAATTAGAGACTTGGTGGAGGTGTATGTTGATGACATCGTCGTGAAGATAAAAAACAAGGAGTCACTCCTTGACAACTTACAAGCTGTCTTCGACAAGCTGCGCACTACGCACACCAAGCTGAACCCGAACAAGTGTGTCTTCGGGGTTAGCTCTGGGAAGGTTCTGGGTTTCTTGGTGACTCATCGAGGAATTGAAGCAAATCCAGCGAAGATCAAGGCAATAGAAGAAATGTGGCCCCCAACCCGCATTAAAGATGTCCAAAAGTTGACTGGATGTCTAGCTGCGCTCAGCCAGTTTATATCAAGACTGGCAGAATGAGCGCTACCCTTCTCCAAACTCTTGATAAAATCCAGACCATTTCATTGGTCTGAGGAAGCAGAAAAGGCGTTTCAAGAGCTGAAGCAGCTCCTCACAACACTACCAATCCTGGTAGCTCCGAACCCTGGTGAGCCTTTACTGCTTTACATTTCGGCAACTATAGAGGTTGTCAGTATGGTTCTGGTCGCAGAAAGACCGGAACCATCTCCAATTCAGGAGTTTAGACCCCTCCGGGAGGGTCCAGAGCTACCTGAAGGCGAGTCTGGGTATCAACCCACAAGCGTGAATCCTTAAGGCGAGATACTAGAGGATCAACCTCCTTCAGACGAAGGAGTAACCGCTACTGAACAAGAAGATCCAGACTTCTCCGGGAGGGTCTGGGTTGATGAGGAGGAAGCTCCGGGCCCCTCCGGGAAAGTTCCAAAAAGTCCAATGCCCAGTGTACTTCATCAGTGAAGTACTCCACGACGCCAATACAAGATACATTGAGGTGCATAAACTGCTTTACGCAGTTCTTATCGCCTCAGAAAGCTTCGTCATTACTTCCAAGCCCACAAAATATCAGTGGTAACCTCTTTTACACTACGTGTAATTTTACATAACCCTAATTCTACTGGGAATATTGCAAAGTGGGCAGCAGAGCTGGCAGAATTCGATCTAGAATTCGTGTCGAGATAAGCAACTAAAAGTCAAGCCCTGGCTGACTTTGTGGCGGAATGGACTCCCTCTCCATCAAACCCTGGGGTCCACAGTGAGCAGAAACCAGAACTCAAAGTTCCGGTATTCACTGAGCCTCATTGGAACCTCTACTTCGATGGCTCCATGCAAAAGCAGGGGGCCGGAGCTAGAATCCTTCTCCTGGCTCCGACCGGAGAGAAGGTCAAGTACATGTTACACCTTGATTTCAAGGCAACCAACAATATGGCGGAGTATGAAGCCCTAATTTATGGACTCAAGGTGGAACTATCTTATTGTGTCAAACAACTATTGGTGAAGGGAGATTCACAACTCATCATCAAACAAGTGAAAGGTGAATGCTCCTGCAACAATTCTCAATTAGTTGCATACCTCCTTGAAGTCCAGGGGCTTCAGAAGGACTTCGAAGTCCTGGGTCTCCATCATATTCAACGCCTTCATAACTCTGAAGCCAATGAGCTCTCGACAAAAGCCTCAATCGGAGCTCCGGCTACTGACGGAATCTTTGTCCGGAGGTTGTCAAAACCAGCAGCTCAGCCTGCCGAACTGAGCAAAGGGGGCGAGACCAGCACCTCAAAGCTGGCGGTCCTAGTGGCCCTGTTACCATGGCGTCCACCAAGGGTCGTAGGTGCTGTCAGAAGCACCGAGCAACCCAGTACGCAGGACTCAAAAGCTCAAGTTAGCTCCAATGCATGGATCTCGAAGATCCGGAGCTACTTGAAAGATAATATCCTTCCTGAAGACAGTGTATCCGCTGACCGGATTGTCAGATTGGCTAAAAGATACACGTTGGTAGAAGGGGATCTCTACCGACGCAGTGCCAATGGTGTCCTAATGCGGTGCATTGCAAGGGAAGAAGGCCGCGATCTTCTCGCGGAAATCCATGGAGGCGAGTGCGGGAGACATGCATCTTCCTGCATGCTGGTTGGTAAAGCCTTCCGGCATGGCTTTTACTGGCCTACAACACTCCAGGATGCGGTTGAGCTAGTGAAGAAATGTGAAGCATGTCAGTTCCACGCAAAACAAATTCACACACTAGCTCAATCACTACAAATGATACCTCCTACATGGCCATTCGCTGTGTGGGGCATGGATATCTTGGGACCTTTCCCAAAAGCCGTCGGACGTTACATGTTCCTATATGTCGCCATCGACAAGTTCACCAAGTGGCCGAAAGTTACTCCAGTTGTGACAATCAACAAACAATCAACAATCAAGTTCTTGAAGTCCATTATATGCAGATTTAGAGTTCCAAACAAAGTCATAACTGACAAGGGAACTCAATTCACAAGTCCTGCATTCCAAGAATATTGCGAAGACCTCGGTATTCAACTTAGCTACGCCTTAGTAGCTCATCCAGCAAGCAATGGCCAAGCCGAGAGAGCAAATGCATAACTTTTAAAAGGACTCAAGATGCACACATATGAGCGCTTGAAAAAACTCGGAGCTAACTGGATTGAAGAGCTTCCATCCACATTATGGGCAAATAGGACAACAAAGAACCGGTCAATTGGGGAGACTCCATTCTTCTTGGTGTACGGAGCTGAAGCAGTCCTTCCTCCAGAGATCACCTAGGGTCCCTCTGGGTACGGACCTTCAACGAAGCCACGCAGGACCAGCTCCGGCGTGAATACCTTGACCTCGTCGATGAGGGAAGGGGCCAAGCAGCTGTTCGGAATGCACGTTATCGCCAAGCGCTCCGGCGCTACCATCAAAGGCATGTGCGTGATCGACAGCGATGGCGACCTGGTGCTTCAGAAGATACTAACTCGTGAAGGGATGAACAAACTTTCCCCCAGCTGGGAAGTACCTTCTAAGTCATTGAAGTATCTCGACGAGGGTGCGTTTGCTTGGCAACTGAGGATGGGATCCCGCTTCCCAATCCTTGGAACATCGAGCACCTCCGTATGTTTTACGCTTAGAATCACGGAGGTGAGTCTGTAATTACACACAGTGCATGTTGTAGAGTCATTATACAGAGACGAGCAAGTCCTCCGGGAGAGCACTTGGCACACTCATTGCACTAAAAGTGTAACTACTTGCTCTAGGTTAGCACAAGACGTATAGCACATTTAACAGGGTCCAACACTAAGTGTCTCATTGTCTCCGCTGTAATCCGGACCTATAATGAAAGGCATTGTTTTGTGAAAATAGAGTCCACATGCATTTTTTTTGTACAAGGCTCAATATATCAAATTATTTCAACCCTCTTGTCTATAATGAAATTGTGCAAATCTTTTTGATCTTTGTTCCAAGTAATTCACATGCATTACAAGCCATATTGATAGTCTTTTTGGATCTTAACACTGCTACCTAGTTTACTTACCTGAACGCCAAGCCAACATAGGTCCGGAGTGTGCTATCGACTTAGCCTGGTCCTGCACCCTAAGTACGCTACTCTACCTACACCCCGGCAGGTCTCAGTAGGGTGAGTACTAAAAAGGCATGTATATCTAGGAAGACTCTATCAAAATGCTTGTTATCATGTTAAGTTTCTTCGGATCTAAAGTCCAAATAAGAATAATAAGTCACAACCAATTTATAGACAAGAGGATGAATTTTACTTTTTCTCTTGCCCTTAATGTGCAGGAAAAGCAAAAATTCATAGCGATGGTGGACGACGCCGGAGCTGCTAAGCTCCGACATCTCCCAAGATAGGTCTGCCGTCAACATCTAATATGTTGACATCGGAGCTACCAAGCTCCGACCATTCCAGGGGGCCTGTCTTCGACGCTTCAAAATTGAAGACTTTAACATAGTGTCATAACCTTTGGTACATGTACACACCTCAACTGTACACACGTACCAGGGGGCCAACAAGACAAGACACAGTATATTGAAGACAAAGTGTTCAAGGCAAAAAGGAGGATTTCATTAATCAGAAGAACTGGATTACAAAATTGATATTACAAGGGACCAAGGGAGAAAAGTCCTAG
The DNA here is from genome assembly GCA_036927565.1 of Tuctoria greenei. Lineage (NCBI taxonomy): Eukaryota > Viridiplantae > Streptophyta > Magnoliopsida > Poales > Poaceae > Tuctoria > Tuctoria greenei. The sequence goes on from JAYESD010000006.1 coordinate 166,767,451, forward strand.
CTACTGGAGAATCTAGGTCCTGTGGAAAAACAAAGCAACCTTCTCAGCAGCTTCTTGGACACTAGCCCTGGCGACATTCTCCTCCTCCACGATGATTCCTTCAAAGACCGGATTAAGGGAGAAATGGGGGTCTCGGCTCTGGTAACAAGCCAAGACATACTCAGCGATGTTCTTGGCCAAGGATTTACCCTCCGTCTCCAGTTGATCGGTGATGATATCACCCATCGCGTCGAGTTTGCTGCCAGTAGAGATAAGTGCCGCCAGCGTTTGGTCCAGCTCCTCCGCCGGGTTCTATGGGCATACTGGACTGAAACCAAGAGGCACGAGGGCCCTGTTTGCACGCCGCAGGAAGTCCCATAACATTAGGGACTCAGTCGCCTTCGAGCTCCGCAACTCCTCTAGTGACCTCCGGGCGGCCGCAAGCTCTGAACCTTCACGGGCAAGTCGCTTGCCCAACCTAGCAATCTCAGCAACCTACTTCTCCTAGTCAGCCAGCTCCGTCTCCCGGAGGTGGATGTGGTTCCACCTCTTAGCTAGGCCCTTCTCTCTGCCCTTGACTCTCTCCGCCCTAGCGGCAACGTTAGACTCTCTTTTCGAGAGCTCTTGCCCCACCTTCCAGTTCTTCTTTCTCTCTTCCTCCTTCCTTAGATCCATCTTTTTGCTGCGATCCGCCAAATTTTTCTCACCCAGAGTCAACTTCTGGGTGACCTCCATCTCTCTCCTCACCACATCCTCCTGCTATCCCAGGAGTTTTTCCTCCCTCGCCTCCAGGTCCGCTCGACGCTTTAGGAGAGTCTCATTCAACTCTGTGAGCTTTTCATAACGCTCGTCAGCAGCGTCATGTCTCTCCTTGGCTTGCTCCAGGATTTCCCTGGAGTTAGCATCGAGCGCCCGGATGGTAGCCTCCTTCTCCTCCATCAACTTATCCCAGTATTCTAACCGGGCCTTCTCCCCCTTGATCCACTCCTTCTGGTCAGCCAGCCTCGTCTGAGCAAGCTAGGTCTCAAAATGGAGTCTGTTGTGCCAACGCCTCAAGGTGTTGCGCTCCTCCTCCAAAGCCTTGCTCTCATGATCGAAGGCTAGTTGGACCTGCCGAAGACTTGAGCAGGCGTTGTCTATGGACAACGCCAGAGGGATAGGTTCTGGGCCTGCCGGGATCATTTCCGCAGGCTCCAACAGGTTCTCCGTCACAAAAATTGGATCCCACTCTACAATAGTGGTCCCATGTACTCCTGCAGCGCTGGGGCCGCTCTCCTGGAGCCCTTCAGTGTTAGCAGAAGAACCCACGGGGGGAACTTCCGCCTCTGGAGTAGGAGAAGGCACCGCTTCCGGGTCTTTAGTTGATGGCTCCAACATTGAAAGACCTGTCGCCAGCTGCTCTGGCTCCGGCCCAGGTACCTTCGGGACCACCACTTCTGGAGCAGCAGTTGGAGCTTCAAATGGGGCTTCGACCGTCACTGGCTCGGGCTCCGATGCGGCGACCACCTTCGGCACAATCGCCGGACCTTCAACCACCTCCGGCACAACCGACGGACCACCAACCACCTCCAGCTCAGCAGCCGGATCCTCTACCACTTCTGGCTCTACCGCCAGATATTCAACCATTTCCGGCACAAGGGTCGGAGCCTCGTTGATCTCCGGATCAATGGCCGTGGCTCCAGCTACCTCTGGCTTAACAGCCAGGGCTTCGGCAGCTTCCGGCTCAGAAGCCGGAACTTCTGGCACCGCTGATGCTAGAGCATGAGCCTCTGCAGCCAGGAGCACATCTTCGACTTCCCTCCTGCGGTCCGGCGCTACCGCAGGAGCATCGGGTGAGGACTCCGAGTCCAAGCTCACGACAGCTCACGCCAGAGCTGCCACGACTTCTGCCTCTTCTTGATGAAGAGGCTCAGCGACCGAAGCGGGAGCTTCAGCAGGTGCCGCCTCAGCTGTTGCAACAAGCGCTGGAGCTCCCGGTCCTTTCTTCGACACACTAAAAAAAGGAAGAGAAGATTAAAGACACATCCAAAAGCAATATTAACATTTCAGGGTGAGCAATCAATGCTTACCTCAGGATGCTACCAACCCAGTCGCCTCAGAACCTCTTCTTCTGAGGCCCGAAGCTGGAGCCCACCAAATCTGGTGAGACAACTGCTTCAGACCTCAGTTGAGGAACACTCGCAGCTGTCAGAGTCCCTTCAGCCGGAGCTTCCCTTTGCCGGGAAGAACTCCCGGACCTGGAGCTTCTAGTCAGCACTGAGGCCAGGGTCGACTGCCCGAAGCTTACGCCTCTTGAAGACGCTTGCACCACAGCAGGGGTAGTAGCAGAAGACCTCCCCCTCCGAGGAGAAGCAGCCGTCGTGGAAGGAGCAGGCCTGACAGACCTCCCGTCAGCGTGCTTCAACTTCCTCTTTCGGTCGGAAGGCTCCACGGGCTATTTGCCCTTACCTTTGACGACTTCTTCAGTCCTTCGGCTCGCAGCGGGATCAGCCCCACCATGGCGTACGCTGAGAAGTACACCATGTCGTGATCGCGCTCCTTCTTGAACGGGAGCTTGCCGGCGCGGACCAAATGGTTGAAGGAGTCGCTGGACCACCCCATGTAGGTCCGAACCTTCTTAAAATCATCATCGCTCTTGAGGCGGCTCTTGGGAAGACCAAACTCCATCGCGGCAAAGTGGAGCAAAGGATGGAAAGTTAGGCGGAGTTTGGGAGGCTCTGAACGAAAAGATGATTGAAGGCGTAAAGTGTCCTCAAACTGTGCGCACTTTCCTTCTTAAGTAAGCCTCCACGACGCTTGGATCGAAACTGCAATGAGATCGAAGTCACTTTTAAAAAATCTACCCCGTCAATGACGAGTGGGCCTGGGGCCACCCCGACAAAGAGATCGAGGTCCTTACCCAAGGCCAACCGTTGCCATGATGAGCGAAGGGAAACCCAAAGTCAGCGCTCTGACAGGGCGTGCGAAACCGATACGGTTTTCGTATTGGGAACCGGCGACCTTCAATTGCGTGAGATCCGCACTCAAAGATCTCATCTGCCGTATTCATAACAAGCCACGCGTTAAAGGTTCACTCCCGGACTGTCACTCTATCGGTGCATCAGAAGACTTTTGAAAAGTGAAGCACGAGAATCGAGATTGGCCCCACATCTAGCAGAACAACTTAACCCAAGGGGTTTCTCCCAGATGTGGGCCTGGGGGTCACTGTCGGTACCCTGCGTACCGGGTACCCCATGATACCGCAACAAGTGCAAGACAGTTCCACCTGTCAGAGTCGAAGGCCCTTGCAGGTCCCACATGTCACATTGCACCGGACCCGCTCCCCTCACGTGGCTGGCTCCCGGGTTAACACGTGTAATGTAAGACTGGAACAAAACTCCCAACCAAGGGAAGCTCCTCTGACTACACGTGTACAACAGTCCCGGACCTAGCCCCCATCAGGTAGGAGCTCCGATACCAACACGTGTACAACAACCCCGGACCTACCCTCCCGCAAGGGAAAGCTCCGGATCTGCCACGTGCCGAACCCCCAGACCTTCGTCACCAACAGAAATACATGTCGATCATGACCATTAAAGACATTCAAGGATGGTTAAAGTGGCAGTTACAAGGTCTGATAATGTGTCATTAATGCCGCATTAATGACACACGATCAGTGCACCGTTAACAGGGGTAACACTACCATGAAGGCATGTTACTACACTATTAATTGTACTTAATACTCTTAGACAGTGTATTAGGTCATTAAGCATGCCAGGGCCACATGTCGGGCCAGGCCAGCTTTGTAACGGTCAGTCCTTAGAACTATAAAAGGGTTGCACCGCACGAACATTAGGGGGATCCTGACCCAGGCTACTGCGACCTGACCCTAGCGAACGCTCTCATTCAATACAATTACAAAAACCCCGTGGAGTAGGGTGTTACGCTCAGGCGGCCCGAACCACGTAAATCTGTGAGGTCACCATCTTGATCTTGACCTTTGCGTGCCCCAACCATAAAAGTACCTCCGCGGGCTACTTCTCAGCGGGTCTGAGGGAAGTGTCGTATTCAACACTTCGACAGGGACTCTCCTGAGCTTTTGGATCTTGGGCATCGAGTAATCTGGGGCCCTCGGCGATGCACAAGAACCTCAGCGGGCCCCATGGTTGCAAGGCTGCCGTGATCGCCAGCTCTGTGGTGCTGGGCTCGCCTTCTTTGTTAGGCCCTACAGGCCTAGTGGTCGGCCGCACCAACCTCCTGCCGAAGACCCCTTCAGGAACTGGGGATCCCGTGGACGCCATGGTTGACAGGGTGTCGGTGATGGAGTTGTCAGCGCGCGGAACATGGAAGAGGTCCAAGGCCTCGAATTTAGCTTCCAGCTTCTTGATGTGCAACAGGTACGCCACGAGCTGGGGGTCATTGTAGCAGCATTCTCCCCGGACCTACTTGATGATCAACTAGGAGTCTCCCATGACCAGCATCTGCTGGACACCAAGACCCTGTGCAGCTGTGAGTCCAAAGATGAAGGCTTCATACTTAGCCATGTTGTAGGTCGCCTTAAAGTCGAGGAGCACCACGTACCTGGACTGCTCCCCTGTTGGAGAGGTGAGCAGTACACCTGCTCGGGGCCCCTTGCTTCCGCGAGGATCCGTCGAAGAAGAGTGTCTAGTGAGGTCCGATAAGCACCAGTGCTCTGGGCTCCGACTCGCTGATTCCCGGCCCCCTGGGTTGCTTGGTGAAGGATTCCACTCAGCAACGAAATCTGCCAGAGCTTGGCTCTTGATTGCATGCTGCGGTAGGAAGTCGAGCTAGATCTACGCCACTTCAGCCGCCCATTTGGCGATATTGCCTATTGCGTTGGGTTTGCGCAGCACCGCCCCCAGTGGGAACAAAGTCACCACTAAAACTCTGTGCGCCTGAAAGTAATGGAGCTTCCTCGACGCAATTAGTACCACATAGAGCAGCTTGTGCACTTCAAGGTACCTTATTTTTGCTTCATGTAGGACTTTGCTAAAGAAGCAGACCGGGCGTTGGATGGTACAGGATCTCCTTGGGGAATCCGGCACATCCTCTTCCATCTGCTCTGGGCTCAGAGACTCCATATCCCAAGGCCTAGTGCATCCTTTGGGGGCTGGGACACAAAGGCTCCTTGATCTCCGAGGCCCCTTAGGGGGATCCAGTCATCCTCTGGGGGCTGGGACCCAGAGGCTCCATGCTCTTCGGGGCTCCCTAGGGGGACCCGATCATCCTCTAGGGGCTAGGATCCAGAGGCTCCTCTGTTGTCGGGACCCCCTGCGAGCTCCAAGTCTTGGGGCTCAGAATCGGTGGCAAGGACCCCTTTCATCCGTCGGGGCTGCTCGGGACCGGCCTGCTTTGTAACCAAAACCATATTTACCACCTCTGTTGTGGCAGCGATGTAGAGGTACAGGGGCTCCCTGGGCTCCGGTGCCACCATTATGGGCAGCGACGTCAGCTGCTGCTTTAGCTTGAGGATCACCTTCTCTGCCTCCTCGGTCCAGGCGAATGGTTCAGGCTGACGCACGAGTTTGAAGAATGGGAGGGCCCGCTCAGCCAGCCTAGAGATAAAACGGCTGAGCGCTGCTAAGCAACCTGCAAGCTTTTGCACGTCTTTGATGCGGGCTGGAGGCCGCATCAGCTCCACCACCTTGATCTTCTCTGGGCTGGCCTCAATGCCTCAGTGTGAGACCAAGAAACCGAGGAGCTTCCCAACTTTTACTCTGAACACGCATTTGTCGAGATTGAGCTTTGTGCGAGTGGTCCGCAGTCTGTCAAAGACTAGGGCGAGGTTCTCTAGCAATGATGTATGTGTCTGGATTTTTACTACAATATCATATACATACACCTCTACTTGGTACCGAATGAGGTCCCCAAATGTTTTATTCATGGCACGTACAAAGGTGGGTAGGGCATTCTTAAAATCGTAAGGCATGGAGACATAGCAGTAAAGGCCATCTACAGTTATAAATGCGGTATGTTCTTCATCCTCTCTAGACATTGGGATTTGGTGAAACCCTGAGTAGGCATCTAGAAAGCACAACATATCACATCCCGAGGTTGAATCTATGATTTCATCTATTATAGGTAGTGGGAAAGGATCTTTAGGACATGCCTTGTTGAGGTTGGTGTAGTCGATGCACATTCAGAGCTTACTGCCGGCCTTGGGGACAACAACAGGATTGGCCAGCCATTTGGGATGGTGGACCTCCCGTATGAAGCCAGCATCGAGTAGCTTCTTGATCTCTTCGCGGTGAAGTTCTGTCGTTCGATGGACTGCTTACGAGGCCTCTGTTGTTGTGGCCGAGCATCGAGGTAGATCTTCAGACGGTGCTCAATCACTTCCCTGGGGTTTCCTAGCATCTGCGATGGTTGCCAGGCAAAGACGTCGACGTTAGCTTGCAGGAAAGTGGTGAGCACCGATTCCTGTTCACTGTCTAGACTCCCCGCGATACGGGTGGTCTGAGCAGCATCAGAGCCAATCTGGATTGTCTTGATGGGCACGTCGTCATGGTCGGAGGGCTGTACCCGTGGTGCAGCAGCGCGACTGAGCGCGCTTGAGTCTGGCGGGGGCTGACTCGGACCAGCATCACTCGGGGCAGGTGCTGGGGATGCAGCCATCGCTCGAAGCTTCTCCAATGCCATCACCACAGCAGCGCAATCTCCACAGATCTTGAGGACGCCGGAGGGAGTCGACATCTTGAGGACGAGGTAGCTGTAGTGGGCTACAACCATGAACCAATACAGGGTTAGTCTGCCGATGATAGCGTGGTAGGGGAGGCTAACCTCGTGATGTCGAATAGGATATTCTCTGTCCTAAAGTTGTCGGTGTCCCGAGGGTCACCCGGAGCTGGATGCTGCCGTGCGGGATAATACCCTTTGGTCCTACCCCCTAGAATGGTCTTGATGGGGCGAGCCTGAACATGGGATTCTTCAGCTTGTCGAAGGCCGAACGGTTGATGAGGTTGATGTCGGCTCCACCATCTACCAGGACGTGGTAGAACTTCATGTTGTCGATGGTGGGGGCGACGAGGAGGGGCAGGAGCCCAACTCCCGCCATGTTATCGGGGCAGTCGGAGGCGTCGAAGCTGATCGGCGTCTCCATCCATCTGTGATGCTGCGCCGGGGCATGAGTAGAGGTTGTTGAAGCCATTGCCCGACGCAGGGTATTGACCGCATTCCGGGATGCGGCTTCCAAAGATCCTCCACAGATGACGTGGAGTGCTTTGCGACGCTCGTAGTCGCTGTTGAGGTCAAAGTCCACAGCTTGGTGAACCGTTTCCACGATGCGTTTCGACCTCTGGAACACCATCTCCACGTCTTCGTCGACATGCTGGTCGACCTTTTGCGGCTTGATCTTGCCGCTACTCGAAGGCTTGATGAACACCATAGTGGTGAAAGCACTACCACTTTGTTGAGGGAAAAAGCCCCTACCTGGCGTGCCAAATGTCGAAGTGTTTATGCGACACTTCCGCCGTATCTGCTAAGGAGCAGCCCGCAGAGGTTCTTGTTCAGCAGGGCTTAGGCCTCAATCAAGTGTACGCGCGTATGAGAGTGTATGAGACGGTGGTTTTTATGTGGTTCGGGCCGCAAGGAGCGTAACACCCTACTCCACAGTGGTTTGTATTGCTAGGGTGTGTATGCACGTGTGTGCATCGGGGATTCGATGTTTGGTCCTTTATAACGATGGCGGTATGGTCCTTTTATAGCTAAGGACGGACACCTTACAAGTGGGGTTCGGGGTCCGACAGGTGGTCCCCGGGGCAATCTTATTCTAAAGATCTATGCTTCTTGCATAAGCTCCTCTGACCGTGACAGTGAAGACTCATCGTCTTGCCGCCTCCCTTGTCAGTAGCCCATGTGTCATTACTGACGATAGCAGAAGGTGTCCCGTTAGCCTGTCTTATTGCCGCAAGCTACCCACGTGGTTGAGTGAATAGGCCTGCAACGTCTTCACTATGATGCGATTGGTCATAGCGGTCTCTGACTGTTAACGTGCTCTGCGTTGTGCGCCGGAGGTGGGTGCGCGTCTTCAATGCTTGACTTGGGCAGGGCGCAACATCCATTAACTCCCGCATCTTACCGCCCAAGACAAGTTGTGGGACATGTGGCAGCGTCAGGACTGGCCCCTGCGGGGGAGGTCAGTCCCGATTCTTCATGACACGTGGCAGCTCCAGTGTTCTGCGGGGAATGTGGCAGCTCTGCAGCTCTGGGCCCTTCCCTGCGGGAGGAGCCTGGCCTGGTGCTCCGAGCTATGTGGCTGCACCGGTACTCTCCCCCAAGTTTGGATGAAGTCCCATCCTAACACATGGCGTCTCGGGAGCCCGTCTCACCGGAGGAGCCGAGTCCCATCTTCAAGTCTTACGTGACAGTGCCAGAGCTCGATCTTGAGGAAGGTCGAGGTTTTGGCACCTTTGGGGCACGTGGCGCCACCGGACGTACCACGGTGTCTTCATCCTGTGTGCAAGAGTACCTCGTCTGCAGGGTACCGACAGTAATGTATCATGGTGGATAGAGTTCAACTGGAGCGCACACTAGGGAATGGGCTGATATCGCAACTGTTTTTGTGAATCAAGCTTTTACTAGTGGTGCTCATATTGCAAAGTGTCTGTATACCAAGTGCTGGAACCGTCGGCATTTGTCTAAGTCTAAAAAAGGCTACACCTTTACAAGCACGGATTTATGGCTGTCTACCTGTGTAGCGCGTACATGGAGAGGTGGATCATGCTAGTGAGTCGACGGAAACGTCGACTAACAGGCGTCGGGTAAAGCCGCCGGTTTACCGACGTTTATACTATACGACCGTCGGCTATAGTAGGTAACCAACGGCTGTAGCACCAACGCCCTTTTATTCGTTCGTTGTAGTGATTCATTTCTAACTAAAAGCTCCAACGTACGCACTCGGCACCCCAGCGAGCCAAACAGCAGAAGCGTTTTGTATCTAGCAAATTTAGCTAGTACTTCCTCCATCCCTAAATACTTATTATCGCTTTGTAGTTCATTTTTGAACTACAAAGCTAAAGGATAGAGGGAGCTTGTTCACGGGCAGTGCTATTTTGGTCTCTCTGTATCTTCAGAAATTCAGATCGCTGAATCCTCCTTGCAGGGCTTTAATGTCTCGTAGGATAGCTGGCGCCTGATGGGATCTTGATTCTTCCTTCCACGATATTGCTAATACACATGTGGCACAATCAGTTTCTAAAATTGCCGGCTTCTGTGATCATTGGTGTCCCAGCTCAAGATCCTTTCTGGAAGCCAACAGCCCAGCCTCTTCCGCAGACGAGCAATATTTCGAAATTTAAATTAAAAGTAGTAGTTTTCCTTCTTATTATTTTGATACAAATAATCGTAGTTTTCTGAAAATCACTCTATAATAATTGAACACATGTAGAGTCCTTCATTGAACTCTATGAATGTACCCTGTCCGAAACTAAACTGATGGTCCTGCACTCTATGTATGCTGCAGGGGAACTGTCAATTCTTCCAGAGATCTGATGGTCCTGCACTCGTGTAAGGTTGTCAACGCAGGCGATGTGTAAATTAAAGCAGCGCAGGAGCCCTCCATCAGGTTCGTCGTTCGGGCACGAAAATCTTTCAATAAAACCACAGCCTCTGAAAATGCGGCCGGCGCGCGTGAATACGGTTAGCTGTTCTTTTAAAGAGTGGAGACTGCTGAGATCTTTTACAATCACGTACGGGCCACCACATCAACTGCTAGAAAATTATACTGGAGAACTCTCACTAATCCAACCAAGCCAATGAAATTGCATTTTATGTGACGTGAATCAAAATCTAGCCTTCAGCCAATGAGTTAGACCGTGCTGAAACAGACGCCGCCAATGTAGGTACGTAGTATTCGACTCTGTGTCTTCACTTTCATATGCCTCCGTTGCTAAGTGTGACACTAGAGCATGCTGTCGTGGTAGTTTGATTTTGGGCAATGTCGCTGTTAATTCATCTTGAATTATACTATTTGTAGAATATTCGTATGGCTCATTTTCGCTATCTAGCTACCGCTGTTCTCCTTTGGCCTCACAATTAAAGATCGTGCACGGATCACCCTGAGACAGCCACGTTCAAGAGCATGCTTTTGTTGAGAAAATTGAAGACTGGTCGTAGAAGCATGAACCTGATCGAACGCGCATCAAGCACGTGAAGATTTAGATGTGCGGAACTTTCATAGCACGTGAAGATTTAGACTATCTGAATACATACATCGTCGAGACAATGTGCAAGCTTGAGATGTGTTTCCCACCATCCTTTTTTGATATGCAAGTACACCTAATTATACATCTTGTTGACCAGATAAAAGCATTGGGGCCACTATATTTACATCATATGTTTTCGTTGGAGAGATATTTAGGAGTATTAAAAGGTTATGTGCGGAACCGTGCTCACCCAGAGGGTTCAATTATGAAAGGATACACCACTGAAGAAGTGATTGAGGGTTGCGCTGATTACATCAAAGATGGAAAATCAATAGGTGTGCCTATACTGGTACATGAGGGTAGACTACGTGGGAGAGGCAAAATGAGTAAGAAAACTTTTATTGTTCAAGATTACAAGAATGTATACCGTGCACATTTTGGTGTACTACAACAGCTCGCAATAGCTTAGCCGTACATCGAGGAACACCAAATTGAGCTTCGTGATAAAAACCAAGACCGCACAGAGGACTGGATCATGAAAGAGAACAGAAGATGTTTCACTAAATGGTTAATTGACAAAAATATAACATACGAAAACACTATAGAAGAGGCAACAATGAAGAAGTTAGCTTCTGGCCCTTCTGCTTTGGTAACATCATGGCAAGCATATGACATCAATGGTTAACATTTTACACAAAAGAAAAAGACGGTAAGAGTGTTGCACAAAATAGTGGTGTTCGTATTGAGGCTTATGATTCACAAGGGCAGAAGACCACATACTTCGGGTTCATAGAGGAAATATGGGAACTCGATTATGGCGAAAGAATGGTAATGCCCGTATTTAAGTGCCAATGGGTCAAACATCTTGATGGTTTGAAAGTGGACAATTACAGGCTGACACTGGTAGACTTGAATAAAGTGGGTTACAAAGATGACCTGTGGGTTCTCGCCGATAATGTTGCACAAGTTTTTTATGTTCAAGATCCAGAAACTGAGAAGTTGCACGTAGTTGTTTTTAGAAAGCAAAATATTGTTGGGGTTGAGAATGTGGGAGATAATGAAGAGGAATATACTCAGTATGAAGAGATGTACCTTTTCACCGAACCAAAAAACATCAAGCGCGTAGAGAGAAGCATTAAAAAGAATTTGAAACCCTATATGCATGAAGATGTCAATGCTGGAAAAAATATATATAGCAATGCGAGATGATATATATTGTATATAGTTGTATCTTCTGAAATCAACTTAGAACAATGTTGGTATATGGATTGTGTCCTTTTGCATTTGTGTACATATGCGTTTGAACTCAATGATTTGGAAGTTCGGAAGTTTGGTCTTTCAGATAATGATGTTTCGGGCGTGTAGCCGATTGAAGGAGGAGCGCTTGGCGTGGCGCAAGAACCATCCCCATGTATGTACATATGACACACCAGTCGCATGGTTGTATATACATATGTATCTGTAATGGACTGATGAACTTAACAGTAGTTTTTTTCCGTCTTGTTTGTTTTTGGTATTTTCAATTTCTCCGCGTAGAGTTTCTCCGCGAACCTGAATCGGGAGATTTATTGAAGTGGCAGTGCATCGTCCCCGGTAAAGAAGGGGTAAGTCATGAAGAACAAGCACAATATGAGTTTAATCATCGTCCTCCTATTAATAAATTTCTTTTGCAGACTGAATGGGAAGATGGTTACTACCCCCTGACAATCTCCTTCTGTGAGGACTATCCCTTGGTGCCTCCAAGATGCGCCTTTCCAATTGGGTACTTCCACCCAAATGCCCATCGTTCGGGAGCACTCTACATCGGGATTCTTGATCAAGAGACTGTAAGATAGACCTATTTTTTTCATGTAATTATAACTTATAATTGTTGTCGAACTTATTTGAACTGGTTTCTTATATTGCTTAAATTATATTTCGTAGGGGTGGTGCAGTGCTTTTACAATCAAAACTATACTACTCGAAGTTCAGCGTTTGCTGCATCAGCCAAATGTGCCTGATGTTGAAAATGATTGCTATAATCTACTTATCAAAGGTTAGATGACACTTTGACTTAGTGACCAATGTAGGTTATTCATTCCTCCTTCGACAATTGTTAATTTAAATAATGTCAATATTTTCAGGATGCAGCGGAATATAAGAGACGTGTTCGGGAGCAAGCAGGACGGTACAATTTAGATTGATCAATGGGAGCTTCATCGTCGATCTACAATGAATGTAGCATGATTTTTGTTCTCAGTGTGTAAAGAAATTATCTTTGAACAATCGTAAAGCCTCTAATGGTGTATTGTCATAATTAAGCCAGCCTCACTGGTGATCGAGCATTTCCTATAATGCATTACTGTACTAGTATCTGTTCATCTGTGTTTTTTTCCTGATACAATTTTCCCTGCAACGACTACATATGGTTGTGATAATTGCAACGACTACATCCCTATAATTTCAATGAAAACCGCTTGTGATAATTGAACAACTACATACGGTTCTTAAACAATGACCGCCACCGAAAATACATGATCTTCTCAGGCCGTTGTTAATTAAGAACCGTCTGTGAAGTTCATTACATTACATGCGATTATTAATTAAGAACCGCCTATGAAGATCATGTATTTACCCAGACGATTGTTTCTTAAAATCTGTCTGTGAAGTTCATTGCATTACGGGCGGTTCTTAATTAAGAAATATCTGTGAAGATCATGTATTTACCCAGACGGTTGTTCTTTAAAATCCGCCTGTGTTGTTTTTTCATCATAGGCGGTTATTATATCATTCATCATCACAGTCGCATATTTTTAAGGACCGCCTGTGTTTGAAAATTTGAGGCGTCTGTAAAAAGGCTTTTTGTAGTAGTGGCGTGGACTAGAACAAGTCCTTGAGCTAGCAGTCCAGCTCGCGTGGTGGCCCGGCCGGGAAGCGCCGTGCGTCACGTCCTGGAACGCGGTGCCCGGACAGGAACTGGAAGGCCCAGCAATACCGAGCGCATTCCCGTCGCCGGTCCGCGTGGCCGTGTCGTACAGCCTCTACCGCCGGCCGCTCACGTCGTCGCGCTGACGATGACCGGACATGAGCCATCTAATAACACAAGGAGGAAAAAAATGTGATACTGCCCCGGTAATAGAGCTCTGGGTTGCCTAAGCTAGGTCTAGATGGGCACGGAAAAGGAGGGCACACATTGGCCTCATGGTCTTCATCATGAACTCATGCATGGCACGGAGACACTTAAATTAGTGTGTACATTGTCAGGGTTTTTGGGCAAGTCAACTATGGAACACTCTCAAAGCGTTTGAAGCTACACAAAGATTAAAGCAACAATGCATTATTGTTCTTATATATATGGTTCACTTAAAATGAGGTCATGATCAACAAAAGTAGGCAAGTGCAACAATATAATAGTGACTATCATCCGTCATAAGGAATATACCCAGATCAATATCTGTTGCAACTGTACCGCATCGTTAGAATGAAAACGCAGACCCAACAAAACCAATGATTACAAGACTACCTGGGATGCATACCAGCATAGATATTAAAAACTTTGGCACTAGCATAGAAGAGAGGAGAAATGGAAATTATAATGCAGCAAAAGATTCGAGCATCATGCACTAAAGTTACATCTTGCAATAAGCAATTAGTATTAGCTACATCATGCTAGTTGACTAATTAAATGTACAACACAACAACAATTTTCTGAGCTTCAGAACACATCTGATGATGCATCACCACAATCGTTTTATATATGAAATGAAGTCAGTGAGAGTTGGTGAAGAAAAGCTCCATGTTGTTCAATCTTTAGGTCCTGTTTGGCACAACTTCTGCTACAACTTCTTCATGAAAATAAGCTGAGGGTGTGCCAAACAGAAAGCTTCTGTAACCGCTTATTAATTCAGCTGCTTCTCAGAATGAACTAAAAGAAGGATATAAGCAGAAACTGCTTTCCACCATCTTTCCAAACAAGCTGCATTTGTAACAAGTTCCAGTTGTGCCAAACAGAGCATTAGGCTTGCTGTCCCTACTGATCTGCCAGTAAGGACTACTCCTGTTTTGTGTTGGTCTGTGAGGGACTTGTGGGGTATCTAGGAGGGCCATCGAACGTTCCCCAAATTCCCCGAAAAGTTGGAGGATTGGTTGGAGCACCGGAAATGCCAGAGAACATGTTGGGCAGGGGAAGGTTGCCAACATGAGTGTATGGTGGAAAAGTGGCATATGGCATCACTGTCATTGAGCTAGAAGGTCCAATAGTAAAAGGTACAAATGGACCTGCAACAGAAGGTATAAGAGAGAATCTTTGATGTGGCATTGGACCTGCAGGAAATATATTGTGTTTGAAGAAAATATATGATAAATTTACTTAGAAACAAGGAATACACATATTATGGAATTAGTTTTGAAACAACTTGAACGTGTGCTAAGAGGAAGAAAGCAATAAGTATCATTTGGGAACACTAAAAGGTTATAGTGAGAGGAAAATAAAACCAATGTATCCAAGACAAAATACATGTGGTTAGAAAGCTACTAAGGGGTACTAATATCAAGCATTTCCTCTATCACAAATACTTTCTTAGACACGTCAAGACATTACGTAGATTAATTGTTACAAATATAATGAAAGCTCATCAAATAATAAAAAGCATTAGAGAGTCAAATCTATATATTCATATAAGTAATGATCATCACAAGGTTTATAGTTAGAATATGTGTGAGGTTTTGATAGAGAACATGATATCCATGTTATGACTGTTAGACAACATTGAGATATCGGCAATAGGGAACAAAGGAACAGATTGGTGTTGTCAAAGTGTTCTAATGACAATTCCCCCGGTACTACGAAGAAGTAGCCTGCAGAGGTTCATATTTAGGCATGGAGAAAAATCAAGATCCAAGAGCTAGGTGACACAAGGAGTTTTACATGGTTCGGGCTACCTGAGCGTAATACCCTACTCCACGGGGGGTTTGTATATTTGGATTGCTTCTAGCAAGTATGCTGACGGGCTAGTCTGAGTGACCTCGACCTTGGATGGCTTGAGTTCTATCGTGCAGCTAATTTCTTTTATATGCTAAGGACTGGGTGTTACAGTATGTGCTGTGGCCCGACAGGTGGCCCTGGCTGTAATAACCACCCTATACACGATCTATGAGTGTTAAGGGGGGTTAATAGTGTGATAATGTGCCTTAATGGCAGCATTACCAGTCTTGATAGTCCTCTGATCATGTATCATTAATATGACATTAATGACGCGTTAACTAGGTCTTGTAACGGCCGATTGATAACCCTTGAATGTTCGCGCCATTGGAGATCTTGGTGTCTTCCTGTTGTAGACATAGATGCGAACGTGTGACACATGGTAGCTCCGGAGCTTCTCTCTGCATGGTCGTAGGTCCGGAGCTACTGAACACATGGTAGCACTGGAGCTTCCGTTGTTGGGGTGGCAGGTTCAGAGCTACTGGACACGTGGCAGCGCCGGAGCCACCTTAAGGAGGGAGACAGGTCCGGCACTGTGGGACACGTGGCAACGCCAGAGCCACCCTAAGGAGGAAGGCATGTCCAACACTACGGGACACGTGTTGCCTACGAAAGTCCACACAACTGGAAGGTGGAACTCAACCCGTCTTCTTATGGTACGAAGGGATACCTGGTATGCACGGTATCGACAGTAGTCCCCGGGACCACCTCTCGTGAGATTGTGAGGTTTTGATACCGGAGGTGGAGCTATTATCTCTCCCGTGCTGGTGCTTCAGTTTTCCTTTTGAGACACTCGACCCTTCTTGATTTGGTCGGTGAGATACATGACGCGCGGATCTCATGCAATTGAAGGATGCCGGTTCCCAATACGATTTTCGTATCGGTTCCCAACACAATCTTTGTAGCCCTGTTAGGCCACCGCCCTCGGTCTTCCAACATCTCATCATGACAACGATTCACCCGATGTGACTTTTTTGGCAAAGTGGACCTGGTCCCCCTTGTCATTGACGAGGTAACTTTGTTGAGTGCGATCAAGGTCCAGATATAGTTGCCGTCCAATCGTTGCATAAGCTTAATAAAAGAAGAGGCGTTGCAAGGGGAGAAAACTCTTATGCACCGATCTGTTCTTGCTCATAGAGTTCTCCGCCTGAACCCTTGCATCACGCTGCCACTTTTGCTTCACTTTGCGGCGATGGAACTCGGACTTCCCCCCAGCAAGATTGTGAGCGGGAGAGATCTTACAAGAGTCCAAAAGCTGGTGGGCTGGCAGAGCGACTCCTCCAACAATGCTATTCGTTGTGGCAAGCTCCCGTTCAAGAAGGAGTCCTCCGACGACATTGTCTATTTCTCCATGTATGCCATGGTTGGGCTGGTTCCACTAGTATCCAACTTCTTGCTGATGCTGCTGGAATCATATGGACTCCAACTGCAGCATCTCGGCCCTCACTCGATCTTGGTGATAGTGATCTTCGTCCACTTCTGCGATATGTGGGTAGGCGTGCCACTCTGCGTGCCGCTGTTCCGGACCTTCTTCACACTCCGGGCGACAGTTAAATGTAACAGCTTGTTGGGATTCTACTACTTCGTAAGGCGTAGGAACCCCCCATACAGGTACATCAAGTCCCTTCCTTCTAGAAAGTGGGAGACTTGGAAGACTGACTGGGTAGTTATCCAGGTGGACCTCATGACCAGTTGGAGCTGCCTAAAGAATTCCCGACGACGGAGTCCGACTCTTGGGAGGAGCTCCTGAAGCTGACTGAAGAGTACAACCCCGTGCTATAAATAATTCGAAACTTAGTCAACAGAGGATTGACATCTCTGTTGGTCCTCGGCAACTTCCTGACCAACTGCTGGGCTCCACTCAAGGAGCAGGAATTTGCAGCTTTGTCATACTCTGGAGAAATTGATTTCCTCCGGATTAACGTTGGTCGGGGAACCAACTTAGATGAGCATGCTATTGACAGCTGTTATTTAGCAATTCCACCCATCAATATAACACAATTATGTGAAGGAATTGTTATTTCTTGCACACATCACCTTTCTATTTTATCTATTTCCACTTGTCCTTAGAGAAATAGTGCATTCATGGAATTATTGCAGGACATGAGGTAAAAGAGGGGGAGCAATCCTATCAAATACCATCCTAGCCAATCAAGCGACAACATGTGGCACCACATGGATCAAATGGCCGACAAACAGAAGTATCCGAGGCCATTCAACGGTGTATCACCCATGTCAAGGGATGGGACCCACCTGGCAGTGACCTGGAGAAAGCACACGAGAAATGGTGCAAAGACCAGGTCAACTGACCCCCCTAGTCGGCCGACCTAGTCCTGGCGCCAAACTCGGTCAATCGCCATGTGTTGGCTCCTCCCAGCTTGAAGAAGTCAATGGTGACTGATTTGCACGCTTTTGGTGGCGGGAACCGACCCTTCTCCACTTATAAATAGGACCCCCTACCCTCACTTCACACACACACCACTTGAGTATTCATCCATTGTATCCACTACTCTCCAATGGTTTAGAGGAGTATAGGCTGGAGAGAGGAGAGCCTCTAGTACATAGTCTAAGTAGGAACGGAGTAGAAGGATTCTCTTCCCAATTCCTAATCGGGAAAGGTATGGCTCTCATATTCCTATTTGTATTCGTGACTTTATTCTCAATAAAGATGTTATCTTTAGTCTTCTATTGTTCATATACTTGGATGAAGTGTTTCTTGTTTGATTGTGGATTTCATATATGTGGTAGGAGTAGTATTTATGATTAAGCTATACCATTCTCATTATATCATCATACACACTACAAACCCCCACTATAGTCTAATTAGCTATGACATGATTATGTTAATATGAATCACTTATGGTACGAATTAACATTGGTTCAATGATGATTTAGTTCATTGTCTTAGGATGGCTTGTGCCTAGGCTCTTAATGTAATTATTTAATATGCTAGCATGGTGCTAGGATAGATGAGTAGTGTTGAATATCTTGTAGACCCACAGATTGAGGAGGTAGGCAGTAGGTGGTGATAGCCCTATATTTACTTTGTAATCCTCCACGTTCTGCTATGCCACAAGCTCTTGGCGGGAGTTGTCCTAGTGCTGCTAGGGGTAAACCCGTGCCTGATGTGTTAATCCACCTAGCACGAGAATTCATAATTGATATAATCATTAGTAACTAATTAGGCTATGTATATGTATATTAGAAGCATAGTAAGAGTATCTACCTAAATCTTAGCCTAGTCCCTCATTACCTCATTTACCCCTTTAGGATAAAATGCTCTCGTGTGTGTCACACTACCTCCAAATTATCATTTATCCATCCTTGATAGAACCCTACATAGACAAACCTATCCTCTCCATTTGATGATTGCTTTGCTTCCACCTAGCCTTTCTTTGGGAGAATATAAATGACACCCTTTGGGAATACTCTAAAAGGGAAAATGCTACGCCGATAGATTCCGTGCACTTGCAGACTTACATCTGTAATCTAAAAACTATTAACAAGCATTTCTGGCACCCATTCTAGGGATGAATTGTTAGTAGTGTGGAGGAAATATTAGCGCATGCCTTAAAGCTCCATCTTCAGAAGTTGAACAGTGGAACTCTATCAAGAGAGGACCTTGTACCTCCGGCATGGTTATTGCCTCTGTGTGTATTTTTGGAGGTCAGGAGGGAGCTGCAGAAGGTGATGCTGCTCCTTGATGACACACGTCTTGCGGTGCGACAAAGAAGCACTCCATCAGTAGGGATTTTGATCCCCAGAGCTTTGGCTCCCTGCCCACATGAAGGGTCCGACTCTACACCTGTCAGTGGAAAGGGCAAAGCTCCTGTGGAACCAAGTAAAAAGAAGTCAGACTCAAGTCGGAGCAAAGGCAAAGATCTCGTCGGCGCCTCCAGTCAAAAGAGGAAGTTGACGTGAACTGATGGCAGCTCTATCAGAGCAGCTCCGATGCAAGCGGTGCCACTGCCTCGCCCGACCCTCAAGTTAGTGCTGGTTGTCCCTCCAGCAATTGCAACTCCAGCTCTGGCAGCCAAATCATCTTTGGATCCAGTGCCTACGACCAGCACTAGGTCCGACAAGTCTACTCCAGTCCCGGTGTCAGCAGCGGGCTCTGGGTCCGGAGTACCTTCTCAGACGACGGAGATCCCAGCCGTGGTGACGTAGGCGACTGCCACAACTCTTGGGATGAAGTCTAGAGTTTCTGCCTCACCGACGACGGTGGGTTCTGACTTCGGCTGTCCAAGGAAGAAATTTCATGCCGAGTGGATAGGCAGCGTCCCTTGGTAATGATCAGCACTTGAACTTGTGTTTTATTTTTGTTTTTTGCTTTCCCTTGACTTCTCTATTCCTGTATTTTCAGAGTATCAAGAGGAGGAGCTACTACTCTGGCACCTGCCACCGCCGCGGCCACAGAGACTGCACCGACCGGAGCCCCTATTGTTGATACGGCTTCTCCTATGGTCGTGGCAGTCGATATGGTAGTTCTGGTGCCAACTAATATCGAGATGACCTCGGAGCCAGCGGCTGAAGAACCCGTGGTTGCGTCGGACCACGAAGAAGAAATGCCAGAGCAAGCTTCAACTACTCTGGAGCCAGCATAAAAGGTACTGACATTAGTGCCAGAGATTATGAAAGCTGTAGTGAAAGTTCCAGCACTAGCTCCATAGGTAACGACGCTGTTGGTTGATGTTGCTATGCCATGGTGGCCATGCCTTAGCTAGTACTTGAAGATCCAGCTGTAGGACCTTCTACGTCTGCGCCAGAGGTCGATGAACTCCCAAAACTCAATGCTACAAAAGTTGAGCTGTTGGAGTCCATACTTGTGCCATGGGCCCTGACAACTATTTTGAAAAACTTGGTGGAACCAGAGGAACCTCAGGAAGGTCCTGAACCAACCCCCTAGACATGTCGATTGACAACGCCTGCTTGAGCCTCCACCAAGTTCAGCTTGCCTTCGACTACGAGTGTAAGGTCCTAGAGGATGAGCGTGACACTCAAAGGCATTGGCGCAAGCTGCTCTACTTCAAAAAGAAGTTGACGAAGTCTCGGCTAGCGGACCTAAGGGGTTGGCTAGAGGACGAGAAAGCTCGGCAGACATGTCTGAACAATGCGTTGGATGAAAGTGAGGCTGCAATAAAAGCCCTTGATGACAAGACTCGGGAAATCTACGAGCATGCCAATAAAGTCCATGAATTGGCACATGATCGCTCAAAGAGCCTCAACGCTTTGAGGGAACAACTCCTCAAGCACCATGATGCATTAGACAATAAGGAGGACAAGCTTAAGATTAGAGATGCTGAGATCTCTTAGAAGTTAGAGCGCGGTGAGCAGAACTTGGCTGACCGCGTTAAAAAATTCAAGTCCTAGTGCGATAGAGAAAAGCACCAAGTATGGATGGTAGGAAAAGGAGTTAGCAAGCGAGAAAGTGCTAACTCTGCCAGGGAAAATAAGGTGAAGGCTAAGGAGATGGACCTTGCGGAGAAGCGAGACCGCTTGAACCTCTGGGAGAAGCAAATTGCTGACCAAGAGAGGTAGCTGGCTAACGGATTCAACAGCATGCTAAAGAGGTCGAGTGGTTCTTGAAGGAGGGCTCTACGGAGCTATCATTCGCAACAAAGTCACTGGAAGAGCTCTAGGGTGTGAGGGCAATAGAGTCCCGACAGGTATGGGACTTCCTTGGTCGAGAGGAAGATTCTCTGACGCCATGGGGTTCTATTCGGTTCGACCATTTGACCCGGAGCCAGAGATGGACAAAGCTTTGTTGGCGCTCAACTCTGCTAGAGCTAAGCTGGATGCGCTAGAAGATGTGATCAACGACCAGCTCAAAACCGAGGAAATATCCTTGGCAAAGAATGTCGTAGAATATGTGTTGACTGCTTCGAAGCCAGGATCTGTCTATGTTTCTAGCTCCGGTGATTGACGGATCCATCGCTGAGAAGGAAGAAGCTGCCAAGGCAAGCATCGAAGAAGCTTCCCAGAAGGTTGCTGGGTACTTCCAGCGGAACTCCAGTAGCTAGAATCCTTCCCTTCTGTAACTTCATCTTGTAAATCTCCGAATGTTGAATGAATGAAATCCTTTTGAATTCCATTTTTTTCTTCAATGTATCATTGCCTTTATCTTGCTGGCCCCCTGGTAGATGTGGTCAACTTAGGACATCTACCATAAGGATTTTGGCAATGTCTTAAATTTTTGATAGCTTTGAACTCGTAACTACTATGATAGCTCCAAGGTCTGAGTCCTGCATCCGAAATATCCAAGGATCCTTCGCCACATTCTTGATGTCGACAATTCGTGGAATGGCGATATTATTAATATCAGCAAAACCTACCAAATATGGCCAGTGTCTGCAGTATTTATAGGCTAGGGTTCAGACAAAATGACTATTATATGCGTCTCTAATGTACTCTTACGGGATACAAGGCCCCAAGGCCCAATACGGTGGCGCAGCACCGGACAGAAATCTAGACTCAAATTGTTTCGACAATTTATTATGACTATAGAGATATTTTGACGTGGGACTAAATCCATTGGCAAGTTTATCTTCTCCTCTTTCCGTGCATATGTAGAACGTCAAAAACGGAGTCTGCATGCATCATGGGCATCCGTTTTAAGCTGGACTGCTTCGGGACTCTGAGTTGAACTCGAGCTCAAGTTGTAAACTGGTTCTATAAACTTGTGGAAGTCCCAGCTGGTTCTCCACATTGCCAAGGCCTTCTCTCCTCACTTGTTGATCTCTTCCATGGTTAGTTAGCAATCCATTCTCAAATTCACATGGATAGGCATTTAGGAATGAGTTCACCTGTTGATTTAGTAGTTGCACTCATGCTCTTGTGATTGTTCCTTGTAGTCCAACATGTGTATCCACCGTTGTGATGTCCTCATCATCCCCCCTCTTGAATCAGAGTCATCCTCGACTCAAGTTCACCTTCTTCTCCCAAGTATGGCCACAAATCTGAAATGTGAAATGTGGGACTAACCCCGAATCAGGAGGCAACTCAAGCTTATATGCATTATAATTAATATTTTCAATAATCTTCAAAGGACCAGCAACTCGAGACATAAGTTTAGATTTTCCCAAATCATGGAAATGCTCTTTTTTCAAATGTAACCACACCAAATTACCCGGTTCAAGTTTTACTTCTTTTCTACCTTTACTACCTGCAATCCTATATTTCTCATTCTTTTTTCAATATTTTTCTTTGTAGTTTCATGCATCTTAAGATGAATTCAGATTATTGTGTAGCATCCAAATTTATAGTTTCAGAAGGAGGCAAAGATAGTAAATCAATTGGAGCACGGGGATTAAAACCATACACTACCTGGAATGGACTTACCTTCATTGTGGAGTGAACAGATCTATTGTAAGCAAATTCTATATGTGGTAAACACTCCTGCCACAACTTTAAATTTGTTTTCAAGACAACCTGCAACGTAGTGGATAAAGTACGATTAACTACCTCAGTTTGTCTATCTATTTGTAGATGACAAGTAGTTGAAACACCAACTTGGTTCCCAATTTATACCACAAAGTTCTCCAAAAATGACTTAAAAATTTTGCATCATGATCAGAAACAATGGTATTTGGCACACCATGTAAACGAACAATTTCCGTCATAAACAAATCAGCAATATATGAGGCATTATCATTCTTATGACAAGGTATAAAGTATGCCATTTTGGAGAAATGATCAACAACTACAAAAAATACTATCCCTCCCCCTCTTAGTGCTAGGCAATCCCAAAACAAAGTCCACAGAAATATCGGCCCAAGGTACACTAGGAACAGGAAGAGGCATACAAAGACCATATGGGTTAAGGCGAGACTTAGCTTTATTGCAAGTAGGGCATCATGATACATAGCGCTCGACATCACGCCTCATCTTCGGCCAAAAGAAGTATGTGTACAGCACGTCCTCAGTTTTTTTCACACCAAAATGTCCCATCAATCCTCCTCCATGTGCTTCCTGCAAAAGTAATAGCTGAACAGAGCTAGCTAGAACGCATAGCTTGTTAGCACGATAGAGGAGACCCTCTCGTAGCACATATTTATTCCAAGTTCTTCCTTCTCTACAATTTTCAAAAGCATCTTTCAAGTCCAAATCAGTAGGATATAATGCATTTATTGTTTTCAAACCAAAGATTTTATGATCAAGTTGGGGCATCATAGTATAACGTCTAGATAAGGCATGACAATGACATTTTCCTTCCCTTTTTTATGCTTAATTATGCATGGAGACAACTCTATAATTTCAATCTACTTAGCATGTCGTCTATTCTGATTAGTTTGACACTTAAGATACTTCAAAGATTCATGATCGGAATGTATGGTAAACTCTTTAGACCAAAGATAATGTTGCCATGTTTGTAGAACTCATACTAAGGCATACGCTTCTTTATCATAAGTAGAATAATTTAGAGAAGGACCATGCAGTTTTTCACTAAAGAAAGCAATGGGTTTACCTCTTTGTATGAGAACACCTCCAATACCAATGCCACTTGCATCACATTCTAGCTCAAAGGTCTTGTCAAAATCAGGAAGTTGCAGCAATGGTGCTTGCGTAAGTTTCGATTTGAGAGCATCAAAAGCTTGTTGCCACTGTTCGCTCCACCGAAATGGCACTCCTGTCTTCGTTAGCTCATGTAGAGGTGCTGCAATGGTGCTAAAATACCGCACAAAGCGGCGATAAAAACCTGCAAGACCAAGAAAACTATGCACCTATGTGACAGTTGTTGGAGTTGGCTAGCTAGTGATTGCAACAATTTTTGTCTCATCCATATGAATTCCCAGTGAGGAAACAACATATCCAAGAAACGAGACTAGATTGGTGCCAAATACACACATTTCAAGGTTACCAAATGAGCATGCATCTCTCAAAACAGCAAAAACAACACGTAAATGATCAAGATGTTCTTCATATGTCTTGCTGTAAATGAGAATATTATCAAAGTAAACCACCACAAATTTTCCATTTAAAGCACGTAAAAACTTGTTCATTAATCGTATAAAGGTACTAGGTGCATCAGTTAAACCAAATGGCATGTGTAACCACTCATAAAGTCAAAATTTTATTTTAAATGCAGTTTTCTATTCATTTCCTAGTGTCATTCTTATTTGGTGGTAACCACTACGCAAGTCAATTTTTGTGAAAATGATAGCACCACTCAATGCATCAAGCATGTCATCTAAGCGGGGAATAGGATAACAATATCGAATGGTGATGTTATTAATTGCACGAAAATCAACACACATGCGCCAACTACCATCCTTCTTAGGAACCAAAAGAACAAGAATGGAACAAGGGCTAAGGCTTTCACGAATTTACCCGCGGTCCAAAGGATCTTGGACTTGATGCTGAATTTCCTTAGTCTCCTCTGGATTGGCCTTGTACGCCGCACGACTTGGCAAACTTGCTCCTGGAATTAAGTTGATCTTGTGTTCAATGCCCCTCATGGGTGGTAAACCAGGAGGTATCTCAGAGGGAAATACATCCTCAAACTCCTGCAAAAGGATAGCAACAGCAGGAGGCAATGAAATAGACAATTCATGAAGTGAAAAAAGGGATTCTTTGCATACTAAAGCATAACACATCTCCTTAGCATCAAATAAATCAGCAAGGTCAGATTTAGTTGCGAGAAATGAAGGTGATTTTAACTTAATGACTTACTGTTTTTCGGATTCTAGTTTTGTTGCTTTATCATCACAAATTTTACTCTTCTCAAAATGCACGATTTCAGCAGGAGTCATATGAAGCAAAGTGATTTTCTTTCCTTTATGCATGATAGTGTATTTATTAGTTCTACCATGATGAATAGCATCTGTATCAAATTCCCAAGGACGACTCAAAAAAAGAGAACACACATCCATAGGCACGACATCGAAATCAGCAAAATCCTTGAAAGAACCAATTGAAAAATTTATTCTTGCTGTTTGTGTTACCCAAACCTTACCACTGTTGTTGAACCATTGAATGTTGTATGGATGAGGGTGTGCTCTTGTTGTCAAGCTAAGTTTCTTGACTACATTGGTGTTCACCAAGTTATTGTAGCTGCCTCCATCGATATAGGGTGTACACGGTAGTCCTTGACGATGAGAAACATGTGAAAGAGGTTGTGTCATTGTAGCTTGTCGTCGGCTCCACTTTGGTGCTCAAAGCACGCTACACAATGATGCTCATATAGTTCTCCATCACTGCTGTACCAAATGCCTCTCCATCAGATTGTTCGTCATTTGTATGATCTGCAACATTAGTAGCAAGAGAATATTCATCTTCAACATCTGAAGTACTATCATACCCGCCATCATCTCGTGCTATGTATGCTTGTTTGCTCGGGCAATCTCTCATCATGTAACCAAGTCCTTGGCAGCGGTGATACTTAATGTCAGAAGTACGACTCGTATGAATAAAAGAGGAAGGATGGAATGATGTCGACTTGCTGCCCTCTGGCACGCGAGAAGGTTGAGCAGCAGGTGCAGTTCTTTGGCCGCCATTGGATGGTGTAGTGGCTGCACGAAAACTTGAAGATTGTGCTGTTTTGGATAGTGTAGACGTCGAACGCAGCGTGAAGGTGGTCCGCGTGCGTTGTTGCTGCTGTTGGCGGCCCTGCAATTTTTTTTTCTGCCAACATAGCAAGCTGAAATAATTTGTTAACAGTATCATATTACTTGTAATCAATAATGTCCTGAATTTCGTGTCTCAACCCCCCATAAAAGCGAGCTATTTTATCATCCATGTCCTCTACTACCCCACAACGCAACATACCCTTTTGTAGCTCTTGATAGTATTCTTCTACAAACATGTTACCTTGGTCTAAATGTTGTAATTTTTTTCGAAGGTCTCACTAAAAAGAAGGAGGCACAAAACGAACACGCATAGCTTCCTTTTATCTGTCCCATGTTGGAAGATCAATTCTAGTTTTAACAAGTTAATTCCACCATATGATAGAAAAATCCTTAAACTCACTAGTGGCTTGACGAACTCTATGTTGTTCAGGAACAAGATGGGCATTAAATTTTTGCTCTACTATCATATCCCAATCAAGATAAGCCTCAACATCATAAGCAGTAGAAAAAGGAGGGTATAGTAAATTTTACCTTAGCAAAAGGGTTATCAGGAGGACAGTTATAATTGTTATGGTGATTATTACCTCCCATACCTCGATGATAGAGTGGAAGCCGTGGTTGATGATTATGATCATCCACATTATCACAAGCATCGTCTTCATGTCTAGCGAGAGGCAGCCGAGCCTCAAGATTACCCATCCGAAAGGCAAGGTCATTAAGTTGGCGAGTCAAGTGCGCCAATGACTCCGCTGTTGCTGCATTGTTTTTGGTAAACACTTCTGCCATATCGTTCATCATGTTATGCAACTCAGCATTTGAAATTCCATCACTATTATCTCCTGCCACTGTTAGTAGTACAAAAAACAACAGGAAGATGTTATCCCTATCAACTACAAAAGGTAGTGGCAATGTGAGATGTGGAAGGAACAATCTCTCTCGCTCAAGCATCTTACCACGCTCTTACAAGTGTTCTTACCGACACAGCAGGTAGTGTGGACGGTGAGATGAACCAATGAAGTGTGGGATGATTGCAAAAGGTGCATGTTCTTCTCAAGAGAAAGTGGAGCTTGGATGGCACAATATATGGTGGCTAATCAACAAAAAATGTTAATGGTTAAACAAAGTTGAATAAGAATTCAATGTGAGAAACTGCTGCTGGTTAACCAAGTGTTCTAGACCTAGCACAACACAAGGAAGTAGCAAGGCAAAAGAAAGACAACGAAATAACCAACAATCACAGCACAAGAGGTATAGGCCAATTGCTTGCTTTAATATGTGTGTACTTCACTATATTTTTTGTAATAGTTTTTTTTGATATTTTTTCTTTACTCAGGAGCATGAAATAAGGAAGAACACAAATTTGCAGCTCAATTGGATGTTATATGCGGCTGACAGAAAATCAAGAAGATTCTTTAAAATTTGTGTTGAAACTTTGGAGGTCGGATAGCCTATCTTTAGAAGGGAATTTGGGAAATCTAATTTTGCCGAACCCAACAAAGCGGTGAAAAATCAGATGCAACATTTTGCGTAGATCAATAGAAATTTTTTTTGCCTGATTTCTAGTTTGTATGCGAAAAATATGGCCATTTTAAGGTAGGATGTCCGAGTTGTGGTTTTCTGGATATTGATTCCAACTCGGTTTGAGAACAGATCTCGCAATCATATGCAAAAATGATCGGTAATTTGCACGGCAACTGATGTAACAATGTGTTTGTGTCATGATGCAAGGATGACTGGCACAAAGGTTTGTCAACTAATCTAGGGCTGGCGACGAGAGAGTTCATGCAAGGCGGCTAGCTAGGGCAAACCGACATATGTGGTTGTCGAAGTGTTGAATACGACACTTCCCCCGGACTCACTGAGAAGCAGCCCGCAAAGGTTCTTTTGTGGTTGGGACACACAGAGATCAATATCAAGATGGTGACCTTAGAGATTTACGTGGTTCGGGCCGCCTGAGCGTAATACCCTACTCCACGGGTTTGTGTGATTGTATTGAGCGAGTACCTTCACTAAGGTCAGGTCGCAATAGCCTGGATCAGAATGTCCTCATGTTCGTGCGGTGTATTTCTTTTATAGTTCTAAGGACTGACCGTTACAAAGCTGGCATGGCCCGACATGTGGCCCTGGCGTGCTTGATGACCTAATACACTGTCTAAAGAGTATTAAGTACAATTAATAGTGTGGTAACGTGCCTTCGTGTGTCATTAATATGGCATTAATGACACATTGTCAGACCTTGTAACTGCCGCTATAAGCATCCTTGAATGTCTATAATGGTCATGATCGACTTGTATTCCTGTTGGTGGTGAAGGTCTGAAGGCTCCACAGGTGGCAGATCCGGAGCTTTCCTTTGTGGGAGGATAGCTCCGGGGTTGTTGTACACATGTCGGTACTGGAGCTCCTCTCTGACGGGGGCTAGGTTGAGGACGGTTGTACACATGTAGTCGCCGGAGCTTCCCTTGGTTGGGAGTTTATTTCCGGGCTTATTTTACACGTGTTAACCCGAGAGCCAGCCATGTGAGGGGAGCGGGTCCGGTGCAACGTGACATGTGGGACCTGCAAGGGCCTTTGACTCTGACGGGTGGAACTTTCTTGTACTTGCTGCGGTATCATGGGGTACCCGATACGTTGGGTACCGACAGTGGCCCCCAGACCCACCTCTGGGAGAAACCCCTTGGGTTAAGTTGTTCTGCCAGAGGTGGGGCCATTCTCGATTCCCGCACTTCGATTTTCAAAAGTCCTCTGATGCGCCAATAGAGTGACGGTTCGGGAGTGAACCTTCGACGCATGGCTTGTTATGAATACAGCAGATGAGATCTTTGAGTGCAGATCTCACGCAATTGAAGTTCGTCGGTTCCCAATACGAAAACCGTATCGGTTTCGCGCGCCCTGTCAGAGTGCTGACTTTGGGTTTCCCGCCGCTCATCATGGCAATGGTTGGCCTTGGGTAAGGACCTCGATCTCTTTGTCGGGGTGGCCCCAGGCCCACTCGTCATAGACGGGGTAGATTTTTGAAAAGTACCTTTGATCTCATTACGGTTTCCATCCAAGCGTCGCAGAGGCTTACTTAAGAAGGAAAGTGTACACGGGTTGAGGACTCTTTACGCTTTCGATCATCTTTGCGCTCAAAGCCTCCCAAACTTCGCTTAACTTTCCATCCATTCCTCCACTTTGCCATGATGGAGTTGGGTCTCCCCAAGAGCCGCCTCAAGAGCGATGATGATCTAAAGAAGGTCCGGACCTACATGGGGTGGTCCAGCGACTCCTTCAACCATCTGGTCCGTGCCGGCAACCTCCCGTTCAAAAAGGAGCGCGACGGCGATATGGTGTACTTCTCTACGTACGCCATGGTGGGGCTGATCCCACCTTTCTCAAATTTCATTTTAATGCTGCTGGACTTCTATAGTCTGCAGTTGTACCACCTTGGCCCTCACTCTCTTCTTCTTGTGGCGACATTCGTCCACTTCTGCGAGATGTGGGTGGGTATTCCCCCCCTGCGTCGAGCTTTTCCACACCTTCTTCACCATCCACACCACCAGCAAGGGGTTCAAGTTTCTTGGCTTCTATTTTTGAAGCGCAAGAAATGCCCCTACAAATACTTGAGGTCGTTTCATTCTGGCAAGTGGGACGACTTGAAGAAGGATTGGATCATCGTCACGACAGAGGAGCACGAGAAATCAGAGCTGCCCGAAGGTCTCCCCAATGTTGACACTAACGCATGGAGTGTGGTTCCAGTGCTGTCAGAAGCCTTCAACCCTGCCTTGACCAGGATCCGAAATGCGTGGAAGGTGGAGTGACCCCCCCAGATTGTCTTTTGCATCTTCCTAGTCAACAGGTGGGCTCCGCTGAAGAAGAGGGAGAAGCTCGCATGGGCCCTCAACAACATGATGGATGACG
Organism: Tuctoria greenei; assembly: GCA_036927565.1. NCBI lineage: Eukaryota > Viridiplantae > Streptophyta > Magnoliopsida > Poales > Poaceae > Tuctoria > Tuctoria greenei. The sequence continues at coordinate 166,796,994 of JAYESD010000006.1, forward strand.
ACCAGATAGAAACCGGCCTCAGATCCAACTTGGATGGCGCAACATTGGAGCTTCATCTCAAGAAGTTCCAGCATGGAATTGACGTTGAAGGCAATGACTTAACTCCGCTGGCGGCTTTCCTCCCTCTGAACATGGAGGCACTGTTCTGCAGGGAGCTCTGGAGGAATATGCCGGCACTTGATGATCTTGGTGAGGTGGAAAGGCTTTCGAACACCAGATTGGTCATCCCCGGAGCTTCTGAGGATGGTCCTGCCCCCGCCCTGAGCCAATGGAATGAAGACGTTGGCAAAGACAAGGGCAAAGAGTCAGCTGAGCCTTCCAGCCGGAAGAGGAAGTTAGAGCACGCTGACGGGAGGTCCGTCAGGCCTACTCCTTCCATGACGGCTACTTCTCCCCAGAGGGGGATGTCTTTTGCTACTACCACTGCTCCAGTGCAAGCGTCTTCAAGAGGCGTAAGCTTCGGGCAGTCAACCCCGACCTCAGTGCCGATTAGAAGCTCTAGGTCCGAGAGTTCTTCCCGGCAAAGGGAAGCTCCGGCTGAAGGGACTCCGACAGCTGCGAGTATTCCTCAGCTGAGGTCCGAAGCAGTTGTCTCACTAGATTTGGTAGGCTCTAGCTCCGGGCCTCAGAAGAAGAGGTTCTGAGGCAACTGAGGTGGTAGCATCCCAAGGTAAGAATCGATTGCTCACCCTAAAATGTTAATCTTGCTTTTGGATGTGTCATTAATCTTCTCTTCCCTTTATTTTTAGAGTGTCGAAGAAGGGACTGGGAGCTCCAGCGCATGTTGCAACAGCTGAGGCTGCACTTGCCGAAGCTCTGGCTTCGATCGCTGAGCCTCCTCGTTAAGCAGAGGCGGAAGTCACGGCAACTCCGGCGCCAGCTGTCGTGAGCCTGGACTCGGAGTCCTCACCTAAAGCTCCTGTGGTAGTGCCGGACCGCAGGAGGGAAGTTGAAGAGGTTGTCCTAGCGGCAGAGGCTGATGCTCCAGCACCAGCGGTGCCAGAAGTTTCGGCTTCTGAGCTAGAAGCTGTTGAAGCTCCTACTGCTAAGCCAAAGGTAGCTGAAGCCCCGGCCATTGAGCCGGAGATCACCTAGGCTCCGACCCTTGTGCCGGAAACGGTTGAAGATCCGGCGGCAGGGCTGGAAGTGGTAGAGGGCCCGACCGCTGAGACGGAGGTGGTTGGTGGTCCGGTAGCTGTGCCGGAGGTGGTTGAAGGTCTGGCGACTGTGCCGAAGGTGGTCACCGCAATAGAGCCCGAGCCAGCGGCGGTTGAAGCTCTAGTTGAAGCTCCAGCTGCTACTCCAGAAGTGGTGGTCCCGGAGGTACCTGGGCCGGAGCCACAGTAGCTGGAGACAGGTCCTTCAACATCAGATCCTTCGACTGAAGACCCGGAAGCGGTGCCCTCACCTGTTCTTGAGGCGGAAGTTCCACCCGTGGGTTCTTCTGCTGCCACTGAAGGGATCCAGGAGAGCAGCCCCAGCGCTGCAGGAGTATAGGGGACCACTATTGTGGAGTGGGACCCAATTTCTGTGACGGTGAACCTGTTTGAGCCTGCGGAAATGATACCGGCAGGCCTAGAACCTATCCCTCTGGCGTTGTTCATAGAAAACGCCTGCTCAAGTCTTCGGCAGGTCCAGCTAGCCTTCGATCATGAGAGCAACGCTTTGGAGGAGGAGCACAACACCTTGCGGTGTTGGCGCAACAGAATCCATTTTGAGACCAAGCTTGCTCAGACGAGGCTGGCTGACCAAAAGGAGTGGATCAAGGGGGAGAAGGCCCGGTTAGAATATTGGGATAAATTGATGGAGGAGAAGGAGGCCACCGTCCGGGCGCTCAATGCTAACTCCAGGGAAATCCTGGAACAAGCGAAGGAGAGACGTGACGCTACTGATGAGTGTTACGAAAAGCTCGTAGAGTTTAATGAAACTCTGCTGAAGCGTCGCACGGACCTGGAGGCGAGGGAGGAAAAACTCCTGGGGCAACAAGAGGATGTGGTGAGAAGAGAGGCGGAGGTCACCCAGAAATTAACTCTGGGTGAGAAAAATTTGGCGGATCACAACAAAAAGCTGGATCTATGGAAGGAAGAAGAGAGGAAGAAGAGTTGGAAGGTGGGGCAAGAGCTCTCGAAAAGAGAGTCTGACATTGCCGCTAGGGAAGAGAGAGTCAAGGGCAGGGAAAAGGACCTAGCTGCGGAACCGCATCCACCTCCGAGAGACAGAGCTGGCCGACCAGGAGAAGCAGGTTGCTGGGATCATGCAGCAGCATGCTAAGTTGGCTGAGCGACTTGCCCGTGAAGGTTCGGAGCTTGCGGCCGCCCGGAGATCCCTTGAGGAGTTGCAGAGCTCGAAGGCAACTGAGCCCCTGATGGTATGGGACTTCCTAGGGCTTGCTGACATGGCCCTCGTGCCTCTTGGTTTCAGTCCAGTATGCCCAGAGAACCCAGCGCAGGAGCTGGACCAGACGTTGGCGGCACTTAGCTCTGCTAGCAGCAAACTCGACGTGATGGGTGATGTCATCGCTAATCAACTGGATATGGAGGGTAAATCCTTGGCCAAGAACATCGCTGAGTATGTCTTGGCATGTTACCACAGCCGAGACCCCCAGTTCTCCCATGATCCGGTCTTTGAAGGAATCATCGCGGAGGAGGAGGATGTCGCCAAGGCTAGTGTCCAAGAAGCTACTGAGAAGGTTGCTTCGTTTTTCCACAGGACCTAGATCCTCCAGTAGCTAGGACTTTTCTCCCTTTGTCCCTTGTAATCTCAATTTTGTCATCTAGTTCTTTTGATTAATGGAATCCTCCTTTTTGCCTTGAATTTCACTTTGTCTTCAATATACTGTGCCGTGTCTTGTTGGCCCCCTGGTACATGTGTACAGTTGTGGTGTGTACATGTACCAAAGGTTATGACAATATGTTGAAGTCTTCAATTCTAAAGCGTCAAAGATAGGCCCCCTGGAATGGTTGGAGCTTGGTAGGTCCGACGTCAACATATTAGGTGTTGATGGCGGGCCTATCTTGGGAGATGTCAGGTCTTAGTAGCTCCAGCGTCGTCCACCACCGCTATGAATTTTTTCTTTTCCTGCACATTAAAGGTAAGAGAGAAAGTAAAATTCGTCCTCTTGTCTATAATTTGGTTGTGGCTTATTGTTCTTATTTGAACTTTAGATCCGAAGAAACTCAACATGATAACAAGAGTTTTGATAGAATATTCCTAGATCCACATGCCTTTTTAGTACTCACCCTACTGAGTCCTGCCGTGGTGTAGGTAGAGTGGCGTACTTAGGGTGCAGGACCAGGCTAAGTCGGTAGCACACTCCAGACCTATGTTGGCTTGGCGTTCAGGCAAGTAGACTATGTGGTGGTGTTAAGATCCAAAAAGACTATCAATAAGGCTTGTAGTGCACGTGAATTACTTGGAACAAAACTCAAAAAGATTTGCACAACTTCATTATAGACAAGCGGGGTAAAAATAATTTGACATATTGAGCCTTGTACAAAAAGTAAATGCACGTGGAGTCTGTTTTCACACAACAATGCTTTTCATTATAGGTACGAATTACAGGGGAGACAAGGACACACTTATGGTGCTGGACCCTGCTAAATGTGCTATACATCTTGTGCTAGCCCAGAGCAAGTAGTTACACTTTTAGTGTTGTGACTGTGTCAAGTGTTACTTGAACTTCTCGGACCCTCCCGAAGGGGTCTGGATGATCTCCCGGAGGACTTTCTCGACTCTGTGTAATGACTCTACAACATACATTGTGTGTAATTACAGACTCACCTCCGTGATTCTAAGCATAAAACTTACGGAGGTGCTCGATGTTCCAAGGATTGGGAAGTGTAATCCCATCCTCAGTTGCCAAGCGAATGCACCCTAGTAAGGATACTTTAATGACTCGAAAGGGACCCTCCGAGCTGGGGGAAAGTTTGTTCATCCCTTCACGAGTTAGTATTTTCCAGAGTACCAGGTCGCCTTCTTCAAGCTGTCGATCACGCACATGCCTTTGATGGTAGCGCCGAAGTGCTTGGCGATAACGTGCATTTCAAACAGCTGCTTAGCACCTTCCCTCGTCGAGGAGGTCAAGGTCTTCACGCCGGAGCTGGTCCTATGTGGCTTCATCAAAGGTCTGGACTCGGAGGGACCCCAAGGTGATCTCTGGAGGAAGGACCGCTTCGGCTCTGTACACCAAGAAGAATGGAGTCTCCCCAGTTGACCGATTAGGTGTTGTCCTATTCGCCCATAATGTGGACGGAAGTTCTTCAATCCAGTTAGCTCCGTGCTTTTTCAAGCGCTCATATGTGCACGTCTTGAGTCCTTTCAAGATTTCTGCATTTGCTCACCCGGCTTGGCCATTGGTTGCTGGATGGGCTACTGAAGCGTAGCTAAGTTGAATACTGAGGTCTTCGCAATATTCTTGGAATGCAGCACTTGTGAATTGACTTCCGATGTCAGTTATGACTTTGTTTGGAACTCCAAATCTGCATATAAAGGACTTCAAGAACTTAATTGCTGATTGTTTGTCGATTGTTAATATTAGAGTTGCTTCCGACTACTTGGTGAACTTGTCGATGGAGACATATAGGAACCTATAACCTCCGACGGCTTTTGGGAAAGGTCCCAAGATATCCATGCCCCACATAGCGAATGGCCATGTAGGAGGTATCATTTGTAATGTTTGAGCCGGTGTGTGAATTTGTTTTGCATGGAAATGACATGCTTCACATTTCTTCACTAGCTCAACTGCATCCTGGAGTGTTGTAGGCCAGTAAAAGCCATGCCGAAAGGCTTTATCGACTAGCGTGCGAGAATCTGCATGGTTCCCACACTCGCATACATGGATTTCCACGAGAAGATCGTGACCTTCTTCCCTTGTGATGCACCGCATCAGGATGCCATTGGCACCGCGTCAGTAGAGGTCCCCTTCTACCAAAGTGTATCTTTTAACCAATATGACAATCCGGTCAACGGATACACTATCTTCAGGAAGGATGTTGTCTTTCAAGTAGTTTTAGATCTCCGAGATCCATGCATCGGAGCTAACTTGAGCTTCTGAGTCTTGCGTGTTGGGTTGCTCGGAGCTTCCAATAGCACCTACGACCCTTGGTGGACACCATGGTAACAGGGCCACCGGGACCGCCAGCTTCAAGGTGCTGATCTCGCCCCCTTCGCTCAGTTCAGCAAGAGTAGTTGTTTGTTTTGATAACCTTCAGACGAAGATTCTGTCAGGAGCCAGGGCTCCGGTTGAGGCTTTCGTTGAGGGTTCATCAGCATTGGAGTTACGAAGGCGCTGAACATGATGGAGATTCAGAACTTCGAAGTCCTTCTGAAGCCTCTGGACTTCAAGGAGATAAGCAGCTAATTGAGAATTGTTGCAGGAGCATTCACCTTTCACTTGTTTGATTATGAGTTGTGAATCTCCCTTCACCAATAGCTGTTTTACACCATAAGATAGTGCCACCTTGATTCCATAGATGAGGGCTTCATACTCCGCCATATTGTTGGTTGCCTTGAAATCAAGGTGTACCATGTACTTGACCTTCTCTCCAGTCAGAGCTAGGAGAAGGATTCCAGCTCTGGCCCCCTGCTTTTGCACGGAGCCATCGAAGTAGAGGGTCCAGTGTGGCTCAGTGAATACCGGAACTTTGAGCTCTGGTTTTTGCTCATTGTGGCCCCTAGGGTTTGATGGAGAGGGAGTCCATTCCGCCACAAAGTCAGCCAAGGCTTGACTTTTAATTGCTTGTGTTGACACGAATTCTAGATCAAATTTTGCCAGCTCTATTGCCCACTTTGCAATATTCCGAGTAGAATTAGGGTTTTGCAAAATTGCACGTAGTGGAAAAGAAGTTACCACTGATATTTTGTGGCCTTGGAAGTAATGATGAAGCTTTCTTGAGGCGATAAGAATTGCGTAAAGCAGTTTATGCACCTCAATGTATCTTGTCTTGGCGTCATGGAGTACTTCACTGATGAAGTACACTGGGTGGTGGACTGTCTGGACCCTCCCGGAGGGGCCTAAACCTTCTTCTGGAATTTCCTGGTCCCTGCCGAAGGAACCTGAAGCTTCTTCTGGAATGACCCGGACCATCCCAGAGGGGTCTGGATCTTTTTGTCCAGTAGCAATTACTCCTTCGTTCGAAGGAGGTTGATTCTCCAGCAATTCTCCTTGAGGATCCGTGCCTGAGGATTGATACCCAGACTCGCCTTCAGGTAGCTCTGGACCCTCTCGGAGGGGTCTGGACTCCTGAATTGGAGATGGATCTGGTCTTTCCGCGACCAGAACCATACTGACAACCTCTGTAGTTGTCGAAATGTAAAGTAGTAAAGGCTCACCGGGGTTCGGAGCTACCAGGATTGGTAATGTGGTGAGGAGCTACTTCAGCTCTTGAAACGCCTTTTCTGCTTCTTCAGACCAATGAAATTGTCCGGATTTCCTCAAGAGTTTGAAGAAGGGTAGCGCCCATTCTGCCAGTCTTGATATAAACCGGCTGAGCGCATCTAGACATCCAAACAACTTTTGGATGTCATTAATGTGGGTTGGGGCCACATTTCTTCTATAGCCTTGATCTTCGCCAGATTTGCTTCGATTCCTCGATGAGTCACCAAGAATCCCAGAAGCTTTTCGGAGCTAACCCCGAAGACACACTTGTCCGGGTTCAGATTGGTGCGCGTAGTGCGCAAATTGTCGAAGATGGCTTGTAAGTTATCAAAGAGTGACTCCTTATTTTTGATCTTTACAAAGATGTCATCAACATACACCTCCACCAAGTCTCTAATTAGCTCTCCAAACATTTTGTACATAGCTCGCACAAATATTGAAGCAGCATTTTTAAGACCGAATGGCATGGCAGTGTAACAATACAATCCATCTACTGTTATGAAGGCACTATGCTCTTCATCTTCCTTAGACATTTGGATTTGATGATATCCAGAATATGCATCTAAGAAACACAGTAGTTCTCACCCGGAGGTGGAATCCACTATCTGATGTATTCTAGGTAGTGGAAATGGATCTTTTGGACATGCCTTATTTAAGGTGGTGTAGTCGATACACATCCGAAGCTTCCCACCAGCCTTGGGTACAACAACTGGGTTTGCCAGCCATTTTGGATGGAAGACTTTCCGGATGAATCCAGCTTCGAGCAACTTCTTAATTTCCTGTCAGATGAAGTTTTGTTGCTCGATTGATTGCTTCCAAGGCTTCTGTTGTACAGGCCGAGCGTCTGGGTAAATCTTCAGATTGTGCTCAATCACCTCCCTTGGGATCCCAGGCATTTGTGACGGTCGCCAGGCAAACACGTCGACATTAGCCCGAAGGAATGTGATGAGCGTGAGTTCCTATTTGTTGTTCAGACCCCCCGATATATGGGTAGTCTGAGCAGCATCGGAACCGATTTGGATGACTTTGTCGGGAATGTTGGCATCGGCGCTTGGTTGCACACGAGGAACGGAGGTAGAGCCTTTGTGGCGAATACTTGGAGGATTCGCAGCTGGCTCCTTATCGGATGCTTCCTCTTGCACTGTGGTAAGCGCATAGAGTTCTTCCAGTGCAGTGACTCCTGCGGTACGATCTCCACGAATTCGGAGAACGCCCGTGGGTGTTGGCATCTTCAACACCAGGTAGCCATAATGGGCCACAGCTATAAACTTGTATTAAGTTGGCCTGCCTAAATGGCATTGAAGGGAAGATTGATCTGCGCAACGTCAAAGATCAATTTCTCGGTTCTGTAGTTCTCCTGGTCCCAAAGGCCACTGGGAGTGTAATGGAACCAAGAGGGGTAATGGTTCCCAGACCTACTCTGGAGAAAGGTCGGGATGGGTGAAGATCCGAAGGCCGGAGCTGAAGCTTAACGAAAGCTTCAAAGCTTATGAGGTTTAGCCCATAACCTCCGTCCACGATTACATGGTGGATTTGGATATTGTTAATGGTGGGTGACACCATCAACGGGAGTTGACTGGCCCCGATCATGTTTTGGGGGCAGTCCGAAGCATCAAAAATGATGGTTGTATCCATCCACTTCCGATGTGGTTCTGGCTTAGCAGCAGGAGCTACCATGGCCATGTCCCGCCGCATTGTCTTGAGGATGCGACGAGATGTGATGTCCCAAGAACCACCATAGATGGTGTTTAGGGTTTTTTAGAGGCGTCGAAATCGTCATCGACAGTATTGTAGATGGATTTCAAGACCTTTTTAGGGTCCTGGAAACCTATCTCCTCTTCAGTCGGAGCTTCGTCGACTTTTTGTTTTCCTTCCCTTTGACGGAAAGGAACTTCTTCCCGGCGCTTGTTGTAGCGCTCAGTAAGGTTCTGGACCTCCCAGAACTCTTCCAAGCTGTGTTGATTCGTCTTGTGAATCAAACACCATGCTTTGGAACTGTTGCCATCCTCTGACAAAGGACGAGGTTGCTTCTCGAGGCGTGACCCCCCGACTTCCAGGAGCTACAGCAGCAGCAGCTGAAGGTCGATCGACAACTTCTTTTTACCGTTGGGCTTCTTCTTCTTCTTGCCACCATTGAAGGTACCAGTTTCAGTTTTGGAGGACTTCAAGTTGGCCTCCAGAGTTGGCTTGGAGTGCATTTCACGGCCCTCCGCAGCTCTAGCACATTTGTCAGCTAGGCTGAAGAGTTCCGTGATGCTGGTGACTTCTTTAATAGCCAGCTTCTCTAGCATCTTATTATCTTGAACTCCCTGTCTGAATGCAATGATAACAGTAGAGCTCGAGATAGATGGAATGGTATTTTGTACCTGAGAGAATCTCTGTATGAAGGACCATAGCGACTCCCCCGACGTTTGCTTTACAACAAACAAGTCCAATTCAGTGCCGGGCCGGGTATAGGAGCTCCAGAAGTTGGCAGTGAATTGCTGGCATAGTTTCACCCAACTATTAATGGATTCAGGTAAAAGACTCATGAACCAGGACCTTGCAGTCCCCGTTAAAGCCACCGGGAAGTAATTGGCCATTACAACCTCGTCACCTCCCGCTGCCAATATGGCAGTTGAGTAAATTTGATGGAATTCGGTGGGGTTGACTGTCACGTCCAATTTTTTTGGCAAGTGAGGCCAGAACTTCTGTGGCCATCTAACCATGCGTAAATGCATGGCCAGGGCAGAACAACCTCCTCCTACTCCTTGAGGAGCAGGGTTGTCCGAGCCTCTCGCCTCTCGCGAGTACGCTCGATATGGACTCGACCGTCCTGTTGCCAGTAACGGCGATACAGTTCTGACCTCAGGTCATGAGTCAGAATCCTGGTGATGGTATGGGTGCGTCGCGCCCCGAGGGGCAACAAAGTCACCTGTTGGAAGGCAACACGTCTCATTTTTTGAGAGGCTTGTGGACCAAGCCGGCCGGACAAAGTCCGTCGTTGTGAAGGTGCTCGCCCCGAAGGAGGAGAACCTTGGTTGCTGATGCCTGCAGCTGCAGCTGCGACCAGATGGTCAACATCAGCCCTCCACTGCTCCATAGCACCCTGGGGTGCGCGTGGAGGTGGTGGATGTTGCAGAAGAGCTCGCGCAGCAATGAGCGCGTGCTCGGGGTTGTTGTTTTCCGATGCGGTGATCGACGCATATGCCTGCCGTTGATCGGCATTGTTTACTGGAATAAATTGTGCTACAGTGCCTGCCGGAGCGTTGGCACCTGTTGGTTGCTGAACGTTGGAGGGGTTGCCTCTAGCAGGTTGTTCAGCATGATTCCCGTTGGATGATTCGGTAGCTGAATTTACCATCTTGTGATCTCGGGATAAGTGCCCCTACCTAGCGCGCCAGATGTCGAAGTGTTGAATACAACACTTCCCCTGGACCCGCTGAGAAGCAGCCCGCGGAGGTTCTTTTGTGGTTGGGGCACACAGATATCAATATCAAGATGGTGACCTCAGAGATTTACGAGGTTCGGGCCACCTGAGTGTAACACCCTACTCCACAGGGTTTGTGTGATTGTATTGAGCGAGTACCTTCGCTAACGTCGGGTCTCAATAGCATGGATCATAATGTCCTCATGTTCGTGCAGTGCAGTCCTTTTATAGTTCTAAGGACTGACCGTTACAAAGCTGGCCTGGCCCGACATGTGGCCCTGGCGAGCTTGATGACCTAATACACTATCTAAAGAGTATTAAGTACAATTAATAGTGTGGTAACATGCCTTCATGGCAGCGTTACCCCCACGATTAGTGCACAGATCGTGTGTCATTAATATGGCATTATTGACAAATTATCAGACCATGTAACTGCGGCTTTAACCATCCTTGAATGTCTGTAATGGCCGTGATCGGCTTGTATTCCTGTTGGCGGTGATGGTCCGAAGCCTCCACACGTGGTAGATCTGGAGCTTTCCTTTGCGGGAGGATAGGTCTGGGGTTGCTGTACACGTGTCGGTACCGGAGCTCCTCTCTAACGGGGGCTAGGTCCGGGACGGTTGTACACGTGTAGTCACCGGAGCCTCCCTTGGTCGGGAGTTTTGTTCCGGGCTTATTTTACACGTGTTAACCCGAGAGCCAGCCATGTGAGGGGAGAGGGTCCGGTGCAACATGACATGTGGGACCTGTAAGGGCCTTCGACTCTGATGGGTGGAACTTTCTTGTACTTGTTGTGGTATCGTGGGATACCCGGTACGTAGGGTACCAACAGTGGTGGATCAGTTTGTGTTTAGGGATCGTGGAATAGGTGCCGAATAGCAAGAAAACAAGGGCAAAACACCGATAACAAGGACCCAAAACAGAAAGCTAAACCGACAACAAGACTCGACCACACGAATGCAAACTCAACAATGCAAACCGAAAAACAAAACTGCAGGCACTATATGCTAGGAAGCGGTAAAAACAATATATTTTTTGTGATTATTTTGTGGACTCTAGGTATGAAAAAAAAAACAAATCTAATGGAAAAACAAGACGAAGATACCTCACGGGCAACCTGGAAATTTGATACCAATTGATAAGCAGGTTTAGGCCCGATCTTCCGAAAGGTATTGGATAAGTCAACTGATGGAGATGTCGACGTTGATGATCCAAGGCTCTCGAGTAGAACACGAAAAACCCCTGCAATCACTACACCACCACTCCGTTCGTTATCAAGCGTGATGAACACGATTGACCTCGCCAATAAGGCTAATCCCCGCAAGTTCAACCGAGAACACAAGCAAGAACGTAGAAGACATAGTCTGAAATCGCGAAGTTGAGGTTTCACAAACCGTAGAACAATGTTATTATTAATATAAGCAAAGCCCACCGAATATGGCCGGCGGCTGCAGTATTTATAGGCTAGGGTTCAGCCAAAATGACTATTAGATGCGTCCCTAATGGACTCTTACGGGATACAAGGCCCCAAGCCCCAATACGGTGGCGCAACACCAGATAGAAATCTTGGCTCAACTTTTTTTGACGATCCTGATGACTCCGGAGGAATTTTGACATGGGACCAAAGCCATTGGAAATTTTATCTTCTCCTCTTTCCATGCGTAGGTAGAATGTCGAAAAAAAGTCCCTATGCATCCTGGATGTCCGTTTTAAGGTGGGTTGCTTCTGGACTCCGAGTTGAACTCGAGTCCGAGTTGTAAACTGGTTCCATCAACTTGTGGAAGTCAAGATGGTTCTCCATGTTCCCAAGGCCTTCTCTCCTCACTTGTGGATCTCCTCCATGGTTCCTAATAACTATTAAATCATTACATAGCAATCCATTTTCAAATTCACATTGGTAGGCATTTAGGAATGATTTCACCTATTGATTTAAAAGTTGCGCTCGTGCTCTTGTGATTGGTCCTTGTAGTTCAACATGTGTATCCTCTGTTGTGATGTCCTCATCATCCTCCGACGCCCTCCCGCTCACTAGTAGGTTTACTTTGAGGTTAATCCTAAACTCTCTTCGAGGTTGTTAATTGCTTAGGTTTACTTTGCTAAGGTTTTTTTATTAAGTAGTTTACTTTGCTTAGGTTTTTTATTAGGTTATTAATATGTTTAGATTATTGTATATTTTTAGTATTTTACTTTGCTTGTCAAATTGCTTAACTAGGTTGTTAACTGTTGAATTAATTTGTTAATTGTCTAATTTTTCAGTTTTTGAATTAGTTTGTTAATTATTTAATTAGTTGTAAATTGTTTAATTAGTTCTTTAAATGTTATATGAGTATGTAATTGTTTTATTTTTATTTAACGGTTGTTCAATGTTTGTGAGTGTTTAATACTATATGTATATAAATGGGTCTTGAGCTGGTCCGGCTTTGCACAACATAACCCTGCACAACACGACACAAATAAATGGGTCGAGACGAGCACGATGGCGGTCAACGAGAATGAGGATGTCAATAAGCACACGCACATGGACGGAGCAACCAGACTAGGAACTTTCAACTCTAAGCAACTTTCTTCCTTTTTCTCGTTCTTCGTCTCTCGTAAACGACTACAAAATGGATCTGTTTAACGTAACCTATAGAAATTTATTACCCGTTTCAAATCTGCATGTTTCACATGCGATAGGCATGTGAAACATGCAGGTTCGGAATTGTCCCTTTTTGGACAGCCTGAGAGTGACCGAGGACGTGCGTATGATGAGCTAGGTACGAGGTCTGGATCCGAATGTGATTTCGACAACATAACCCTATTATTCTCCACTGCACCATTTTTTGGTGTGCAGTGGAGAACATCAGGGTTATGCTGCCGAAATTTTGTTTGGATTCAGACTCTGTGTCTTGTCATAAGCTTGTTCCCTCGGTCACTCTTGGGTGGGTTTAGGAACTATCAGCCTAGTTCTAGACGTTGTGACATACACAAAAAAATGAACTAATAATGATGCGTCTGCTTCGAAGGTATAATCTGAATCATGGCTGAAGACCGTGCTTGGATGTACTCTGGTTGGAAAAAGAATGGACAGCACTCAGATGAGTGGTTCGACGAGACAAATGCTTTTATAGAACAAGCTTTTTCATTGTCCAACAACAATAAGGTGCGGTGCCCATGTATGAAATGCCAGAATGCAAAGTTTTTCGACAAAGTGACTTTGACATTTCACGTGTGTTGAAATGGTTTCATGCAAAATTATGTGGTCTGGTACTTTCACGGTGAGACACGTTCTTAAGCTATTGAAGACAAAGAGGTGTATGATAACACAGATGTTGATATGATGGACGAGATGCTTGATGCCATAAATCCAGAATTTTTAGAGGATGCTCGCACAAAAGAAGTTAAAACGTTCTTCAAGCTTCTAAAAGATTCAAAACAAACACTTCATGAACAAGGAAAAGTGAATCTTCTTAGTTTCATCACTAGACTTATGGCAATTAAGACTAAATATTTCTTCTCCAATAACTGTTACAACGTTCTTATCAAATTGATCAGCAATATTCTTCCACAACCTCATGATGTGCTGAAAGATATGTACCAGTCCAAGAAATTGATTTCTGATCTTGATAAGAAATATGAGAAGATTGATATGTGCCCAGACAATTGCATGCTTTTTTGGATAGAGTATGCTAACGAGAAGAAGTGCTTACTATGTGGTAATTCGAGGTCCGTTGAAGTTGATAATGATGAAGGTGAGCGTGTACAGACTGAAGTGGCACATAAGCAGCTTTGTTACTTGCCTGTGACACCTCGGTTGAAGCGCTTGTTTCCCTCAAAAAAACTGCTAGACATATGCGATGGCACAAAGAAGGTGTACATGATAACGACATTGAAGTCATGGTGCACCCGTCTGACGATGAGGCATGGAAGGCGTTGGACCGCTTTGATCCATATTTCACGAACAATGCAAGAAACATCCGCATCGGTTTAGCGACAGATTGCTTCTCACTGTTCAGTAGAAACGCCACACCATACTCATGTTGGCCCATGTTTGTTATTCCGTACAATTTACCACCATCTTTCTATATGAAGTACGAGTTTATGTTTCTTTGCCTCATCGTACCTGGACTGGATCATCCTGGTTCATGACTCAATGTTATGTTGAAGCCGTTGATTTAAGAGTTGAAAATGTTATGGAGCGGAATGAAGTGTATGAGTGTTACAAAAAAACAGAAATTCAACATTCGAGCTGCATACCTGTGGTCTGTTCATGATTTTTCTGCATATAACATGTTTTTTGGCTGGAGCACTCTTGGTCGTTTGACTTGTCCGATCTGTGCTGCAGACACGGAATTTTTTCGCCTCAGTCATGGTGGTAAGATAAGTTACTTTGATTGTCATAGACGTTGGTTACCTAAGAATCATATTTTTAGGCAACAGAAAAATGCTTCAGAAAGGACACCGTTGTCACAAAAGGACCACCACAACGTTTGAACGGGTCAGAGATTTCTGCAATGTTAGACAAACTTGTACCAGATGAAAATCATCCTAGATATTTTGTTGGTTATGGAGAGGATCACAATTGGACTCATGTATGTGCATTAGGAGCGTAACCTCGTGGAGTGCATTGTAAGCACAAGCTTGGATATGATGGGCAAAACAAAAGGCAATCTAAAGGCTCGAAAGGATTTGGCAGATATTTGTAACCGTCCTAGTCTTGAGCTCACTGAAACCTATGGCAAACCCCGCACATCTTTATGTCTTAAACCTAAAGACAAGAAAGAAGTCTTTCAGTGGTTGAAATTCCGAGATGGTTATGCTGCTAGCCTGAGACAAGCTATGAATGTTAAGACATGAAAACTCACTAGGTTGAAAAGTCATGATTATCACATAATTATGGAAAGACTTCTGTCGGTAATGTTTCAGGGCTATCTTGATGATACGGTGTGGAAGGTGTTAGCTGAGCTTAGCTATTTTTATAGACAACTTTGTGCTAAAGAGATCATAAAGGAGATGATGGAGAAGTTAGAAATGGAGGTACCTATGTTGTTATGTAAGATGGAAAAATATTCCCTCCGGAATTCTTCAACCCAATGCTACACCTCCTAATCCATCTTCTGTATGAAGATAAAGTAGGCGGCCCCGTTCAATACAGGTGGATGTACCACATTGAAAGAGCACTCATATGTCTGAAACCAATGGTTCACGATAGGGCAAAAGTTGAAGGATGCATCGCTGAAGCATTTACACTTCAAGAGATATGATATTTTTCAAGTGTTTACATGTCGATTGACAACGCCTGTTTGAGCCTTCGCCACGTTCAGCTTGCCTTTGACTACGGGCGTATGGCCGTGGAGGATGAGTCTGACACTCAAAGGCATTGGGCAAGCTGCTCTACTTCAAAACGAAGTTGACGAAGTCTCGGCTAGCGGACCTAAGGGATTGGCTGGAGGCTAAGAAAGCTTGGCAGACATGTCTGAACAACGCGATGGATGAAAGAGAGGCTGCAATAAAAGCCCTTGATGACAAGACTCGGGAAATCTACGAGCATGCCAAGAAAGTTAATTAATTGGCAGATGATCGCTCGGATATTCTCAACGCTTAGAGGGAACAGCTCCTCAAGCACCGTGATGCATTAGACAATAAGGAGGACGAGCTTAATATTAGAGATGCTGAGATCTCTCAGAAGTTAGAGAACAGTGAGCAGGACTTGGCTGACCGCATTGAAAAATTCAAGTTCTGGTGCGATAGAGAAAAGCACCAAGTATGGCTGGTAGGAGAAGGAGTCAGCAAGCGAGAAAGTGCTAACTCTGCCAGGGAAAACAAGGTGAAGGCTAAGGAGAGGGACCTTGTGTAGAAGCGAGACCGCTTGAATCTCCGAGAGAAGCAAATTGCTAACCAAGAGAGGCAACTGGCTAACAGATTCAACAACATGCTAAAGAGGTCGAGCGGTTCTTGAAGGAGGGCTCCACAGAGCTATCATCCGCAAGAAAGTCACTAGAAGAGCTCTAGGGTGCGAGGGCAATAGAGTCCCAACAGGTATGGGACTTCCTTGGGCGAGAGAAAGATGATCTGATGCCATGGGGTTCAATTCGGTCCGACCGTTTGACCCGGAGCTAGAGATGGACAAAGCTTTGTTGGAGCTCAACTCTGCCAGAGCTAAGCTGGATGCGCTAGAAGATGTGATCAACGACCAGCTCAAAACCGAGGAAAGATCCTTGGCAAAGAATGTCGTAGAATATGTGCTGATGTGCTTCGAAGCCAGGATCCGTCTATGTCTCTAGCTCCGTTGATTGATGGATCCATTGTTGAGAAGGAAGAAGCTGCCAAGGCAAGCGTCGAAGAAGCTGCCCAGAAGGTTGCTGGGTACTTCCAACGGAACTCCAG
The DNA here is from genome assembly GCA_036927565.1 of Tuctoria greenei. Classification (NCBI taxonomy): domain Eukaryota; kingdom Viridiplantae; phylum Streptophyta; class Magnoliopsida; order Poales; family Poaceae; genus Tuctoria; species Tuctoria greenei. Next base: position 166,813,145 of record JAYESD010000006.1, read on the forward strand.
TAGCTAGAATCCTTCCCTTCTGTACCTTCATCTTGTAAATATCTGAATGTTGAATGAATGAAATCCTTTTGAGTTCCATTTTTCTTCAATGTATCATTGCCTTTATCTTGCTGGCCCCCTGGTAGATGTGGTCAACTAAGGACATCTACCATAAGGATTTTGGCAATGTCTTGAATTTTTTATAGCACCGAACTTGTAACTACTGTGATAGCTCCAAGGTCCGAGTCCTGCATCCGAAACATCCAAGGAACCTTCGCCACATTCTTAACGTCGACAACAGGCACCCTGAAAGTTGTTAGATCCTAGTTGCTTCGACAACACCCACTATCAATGTATGAAACATCAACGGCGGGCCCCTTGTGTTGATGGAGCTTAGTTGCTTCGACGGCACCCACTATTAATGTATTAAACGTCGACAGCGGGCCCCCACTACAGGAAACTCATCAATTAATGAGGGGGGAATTATTTACGATGGTACCGTTGTTAATAAAATTATTAACAACGGTTCAAAACCCTTGTAAATAAGGCGACTGTTTATGACGGTTAATGGGAACCCTCGTAAATAAAATTATTTACGATGGTACCGTCATAACTATGTGGTCTATTTACGACAGTTGACCTAACCGTCATAAACAAGTCTCTTTGTTTACGATGGTTTCCTGGAACCATCGTAAACAAAGAGACTAATAAAAACGCGTCGCGCGCAGGTGGGGATCAGTTTTGCTCCCCTCCCGCGCACCGCTTTTGCCTTCCACTGTCGTCGTCTCTCACCTACCCGCCCTCCTCCTCCCACCGCCACCTCTGGCCTACCTGCCAACTCCCGCCGCCGCCCGACGCCTCCCGCCAGCTCGCATCGTCCCGCTCGCCATCCTCCTCCCGCCGCCACCCGCCTCCTCCCGCCAACTACCACCGCCGTAGCCACCTCCTCCGGCCCGGCCGCTCGCCTCCTCCCACCACTGCCCGCCACCTCTTGCCCGACCGCCTCCTCTGATAAAGAGTTTAGGTCCCATCTTACAAAAGGTATTGGATAAGTCAATTGATGGAGATCTCGACATTGACGATCTGAGGCTCTCGAGTAGAATACGAAAAACTGCTGCAATCACTACACCACCGCTCCATTGGTTATCAACCGTACTGCACATGTTTGACCTCGCCAATAACGCTAATCCCAGCAAGTGCAATCGAGAACACAAACAAGAACGTAGAAGACATGATCTGAAACCGCAAAGTTGGGGTTTCACAATTCGTGGAACGGGGATATTATTAGTATAAGCAAAGCCTACCGAATATGGCCGGTGTCTGCATTATTTATAGGCTAGGGTTTGACCAAAATGACCATTATATGTGTCCCTAATGTACTCTTACGAGATACACAGCCCCAAGGCCCAATACGGTGGCGCAGCACCGGACAAAAATCTAGACTCAACTTGTTTTGACGATTTCTTATGACTATGGAGATTTTGATGTGGAACTAAATCCATTGGCAAGTTTATCTTTTCCTCTTTCCGTGCATATGTAGAATGTCAAAAATGGAGTCTGTATGCATCATGGGCGTCCGTTTTAAGATGGACTACTTCTGGACTCCGAGTTGAACTCGAGCTCGAGTTGTAAACTGGTTCTATCAACTTGTGGAAGTCCCAGCTGGTTCTCCACGTTCCCAAGGCCTTCTCTACTCACTTGTTGATCTCCACCATGGTTCCTAATAACAATTAAATCATTACATAGCAATCCATTATCAAATTCACATGGGTAGGCATTTAGGAATGAGTTCACCTGTTGATTTAGTAGCTGCGCTCGTGCTCTTGTGATTGGTCCTTGTACTTCAACATGTGTATCCACCGTTGTGATGTCCTCATCATCCCCCTCTTGAATCAGAGTCATCCTTGACTCAAGTTAATCTTCTTCTCCCAAGTATGGCCGCAAATCTGAAATGTTAAATGTGGGACTAACCCCGAAATCAGGAGGCAACTAAGCTTATATGCATTATCATTAATCTTTTCAATAATCTTTAAAGGACCAGCAACTCGAGACATAAGTTTAGATTTTCTCAAGTTAGGGAAACGCTCTTTTCTCAAATGTAACCACACCAAATCACCCGGTTCAAGTTTTACTTCTTTTCTACCTTTACTACCTGCAATCTTATATTTCTCATTCTTTTTTTCAATATTTTTCTTTGTAGTTTAATGCATCTTAAGATGAATCCAGATTATTGTGTAGCATCCAAATTTATAGTTTCAGAAGGAGGCAAAGATAGTAAATCAATTGGAGCACGGGATTAAAACCATACACTACCTGGAATGGACTTACCTTCATTGTGGAGTGAACGGATCTGTTGTAAGCAAATTCTATATGAGGTAAACACTTCTGCCACAATATTAAATTTGTTTTCAAGACAGCATGCAATGTAGTGGATAAAGTACGATTAACTACCTCAGTTTGTCTATTTGTTTGTAGGTGACAAGTAGTTGAAAACACCAACTTGGTTCCCAATTTATACCACAAAGTTCTCCAAAAATGACGTAAAAATTTGCATCACGACCATAAACAATGGTACTTGGCACACCATGTAAACGAACAATTTCCGTCATAAACAAATCAACAATATATGAGGCATTATCATTCTTATGACAAGGTATAAAGTGTGCTGTTTTGGAGAAATGATCAACAACCACAAAAATACTATCTCTCCCCCTCTTAGTGCTAGGCAGTCCCAAAACAAAGTCCACAGAAATATCGGCCTAAGGTACAGTAGGAACCGGAAGAGGCATATAAAGACCATATGGGTTAAGGCGAGACTTAGCTTTATTGCAAGTAGGACATCATCGCTCGACATCACGCCTCATCTTCAGCCAAGAGAAGTGTCTGGACAGCACGTCCTTAGTTTTCTTCATGCCAAAATGTCCCATCAATCCCCCTCCATGTGCTTCCTGCAAAAGTAATAGATGAACGGAGCTAGCTGGAACACATAGCTTGTTAGCACGATAGAGGAGACCCTCTCGCAGCACATATTTATTCCAAGTTCTTCCATCTCTACAATTTTGAAAAGCATCTTTCAAGTCCAAATTAGTAGAATATAATGCATTTAGTGTTTCAAAACCAAAGATTTATGATCAAGTTGGGGCATCATAGTATAACGTCTAGATAAGGCATCACAATGACATTTTCCTTCCCTTTTTTATGCTTAATTATGCATGGGAACAACTCTATAATATCAATCCACTTAGCATGTCGTCTATTCAGATTAGTTTGACACTTAAGACACTTCAAAGATTCATGATCGGAATGTGTAGTAAACTCCTTAGACCAAATATAATGTTGCCATGTTTGTAGAACTCATAATAAGGCATACGATTCTTTATCATAAGTAGAATAATTTAGAGAAGGACCATGCAGTTTTTCACTAAAGAAAGCAATGAGTTTACCTCCTTGTATGAGAACACCTTCAATACCAATGCCACTTGCATCGCATTCTAGCTCAAAGGTCTTGTCAAAATCAGGAAGTTGCAGCAATGGTGCTTGCGTAAGCTTCGATTTGAGAGAATCAAACGCTTGTTGCCGCTGTTCGGTCCACCGAAATGGCACTCTCGTCTTCATTAGCTCATATAGAGGTGCTGCAATGGTGCTGAAATCTCACACAAAGCGGCGATAGAAACTTGCAAGACCAAGAAAACTACACACCTATGTGACAGTTGTTGGAGTTGGCTAGCTAGTGATTGCAACAATTTTTGTCTCATCCATCTGAATTCCCAGCGAGGAAACAACATATCCAAGAAACAAGACTCGATTGGTGCCAAATACTGTAGGATCGAAGAGCCCGTGAAAAGCTACCAGAGGGGGGGCTGAATGGTAGATTTAAAAATCTTATGCAGCGGAAACAAATAAACCCCAACCCCTTTGGCAGAAAAATGATCTCTTAAAGAAATCGTGTGTGAGACTAATCTAAATGTATTTCACCGTGACAAGAGTTATGGATATCAGAGAGAATCAAGTCACGAAGACAACAAAAAAAAATCACGCAAATCCGTCGAGAAAAACTCAAGCTATGATTGAAAAATCAAACAATGGTCAATCTGTCCTACCCGAGAAAAAAAAACAGTTCTGGAACGCTGCGAAGAAACTCATGTAGATCATAGACCACAAATCCAATGACCGTGAAATTTTTACATATGATAGACAATAAAGTTGTGAAGACAACCCAAAAAGAATCACGTCAAAAACTCGAGTTATGATGAAACCACCAACGAAAGGTAGTACTGTCCAGAAACTCGACGAGTAAAACTTGTCTGGAACAAGTCGGACGAACAAGGCACAAAAGTTCCTTCAAACTACGAATTTAATTCAATAGAACATAAGAGTAACAGCCCCCCCCCAAAGTCGTGCACCACGAGCTCTGGGCTCCCTTGTTTATATAACCAGCCTTTAGGCCAACCCAATATCAACTAGGACTCCAATCCTACTGAGATCACGAATCGTAACTTTCCATAACTGCTCAAGATTCTTTTATACGCATATAGAAGCAATCTTAAGACTTCCAAACACCTTAGGAATGTATCCCACATTCCTAAACAACTCAAATTCGTGACACACACGAAATCCTAACATAACCAACTCGATACTTTCCATACCGAGCCATAACCGACTCCACCGCAGCCAAAGTCATCAACCGGTACGATCTGATCCTTCCAACCAGATCTTCCCATCCATAAACCATCTTCAAAACCATGTTGCCATGTCATGCACCGCATGCATACGTGCAAACACCTTCCTTCGACGTCCTGTAACCTTCATATGCACCGCCCTTGATTCAATCATCCTGTGCGACCTCCTGATCAGCTCAACCACAGTTCCTTCTGAACTTGGTTGTTGGAACCTCATCTCCTCCCTGAGACTAGTCCAATGGATCCCGTCACCAGCCATGACTTGAACTCAAGCAACACCTGCACACGAATAAACAACCAATCCATACGAGCCCAAGTCCTCGACTTGACTCAAGTTAGTTCCGAACACAACACCCTACGTGAGAACCTCACATAAGCATGTTGCAAAACGACGGTAACACGATATCATCCATATCAACAAAAACGCACCAAAAACTTAACAAATGAATACTAAGCAATCTTTCCAACAATGTAAAGCAAGTACGAAACATTGCAAATGAAAAGCAGGAGCACTATGGTCAAGTTCCGGACCTTGCCAGAGCATCCCGGACCTTGAACTGGAGCTAACAAAAGCTAGTACAACCTAGCGCCGGAGCTTACCAAAACTAGTATAACCAAGCTCCCGCCGGAGCTTACAAAACTAGCAGGACCTAGCGCTAGAGCTAACCAGAACTAGTCAGAACTAGTACCCAAAAGCCGGAGCTAGAAAAATCAACTCGGAGCTTAGCAAAAACATGTCGGATCTATAAAAGACATGCCGGAGCTAAAGAAAAAACTTCACCGGAGCTGACCAAAGCTAGTCGGACCTAGCATCGAACATAACCGGAGCTACCCAAAAAAGCCGAACCTACCGTCGGACCTTGCTGTAGCTCAGAGCTAGAGTCGGACCTTGATAAAAAGGTGTTTTGGTGATATTCAAAACTTTTATCATCAAAGCCAAGTGTATTCACTACAAGCCAATGTATTCAGCACATATAGGTCTTACAATCTCCCCCTTGATGAATGCATTGGCAACACCATTTAAAATCCGAACATTGGCTTATTCACATAAATGTTTTTGAAGGCAATTTATTCCCCTTTGTAAATCAAAAGTAAAATGAGAGAAAAATCTCTCCCCCTTTATTATCTCTCCTTATGCACATATTCTCTTTCTCTTCATGCTTATCTTTCCCCCTTTGACAATGTATTCAGCAAGTCATGAGCATATAAACAAATTATCTCTCCCCCTTTAGTTGTTATGAGCATATTATAACATATACATATAAGCAAAGCTCATCCAAGTCAAACTATCAAGTACCTTACATTATCACATCAATGAAATACATAAAGTAGTGTAAGCCATGCTAGAGATCAAATGTAATTTTCAATTTAAGTAAGTCATGATCTCATAAACTTAACTATTTCAAAACCTGAAAGCATGACACTAGTTGCTGCATTTTATTATTTTTCAAAGCATAAGTTTAGATCGTATGATATTTGCAAGAGATTATATGCGCATCTGCCTTATTCTAACCAACCAAGCCAAGGCTATGTCATTTGACAATCAGAAGCTTAAGGACATGGTTTTAGTCATACACAACTTCTTCCAAGTTCATATCTAAGTGCAATGACAAGCCATCTCAAAAGAAGAAGTGTGATGCATGCATATTCTCTTGATCTTTTCTCAATTTATATTTGTTCATAAAAACTCAACATTTGAGTTGATTACTTGATTAATTCTCAATGATTAAAAGCACTTGTGAACATGTAACAAGTTCAAAACAGCAAGAAAGTTCGACCATGACCAGTTTTAGTGTAAGTAATTATTCCAATTACTAGACATGGCAAAAACTACAAAATGTATAACACGAGTAATGTAGTAAGAACTTTTAGCATGTAAAAGGAATCACAAAGTCATATATGTATGAAATACCATGCTCATATTATTTTAATTTCAGATTCACACATAGGCTTCCCAAGTTTCAAAAAACTCCCCCTCAATTTAAGCCATGAGGATGCATAACCCCTATTTCACTACGAATGTAACAAAAGTGAGTGAAATCCAAAGGTTTTGTAAAAATGCCAGCCAATTGTTGTTCGGTATCTACATGGTGAAGCACAATGTTTCCTTTTCAATATTATCTCGGAGAAAGTGATACCTAATGTCAATGTGCTTAGTTCTAGAATGTTGCACAGGATTTTTAGCAATGCAAATGGCACTAGTGTTATCACAGAACAGTGGAACACTATCTAGATCAACCCCATAGTCCTTAAGTGTTTGAACAATCCAAAGAATTTATGAGCAAGCACTAGCAGCAGCTACATATTCTGATTCGGCTGTGGATTGTGCAACTGAATTTTGTTTTCTAGAGGACCAAGCAACAAGAGAATTACCAAGAACATGACAAGCACTGGAAGTACTTTTCCTATCAATCCTACAACCCCCAAAATCAGCATCCGAAAAAGCTTTCAAAGTAATGGTTGAGGAAGAAGAAAGAAAAATGCCAAATTCTTGAGTTCCATGTAAGTACCTGAGAATCCTTTTGACGACTTGACGATGTGAAACACGTGGGGAAGCTTGAAACCATGCACAAAGACATACGCTGAATTGTATGTTCGGTCTTGATGCCGTGAGGTACAAAAGTGATCCGATCATGCTTCTATATTCTTTTTGATTCACAGATTCACCATCTTCATCAAGTTCAAGTGTTGTTGCTGTTCCCATTGGTGTCCGAAGAGGCTTGCTTTTGTCCATGTTGAAGCACCTTAGGAGGTCTTTGGTATACTTTGTTTGATGCACAAAGGTACCCTTCTTGGTTTGCTTGATTTGCAGCCCCAAAAAGTAAGTGAGTTCACCCATCATACTCATTTCAAATTCGGAACTCATCATTGTTGAAAACTTGGACACAAGATCATGAGAAGCACAACCAAAGATAATATCATCCACATACACTTGAAGGAATAATGAATCATTGCCATGCTTAAGCACAAAAAGAGTTTTATCAACCTTGCCCATGGTAAACCCCTGTTCAAGTAAGAATGTTTTTAACCTATCATACCATGCTCTAGGGGCTTGTTTGAGAGTGTATAAGGCTTTGGACAATTTGTAAACATGATTAGGAAAATCTGGATTTTCAAAACCCGATGGTTGTTTGACATAAACCTCCTCATCTATGTAGCCATGAAGAAATGCACTTTTAACATCCATTTGAAATAGCTTAAAACCTTTAGATGCTGCAAAAGCTAACAAAATTCTTATGGCTTCTAATCTAGCAACAGGAGCCAAAGTTTCATCAAAATCTAGACCTTCAACTTGAGTGAAACCTTGAGCAACCAACCTAGCCTTATTCCTAACCACAACCCCATCCTCACTTTGTTTATTTTTATATAACCATTTAGTTCCAATTAAAGTGTGACCTTGAGATGGAGGTACAAGTTTCCAAACATTATTTCTTTCAAAATTTTCTAACTCTTCTTGCATGGCAATAATCCAAGATTCATTAGTGAGTGCGTGTGATATATCTTTGGGTTCAAAAGAAGCAACAAAAGCAGAATGAGCATGAGAGTTTGGATCGCAAAACTTGGACCAGGTGACTCATTCGTGCAAGTTTCCAATCATCTGTTGTGGGGGATGATCTTTATAAAAACGTAGGGGAACAGATGTCTCACAAGCTTCTTCTTCATTAGGTTCATCGTAGATTGATGAGCTTGTGACTTGTGCACGATCAGGGCCAGCAGAGGTGATAGCCGGAGCTTGTTCAATGTTCGGAGCTGGACACGTGTCAGCTTCGGTACTACCAGGCAGTATCACCGGCTCTTCTTCATCTTCGAAAATACCCTCCCCCTGAGGATACGGATCTGGTCCTGCAACACCGGAGCTAGTACCTGGGCTAGCTTCATCAAAAGACACTTCACAAGTCTCCACAATTTTGTTAGTGTCAAGTAAAAGCACACGGTAGCCTCTAGTATGAGATGGATAACCAAGAAACATGCCATCAATGGATCGAGGTTCAAATTTATCAAGATTACCATGTTTCTTAACAAAGCATTTGCAACCAAAGACCCGAAAGTGTGTAACACTAGGCCTATGTCCAAACCGGAGCTCATATGGTGTTTTACCTAGCTTAGCACGCAAGAAAACACGATTTGAGACATAACAAGCGGTTGCTAACGCATCAGCCAAAAATTTCCTAGGAGTTTGATATTCATCAAGCATAGTCCTAGCCATCTCAACTAAGGTTCTGTTCTTTCTTTCTACAACACCGTTTTGTTGAGGTACATATGGTGAAGAAAGTTGATGATCTATTCCATTTTCAGCACAAAAGTGATCAAAAGATTGATTTTTAAATTCAGTTCCGTTATCACTTCTAATTGCCTTTAAAGATCCTGGGTGATCAATTGATAATCTAAGAAATAAAGTCCTAAAGTGACTAAAAACTTCATTCTTAGACGCCATAAAGTAAACCCAAGAGTATCTAGAATAATCATCAACAATAACAAGAACATACCATTTACCTCCGAAGGATTGAACACGTGAAGGTCCTACGGTGTCAAGATGCAAAAGTTGACATGGTTCAGTTGTCATGATCATTGTGAGAGGAGTATGTGAACCTGCAACCATCTTAGCATGTCTACAAGAAGAGCACACAATTTCTTCTGCCGTCAGCTTTGCTTGTGGTGTTGCTTGGAGCCGCGCTACCCTTTATGCTCAGTTTGCTTAGTTTGCTTAGTTGCTTAATTAGAATATTTCCGCTGTAGTATTATCATTAATGATCATTAGAGTTGTAATTTGAGTATTATTGAGTATTGTAATAAAAGTACCTTATTTAATAGTTTGATCTATGGTAATTATTTGTTTATTATTTGTGAATTACTCGTGTATGTGTGTTGAACATCCTGGGCACATATACTGCAGTTGGTTCATTTTTCGGAACCGGGTGTCACAATGATCAACAAGATTAAAAGGATTGCTACAGAAGCCTTTGATGCTTTCTTTTCTCTATAGATATATGGTGGTGAAAATTGGATCATTGAGAAAAAGAAATGGGAGAAAGAAGAGTAGAATAGTTGGACAGTGGTTACTCATCAGAAAAGGCGATCTAATTCTGGCAAGAAGGTCACATTCGCCAGAAAATTGAACCAGGATTCTCCTCGCTACAAATTTTGACCCCAAGGAGTACAATCGGTTCATGACATTTACATTGGATCTTTTCAATTTTCGTTGTCAGAATCTCATTGCAATAGTATTTCATTGCCAAGAATCTTTCATGGATCTCTACTGAAAGAAACTGATCATTTATATTTAAATTCTTATGAACATTCTAATGAGGTACAAAAGTCTATTCAAATTTCAAATTCTTCTAAGCTCCCTCGATATACCTTAAACAGCGTTAACAGCCAAGCCGAGAAGCGAAGAGTCCCTGCAGAGACTAAATCAGGAAAGCAATCTTCTGCTTCAGTTAATGTTAGTCGGGTCCGGCCTCTTTTCTGATCAAAATGTTTATCTAACGGGCACTCGATACATTCGTGCGTGGTAAAACTACACTGCCTCTATTTCTTCAATTATGGACATAGGGCCCGATTCTGTTGGAAGAGAAAAAATACTGAACGTACAAAATGGGTCAACAAAGTTCCTGCTAAAGAAAGAGGCAGCGTGAGTATTACTGAAGACAAAGAAAACAGTGTAATGGATTATGAACGGTGGTGTCAAGAAACAGCAGACCATAATACTCCATCGGGGTCTCCGCAAGAATTTATGGTCTCCAACTTCCCGACTCCTCTCTCCTCGGCTTCCATGACTCTTTCTTTTGCAGCATCTCACACAACTACTACTCCATTGCCGAGAGAAAACTCTTCGAGCGCCACCATTGCCGCCTAGAGACTAGCAGAGATGGCCAACTTCCCCATCAACCCAACGCGGTTCAGCCCCACTCTCATGCACCTAGAAGATGGAGGTCACTATCGTCGAGCTCGCCGGGTCTGCTACATTGCCGGAGAAATTCCAAGAACCCATGAAGACTCCACGATTGCAGTTAAGGAAGACGTACCTTCTCACGATCAGAGAATCACCTCATGCTTTCTATTGCTGAGTACATTGAATTTGATGCTCGCAATCACCTGATGAACTATGGGGCTCATCCCTTTGGGATTGGATTATACAAGATGAGAGATGCTTGTGAAAGGGATGTCCTGATTGCCTCCAACCGTCATTGGATAGGAGAACATTTCGTTCATTTTGTCAAACATGATGAGGTCCTGCTTAACTTTCGTGGAGCAACCTTTACCCATAAGTGCTGGATCATGATGCTGGGATTCCCGTTGGACCTGAGGGTCAATAGGTTCATTGAGCAAATCTGTGCCAACTTTGGACAACTGATATACTGGAATCAAAATGACCCTATACTGACCAGATTGTTTGCCTTCATATTGGTTGATGATCCACTGGAAATTCCCAGAAGCCTTGTGATTAAAAATGGGTCAGTCATTGGGGGTGCAGGGAACTCGTGGACACTACCGGTATACATATTCAACTCACTATTCGCAGATGAATTTCCTCGAATCCACCCCTCATAATGGAAACCCTCATCCCTTTAGTGGACCTATATTACCAGGGGTGGATTTTGATGCTCCAATCCCACCAGCACAGCAGGAAGAACATCAGAATGTGGAGCAAATGCATTTAGATGGCCATCCTGTCCAGGATTTCCAGCAGCAGCTGCAGCAAGAAATTGTTGTGTCTGCTAACTCTGTCTGCTAACTCTGTCCTATCTTTAGTTGCTGACAAAACCACTACAGCCTTCTCCAAATCATCAGGACAGAACATTAGAGGGGCCTATTCACTGGTAAAAGGTTGAACTCAGCAAATTACAATCAATGAACCTCAGCACATGGTCCCAACTGCTAAAACTCATCCAGCTCTGGAGGGTCCAGTTGTACATTTGATTGCTATTAGGCTTAAAAATTGGATCAGGGACCTGGATGAAGAAACAGGCAACATGAGCTCCAAGATCACTCTCCCACCAATGACTGTGACGATGGAAAGAGAGGGAAGGAACATTCAAGACATCCAAGTGGACCCTATAATCTCTGTGGTCGAGCCTGGTACTACTCAAACAGGAGATAAGTTGATGATGGCAAAGAAGAAACAAGTTGATGAGAAAGCTGATGAAGAGCAGGAACCTGTCCCCAAGGAGACCAAAAAAGCACAAAAAACCTTTCATGCAGCAAGAATGATAACAAGAGCTTTGGCAAAATCCCAGGGACCCATCATACTGGATTCAGAAGTGAGAAGAAGCTCCAGAGTGAAAGCTAAATATGTTGGGCTTAAAGAAAGTGCATCATCTGCATTGGTCCTACCCTTTGCTGGTAAGGGAGGTAAAAAACGAAATGTAACAGTGAATTCTAAGCCACCCAGTGCTATTGTTGAAATTCCTAGTTTATCAGATGTTGAGAACTCTGACGAGTCCCTTCCTGAGATCCCCATATCTCTTATTCAAACGTTTGCAGTCGGAGAATGTGGACTAGCTCTGTCGGAGACCACGGCGGAATTTTCGTTGTCTCATATAGCCAGTGAAGATGGAGATAAAGATATCAATGCAAGCTGAAGGGAAGCAAAGGGGATCCCAGAGAAGGAAGTTGGGATTTTATTTTGTATGGTGGATCTCGAGGACCTCAGAGTCCATGCGCAGTTGTCTAGAAAGTATTTTGTACTTCTGTGATGAAACTTGGTCTATAGCCAGCAGACAATCTATATCTATATGGTTGGTCACAGGAACTGTCCTGGAATTTATCTTAATTATGTGGAGCTTTTGATTCCCTCTTTGGATTAGTACCTTTGGTGCACATCCTTGCTTTTACTTTCTCATCATTCATCGCTATGGATTATTCTTCATCTACAAATATTAGATGCTGGGAGCTCTTAAACTGGAATGTTAGGGGGCTTGGATCTAATGACAAATGCAATGCTCTTAAGGATAAAATCATGAATACATGATGTGACATCATATGCATTCAAGAAACTAAGAGAGTTGAGATAGATAAATTATTTTTCTCACGAATGACACCAACAGGCCTTAAAACTTACGAATATGTATCCTCTATTGGGAATTCAGGGGGTATATTAATGGGATGGTGCAGCAGAAGATTTCAAGGAATGCTCCTGGAAAAAAACAGATTCATGATAACAGTCCGATTTACATCTAAATTCAACAATGACTGAAAGATACTACGATTTTTGGACCTTGCCAAAGAATGGAACGACAACAATTCATTTATTGGTTTAGATCATTTGATACTCATGTGAATGATAGATGGATGGTGGTCGGGGACTTTAATCTATACAGAAGTTCTGAAAATAGAAACAAACCAGGGGTAGATATCCATGACATCATGGCCTTCAACAACCTGATATGTCATCTTAATTTAGTGGAGATTCAACTAAAAGGCATGAAATATACATGGAGCAATATGCAGACTAACCCTCTGCTGCAACAGCTAGACTGGTGTTTTTCAGCTCCTTAATGGCTCATATATTATCCAAACACACTGATGGAACCACTGTCTCACTTAGTCTCGGATCATATACCATGCTTAATCAAGGTGGGCACTAATAAACCAAAAGCAAAAACTTTCAGATTCAAAAATTTCTGGTTAGAACTCCCTGGATTCTATGAGCTTGTTGAAAGGACATGGCACCGTAAAGTTAATGCAAGCAATGCAGCTGTCAAGATATCCAAGAAATTCAAAGCTCTAAGATATGAACTAAAAAAATGGAGCAGAGCATCAGCAAATCTACCAATGCTCATCAAGAATTGTGAAGATGCTATCCTAACGCTTGACAAGATAGAGGAAAGGAGAACTCTTTTTCTGCAGGAGCTAAACTTTAGGAAGATCCTCAAGCGACAGATCCTGAAACTATTAGAATGTAGAAGAATCTATTGGAAAAACAGAGACACGGTCAAGTGGACAAGCTTGGGGGATCAATGTACCAAATTCTTTCATGCAGCTGCATCCAAAATATATAGATTTAATACTATTCCATCCTTGGAAAATGAGAGGACAACTTATTTCTGATCCTCGGGATAAAGCTGAGATGTTTTGGGTTGATTTCAAGAGACGAATGGGATACTCAGTTGACCCCGAAATGCTGTTTAACTTTGACAACTTGGTAACAAAACACTCTTTCCTAAGTGGAATTGACCTTCCTTTTACAGATGGAGACATTGATGGTGTAGTCAGGAACATGCCAGCAGAAAAAGCAGCAGGTCCGGATGGATTTAACGGACTCTTCTTCAAGAAATGTTGGAGCATTATCAAGAATGATATTTATGACATCTGTAGACAATTCTTTGAAGATAAATTTGGATATTCAGGCCATAAATAGCTCCCTCATTACATTGGTTCCTAAAGTCGGCAATCCTACCTTAATGGGAGACTATCGGCCGATTTAACTAATGAATGGCATACTCAAGATAATCACCAAACTGATGGTGAATAGATTGCAACAGGTTATTCTAAAGCTGGTTCACACTAATCAATATGGGTTTTTAAGGAACAGAACCATCCAAGATTGTTTGGCTTTGACTTTTGAATATATTTATCAATGTCATAAGTCCAAAAGGAAAGTGGTCATTCTAAAGCTAGATTTTGCTAAGGTTTTTGATACAATTGAACACAACACAATTATGTCAATGCTTACACATCCGGCTTCCATGAACGATGGATTCCTTGGGTACAAAGAATTCTCTCCTCTGCTTCATCCAGAACACTACTCAATGGTGTCCTGGGCAGCCCTTTAAAATGTAAAAGAGGAGTTCGACAGGGGGATCCATTACCCCTCTCTTATTTGTTATAGCAGCGGAACTCCTACAACTCATTATAAACAAAGCAACAGAAATGAATATCCTCTCCAAGTTAATTAGAGAACATTGCCCTGAGGACTTTCCCATCATTCAGTATGCTGATGATACACTACTGATTTTGAAAGCATTGCAACATGAACTTTACTGCGTGAAAGGAATTCTTCCATCATTTTCTCAATATACGGGATTAAAAAATTAATTAAGGCAAATCTTGTTTAGTCCCTATCAATATCACAAATAAGGAGGCTGAGTTACTAGCAGGGGTCTTTGGCTGCCAGGTTCAGAAATTCCCTTTCACATATTTGGGATTGCCAATGAGTACTACTAAACCCCTAGTCAAGGACTTTGAAGGTCTGATAAACAAAGTGGAAAAAAAAGCTCTCGGCTACTTCAAAATTTCTAAACCAAGCGGGACTTCTGGAGATCGTTAACACAGTATTATCGGCCATGACGACATATACGATGTGTACTCCTAGCGTGCAAGTTATAGTTTTGGAACATATTGACAAGCTAAGGAAGAATTGCTTATTGAACAACTTTAAACAGGAACACAAAATGAGGCCATTAATAGCCTGGGACAAATGCACAAGGCCGAAAGCAAAAGGAGGCTTGGGCATTATTAGTCTCAAACAGCAAAATGAGGCTCTGTTATTAAAATTCTTGGACAAATTCTACAACCACAAAAATATACCTTGTGTCAAGTTGATTTGGAACTCGTATTACGATAATGGCAAAACACCGGAAAATTCAGCGATAAGGGGATCATTTTGGTGGCGAGATGTGATTAAGCTCAATAATAAGTTCAAAAGCATAGCCTGTGCAAGATTGGCAATGGTTCTACTCCATTGTTCTGGAAAGATGTTTGGCAGGAGATCCCTCCCAAGGATAGAATGCCTCAAGGATAGAATGCCAACTCTATTCTCCTTTCATAAAATCCAAAACATCACATGCTTTTACTTCTTTAATATCCAGGACCTAGAGGATCATTTCTCCCTGCCTCTCTCTCTAGAGGCTTTCACGGAATTACATGAGCTAGAACGAATTCTTCAGCCTTTGCAATCCCATGAGGAAGATCGCGACCAGTGGCACTACATATGGATAGCGGACAAGTTTTCTTCTAGAAAATATTATAATGAATTATTTGCAGACATCAATCCACCGGACATCATCAAAAAGATATGGACTTCTAAATGTAGTGCCAAGCTGTGAGTATTTGCATGACTCCCCCTGATGGACACACTGAATACAAGGAATATCCTCAAGAGGAAAAACATCAAGGTAAATAATAATGACTACAGTTTGCTCAATGCGCAAGAATCAGGGAGGAAACAGCGTTACACCTATTTTTCAAATGTGCTTCTCACAAATGTGCTGGGAATATATCGGTATAAAATGGGACACACATATGGACATCTACGGAATGATGGAAAGAGGAAGGAAAGACTTTGGTAGGAATTTCTTCATGGAAGTGTTCATCATAGCTGCTTGGTCAATCAGGAAGATGCGCAATGACAACATCTTTGAAGACCAAACACAGAGTATAAGTATATGGAAGAGATCCCTTGTTTCGGAGTGCAAGATTCAAGCATTTAGATTCCCAAATTCCAGAAAGGGACCCTTCTTAGAGTGGATATCATCATTATCATAAGCTCTCTTAGATTCGTCGTACTACTGCTGTGATGTATTAATAATGTTATATCTCTGTTCAACACTCTTAATATTAATATAGATTAACAGCAGTAGGACCCCCCTGCTGCTTTTCCTTTTCAAGAAAAAATGATCAAGATCACTTTTCTTGCTCTCGGGATTCGTTAGGATAAAAAACTTTGAAGTTCTGGTGCTGGAGGTCCTCGGCAGCACCCTCTAGAGAAAAACCTTCTATTCCGCACAACAAATATACAAAACAAGCATTACAGTCAATAAATGCTCATATATTACTCAATATGTCATGACATACATGAGTGATGCAATTATGCGGTAATGCATCTTATCAAGCCGCTATCATTGCTTACTAACTGGTTACAATTAAGTTTTACATGATTGAACAAGTTTTAAGTCATTTTGGGAGAATACTAAGGAAGTTTCACAAATTTCCAGAACTGAAGAACCGGACTAGCCCGCACCTAGGCCGGACATGTCTGTTCTGGACCAGAAATGAAAGCAGACTGGTCTGCACAAGACCAAAAAAGTTTGTTTGGGTTAGGGTTCTGGCATATTTTCACTTAGAGCATAGTTTGAGTTAATATGGAACCATAATTTACACGGAAAATATGAATTTAAGGTACTTACAGCGAATCCTTGGGTTCAAGGGTGGAGGATTCGACGAAACACGAGAGCTTGATATCTAGATCGGCGAAGACGAAGAATTGTCGAAGAAAGATGTTGATGTTGAAGAGTTGATGATGAAAATCGCAGCAACGTTGACGATCTTGGTCGATCCTCCTTCTCCCTTCTCCTCCTCTTCCTCTTCCTTCCACTCCCTCCAAGGGCGGCGGCTACAAAGAGAGCAGGCCTTGGGATTCGTCTAATGTGGCAAAGGGGTAAAGGGTGGGTGGTGGGGTGTATATATAGGGTGGAGGTGGTAGGTTTTGGGTGGAATCCGGGTATAATACGGTGGAGGCCTTGGTGGGGGTCCCACATGGGCTCCACAGGGGTTGGGCACAATGTTCTTGGTCCCATTTAAGCCAATTACCCCCTATCTTGTTGTGGAAGAAAAATAGAATCCGAGTCGGGCACACCGGTTTAGTCCGAAGGGACTCCGGACAAGTCCGATATGGAACAGGAACGGGCAGGTCCGGTGGTAGTCCGAACAAGTCCGATCGGTTCCAGAAAGCGAAACGGGCAAGTCCGGTATGGGGCCGGACAAGTCCGGATGTTTGTCAAAATTTCAAAAACCAGACCAAAGTTTAGGAATTACTGGACAACTCCAGAAGATTGTAGTAACGAAGATCGGACTAGTCCGTACATGATAACAGACAAGTCCGAAAGAGAACAGAAATGTTTTCGGACTTATCCGCAACAAATAGCGAACAAATTTAGAAAACAACAGTGAGTAGATCGGATTAGTCTGGGGTCCGATCCGGACAAGTCCACACTGATACAGGCTTTTAATTGTTGTTTTGGTTCTAATTTATTTTAAACTAGTTCATTTTTGTGCTGTGTAATATTAAACGTGTATAAGAATGAATGCAATGCATGATGGATGAAATTGAGGGTGTTACAAACCTACCCCATTTAAAATGTATCTCGTCCCCGAGATTCGACGTAGAAGGAAAGAGATAGGGAAATTCTCTCTTGAGGTCATCTTCTAGCTCCCAAGTTGCTTCTGATTCTGTATGATGCTTCCATTGTACTTTGCCCCATCAAATTACCTTTTTCGTGTGACACTCTTCTTGGTTTCCAAAAACTTGATAGGCTGCTCAACATAAGTCAAATATACCTCTAATTCCAATTCTTCCATTGACACTTGTTCTTCCCATAACCTTAAGCACTTCTTGAGAAGAGAAACATGGAACGTGTCATGAACATTAGAAAGATGTGTTGGCATCTCCAACTTATATGCTACTTCTCCACGTCTGTCCAAAATCTTGAATGGTCCAATATAGCGATGTGCCAACTTGCCTTTGACGTTAAACCTCTTATGACCTCACATAGGCGACACTTTGAATTGTACGAAGTCTCCCACCTCAAAGGCTAAGTTTCTTCGCCTATTATCCGCATAGACTTTTTGTCTTGACTGAGCAGCCCTCAGATTCTCGCGGATTGTCTGAACTTACTTTTCGGCATCTTGTATTACATCAGGTCCAAATACTTGAATTTATCCTATCTCATTCCAAAAAAATGGTGTTCTACACCTTCTCCCATACAATACTTCATACAGTGACATTTTCAAACTTGCTTGATAACTGTTGTTGTAGGAGAATTGTACATATGGCAGACTTTTGTCCCAACATCCTCCATACTTTAGCGCACAAGCTCTTAGCATGTCCTATGATATCTGATTTGTTTTCTTGATTTGTCCATCCGTTTGGGGGTGATATGCAGAATTGAAATTCAGTTGGGTTCCCATAGACATGTGCAGCTTTTGTCAGAACTTTGAGGTAAATTGAGAACCTCTACCGGACTCGATGTCACGATCAGGTGGCATACCTAGCAACGAATCCGAAAACACATCCGAAAATTCAAAACACCACTGGAATCTCCTCTATTGCTGCACCGTCCATTTGATTCAACTCCATTTGCTTTGGTGCGTCTTGAGATGCTTCAAATTCTATGTTGACCCCTTCCTCATTTGTCTACTTCACCGTCTTTGTGGCATATTGAATTATTCCATTGTGCTTCCTTAACTCGTCCATACCAAGTATTATATCCAATCCTTGTGATTCCAAAACAATAAGGTTGGCGAAGAAGTATGCCCCCTTATTATAAGACTTACTTTTAGACATACTATATTCGTCCCCATCTCCCCTCCATGAGATTTAACCAACAAGGTATCATATGAGATATGGGCAAACTATACTTGGCAACATACTTTGATGCAATGAATGAATGTGATGCTCGAGAAGAAAATAACATAGTTGTCGGGTTGGACTTTGCGAGAAACATACCAATCACCATGTCATCCCCTTGTTGGGCCTCCTCTGTACAGACATGGTTCACCTTGCCACGAACAAAATTCTACGGTCCGAGGTTGCCTTGTGGCGCTTGACCATTTGGTCTTGGGTTCTATCTCAGGGCATTGTTCCCTTGACAAAGGCCTGACTTAGGGCATTGAGATACAAAGGGTCCCACTTTACCACAAGTATAGCACAACCTTGCTGCACCGAAATTGTTTAGACAAGCTTTTTTTTGAGCATTGGCATGAAAATTGACGCGTGGCGCATGTGGCATTGGAGGGCGAGGTGCTTGCATAGTGGGGCGTGGTTGCACGGGCTGAGCTGGATGCGGTGGAACAGTAGCACGATATGCAGGAGCAGAGGGGTTGTAGTATGGTGTATTTGGTGGTGCAGAGCGGGGGCAAACATTGCTTCCTTGTGGGTGTCCTTGATATGGCATATTCCTCTTGTTATCTTGCTCCATCTCACGAACCTTGATTTCAACCACAATAGCCTTGTCCACAAGTTTCTGGAAATTTTTATAGTCACAATTGAGCAATTGGACTTGAATCTAATTTTTTAGGCCCCTCATAAACAAATATTGCTTGCGGCTATCCCGATTAACATCCTCTGGAGCATACCTTGAGAGTTGAGTGAATTTAATGAGATACTCGCTCACACTCAACTTCCCAAGTCTTAGGTTCTCAAATTCCTGCCTCTTCAAGATCATAACACATTTAGGAACAAAGTGATAACATAATTTCTCCTTGAATTCAGCCCAAGTGATCCTCTCTTAATTTTCAAACTAGTTGATGGGAAGCAAAGAGAACCTTCTCCCGGTCATTGCATTGGACAATGACAAGCTTTTTCTCCACATATTTCAGCCAATCATCAGCTTCTTAGGATCATTGGCTTGAGCAAAATTAGGTGGCCTAGTCCTCATAAACTCTCACAATCTGTTATGAGGCGGGCGGGGTGGTGGTGGAGGCATGTGGGGATGATTCTGGTTATTGGCTTGCAGTTGTCCCAAAGTTTGCATCATGGTTTGCATCAGCTAATTCTGCATAGCCATCAACCGCTCAAGGTTGCTAGCATCAGGTCCAAGTCCATTGTTGTCCTGTGGTGCCTCATTGTTCTTCTCCTCCTCATTGGTATTCCTTTGGTTGCGAGTCCTCGGCATCTGGAGGAAAGAGCAAGACATAGAAGAATTTAGAAAATGTCCCAACTATATGCATCAAGGAATATGAAACTGCAACTACCTATATAAGCCTATATGGATGTGGCAAGGCCTAAAGCATCCCACGATCCTCTAATAAGCAAACATGAAATCATTACATAGCAATCAGCACCCAAACAAACCTCAATCATTCTTAAGTGCTCCTATGTGCTCTCAAGTGTCCATTCTATCTAGGTTGCGTCCTACGGTCAACCTGTGGATCTAGTACCAACTTGTTACACCCGTTTCCAAAAATAAACCAAGTGAATTCATATGTGTGCCTAGGACATTGGTCACACATACACGACAAACCACAACCGATATATAGAAAACTACCACAGCACAACTAGGAAATAAGTATTTTTTTACAATATTCAAATAGTCCTCGAATTACAAACTCTAATGATTATTAATGCTAATACTATTAATATTGCAGCGGAAATAATATAAACTAAGCAAAGAGGATAGTGCGACTCCAAGCATAACCATAACCAAGTTGACGGCAGCACACAACCTAGAACTCCGCATTATCCTCACGGCACTCCCAAATGTCACCTGAAACAGTTGGTGGGGGAATTGCAAGGGTGAGCACATGTCGTACTCAGCAAGTGTAGGAAAAATAACGACATGTAGCTAAAAACAAGGAATGATAATAAATAATGGCTATTTTCTGAAAAGTACTGTTAAAACATATGAAAAAGAATCATGCAATGTCTATGTGAATTAATCCCATCATATCCCAAATAATTAACATAATATGAATCCATTATCATCATTTACCACCATATCTCATCCATCAGTAATTATCCATCCGTATACCAAGTTCTCACCTCAATCAATAACAAGGTTAATTTACCAAGTCCAATCCATAACCATAACCAAACCATCCCAAATACCAAGTTTCCCTCTAATCATGTGAGGGTCCAGCTCGCTCATAACCGGGAGCATGACTATCATGATAGTTTTTAACACTATGCATAGGTTGTACCACTTTACCCACAATTTTGTGATTTCGTCTCCTTTCGATGACTAAGGAACCTCCATCATGCCTGTGACCCGCCAGTCACATTACACACTTCTAGCAGTGTGTGGCCAAGAGTGTAACACCATCATTTTCATGCATAATGCATTGCATACATCCTCATGCATGTTTAACATTATCAACCTAAAAAGGAATAAGATCAAAATGAAATTAGGCTTAATTAGGGATTTCAGTCTGTCAAGGTACGGACTTGTCCAGCCTGAAATCCGGATTAGTCCGGTGTCCCTATTCTCTTTCGGAAAATTCAGTTTCTTCAGAACTCGGACTTGTCCGACACATTGCACAGACTAGTACGTTATTGGTTCTGATGCTTTTGTGCACTTGTCCAATTTTGAGCGGACTAGTCCGATTATATCTAAATTTCAGCCCGTTTCTAGTCACCCCAGACTTGTTCGGCCAAGTGCCCCGAACTTTTCTGAAAATGTTTCTGTTCCACAATGGACTTGTCCGGTCCCCCTTGCGGACTAGTCCAGCCTACCGAATTGAACTCAGACTCTAATATTCTTCAACAATTGGTGATTGGGTAATTGCCTTAATTGGGCCCAAGAACTTCGTGCCCAACCTCAGGGGAGCCCAAGGGGACCCTAGCCCGACCCCTACTTGTCCCCACTGAAATCCACTTGGAATTCACCCCAAAACCCTACCTCTCCACCCCTATATAAACAACCCAATACCCTCACCTCTCCAACCCTTGAGAAAAACCCTTGCTGCCACTTTTGCCTTCTGCCGACATCAAGAAGCATCCCAGGAGCAAGGAGAAGGAGGAGAAGATGGAGAAGGCTCAATCAAGATTGATCTTCGTTAATTTTTGACAATTGACAATCTTCATCATCAAACCTTCATCAACTCATCTTCACCAACCCTAGACGTCAAGATTCAAGTGTTGCACCCAATCTTCGACCCTTGGATCTCTAGACACGTGGTACACCGTTTACATTCAAGTTCCATGAGAATTTAGCCTTAAAACCCTGCTGATCAGAAAATCCTAACTATGCAGTTCTGTATAGGATGGACTAGTCCGACCCCTATACCGAACATGTCCGGTGTCTGAATCTGTTAAGTGCTGAATTAGTTCCAAATTGATTCAAATCAATTCCAAACTTGTTCAAACATGTTAGAAACCATTGTAACTAGTTAGTAAGAATTAATAGCAACTCATTAACAAGTTTTACTTCACAATTGCACTAATCATGCATATCATGGCATATTGAGTAATATATGAGCATTATTTGATTGTAATTGTTGTTTAGCATGGTTGTTGCATGGATTAGAAGGTCTCGCTGTAGAGAGTGCTTTCGAGGACCTGCAGAACCAAGACTTCGAAGCCTTTGATCCAAACCAAGCTCAAGAGCAAGGCAAGTGTCCTTTATCATTTTGATCTAGGTTTTTAAATGTTTTGTTTGCAAAATTGCATGCTTGTGTCAAATTGATGGGAAAACTCAATTGTAGGAGTTTACTAGTTTTGTATGACCACCCTTGTCACTTGAACACTATGTAGAGAGTCGGGAAGGGTATTTTACACTTTTGCTTTGCATTACTCAATTGGGTTTGGAGAACACTCATACTACATTATTATGAACTATTGAACATGTGAAAGATGAGAATTGATAATATTGACCCTTTAGCAACATGGTTCCTAGGGATCTAAGCAAGCCGGTCATGTGGAATGGGTTGGACTTTTTTGGTGAGGTTGCTTGCTATAGATCTAAGGACCAGTTCGTGGAGATCCAAGATTTACAGTGCCACTACAGGGCCAAGTATGGGTGCGGCTTAGCTGACTAAGTAGTGTTTTGCCAGTACTATTTGGATCATTCCTTGTTTAATTTACATGTCATACTTTTCCACACTTGCTGAGTACGACATGTGCTCACCGTTGCTATTCACCCAACAAATTCAGACGCGAGCGACAATGTGGAGTATCAGGACGTTTTTGATGAGTACTAGGCGCGCGTGTTACCGTCAAGCTTGCTTGTGGAGTTTGGAGTCATTAGAGTTTAGTGTTTTCCGCTGCAGTTGTTTAAAGTTTATATTCGATACTATTTGGTTTGTAATAAGGTACTATTATTAATGATATTATTTGAGGAATGATTATAATCTGTTTATCGTTTGTGAAACACATGTGTATGTGTGATAAACATCCGGGTAGACATATGCATTACGCTTCGTTCATTTTCGGAACCGGGTGTCACAAATTGGTATCAGAGCCGTGTTTGATCGTAGGACACATGCCTAGTTAGAATGGACACCAAAAATCACTTGGGACTTCTTTCCTATTCAAAACTAGCCTGTTTTGCACTATTTTGCTTTCCACTAGCTATATGATGTGGAAAATTTTATGCTTTTTGCTGCTGCTGCAATTTATGCTATTTTCCATCATTTTGAGCAAATGCACATCTTCTCATCTTGATTTATGACTGCTGCAATTTCAGAATTAATATTTGTGTTTTCCTCTATTTTTCTCATGTTTTCTTGTAGATGGCTCACACCAAAATGACAGCCCGCAAAGAGAGCTCGTTTGACACCCTTTGAGAGCAAGCTTAGGCCTCACAAGGAGCCGCAAATGGAACCAACCCAAGAAGAGGAAGAAGTGAATTCTCCCCCAAAGGAAGTTGAGCAGAACACTCAAACACAGCGGAGGAAGACCCTGAGATGGTGGAATTCTATGATGACGATGAGGAAGACGAATACCCTTAAATGGTGGAAATCTATGAAAGTGAAGAAGAGGAAGGTATATGACATGAGGAGAGTAAAGATGAACCACAAGAAGAGGAGGAACCCGCTGCATATGAAGAAGTACCCAAAGCCCAATGGAATGCATAACAGCCTAGTGAAGCCAGGAAGGAGGACCAATGCCTAGTTTACCATTATGCTTAAGAATTCCGTTCCGACGACCCTGATGGAGGATTTGAAGCCAATCAATTGAAGAAGTTCCTTGATCTATTTAAGATGCACCCGGAGTATTATGTAAAGAGGATTCCTCATCATGGACGTGACGAATGGAGGGCTCAAGTTATAGTTCTTGCCAAGATGAAGTGGTCACCTGACACTTTGCATCCACATGGAGAAGCACCAGGGAGCAAGCTATTGATGATGTCGCTTGGGATGCACTTACTAGATTGTGCCATATCTATCGGGAGCGGGTTGGAGATACAAGTTTTGCGCTGCACCCGCAACTCAAAAAGGGAACAAGGGAAGTCTTAAGGCCAAAATATGGAGCTCAAATCAGTTCTCCTGCCATTGACAGATCTCAGGAAGTATTGGTGAACTTGGGAAATCACTATGTTGATGCCATGGAAGAGATTCGCTCCCTCTGTAAGAAGTTGTTCATCATGGAGAAGCAAGAGGAAGTTTGTGCCACCGTGGAGGTCAATGGTGTAGCAACCTCTCTAGCGCCTACATGGACTGCCAACTCACCCTGGCATGTCCCATGTATGCCTCGCCGCCTCCGTCGCTTTCGACGCCTCACGACCAGGGCAGCCACGGATCACATAATTAAGTCTAGGTCTTCTGTTAGAAGTTAGAAAAGCATTTAGATCGTTTGGATTGTGTTTAGTATGGTGTGCTGAACTTTCATGGTGTGTGCTTGTGCTTGTGTGCTTTGTGCGAGTTGTGGACGTCTAGCATTTTGTCCGCATCAGCACATAGTAGAGAGTTGTGGTATCCTTGTCCACATCCTCAAATAGGGTTATTAGTATTAATAAAGGAATTGTTTAGTTACACATACCTTCATGCATATAGTTTGGGCGTTTCTTTCCAAATTCTAAATTCTTTCGTCTCTACTATTCTTTCATCAACAGATGTCGAGGACTCGTAACAAGAGGAATGCCGACGGTGAGTAGGAGAACAATGGAGCACCTCAGAACCACCTGGGACCTGCACAGGGAGCTATCAACCTTGAGCAGCTATTGGCTATGTAGAACTAGCTCATGAAGACCATGATACATACCATAGGACAGCTGCAAGCTCGCAACAACAATCAGCCTCACATGCCTCCACCACCACCACCTCCTCCACCCCACAACCTTTTGGGAGAGTTCATGTGGACCAGGCCACCTTCTTTTGCTCAAGCCACAGACCCTATGGAAGGTGATGATTAGTTGAAATCCGTAGAGAGGAAACTAGCTATTGTCCAGTGTAGTGATAAAGAGAAGGTTCTTTTTCCCTCACACCAGTTGATTAGAGCTGCTGCAGACTGGTGGGAATCACTTTGCAATGCCCATGAAAATCAAGAAAGAATCACCTGGGCCAAATTTAAGGTGATGTTCCGTTCTCACTATGTGCTAGAGGGAGTTATGATCCTGAGAAGACAAGAATTTGAAAACCTCAGGCATGGAAGGATGAGCGAGAGTGAGTACCTCAACAAATTCACTCAATTATCTAGATATGCTCCAGAGGACATCAGTACTGATAGCAGGAAGCAATATCTAAATCTGGACTAGAGGGGGTGAATAGGCTTTCAAAATTTCCTGCAAACTTAATCAAATGATCAAATTATTGACAGACCAGCCTTGTCTGGTTGGATGTGAGGACTAGTCCGATATGCGAAATGTGTGTTGATTTGACTAAGTGTTGATTCAGGATTTAAACATTCAAGCTTAAAAAATGTAAACAACAAGCAAGATCACTTGAATTAAAAATTGATGGTATGAATTTATGCGTGAGAAGCAATTTGCAATTCAAATTCTAATATTGATCAACTATGTGCCCTAATAAATTAGGATGCAAAAACAAAGAAGCACGTGGGACACCAAATTTTTACCGAGGTTCGATCTCACCAAAGAGATCTACTCCTCATTGGGGAAGCCCACACAGAGCCGGGTCTCTTCAAACCCTCTCCTTTGTCAAGTCACCACAAAAGCCCGACTTGATTCCACTATCACAGGCAATCACCGAGTTTATGGGGCAACCTCACACGTTGAGGGCTTCCACAAGAATTATAATGAAAAGATGATCAAATATACTCAAAAATATTACATGTAAGAGCACGAGTGTAAAGAGATTAAACCCCAAGAGCTCAACAACATGTGGGAAATGATCTCCCAACCCCAAATCTTAGTGTTCAATTGATTTTATCCTTTTGGGACTTTAGATGCATGGGGACATGTGTTTTGTGCTCTTGAGACAAGTGGTGGCGCTAGGGTTTTAGTTCTGAACAGTAGAATATGCCTCTTATGCTTGTGGGGCCATGGATCTCCTATTTATAGGGTTTCCAAAGAAGTTACTGTTAGAGATCCCAACAATCGGACTAGTCCGCACTAGGACCGGACTTTTCTGGTGTGCTGTGTAAAAGTCGGCGTGAAATGTGCAGCACGCTAGAAACCCTAATTGTGTGAGGTATACCAAACTAGTCCAGTTGGTATCCGGAGTTGTCCAGTGCTAAGTGAAATTGAACTCAGAGAGTTGAATGGACTTGTCCGAGCCAATAACGGACTTATCCGGTGCTATGTGTTATTAAACATCAGAGAGCTCAACGAACTAGTCATGTCCTATGGACGGACTTGTCCGGAGTGTAGTGAAAAAGGTTTACAGAGACTTGAATGGACTAATCCGGTCCAAGATTGGACTAGTCCGGTGCACTGTGTTATTTTGTTCCAGAAAGTATATCGGACTAGTCCGATCTATGATCGGACTAGTCTGGTGCACAGTGCATTTGTACAATAGATAATTAAACGGACTAGTCCGGTCCATGAACGGACTAGTCCGATGCTCAGTGAATTTTTAGGTGTTTTAATCCCTTTCTCCTATACAAAGACTTGAGCTCTTGGGATGTGTCTCTCACACACATCCTGTATATTTAAATCTACTTTACGCTTCCGTTGTCAGTTGGGCTTTTCTCTTTTGTACACCACTTCATTTTTCACCTTTTTGAGTGCACAAAACTATCTCATTTTGCTTAACCAGAAGTCAACTCAACAATTTCATTAGGATCTCATTTGCTTGTCATCAATCATACAAAACCCACAAGGGATTGCCTAGATGCACTTTCAATCTCCCCCTTTTTGGTGATTGATGACAACCAATTGAGATTTCACAATTAAGAGTAAAAGATTGATTTTCATAAAGTGTGCATATATGAGAATAATTAATGAGTAACAAAAAACATCTCACATATATGCACTCTTTATGGTGGGGTGCCTAACAAGTGTGTGATCAAAAGATGTGATGAACAATACATAAGCACATGACAGTTATAGCAACAATCATCACATTACAATTAACTGAGCATCACCCAATAAGTAAAGTAGGAACATACAAAATAAATTACAATAGTTTGAAAATGAGTACATGTCCTTGATCACAAGTCCTTAATGGCTCAGAGGCTACAAACTAGACAACTAGTCTCAGTCTGACAACTAGTCTCAATCTCTCCCCCTTTGGCATCAAGGCACCAAAAAGGGAAAAATTGAGTGGAATCACTCATCGTCACTGCCTCTCTCACTCTCAGTCCTCTCTTCATCTTCTTCTTCATCTTCAGGTGCTTGAGTAGAGGCACTAGCCAGTCCAAATGAAGCCAACTCCTGCTCAGTTAGAGGAGGCATTTCAGTAATATCTTCTTCTATGTCCTCTAAAATCTGAGGTGACCCCACTGGCTCACTCTCTAGCTTGTCACAGATGGCTTTGATGTTGGCCTTCACATATCTTTGATGCTTCTTCCTGGCCACACTCTCTTCATGCTGCTTGATTTCCACTTTGCGACAAGAAGCAAATATGGATGAGAGCATCTTCAGTATTCCACTGGAGGATCCTCTGGAAGGTGGAGGAGCAGGAGCAGCAGCCTCAAATCTTCTTCCTTCATGAGCCCTCTCAGACCTTCTTTCCTCTGTGGGTGAGGTAGGAGCAGAGGGGGCAGTGTAGATAGTAGGCATTTGAGGCCTGAGTCTAGTATGAAGCACATCCTTGACAAATTCCAGTCCTGTAACCTTCTCAATCATGTACATGATGTAGGGGTACATAGCAACAGGACCTGTTAGGAGTGATATAGATGTTCACCATGTCGTTGTACATGTATTCAAAGACATTGAAAGTCCATTTCTTCCATATGACCATCATCAATGTCCTGAGGGTTCCCTGAATGGTCACTGCATCTCCCTCCTTTGGAGCTATGGTCTTCCTCAGGATTTTGTTTAAAACGGCAAAGAAAGGCTTCAAGTACTTCATAGTTGGATACTTGAATGGCATCTTAGTATCATAGAGAAAGACAAGCTGATCTTTCTCTAGAGGCTTTAGGTTGTGGATTATGATTTCATTCTCCAAAGAATCTTCCAGGTGAAGAATTCTAGCAAACTCTTCATATGTGACACTGTACTCTACTCCATGTGTCATCCAAATCATTATGTCAACATCATCATGATAAAAGTAAAGTGTGGAGTAGAATTGAGTGATGACCTCAATGTTCCAGTCCCACTGGAAGGAGACTAGATCCTTCAATCCATGAAGCTCCAAAGCTTCCAAAACCTCTTGATAGGCTTGTCATCTCTTGGACTGGAGGTAAGTGATGTCGACCCATTGACTCTCTATAACTTGGTTTCTCATCCTCAGATACACATGCTCATAGTAGTCAGCATGGAAATTGCTCCAGAATATGGGATCAGCTGAATGCTTGGGCTAACCATAGACTTCTACCTTTCTGAACTTGTCAGCTAGCTCACTCCCTTTACCTATAAAGGCATCATTTGATGGCTTCCTGTTGTGGTAGGTAGGTGATTTCATCTTCGGAGGGCCAATAGGACCACTAGGATCCCTTTGCCCTTGTTGAGAGTTCTCTTCGGCCCCAATGAACTCCCAGCATTATCCTTGCTCATTGGTTTCTTAATCACCACTTTCCTCTTCTTGGGGAGTAACTCAACGGGAGAATAGGAATGAGCATTGATATCATGCCTTTTCTTCATCACCCTTTCCTTGACTCTTTGCACTCGAGCACGCTCTACCTCTTCATCAAAGTGAAAGGAGTTGTCCTCTAAATCCGAAGACATCATGCCTGACAAGGAGGTTCAAGGATTAGATAAGAATGGATTGGAGACTATGTGCAAATAGGATTTAGAAATTCAAATGTTACATACCGGACTCGTCCGTTTTCAGAGAGCGGACTTGTCCAGTGTACCAGACTTGTCCGTACTTGAACACCGAACTAGTCCGGTCTGGCATATGAACCCTAACTTTCCCATTCGAACAAAATCTAGCTCAAATCGAATCACAAGGACTTGGAAACTGTAGGAATTCATCTAGAAGAGTGATTCATATCCTAGGAGACAAGTAAACTAAGCAAGAATCAAGGAAAGTTGAGAGCTAGGATTTTATTGAAAATTTTCTTAAAAGTTGAAGATTCTCGTCGAAGGAGCGGAGTGGGGGCTGGATTAGTCTGGGGTGGACAAGCTTCGCGCCGATGGGAAGATTTACCTTGCAGAAAGTCCGCATTTTTGGTGGCTAGATGTGGAAATCCCCTTTGGAGCTCACGGGTGAGGAGAGAGAAAGCAAAGGAGGTTGTGAAGGGTGGAAGATGAGCTCCTGGTGGTGGATTAGGGTTAACCTCGACAAATCCGGACTAGTTCGGTCTACACCAAACAAGTCTGGTGTATCGGACTATGGCCGGACTAGTCTGTGACAACAGACTATTTCAGTGCTAGTGCCGGACAAGTCTAGTGTCAGCAGAACAAAACTGAATTGAAATAGCTAGATTCTGGTTGTTTGATCTAATAGTGATCTAGAGGACATTATTTCATAAATAATCTAGATGAACATGACCAGTGAGCAATCAACAATCATACAATGGCCATAATTCACCAAGATTTACTCATTTAAATAGTTTTCAAGTGAAAATTGAGATAAGGGGTAAAGTTTTGTAAAAATGAGTCAACTTTGAAATCACAATCAAGTATGCAATGTTGCAAGCAACATTTCTTGAGTCAAGTATATTTAGCTTGTTTCTGAGCTCACAAAACCTATTTTCATCTAGTAGCTTGGTGAAAATGTCTGCAAGTTGTTTTTCGGTCCTAACATGTGAGATTACTATGCCACCTTTTGATGAATGATCTCTTAGAAAATAGTGACAAATATCTATGTGCTTAGTTCTTGAGTGCTCTACTGGGTTGTGTGCAATTTTATAGCACTCTCTGTAAGATCCCTAATTTCCATAATTCAAAGTTCAGTTAGGAATAAAAAATTTGAATGATAAAAAGAATTAAAAAGGAAATGAGAAAAACAAATTAATTCAAACTCCAAATGAAGGAATTCAAAAGAATAAACTTAGCTAATATTCAAATGAAGTTAACATGAAGATTTGAGTTGACCAATGGATTCCAAATATTCCAAATAGCATCCCTGCAAAGTTTCATAATTTTTGAAGCAAGTTTGCTATTTAATTCAATAGCTTCATTGAATTCAACTCAAATTCAAATTCAAATTGAATTCAAATGAAAATTTGTGAAATAAACAATCTGATTTCATAATCAATTTATACACCTTCAATTTATTCTACCATAAAATTTCAAGAATTTTTGGACACAAGTAGGTGGGATATTTTAGTGTCCAGAGAAGATAGGAATGAATAGAGGGGTGGGACCCACTGGTCAGTGGGTCATTTTTGCCCCTGTTCTTCCCATGGCGCCACCTCCAGGCATGCAACTGCCACAAAGGTGCTTGCCTCTCTGCTCCGACTCCAGCTGAATACAACTCACCCCAAGGCTCCTTATCGTCTCCTCGGCCCTCAAGTTGAGTCCCTCCTCGTTGTTTCATCCCTGGCGCAAAAACTTCACTCCCGGCTAGTTCTTCCCCTCCCCCTCAAAATCCGGCAAGAATCATCGGTGTGGCTCCAGTTTTTTTGCACTGGGTTACTCCTCAACCTTTGGCGCAGCTCTTTGATCATTCTCTTTCACAGTTTGAGCCTCCCCATCGACGGATTGGACAGATTTTGGATCGTTGGCGTGCTACCCTGTTTTGCCGCCTCTCAGCAACCGTGGTGCCGCCGATCTCGACCGAGTCACGAGCTGCTCCCAACAGCAAAAAGAAGCTCTTGTCCACCCTCTTGATCAAGGTGAAAACCCCATCCACTTTCATTCCTTCTCGAAGTAGAAATTCCATTTTTCATTTCGGCCCAGTACAAACGATGCTGCTAGGTTTTGCGTTTAATTCAGTTTCCACGTGCAAACATTTTTCAATCCAGTTAAGGATTAGGGACTAGACCTCCATACGCAGCTGAGCACCAAAAATCAGAGCAACCCATCGAGTAATTTAGTCGAGAATCGAGTTTTCATAGCCGCCTTCGTAAAACTCCGACGGCTCACCGCCAAACTTGACGTTGCCGACCATTCCAATCAATTTTCGTCCCCTAATCATCCTCCCTAGGCTTCCCAGACATTTTCCAGCTTGTTCGGGCTTTGTTTGAGGCTTGCCGACATCACCGAAACCCTAGCTCCGCTCGCCGCCGTAGCACCGCCATCTCTGGCCGCCAATCGCCGTCGGGAGGCTCTCCATCGTGTTCTACAGCCGATTCTAGGTGGGGGTGGCTAGTTTGGAGGGCCATCGTACCCTAGGGTGAGCTGCGGCGAGGCGCCGGCAAGAGGCCGCCGTCGGGTGCCACCCGAGTGCCGCCAGCCCGAGGTGGAAGACGACCCCTTGTGGGGCCCATTTGTCAACCTCCTGCCTTCTCCTTTCTGATCCTCTGTGGCGTCTAGATCTCGTGCGGCTATGTCCAAATTTCTCAGTAGCACGGTGTGGCCTCCGTTTCATTGGTTAGTTTAAATTCTGTGGGCCCGTACCTTTATTCAAATGTTTCCCTTTGGAATTTTATTCCAGAAATTTATCCAACTTTGAAAATCCATATCTCCTATTATATTTGTCCAAAAATTCACAAATAAATTTTGTTAAAACCAGCATGATGAATACTTTCCAGTGGTGCATTTGGATTTGTACAGTGGTCATATGAAGGTTTTATATGCAGCACAAAAATTGCATGGCATTGCCGGTGCTTGGTGGGCGAACCACATCACCTCCCTGGCCGCCGGACAAGAAGTCACTTGGACAGAGTTCCGGAGGGCATTCCACGCCTATCATGTTCCTCCTGCCATTATACGAAGGAAGCTTCAGGAATTTCTTGATTTGAAGCAAGGAGAAATGAGTGCTCAAGAATACTCCAAAGTCTTTGTTAATCTAGCACAATATGCGTCAGAGTATGTGAGTACGGAGGATCAGAAGCGCGAGTGCTTCTATCGGGGTCTAGGCCCCATGTTGAAAGACAAGCTTGCATTGTTCAATTACGGTTCGTTCAAAGCTATGCTTAATGCCGCAATTATGCAAGAGGATGCCACACGTGAGAGGATCATGAAGGAGACAAATAAGAGACGTGATGTGCAGGACAGCACACAAAATGTTCCTCAGAAATACCGTGTGGTGTACCGATCACCGACCGGTCAGATGTGGCTGCCGACTGCACAACCGAGTTCGTATCGGAGTCGGTCATATGAGGTATCGGATTTCCAACCAGTATTACATCAGCAGCAAGAACAGTCCCAAATTGTTCCAGGGGAATTTATCTCGTAACGAGATGCAGGAAAATTCAGGCCTGAAGTCAGCAGGATGTTGAATTAGTATAAGTGTTTCACATGTGGTCGTGTTGGGCACTATACCAAGGATAGCCCAGATAAGATGTTGAGCAGTAGGCAAGTACCAGCACCACGATGTATTCAGCCCCGTATTCAACCAGAGAGGACAGCACTACAAACCAGAAGTGTTCAACTCATAGCGATCGAGAGTGTTCCAGGGGGAGCACCGGTGTTAGCGGGCATGTTTGCTATCAAAGACATACCCGTCCTCATACTCTTTTATTCTGGTGCTACCCACAATTTTATCAGTAAGTCATGTGTGGATCAGCACCAATTATCTACCAATACTCCCAAGAATAGTTATCTCATAAGTTCACCTGGTGGGAGTATCTCGGCTAGTCAGATTGTTCCCCGAGCAGCTCTATATTTGGGAGGCAAAATATATTCAACGTTGCTGATTATATTGGATGGACAGAAGATAGAAGTAATATTGGGGATGTCATGGTTGAAACATCACGGTGCCGTTCTTAATATCGGTACCCGAACTGTCCAAATTGACTCTCCGATACACGGACAACACGAACTGGTTTTGAACAGCATGGCGCAGGACAGTGCAGCTGCATATAACTGATAGTCGCCTAGAGGGGGGGCGGGGGGGTGAATAGGCAATAAGACCTGAAATGGCTTAATCAAATGAGATTAAACTCCTGAGGTCAGACTTGTCTGGACAGGGCCGCACTAGTCCGCTCAGCTCAGGGTGAAACCTTAAAAACTTGGTTTTGACAAGTTATTTGCAGAATTTAAGTTGAACCAAGATGTAAACAATGTATAGTAACTTAGTACAACTAAGATTGGAAAGTTAAAGCACTTAGATTACAAGATTTTAACAAAGATCAAATGTGAAGATAAATATGAACAATATGAACCCTAATAGCAATACTAGTGATCATGAAAAGTAAAAGACAAGTGAGACAAGATTTATCCCGTGGTTCAGCTCCACGAAGAAGCCTACATCCACGTTGAGAAGTCCACAAAAGGACCGGGTCTCACTTGACCCTTCTCTCACCAAGCCACCACAATGGTCGGCTTGGTTTCCACTATATCAATTGGTAATCACCAAGTTTGGTTGGTGCTACTCACAAGTTGAGGCTCCCACAAATCAATACAATGAGGAGCACACAAAGCTCAACTCACACAAGCTACAAAACACAACACAATGTGCAAGAGATCAAACCGAGAGCCAAAGTGCGATGATCTTCCTTCACTCTCCTCCCCCAACCCTAATATCTTCAAGATTTGGTCTTATAGGGCTAGTAGGATGAGTAGAAGGCTTTGGATGGCTCTAGGTCACTTGTGGCAGCGCTAGCGTTCTAGACATCTTCAAATGAGGCTGGGGGTCCTCTTTTTATAGGGGTCCCGAGCCCCTTCTGCTGACCTCAGCAGAAGGGCGGACTAGTCCTGCCACTGGTCCCGGACTAGTCCGGCCTAGTGGGACCACTGACCTCTGGTCAGGTCCCGACAACTACCACACCGTGCGACGATCGTCACGCTACCTGCCAAATTTCCAAATTCAAACGGTCACTAGACAACGGACTAGTCCGGTCTAAAACAAACTAGTCCGAAGTATGACAGAAAGGTTCAGTCCATCACAAAACGGACTCATCTGGGTAGAACCGGGCTAGTCTGGCCATAGGGGGCGGACTAGTCCGACCCTCGAGGGTTCTCTCGGTTTATCTCACTAGGTCTCAAACGGACTAGTCTGTACCCAAACGAACAAGTCCAAACCTTTCAAGAGAGCTTTGATCCGTCCAAAAACGGACAAGTCCGATCTTCTGGGACTTAGCTCCAAATTCACTAAGAATCACTCCAGAGACGTTTGGTCCGTCTTAAAACAGGCTGGTCTTTTCGTTCGGACTAGTCCAGCCTCCTAGGGTCTTTTCTCATTTTTTGGCTTCTCACCTAAGTGTTTCTCTCAACCACCACTTTGAGCCCTCTAGAATGATCTCAATGCACATGATACATCAACCATCTCACATGACACGGCTCATATAAGCTCAACTCCATAGACACTACAGGAATATCGATCACTTACGTCGGCCAGATCAACTTACGTCGGCTGGCCGACGTAAGTAAGTAACTTACGTCGGTCCCTGGTAGCCGACGTAAGTTAAATAAATTACGTCGGCAGACCGACGTAAGTACATGGACTGACAGTAATAAAAATTACCCACGTCGGCCTCGGCCCATAGCCGACGTAAGTTAACTGGCCGACGTAAGTTAAGCCCTGGGCAGCCCTCTACCACTAGCCTTCCTGGAGGCTCCGGGGGGTCTGCAGAGCCTTCAGGGTCACAGGACGCGGCAGCGTCGCAGCAGAGGCGACGGACGAGGAGGACCCACTTTGCGGCTCCTCCTCCGGTTACTACTCAGCGGACCACGATCCGTCCCGTTGGAGACAGGTATAAAAACTGTAAATAGTATACTAAATATTAGATGTTGTTTTTCTTTACTTAATGATTTAATATATTTTGTAGATGTTGGTACGACTTCTCGTTCACGGGGGCCGAGAAGCACCACAGGCAGGTTAACAGTGTCCTCGGTGCTATCGTCAAGTTGCACTACCCCGGTGTAATTGACGGTTTTCCTGCCCTGTCGTGGGATGACTACGCTCGGGTCTCTCACCCGGTGCATGGCACGGTTCAGGGAGCCGTGTGGCATGATTTTATGGTAAGTTTAACTATTTCGTTTTTTCAACTCCTTTGAATTCTTAATTGCATATCACTTAAATATTTGTTTGCTTAAAGTTGAGGTACCAAGTAGAGGAGCCGGGCATGGAGGACCACGCGAGACGCGTGTTCCATTACAACGCTCGGAAGCTCACGACGGCGGCGTTGTCATACGCCCGGATTCAGGCCGTCAACGCTTACTACAAGCGGCACCCCCGGGAGCAGGAGCAGGAGCAGCAAAGGGGTGTCTTTAGGAAGGACTCGGACTCCTACTTGACAGAGGAGCAGTACGCGGAGGTAAGTTTTTAATATTGTTAAATATTTACAATATCTACGTATGTTAACCGCGTTGATGAAAATGAAATATGTGCAGGTTAGTATTTCCTGGTTACAGGGTAACATCGAGGCGTACTTAGCTCTCTGTCGGTACTGGGCTAGCGACGCTTTTATCAACAAGTCCACGAAGGCTAGACAGTGCCGCATGGGGTCCGAGGGCAAGCACAACTATGGCGGTGACGGCTACTTGCGTTTGGCTAAACGCATGGTAAGTACCTTTTTATTTTATTTATGTGTTCTTAATATATTATTTATCTCACTAACACGGATGTACAGGAGCGAGAGCTGGGTCATGAGCCGACCCCGACCCAGGTTTGGAAGAGAGGTCACAAGGGAAGTGACCCTTCTCAGCCAGGGCAGTGTAGTCAGGTCGCAGCCGACCGACTGGTAAGTTTTCGAAATTCATCAATTTCATTATAACTAATACTATTATTGACATACTTACAAGATTTATTTGTTTTGTAGACAAAGTACGCGCAGGAGGTCGCGAAGATACACGGTGCGGATTACGATTGGGAAAGCGCGCCGATCGACCCCCAAGCCGCGTACGCAAGCGGAGGCGGGAAGGCCCACGGACGGTGAGTTCTTCATGTGTTTCATTTCTTTTTCAATTAATCTTCTTCTACTTATTGTTTTCATTCTTTTGCAGGTTTGCCATTTTCGATGGAGTTGTCGACTCGAGGTCGACGCGACCTTTGAGAGGCGCTTCATCGTCGCAGGCTTCGACCGCTGGGACCAGTGGTTGTCTCTCGCGGACGCAGCTGGAGCTCCAGGCCATGAGGGAGTCGCTGACGCAAACTCAGGCAGAGCTGGAGAGGACGAGGGAGGAGCAGCAGAGGACGGCCTTAATGATGGCCCAGATGCAAGCAACGATGGCGGTAAGTAATTTAAAGTACCGTAGTTAAATTTCACAGCACTTAATAACATATATCTGCTAATATCTTGCAATGGCAGGCTCTTGCTCGACAAAGCGGTCAGGACATCCAGATTCCTACGCTTCCGCCACAGCAGACACCAGAGCAGGTAATATTGTCTATACCTAGGAGTTTGATTCCCTTTTCATTATGTTAAAAAGTTATTTGCATCACATTTAATCCTAATTATGATTCTTTTGCAGGGTTCCGGAACGCGTCGAGATCCCGGAGGCAGTGGAGGGGGTAGCGTGTAGACACTGGAGCAGGTGAGAAACTCTCTTTAAGTGTATCTAATCAAGCTTTAGTAGTTTTTGGCCATGGTAGAAATGATTAGTATATAGTGAATAAGTTGTCAGTGCTTCCATTTAACAAAAGGGCTAGTGATTATCGCTGATGTTTCCTTCTTATGTCGAAACTGATGTTCACTGAGTTAACAAAGGGCTAGTGCTTCCATTTAACTAGTGATATAGTACATTACTTCATTTGAAACTACATCATGCTTCCTTCTTTTGTCACTGATGTTCTTGGCCTCTTATGTTATCACTGAGTTGACATTGATGCTTACTAGTGATTATGTTTCTTTTGCAGGGATCCGGAACGTGCCGAGAAGATCCCGGAGGTAATGGAGGGGCTAGCGTGTAGCCCGGTGGTTGTTGATGTTGATTGTTGCAAATTGTGTTGTTGTTGATGTTTTGAACTATATATTGAAACTGTTATGTTGTGTATGATATTATTTGTTTGTTCTGTGTTCTCGCCATCGAGCGAGGTAGTCAGTTTCTGTTTAAAAAAAAAAAATCGAAAACTTAACTTACGTCGGCTACGGGCAGGCCGACGTAAGTTAGCCCAGGTTAACTTACGTCGGTCAGGCCATACCGACGTAAGTTAAACCACTAAACTTACGTCGGTTTGCCCTGGCTGACGTAAGTTACAGCACTTTACTTACTTCGGCCTGCCCAAGCCGACGTAAGTCCTCAGGCCCAGCCCAAGGCCCATCTCGACACTTAACTTACGTCGGCTTCCGCAGACCGACGTAATTAAGTTAACTTACGTCGGTGGCCGACGTAAGTCACCTTAATTACGTCCAAATGCCTATGTCGGCTGAAAGCCGACGTAATTAAGGTAAAACCAACGTAATTAAGTTACTTACGTCGGTTTAAGCCTTACTTACGTCGGCTTTGGCCGACGTAAGTGACCGTTATTCCTGTAGTGAGAAACCCTTATTTCTACGCTTGAGCCTTTGACGCCAGTTTTATCCTTTTCATTTTTGAGGGATTTCATCTTATTTTATCCATCATTCCTGTGCTTAAGATCAATTCAGCTCATTAGCCTCTTAATTGTCATCATCAATCATCCAAAACCCACGGGAATGCCTAGATGCACTTTTGATCTCCCCCTGTTTGGTGATTGATGACAACACATTAAGACTTCAACAAGAAGGATAATAATTTGTTTTCATAACATGTATTTGTATGAGTGTCTCCCCCTCAATGTATACATCATGAGTAAGAGAGATTTGAGAGAGTTCTCATACATATACATGTTATGGTGGGGTGCCTAAGTGATGTGCTCATAAAGTTGTGATAGGGCAACAAATATGCAAGATAAACATGTAACTCAAGAATAACATCACAATTGATATGAATTAAGTCTTACAACAATCGAAATGAGAGTTTTAAAACATAAGTCCATATTGGATCAATCTATCCCCCATACAACTATGTAGAACCCCCTTTTTCAAACTCCCCCCTCTTTAAGTACCCCATCCATCAATCTCTCCACCTTTGGCATCAAGACACCAAAAAGGAAAAGAAGGAAGGAAGGGTCCTTAGGTCTACTCTTCATCGTCATCAACGTCGTCGTCGTCGTCTCCACCTTGGTGCCCGCTATCGCTTTTCGTGGCCTCTGGATCAATAGGAGCATCATCTTCAGACGGGACAGCGGTAGAAGTACCATCTTCACCAAATTTGGCTAGCTCCTCGGTGGTGAACTCCGGGAATGGAGTGATATATCCATCACTTTCCTCGGCGGGAGACATGGGGATGTCCAACTTATCGCACACCGCCTTGAGATACTTCTCTTGGCGATGCTCGATGCGATATTGTCGAACTTCTGCCTTCCGGCAAGAGGAGAATATGGCTTTGAAGCACTAGAGAAATCCACTCCCGTATTGTGATGAAGGCGGAGGTGGAAGAGGTGATGTCACAAAGCGAGAAGAAGAAGCGGGAGGATCTACATTCTTCCTCCTAGGGGCAGCAGGCTCCGGAGGAGGGAGTTGAGGTCGAAGCCTCCAGTGAGTGATGTCTTTCTTGAAGTTGAATCCAGAGACCTTCTCGATCATGTACATGATGTAAGGAGCATATCCACATGACTGGTTTGGAGTATGGGAGATGTTAAAGATGTCATCGAAGATATAGTCAACCACATTGAAGTGAACATCTCCATCAATTAGCACCATCAAGTGCCTCAAATTGCCTTGAATTATCCCTGCATCTCCATCCTTGGGGGCAATGGTCTTCTGAAGCACCCTTTTGAGGACACTGTAGAAGGGCTTGATGTGCCCGACCTCAAAGGGTACATGGCTAGGATACATGTACTCTAGAGTGTCGCGATCAACTGGCCTTAAGTTGGAAATGATGATCTCATTCTCCAGTTGATCCTCCAAGTCAATCAATTGAGCAAACTCCCAGTAGGTAGTGGAGTATTGCTCTCCATGGGTCATCCAGGTGATCCTCCTGTCCCCATCGGTGTGGAAGTACATAGTGGATTAGAATTGAGTAATCACTTCCACATTCCAGTCATACTGAAAGACCATGAATTTCTTCAGGCCATGGCGCTCTACGGCCTCAATCATAGCATTGAAGGCCACGTGATCCTTCTGGACCATGTAATCCCAGTCGATCCACTGAGCATCGGAGACCGGGGTTTGCTTGGACATGTAGACAGTCCGGTAATTATCATAGTGGAAGTCACACCAGGAGTGGGGATCCACTGTGCTCCTCTCCCTTTGATACACGTTGATCTTCCTTAGCTTTCTCGCTTTCTCAGCCCCTTTGCCTTTGAAGATGTTGGCATTGAAGGCAGCTGCACGGTTTGGGTTCCGTGCAGGAGATGACATCCTCAAGGGGCCTATGGGCTGAGAGACACCCTTCTTGGCCTTGCTTGCTGCCTTCTTGGCCACTATAACCCTTTTCTTGGGTTCAACATTGTGGGGACCGGAATCCCGACTTCCGAGGATCTCATTGGGTGGTGTCGTGCGATGCGACACCCAACAGTTATACAAGAATAGAATCTGAATAAGTACAAGACGAAGTCTTTTATTTATCATACAATGGAAGTTTTACAATACTAGCGTAAGGAAAGAAACATAGATATATCATAGCTACGCTCTCAGCACTAGCTATGCAAAAACAAAGTTATCCATGCCTTGGATACTTTGCACTAGCAACACTCAATCAGGGCGGCGTGCAGGGTTCCCACTTGGCTGTACACCCTGGAGGGGGTGTAGCCTCATTATCAAACCCTTCATCAACTGTATAACCTGCAAAAACTCGTTAACTGCAAACGTGAGCATAAGGCTCAACAAGACTAACCGTCTCACTAGACATATGCAAGGGGGACACTAAAACATAGGTGAGGTGAAGCGTAAATGACTCGCCTACAAGTGGATCCTTATAATCAGGTTTTATGTAGCAAATGACATTCTCCAAGCACGGCACATCATGGGCTCCACAATCAAACAAGAAACGCTTTACCGATGATATGACGTGCTCAAAGCACATAATGCTATTACAGCTAAAGTATGGGGAAATTGTAAACTTTTAATTGTACTATCTCTAAATCATACAAGGTTGCAAAGTAATTATAACTCAATACAATATGATTTTCTGGGTTCATTAGTATTTACTACGTTGCTGCTCAGTGAACAAGTGGTACTCTATTACTGCGAGGGACAGTGATTGCAATCAGGACACACCCGGACAACACGATACATACGTCGTTTGGAAGTGTCAGCGAGCACACCTGTACCTACATAACACTTCAGTACTAGGCATATATGGCCACCTTTCACAAGAAACTCGAACGCTGAACCCATCTCACCTCCGCAAACAGAAGGTCTCCGCACGGAACACCTCATGTGTCCGCCGACCGATTTACACCTTACTGTCCTCATCCCACCCCTATCGATGGTGAGTTAGTGGGCCTCGACACCCCAGTTATCAAGTTACATCAGTTTATTGGATTCCATATGTCCATTATATTGCCGGTACGATTCAAGCTTGTCCGAAGGGGCTGCATACGGACGGGCCTTAATCGACACAGGCAGGTCTATGCGACCGAGACTCAATCCTCGCCGCTTCCTATCCATTCCCTGCCCGGTCTCAATTTCATTATATTAAGCCATTTTCTATCTAACCAATCCTGTGAGATATGTCCTACGTCTCTCGCGAGTAGATTCCAACTACTCGACTTCTACCAAATTTCCTATGCATTAGCAAAGCAGTTACTACAGGTCAAATTGTAACTCGTTCCCACCAATCCCCGGGATTTTTGGCAATGCAAGTGGAGTATCAATCACCCTATACGTAATGCACACATCAAACTTATGACGTAAGGGGATAAAGACTGTAAAAACTCTGTAAAGCTTTTAAATGCAAAATGAGGCTTGCCTTGTTGCAGGTCAGAGTCTGAGTTAATAATTGGAAGGTGCTCATCCAATGCTTCTGGCTCCTCCTCGACTTCGGTCACTATACGATATGCATATAACATGTATATAAATGATTTTAAAAAATAATTATTACCAAGACCATAATTTAATCCATGGTGATCATTATATGATAGGGACCTTAATTGGCTTTGGAACTTCGATGGTACATACTAGGGAATATGATCAAGGCTCTTGCAAAGAACAGGAGATGATCAAAGTAGATTGTGGTCTCCAAAATTATGGCAAGCAATCAACTTCCGAAAATTCTAGAGAGGAAACTGTAGCTTGAATCGAGCTAACAGTTGATAATCATGATAGAGGAAGTTGTCCTGGTTCTAGCAAAATTTGTTTCATAATTTCTGAGCTTTGGTGAAGGAGTTATTGCATTTCTAAGTTGGCAATACTTTCCGGAATTATTTATATTTGAATTTTTGGCTTTCAAATAAATAGTCAGTTTGTAACTGGATTAGGACTATGATATTAGGTCAATTAAATCCAATATTTATACAGGAGTTAGTGTATGACCATAGGAAGATTCAGTCCAAAGTTGGGACATAATAAAGCAACTGAACACCTGTGAAAATTCAATAACTGAAAAAGGTAATTGAACTATATAGAGGGTTAAACAGGTGCAATGGCTCCCAAATTTTTGTTGGTAGTCAAGAACAGGACAAAAAGGTTTATGTGAAATTTGGGGATTTTTCCAGTGGCTACCTTGTGTGGAAAAATTGTATTAGCATTTGTAGAAAATATATTCTACAGAATTTAACTGTGAGTTTCACAGAACCTAACTGGTACTAACAGAAACTAGAGCTCAAGGGCTTTCAAACAAAATTTGTTTGAAGATTTTTGGAACATCCTACAGAAAGTTATGGATTTTCTAAATTGGAGCCAAGTCTGGAATTAATTTCTAATTTTAATTAAACCGTGGGTCCCACCAATTTAAAATGGACCAACGGCATTTAAACCACACGGGGTCCACAGATATACACCGCGTGGCCACAACCGATCCCGTGGCCAGACCCGATCCGACGGGGTTTACAGATGCTGACACGCGGGACCCACTGCGTCGTCTTCCACCTCCCGACGCGGGCGGCGCGCGGGCTCCCGCGGTGGCGCTCTCCGGCGAGCCTCGCCGAATTTGAGTTCCCGGCCACCGCAGCTCCTACCTTTGGGCACCCACCCATAAAATCACGCGCTGAGCACGATGGTGGGGTCGGGGAGGTCTGCCGACGGTCGGAAACCACGGTGCATCAGCGGCGGCGGCCGCTAGGGCTCCGGCTATGTCGGAACTGCCGCTCCGTGGCCAAAACCCTTCTAAAAAGGCTGGGGAAGTCTCTTGGAATCACGAGGAACGTGATGGGCAGGTGATGTCGTCATGTAACGGTCGGCAAAGCGGTCGTCGACGGCGACAGAGGCACTTCTTAACGGCGGAGGGGAGAACTCGCGATTCTTGAGCTACGGTCGATCATTTTCGGTGATTCCAGTTCGAGAGGGTGCGCAAAGAAGTGTAAAAACTATTTGCTAGCAATTGTGGAGAGTGACTAAGTGTGTAACTCGAATTGCATGAAAAACCGAGCGCGTTTATAAACTTCGGCCAAGAGAAAAACCTAGCTAACTTGCTCGATACTTATGTAAACAAGGAACGGCTTTCACCGTTGCGTAGAGCGTGTCCCGGCGCACCAGTTTGCTATGGGGGTCGAAGCACGAAACCGCGTGCAGCGGCCTGGCAACATGGAGCAGGGACGGCGCACGGTGAACACGACGGCGACCTTCGGTGTGGCCCCAAAATATCGGCCAAACCGTCAACTATGCAACGAAAGAATTGATCCCGGGGACAGAGGAGGAAGAGAGGAATAACCTAGCTGTTGGAGGCTTGGCGCGAGAGGTCTCCGGTTGGCCAGCAACGGGCGCGCGGCGCTGGCGGTCGGAAGCTTGCGCGCGGAACAAAAATGGTGCAATCCGTCGGCTCAGCGAGAGGGGAGGCGATAAGGGCGACTGGGAAGTGATAAGGGAGAGCCAGGGCGCCATTTATAGAGCTCAACCGGCGGTGGATTGCTGCTGTCGCGCTGGGCATGCACACCGTCGTGGTGTCGCGCGCAGCGCCCATTGAAATGCGGCTGCACGTGGGCTGCTGACTGGTGGGCCCCGCCAGTTAGCCCCACAGCTACTGTTATTTTAGTAATTCACTTAAAAATAGTAAATGAACTCCAAAAATCATGAAACTTCAGGGCTAAATCAAGAAAATTGTGATGAACACAATGGTGTGTTTAAATCTTTATGTTCAAGTATATTTTGACCAGCTTTTGAATTTGAATTTAAACTTGATTCAAATTCGCTGAGCGTCCCAAATAAAATAACAAATGAGTTCCTAAAATCTTGAAATTTGCAGGCAAGCTATTGAGAATATTAGAAGGCAAAGGAAAAATTTAGAGCCTCTAATTTGAATGTTTTTGGCAGGGCCCATTTAGTACTGCACTTTGAATTGCCTTAATAAACTTCATCCAAATAATTCTAATGTTTAAAAAGGGGTGAATAGAATTATTCTAGAATTAGTGGTGAAGTCCAATACTCATGTTAATCAAATTTAACCATGAGTGCATGAAAGGTTTGGATGGTATTAAGTTCATGTGTACCACTATATTGGATTTTTAATATAGTTGATCACAAAACTCATAACTTAATTCACATGCCACAAAAGTGGGGTTTTACATTCCTCCCCCTTAAAAGAATCTCGTTCCGAGATTACAAAAGAAAGCAAAAGGAACAGATCTAACGAACATATGCCGCTAACAAGTCCGGATAGTTCGTTCTAAGATACTCCTCGCTTTCCCACGTGGCTTCTTCAGCACTGTGGTTGCTCCACAAGACCTTGTAGAAACGCAAGGTGCGGCTTCTTGTGGTGCGAGTCTTCTCATCAACGATCTGAGTTGGATGATCGGAATAAGTGAGATCTGGTTGGAGAGCTTCCAAATCCTCTATACGTACATCAGCGGGAGTTTTAAGACATATTCGTAACTGGGAAATGTGGAATACATTGTGAACCCCTGAAAGTGATGGCGGTAACTCCAATTGATATGCCACAGGCCCACATCTTTTGATTATTGCGAACGGCCCAATAAAACATGGAGCTAGCTTCCCTTTCACTCCGAATCGATGGATACCTTTCATAGGGGATACCCGGAGATAAACTTGATCCCCAACTTCGAAGTGAAGAGGTCGACGTCGTTTGTCCGCGTAGCTCTTCTGACGAGACTGAGCGGCTTTGAGATTTGTTTGAATCATGCGCACTTGCTCTTCGGCT
This sequence comes from Tuctoria greenei, assembly GCA_036927565.1. NCBI lineage: Eukaryota > Viridiplantae > Streptophyta > Magnoliopsida > Poales > Poaceae > Tuctoria > Tuctoria greenei. The sequence continues at coordinate 166,858,014 of JAYESD010000006.1, forward strand.
TCTTTGATTAAGTCGATGCCATATACCACTCGTTCACCATATTCGCACCAGTTCAAGGGTGTGCGACACTTCCGGCCACAAAGAGCTTCATATGGCGCCATCTGGATGCTAGCCTGGTAACCGTTGTTGTACGAAAATTCCGCCAATGGTAAATGATCATCCCAATTCCTACCATGGTGGATGGCACAGGCACGAAGCATGTCCTCTAGCACTTGATTTACCCGTTCGGTTTGTCCATCAGTCTGAGGATGATAAGCCGAGCTTCGAATCAGCTTGGTACCCAATGCATCATGGAGATGCTCCCAAAAGCGAGAAACAAAAATAGATCCACGATCTGAAATGATAGTCCGGGGTACACCATGTAGACACACTATTCTGGAGATATAAAGTTTTGCATACCGCCTTGCATCATAATCCACACTGACCGGTATGAAATGAGCTGATTTGGTCAGTCGATCAACGATCACCCAAATTGAGTCGTGCTTATGGGGAGTGGGAGGCAACCCAACAATGAAATCCATGCTGATACCCTCCCATTTCCAAGTCGGTATGCTTAAAGGTTGAAGCTGTCCTGCTGCTTTGATATGGTCGGCCTTTACTCGCCGGCACGTATCACACTCGGATACGTATTTAGCTACTTCCCTCTTCATCCGAGTCCACCAGAATTTCTTCTTCAAATCTTGGTACATCTTGTTGCTTCCCGGATGAATGGAATACTTGGACATATGAGCTTCATCCAGTATCTTCTTTCTAAGCTCCATGTTTCGTGGTACCACTATACGGTCTTTGAAACAAATGGTACCTTCATTATAACATCGGAAACATTTCATCTCCCCCTTTTCCATTCTTTGCTGAATGTGTGACATTCCTCTGTCTTCCTTCTGAGCTGCTACAATATCCTCCTTGATGGTAGGAATGAGAGCAAGACTGTAGAGTGCCCCATATGGAACCAAGTAGAGACTCGGTTCTTCTTCTCCTTCCATTGCGGAAATGGAAAGATTGTTGACATGGGACTTGCGGCTCAGAGCATCTGCGACTACATTCGCTTTGCCTGGATGGTAGTGGATCTCAATCTCATAGTCCTTGATCAACTCTAACCATCTCCGTTGTCGCATATTCAAATCCTTCTGGGTGAAGATGTATTTCAAGCTCTTGTGATCAGTGTAGAGGTGTAATAAATTACCCAGTAGATAATGCCTCCACATCTTCAATGCCAGTACCACAGCAGCGAGCTCAAGATCATGAGTCGGGTAGTGCTGCTCATGGTTCCGGAGCTGCCGTGATCCATAAGCGATCACTCGTCTATCCTGTATCAACACACATCCCAAACCAATTCCTGATGCATCACAATACACGTCAAAAGATTTGGTTGTGTCTTGTTGAGCTAATACTGGTGCCATTGTAAGGTGTTTCACCAATGCTTTGAAACCTTCCTCACATGCCTCAGTCCATACATACTTCTGCCCTTTCTTCAGAAGTTCTGTCATTGGTTTAGCTATCTTGGAGAAATTGGGTATAAACCTCCGGTAATATCCTGCTAAACCTAGGAAACTTCGGACTTCATGTACCGACTTTGGAGACTCCCATTTGAGGACTTGCTTGATCTTGCTGGGATCAACTGCAATCCCTTCTGTTGATATGATGTGTCCTAAAAATGGCACTTGGCTGATCCAGAATTCACACTTGCTGAACTTAGCATATAGCTGATGGTCCCATAATCGTTGAAGCACGATACGCAAGTGTTGAGCATGTTCTTCTTCAGATTTTGAATACACAAGTATGTCGTCAATAAAGACCACGACAAACTTGTCCAATTCCGGCATGAACACTGAGTTCATGAGATACATGAAATGAGCCAGTGCGTTGGTCAATCCGAAAGACATAACAAGGTACTCATATAGTCCATACCTCGTCGAGAATGCTGTCTTTGGTATATCTTCTGGTCGGATTCTAATCTGATGATAACCAGAACGAAGATCCATCTTCGAAAATACTTTAGCACCCACCAATTGATCGAAGAGAATATCAATGCGTGGTAGTGGATACTTGTTCTTGATGGTGACAGCATTAAGTGGACGATAGTCTACACACAGTCTCAAGGTCTTATCTTTCTTCTCTACGAACAGTGCAGAACAACCCCATGGTGATGAACATGGACGAATGAAACCCTTGTTCTCAAGTTCGGTTAACTTCTCCTTAAGTTCTGCAAGTTCCTTGGGTGCCATCTTGTAGGGTGGTCTTGAGATTGGCACTGTTCCCGGTGCAAGTTCAATCTTGAACTCTATATCTCTTTCTGGGGGCATACCAGGAAGATCTTCAAGAAACATGTCCGGGTATTCACATACTACCGGAATATCCTTAAGTTCCATAACCTCGGTACTGTGAGTAGATGAATTTACTAGAATGGCTTTCTCAAGCTTGAGTACTTGAGAGGGATGGAGTGGAGAATTTAGATATATCTTTCGAGGGACCAAATCTAGAATAGCACCATGGTATTGTAACCATGCCATTCCCAAAATGACATCTAATTTCTGATGCTCTAGTATCAGAAGTGAAGTACGATATATGGTTCCATCTAGGTTAAGTGGTATCCCAGGAACCAATTCAATTGTTACTGTTTTCCAGGCTGGAGTGCTAATCAAATATAGAGTTTTGGTGGAGATAACAGGCAATTGACTTTTAATGACAAAAGATTTACTAATGACATTGTGTGAAGATCCGGAGTCAAAGAGTATGACTATGGGATGATTGAAGATAGAGAACGTACCCATGAGCACGGGTGCACCTTCCGGAACGTCCTCGATGGCGAGGTGGTGGACGTTGCCAAGTCTAGGAACTGACTTCTTGGGCTGATTACGGGGTTGGTTGGCCCCCTGGTAGGATGATTGCCCTCCGCCTTGTCGATTCTGCGGACAGTCCTTGGCGAAGTGCACCGTGCGCCCACACGTGAAACACGTGTACGGGCTTTGGCCAGTACGAATGGGAGGACGGAATCCCGGTGCACGTGGTGGAGGCGGAAGTGCACGTGGGATCATCCCCTGTTGTTGCTGCGGTCGGAATTCGGAGTTGCTGAACTGGCGACCACTGAACATTGATGGTCGTGATGGCGGTTGCCACCTCTGGTTGGATGGTGATCAATACACCATACGGTACTTTTGAGGAGCACCACCTCCGCTGCCCTGCGGAGCACTCCTCCTCTTTTTATCTTAGGACAGCTCACGCGTAGCATCCTCCTGCATGATAGCGGCATTGATGATGTCGTTGAATCTGCCGCGGTTGAACAGGACAAGCTTGTCCTTCAACTTGTGGTTCAAACCCCGGTAGAAGCATTCGCGCTTCTGGTCTTCAGTATTCACTTGGTCCTGAGCGTATTGGGCCAAGTGGTTGAATGATTTGGAGTACTCGTATGCACTCCTTCCTACCCGCCTTAGCTCCAAGAACTCTTGAAGCTTCCTTCTAATAATCCCGGGAGGTATGTGGTACGCGGAATGCCTCCCAGAATTCGGCCCAGCTTACGACATGGCCTGCGGGGCATGCGGCAAGGTAATTGGCCCACCATGCACCGGCAGGCCCCTGCAGTTGCTGCGCTGCAAGCAGCGTCTTCTGCTGTCCGGTTACCTCGAGTAAGCCGAACTTTCCTTCAATGGTGCGGAGCCAATTATCCGCCTCCAACGGTTCATCGGCCTCTCTGAAGACCGGTGGATGTGTCGATGAGAAATCAGAGTAGGAACTCTGATATTGCTGACGCGGTCCATCATTCTGTCGTCCCCCTTGATGGGACGAGTGCTGCACCAGAGTCTGCAGTAGCTCGGTTTGCTCATCGCGCGAGCCGAGTACTGCAGCGAGAACCTCCGCGAGACTTCTGGGAAGTGCGGGTGGAGGTGGTTGCGTTTGAGGCGTATTCTGCCCCGGGGGTGGTGTGTCATCCCCCTGCCCACCACTTGAGCCTCCCACTTCAGGGGATGCACGTGTACGCACCATGCTGCAATACAATGATTTACACCATAAGTCTCATTGTCTCAAGTTCATCCTTCCATATACATAGTAATGCGGTAGATAACAATAGATGATGCATAACATTCACATATATTGATAAAGCACAAACTTTATACAATCTATATTATCTTGGGCCCAAGTTTACAATAGATCTCCAAAATTAGACAGACGTCATCTAAAGAAGTCATCTCATCTATGCTTGGTCACCACAAGTCGTCATGTCATTGTACACCCACCTCGCTACTATTTACAACAAGACTCAAAAAGTCGCAAAATACGCGTGGTGTTTACTACACATCATTACACTCGGCCTAAAGTGATAAGTACATCATCACTGCCCTTTACTCATAAAACTCGACCTCCTGAGGATCTTCTTCTTCCTCGTCATTCTCAGGATTTGGCACCACTGGTATGGGTGCTGGAGCAGAAGATGATGCCTCGCTCAAAAGCGACGTCCTCTTGGCCATCTTAGCTTGCCAATCTGTCTCTATCATAAACATCCTCCAGGCCTCGTTCTCCAGCTGAGCCTGCTCACAGCTGGTCTTCCAGCTCTGAGCCTCCACTCTGGATTGATCCCGATCCGCAGTCACCGCGTTCAACTGGGTGTCCCGCTGGTTTCCATAGAGTAGGCTCGCCTCCAAGTCAATTTCCCTCTCTAGAGTCTCCTGGCGAGACGCGGCTAAATCCATAACAGCGTCATGCTATTGATTCTCCCTATGGTTCAAACGATGGTTGAGAGGAGCCATCGTATCCCTAAGTCCGTCATTTACCCACTCAAAGTGATTCGCTCGAATCATGGCTTGCTTCAGATTGTTCTTCAATTCTTTTATGCATGCCCTTTGATTACCCTTCTGGCGATGTGATGCGGCTGCATACACCGCTAAGGCTGTTGCGGATGTTTCACCGTGCTCGTCCACCTCCGCAAGCAAGTGGGTTGCCCAGGCTTCAGAAGCCCTGCCGTTAACTGGGAAGAACTCGTACAGAGTACCCACCAGATTATGGTAATGGAATTTGCAAAGCCTCCCTATGGCAACACTTGCGGCGTAACTCCATGTTTCCTCTAATATCAACCCTTTGATCTTGATGGAGTATGGAGCCCATCCGAGGTGCGGTGGACCAGCAGGCACATCGACGTAGATGGTGCAACTCCACATACCGCTCTCCTGGAACTTCTTGCCCCAATATCTAGGTAACACCAGATAGCCAAATTGGCGAAGCAACCAAACAAACACGTCCGGGAAACCGGCTTGCCCGGTGCACGTGGAGAACACCCATCCATTAGGCAACTGAATTCTTGGTGCTGCCATATGTGGACAAACATACCCGGATGTCAATACTTCGAATAAGTATTCAACTCAATCAATGATAATGTTGTACAAAAGAAAATATCCATAATCAATTGATCCAAGAAAATCTGCAAACTGGAAGTGATCACAGTTCTGACTAAGCTGACCTTCCTGTATCATCCAGAAAGTTTCATACTGGAAATGCCAGAATTAAGAGTCCAGCTGAATACAAAAGTTGTAGTAAACTTCAAAACCTTTCCAGATTGTACTCATACATCTCCAGGGGAACTAATATGAAGGATCTATACAGGTTATAAGTTGACTCAAGTTTTCTGGAATTTTTGACAGAACCTCCCCTGTATATGGGCTTACCTCCACATTCTATACAGGTTTATCATGATAAGATATTGAGGTAATGACAAAATAAAAATTGTATAACATCGCGTTTACAATCCATAAATAAAAGAGTTCCACCCTAAAAACTTTGTTATACAGGTATCGCGCACAAATTCACAACCCTGTGCAAACTGTTCCCAGTTCTGGACTGCAAGAACTAAGTTTGCAACAAATGGAATTAGGCATAGCTACACCCAGATTCAGGTGAAGAGTGACAAATAAAGTTGATTGAGAACTTCCTAAGCTTTCCATAAATGTATATATGGGACCATGTCACTATTCTGTATTAAGAGCTATAACTATCCGAACTTAACAGTTGAACTGACTGGTTTGCACCAGCAGTCCTGCAGTTCACTGTGTTGACTTCCCAATATGGTTTAACTCCAACCCAAATCAGGAAAAACCTCCCATAACAAACTTGTAAAGCTCCTCCTACCCTTTCCAAACCTGTATCACAATAAGGCAGTGGATTTTTGTACAGCAAGTTATGGCAAAAATACAAAGACTGGTACAATGGTAAGGTCATCTGGAGCAGTTACAATACACCCCAGATTTCAACAGATTATCAAGTCTTTCTGTCTTTATGGTCAACAGAAAAGTTGTAGAGATCTTCACGAGATTTCCATCCATATATGATACTCCTATACAATCCGGCGAAGTCGAGCCAACTTCTGCCAGAAAACAAGAATCTTGATTCTATTTATTCTATCGAGTCGGAACCCTTTTTGCGGAGCCCGAACCTACCATCATCTGATATATGGACTTTCCAAAGCATTATGCATCCATTCTGTCGGTGGGGATGGTCTAGTATCATGTTTGATACTGACGGTACTACGTACCTCACCATTGAAACTTCTATCCGGTATTTCTGGTTACGTCTATAGGTGGTTCCTATATCGTTCTCTCGCAAATGGCTTCTACACGATCTTCTACTGTAGTTAATGCTGCAAAAGACAAACAATCCTCTTTCACACCTTCACACCTCAAGGGCGGCACGAGGAAACACGACAAGCAGTCATAATAATATCCATATGAAAATAAATGCATACGACTCTAGTGTGAGAAGTCCTCGGACGAGGTCATGTCTCGAGGTACATGGCTGTAAATACGTCTGTACAGCAAAGACTCCCGTACGATCCGGCTTATACACGCTCGGGCATACGTGTTTCGCACGCTCCCATAGATCATGAATAGTTCTAGAGAGACGTACTATCGGGTTATACACCACCCGATGGGGGCTCCCACTAACTTTGAAGCACGCTGGGGTACCGCGTGTCATAGGTTCTCAGAAACATGAAAGCTTCAAAGACTCCTATTAACTTCCCGTGCCAAGCCACGGAAATTTCACATACTACTCCTCGTATGCTGAGCTTACCGAGATTGATCCGCTCTCGGTGGCGTACCGTACCTCCTACCTGACGTCGGGGCATCGTTACAGAATATAATAGCACATAGTTAGTTTACCACCTTTTTACCTTATACTAATAATACTCCTTATAATGGGATTAGCTAATTACTCATTCAAGTCCTAATTTTTGAAAATATGTTCTTTTCTAGTACACTGTTCCCAACAATGCTCTGATACCATGTCTGTGGGGACCGGAATCCCGACATCCGAGGATCTCATTGGGTGGTGTCGTGCGATGTGACACCCAACAGTTATACAAGAATAGAATCTGAATAAGTACAAGAAGAAGTCTTTTATTTATCATACAATGGAAGTTTTACAATACTAGCGTAAGGAAAGAAACATAGATATATCATAGCTACGCTCTCAGCACTAGCTATGCAAAAACAAAGTTATCCATGCCTTGGATACTTTGCACTAGCAACACTCAATCAGGGCGACGTGCAGGGTTCCCACTCGGTTCTACACCCTGGAGGGGGTGCAGCCACATTATCAAACCCTTCAACAACTGTATAACCTGCAAAAACTTGTTAACTGCAAACGTGAGCATAAGGCTCAGCAAGACTAACCCGTCTCACTAGACATATGCAAGGGGGACACTAGAACATAGGTGAGGTGAAGCGTAAATGACTCGCCTACAAGTGGATCCTTATAATCAGGTTTTATGTAGCAAATGACATTCTCCAAGCACGGCACATCATGGGCTCCACAATCAAACAAGAAACGCTTTACCGATGATATGACATGCTCAAAGCACATAATGCTATTACAGCTAAAGTATGGGGAAATTGTAAACTTTTAATTGTACTATCTCTAAATCATACAAGGTTGCAAAGTAATTATAACTCAATACAATATGATTTTCTGGGTTCTTTAGTATTTACTACGTTGCCGCTCAGTGAACAAGTGGTACTCTATTACTGCGAGGGACAATAATTGCAATCAGGACACACCCGGACAACACGACACATACGTCGTTCGGAAGTGTTAGCGAGCACACCTGTACCTGCGTATATGGTCACCTTTCACAAGAAACTCGAACGCCGAACCCATCTCACCTCCGCAAACAGAAGGTCTTCGCACGGAACACCTCATGTGTCCGCCGACCGATTTACACCTTACTGTCCTCAGCCCACCCATATCGATGGTGAGTTAGTGGGCCTCGAAACCCCAGTTATCAAGTTACATCAGTTTATTGGATTCCATATGTCCATTATATTGCCGGTACGATTCAAGCTTGTCCGAAGGGGCTGCATACGGACGGGCCTTAATCGACACAAGCAGGGCTATACGACCGAGACTCAATCCTCGCCGCTTCCTATCCATTCCCTGCCCGGTCTCAATTTCATTATATTAAGCCATTTTCTATCTAACCAATCCTGTGAGATATGTCCTACATCTCTCGCGAGTAGATTCCAACTACTCGACTTCTACCGAATTTCCTATGCATTAGCAAAGCAGTTACTACAGGTCAAACTGTAACTTGTTCCCACCAATCCCTGGGATTTTTGGCCATGCAAGTGGAGTATCAATAACCCTATACGTAATGCACACATCAAACTTATGACATAAGGAGATAAAGACTGTAAAAACTCTGTAAAGCTTTTAAATGCAAACCGGGGCTTGCCTTGTTGCAGGTCAGAGTCTGAGTTAATAATTGGAAGGTGCTCTTCCAAAGCTTCTGGCTCCTCCTCGACTTCGGTCACTATACGATATGCATATAACATGTATATAAATGATTTTGAAAAATAATTATTACCAAGACCATAATTTAATCCATGGTGATCATTATATGATAGGGACCTTAATTGGCTTTGGAACTTCGATGGTAGATACTAGGGAATATGATCAAGGCTCTTGAAAAGAACAGGAGAAGATCAAAGTAGATTGTGGTCTCCAAAATTATGGCAAGCAATCAACTTCCAAAAATTCTAGAGAGGAAACTGTAGCTTGAATCTAGCTAACAGTTGATAATCAAGATAGAGGAAGTTGTCCTGGTTCTAGCAAAATTTGTTTCATAATTTTGTAAGCTTTGGTGAATGAGTTATTGAATTTCTAAGTTGGAAATACTTTCTTGAATTATTTATATTTGAATTTTTGGCTTTCAAATAAATAGTCAGTTTGTAACTGGATTAGGACTATGATATTAGGTCAATTAAATCCAAGATTTTTACAGGGATTAGTGTATGACTACAGGAAGATTCAGTCCAAAGTTGGGACATAATAATGCAACTGAACACCTATGAAAATTCAATGACTGAAAAAGGTAATTGAACTATACAGAGGGCTAAACAGGTGCAATGGCTCCGAAATTTTTGCTGGTAGTCAAGAACAGGACAGAAAATTTTATGTGAATTTTGGGGATCTTTCCAGTGGCTACCTTGTCTGGAAAAATTGTATTTGCATTTGGAAAGAATATATTATACAGAATTTAACACTGAGTTTCACATAACCTAACTGGTACTGACAGAAACTAGAGCTCAAGTGCTTTCAAACAAAATTTGTTTGATGATTTTTGGAGAATCCTACAGAAAGTTATGGATATTCTAAGTTGGAGACAAATCTGGAATTAATTTCTAATTTGAATTAAACCGTTTGTCCGACCGATTTAAAATGGACCAATGGCATTTAAACCACACGGGGTCCACAGATATACAACGCGTAGCCACAACCGACCCCGTGGCCACACCCGATCCAATGGGGTTTACAGACACTGACACGCGGGAACCACTGCGTCGTCTTCCACCTCCCGACGCGGGCGGCACGCGGGCTCCCGCGGCGGCGCTCTCCGGCGAGCCTCGCCGAATTTGAGTTCCCGGCCACCGCAGCTCCTACCTTTGGGCACCCACCCGTAAAATCATGCGCTGAGCATGATGGTGGGGTCGGGGAGGTCTGCCGACGGTCGGAAACCACGGTGCATCGGCGGCGGCGGCCGCTAGGGCTCCGGCTTTGTCGGAACTGCCGCTCCGTGGCCAAAAACCTTCTAAAAAGGCTGGGGAAGTCTCCTAGAATCACGAGGAACGTGATGGGCAGGTGATATCATCGTGTAACGGTCAGCAAAGCGGTCGTCGACGGCGACAGAGGCACTTCTTAACGGCGGAGGGGAGAACTCGCGATTCTTGAGCTACGGTCGATCATTTTCGGTGATTCCAGTTCGAGAGGGTGCGCAAAGAAGTGTAGAAACTATTTGCTAGCAATTGTGGAGAGTGACTAAGTGTGTAACTCGAATTGCATGAAAAACCGAGCGCGTTCATAAGCTTCGGCCAAGAGAAAAACCTAGCTAACTTGCTCGATACTTATGTAAACAAGGAACGGCTTTCACCGTTGCGTAGAGCGTGTCCCGGCGCACCAGTTTGCTATGGGGGTCGAAGCAAGAAACCGCGTGCAGCGGCCTGGCAACATGGAGCAGGGACGGAGCGCGGTGAACACAACAGCAACCTTCGTTGTAGCCCCAAAATATCGGCCAAACCGTCAACTATGCAACGAAAGAATTGATCCCGAGGACAGAGGAGGAAGAGAGGAATAACCTAGCTGTTGGAAGCTTGGCGCGGGAGGTCTCCGGTTGGCCAGCAACGGGCGCGCGGCGCCGGTGGTCGGAAGCTTGTGCGCGGAACGAAAATGGTGCAATCCGTCGGCTCAGCGAGAGGGGAGGCGATAAGGGCGACTGGGAAGTGATAAGGGAGAGCCAGGGCGCCATTTATAGAGCTCAACCGACGGTGGATTGCTGCTGTCGCGCTGGACATGCACACCGTCGCGGTGGCGCGCGCAGCGCGCGTTGAGATGCGGCTGCACGTGGACTGCTGACTGGTGGGCCCCGCCAGTCAGCCCCACAACTACTGTTATTTTAATAATTCACTTAAAAATAGTAAATGAACTCCAAAAATCATGAAACTTCAGCGCTAAGTCAAGAAAATTGTGATGAACACAATGGTGTGTTTAAATCTTTATGTTCATGTATATTTTGACCATCTTTTGAATTTGTTTAAACTTCATTCAAATTAGCTGAGCGTCTCAAATAAAATAACAAATGAGTTCCTAAAATCTTGAAATTTTGCAGGCAAGCTATTGAGAATATTAGAAGGCAAAGGAAAAATTTAGAGCCTCTAATTTGAATGTTTTTGGCAGGGCCCATTTAGTACTGCACTTTGAATTGCCTTAATAAACTTCATCCAAATAATTCTAATGTTTAAAAAGGGGTGAATAGAATTATTCTAGAATTAGTGGTGAAGTCCAATACTCATGTTAATCAAATTTAACCATGAGTGCATGAAAGGTTTGGATGGTATTAAGTTCATGTGTACCACTATATTGGATTTTTAATATAGTTGATCACAAAACTCATAACTAAATTCACATGCCACAAAAGTGGGGTTTTACAAGCATCCGCTGGGGCCTTCCCCTTGTCCTTGGAGGTCCTCGCCTCCTGGATTTTAGCTTTTTCCCCCACAGTCAAAAACCTCTTCTTCTTTGGGGCTGCCTCGGCTGTAGCAGATTTGCGAGCTTCTCGTTGTGTCTTCTTTGCTCTTCGTGCTTCGGCCAGAGAGTCGAGATACGCCATGACAAGCTGGTCCTCCTCTCTCTTTTAGCGGAAACAAGCTTCCCTTCCTACCTCGGCCTCGGAGTCGGAGAGGGGAACATACTCGGAATATGACATGGTTGCTGATAAGAGATGCAAAGGAAAGTGTATGAGTACAAGGAAGTTAAGGGGTAGTGGTAGAATCCCCAAAATCAACTTAGGTTAGGGTTTTCACTGTGTAACATGGACTTGTTCGCCCAAGGGCCGGACTAGTCCGCACCAAGTCGGATTTGTCCGTCCTACGGCCGGACTAGTCCGGTTCACATAGAAAGAACCCTAATCTAAAGAAATTTTGCAAAATCTACGAATCCTACCACACCTATTTGAGGTACTTGATCATAATGATGTGGACAACAACATTTGTGAAGAAGTTTCTATCAATAGACCTAAAAGAATTGAATTTCAAAGGTTTTGGGTTAGGTCAAGAATACCTCTTCAAATCTTAAAATCGATGAAATGTGGATGAGGAATTGGCCTCTGATGCTTGGGGAATAGTTCCCTAGCACCTTAGGGCTTCAATCCACGGATTGGAGTCGAGATTTGGTGGTGGGAAAAGAAAATCACCGTCTGTGGGCTGTTTTCGTGTGTTTTGGAGAGAGAGGGGTTTAGTGGAAGTGGAGAGGTCGAGGGCTCCCTGGGGAGGTTATGTCCCCAAGGGCCGGACTAGTCCAGTCCAGGACCCGGACTTGTTCGGCCAGCGGACTGGGTCCGGACTAATCTGAACCATCGGACTAATCCGGTCGAGGGGCAGACTAGTCCAGTCCTAAGGCCAAAAACTCCTATATATTGAGTTTTTAGTGGATATTTGATCGTTTTGGACTAGATTTCACAAAAGATATTTGTAAACATGGTCAATAAGCAGTCACAATCAAACAATGACCATGGTTCAAAAGATTCAATAATTTCAAAATAATTTGTAGAAAATTGAGGAAGATGAGTTTTTTCGCAAGCATGTGTGAATTTTGAATATGACAATCATATGTGCAAGACTCAAGCCATATTTCGAGAATCTAAGATATTCAGCTCACTCCTAAGTTCACAAAATCTTTTTTGATCTAAGGGTTTAGTAAATATATCGGCCAATTGTTTTTTTGGTTCCCACATGTGAAATTTCAATGTCTCCTTTGATGGAATGATCTCTCAAGAAATGGTGTCAAATATCGATGTGTTTTGTCCCTGAGTGTTCGATTGTATTGTGAGCTATTTTGATGGCACTCACATTGTCACATAGGAGGGGAATATGGCGCAAGTTTATGCCATAGTCCCTAAGAGTTTGCCGCATCCAAAGAAGATGTGCACAACAACCTCCATCGTCGACCCCTCCACTTTGGCTGTGGAAAGAGCAATGGAGTTTTGTTTCTTTGAGGACCAAGACACTAGAGAGCTACCAAGGAATTGGAAAGTTCCCAATGTACTCTTCCTATCAACTTTGCACCCCGGATGGTTCGCATCGGAATATCCAATTAGGTTAAACTTAGATCCTTTGGGGTATCGAAGTCCTAGGCTTGGTGTGTGAACCAAATATATAAGAATTCTCTTAACGGCAGTCAAATGACACACCTTAGGAGCAGCTTGAAATCTAGCACACATACACACAATAAGCATGATAACGGGCCTAGATGCACATAAGTAAAGCAATGAACCTATCATGGAACGATATACCTTTTGGTCCACACTTGTACCATATTCATTAAGATCAAAATGCCCATTGGTTGTCATAGGAGTCTTGATAGGTTTGGCCTTGTCCATGTCAGACTTTTTGAGGATGTCTTGTGTGTACTTCGTTTGACTTATGAATGTGCCTTCCTTGAGTTGCTTCACTTGAAAACCTAGGAAGAACTTCAACTCCCCCATCATAGACATCTCAAATCTTTCGGTCATTATCTTGGAAAACTCATCATAAAAATCTTTGTTAGTAGAACCAAATATAATGTCATTGACATATATTTGGCAAACAAACAAATCATCATCAAAGTTCTTAGTGAATAGAGTGTAATCCACCTTCCTAGTTTTGAAACCATTTTGAGTTAGAAAATCTCTAAGGCACTCATACCAAGCTCTAGGAGCTTGTTTGAGTCCATAGAGAGCCTTACGCAATTTGTACACATGGTTTGGGAATTCTTCATCTTCAAACCCGGGAGGTTGCTCCACATACACCTCTTCCTTGACTGGACCATTGAGGAATGCACTCTTGACGTCCATTTGATATAGCTTAAAATCATGGTGAGTAGCAAAGGCAAGTAATATATGAATTGATTCAAGCCAAGCTACGGGAGCAAAGGTTTCTTCAAAATCCAAACCTTCGACTTGTGAATACCCTTTGGCCACAAGTCGTGCCTTGTTCCTTGTAACCACCCCATTCTCATCTTGTTTGTTGCAGAACACCAACTTAGTGCCTACAACATTCGCATTAGGCCTCTTCACGAGCTCCCATACTTGATTTCTTTCGAAACTGTTGAGCTCTTTTTGCAAGGCCATCACCCAATCCAGATCTTTTAGTGCTTCTTCAACCTTGTGAGGCTTCAAGGAAGAAACAAAACAGTAATGTTCGCAAAAATTTGCAACACGAGATTGAGTAGTTACCTCCTTGGAGATATCTCCAAGTATATTGTCAACGGGATGCTCCCGTTGGACGCTTTGGTGCACTCTTGGGTGAGGTGCTTGAGGTCTTGAATCTTCCTCTTGGTCTTACTCATCTTCATTGTCTCCCCCTTGATTGATGCCTCCATTTTCATCTTCTTGGAGCGCATCTTGGGGGACTTAAACTTGATCATTTTAGGAAGAGCTTGCTTGATGTGTGAGATGGTCACTTGCATCTTGAGGTTGTTCTTGTGGTCGTATATCTCCAAGTGACATCCTTCCTATCACCACTTGTGGAGCTTCTTCTTGATCTAGAACATGACGATCAACTTGCTCCACTTGGGAGCCATTAGGCCCCCATTGGCACAGCTTCACTAAGTTGATTCTCTGGATTCACATATGATTCTCTGATGAAGAGATTGTGTGACTGAAAGTGATTCTCTATGATTTCCTAGAATAAACTTTTAGAATCGGGACATAGAGTCACTTCACAGAATTAGGAGAAGCTACCTTTTCAGCTCCCAACCCCTTAGTTCATTTCAGAGAATCACTTCTAAGAATCAGCCAAGAATCACTTCTTCTGAATAGCAGTGTTTGGTACAGCTTCTCTGATTCTGCCTAAGAACCAGCTCCGTGAAGCTCTACCAAAGGGGGCCTTAGTCTCATCAAACACTACGTCATGTGCTACTTCAACAATTCCGGAAGATTTGTTGAAGACACAATAGGCGTAAGTGTTTGAATCATAACCAAGCAAGAAACCTTCATCAGACTTGGAAGCGAACTTCGAAGTCCTAGGCATCTTGTTGAGAATGTAGCACTTGCTTCCAAAAACTTGAAAATAAGAAATGTTGAGCTTGTTACCGGTTAGGATCTCATAAGACGTCTTCTTAAGTATGCAGTGAAGATACAACCTGTTTATGGCATGGCAAGTGGTGTTGACGGCTTTCGCCCAAAACCGGTCCGACGTCTTGTACTCATCAAGCATGGTTCTTGACATCTCAATTAGAGTTCTATTCTTCGTTTCGGCCACCCCATTTTGTTGAGTCGAGTAGGGGGCCGAGAACTCATGCTTGATGCCTTCTTCATCCAAAAATTCTTCAATTTGAGTATTCTTGAATTCGGTGCCGTTGTCACTCCTTATGGTCTTGATACTTAAGGAGAACTCATTTTGAGGTCTCTTCAAGTATCTCTTGAGGAAAACTTGAGTCTCACTCTTATCATGCAAAAAGAATACCCAAGTGAAACGTGAAAAATCATCAACTATAACAAGACCATATTTGTTATCGCCAGTACTTATGTAGGCAATTGGACCAAAGAGATCCATGTGTAGAAGCTCCACTGGTCTTGATGTTGTCATAATGTTCTTGGATGGATGTGGTGCTCCAACTTGTTTTTTGGCTTGGCATGCGCTACATGACCTATCCTTTTCAAGCACAACATTCTTTAAACCACGGATGTGCTCGCCCTTAAGGAGTTTTTGCAAATTCCTCATCCCAACATGGCCTAGCATTCTATGCCAAAGCCATCCCATGTTAGTTTTTGCAATTAAGCATGTATCGAGTTGGACTTTATCCGCGAAAAAATCTACAAGATAGAGCTTTCCCTTGAGTAGACCCTTAAAGGCAATTGAGTCATTGCTTCTCCTTGTGACGATCACACCCTCATTTGTGAATAAACAATTATAACCTTTGTCACATAGTTGTGATATGGACAAGAGGTTATAATAAAGTGAATCAATATGTAAAACATTTTAAAGAGTGTTATTAGGGGATATAGCAATTTCACCGGTGCCAAGGATTTTCCCTAGGCTAATGTCCCCAAAATAGATTCCCTCACTTGGATCTTCATTGAGATCATACTCCACAAACATTTTCCTCTATCCGGTCATATGATTAGTGCACCCGCTATCAAGAACCCGTTTGGTTCCACCGGAGGAGTATGCCTACAAGAATGATTTAAGCCTTGGCTTTAGGTACCCAAGCGGTGTTGGGTCCTTTGATGTTAGTCAAGTGGCACTTTGGCACCCACACACGAGGTTTAGGACTCTTGCGGTGTGTCCCAACATACCTAGCATAGGCTTTACCAAACTTTATTCTTAATAACACATATGAAGCATCAAAATCATGGAACAAAGGATGAGTTTCTTTCTTAGGCATTTTAAGAGATGTAGCAATGTTCATTCCTTTATTGTTGCATGAGCCACCCTTGACAAAAAAAATCAAGTCTTTGCCATTCTTGGGAGTTTTGGTGTTGTCCCTCTTCTCCCTAGAATAACCAAGGACATCCTTGACAAGGGAATGTCTGGTGGGTGTATATGCAGTACGTGCATATGCCATCTTCTCCTTGTAAAAAATGCCACCCTTTGATGCTTGATTGGTTTGTGCCAACTTTAGCTCATCTTTAAGCTTTATGATCAAGTTTGAGCATTTACAAGGTTGAGATGCTTCGGACTTGACATTTGTGGAAGGTGAGCTTGTAGAGGAAGAAGGTGTGTTGACCTTGAGAGACTTCACTTGTGTATCAAGGATCTTTTTAGCTTGTGTCGAACTAACAAGTTCATCCTTGAGCACAATTGTAGTGTTCTCAAGGTTTGAGCAAGTTCCCTTGCTCAAAGCAAGTTCATGCTCAAGTGCCTTGCTTCTTTCTCTTTCAAGCTCGAAGAGCTTCTCAGCCTCTTGACATCTCTCCTTTTGTTGGATGAGCATGTCCTCTTGACGGTTGATGAGCTCTTCCTTCTCAAATATTTCCTCCATCAACAATCTCAATTTTTTAAAAGTACTTTTACTCATGTCCTTAAGCTTATGTTCATTCTCACTACTACTATCAAAGTCATCATGAGAAGAAATTGAAGAATAGGATTTAGATTTAACCTTCTTTCTTCCCTCCTTGGCCATGAGACACGTTGGCCTTGAAGTCTCCAAGTTTGGGAAGAGCTTGTTCTCCGTAGTTGTCTTCTTCATAGCAATGGTTGCTATGTTCTCTTCTTCATCGGAGGAGGATTCCTCATTTAAATCCCACTCCTTTCCAAGGTGGGCATGTCCAGATTGCTTCTTCTTCTTGAAGTACTCTTTTCCTTGGACTTGCCCTCCTTCTTCTTCTTTTTTTCTTCATGTGGGAAATCCACAATGAAGTGGCCATACTTCCCAATATTGTAACAAGCCCTCTTTGATCTTGTATTGGGCTTGTCTTTGCTCTTGCTTTCATGGTGGTAGCTCCCCCTCCTTCTTCTAAACATCCTCTTAAAGTTGTTGATGAAGAGAGCCTCTTTCTCATCAGTATCAGGACTCTCCTCATCACTCTCTTCCTTTTCTTGTGATCTTAAGGATGTTGCCTTGAATGCAACATCCCTTTTCTTGGAGGAGGAAATCTTTTGTAGATCGTTGTAGAACATAGATTCTTGTTCTATCATCTCATGGTTGATAATTCTTCCATGCACTTCTTCGGGAGTCATCTTATGAAAACCCAGACTCTCACGAATTAGTGAGCAAAGAGTGACATTTTGAGGCATGAATGCTCGAATCATCCTCTTTACCACTTCATGGTCAGTCCACTGGGTGCTTCCATAAGACCGACTCTTTTTTATGAGAGTCTTGAGGTGGTCATACATGTCTTGGGGGGACTCACCATCCATGATGGTGAACCTCCCATGCTCTCCTTCGATCATCTCAATCTTCGCCTCCCTAATGACATAGTTGCCCTCATGTGCCGTCTTGAGGGTACCTCATATCTCCTTGGCAACCTCCAACCCTTCAATGCAGTTGAACTCCTCTCGAGTCAATGAGGAGGTAATCACCCCAATGGGTTGAGCATTGCGATGGAGGAGGACGGCTTGCTTCGGAGTGATGTCTTCCTCATTCTTGGGAAGATGTACACCTTTCATAACAATTTGCCACGAACTAGGGTTTAAGGAAATGAGATGCATCTTCGTATTATGCTTCCACATAGAATAATAATTTCCATCAAACTGAGGAGGTTTGCCAACGGGAATGGATAGTGATTGTTTGTGGTATGTTGCTCATAATTGTAAGGATACCGGGGGAAGTCTTGTGAACTTCTCCCATTGTCGATGTTGATCGGAGCAATTGGCTTGATCTCCTTCCTGGGCACATTGAGCTTCTCACGAAGCCGTGCCTTGAGCATTTGAACTTCTTCGTCATCGTTTGGATCATCTTGAAGAACATCAATGTTCTTTGTCTTGGTGTCATCGACGACCACTGGAACTTCGTTGTCACCCCATCCTCCCATTTCTTCTCTGAGTTGTTAGACCCTTGGTGGAGAAGCCTGCTCTGATACCAATTGAACGTTGCCTAGAGGGGGGGTGAATAGGCAATAAGACCTGAAATGGCTTAATCAAACGAGATTAAACTCCTGAGGCAAGCCTTGTTTGGACAGGGCCGGACTAGTCCGCTCAGCTTAGGGTGAAAACCTAAAAACTTGGTTTCGACAAGTTATTTGCGGAATTTAAGTTCAACCAAGATGTAAACAATGTATAGTAACTTAGTAAAACTAAGATTGGAAAGTTTAAGCACTTAGATTACAAGATTTTAACAGAGATCAAATGTGAAGAGCAATATGAAAAATATGAACCCTAATAGCAATACTGGTGATCACGAAAAATAAAAGACAAGTGAGACAATATTTATCCCGTGGTTCAGCTTCACGAAGAAGCCTACATCCACATTGAGAAGTCCACACAAGGACCGGGTCTCACTTAACCCTTCTCTCACCAAGCCACCACAATGGTCGGCTTGGTTTCCACTATGTCAATGGGTAATCACCACATTTGATTGGGGCTGCTCACAATTTGAGGCTCCCACAAATCAGTACAATGAGGAGCACACGAAGCTCAACTCACACAAGCCACAAAACACAACACAATGTGAAAGAGATCAAACTGAGAGCCAAAGCGCGATGATCTTCCTTCACTCTCCTCCCCAAACCCTAATCTCTTCAAGATTTGGTCTTAGAGAGCTAGTAGGACGAGTAGAAGGCTTTGGATGGCTCTAGGTCACCTGTGGCAGCGCTAAGGTTCAAGACATATTCAAATGAGACCGGGGGTCCCCTCTTTATAGGTGTCCCGAGCCCCATCCGCTGACCTCAGCAGAAGGGTGGACTAGTCCGGCCACTGGTCCCAGACTAGTCTGGCCCAATGGGACCACTGACCTCTGGTCAGGTCCCGACAACTGCCACATTGTGCGATGATCGTCACGCTACCTGCCAAATTTCCAAATTCAAACGGTCACCAAACAACGGACTAGTTTGGTCTAAAACAGACTAGTCCGAAGTAGGACATAGAGGTTTAGTATATCCCAAAACGGACTCAATTGGGCAGGCCCGGACTAGTCCGACCACAAGGGGCAGACTAGTCCGACCCTCTAGGGTTCCCTCAGTTTATCTCACTAAGTCTCAAACGGTCTAGTACGTACCCAAACGAACAAGTTTGAACCTTTCTAGAGAGCATTGGTCCGTCCGTTTTTGGACAAGTCCGGTCAAACTCCTTACATAACTCGGATGTCAGCCCTTGAACCGTGAGTTGATGACTTACTCCTTTTCTACTCAAGGCATCGGCCACTACATTGGCTTTTCCCAAGTGATAATTGATTCCCAATTCATAATCATTGATGAGCTCCAACCATCTCCGTTGCCTCAAATTCAGATCCGTTTGTGTGAAAATATAGTTAAGACTCTCATGATCCGTATAAATTTCACACTTATGTCCAAGGATGTAGTGTCTCGAAATTTTCAATGCATGTACCACCGATGCAAATTCCAAATCATGCGTTGAATAATTCTTCTCATGCTTCTTCAATTGTCTTGATGCATATGCAACCACTTGACTTCTTGCATGAGCACACACCCAAGTCCTTGTCTTGATGCATCATAATAATTATCAAAACCCTTGCTCACATGTGGCAAAATCGAAACTGGGGATGTAGTTAACCTCTTCTTGAGCTCCTTAAAACTGTTTTGACAAGCTTCAGTCCATTGGAAAGCCATTCCCTTCATTAGCAATCCCGTCATTGGCTTGTCTATCTTGGAAAAGTACTTGGTGAACCTACGGTAATATCCAGCCATCCCAAGAAAACTTTATATCTCCTTTGCATTTTGTGGTGGCTTCCACTTCAACACGTCCCTCACCTTTTCGGTGTCAACCAAAACTCCTCCTCCTGAAATGATATGACCCAAAAACGACACTTCTCTCAACCAAAATTGACACTTGTTGAACTTGGCATACAATTGATGCTTGCAACGTGAGCCTCAGTGTTCCTCATGTTCCTTCTCATCCTTCGAGTAGATCATAATGTCGTCTATGAACACCACTACAAACTTATCCATGTACTCCATGAAGACCTTATTCATGAGGCACATAAAGTAGGAAGGCGCATTTGTCAATCCGAAGGACATCACGGTGTACTCATAAGATCCATATCGTGTCCTAAAAGATGTCTTGGGTATGTCTGACGGTCTAATCTTCATTTGAAAGTATCTCGACCTCAAATCAATCTTAGAGAAGACACAAGCAATCTTCATCTGATCAAACAAGTCCTCTATTACGGGGAAAGGTATACCTGTTCTTGACGGTCACCTCATTGAGAGCTTGGTAATCCACACACATCCTTTGCGACCCATCCTTCTTATCAACAAACATCACGTGCACTCCCCAAGGTGAAGAACTAGGGCGAATAAAACCCTTCTCTAGTTGCTCTGGAATCTGCTTCTTGAGCTCCGCTAATTCCTTAGGAGGCATCCTATATGGCCTCTTAGCTATAGGTGCAGTTCCAGGTATTAAATCAATAACAAATTCAATGTCTTGGTCAGGTGGCATACCTGGCAACTCATCCGGAAACACATCCAAAAATTCGCACACCGTTGGAATCTGCTCAATTGTGGCACTGTTCATATGATTCAGTTTCAGTTGCCTCGGTGCGTGTTGAGATGCTTCAAATTCTATGGTGATTCCTTCCTTATTGGTCAACTTCACCGTCTTCGTGGCACACTCAATGACTCCATTGTGCATCCCCAACCAGCCCATACCAAGTATAATGTCCAATCCTTGAGAATCTGTGGGGACTGGAATCCCGACCTCCAAGGATCTCATTGGTTGGTGTCGTGCGATGCGACACCCAACAATATACAAGAATAGAACAAGAACAAATTTACAATACCAAGTCTTTATTGACAAGCACAGCGGAAGTTTAAAAGTACTAACGGAAGGAAACAAAACTACATCATAGCTACGCTCTCAGCACTAGCTATACAAAAGCAAAGTCATCCATGCCCTGTATACTTCGCACTAGCAACACACAATTCATGGCAGCGTGCAGGGTTCCCACTCGGATGTAAACTCTAGAGGGGGTGCAGCCTCGTCATTAAACCCGTCATCAGTCGTATAATCTGCAAAAACTCGTTAACTGCAAACGTGAGCATAAGGCCCAGCAACACTAACCCGTCTCACTAGACATATGCAAGGATGAGTACTAAACATAGGTAAGTAAAGCATAAGGACTCGCCTACAAGTGGATCCTTATAGTCATGTTTTATTTAGCACCTGACATTCCTCAGGCACAGCACATCATAGACTCCACAATCAAACAAGAAACGCTTTGCCGATGATATGACGTGCACAAGGCACATAATGCTATTACAGTGAAAGTATGGGGAAACTGTAAACTTTTAATTGTACTATCTCTAAGCCAAACAAGGTTGTTCAAGCAATTTATAAACCAATATATCATATTCGTCTGACTTCATTAGTATTTACTACGTCACGGTGCAGTGAACAAGTTGTACTCTATTACCGCGAGGGATGGTGATTGCAATCAGGACATACCCGGAACAACACAACACTTACGCACTTTCGGAAATGCCAGCGAGTACTTTCAGCAGTACCTACATACTAATTCAGTACTACTCGTATATGGCCACCTTTCACTAAACACTCGAATGTCGAACCGGTCGATCCGTCACGAGCAGGAGGTCACTGCGTGGGGCGTACTCTGACGTGCCCACCAGCTGATTTACACCGTGCTACCCTCAACCCACGCCTATAAAACAGAACGGAATGCCTCGACAAACCAGTATCAAGCTACGTCAGTTTACTGGAGCCCATTCCTCCAGTATGTCGCTGATACAATTCAAGCTCGTCCAGTAGGACCGCACACGAAACAATCCTCAATCGACACAAACAGGGCTACGCATGCGAGACCACGTCTCATTGCATTATATCCACTGCTCGGGCTCAATTTCATATTCATAAACCATTTTTCTTATTCTAGAATCTCCCATGTGATAAAATTCCTATCTCGGGAGTAGATTCCAACTACTCGACTTCTACCAAATTCCTATGAGCATAAGCATAGCAGTGTCTACTCAACTGGCTGTAGAGCTAACCAAGACTCCATAGGATTTGTGGGCCATGCAAGTGGATGTCAAACACCTTAAACGTAATGCACAATCATCTGAAGACATAAGGTGAAATAAAACTTCAAAACACTGTAAGGAACTTAAATGCAAATCGGGGCTTGCCTGAATGCGAGTCTGAGTCTATGTTAGTTTCTGGCAGCTGGACCTCCAAGGCTTCCGGCTGCTCCTCGACTTCAGCTACTACACGATATGCATATACTAGGTATAAATGATTTTGTGAATAATTAATATACTTAAGGTGGGGTGAGTATATTCAGATAAAGTAAGATAACTATTTTAATTGACTTTGGGATTTTTATGGTGGATACTAGAAATTATAGAGAAGACTCTTGCAAAGAACAGGAGATGATAAAGGATGTTTGTTATTCCTATCAATTATGGTAAGCAATAAGCTTCTTTAAATTTTGGTTGACATTTTTGGAGATGTATTATGGCTACCAACGGTTTTATAATGTAGAGGTGGTCTCACTGGTTCTAGGAATATTTGTTTCACTATTTTATAAGCTTCCTACAGGAAGAAACTGATTTTTAAAGTTTGGGTAAATTTCTGGAAATTGATTTTCCATTTTTCTCAATTTATAGCTACATAGACATTTGGAACATTTATCAACCCAGTATTTTAAGTCCAATTAACTTGAAACTTTTACTGGAGATCAAATGTATTAATTATAAGGTTCTGACCAAAATTGGGAATTTTCCAATTAACAGAACTGTAGGAATGAATTTTTTAAGCATTTTGATTATCTGAATTATGTAGAAATTTCTATGGATTTTCATACAAATCCAAGTGTATCACTGGACCATATTCTTCACGCTGGTTCTAACAAAATTTATTTGGGAATTTGTGGATAATTCTACTCGAAGTTATGGATTTTCTAAGTTGGATTGAATCTGGATTTATTTTCCTATTGGAAATTTCTAATAAAAGGGGCTGGTCCCACTTCATTTGAATTTGACCAATCGAAATGGAGCCACACCGGGAGCCACAGGGTTAACCCGCGCAGCCACACCGGATCCTTATCCGCAACTGATCCCACACGAGAGGGGTGTCGCTGATCGGTGGGACCCGCGTCTTCGTCTTCCTCCCGACGCGGCAGCGCTCCTTGTCGGAACTGCGGTGGTGCTTCATCGGACATAGGTGCGTCGACCTCCTCTCGGCCTCACCGTGACCGCTCCACCCTAAAATTGACCGCGCAAGCCGATGGTGGGGTCCAATCATGTCGGCGATGGCCGGAGACGGCGGCGCGATGGCGACGGCGGAGCTAGGGTTTCGTCCTTCGTCGGAAATGCTCGGAAATGGCTCAATAGACTCGAGAAAAACTCGGGAAGGTTCTTGGGAGCACCAGAAGTATGATTTGGTGGTCAGATTGGGGAGACATCACTGGCAAAGTTGAACTCGATGGCGAGGTACGGGTTTTCAACTGGCGGCCATGAAAACTCAAAATCCGATCCCATCTCTCGATGTCTTTCTCTCAATTTTTGTGATGTGATGTGCCTAGAGATCTAGGAGATAATACCTTACTGGATTGAAAATTAATCGTACGTAGAAATGGAATTTAACCGGTAATCTATTGATATCAGTATGAACTGTTTTGGTGAAAACTTGAGATAAAAGAGCTAGGAATCATGATAGTGGCTGAAACTTCACAAGAAGCATCTAGGTACTTTTGCGCACCTTATTACTTCAAAGAGGAAGATGGAATCGTGCTTGAAGTGGCCTGTCCTCGTGGAACAGGAAGTTTCCCTAGCGGCTTCACCCGCGAGCACCGAGGAAACTTCGAAATACCGCACATATAATTAGGGAATCAAACAAAGGATTGGACATGAAGAAAGAGCAACTAGTTAAGCCACCTTTTGCTGTTGGAAGCACAGTGATTCCTTGTGTTGTTTGGCTGGCGCGTCGAGAATGGCGGCGGTGGTGCAGTGCAGTGGCGAAAGAACGAAAACAGAGGCGAGTGCTCGGGGTGGTGTTCACTTCGACCGGGGGAGGGTATTTATAGGCCAGGAAGGAGTAGGAGGCACGCCACGAAGCAGGCAGGAGAGCAGCTCCGTGGTGCCTTGCATGCGGCGCGGTGTCCAGCAGAGGAACGCCGGAAAAACGGCATGCAGAGCAGCCTCGAGTGTGTCCCAATAACTGGTGGGTCCCACAACCCTTATCCCTGTCCCTTCTCTGCAGACTTCAATTCCCTTACCAAATTTTGTCCAAAAATTCTATATTTTTGTGGGGAGGCTCAAATAAATATCTAAAATTTGATTCTGCAATTGGATTTTGATTTGGAGCAAGTTTCAATTGAATTTCAAATTCAAATTTGAATTTGGATGAAAATCAATGATGTCACTGATTTAACCAGGGAGGAGTAGGAGGCACGCCACGAAGCAGGCAGGAGAGCAGCTCCGTGGTGCCTTGCACGCAGCGCAGTGTCCAGCAGAGGAACGCCGGAAAAACGGCGTGTAGAGCAGCCTCGAGTGTGTCCCACTAACTGGTGGGTCCCACAATCCTTATCCCTGTCCCTTCTCTGCAGACTTCAATTCCCTTACCAAATTTTGTCCAAAAATTCTATATTTTTGTGGGGAGGCTCAAATAAATATCTAAAATTTGATTCTGCAATTGGATTTTGATTTGGAGCAAGTTTCAATTGAATTTCAAATTCAAATTTGAATTTGGATGAAAATCAATGATGTCACTGATTTAAATAGCAATTGGGTTCCAAAAATTTTGAAACTATGAGGATAAGTGAAGCAAGTAATGCTGACCATGATGGTGTGTTCAATTCTTGATGTTCAAATAAGTTGAACAGCATTCAAAATTTTAATTCAAAACATGGTTTGAAATTGCTAAGTGAAAGTGCATCTAGGTTCCCCGTGGGTTTTGGATGATTGATGACGACAATTAAGTCGCTTATGAGCTTATGTGGTCCTAGCACAGGTGTGGACTCGATCGGAGACGCAAACCCTCAAAAAGGAAAAGGAAGGAAATGGAGTCGACTCGAAGCGTAGAAACTAGGGTTTCTAGCGTGTTGAGTTAGACTAGCCGTAGAAATAGGAGGGTGTGTGCGTAAAGTGCAAAGAGATCAAAGTAGGAGCTCAAGAGTGATGGTTTAGGTAGAAACCCCGTTTAGAGTTGAAGTTAGAATAGTCTGGCAGGAAGGCCAGACTAGTCCGCTTGGGTGGCCGGACTAGTCCGCTCCTGGCCAGACTAGTCCGTTTTCACATGGACCAGAAGGTCCTGTGTGACTTCGGACTAGTCCGTAGTGGGACGGACTAGTCCGTGGTACCCCTTAAGGTGGAGTTTCGGGACTAAGTCCTAGAGAGCGGACTTGTCCGTTTTGGGGCGGACCAAAAGGTCCTTTGTGAGATCGGGAGTGCAGAGAGGTTTGCGACTAAGTCCTGGAGGACGGACTAGTCCGCCCGGGTGGCCAGACTAGTCCGCACCTCTAGACTAGTCCGTTTCTCCACAGAACAAAAGGTTCTGTGTGAGAACGGACTAGTCCGCTGTTGGGCGGACTAGTCCGTGGTCTATGTGACCGTTTGAATTTGGAGTTTGGCGGGTAGCGTGACGATCGCCGCGACAGTTGTCGGGACCTGACAGAGGTCAGTGGTCCCCGTAGGCCAGACTAGTCCGGGCCTGAGTCCGCCCTTTTGCTGAAGTCAGCAGTTTGGGCTCGGGACCCCTATAAAAAGGGGACCCCCGGCCTCATTTCAATAACAAGAACTCTAGCGCCGCCACAACCAACTTGGAGCATTCTTAAGCCTCTTTCTTGCCTACTTTCCCTCTAAAACTAATTCTTGAGTGGATTAGGGTTTAGTGAGGTGGAGATGAGGAAGAACACCGCGCTTGTGCTCCCGGTTTGATCTCTTGCACTCATTGAGTCTTTGTGAGCTGTGTGTTGAGTGTGTCTCGTGGTGTTGATCACCTTTGTGGTGTGGGAGCCTCAGATTGTGAGAAGCCCCAACGAATCTTGTATTTACCCTTGTGATTAGTGGAGAACCAAGTTAGGCCCGTGCGATAAACTTGGTGAGGGAAGGGTTGTTGAACCCGGTCCTTTGTGGACTCCTCAACGGGGACGTAGATTCTTGTGTGGAATCGAACCTCGGGATAAAATCTTTGTGCCTTCGTGTCCTTCGCACTTCTTTTATCGATTATTTCGTTCAAGGGTTGCTAGTTTTGTTTCGTGCTTCACATTGCTATAATCTTGTTGAAACTTGACTCACTCTTGTGTTGGTAGTTGCTAAACTTGACATAAACATATCCTCACCTGTAGCCTCGAGAAAATCCCCTTAAAACTTGCTAGAAACACTTTTTTAGTGTTCTTCACGCAGGCTGACCGGACTAGTCCGCCCCCAGACCGGACTAGTCCGCCCCCTGTGATTTAATCTCATTTTATTAAGTCATTTGCAAGTCGATTAGCCTATTCACCCCCCCTCTAGGCAACTTTCAAATGGTATCAGAGCAGGACTCTCCACAAAGATTCTAACAACTCGGAGAGATGGCCGGAGTGGTGAATGACGATGCGTCGAGCAACGACTACGAGGCATCCCGTGAGGAGACGTTGGCTTATCAAGACAAGCCAACGGACGATGAGGAGACTCGCCAACTCAAGGCGATGCTCCGGGAGAAGCTGGAGATCTCCAAGATCGATCCGTCAAACACATCAAGTGGTAGTGGCGGAGCCATTTACAACCGACAAGGGTTCAATTATGAATGCCTTGCCGCCACAACCACTACCTCTCCATCCCATTGGGGAATCATCCTCAATTCGATGGAACCGACTACGGGATGTGGAAGCACAACATGAAGATCCACCTCGTGTCACTCAATCTGGCATTGTGGCAAATTGTGATGACCGGGGTGGAGATCCCGAAGGATGAGGACAACATCACGCAAGAACAAGCCATCCTCATCCACCGCAACGCTCAAGCTGCGGGTGTGATCATCTCATCCCTCTCAAGAGATGAGTTCAACCGCGTCGATGGTCTTT
Source organism: Tuctoria greenei (assembly GCA_036927565.1). Classification (NCBI taxonomy): domain Eukaryota; kingdom Viridiplantae; phylum Streptophyta; class Magnoliopsida; order Poales; family Poaceae; genus Tuctoria; species Tuctoria greenei. The sequence goes on from JAYESD010000006.1 coordinate 166,885,659, forward strand.
AGGTGGCCAAAGATATATGGGACACCCTCAAGACGGCGCATGAGGGAAATCGGGTGGTCAAGGAGGCCAAGATCGAGCTCATAGAAGGAGAGCTTGGGAGGTTCGCCATCATGGATGGTGAATCCCCCCAAGACATGTACAACCGATTGAGGATACTCATCAACAAGAGCCGATCATATGGCTGCACCAAGTGGACCGACCATGAGGTGATGAAGAGGATGATCCGGGCATTCATGCCTAGGAACGTCGCTCTTTGCTCCATGATACGAGAAAGCCCGGGGTTCACTCAAATGACCCCGGAGGAGGTCCTTGGTAGCATCATCAACCAAGAGATCATGGAGAAGGAGGCACTCTTCTACAACGACCTTCAAAAGTTCACCGCCTCCAAGATGAAGAATGTTGCACTCAAGGCAACACCCTCTTCAAAGGAGCAAGAGGAAAGCGATGAGGAGAGCCTCGACACCGATGAGGAAGAGGCCTTCTTCATCAACAAATTCAAGAGGATGATGAGGAGGAAGAAAGGCGGATACAACTATGAAGGCAAGGGGAAGGAAGGAGGAAGGCCCAAATCAAAAAGGGCTTGCTACGATTGTGGCGACTACGGCCACTTCATCGCTGATTGCCCCCATGAAGAAGTGAAGAAGAAGAAGGAGGGCAATCCTCAAGAGAAGAAATTCTTCAAGAAGAAGAGGCCCTCCGGACAAGCACACTTGGGCAAGGAGTGGGACTCTAACAATGAGTCCTCCTCCTCCGAAGAAGAGGAGAAGATGGCTACCATAGCCATCGGGGGGAGCTCCAAGGGAAGCAAGCTCTTCCCCAACCTCAACAACGACTACAAACCTACTTGCCTTATGGCAAGGGAGGGAAGGAGAAAGGTAACATCTCATACCTCCTCCTCAATCTCTTCTCAAGATGAATTTAATAGCACTACTGAGAATGAGCATATGTTTAAGGACATAAGCAAAAGCACCTTGCGTAGGATGAAATTGCTTATGGATGAGATCTTTGAGAAGGAGGAGCTCATCAATAGACAAGAGGACATGCTCATCCTTGAGAAGGAGAGATGTCAATAGCTTAATGAGCTCCTTGAGCTCGAAAGAGAGAAGAGCAGGGCATTGGAACACAAACTTGCTCTAAGCAAGAAAACGTGTTCAGGTCTTGAGGAGAAGTCAATTGAGCTCAAGGATGAACTTGGGAACTTGTCAAAAGTTAACAAGATCCTTGAGACTCAAGTTGAGTCTCTCAAGAACAATGTAGCCTCTTCCTCCAAGAGCTCAACCTCCTCAAAGGCCTCATCCAATGCAACCCCGCCTTGCAAGTGCTCTAACTTAATCCTTAAGCTTAAGGATGAACTCAAATTAGCGCAGGGCAAGCAAGCACCTAAGGGTGCCATTTTGACAAGGAGAAGGTGGCGTATGCACGAAGTGCATACACCAACACAAGACCTCCCCATGTCAAGGATGGTCTTGGCTATACTAGAGGTGGAAGGCATAACGCCAAAACCTCCAAGTATAGCAAAGACATGATTGTCTTTGTTAAGGGGAGTTCATCCACAACTAAAATTGAAAAGAACTCACCCTCTAGCAACAAAATGCCTAAATCTGAACCGCATCCTCTATTCCATGATTTTGATGCATCTTATGTGCTTATGAGGAACAAATATGTCAAAGTGTTTGCTAGATATGTTGGGCCACTCCGCAAGAGCCCCAAGCCTTGCGTGTGGGTGCCCAAATGCCTAACCACTAACGTGAAAGGACCCAACTCCGCTTGGGTACCTAAAAGGAAGGCATAAATTTGTCTTGTAGGCTTACTCCTCCGGCGGATCGAAATGGGTGTTGGATAGTGGATGTACCAACCACATGACCGGAGAGAGGAGCATGTTCATAGAGTATGAGGAGAACGAGGACCCAAGTGAAGGAATATTCTTTGGGGATAATAGCCAAGGGAAAATCCTTGGCTCCGGTAAAATTGCTATCTCCTCTTCACATACTCTATCTTATGTTTTGCATGTTGATTCCCTAGACTATAACCTCCTATCCATATCACAACTATGTGATAAAGGATATAAGTGTGTATTTACTAGTGAGGGTGTGAGCGTTCTTAGAGAGGGTAATGATTCGATAGCCTTTAAGGGAGTGCTCAAGGGAAAGCTCTATCTCGTGGACTTTACCACGGATAAGGCTCAACTTGACACATGCTTAATGGCGAAAGCCAACATGGGATGGATTTGGCATAGAAGGCTAGCCCATGTTGGAATGAGGAACCTTCAAAAGCTCCTTAAGGGAGAGCACGTTTGTGGCCTAAAGGATGTGGTATTTGAAAAGGATAGGCCATGTAGTGCGTGCCAAGCAGGAAAGCAAGTAGGAGCTCAACACCCCTCTAAGAATGTCATGACGACAACTAGACCTTTGGAGTTACTCCATATGGATCTTTTTGGCCCCATTGCTTATATTAGCATTTGTGGCAACAAGTATGGTCTAGTCATCGTTGATGACTTCTCTAGATATACTAGGGTGTTCTTCTTGCATGATAAGAGTGAAACCCCCGGTGTCCTCAAGAAATTCCTAAGGAGAGCTCAAAATGAGTTCACCTTAAGGATAAAGGCTATAAGGAGTGACAATGGCACCGAATTCAAGAACATGCAAGTAGAAGAGTTCCTAGATGAGGAGGGCATCAAGCATGAGTTTTCCGCTCCCTATTCTCCTCAACAAAATGGAATTGCCGAAAGAAAGAATAGGACGCTTATTGAGATGTCAAGGACGATGCTAGATGAGTACAAAACATCGGACCGGTTTCGGGTGGAAGCGGTTAACACCGCTTGCCACGCCGTAAACCGATTGTACCTTCATCGCCTCCTCAAGAAGACTCCTTATGAGCTTCTCATTGGTAAGAAACCCAATGTTTCTTACTTTCGTGTCTTTGGTAGCAAGTGTTATATCCTCAACAAGAAGCCTAGGACTTCGAAGTTTGCTTCAAAGTCCTATGAGGGTTTCTTGCTTGGATATGACTCAAACACTCATGTGTACCGTGTGTTCAACAAATCCTCCAGAATTGTTGAAATAGCACGTGACGTGGTGTTTGATGAAACCAATGGCTCCCAAGTGGAGCAAGTTGATCAACATGTTATTGATCAAGAGGAAACTCCACTAGAAGCTCTAAGGAGAATGGCACTTGGAGATGTTCGCCCACAAGAACCATCTCAAAGCCCAAGTGACCATCCTCACTATGAAGTAGGTCAAACCCCCCATTGGACAAGTTGGAGATCCACTAGATGCTCCCCAAAGTGATAATGAGAATGAAGATCAAGGGGAGGCATGGATCAAGGGGGAGACCAAAGTGAAGAAGATGAAGCAAGTGGTTCAAGAGCTCAACCTCCGCATCCTCATGTTCATCAAAGTGTTCAACGGGATCATCCCGTTGACAACATTCTAGGAGATATCACAAAAGGAGTAACAACACGTTCACGTGTTGCAAACTTTTGTGAGCATTTCTCCTTTGTCTCATGCTTGGAACCTCATAAGGTTGAAGATGCCTTAAGAGATCCGGATTGGGTAGTTGCCATGCAAGAGGAGCTCAATAACTTTGAAAGGAACAAGGTTTGGGAGCTTGTCAAGCGCCCACAAGCTAATTTTGTTGGAACCAAGTGGGTGTTCTGCAACAAACAAGATGAGCATGGCATGGTAACTAGGAACAAGGCACGACTTGTGGCAAAAGGGTACTCACAAGTTGAAGGATTGGATTTTAATAAGACATTTGCTCCCGTAGCTAGGCTTGAGTCAATTCGAATATTACTAGCCTTTGCTACTCATCATGACTTCAAGCTCTACCAAATGGATGTTAAGAGTACATTCCTTAATGGACCAATCAAGGAAGAAGTTTATGTAGAGCAACCTCCGGGGTTTGAAGACCAAGACTATCCTAACCATGTTTACAAATTGCTAAAGGCTCTTTATGGCCTCAAGCAAGCTCCTAGAGCTTGGTATGAGTGCCTAAGAGACTTTCTAGTTGAAAATGGTTTTAGGATAGGCAAAGCGGATTATACCCTTTTCACAAAGCACTTCAACGAGGATCTTTTTGTGTGGCAAATATATGTGGATGACATCATATTTGGTTCCACAAATAAGGTGTTTTGTGATGAGTTCTCCAAGATAATGACGGAGAGGTTTGAAATGTCCATGATGGGTGAGTTGAAGTTCTTTCTAGGATTTCAAGTAAAACAACTCAAAGAAGGGACGTTCATAAGTCAAACTAAGTATACACAAGATATTCTAAGGAAGTTTGACATGGATAAGGCATAACCCATCAAAACCCCTATGGGGACAAATGGACACCTAGACCTAAATGAGGACGGTCCAAGTGTGGATCAGAAGTTATATAGGTCTATGATTGGTTCACTTCTCTATCTTTGTGCATCTAGGCCCGATATCATGCTAAGTGTGTGTATGTGTGCACGCTTTCAAGCGGCACCTAAGGCTTGTCATTTGACCGCCGTTAAAAGGATCTTGAGATATCTAGTACACACACCTTCCCTAGGACTTTGGTACCCCAAAGGATCTAAGTTTAACCTCATTGGATATTCCGATGCGGACTATGCAGGGTGCAAAGTTGATAGGAAGAGCACATCGGGTACATGTTAATTCTTGGGTCGATCTCTAGTGTCTTGGTCCTCTAAGAAGCAAAACTCTATTGCTCTCTCCACCGCCGAAGCGGAATATGTTGCAGCCGGAAGTTGTTGTGCACAACTTCTTTGGATGCGACAAACCCTTAGGCATTATGGGATTAACTCGCACAACATCCCACTCTTGTGTGACAACGAGAGTGCCATAAAGATAGCCCATAATCCGGTGGAGCACTCTAGGACCAAACACATAGACATACGACATCACTTCTTGAGAGACCACTCAATGAAGGGAGATATTGTGATTTCTCATGTGAGGACGGAACATCAATTTGCGGATATCTTCACCAAGCCTCTTGATGAGAAGCGTTTCTGTGAGCTAAGAAGTGAGCTCAACATTATGGATTCTAGGAATGTGGCTTAAACCACATTCCTCATATATTTTGAGCTATATCTCGAAAAACTCTTCTCTATCTTGATTTCTCTTCAAAAACTATTTGAGAAAACTATTTTCTTAGAACATGATCATGTATTTATCATATATTCCTCAATAATCATGTTTGTAGTGCGATATTTGTCCAAAAGGACCGATAGTTAGTGGGCAAACTCATATATATGGTTTTCAGCCCAGTAGGACCGGACTAGTCCGTCCTATGGACGGACAAGTCCGGAGGCAGACTAGTCCACGGCTGGTCCGCACACCGGACTAGTCCGCCTGCTACCGGACTAGTCCGGCCCTTTGGGACTTAAACCCCCAGGGCGGCCCAGACCCCCTCCTCTCTCCTCTCACTCTCGTCTCTCTCTCTCTCCCGCGCGCTAGAAACCGCCTCCCTCGGCGATTTTTCGTTCCAACCACCGAATATCGATTTCAATCCGCGCATTGGAGTCTTAGGGAGTGAGGGATCGTTTCCCTGCATTCCATCTTCGCAATCCATCTCCGATTTCATTGATTCTTGCGGATTTGAGGAGGTATTCCCTCTTTTCCAAAAACTTTTCCCATTCTTGATTCTTGAAGTTTTTGATAGGAACACCTTCATTAATGTTGCTCCATATATCCTTGCGATCATAGCCTAGGAGTATTGCGCGCTGATTTGATGATTTTTCGAAGAATCGATTAGGGTTAGGGTTCATCCTGCGCAACCCGGACTAGTCCGGCCCCTGGCGGACAAGTCTGGTTTGCACAAGGCGAACCCTGGTCCTAGTCTTCTCTCGAGATTTCTTCCGCAACGCTCCCTCTCCTTGGACTCATATCTTCTTTTCTCTGTGTCTTCCGCAGCATGTCGAACTCGGAGCGTTCCCCTCCTCGTCTCAACCCCGCGGGCGAGGAAGAACGCGTTGAGACCTATCGGCGCTGCACCGAGGAGAGAGGTGCTGAAGTGCCCCAGGAGGGCCGCACCAAAGAACAAATCGTTGAGGCAAGGACGAAAGCTTCCCTCATTGAGGCGCAGAAGGCAAAGGAAGAAAGGCGGCTGAAAGCACTTGAAGCCTCCAAAGTAGCGGCAACCATTTACAATGAAGAAGAAGCTATAGCACGAGCAACTGCAGAATCTCTTAATGAGCTGAGGAAGAAGAAGAGGCAAGATAGGGAGGGTCACAATTCCAAGGTCGCTGAGGAAAATGCTCCCAAAAGGAAGAAGCCCGTCACCAAAGGCGAGCAAGCCAAGGGCAAGGAGCAAGCCCAAGGGGCAACTGAGCCTAGGGTCGAGCGTGACCCTAATAAGGGAAAGGCCCCGGCTCCCATCGAGCCGACAAAGAAGAAACCGGCAGTGAAGGTCTCAGCCAAGAAGGCAGATGGGGGGTTTGTGATTCGAGAGCAGGGAAAGGACAAGGAACCTGGCCCCCTCAAGATGCAATCACCTGCCAGAAACCCAAACCGTCAGCCCAACCTCTCAGCCAACACATTCAAAGGAAAAGGGGCAGAAAAGGCAAGACGGCTGAGAACAGACAAAGTGTACTCTTATGAGAAGAGCTCAGCTGACACGCGGTTCTGGAATGACTTTCACTGCGATTATTATCGCCTTGTCTACATGAAGATGAAGACTCCTGTGACTGATGCCCAGTGGGTTGACTGGGCCTACATGGCTCAGAAGAAGCATGCTGCATTTGATGCTGTGATCAATGCAGCGGAACAGCATGGAATCAAGGATATCATGGGATTCCAGTACGACTGGAACATTGAGGTGATTGTCCAGTTCTACACAACTGTCTACTTTCACCCTTTTGGAGATCGCCGGATGACTTGGATGACAGATGGAGAGCAGTACACTGTCACATTTGAAGACTTTGCCAAGATTCTAGGATTGGAGGAGCACCTTGAGCATGAGGTCATCATCTCTAACCTCAAGGCCCTAGACCGAGATGCCCTTGACTTCATGTATCCAGGCCATCTTCCTTATGAGGCAGGAATGGCAAGGAACATCAAGCCATTTTTTAGTGTGCTCAACCGTCTCCTTCGGAAGACCATTGCCCCGAAGGATGGGGATGCCGGAGTCATCCAGGGCAACTTGAGGCACTTGATGGTGCTGATAGATGGGGAAGAGAGTTTCAACTTAACTGAGTACATCTATGATGATATCTTCAACATATCTCATACCCCCAACAGGTCTTGTGGCTATGCTCCTTATGTGATGTGCCTTATCGAGAAAGTCTCCGGAATTACCTTCAAGAAGGATGTCTCACATAAGAGACTGCATCCTCAGATTCCTCCACCTCTACCTCCTCCTCCGCACCGGAAGAACACGGATCCTCCATCTCAGCCAGAGGAACCTCTTGTTGGAGCCTCTCGCCATGCCTCTCAATTACCCAGTGGCTCCTCTAGCAGCGGAGTCCTTAAGTTCCTTTGGTCCATCTTCACCTCGTGCCGCAAAGCCGAGGTGCGAGCTCAGCGGACTGAGCGATACGTGAGGAAGCTCTGTGACAAGCTAGAGATCCCGATGAGTCCTGAGGCCTCCGATGACGAGCTCACTCCATACCCCCTTCTCACCCCCGACGAGTTGGCACTCTTGGGTGAGACGGAGGGTACCTCCGCACCGGGCTCCGACGACGACGACGATGACGACGACGCCAACTATAATGAGGAAGACGTCGAAGACCCCGAGGCCACGGAGAGTGGCAATGGCGAGGATGAGGACTAGCTTCTAGGTCCTAGTTCCCCCCTTCTTTTCCTTTTTGGTGCCTTGATGCCAAAGGGGGAGAGTTAAGGGGGAGGTAGTCTTTTGTGGTGTGCTTTTGGCTTTCGGACTTGATTTGTAATATATTCATGCTACTTGGATATTTACATTTGTGCAAGACTTGTTAGTGTTGTTTAATATCAATATAATGTTCTTATTGTCAATCTTATGATTATATTGATGTTCTTTATGTCTTGTCACAATTGTTGAGCACATCACGTAGGCACCCCACCATAACGTGTGTGGGTATGAAAGATCTCCTCCACCTCTTTTACATGCTGCATACACTGAGGGGGAGTCATTCATACGCACACAAGTTATGAAAACCAAATATTATACGCTTAATTGTGAAGGACTTGATGTGTTGTCATCAATCACCAAAAAGGGGGAGATTGAAAGTGCATCTAGGTTCCCCGTGGGTTTTGGATGATTGATGATGACAATTAAGTCGCTAATGAGCTCAAGTGATCTTAGCACAGGTGTGGACTCGATCGGAGACGCAAACCCTCAAAAAGGAAAAGGAAGGAAACGGAGTTGACTCGAAGCGTAGAAACTAGGTTTTCTAGCGTGTTGAGTTAGACTAACCGTAGAAATAGGAGGGTGTGTGCGTAAAGTGCAAAGAGATCAAAGTAGGAGCTCTAGAGTGATGGTTTAGGTAGAAACCCCGTTTAGAGTTGAAGTTAGAATAGTCTGGCAGGAAGGCCGGACTAGTCCGCTCCTGGCCAGACTAGTCCGTTTTCACACGGACCAGAAGGTCCTGTGTGACTTCGGACTAGTCCGTAGTGGGACAGACTAGTCCATGGTACCCCTTAGGGTGGAGTTTCAGGACTAAGTCCTAGAGAGCGGACTTGTCCGTTTTGGGGCGGACCAAAAGGTCCTGTGTGAGATCGGACTAGTCCGTCCGTGGGCCAGACTAGTCCGTGGTGTTGAGTGCAGAGAGGTTTGCGACTAAGTCCTCGAGGACGAACTAGTTGGCCGGACTAGTCCGCACCTCCAGACTAGTCCGTTTCTCCACAGAACAAAAGGTTCTGTGTGAGAACGGACTAGTCCGCTGTTGGGCGGACTAGTCCGTGGTCTATGTGACCGTTTGAATTTGAAGTTTGGCGGGTAGCATGACGATCGCCGCGACAGTTGTCGGGACCTGACAGAGGTCAGTGGTCCCCATAGGCCGGACTAGTCCGGGCCTGAGGCCGGACTAGTCCGCCCTTTTGCTGAAGTCAGAAGTTTGGACTCGGGACCCCTAAAAGGGGACCCCCGGCCTCATTTCAAAGACAAGAACTCTAGCGCCGCCACAGCCAACTTGGAGCATTCTTAAGCCTCTTTCTTGCCTACTTTCCCTCTAAAACTAATTCTTGAGTGGATTAGGGTTTAGTGAGGCGGAGAAGATGAAGAACACCGCGCTTGTGCTCCCGGTTTGATCTCTTGCACTCGTTGAGTCTTTGTGAGCTGTGCGTTGAGTGTGTCTCGTGGTGTTGATAACCTTTGTGGTGTGGGAGCCTCAGATTGTGAGAAGCCCCAACGAATCTTGTATTTACCCTTGTGATTAGTGGAGAACCAAGTTAGGCCCATGCGGTAAACTTGGTGAGGGAAGGGTTGTTGAACCCGGTCCTTTGTGGACTCCTCAACGAGGACGTAGATTCTTGTGTGGAATCGAACCTCGGGATAAAATCTTTGTGCCTTCGTGTTCTTCACACTTCTTTTATCGATTATTTCGTTCTAGGGTTGCTAGTTTTGTTTCGTGCTTCACATTGCTATAATCTTGTTGAAACTTGACTCACTCTTGTGTTGGTAGTTGCTAAACTTGACATAAACATATCCTCACCTGTAGCTCGAGAAAATCCCATTAAAACTTGCTAGAAACACTTTTTTAGGTTTCTTCACGCAGGCTGACCGGACTAGTCCGCCCCCAGACCGGACTAGTCCGCCCCCTGTGATTTAATCTCGTTTTATTAAGTCATTTGCAGGCCGATTAGCCTATTCACCCCCCCTCTAGGCAACTTTCACTAAGCGTCTCAATTAAAATAGCAAATGGAGTTCAAAAATTATGAAACTTTGCAGGAAGTCTATTTGGAATATTAGAAAACCATAGGGAAATTTATGGCCTCTGAATTGAATAATTTTTGAGAGGGCCAGTTATAGCGTAGTATATATTCAATTTATATTAATTTGAATATCTATTTGGTACTGCATATTAAATTTGCCTAGCATTCTTTCTTCAAATAATTCCCAACTTTGAAGAGAGGTCAAAAGAAATAAATCTAAGTTTACTGGTGAAGTTCATTCCTCATGTTAATAAATTTAAACATGAGTAGAAGAAAAGATTTGATGAGATCAAGTTTATAAGCATGGCTATAATTGGTCTCCATTAGGGTTAACAACCAATTTACAACTGGACCTCATATGAAGGAAAATGTGGGATTTTACATTCCTCTCGCCTTAAAAGAATCTCGTCCCGATATTACAAAAAGGAAGGACAAAAAGAAAAAAACCTAATGAACATATGATGTCAACAAGTCCGGATAATTGGCTTTAAGATATTCCTCGCTTTCCCACGTTGCTTCATCAGTGGTGTGGTTTCCCCTCAAGACCTTGTAGAAATGCAAGGTGCGGTTTCTTGTAGTACGAGTCTTCTCATTAATTATCTGGGTTGGATGTTCGGAGTAAATAAGATCTGGTTGGAGAGCTTCCAAATCCTCCAGACGGACTTCCGCTGGGGCCTTGAGACATTTTCTCAATTTTGAAATGTGGAACACATGGTGGACCCCTGAAAGCGATGCTGGCAGCTCTAACCGGTAGGCTACAGGTCTACATTGCTCACTTATTGCGAATGGTCTGATGAAACGCGGAGCTAGTTTCCCTTTTACTCCAAAACGATGAATCTCTTTCATTGGGGTTATACGAAGATAAACGTGATCCCTGATATCAAAATGAAGTGGTCGACGTCGTTTGTCCGCATAGCTTTTCTGGCGAGACTGAGCAGCCTTAAGGTTGGCTTGAATAACTCGTACTCGATCTATGTTACTTGTTCACCAGATTCACACCAGTTCAACGGTGTGCGGCACTTCTGGCCATAAAGAGCTTCATATGGTGCCATTTGATTGCTAGTCTAATAACCATTGTTGTATCAAAACTCTGCCAATGGTAGATGATCATCCCAATTCTTACCATGGTGAATGGCACAGGCACGGAGCATATCCTCTAGTACTTGGTTTACTCGTTCCGTTTGACCATCTATCTGTGTGTGGTAAGCTGAGCTTCTAATCAATTTGGTACCCAGAGATGTGTGGAACTCCTCCCAAAATCGAGCAACAAACAAAGTTACACGATCTGATATGATAGTGCGGGGTACTCTGTGTAAGCATAAGATCCTCGCAATATATAGCCCTGCATATTGCCATGCCACATACTTGACATTGACTGGAATAAAGTGAGCCGACTTGTAGAGTCGATCGACTATCACCCAAATTGAGTCATGTTTGCAAAAAGTGAGAGGTAATCCAACAATGAAATCCATGCTGATGTCCTCTCATTACCAGGCAGGTATGCTTAACGCTTGTAATTGTCTGGTTGCTTTCAGATGGTTGGCTTTCACTCGTCGACATGTATCACATTCGGATACATACTTCGCTATTTCCCTCTTAATCCGAGTCCACCAAAATTTCTTCTTCAAGTCTTGGTACAATTTGTTACTCCCCGGATGAATAGAATATTTGGACAAATGAGCCTCGTCCAAAATTTTCTTCCGAAGTGCCACATTGCGGGGTACCACGATGCGGTCTTTGAACCATAGGGTACCGTCATTGTCACCTCAGAAACACTTCATTTCCCCCTTTTTCTTTCTTTGATGAATATGGTATATGCCCTTGTCCTCCTTCTGAGCCTCCATAATTTCCCCCCTTATGGTGGGAATGAGGGCTAGGTTGTAGAGCGCTCCATACGGAACCAAGTAGAGACTCGATTCTTCTTCCTCTATCAAGGTGATGGAAATGTTATTGATATGGGACTTGCGACTTAACGCATCGGTGACTACATTTGCCTTACCAGGATGGTAGTGGATCTCAATCTCGTAGTCTTTGATTAACTCCAACCATCTTCGTTGTCGCATATTCAATTTTTCTGGGTGAAGATGTACTTCAAGCTTTTGTGATCGGTGTAGAGATGTACTAGGTTGTCCCATAGATAGTGTCTCCACATCTTTAAAGCTAGTACCACGGCAGCGAGTTCAGGATCATGAGTCGAATAATGCTGCTCATGGTTTCAAAGCTGCCGGTATCCATAAGCGATCACTCTTCTGTCTTGCATTAATATGCAACCCAGACCAATTCCAGATGCATCAAAATAAACATCAAAGGATCTTGTTGTGTATGGTTGGGCTAACACTGTGCTATTGTGAGGTGTTTTACCAATGCCTGGAAACCCTCCTCACATTCCTTTGTCCAGGTATACCTCTTTTCTTTCTTCAGAAGTTTCGTCATTGGTTTAGCTATCTTGGAAAAGCTTGGGATGAACCTCCGATAATATCCAGCTAAACTCAGGAAACATCGAACTTCATGCACAGACTTGGGAGACTCCCATTTGAGTACTTGCTTAATCTTGCTTGGATCAACTGCAATCCCTTCGGCGGAGATGATGTGCCCCAGAAATGGCACCTGGTTAATCCAGAACTCACATTTGCTGAACTTAGCATACAACTTGTGGTCCCGTAATCACTGAAGCACGATGTGCAAATGTTGTGCATGTTCTTCTTTGGACTTTGAGTATACAAGGATGTCATCGATGAGGACCACGACAAACTTGTCCAAATACGGCATGAATACCGAATTCATGAGACACATGAAATGGGCCGGTGCGTTGGTTAATCTGAAGGACATGACAAGGTACTCATATAATCCATACCTCGTCGAGAATGTTGTCTTAGGTATATCCTCGGGTAAAATACTGATCTGATGATAACCAGAGCGAAGATCCACCTTTGAAAATACCCGAGCACCTACCAACTGATCGAACAGAATATCGATACGGGGTAGTGGATACATGTTCTTGATTGTGATAGCGTTGAGTGGACGATAGTCCACACACAGTCTCAACATTTTATCCTTCTTTTCCACGAACAATGCAGAACAGCCCCAAGGCGTCGAACTTGAACGAATGAAACCCTTGTCCAAAAGTTCCTTTAGTTGCTCCTTCAGTTCTGCAAGTTCTTTAGGTGCCATCTTATACGGCCTTCTCGAGATTGGCACTATTCCCTGTACAAGTTCAATCTTAAACTCGACATCTCTTTCTCGTGGCATACCAGGAAGATCTTCGGGAAAAATGTCCGGATACTCACATACTACCGGAATATCTTTGAGTTTACAGGCTTTGGTGTTATTAGCAGTTGGAGGCACGTGGATATTCCTCTCAAGAGTGAGAATTTGGGGAGAGTAGACCAGAAAATTTAGATATATTCTTCGAGGAATGATGTCAATAATAGCACTGTTGTATTGCAACCATGCCATTCCTAAAATGACATCTAATTTCTGATGATCCAATACAATGAATGAGATAGGGTATATGTTCCCACCCAGATTAAGAGGTACCCTATGGACCATCTTATCTGCTACTACTTTGCCTCCCGGAGAACAAATCATATATGGGGTTTTTGTGGAGATGTAGGCAATTGGTATTGATTGACATAAGACTTGCTAATAAAATTATGGGAAGCACCGGAGTCAAAAAGGGTGACTATGGGATGACCAATGAGAGAGAACGTACCCGTGAGTATGGGTGCGCCTTCCGGAACGTCCTAGATGGCGAGGTGGTGGACGTTACCGGTTCTGGTTGCTGGCTTCTTGGGCTGGTTGCGAGGCTGGTTTGCCCCTGGTACGATGACTGTCCTCCGCTCTACAGGCAGTCCTTGGAGAAGTGTCCCGTACGTCCGCACGTATAACACGTGTACAGGGTCTGACCGGTACAGAGTGGAGGACAGAATCCCGGTGCACGCGGTGGAGGTAGAAGTGCACGTGGAATCATCCCCTGTTGTTGTTGTGGGTGGAAGCCGACGTCGTTGAATGGGCGACCATGAAACATCGGTGGTCGCGATGGCGGCTGCCGTCTCTTGCTGGATGGTGATCGATACCTCCTCCGCTGCCCTATGGAGCACTCCTTTTCTTCTTGTCAAAGAACAACTCCCAAGTAGGATCCTCCTGCACGATGGCGGAATTGACCATGTTGTTGGAGCTGCCGATGTTGAACAAGGCAAGCTTGTCGTTCATCTTGGGGTTCAGACCCCGATAGAAGCACTCCCACTTCCGATCTTCAGTATTCACTTGGTCCTGAGCATATTGGTCCAAGTGGTTGAATATCTTTGAGTACTCTTAAGCACTCCTTCCTCCTTGTTTAAGCTCCAAGAACTCTTGAAGCTTCCTTCTCATCACACCGGAAGGTATGTGATAGGCGCAAAATGCCTCGCGAAATTCCTCCCAGCTTGCGGCGTAGCCGACTGGTCGTGCAGCAAGGTAATTCGCCCACCACGCACCAGCGGACCCTTGTAGTTGTTGGGCCGCGAACAGGGTCTTCTAATGTTCGGTCACTCGTAGCAAACCGAACTTCCCTTTAATGGAGTGGATCCAGTCATCTGCCTCCAATGGTTCATTGGCCTCCATGAAGACTGGCGGGTGTGTTGACATGAAATCCGAGTACGAACTCGGAGAAGGTTGTTGTGGACCCGCATCTAGTCGTCCTCCTTGACGGGACGAATGCTGGACCAGAGTCTGTAGTAACACCGTTTGCTCGTCACGCGAGCAAAGCACCACGGCGAGAACCTCCGCTAGACTCCTTGGAAGTTCCAGAGGTGGTGGCGGAGGAACTTGTTGCTGCGGCATTGCAGCTGTCTCCTGGGTTGGAGATTCGTCCTCATGACCACGACTGGATCCCTCTATTTCAGGTGTCGAGCGAGTACGCACCATTTTGCATCCAAATGACTTAAAATCAGCACATGTTTTCTTTCCTTTATCCAGTTTATCATTCAGTAGCACGACTTTTTGATAAGGAAATAAGTGCATCACATTCACATATATTGATAAAATACAAACTTTATAGAAGATATATTATCTCATGACCAAGTCTACAGTAGCGTACTTCAAAATGATGGACTCCCACTATGGAAATACATCTCTACCATACTTGGTTCTCAGGAGATGTCATACACATCTTATCAGCTTAGACATACCCACTACTATTCTTAATATGACAGAAACATGGTCACAAAAGAAACACACGAGCAACTATTTAAACTATATGTTGCCTCGTGACGGCAGAAGTGCTGCCACATCCCACTCCAATACGTCCTACTCGACGTACTCGAGTTCCTCGGGATCTTCTTCTTCTTCGTCATTCAAAGTTGGTGCCATAGGTGCGGTTGCGGGAGCAAGAGTTGCTACCCCACCCACCATAGATGACGTCGCGGCAACTAAAAATTTCACATCAGCCTGCAGAAGAAACATCCTCAAGTCTTCCAGTTCATTCTGTGCATTTTTGCAACTGTCCTTCCAATCCTGAGTTTCCCCTCTGGATTGATCCCTTTCTTGAGTCACCTCACTCAGCTGTTCATCCAACAGTTCCACCTCGAGTTGACTCGCTTCCAACGCGCTTTCTGCGTGTTGTGTTTTCATGCGAGCTTCCGATCGAGCTTGAACAGCCTGGTGCCACTGCTTCTCCCTTAAGTTTAAACGGCGGTTTAGTGGAGCAACCATGGCCCAAAGTGAGTTGTTGGAACCTTCAATGTGATCCTCTCGAATCAAGGCCTGCTTCAGGTCACTCATCATTTTTCCCAGGCTAACATGCTGATCAAGGATCTCCTGACACGCTGATGCCGCATATGATGCTAAAATCATTTTGGGTACTTCTTCAGTGTGCCCATATGCTGCAACCATCTGACTTGCCCACTCCTCACCGGCTCTACCGTCGACTGAAAAGAGCTCAAAAGGAGTGCCAGCCATAGCATGGTAATGAAGTTTGCAAAACCTCATGATGGCCACACTTGCAGCATAACACCACGTGTCTTCCAATTGAATTCCTTGCACTTGGATGGAAAAAGGGGCCCATCCAATATTTAATGGAGCAGCAGGCACATCTACATAAATGGTGCACCTCGTTACCCCTCCATCATTGATCTCCTTGCCCCAATAGTCCGGTATTTCACGATATCCAAACCATTGAAGCATTGCAATTAACAAATCCGGAAAACCCTTCAGAAGTGTACACTTCGTGAACACCCATCCATTTGGTAAGTATACTATAGAATCAGCCATCTGTGAAAAAGATACTGGTACAATGAGAAGGTTTCCAACTCTCAATAGTTTATGAAAATTTAAAACTGGAGTTGTAATCACAGTCTGTTCCAGCTGACCTCCCTGTATAAATTCAAAATTTTCATACACGAAACTTCAGAACCAGGTGTGGGATTGAATACATAAGTTGTAGTACACTTTATAAACATTCCAGATTGTACTCATACAGCTCCAGGTGAGCTAGGGAATAGAATCTATGCAGGTTTAAAGTAGACCCAAATTTTCTGGAAATTTTGACAGAACCTCTCCTGTATATGTGGTGATTTCCACAATTTATACAGGTATATCATGACAATATTTTGTGGTAATAACTAAATAAACATTGTATAACATCAAGGTAACAATTCAGTGGTAAAAGATTTCGGCCGTGAAACATTTGTTACATAGGTATAGTGTGCTAATTCTAAACTAGGTGCTAACTGTTCCAGTTCTGATCTGCCAGAACCAAGTTTGCAACCATAGGAATTCAACACGGCTATACCAAGATTTAGGCCATGAGTACAACACTAAGTTTATAGAGGACTTGCTAAGCTTTCCATAAATGTATATATATGACCATGTCACTATTCTGGATCAAAAGCTAAAGCTATCTAAACTTAACAGATGAACTGACTGTTGTTCAACCGCAGCCCTGCAGTTTAATGTTTTGAGCTCGAAATTTGAATTGCCTCCGATTTGAATCAAGAGGAACTTTAAATAGAAAAGCTGTAGATCTGCTTCTCCCCTTTACATATATATATATCACAATAAGGCAGAAGACTTTTCTACATTGAGTTATAGCAAACTTACTGAGACTGGTACAACAGTAGGGTTACCTGGAGTAGTTTAAGCATACTCCGAATTTCAATAGATTATCAAGCTTTTCTGCCTTGATGATCAACAGAAAAGTTGTAGAGAACTTCTAGAACTTTTCATCCATATATCCTAACCCTATGTTTATTTTAAACTATCCAAAATTACAACCTGGCAAAGTTGAGCAAACTTTGGCAAGAAATCAAGAATCTTGGTGCTACCCCATGCTGAATCAAATTTTTATCTTTGCGGAGTCCAAACCTACCGGCACCTGATAGTCGGACTTTCCAAAATATAATGCATCCATTTTTTTTGTCGTTGGGGGTGGTCAAGTATCAAAGTTGATACCGACGGTACTACGTGCCTCACCAATGAAAATTCTAATCGGTTATTTCTAGATACGTTTATAGGTGATCCTAGTATCATTCACTCGCAAACGTGTGCTACACGGGTTGCTACCGTAGTCAATGCTGCAAAAGACAAACAATCCCTTTTCACACCTTCACACCTCAAGGGCGGCACGGGAAAACACGACAGGCAGTCACAATAGTACATATGAAAATAAATGCATACGACTCTGGTGTGAGTCGCCCTCAAGCAAGGTCATGTCTCGAGGTACATGGCTGTAAATACGTCTGTACGGCAAAAACTCATGTACGAACCGGCTTATACACGCTTGGGCATACGTGTTTCGCATGCTCCCTTAGAATATGAATGATTCTAGAGAGGCATACTATCGGGTTATACACCACACGATGGGGGCTCCCACTAACTTTGAAGCACGCTGGGGTACCGCGTGTCATAGGTTCTCAAAAACATAGAAAGTTTCAAAGACTCCTATTAACATTTCCGTGCCAAGCAACGGAAAACTTCCATGCTACCTCTCGCATGGTGAGATTACCGCAATTGATTCGCTTACGGTGGTGTACCTTACCTCTTACCTGATGTCGGAGCATCGTTACAGAATTAATAACATATAAGTTAGTTTACCACCTGTATATCTTATTCTAATAATACTCCTTATAAGGGCATATAGCTAATTCCTCACTCAAATCCTAATTTTTAAAATATGTTCTTTTCAAGTACACTGTTCCCAATGATGCTCTGATACTATGTCTATGGGGACCGGAATCTCGACCTCCAAGGATCTCATTGGGTGCTGTCGTGCGATGCGACACCCAACAGTACACAAGAATAGAACGAGAACAAATTTACAATACCAAGTCTTTATTGACAAGCACAGCGGAAGTTTAAAAGTACTAACGGAAGGAAAGAGAACTATACATCATAGCTACTCTCTCAGCACTAGCTATGCAAAAGCAAAGTCATCCATGCCCTAGATACTTTGCACTAGCAACACACAATTCACGGCGGCGTGCAGGGTTCCCACTCGGCTGTAAACCCTGGAGGGGGTGCAACCTCGTCATTAAACCCGTCATTAGTCGTATAATATGCAAAAACTCGTTAACTGCAAACGTGAGCATAAGGCTCAACAAGACTAACCCGTCTCACTAGACATATGCAAGGATGAGTACTAAACATAGGTAAGTAAAGCATAAGGACTCGCCTACAAGTGGATCCTTATTGTCATGTTTTATTTAGCACCTGAAATTCCTCAGGCACGGCACATCATAGACTCCACAATCAAACAAGAAACGCTTTGCCGATGATATGATGTGCACAAGGCACATAATGCTATTACAGGTAAAGTATGGGGAAACTGTAAAATTTTAATTGTAGTATCTCTAAGCCAAACAAGGTTGTCCAAGCAATTTATAAACCAATGTAACATATTCGTCTGACTTCTTTAGTATTTACTACGTCACGGCGCAGTGAACAAGTGGTACTCTATTACCGCGAGGGACGGTGATTGCAATCAGGACATATCCAGAACAACACGACACTTACACACTTTTGGAAATGCCAGCGAGTACTTTTAGCAGTACCTACATAACAATTCAGTACTAGTCGTATATGGCCACCAGTCACTAAACACTCGAATGTCGAACCGGTCGATCCGTCACGAGCAGGAGGTCACTGCATGGGGCATACACTGACGTGCCCACCAACTGATTTATACCTTGCTGCCCTCAACCCACGCCTATAAAACGGAAAGGAATGCCTCGACAAACCAGTATCAAGCTACGTCAGTTTACTCGAGCCCATTCCTCCAGTATGTCGCCAGTACAATTCAAGCTTGTCCAGCAGGAACGCACAAAACGGTCCTCAATCGACACAAACAGGGCTACACTCATGAGTCCACGTCTCACTGCATCCTATCCACTGCTCGGTCTCAATTTCATATTCATAAACCATTTTTCTTATTCTAGAATCTCCCGTGTGATAAAATTCCTATCTCACAAGTAGATTCCAACTACTCGACTTCTATCGAATTCCTATGAGCATAAGCATAGAAGTGTCTACTCAACGGGCCGTAGACCTACCCAAGACTCCATAGGATTTGTGGGCCATGCAAGTGGATGTCAAACACCTTAAACGTAATGCACAATCATCTGAAGACATAAGGTGAAATAAAACTGCAAAACACTGTAAGGAACTTAAATGCAAACTGGGGCTTGTTTGAATGCGAGTCTGAGTCTATGTTAGTTTCTGGCAGCTGGACCTCCAACACTTCCAGCTGCTCCTTGACTTCAGCTACTACCCGATATGCATATACTAGGTATAAATGATTTTGTGAATAATTAATATGCTTAAGGTGGGGTGAGTATATTAAGATAAAGTAAGATAACTATCTTAATTGACTTTGGGATTTTTATGGTGGATACTAGAGATTATATAGAAGACTCTTGCAATGAACAGGAGATGATAAAAGATGTCTATTATTCTTAACAATTATGGTAAGAAATAAGCTTCTCTAAATTTTGGTTGACATTTTTGGAGATTTATTATGGCTACCAAGGGTTGTATCATGTAGAGGTTGTGTCACTGGTTGTATAAATTTTTTTTTCACTATTTTATAATCTTCCTACAGGAAGAAACTGATTTTTAAAGTTTGGGTAAATTTCTGTAAATTGATTTTCCATTTTTCTCAATTTATGGCTACATAGTGATTTGGAACATTGATCAACCTAGTATTTTAAGTCCAATGAACTTGAAACTTTTACTGGAGATCAAATGTATTAATTATAAGGTTCTGACCAAAATTAGGAATTTTCCAATTAACAGAACTGTAGAAATGAATTCTTTAAGCATTTTTTTATCTTAATTATGGAGAAATTTCTATAGCTTTTCATACAAATCCAAGTGCGTCACTGGATTTTATTCTTCGCGCTGGTTCTAACAAAATTTATTTGGGAATTTTTTGATAATTCTACTGGAGGATATGGATTTTCTAAGTTGGATTGAATCTGGATTTATTTTCCTATTGGAAATTTCAAATAAAAGGGGCTGGTCCCACTTCATTTCAATTCGAACAATCGGAACGGAGCCACAACGGGAGCCACGGCTTTAACCCGCGCAGCCACACCAGATCCTTATCCGCAACTGATCCCACGCGAGAGGGGTGTCGCTGACTGGTGGGACCCGCGTCTTCATCTTCCTCCCGACGCGGTGGCGCTCCTCGCTGGAACTGCAACGGTGCCTCGCCGGACTTAGTTGTGTCGACCTCCTCTTGGCCTTGCCGTGACCGCTCCACCCTAAAATCGACCGCGCAAGCCGATGGTGGGGTCCAATCATGTCGGCGATGGCCGGAGACGGTGGCGCGACGGCGACGGCGGAGCTAGGGTTTCGGCCTTCGTTAGGAATGCTCGAAAATGGCTCAATAGACTCGGGAAATGCTCGGGAAGGTTCCTGGGAGCACCAGGAGTATGATTTGGGGGTCAGATTGGGGAGACATTACTGGCAAAGTTGAACTCGACGGCGAGGTATAGGTTTTCAACCGGCGGCAATGAAAACTTTAAATCAGACCCCATCTCTCGATGTATTTCTCTCAATTTTTGTGAGGTGATGTGTCTGGAGATCTAGGAGATAATACCTTACTGAATTGAAAATTAATCGTATGTAGAAACAGAATTTAACCGGTAATCTATTGATATCGGTATGAACTGTTTTGGGGAAAACTTGAGATAAAGGAGCTAGGAAGCATGACAGTGGCTGAAACTTCACAAGAAGCAACTAGGTACCTTGCGCACCTTGTTGCTTCAAAGTGAAAGATGGAATCGTGCTTGAAGTGGTCTGTCCTTGTGGAATAGGAAGTTTCCCTAGCGGCTTCACCCGCGAGCGCCGAGGAAACTTCAAAATACCACACATATAAGCAGGGAATCAAACAAAGGATTGGACAGGAAGGAATAGCAACTAGTTAAGACACCTTTTGCTGTTGGAAGTACAGCAATTGCTTGCGTCGTTTGGCCGGCGCGTCAAGAATTGCGTCAGCGGTGCGGTGCAGTGGCGGAAGAACGAAAATAGAGGCAAGTGCTCGGGGTGGTGTTCACTTCGACCGGGGGAGGGTATTTATAGGTCGGGGAGGAGTAGGAGCCACGCCACGAAGCAGGCAGGCGAGCAGCTCCGTGGTTCCTTGCATGTGGCGCGGTGTCGAGCAGAGGAACACCGGAAAAACGGCGTGCAGAGCAGCTTCGAGTGTGTCCCAATGACTGCTGGGTCCCACGACCCTTATCCCTACCCCTTCTCTGCAGACTTCAATTCCCTTACCAAATTTTTTTCAAAAATTCTAAATTTTTGTCGGGAGGCTCAAATAAATATCTAAAATTTGATTCTGCAATTGGATTTTGATTTGGAGCAAGTTTAAATTGAATTTCGAATTCAAATTTGAATTTGGATGAAAATCAATGATGTCACTGATTTAAATAGCAATTGGGTTCCAAAAATTTTGAAACTATGAGGATAAGTCAAGCAAGTAATGCTGACCATGGTGGTGTGTTCAATTCTTGATGTTCAAATAAGTTGAACAGCATTAAAAATATGAATTCAAAACATGGTTTGAAATTGCTAAGCGTCTCAATGAAAATAGCAATTGGAGTTCAAAAATTATGAAACTTTGCAGGAAGCCTATTCGAAATATTAGAAAACCATAGGAAAATTTATGGCCTCTGAATTGAATAATTTTTGAGAGGGCCAATTATACAGTAGTATATATTCAATTTATATTAATTTGAATATCTATTTGGTACTGCATATAAATTGGCCTAGCAATCTTTCTTCAAATAATTCCCAACTTTGAAGAGAGGTCAAAATAAATAAATCTAAGTTTATTGGTGAAGTTCATTCCTTATGTTAATAATTTTAAAGATGAGTAGAAAAAAATATTTGATGAGATCAAGTTTATAAGCATGGCTGTAATTGGTCTCCATTAGGGTTAACAGCCAATTTACAACTGAACCTCCTATGAAGGAAAATGTGGGATTTTACAATCCAAGACAATGAGGTTGGCAAAGAAGTCTACCCCCCTTATTCCAAGGCTTACTTTTGGACATACTATATTTGTCTTTATCTCTCCTCTAGGAGACTTAGCCAACAGAGTAAACTTCATATGAGAGATAGGCAAACTATACTTGACAACATATTTCGATGCAATGAATAAATGCGATCCTCCAGAATCAAATAACATAGTCGTCGTGTTGGAGTTTGCGAGAAACATACCAATCACCACGTCATCCGCTTGTTGAGCATCCACCAGCTACCGTATATTATGCTATCCAGGTTTCCTTGTGTCAATGCTCCATTGGGTCTTGGGTTTTGCTTCAGTGCATTGCTTCCTTGACCAAGGCATGACTTAGGACATTGATGTGCAAAGTGTCCTGCCTCTCCACAAGTATAGCACCTCTTTGCTGCACCAGAATTTGGACGGACTTATTTTGAACATTTGCACCAGGAAAGTTGGCACGAGGTGCATAAGGCATTGGATGCCTACGTTCTTGCATAACATGGCGCTGCTGCACAAACTGAGTTGGGCGCGGTGCATATCCAGGACGATGAGCAGGCGCAGAAGAACTGTAGTATGGCGCATTGGGCGGTGCAAAGCGAGGGTGCACATTACTTCCTTGTTGCTGTCCTTGATATGGCACCTTCCTCTTGGTGTCTTGCTCCATCTCACGGACCTTCTTTTCCACAACAAATTCTTTGTCCACAAGCTTCTGGAAGTTGGCATAATCCCAGTTGTGCAATTGCACTTGTATCTCATTGTTCAAGCCTCTCATGAACAAGTATTGTTTCAGACTGTCCTGACTAACATCCTCGGGCGCGTACCTTGAGAGTTGAGTGAATTTGTTGAGGTATTCACCCACGCTCGATCTTCCTTATCTCAAGTTCTCAAATTCTTGCCTCTTCAAGATCATAACACCATCTAGCACATAGTGAGAATGGAAACTCTCCTTGAATTCAGCCCAAGTAATCTTCTCCTGATTCTCATGAGCATTGCATAGCGAATCCCACCAATCGGCAGTTGCTCTCACAAGTTGATGAGAAGCAAATAGCACTTTCCCCCGGTCACTGAATTGGACAATAGCTATCTTTTTCTCCACAGACTTGAGCCAATCATCAGCATCCAGAGGGTCAGCGGCTTGAGCAAAGGTTGGCGGCCCAGTCCTCATAAACTCTCCCAACCGGTTATGAGCAGGCGGGGGTGGTGGTGGAGGCATGTGAGGCTGATTGTTGTTGGTACCAGCCTGCAACTGTCCCATAGTTTGTATCATGGTCTGCATGAGCTGGTTCTGCATTGTCAAAAGCTGCTCAATATTGATAGCTCCCTGAGCAGGTCCTTGTCCATTGTTGTTCTGAGGTGCTCCATTTTTCTCCTCCACATCATTGCTATCTCTCTGGTTGCGAGTCCTCACCATCTGAAGAAAAGCTAGAAATAAGAATCTAGAAACGTCCCTATCTATATGCATCAAGGGATACAAAATTAAACAACTACCTATACTATCCTACAAGGACATGGCAATGCTAAAGCATCCTAAAATCCTCTATTCAGCACACCAGCAAACAATATATAGAAAACAGCACACCAAGCAAAAACACATCGACTCCTGAGTGCTCCTATGTGCTCTAAAGTGTCCATTCTATCTAGGTTGCGTCCTACGGTCAACCTGTGGCTCTGAAACCAGTTTGTGACACCCGTTGCGAAAATGAACCAGGTGAACGCATATGTGTGCCCAGGATGTTCAACACACATACACGAGTGCATTCACAAAAGAGTATACAGAAAATTACCACAGAACAAGATTAATTAAATACTTTTATTACAAAACCATATTATCACTGAATACAAGCACTAATGAATAGTAATGACAAGTTTCAACTAATGTAGCGGAAATAACTAAATAAGCAACTAAACAAAAGAGGTAGCGCAGATCGAATCAACACCACAGGCAAAGCTGATGGAAGACACGACATAGAACTCAACATTATCATCGTTATACTCCCAATCCTGACCTGCAACTGTGAGGGGGGGATTACAAGGGTGAGCACATGTCGTACTCAGCAAGTGTGGAAAGTATGACATGTAGCTGATACAAATGACGAATAATATAATGGCTAAGTGCTGAAAAGTACATTAAAACATTTGAAAAGCACTATATTATATGTATGTGATGTAAACCCATCATAAGCCATATAATCACCATAATACCAGTCCATACTCATTACCATCATCCATATTCCAAATTTCTCATTACCAATAACCATAATCAATATCAGAATTTAATTCATAACCAGCCATAACCATATTATTAACCATAACCATTACCAACCAACCATCTCAAATACCATCCCAATACAAAGTTCCCTCTAATCATGGATGTTGTCCAGGTACTCATAATCGGGAGCACGGCTATCATGATAGTTTAATTAGACTATGCAGAGTTTGTACCACTTTACCCACGTGTTTGTGATTTCATCACCCATCGGCGACTAAAGAACCTCCCTTATGCCAATTACACTTCCTTTGGTGTATGGCCAAGAGATCAGAAAATAGCCTTTACAAAGGGATTACTAGCCTATTTAGACCCCACTAAGTTTTCACCGGTGGTGATGCCTCCAACTGAGCACATCTTCAACCAAGGGCCCCCTCTTGAGCCATTCGGATCCCAGGGTAGTGCCACCAATCATCAACAGACCCAATCCGACTATCCCTTCCCCGAGCATCCTTAATGGTCATAATAGCATTGGCAAAGCCGTAATTAATCAGCTACGCCACACCCATACTTTGCCTCGTGGTGGCACTGTAGTCCTGGCTCATTCTCGCATGAACCGGTCCTTAGATCTAAAGCAAGCGGAACCCCCGTAACATCCAACCCATCCACACACCATGCTTGCTTAGATCACCCATCATCATATCATATTAACTAGTTCATGTTAAACTTAATCTCATAAATGCATAAGTAAATTAAGTGGTATAGTTGTTTTCCATCCCAATTAATTAAGCGAAGCGAAAAGGTAAAAAACCCTTCCCAACTCTCTATCATGAATTCTAGGTGACAAGGTTGGTTAAACAAATATAGTAAACTTCCTATCATAGGATTCCCATCAATTTGACACAAGCATGCAGTTTTGCAAACAAAAAATTTATTTGAAAAACAGGATCAATATGCTTCAAGGACACTTGCCTTGCTCTTGGGATTGTTTCGGGTCAAAGCCTTCAAACTCTTGGTGTTGTAGATCTTCCGTGGAACTCTCTAGCGCAAAATCCGTCTAATCCGCACAAAAAACATACAAGATAAGAAGCACAATCAAAGAGTGCACAAATATTACTCAATATGACATGATATGCATGATTGATGCAAATGCATGGTGGAACTTGTTAATGAGTTATTTTTAATGATCACTAACTAGTTCTAATAGCGTTTAACAAGTTTATGCAGGTTTGGAGTTCATTAGATCTAATTTAAGATTTAATTCGACCCAATTTAACGAGGAAAATCGGACTAGTCTTCTAGGGACCGAGCAAGTCCGCACTGCGCGAGAACAACAGATTAGGGTTTTCTAGATCGACGTGAATTTGGAGAATCGGGGTTGAATTCACGTAAGGAAAAGAGAATAGAAGGTATACCAGGTGTCTAGAACTCCAATGATATAAGGATCATGGAGGTAACACTTGGATCTTAGCGATCTAGTGTTGATGAAGAACTTGATGGTGGATTGCTTGCCATATGCAGAATTTTCAATCCACCATCAAGTTTTTCATCAACTCTAGATCGCCAAGATCCAAGTGTTACCTCTAAGATCCTTGATTCATTAGAGTTCTAGACACCAGGTATATCTTCTATTCTATTTTCCTTACGTGAATACAACCCCAAATCTCCAAATTCACGTCGATCTAGAAAGCCCTAATTTGCTATTCTCGCACACTGCGGACTTGTCTGGTCCCTAGCAGACTAGTCCAATTTTCCTGGTTAAATTGTGTCGAATTAAATCTAAAATTAGATCTAATGAACTCCAAACCCGCATAAACTTGTTAAAGGCTATTATAACTTGTTAGTGATCATTAAAACAACTCATTAACAAGTTCCACCTTGCATTTGCAACAGTCATGCATATCATGTCATATTGAGTAATATTTGTGCACTCTTTCATTGTGTTTCTTGTCTTGTATGTTTATTGTGCGGATTAGATGGATTTGCGCTAGAGAGTGTCGTGGAGGATCTACAGCACCAAGAGTTTAAAGGCTTTAACCTGAACCAAACCCAAGAGCAAGGCAAGTGTCCTTTAAGCATATTGATCATGTTTTTAAAATAAATGTTTTGTTTTCAAAACTGCATGCTTATGTCAAATTGATGGGAATCCTGTGATAGGAAGTTTACTAGATTTATTTAACCACCCTTGACACCTAGAATTCATGACAGAGAGTCAGGAAGGGCTTTTTACCTTTTTGCTTCGCTTAATTAATTTGGATGGAAAACAACTATACCACTTAATTTAATTATCCATTTATGAGATTAATATTAACATGAACTAGTTAATATGATATGATGATGGGTGACCTAAGAAAGCATGGTGTGTGGATGGGTTGGATGTTATGGGGGTTCCGCTTGCTTTAGATCTAAGGACTGGTTCATGAGAGAATAAGCCTGGACTATAGTGCCAACACGAGGCCAAGTATGGGTGCGGCGTAGCTGGTTAATTAGGGCTTTACAAGTGCTATTTTGACCATTAAGGACGCTCAGGGAAGGAGTAGTCGGATTGGGTTTGTTGATTATTGGTGGGACTACCCTGGGATCCGAATGGCTCAAGAGGGGGCCCTTGGTTGAAGATGTGCTCAGTTGGAGGCATCGCCACCGGTGAAACCACAGTGGGGTCTAAATAGGCTAGTACTTCCTTTGTAAAGGCTATTTGTGATCTCTTGGCCATACACCAAAGGAAGTGTAATTGACATAAGCGAGGTTCTTTAGTCACCGACGGGTGATGAAATCACAAACACGTGGATAAAGTGGTACAAACTCTACAGAGTCTAATAAAACTATCATGACAGTCGTGCTCTCAGTTATGAGCACCTAGAAAACTTCCATTATTAGAGGGAACTTGGTATTGGGATGGTATTTGGGATGGTTGGTTGGTAATGGTTATGGTTAATAATATGATTATGGCTGGTTATGAATTAAATTCTGATATTGATTATGGTTATTGGTAATGAGAAATCTAGAATATGGATGATGGTAATGAGTATGGACAGGTATTATGATGATTATATGGCTTATGATTTTTTAATTCACATAAATATAATATACTGCTTTTCAAATGTTTTGATGTACTTTTCAGCACTTGGCCATTATATTATTCGTCATTTGTATCAGCTACATGTCATAATTTCCACACTTGCTGAGTACGACATGTACTCACCCTTGCAATCAACCCTCACAGTTGAAGGTCAGGATTATGAATATAACGATGATAATGCGGAGTTCTAGGCCGTGCCTGCCGTCAGCTTTGCCTGTGGTGTTGATTGGAGCTGCGCTACCTCTTTTGCTTAGTTTGCTAGTTGCTTATTTAGTTATTTCCGCTGCATTAGTTGAAACTTGTCATTAATATTCATTAGTGCTTGTATTCAAGGATAATATGGTTGTGTAATAAAAGTATTCAATTAATCTTGTTATGTGGTAATTTTCTGTATACTCTTTTGTGAATGCACTCGTGTATGTGTGTTGAACATCCTAGGCACACATATGCGTTCACTTTGTTCATTTTCGGAACCGGGTGTCACATTGATCTTCCTGATTTTGATCTTGTGCATGAGCTCCCCCTTGATCATTGCTTCCTTGTTGAGGTTCATCTTGTGCACTTGGGTCTTATTGTTGCTCTTGAGGTAGAATATCACCAAGTGCCATTATCCTCAACGCTTCACATGGGGCTTCTTCTTGATCTAGCACACACTTATCAACTTGCTCCACTTGGGAGCTGTTAGTTTCATCGAACACTATGTCACGTGCTACTTCAACAAGGCCAGAGACTTTGTTGAAGACACGATAAGCGTAGGCATTTGAATCATAGCTGAGCAAGAACCCTTCATCAGATTTCAAAGCAAACTTTGAAGTCCTCGGTATCTTGCAAAGAATAAAACATTTGGAACCAAATACTTTAAAATATGAAACATTTGGTTTGTTACTGGTAAGAAGCTCATATGGCATTTTCTTCAAGAGTCGGTGAAGATACAAACGATTTGTAGCATGACAAGCGGTGTTCACCGCTTCAGCCAAAAACTGGTTCGATGTCTTGTATTCATCCAGCATTGTCCTTGCCATTTCAATTAGTGCTCTGTTTTTCCTTTCGGCCACTTCGTTTTGTTGAGGGGAGTAGGGTGTCGAAAATTCGTGCTTTATTCCTCCTTCATGAAGGTACTCCTCAACTTGTGTATTCTTGAATTCTGTCCTGTGGTCACTTCTAATGTTCTTCACAGTTGAGGAGAATTCGTTCTGAGCTCTTTTCAGGAATTTCTTGAGAATTCCCAAAATTTCTGATTTACCATACAAGAAAAATACCCAGGTAAATCATGAAAAATCAACAACAATGACTAAACCATATTTGTTACCGCTGATGCTTATATAAGCAATTGGACCGAAAAGGTCCATGTGAAGGAGCTACAGCGGTCTTGTAGTAGTCATCAAGTTCTTGGTAGAGTGCGGTGCTCCAACTTGTTTTCCTGCCTGGCAAGCGCGACATGGCCTTTCTTTCTTAAAAAAACAACATACTTTAAACCTCGGATGTGCACCTTTTAGATGTTTCTGCAGATTTCTCATCCCAACATGGGCTAGCCATCTATTCCACAGCCATCCCATGTTAGTCTTAGCAACCAAGCAAGTGTTGAGTTCAACTTTATCTTTGTTGAAGTCAACAAGATAAAGCTTTCCCTTCAACATTCCCTTGAATGCAATCGAGCCATCGCTTCTTCTAAAAACGGTCATACCCTCATTAGTGAGTAAACAGTTATAATCTTTGTTGTGTAGCTGAGATATTGACAGAAGGTTATAATCTAAAGAATCTACATGTAAAACATTCGAGAGAGTATGTTGAGAAGAGATTTCAATTTTACCGCTACCAAGGACCTTTCCTTTGCTGTTGTCTTCAAAGTATATCCCTGCATTTGGATCTGCGTTGCGCTCATACTCCACGAACATGTTCCTCTCCCCGGTCATGTGATTTGTGTATCCGTTGTCTAGCACCGATTTTGAATCACCGGAGAAGTAGGCCTACAAAACAACATTATTCCTTAGTTTTAGGTACCCAAGCTTGCTTGGGTCCTCTCAGGTTAGTCACAAGAGTCTTGGGCACCCACACACAAGTTTTTGAATTCTTGTGGCGTGGCCCTGCATATTTAGCGAACACATTTCTAAATTTGTCTTTCATAAGGACATAAGAAACATCAAAAGTACGAAATAGTATTTGCAATTCAGATTCATGCGATTTTTCCATAATAAAAGTGATTTTCTTCTTAGCATGAACATTGGGGGACATGCGTTTGTTCTTGTTAAACCCAAGACCATCTTTGATGTTAGGAGGTCTAGTGACCATATATGCACTACGTGCATATTTGATCCTTGTCAAAGATGCCACTTTGGGAAGGATGCTTTGCATGAGAAGTAGAAGAATCAGATTTGACAACATTTTTCTTAATAGAGCATGTGCAGGTTGCAATTGTTGTAGAACTTACACCTTTGGAAGTTGAGCTTTTGGAGGAGGAGGAGTAACTTTGCTTGAGTGACTCAACTTGCACTTCAAGAAACTTGTTAACTTTTGACAAGTTAGCAAGTTCATCCTTGATTACAAGGTGTGAGTCTTCTAGCTTTGAGTAAGTTTCCTTACTCAAGGCTAGCTCATGCTCAAGTGACTTGCTTTTGTCTCTTTCAAGCTCAAGGAGTTTCTCAACCTCTTGATACCTCTTCCCTTCATAGATGAGCATATCTTCTTGTCAGTTGACAAGCTCCTCCTTCTCAAAGATTTCATCCGACAACATTTTCATTTTCTTTAGGCAGTTTTACTCAATATACTAAACATCTCCTCATTTTCACTAGAACTATCAAAATCATCAATAAAGGAATTTAGTGAGGGAGGAGTGAGTCGAACCTTTTTCTTGCCTTTCTTAGCCATAAGTCAAGTGTGATTGTAAGTCTCTCGTCCTCCCATGTTTGGGAAGAGTGTAGACCTCTTGGTGAGTTTCTTGATGGCAATGGTGACCATCTCCTCTTCTTCATCGGAGGAGTCATCGTTTGAGTCCCACTCCTTGCCAATATGCGCTTGATGAGCTAGTCGCCTTTTTCTGAAGATCTTCTTTTCTTGAGGCTTTGTTTACTTCTTCCTCTTATTTTCTTCATAGGTGCAGTCAACCATGAAGTGACCGTACTCGCCATAGTTATAGCAAGTGTGTCGAGCCTTGGATTTACCTTTCTCTCTGCTCTTCCCTTCATTTGAGTTGTTGTCATGTCTTCTTTTTATCATGCGCTTGAATTTCTTGATGAAGGGTACCATCTCTTCATCATCTAGGTCAGTTCTCACATCACTTGTATCTTCTTCGTCTTGAGCTTCATGAGTTTCCCTTTCTTTGGGCTTGCAAGTTGCTTTGAGAGCAACTTCCTTCTTTTTGGAGGAAGTGAGCTCAGCTAGATCTTTGACGTATTGGGCTTCCTTCTCCAACATCTCATGGTTTATGATTTTTCCCAATAGTTCATCTGGGGTCATTTTGTGAAACCTGGGGCTTTCTCGGATCATTGATCATAAGGTGATATTTCTTGGCATAAAGGCTCTAATCATCCTTTTGACCACCTCATGGTCAGTCGACTTCTTGCTTCCATAGGCACAAATCTTGTTAATAAGCGCCTTCATCCGGTTGTACATGTCTTGAGGTGATTCACCTTCCTCAATAGAAAATCTCCCAAACTCTCCTTCAAGCATCTCAATTTTGGCTTCTCGGACTGACTTATTTCCCTCATGAGCTGTTTTATGTGTATCCCAGATTTCTTTTGCGCTTTCCAATCAATCGATCTTGGTGAACTCCTCCCTTCTCAGTAATCAGATGATCACTGCAACGGCTTGTGCGTTGCAGTGGATTTCTTGTTCTTGTTATGGAGTAAGTTCTTCATTCGTATCCGAGATATCTACACCTGTGCACACAATATGCCAAAGACTTGGGTTCAAAGAGATTAGATGCATCTTCATATTGTATTTCCACATGGTGTAGTCATTTTTGTTGAACTGCGGAGGATTTTCCATGGGAATAGAAAGATAATGATTATTAGAATTAAAACGATTGTAATTGTAAGGATATCGGGAGTACTCAGTGACGACCACTCCACGTCATCTTCTTGTCTTCTTTTCCCTTTTGTGTCAGAAGTTTCTTCCTCAAAAGTGCCTTCAGTTGACATACTTCTTCATAATCATGTGGATTTCCCTTAATACATCGAAGGATTTAGTATCTAGCTCTTCCTCGGTGTTGCGCACCTTTGGGATCTCGTTGTTCATCTCATAGGCTATTGATCTCTCCGAGGGATGAGTCTCGTTGATGGAGAACCTACTCTAATACCAATTGAATGTGGCCTAGTGGGGGGTGAATAGGCTTTGAAAATTTCCTGCACACTTCAGTGTATGTCTTTGTGCACGATTTTAAGCTTCCCCACGTGCTTCACATCGTCAAGCAATCAAAAGAATTCTTAGGTACTTACATGGAACTCAATAATTTGGCATTTTTCTTCCTTCTTCCTCGACTGTTAATTTGAAAGCTTTTTCGGATGCTGACTTTGGGGGTTGTAAGATTGATAAGAAAAGTACTTCGGGTGCTTGTCATTTTCTTGGTAATTCTCTTGTTGCTTCATGCTCTAGAAAACAAAACTCAGTTGCACAGTCCACAGCCGAATTTGAATATGTAGCTGCTGCTAGCGCTTGCTCAAAAATTCTTTAGATTGTTAACACACTTAAGGACTATGTGGTTGATCTAGATTGTGTTTCAATGTTTTGTGATAGCACTAGTGCCATTTGCATTGCTAAAAATCCAGTGAAACATTCGAGAACAAAGCACATTGACATTAGGTATCACTTTCTCCGTGATAATGTTGAAAAAAGAAAACATTGTGCTTCACCATGTAGATACCGAACAACAATTGGCTGTTATTTTAACAAAACCTTTGGATCTCACCCGTTTTTGTTTCATTAGCAGTGAAGTAGGGGTTATGCATCCTCATGGCTTAAATTGAGGGTGAGTTTTGAAACTTGGGAAGTCTGTGTGTGAATCTGAAATTAAAATAATACGAGCATAATATTTCATACATATATGACTTTGTGATTTGTTTTACATGTTGAAAGTTCTTACTACATTACTCGTGTTATACATTTTGTAGTTTTCACCATGTCTAGTAATCGCAATAATTACTTATACTAAATCTGGTCATGGTTGAACTTTCTTGATGTTTTGAACTTGTTGCATGCTCACAAGTGCTTTTAATCAAAAGGAATTAATCAAGTAATCAACTCACATGTTGAGCTTTTATGGTCAAAGATAAATCGAGAAAAGATCAACAGAGTATGCATGCATCGCACTTTTTCTTTTGAGATGACTTATCATTGCACTTAGATATGAACTTCAAAGAAGTTATGTATGACTAAAACCATGTCCTTAAGCTTCTGATTGACAAATGACATAGGCTTGGCTTGGTTGGTTAGAATAAGGCAGATGCAACATATAATCCATTGCAAATGTTGTATGATCAAAACTTGTGCTTAAAAGAAAAGAAAGTTGCAGCAACAAGTGTCATGCTTTCAGGTTTTGAAATACTTGAGTTTGTGAGATCATGACTTGCTTAAATTGAAAATTACACTTGATCTCTGGCATGGCTTACACTACTTTATGTATCTCATTAATGTGATAGTGTAAGTTACTTGATAGTATGACTCTGGATGAGCTTTCTTTTATGTGTATATGTTATGATATGCTCATAACGATTAAATATTCTCTTTTGTACCTTGCTGAATACATTGTCAAAGGCGGAGAAATTTATCACACATTGCACACATTGACAAGTGTTTTGGCACGATTCTTCTCAGGGGGAGAATTTTTGTATTTTTGTATTTTTGTTATTCTTCTCATTTTATTTTTTATATACAAAGGGGGAGAAATATACACAGAGGGAGAATTTTGTTTTCAAAACTTTTCATGTGAATAAACCAATGTTCGGATTCTAAGCGGTATTGCCAATGCATTCATCAAGGGGGAGATTGTGAGACCTATGTGTGTTGAATACATTGGCTATGGCGATAAAAGTTTTTGAATATCACTAAAACACTTTTTTCAACATGGTCCAACTCTAGGTCCGAGCTCCAGCAAGGTCCGACAATAGGTCTGACTTGTTTTGGGTAGCTCCGGAAAGGTCTGACGTAAGGTCCGACTGTCTAGGTCTGACTTACTTTGGCTAGGTCCGACTTGTTTTGGCTAGGTCCGACTTGCGATGGCTTGGTCCAACATGTTTTTGCTAAGCTTTAGTGCTAGGTCCGACTAGCTTTGGTTAGCTCCGGCGCTAGGTCCGACTAGCTTTGGTAAGTGTAAAACCCCACTTTTATGGCATGTGAATTCAGTCATGAGTTTTGTGATCAACTATATTAGAGATCCAATATAGTGGTATACATGAACTTTATACCATCCAAACCTTTCTTGCGCTCATGGTTAAATTTTATTAACATGAGTATTGGACATCACCACTAATTCTAGAATGATTCTATTCACCCCTCTTCAAATTTTTAGAATTATTTGGATGAAGATTATTAGGGCAATTTAAAGTGCAGTACTAATTGACCCTGCCAAAAATATTCAAATTAGAGGCTCTAAATTTTTCCTTGGCCTCCTAATATTCTCAATAGCTTGCCTGCAAAATTTCAAGATTTTAGGAACTCATTTGCTATTTCATTTGAGGCGCTTAACAAATTTGAGTCAAATTCAAATCTGAATTTAAAATTCTTTTTCAACTAATTTGAACATAAGATTGGAGTTCACCATTGGGTTCAGAATAATTCATTGACCATCTCCACAAAGTTTCATGATTTTTGGGGTTGATCTTCTATTTTTAAATGAATTATTAACTTTTGTATTGGGGGTCTGACTGACCTGTGGGCCCCACCGGTCAGCCGCTGCTAATGGGTCAGGTTGGCCGCCTGCCATCTCCGCGCCGGCGCTCGACCGCTTGACAGCGCGCGCGCATGCAGCTCCAGCGAGCTGCCTGCATGCTAGCTTGCCGCGGGCTATAAAAGGCCGCTGCCGCTCCCTTATTTCCCCTCCCCGATCAGTGGTTTTCCCCTCTCGCGAGTTAATCTCCGCCGTGCGCCATCGCCGCCGCCCACC
This sequence comes from Tuctoria greenei, assembly GCA_036927565.1. Classification (NCBI taxonomy): domain Eukaryota; kingdom Viridiplantae; phylum Streptophyta; class Magnoliopsida; order Poales; family Poaceae; genus Tuctoria; species Tuctoria greenei. The sequence continues at coordinate 166,920,351 of JAYESD010000006.1, forward strand.
TCTGCTCCGTGGTGCGCTGCCGTCTCGCGCCGTTTCAAGCCATGACTCCAACAGCTTAAAGGTGCGCCTAGACGAGCTCTAACTCTCGGTGCAAACCTTTTCCTTTTTCGTTGAGAATTGAAAAAGTTATCGATCTTCTTTCTTCCGGCTGAAGTGAATGAACTCGCTCGTTTTTCGTTTAAATTCCGTTTCTACAAGTAATCATTCTATGCAATTGCTTAGGGATAGTTTCTATAGGACCTAGCGCTCCTACCTGAGCAAAAAACCCTAAAAGTTATCGAGCAACGACCGAGGAAATCAAGTTTTGCTCGCCGCCGGTGAGGAAACCTCGGTTCACCGTCGAGCTCATATTTCTGGTGGTTTTCTCCTCTTCCACGTCCATTTCCTTGATCGGCATCGTCCCAAGAGTGTTTTGAGGAAGATCCCGAGTGGTTTGAGCTACTCTGGAGCAAGTTCCACGTTGCCCGAGTGCTCGCCGCCGCCGCCGCCGTCGCACGGCCATTTCCGGCCAGTTGCTGGTCCCACCGACCTCACCGTCGTGCTCAGCGACCCCAAAAACCCCCAGGCGGTGAGTTTGAGCGAGTTTGGCCCGTCGGTTTAGCCGGCGGCGAGCTCGCCGGTGAGTCACTGCCGCGAGTGCCGCCTCGCGCGGGCACTGGCCCGAGGTAGAAGACGACTCGTAGGGTCCCACCTACCAGCGACTGCGAGATCACGGCGCAGCTGGGATCCCGTGCGGCTGCACGCGAATAGGTCTTTGGACCACGTTGTTGCATTGACCAGAGCGTGCCACGTGGCCCATGGGACCCGCCGATTGAAAATTTGAATTCTGGCGCCAATGGGTTATTAAAATAATTCCAGAAAATTATTCAAACTTCTAAATTGAATAGCTCTCTGTAGACTACTTCAAAAATCTTCAAACAAATTTGGTTTGAAACCCCTTGAGCTCTAGCTTCTGTCAATGCCAATTAGGTTCTGTGAAACTCAAAGCTAAATTCTGTAGAAAATAATCTTTCCAAATGCGAATGCAATTTTTCCAGACAAGATATCCACTTGAAAAATTCCCAATATTTACATAAAATTTAGTGACCCATTCTTGACCAACAGAAAATTTTTGGGAGCCATTGCACCTGTTTAAACCTCTGTATCGTTCAATTTCCTCTTTCAGTTATTGATTTTTTTCAGATGTTCAGTTGCTTTAGTATGTCCCAAATTTAAACTGAACCTTCCTTTAGTCATACGCTAGCTCCTGTAAAGATCTTGGATTTAATTAACCTACTATCCTAGTCCTAATTCAGTTACAAACTAAATATTGAATTAGTGGCTAGAAATTCAATTATAAAGTAAATCCAAAAATTCTTGCCAACTTAGAAATACAATTACTCCTTCCCCAAAGATTAGAAAATTATGAAACAAATTTTGCTACAACCAGAACCACTAACTCTATCATGATTATCAACTGGCAGCTATGTTCAAGCTACAGTTTCTTCTTTAAAATTCTTGGAAGTTATTGCTTGCCATAATTTTAGAGACAACACTATACTTTGATCATCTCCTGTTCTTTGCAAGAGCCTTGATCATATTTCCTAGTATCTACCCTAAAAGTTCCAAAGCCAATTAAGGTCCCTATCATCTAATGATCACCATGGGTTAAAAATTTTGGTCTCGTTGATGATTATTTTTCAAAGTCATTCATATACCTATTATATGCATATCGTATAGTGACCGAAGTCGAGGAGGAGCCAGAAGTCTTGGAAGAGCATATTCCAAATTTTAACTCAGACTCTGACCTGCAACAAGGCAAGCCCCTGTTTGCATTTAAGAGCTTTTCCAATTTTTCCAGTTTTATTCACTTACGTCTTCATTTGATATTGTGCATTATGTATAAGGTGTTTGATACTCCACTTGCATGGCCAAAAATCCCAGGAATTTGTTGGAACGAGCTACAATTTGACCTGTAGTATCTGCCTTGCTAATGCATAGGAAATCCTGTAGAAGTCGAGTAGTTGGAATCTACTCGCGAGAGATGTAGGACATATCTCACAGGATTGTTTAGATACAAAATGGAAGAATATAATGAAATGGAGGCCGGGCAGGGAATGGATAGTAAGCGGAGAGAAGTGAGTCTCGGTCGCGTAGCCCTGCCTGTGTTGATTAAGGCCCGCTTCGTGTGTGGCCCCGCTGAACAAGCTTGACTTGTACCGACAATATAATGGACATATGGAATCCAATAAACTGATGTAACTTGATAACTGGGGTGTCGAGGCCCATTAACTCACCATCGATAGGGGTGGGCTGAGGACAGTAAGGTGTAAATCGGTCGACGAACACATGAGTTGTTCCGTGCAGAGACCTTCTGTTCGCGGAGGTGAGACAGGCTCAGCGTTCGGGTTTCTTGTGAAAGGTGGCCATATACGCCTAGTACTGAAGTGTTATGTAGGTACAGATGTGCTCGCTGACACTTCAGAACAACGTATGTGTCGTGTTGTACGGGTGTGTCCTGATTGCAATCAATGTCCCTCGCAGTAATAGAGTACCACTTGTTCACTGTGTCGTGACGTAGTAAATACTAAAGAAGCCAGAAAATCACATTGCATTGAATTATAATTACTTTGCAACCTTGTATGATTTAGAGATAGTATAATTAAAAGTTTACAGTTTCACCATACTTTAGCTGTAATAGCATTATGTGCTTTGGGTATGTCATATCATCTGTAAAGCGTTTCTTGTTTCATTGTGGAGCCCATGATGTGCCGTGCCTAGAGAATGTCATTTGCTACATAAAACTTGATTATAAGGATCCACTTGTAGGCGAGTCATTTATGCTTCACCTCAGCTATGTTTAGTGTCTCCTTTGCATATGTCTAGTGAGACGGGTTAGTCTTGCTGAGCCTTATGCTCACGTTTGCAGTTAACGAGTTTTTGCAGGTTATACCGTTGATTAAGGGTTTGATGATGAGGTTGCACCCCCTCCAGGGTGTACAGACGAGTGGGAACCCTGCACGCCGCCATAATTGAGTGCTGCTAGTGCGAAGTATCCAAGGCTTGGATAACTTTGCTTTTGCATAGCTAGTGCTGAGAGCGTAGCGATGATATATATATATATATATATATATATATATATATATATTCATTCCTTACGCTAGTATTGTAAAAACTTCCGATGTAAGATAAATAAGAGACTTCGTCTTGTACTTATTCAGGTTCTATTCATGTATAACTGTTGGGTGTCGCATCGCACGACACCACCCAATGAGATCCTCAGATGTCGGGATTCTGGTCCCCACAGACATGGTATCAGAGCATCATTGGGAACAGTGTACTTGAAAAGAACATATTTTCAAAAATTAGGACTTGAGTGAGGAATTAGTTATATGCCTTTATAAGAAGTATTATTAGTATAAGGTATAAAGGTGGTAAACTAACTATGTGTTATTATATTCTGTAACGACGCCCTGACGTCAGGTAAGAGGTAAGGTACGCCACCGAGAGCGGATCAATCTCGGTAAGCCCAGCATACGAGGAGTGGTATGTGAAATTGTCGTGGCTTGGCACGGGAAGTTAATAGGAGGCTCTGAAGCTTTCAATGTTTCTGAGAACCTATGACACGCGGTACCCCAGCGTGCTTCAAAGTTAGTGGGAGCCCCCGTCGGGTGGTGTATAACTCGATAGTATGTCTCTCTAGAACTATCCATGTTCTATGGGAGCATGCGAAACACGTATGCCCGAGCGTGTATAAGCCGGAACATACGGGAGTCTTTGCTGTACAGACGTATTTACAGCCATGTACCTCGAGACATGACCTCGCTCGAGGGCGACTCACACCAGAGTCGTATGCATTTATTTTCATATATATTATTGTGACTGACTGTCGTGTATCCCCGTGCCGCTCTTGAGGTGTGAATGTGTGAAAGGGGATTGTTTGTCTTTTGCAGCATTAACTACGGTAGAGGACCGTGTAGAAGCCGTTTGCGAGAGAACGATATAAGAACCACCTATAGACGTAACTGGAAATACCGGATAGAATTTTCCTCGGTGAGCTACGTAGTACCGTCAGTATCAAACATAATACTAGACCATCCCCAACGACAGAATGGATGCATAATGTTTTGGAAAGTCCAAATATCAGATGCTGGTAGGTTTGGACTCCGAAATGAGGTTCCGGCTCGATAGAGTAGATAGAATCAGGATTCTTGATTTCTGGCAGAAGTTGGCTCGACTTTGCTGGGTTGTAATCTTGGTTATTTAATAGATAGTATAGGGGTGTCATATATGGATGGAAAGGTCGTGAAGATCTCTACAACTTTTCTGTTGACCATAAAGACAGAAAAGCTTGATAATCAGTTGAAATCTGGGGTGTATTGTAACTGCTCCAGATGACCTTTCCATTGTACCAGTCTCTGCATTTTTGCCATAACTTGCTGTAGAAAAATCCACTACCTTGTTGGGATACATGTGTGGAAAGGTTAGGAGGATTTTTACAAGTTTGTTATGGGAGGTTTTTCCTGATTTGGGTTGGAGTTAAACCAAATTGGGAAGTCAATACAGTGAGCTGCAGGACGGCTGGTGCAAACCAGTCAGCTCAACTGTTAAGTATGGATAGTTATAGCTCTTAATCCAGAATAGTGACATGGTCACATATATACATTTCTGGAAATCTTAGGAAGTCCTCTATCAACTTTATTTGTCACTCCTGACCTAAATATGGGTGTAGCTGTGCCTAATTCCAATTGTTGCAAACTTGGTTCTTGCAGTCCAGAACTTGGAACAGTTTGCACAGGGTTGTGAATTTGTGCGCGATACCTGTATAACAAAAATTTTTAGGATGGCACTCTTTTATTTCTGGATTTTTAACGCGATGTTATACAATGTTTATTTGTCATTACCTCGTTATCTTATCATGATAAACCTGTATAGAATGTGGAAGTAAGCCCATATACAGGAGAGGTTCTGTCAAAATTTCCATAAAAATTGAGTCAATTTAAAACCTGTATATATTCCTCATATTAGTTCGCCTAGAGCTCTATGAGTACAATCTGGAAAGGTTTTGAAGTGTACTACAACTTTTGTATTCAACTTATTTTTTAATTCTGACATTTCTTGTACGAAACTTTTGGGTTAATACAGGAAGGTCAGTTGAACCAGAACTGTGATCATTTCCAGTTTGCAGATTTGCATGAATCAATTGATTATAGATAATTTCTTTTGTCCAACATTATCATTGATTGAGTTGAATACTTATACAGTGTATTGACATCCGAGTATGTTTGTCCACAGATGGCAGCACCAAGAATTCAGTTGCCTAATGGATAGGTGTTTTCAACGTGCACCGGGCAAGCCTGTTTCCCGGACGTGTTTGTTAGGTTGCTTCGCCAGTTTGGCTACCAGGTGTTGCCTAGCTATTGGGGCAAGAAGTTCCAAGAAAACGGTATGTGGAGTTGCACCATCTACGTTGATGTACCTGCTGGTCCACCGCACCTTGGGTGGGCTCCATACTCCATCAAGATCAAAGGGTTGATATTAGAGGAAACATGGAGCTACGCCGCAAGCATTGCCATAGGGAGGTTTTGCAAACTTCATTACCGTAATCTGGTGGGTACTCCATATGAGTTCTTTCCAGTTAACGGCAGGGCTTCTGAGGCCTGGGCAACCCGCTTGCTTGCAGAGGTGGGCGAGCACGGTGAAACATCCGCAACAGCCTTAGCGGTGTACGCATACGCATCACATCGTGAGAAGGGAAATCAAAGGGCATGCATAAAAGAATTGACGGACAATCTGAAGCAAGCCATGATTCGAGCGAATCACTTTGAGAGGCCAAATGACAGACTCAACCATCATTTGAACCTCAGGGAGAATCAATGGCATGACGCTGTTATGTATTTAGCCGCATCTCGCTAGGAGACTCTAGAGATGGAAATTGACTTGGAGGCGAGCCTACTCTATGGGCACCAGCGGGACACCCAGTTGGACGCGGTAACTGCAGATTGGGATCAGTCTAGAGTGGAGGCTTAGAGCTGGAAGACCAGCCGTGAGCAGGCTCAACAGGAGAATGAGGCCTGGGGGATGTTTATGGTACAGACGGATTGGCAAACTATGATTGCCAAAAGGACGTCACTTTTCAACGAGGCATCATCTTCTGCTCCAGCACCCATACCAGTGGTGCCTAATCCTGAGGATGACGATGAGGAAGAAGATCCTCAGGAGATCGAGTTTTATGAGTAGAGGGCTATGTTGATATACTTATAGGGCTATGTTGATATACTTATCACTTTAGGGCGAGTGTAATAATGAGCAGTAAACACCACGTGTGTTGTGTGAATTTATGAGTCTTGTTCTAAATAGTAGCGAGGTCTGTGTACGATGACATGGACATGACGACTTGTGGTGCCCAAGCATAGATGAGACGACTTCTTTAAATGAAGTCTGACTATTTTTGGAGTTCTATTGTAAACTTGGGCCCAAGATAATATAGATTGTATAAAGTTTGTGCTTTATCAATATATGTGAATGTTATGCATCATCTATTGATACCTATCGCATTACTATTTATATGGAAGGATGAACTTAAGGCAGTGAGACTTATGGTGTGAATCGTTGTATTGTAGCATGGTGCGTACACGTGCAGCCCCAGAAGTGGGAGGCTCAAGTGGAGGGCAGGGGGATGACACACCACCCCCGGGGCAGAGTACGCCTCAAACGCAACCACCTCCACCACCTCCGCCCACACTTCCGAGGAGCCTCGTGGAGGTTCTCGCTGCAGTACTCGGCTCGCGCGACGAGCAAACCGAGCTATTGCGGACTCTGGTGCAGCACTCGTCCCGTCAAGGGGGACGACAGAATGATGGACCGCGTCCGCAATATCAGAGTTCCTACTCTGATTTCTCATCGACACATCCACCGGTCTTCAGAGAGGCCGATGAACCGTTGGATGCGGATAATTGGCTCCGCACCATTGAAGGAAAGTTCAGCTTACTCGAGGTAACCGAACAGCAGAAGGCGCTGTTTGTAGCGAAGCAACTGCAGGGGTCTGCCAGTGCATGGCGGGCCAATTACCTTGCCGCACGCCCCGCAGGCCATGTCGTAAGCTGGGCCGAATTCCGGGAGGCGTTCCGCGCCTACCACATCCCTCCCGGGATTATGAGAAGGAAGCTTCAAGAGTTCTTGGAGCTAAAGCAGGGAGGAAGGAGTGCATACGAGTACTCCAAGCATTCAACCACTTGGCCCAATACGCTCAGGACCAAGTGAATACCGAAGATCGGAAGCGCGAATGCTTCTACCGGGGTTTGAACCCCAAGATGAAGGACAAGCTTGTCCTGTTCAACCGCGGCAGCTTCAACGACATCGTCAATGCCACTATCATGCACGAGGATGCTACGCGCGAGCTGTCCTCAGACAAAAAGAAGAGGAGTGCTCCGCAGGGCAGCGGAGGTGGTGCTCCTCATAAGTACCGTATGGTGTACCGATCACCATCCGGCCAGAGGTGGCAACCGCCATCACGACCACCAGTGTTCAGTGGTCGCCAGTTTAGCAACTCCGGATTCCGACCGCAGCAACAACAGGGGATGATCCTACGTGCACTTCCACCTCCACCACGTGCACCGAGATTCCGTCCTCCCATTCATACTGGCCAAACCCCGTACACGTGTTTCACGTGTGGGCGCACGGGGCACTTCGCCAAGGACTGCCCTCAGAATCGACAAGGCGGCGGGCAATCATCCTACCAGGGGCCCAACCAACCCCGCAACCAGCCCAAGAAGCCAGCCACCAGAACCGGCAACGTCCACCACCTCACCATTGAGGACGTTCCGGAAGGCGCACCTGTGCTCACGGGTACGTTCTCTATCTTCAGTCATCCCGTAGTCATACTCTTTGACTCCGGAGCTTCACACAATGTCATTTCTAAATCTTTTGTCATTAAAAGTCAATTGCCTGTTATATCCACCAAAACTCCATATGAGATTAGCACTCCAGCCGGGAAAACAGTAACAAATGAATTGGTTCCTGGGATACCAATAAACCTAGATGGAACCATATATCTTACTTCACTTCTGATATTAGAGACTCAAAAGCCAGATATCATCTTAGGAGTGGCATGGTTGCAATACCATGGTGCTATTCTTGATATCGTTCCTCGAAAGATTTATCTAAACTCTCCACTCCATCAACCACAATTTCTCAATCTTGAGAACATCATTCCATTGGACCCATCTACTCACAATACCAAGGTGATGAAACTTAAGGATATTCTGGTAGTATGTGAATACCCGGTCGTGTTTCTTGAATATCTTCCTGGTATGCCCCCAGAAAGAGATATAGAGTTCAAGATTGAACTTGCACTGGGAACAATTCCAATCTCAAGACCACCCTACAAGATGGCACCCAAGGAACTTGTAGAACTTAAGGAACCGTTAACTGAACTCGAGAACAAAGGTTTCATTCATCCAAGTTCGTCACCATGGGGTTGTTCTACACTGTTCGTAGAAAAGAAGGATAAGACCTTGAGACTGTGTGTAGACTATCGTCCACTGAATGCTGTTACTATAAAGAACAAGTATCCACTACCGCGCGTTGATATTCTTTTCGATCAATTGGTGGGTGCTAAGGTATTTTCGAAGATGGATCTTCGTTCTGGTTATCATCAGATTAGGATCCGACCAAAAGATATACCAAAGACAGCCTTCTCAACAAGGTATGGACTGTATGAGAACCTTGTTATGTCCTTCGGATTGACCAACGCACCGGCTCATTTCATGTATCTCATGAACTCGGCGTTTATGCCCGAATTGGACAAGTTTGTCATGGTTTTCATTGACGACATACTTGTGTATTCAAAATCCGAAGAAGAACATGCTCAACACTTGCGTATCGTGCTTCAACGATTATGGGACCATCAACTATATGCTAAGTTCAGCAAGTGTGAATTCTGGATCAGCCAAGTGCCATTTTTAGGGCACATCATATCAGCAGAAGGGATTGCAGTTGATCCCAGCAAGATCAAGCAAGTCCTCAAATAGGAGTCTCCAAAGTCTGTGCATGAAGTCCGAAGTTTCCTGGGTTTAGCAGGATATTACCGGAGGTTTACACCCAATTTCTCCAACATAGCAAAACCAATGACCGAACACCTGAAGAAAGGGCAGAAGTATGTATGGACTGAGACATGTGAGGCAGGTTTCCAAGAATTGGTGAAACACCTTACAACGGCACCAGTTTTAGCCCAACCGAACACAACCAAATCATTTGATGTCTATTGTGATGCATCAGGAATTGGTTTGGGATGTGTGTTGATGCAAGATAGATGGGTGATCGCTTATGGATCACGGCAGCTTCGGAACCATGAGCAGCACTACCCGGCTCATGATATTGAGCTCGCTGCTGTGGTATTGGCATTGAAGATGTGGAGGCATTACTTACTGGGTAATCTAGTACACCTCTACACTGATCACAAGAGCTTGAAATACATTTTCACCCAGAAGGATTTGAATATGCGACAACGGAGATGGTTAGAGTTGATCAAGGACTATGAGATTGAGATTCACTACCATCCAGGCAAAGCGAATGTAGTCGCAGATGCTCTAAGCTGCAAGTCCCATGTCAACAATCTTTCCATTACCTCCATGGAAGAAGAAGAAGAACCGAGTCTCTACTTGGTTCCATATGGGGCACTCTACAATCTCGCTCTTATTCCTACCATCACGGAGGATATTGTAGCAGCTCAGAAGGAAGACAAAGGAATGTCACACATTCAGCAAAGAATGGAAAAGGGGGAAATGAAATGTTTCCGATGTAACAATGAAGGCACCCTCTGGTTTAACAACCATATAGTGGTACCACGAGATATGGAGCTTAGAAAGAAGATACTGGACGAAGCTCATTCGTCCAACTATTCCATTCATCTAGGAAGCAACAAGATGTACCAAGATTTGAAAAAGAAATTCTGGTGGACGCGGATGAAGAGGGAAGTAGCTAAATACGTATCCGAGTGTGATACGTGCCGGCGAGTGAAGGCCGACCATATGAAGCCAGCCGGACAGCTTCAACCCTTGAGCATACCGGCATTGAAATGGGAGGATATCATCATGGATTTCATTGTGGGTTTACCTCTCACTCTCTGAAAACACGATTCAATCTGGGTGATAGTTGACCGACTGTTTAAGACGGCGCATTTCATTCCCGTCAATACCAACTATCATTCATCAAGATACGCAAAGTTATATATTGCCAGAATCGTATGCCTCCACGGAGTACACTGCACCATCATCTCCGATCGTGGAGATGTATTTGTTTCGCGATTCTGGGAGCATCTCGACGATGCGCTAGGAACCAAGTTGATTCGGAGCTCGGCTTATCATCCTCAGAGCGATGGTCAGACCGAACGAGTGAATCAAGTACTAGAAGACATGCTTCGCGCCTGTGTCATCCACCATGGTAGGAATTGGGATGATCATCTACCATTGGCGGAATTTTTGTACAACAACGGGTACCAGCCAAGCATCCAGAGGGCGCCATATGAAGCTCTTTATGGCCGAAAGTGTCGCACACCCTTGAACTAGTGTGAATCTGGTGAACGAGTGGTATATGGCATCGACTTAATAAAAGAAGCCGAAGAGCAAGTTTGCACTATTCAAGCGAATCTCAAAGCTGCTCAGTCTCGTCGGAAGAGCTATGCGGACAAACGACGTCGACCACTTCACTTCAACGTGGGGGATCCCGTCTATCTTCGTGTGTCTCCGATGAAAGGGGTTCATCAGTTTGGAGTAAAAGGGAAGCTAGCTCCATGTTTTGTTGGGCCATTCGCAGTCCTAGAACAATGCGGACCTGTTGCATATAAATTGGAGTTACCGTCGTCACTTTCTGGGGTTCACAATGTACTCCACATTTCCCATTTACGGAAGTGTCTTAAAACTCTCGCTGATGTCTGTATAGAAGATTTGGAAGCTCTCAAACCAGATCTCACTTATTCCGAGCATCCAACTCAGATCGTCGATGAGAAGACTCGCACCACAAGAAGCCACACCTTGCGTTTCTACAAGGTCTTGTGGAGCAACCACAGTGCTGAAGAAGCCACGTGGGAAAGCGAGGGGTATCTTAGAACGAACTATCCGGACTTGTTAGCGGCATATGTTCGTTAGATCTTTTCCTTTTGCATCCTTTTGTAATCTCGGGATGAGATTCTTTTAAGGGGGGAGGAATGTAAAACCCCACTTTTATGGCATGTGAATTCATTCATGAGTTTTGTGATCAACTATATTAGAGATCCAATATAGTGGTATACATGAACTTTATACCATCGAAACCTTTCTTGCACTCATGGTTAAATTTTATTAACATGAGTATTGGACATCACCACTAATTCAGAATGATTCTATTCACCCCTCTTCAAATTTTAGAATTATTTGGATGAAGATTATTAGGGCAATTTAAAGTGCAGTACTAATTGACCCTGCCAAAAATATTCAAATTAGAGGCTCTAAATTTTTCCTTGGCCTCCTAATATTCTCAATAGCTTGCCTGCAAAATTTCAAGATTTTAGGAACTCATTTGCTATTTTATTTGAGGCACTTAACAAATTTGAATCAAATTCAAACCTGAATTTAAAATTCTTTTCCAACTTATTTGAACATAAGATTGGAGTTCACCATTGGGTTCAGAATAATTCATTGACCATCTCCACAAAGTTTCATGATTTTTAGGGTTGATCTTCTATTTTTAAATGAATTATTAACTTTTGTATTGAGGGTCTGACTGACCTGTGGGCCCCATCGGTCAGCCACTGCTAATGGGTCAGGTCGGCCGCCTGCCATATCTGCACCGGCGCTCGACCGCTCGACAGCGCGCGCGCATGCAGCTCCAGCGAGCTGCCTGCGTGCTATCTTGTCGCGGGCTATAAAAGGCCGCCGCTGCTCCCGTATTTCCCCTCCCCGATCAGTGGTTTTCCCCTCTCGCGACTTAATCTCCGCTGCGCGCCATCACCGCCGCCCACCTCTGCTCTGTGGTGCGCTGCCGTCTCGTGCCGTTTCAAGCCATGACTCCAACAGCTTAAAGGTGCGCCTAGTCGAGCTCTAACTCTCGGTGCAAACCGTTTCCTTTTTCGTTGAGAATTGAAGAAGTTATCGATCTTCTTTCTTCCGGCCGAAGTGAATGAACTCGCTCGGTTTTCGTTTAAATTCCGTTTCTACAAGTAATCATTCTATGCAATTGCTTAGGGATAGTTTCTATAGGACCTAGCGCTCCTACCTGAGCAAAAACCCCTAAAAGTTATCGAGCAACGGCCGAGGAAATCGAGTTTTGCTCGCCGCCGGTGAGGAAACCTCGGTTCACCATCGAGCTCATAGTTTTTGGTGGTTTTCTCCTCTTCCACATCCATTTCCTTGATCGGCATCGTCCCAGGAGTGTTTTGAGGAAGATCCCGAGTGGTTTGAGCTACTTTGGAGCAAGTTCCACGTTGCCCGAGTGCTCGCCGCCGCCGCCGCCGTCGCACGGCCATTTCCGGCGAGTTGCTGGTCCCACTGACCTCACCGTCGTGCTCAGCGACCCCAAAAACCCTCAGGCGGCATGTTTGAGCGAGTTTGGCCCGTCGGTTTAGCCGGCGGCAAGCTCGCCGGCGAGTCAGCGCCGCGGGTGCCGCCTCGCGCGGGCACTGGCCCGAGGTAGAAGACGACCCGTAGGGTCCCACCTGCCAGCGACTGGGAGATCACGGTGCGGCTGGGATCCCATGCGGCTGCGCGCGAATAGGTCTGTGGACCACGGTGTTGCATTGACCAGAGCGTGCCACGTGGACCATGGGACCCGCCGATTGAAAATTTGAATTCTGCGCCAATGGGTTCTTAAAACAATTCTAGAAAATTATTCAAACTTCTAAATTGAATATCTCTCTGTAGACTACTTCCAAAATCTTCAAACAAATTTTGTTTGAAAGCTCTTGAGCTCTAGTTTCTGTGAATGCCAATTAGGTTCTGTGAAACTCAAAGTTAAATGCTGTAGAAAATAATCTTTCCAAATGCAAATGCAATTTTTCCAGACGAGATAGCCACTGGAAAAATCCCCAAAATTTACATAAAATTTAGTGTCCTATTCTTGACGCCCAGAAAATAATTGGGAGCCATTGCACCTGTTTAAACCTCTGTATGGTTCAATTTCCTTTTTCAGTTATTGAATTTTTTCAGATGTTCAGTAGCTTTAGTATGTCCCAAGTTTAAACTGAACCTTCCTTTAGTCATACACTAGCTCCTGTAAAAATCTTGGATTTAATTAACCTACTATCCTAGTCCTAATTCAGTTACAAACTCAATATTGAATTAATGGCTAGAAATTATATTATAAAGTAAATCCAGAAATTCTTGCCAACTTAGAAATACAATTACTCCTTCCCCAAAGCTTAGAAAATTATGAAACAAATTTTGCTAGAACCAAAACCACTTCCTCTATCATGATTCTCAACTGGCAGCTATGTTCAAGCTTCAGTTTCTTCTTTAAAATTCTTGGAAGTTATTGCTTGCCATAATTTTAGAGACAACACTATATATTGATCATCTCCTGTTCTTTGCAAGAGCCTTGATCATCTTTCCTAGTATCTACCCTAAAAGTTACAAAGCCAATTAAGGTCCCTATCATCTAATGATCACCATGGGTTAAAAATTTTGGTCTCGATGATGATTATTTTTCAAAGTCATTTATATACCTATTATATGCATATCGTATAGTGACCGAAGTCGAGGAGGAGCCAGAAGTCTTGGAAGAGCATCTTCCAAATTTTAACTCAGACTCTGACCTGCAACAAGGCAAGCCCCGGTTTGCATTTAAGAGCTTTTCCAAGTTTTCTAGTATTATTCACTTACGTCTTCAGTTGATATTGTGCATTACGTATAAGGTGTTTGATACTCCACTTGCATGGCCAAAAATCCCAGGAATTGGTTGGAACGAGCTACAATTTGACCTGTAGTAACTGCCTTGCTAATGCACAGGAAATCCGGTAGAAGTCGAGTAGTTGGAATCTACTCGCGAGAGATGTAGGACATATCTCACGGGATTGGTTAGATACAAAATGGCAGAATATAATGAAATGGAGACGGGGCAGGGAATGGATAGGAAGCGGCGAGAAGTGAGTCTCGGTCGCGTAGCCCTGCCTGTGTCGATTAAGGCCCGCTTCATGTGCGGCCCCGCTGAACAAGCTTGACTTGTACTGACAACATAATGGACATATGGAATCCAATAAACTGATGTAACTTGACAACTAGGGTGTCGAGGCCCATTAACTCACCATCGATAGGGGTGGGCTGAGGACAGTAAGGTGTAAATCGGTCGGCGGACACATGAGGCGTTCCGTGCGGAGACCTTCTGTTCGCGTAGGTGAGACGGGCTCGGCGTACGGGTTTCTTGTGAAAGGTGGCCATATACGTCTAGTACTGAAGTTTTATGTAGGTACGAGTGTGCTTGCTGACACTTTCGAACGACGTATGTGTCGTGTTCTATGGGTGTGTCCTGATTGCAATCACTGTCCCTCACAGTAATAGAGTACCACTTGTTCACTGTATCGTGACATAGTAAATACTAAAGAAGCCAGAAAATCACATTGCATTGAATTATAATTACTTTGCAACCTTGTATGATTTAGAGATAGTATAATTAAAAGTTTACAGTTTCCCCATACTTTAGCTGTAATAGCATTATGTGCTTTGGGCATGTCATATCATCGGTAAAGCATTTCTTGTTTGATTGTGGAGCCCATGATGTGTCGTGCCTGGAGAATGTCATTTGCTACATAAAACTTGGTTATAAGGATCCACTTGTAGGCGAGTCATTTATGCTTCACCTCACCTATGTTTAGTGTCTCCTTTGCATATGTCTTGTGAGACGGGTTAGTCTTGCTGAGCCTTATGCTCACGTTTGCAGTTAACGAGTTTTTGCAGGTTATACTGTTGATGAATGGTTTGATGATGAGGCTGCACCCCCTCCAGGGTGTACAGCCGAGTGGGAACCTTGCACGCCGCCATAATTGAGTGCTGCTAGGGCAAAGTATCCAAGGCATGGATAACTTTGCTTTTGCATAGCTAGTGCTGAGAGCGTAGCTATGATATATATATATTTTTTCTTTCCTTACGCTAGTATTGTAAAAACTTCCGCTGTAAGATAAATAAGAGACTTAGTCTTGTACTTATTCAGGTTCTATTCATGTATTACTGTTGGGTGTCGCATCGCACGACACCACCCAATGAGATCCTCGGATGTCGGGATTCTGGTCCCCACAGTAAGCTTTGGCGCTAGGTCTGACTAGCTTTGGTAAGCTCTGACACTAGGTCCTAGTAGCCTACATAAGCTCCGTTTCAAGATCCGGTTAGCTTTGGCAAGGTCCGGTGCTAGTCCGCAATGGTTCTGCTTTTAACTTGCAATATTTTGAACTTGTTTTACATCTATAGAAAGTTTTGTTAGTATTTTTTTGGTATGTTTTTGGTGTGTTTCGGTGGTTATGGCTGATATCGTTTTTCTATGGTTTGCAACATGCTTATGTGAAGTGCTCACATAAGGTGTTGTTATTTCGGAACTAACGTGAGTCAAGTCGAGGACTTGTCCTCGGAAGTATTGGTTGTTTATTCATGTGTAGGTGTTGCTTGAGGTCAAGACATGGATGGTGACGGGATCCATTGAACTAGTCTTAGGGAGAAGATGAGGTTCAACAACCAAGTTTGCGAGGAATTGTGGTTGAGTTGATCGGGAGGTCGCACATCAAGATTGAATCAAGAACAATGCATATGACGATATCGTGGACGTCATTGGAAGGTGTTTGCATGTGTGCAAGGAGTGCATGAACGTGGCTTCATGATTTGAGGCGTGATGAAGAGATGTGGACGTAAAAAATTGGTGAGAAAGGTCCAACCAACTAGGTTATGGACTCAGGCTACGGCTGAGTCGGGTTTGACTCAAATATCGAAAGATTTGAGTTGGTTACGATAGGATTTCATGTTGGTCACAAATTTGCGTTGTTTTAGGAATGTGGGATACATTCCTAAGGTGTTTGGATGTCTTAAGACTGCTTCTATCTGCGTATGGAGGAGTCTTCAGTAGTTGTGGAAAGTTTCGGTTGAATCTGAGTAGGATTTGAGTCCTAGTTTGAGTTGAGTTGGCCTTCAGGCTGGTTATAAAAGCAAGAGAGGCCAGATCTCGTGGTGCACAACTTTGGGGCTGTTACTCGTGTGGTTTGATCAATAAAATTTGTAGTTTAAAGGAACTTTTGTGCCTTGTTCATCTGACTTGTTTTCATCAAGTCTTTCTCGTCGAGTTTCTGCACAACACTACCTTGCTTTGGTAGTTTTATCATAACTAGAGTTTTACAGATGATTGAACAAAGGTAAATCTGTTCTACCTGAGAAAAATTAGATCTACAACACTACAATGAAACGCGTGTAGATCTAAAACCACAAATAAAATGGTAGTCAAGTTTTGAAGAGAACCCTAAAATGATCACGTCAATTGTCGATCGTAACATGAGTTTTTCTCGATGGTTTTTCGTGATTCTTGTTGTCCTGTCTTCATGACTTGATTCTCCACAATCTATACTGATTGTATCACAATTTATCACGTTTAGATTAGTCGCACACATGATTTCTTTAACAGATCAATTTTCTGTCGAGGGGTTTTCATTGCTTCCACTAAAAAAGTTTTAATCTACCATTCACCCCCCTGGTAGCTTCACACGTGCTCTTCGATCCTACACATGTATCTCATGAACAAGGTTTTCATGGAGTATTTGCATAAGTTTGTGGTAGTGTTCATCAATGACATCGCGACCTACTCGAAGAATGAAGAGGAGCACG
The DNA here is from genome assembly GCA_036927565.1 of Tuctoria greenei. Classification (NCBI taxonomy): domain Eukaryota; kingdom Viridiplantae; phylum Streptophyta; class Magnoliopsida; order Poales; family Poaceae; genus Tuctoria; species Tuctoria greenei. The sequence goes on from JAYESD010000006.1 coordinate 166,937,156, forward strand.
AAGAGCGTCTAAGGTTGATGTTGCAGAAATTGCGAGAGCACCAGTTGTATGCCAAGTTCAACAAGTGCCTATTTGAGGGAGATATCATTCCTAGGCCATATCATATCTAGAGGAGGAGTGTCAATCAACCCAGGAATGGTTAGAGATGTGCTAAAGTGGGAACCGCCGCAGATTGTGAAGGAAATAAGGAGTTTTCTTGGAGTGGATGGATACTATCATCGGTTCATTAAGGATTTTTCCAAGATAGCAAAGCCCATGGCTGAATAGTTAATGAAGGAAAAGCTTTTCAAGTGGACTCAAGCTTGTCAACACAGTTTTGAGGAGCTAAAGAAGAGCTTAACAACAGCACCTGTGTTGTTATTGCCAGATGTGAGCAAGAGTTTTGATATTTATTGCAATGCTTCAAGGCAAGGACTTTGTTATGTATTGATGCAACAAGTGCGACTAGTAGCCTATGCATCTAGGCGATTGAAGAAACATGAGAATAATTATCCTACGCATGAGCTCGAACTTGCAGCCGTAGTACATGTGTTGAAGATTTGGAGACATTACGTTCTTGACCATAGATGTGAGATTTATACGGATCATAAGAGTCTCAAGTACATATTCACGCAAACGAATCTGAATTCAAGGAAGCAAAGATGGTTGGAAATTATTAAAGATTATGATGTGGGAATCAACTACCACCCAGGTAAAGCCAACATAGTGGCTGATGCTTTGAGCCGAAAGGGAGCAAGCCACTAGATCACAGTTCGGGAATTGCTGTCCGAGCTATGCAAGGAGTTTGAACGATTAAACCTTGGATTTGTGAATGAGATAGGAGTAATGGAGCTAAATCCGACCGTGGAATACGAAATAGGAGAAGGTCAAACAAAGGATGAGGAAATCCAAGAAATCAAGGAAAGAATCTTGGAAGGGAGAGAATTCAGATTTGATGAGGACAACCATGGTACTCTATGGCTTGGAAAGTAGATTGTTGTGCCTAATAATAAGAGTCTCCGATAGTTGATATTTTAAGAGGCACATGACTCGCTTTACTCCATCCATCCTGGTTGTACGAAAATGTATAAAGACCTGAAGACACGCTATCGGTGGGATGGTATGAGAAAGGGACATAGCTGAATATGTCGCACTTTGTGATGTGTGCCAACGAGTAGAAGCTGGACATCAAAGGCCCGCTGGATTATTACAGCCATTGAAGATTCCGGAATGGAAGTGAGAAGAAATCGGTATGGATTTCATAGTTGGTTTGCCTCGCACTTGAACAGGTTATGATTCAATATGGGTTATTGTGGATCGATTGACGAAATCAGCGCATCTCATTCCTGTCAAGACTACCTATAGTAAAGCAAAGTTGGCATAATTTTATATGAGAAGGATAGTGTGTTTATACGGAGTGCCTAAGAAGATAGTGTCCAATAGAGGTTCTCAATTTACCTCTAGGTTCTGGAAGAAGCTGCACGAATTAATGGGAACTCAATTGAAATTCTGTTCTACCTATCACCCTCGGACGGATGGACAAATGGAAAGAACAAATCAAATTTTGGAAGATATTCTAAGAGCTAGTGTGCTAATGTATGGAGGAAGATGGGACAAGAGTTTTCCATATGCTGAATTTTCCTACAACAACAGTTATCAATCAAGTTTGAAGATGTCACCATAAGAAGCATTGTATGGGAGAAGGTGTAGGGCACCCTCGTTTTGGAATGAAACAGGGGAGACTCAAGTGTTTGGACCTGACATGATCCAGGATGCCGAAAAGCAAGTTCAAACAATCTGCAGAAATTTGAGGGCTGCTCAGTCAACACAAAAGTGTTATGCAGATAATAGACGAAGAAGCCTATCTTTTGAGGTGAAAGACTTCTTATATCTCAAAGTGTCACCCATGTGACGTCACGAGTGATTTAATGTCAAAGGAAAGGTGGCACCTCCCTATATTGACCCATTCAAGATTTGTGACAAACGGGAAGAAGTAGCATATAAGTTGAAGATGCCGGCACATCTTTCTGATGTTCATGATGTGTTTCATGTTTCTCAGCTCAAGAAGTGCTTGAGGGTTCCGGAAGAGCGAGTGCCAATGGAAGAATTGGATCTTGAGGAAGATTTGACCAATGTTGAGCAACTTGTCAAAATTTTGGACACCAAGGAAAGGGTCATGAGGAACAAGGTGATTCGATGGTGCAAAGTGCAATGGATGCAAGATACAGAATCAGAAGCAACTATGGAGCAAGAAGATGATCTCAAGATGGAATTTTCCTATCTTTTTCCTTCCACGTCGAATCTCGAGGGCGAGATTCATTTTAAGGGGGGTAGGTTTTGTAACACCCTCATTTTCATGCATAATGCATTGCATACATCCTCATGCATGTTTAACATTAAGCAACTAAAGAAGGAACAATATTAAAATGAAATTAGGCTTAATCAGGGACATAAGTCTGTTAGGGTACGGACTTGTCCGACCTGAAATCCGGATTAGTCCGGTGTCCCTATTCTCTTTTAGAAAATTTAGTTTCTTCAGAACCCGGACTTGTCCGTCACATTGCAGGACTAGTCCGTTATTGGTTCTGATGTTTTTCCGGACTTGGTCGATTTCGAGTAGACTAGTCTGATTATGTCTAAATTTCAGTCCGTTTCTAATCACCTCAAACTTGTCTAGCCAAGTACACTGGACTTGTCCGAAAATGTTTATGTTCCACAACGAACTTGTTCGGTCCCCCATGCGGACTAGTCTGGCCTACTGAATTCAACTCGGACACTAATATTCTTCCACAATTGGTTATTGGGTAATTGTCTTAATTGGGCCTAAGGACTTCATGGCCAACCTCAGATGAGCCCAAGGGGACCCTACCTCGGCTCCTACTCGCCCCCCCCACCAAAATCCACTTGGAATTCACCCCAAAGCCCTACCTCTCCACCCCTATATAAACAACCCAATACCCTCACATCTCCAACGAAAACCCTTGTGCCGACGTCAAGAAGGAGCCCAAGAGCAAGGAGAAGAGGCAGAAGGCTCAATCCAAATCGATCTTCGTCAACTTTTCGACAATTGACGATCTTCATCACCAAACCTTCATCAAATCATCTTCACCAACCCTAGACGTCAAGATTCAAGTGTTACACCCAATCTTCGACCCTTGGATCTCTAGACATGTGGTACACCATCTATATTGAAGTTCCCCGAGAATTTAACCTTAAAACCCTGCTAATCAGAAAACCCTAACTCTGTAGTTCTTTATATGGCGGACTAGTCTGGCCCCTATACCGGACTTGTCCGGTGTCTGAATCTCTTAAGTGATGAATTAGTTCCAAATTGACTCAAATCAATTCCAAACCTGTTCAAACTTGTTAGAAACCATTATAACTAGTTTGTAAACATTAATAACAACTCATTAACAAGTTTTACTTCACAATTGCATTAATCATGCATATCATGGCATATTGAGTAATATATGAGCATTATTTGATTGTAATTGTTGTTTTGCATGGTTGCCGCGCGACATAGAAGGTCTCGTTGTAGAGAGTGCTTTCGAGGACCTGCAGAACTAGAACTTTGAAACCTTTGATCCAAACCAAGCTCAAGAGCAAGGCAAGTGTCCTTGATCATTTTGATCTAGGTTTTTAAATGTTTTGTTTGAAAAATTGCATGCTTGTTTCAAATTAATGGGAAAACACAATTGTAGGAGTTTACTAGTTTTGTATGACCACCCTTGTCACTTGAACACTATGTAGAGAGTCGAGAAGGGTATTTTACACTTTTACTTCGCATTACTCAATTGGGTTTGGAAACAACTCATACTACTTAATTATGAAATATTGAACATGAGAAAGATGAGAATTGATAATATTGACCCTTTAGCAACATGGTGTATAGGGATCTAAGCAAGCCCGTCATGTGGAATGGGATGGACTGTTTTGGTGAGTTTGCTTGCTTTAGATCTAAAGATCGGTTCGTGGAGCGACCATCCTAGATTTATAATGCAACCATAGGGCCATGTATGGGTACAACTTAGCTGACTAATTAGTGTTTTGCCAGTACTATTTGAACCATTAAGAATGCCCAGGGAAGGGTTAGTTGGATGGGTTTCTAGAGATTGGTGGGACTACCCTGGGATCCGAAAGGCTCAGGGGGGGGCCCTTGGTTGGATGTGCTCAGTTAGAGACATCACCACCGGTAAAACCTCAGTGGGGTCTAAGTATGCTAGTAATCACTTTGTAAAGGCTATTTTGTGAACTCTTGGCCACACACCTAAGGAAGTGTGAGACGGCATAATTGAGATTTTATAGTCATCAAAAGGTGATGAAATCACAGACTTGTGGGTAAAGTGGTACAACTTCTGCAGAGTGTGTTGAAAACTATCATGATAGACGTTCTCTCGGACATGAGCAACCTGGACCCTCACATGATTAGAGTTTGGACTTGAACATGGTTTAATGGCTGGAATTGGATTGGGAATTGGTATTGGTTTAATTAATTGGCTTTAGTATATGGAATTGATGAAAATGAGACATATGAGCAGTTATGAGTTGATTATGGATTATTTATGCTAGTGTTGGTTATTTGAGTTGAAATTAATGTTGTCTGGGTTATTTTGGAAGGACCTCACTTAATGTAATATAATTTCTTTTTCAACTATTTTGAATGTACTTTTATGCAATTAGCCCATTTACTTATCATTGCTTGTTTAAGCTACATGTCATACTTTTCCACACTTGCTGAGTACGACATGTGCTCACCCTTACTATTCCCCCAACAAATTCAGACACATGCGACAATGTGGAGTATCAAGAGGTTTTTTAGGAGTCTAAGCACACGTGTTACCATCAAGCTTGCCTGTGGAGTTTGGAGTCATTAGTGTTTATTGTTTTCCGCTGCATTTGTTTAGAGCTTGTATTCGAGACTATTTGGTTTGTAATAAGTTACTATTATTAGTATATTATTCGAGACATGGTTATAATTTGTTTATCGTTTGTGAAACACTTGTGTATGTGTGTTAAAATCCTGGGCACACATATGCATTACGCTTTGTTCATTTTCGGATTCGGGTGTCACAAAGAGATCACCAAATAGCCTTTACAAAGGGACTACCAGCATATTCAAACCCACTAATGTTTTAGCAGTGGTGATGCCTCCAACTGAGCACATCCAACCAAGGGCCAACTCTTGTGCCATTTGGATCCCAGGGCAATCCCACCACTATTGCAAACCCAACCGACTCCATTCTTCGTTCGCCCAAATGATCCGAACATTGCTGGCAATACACCTAATTAATTGGATAAGCTGCACCCATACTTGGGCCTGTGGTGGCACTATAAAACTTGGGTTGTCGCTCCATGAACTGGTCCTTAGATCTAAAGCAAGCAAACCACCATATCATCCAACCCAGTCCACAATCCATGCTTGCTTAGATCTTCCAAGTCCCATGTTACCAATTAACCACATTCATCAATTCTCATCATCTATAAATGCATTAATTCATAATTAAGCCATTTGGTTGTTTTCCTATCCCAATTAATTAGAGATAAGCAAAAAGGTAGAATACACTTCCCGACTCCCTACAATGTAATCCAAGCGACAAGGATGGTCAAACAAGACTAGTAAACACCTATCATGGGTTTCCCATCAATTTGAAACAAGCATGTAGTTTTACAAACAAAACATTTAGAAACAGTATCAAAATGATCAAGGACACTTGCCTTGCTCTTGGGATTGGTTAGGATCATAAACTTCAAAGTTTCGGTGCTGGAGGTCCTCAACAGCACCCTCTAGAGCAAAACCTTCTATTTCACGCAACAAACATACAAAATAAGTATTATAATCAATAAATGCTCATATATTACTCAATATGTCATGACATGCGTGAATGATGCAATTATGTTGTAATGCATGTTATCAAGTCGCTAGCATTGCTTACTAACTACTTACAATTAAGTTTTACATGTTTTAACAAGTTCTAAGTCATTTTGGGAGAATATTAAGGAAGTTCCAGAATTGAAGAATCGGACTAGTCCACACCTAGGTCAGAAATGTCCGTTCTGGACAAGAAAGGAAATCATACTAGTTCGCACTGGACTGGACAAGTTCGTTTGGGCTAGGGTTTTGGTGAATTATCAACTAAAGCATAGTTCGAGTTAATATGGAACTATAGTTTATGCAAAAAAGATGGATCTAAGGTACTTACCGCAAATTCTAGGGGTCAAGGGTTGAGGATTCGACGAAACACAAGAACTTGACGTCTAGATTGACAAAGACAGAGAATTGACGAAGAAAGATGTTGATGTCAAAGAGTTGATGATGAAAATTGTAGAAGAGTCGATGTCTTTGTCGATCCTCCTTCTCCCTTCTCCTCCTCTTCCTCTTCCTTCTACTCCCTCCAAGGGCGGTGGCTACGAAGAGAGCAAGCACTGGGATTCATCTAATGTGGCAAAGGGGTAAAGGGTGGGTTGTGGGGTGTTTACATAGGGTAGAGGTGGTAGGGTTTTGGCGGAATTCGAGTATAAGGTGGTGGAGGCCTTGGTGGGGGTCCCACATGGGCTCCACAGGGGTTGGGCATGATGTTCTTGGGCCCACTTAATGAAATTACCCAATAACTTGTCGTGGAAGAAAAATGGAATCCGAGTAGGGCACACTAGACTAGTACGAAGGGAGTCTGGACAAGTCCGATATGGAACAGAAACAGACAGGTCTGGTGGAAGTCTAGACAAGTCCGATCGGTTATTAAAAGCAAAATGGACAAGTCAAGTATGGGGCCAGACAAGTCCGGATGTTTATCAAATTTCCAAAAACCAGACCAAACTTGAGGAAATACCTAACAACTCTGGAAGTTGCCAGTTACGAATATCAGACTAGTTCGTACATGATAATGGACAAGTTTGGAAGACAACATAAATTTTTTCGAACTAAGCTGCATCAAATATCAGACAAATCTAGAAAACAACAGGGAGTAGATCGGACTAGTTTGGGGTCCAATCCGGACAAGTCCGCACTGATACATACTTTTAATTATTGTTTTGGTTCTAATTCAATTCAAAGTAGTTCTTTTTTGTGTTGCTTAATATTAAACATGTATAAGAATGAATGCAATTCATGATGGATGAATATGAGGGTGCTAGAACTACCTCAATTTGTCCATCTATTTGTGGGTGACATGTAGTTAAAAACAGCAACTTGGTTCCCAATTTATACCACAAAGTTCTCCAAAAATGACTTAAAAATTTTGCATCACGATTTGAAACAATAGTGTTTGGGACACTATGTAAGCGAACAATTTCCGTCATAAACAAATAAGCTATGTGTGAAGCATTATCATTCTTATAACAAGGTATAAAGTGTGTCATTTTGGAGAAATGATCAACAACTACAAAAATATTATCCCTCCCCCTCTTAGTCCTAGGCAATCCCAAAACAAAGTCCATAATAATATCCTCCCAAGGTACACTAGGAACACGAAGAGGCATATAAAGAACATGTGGGTTAACGTGAGACATAGCTTTATTGCAAGTAGTGCATCGTGACACATAGCACTCGATATCATGCCTCATGTTCTTCCAAAAGAAGTGTGTGGTCAGCACATCGTCAGTTTTCTTCACTCCAAAATGTCCTATCAAACCTCCTCCATGTGCTTCCTGCTAAAGTAATAGACGAACGGAGCTAGCTAGAATGCATTGCTTGTTAGCACCATAGAGGAGACCCTCTCACAGTACATATTTATTCAAAGTTCTTCCTTCTCTGCAATTTTCAAAAGCATCTTTGAAGTCCAAATCAGTAGCATATAATTCTTTTATTGTTTCCAAACAAAAAATTTTATGATCAAGTTAGGACAGCATAGTATAACGTCTAGATAATGCATCGGCAGTGACATTTTTCTTCCCTTTCTTATGCTTTATGATATATGGAAAAGACTCTATGAACTCAATCCATTTAGCATGTTGAGTATTCAGATTGGTTTGGCACTTGATATACTTCAAAGATTCATGAGCGGAATGTATGACAAACTCCTTAGACCAAAGATAATGTTGCCAAGTTTATAAAACTCACAGTAAGACATACGATTCCTTATCATAAGTAGAATAATTCAGAGAAGGCCCATGAAGTTTTTCACAAAATAAAGCAACTGGTTTACCTTCTTGTATGATAATGCCTCCAATACCAATGTCGCTTGCATCGAATGCTAGCTCAAAGGTCCTGTCAAAATTAGGAAGTTGCAGCAATGGTGCTTTTATAAGCTTCGATTTGAGTATCAAAAGCTTGTTGCTGCTGTTCGCCCCATCCAAACAGCAGTCCCTTCTTCGTTAGCTCATGTAGAGGTGATGCAATGTGCGTGACGGTTGTTGGAGCTGGCCAGCTAGTGATCGCTTCGATTTTTGCCTCATCCATCTCAATTTCGTGCGAGGAAACGACATAACCAAGAAACAAGACTCGATTGGTGCAAAAGACACACTTTTTGAGGTTAACAAACAAGCATGCATCTCTCTTAACAGCAAAAATAGCACGTAAGTGATCAAGATTTTTGTCATATGACTTGCTGTAAATAAGAATATCATCAAAGTAAACCACCACAAATTTTTCAATGAAAGCATGTAAAACCTCATTCATTAATTGCATAAAGGTGCTAGGTGCATTAGTTAAACCAAAAGGCATTACTAACCAGCCATAAAGTCCAAACTTGGTCTTAAATGAAGTTTATTATTCATCTCGTAGTGCCATTCTAATTTGGTGGTAACAACTACACAAGTCAATTTTTTGTGAAGATGATAGCACCACTCAATTAATCAAGCATGTCATCTAAGCGAGGAATAGGATAACAATATCGAATGGTGATGTTATTAATCACTTGATAATCAACACACATGCTCCAACTGCCATCTTTCTTAGAACGAAAATAACAGGAACAGAACAAGGGGTAAGGTTTCATGAATGTACCCGCGATTCAAAAGATCTTAGATCTGTCACTGAATTTCCTTAGTCTCCTCTGGATTCGCCCTGTACGCTGCACGATTTGGACAAATTGCTCCTAGAATCAAGTCAATCTTGTGTTCAATGCCTCTCATGGGTGGTAAACCAGGGGCAATCTTGAAGGCAAAAACACCTTCAAACTCCTGCAAAAGGTTAGCAACATCAGGGGGCAATGTAATAAACAATTCATGAATTAAAAACATGGCTTCTTTGCATACTAAAGCATATGACATCCCCTTAGCATCGAATAAATCAGCAAGGTCAGATTTAGTTGCGAGCAACGAAGGTGATTTTAACTTGATGACTTGCTGTTTTTTATATTCTAGTTTTATTGCTTTGCCATCATGAATTTTATTCTTCTCAAAATGCACAATTCACTACTACAAAAAGCATTTTTACAGGCGCCTCAAATTTTCAAACACAGGAGGTCCTTAAAAATATGCGACTGTGATGACGAATGATGTAATAACTGCCTGTGATGACAGAACAACACAGTCGGATTTTAAAGAACAACCGTCTGGGTAAATACACGATCTTCACAAACGGTTCTTAATTAAGAACCGTCTGTAATGCAATGAACTTCATAGGTGGATTTTAAGAAACAACCGTCTGGGTAAATACATGATCTTCATAGGCGGTTCTTCATTAGGAACCGTCTATAATGCAATGAACTTCACATGCGGATTTTAAGAAACAACCGCCTAGGTAAATACATGATCTTCACAGACGGTTCTTAATTAATAACCGTCTGTAATGCAATGAACTTCACAGACGGATTTTAAGAAACAACTGCCTGGGTAAATACATGATCTTCGTTGGCGGTTCTTAATTAATAACCGCCTGTAATGCAATGAACTTCATTGACGATTCTTGGTTAACAACGGCCTGAGAAGATCATGTATTTTAAGTGGCGGTCATTGTTTAAGAACCGTATGTAGTTGTTCAATTATCAGGAGTGGCTTTCATTGAAATTACAGGGATGTAGTTGCAATTATCACAACCGTATGTAGTCGTGCAGGCAAAATTGTATCAGGAAAAAAACAAAGATGAGCGAATACTAGTACAGTATTGCATTCTAGGAAATGCTCGATCACCAGTGAGGCTGGCTTAATTGTGATAATACACCATTAGAGGCTTTACAATTGTTCAAAGATAATTTCTTTACACACTGAACAAAAATCATGCTACATTCATTGTAGATCGACGATGAAGCTCCCATCGATCAATCTAAATTGTACCGTCCTGCTTGCTTCCGAACACGTCTCTTATATTCCGCTGGATCCTGAAAATATTGACATTATTTAAATCAACAAATGTCGAAGGAGGAATGAATAACCTACATTGGTCACTAAGTCAAAGTGTCATCTAACCTTGATAAGTAGATTATAGCAATCATTTTCAACATCAGGCACATTGGGCTGATGCAGCAAACGCTGAACTTCAAGTAGTATAGTTTCGATTGTAAAAGCGCTGCACCACCCCTACGAAATATAATTTAAGCAATATAAGAAACCAGTTCAAATAAGTTCGACAACAATTATAAGTAATAATTACATGAACAAAATAGGTCTATCTTACAGTCTCTTGATCAAGAATCCCGATGCAGAGTGCTCCCGAATGATGGACATTTGGGTGGAAGAACCCAATTGGAAAGGCGCATCTTAGAGGCACCAAGGGATTGTCCTTAGAGAAGGAGATTGTCAGGGGGTAGTAACCATCTTCCCATTCAGTCTGCAAAAGAAGTTTATTAATAGGAGGACAATGGTTAAACTCATATTGTGCTTGTTCTTCATGACATACCCCTTCTTTACCAGGGACGATGCACTGCCACTTCAATAAATCTACCGATTCAGGCTTCGCAGAGAAACCCTACGCGGAGAAATTGAAAATACCAAAAACAAACAAGACGGAAAAACAAACTACAGTTAAGTTCATCAGTCCATTACATATACATATGTATATACAACCATGCGACCGGTGTGCCAAATGTACATACATGGAGATGGTTCTTGCGCCACGCCAAGCGCTCCTCCTTCAATCGGCTACACGCCCGAGACATCATTATCTGAAAGACCAAACTTCCAAACTTCCAAATTATTGAGTCCAAACGCATATGTACACAAATGCAAAAGAACACAATCCATATACCAACATTGTTCTAAGTTGATTTCAGAAGATACAAATATATACAATATATATCATCTCGCATTGCTATATACATTTTTTCCAACATTGACATCTTCTCGCATATAGGGTTTCAAATTCTTTTTAATGCTTCTCTCTACGCGCTTGATGTTTTCTGGTTCGGTGAAAAGGTACATCTCTCCATACTGATTATATTCCTCTTCATTATCTCCCACATTCTCAACCCCAATAATATTTTGCTTTCCAGAAACAACTACGTGCAACTTCTCAGTTTCTCGATCTTGAACATAAAAAACTTGTGCAACATTATCGCCAAGAACCCACAGGTCATCTTTGTAACCCACTTTATTCAAGTCTACCAGTGTCAGCCCGTAATTGTCCACTTTCAAACCATCAGGATGTTTGACCCATTGGCACTTAAATACGGACATTGCCATTCTTTCGCCATAATCGAGTTCCCATATTTCCTCTATGAACCCGAAGTATGTGGTCTTCTACCCTTGTGAATCATAAGCCTCAATACGAACACCACTATTTTGTGCAACACTCTTACCGTCTTTTTCTTTAGTGTAAAATGTGTAACCATTGATGTCATATACTTGCCATGATGTTACCAAAGCAGATGGGCCAGAAGCTAACTTCTTCATTGTTGCCTCTTCTATTGTGTTTCCGTATGATATATTTTTGTCCATTAACCATTCAGTGAAACATCTTTTGTGCTCTTTCATGATCCAGTCCTCTGTGCGGTCTTGGTTTTTATCACGAAGCTCAATTTGGTGTTCCTCGATGTACGGCTCAGCTATTGCAAGCTGTTGTAGTACACCAAAATGTGCACGGTGTACATTCTTGTAATCTTGAACAATAAAAGTTTTCTTACCCACTTTGCCTCTCCCACGTAGTCTACCCTCATGTACCGGTATAGGCACACCTATCGATTTTCCATCTTTGATGTAATCAGCGCAACCCTCAATCACTTCTTCAGTGGTGTATCCTTCCATAATTGAACCCTCTGGGTGAGCACGGTTCCGCGCATAACCTTTTAATACTCCTAAATATCTCTCCAACGAAAACATATGATGTAAATATAGTGGCCCCAATGCTTTTATCTGATCAACAAGATGTATGATTAGGTGTACTTGCATATCAAAAAAGGATGGTGGGAAACACATCTCAAGCTTGCACATTGTCTCGACGATGTATGTCTTCAGATAGTCTAAATCTTCACGTGCTATCACCTTTTGCGATACTGCATTGAAGAAGTAACACAAACGTGTGATGACAACTTTTATATGCTCAGGTTTGATTACTCTTATTGCAATGGCAAGGAAAACTGTCATCATCATGTGACAGTCGTGAGAATTATAACCGAATAAAGACAAGTCTTTCACCGAGACTAGTTTGCGGATATTGGATGAGAAACTTGTGGGCACTTTGATCCCACGCAAGCATTCGTAAATTGCTTTTTTCTCTTCTAGCGTCAAGTTGTAGCTGGCTGGGGGGAGGTAATGCTTCCCGTTCGCCTTTTCTACTGGATGAAGCTCTGGTCTCAAATCAAGATTTACTAGGTCCATACGTGAATTTAATCCGTCCTTTGTTTTCCTCGACATGTCCAGCAAGGTCCCAATGATGCTGTCAAATACATTCTTTGTAACGTGCAACAAATCAATACTATGGCAAAATTCCAGATTCTTCCAATATGGAAGATACTTGAAAAAAATTGATTGTTTCTTGAAAGCCATGTCAGTTGTATCATCCAAAGATGTACTTTTCTTTCTCTTAATTCCTTTACTATTTTTTCCCTTACCGAAAGCAATATGAATGTTATTGACCATTTCAAACACAAGTTTTCCACTGTAAGGTTTCGGTGCTGTATCTTTTTCGATTTTGTTATCAAATTGTTCTTTCATCTTCCTATACCTGTGTGTATCTGTCAAGAACCGTTGATGTCTCATGTACACCGTCTTTCTGGATGAAGTGAGGTATAGAAATCCAGTTCTATCCACGCACCTAACGCAACCTTTCTTCCCTTTCATTTGTCCCGATAATGTAAACAGTCTGGGATAATCATGCACGGTAATGAATATCATTGCTCTTAGCGTGAAATACTCCCGCTTGTACTCATCCCATGTACGTACCCCTTCATTCCACAATTTCGCCATATCTTCCATTAAAGCTTCCAAGAACACATCAATTCCGATGCCGGGTTGTTTCGGACCTTGGATAAGAACAGATAATAAGATATATTTCCTTTTGTGACACAACCACGTCAGTAGGTTGTACATAGTTAAGACCACGGGCCATGTGTTGTGTATGCTCCTTTTTTCACCAAACGGATTCATTCCATCTGTACCCAAGGCAAACCTCACATTTCTGATTTCCTTCGCAAATTATGGATACTAAATATCAAAATTTTTCCACTGCGTTGCATCACAAGGGTGTCATATATGTTTTTCATTCTTCTTGCGTTTCTCGGAATGCCAACGCATAAGTTCAGCCTCCCTAGGGTTTGAGAACAAACGCTTCAAGTGATCAATTACCGGAAGGTACCACATCACCAATGCAGGAATTTTTCAGACGTGAAATTTTAATTAACGATGAACACACTACACATTCATTCATTCACGCAGTTGAAGAACACACAAGATACTCATTCATTAACGATATTTAATCACACATCTCACAAAAGAACACACAAGATGCACAATATTTACACAAGAACACACAAGATACACAAGTAATATTCAATCACATAGATGAACAAACATAGATTTCATTCATTAAAAATATTTACAAAACAGAAGCAACTAAAAACAACAAAAAGAAAAACTAATTAAATCCTACTCCTACTCCTCTTCCTCCTCCTCCTCCTCATCCTCCGGCGGCGACTCTGGCACCGGTGCAACAGGAGACAGGGTCGGCTGCACCGGCGGTGCAACCCCGAGGTTGCTAGCTGTCGCCTCCACCAGCGTTCTACGGCCCTCGGGGCCAAGAACCTGGGCCATCGTCGCGAACAGAATGTCGAGACGATCAGCCACCCCCGTGAGGGCGTAGAGGTAGTGGCCCATGGTACCCATTCCAGTATACTCTGGAAGGGTACCCAACCCCAAGGCACTCATGGCACGAGACGTATTGTTGTACGCCTCTCGCGCCATGAGAAGGCGCTGCTCGGTGTTGGTCTTCTCGGGGGAGCTGCAACATAGTTTCTTGCAAGGTGGCTCCCTCGGAGGGCTTGGCGGCAGAAGGTCGGCCATAGTTGTGTTGGGTCGTCGGAGCGAGGGAAGATGAAGAAAACAAGAGGATTCAAAGTGAGCGGTGCGCTTGTGAGCGATAGCGCATCTTTAAGGCCGCGCGGAGTGGAAGATGGAGCAGTTGGTTTACCGCGCATTAAAGGTCGCGCCTCCAGGAAAATGAAGGTCGCGCGCGGTCTTTGACACGTCTTCATAGGCGGTTGGTGAGGGGTCTTTATGTAGGCGTTCATCAAATTATAATGAACACATATTAATTAAGAAGAAGTAAATATCTTCACAGGCCCATGTTTATCTCAGGGGGTTGTTACTAACCAACCGTCTGAGATAATTGTATCTTCTCAGGCGGTTGGTAAGTAAAACCCATCTGAGGTAACAATCTTCTCAGGCGGTCGGTACTTAAAATCCGCCTGAGAAAATGTGAGTCTATATATACCCCTCGGCAGCATTGGAAAAACCTAACCCGGGCGAAACACTTAGACGTCGTTAGGCTGGCAAAATTTTGTTTGCCGCCAAGTGTTCGCCCTCGTCACTTCCAGGTACGCCGCCGAGCTTCGCCCTCGTCACTTCCAGGTACACCGAGCGAAGCCATTGTCGTCGCCGCCAAGCTTCAAGGTAAACCCTAAACCCTTCAACCTTCCATCCTCCTTCGCCGTGCCGCCTCCCTCCCCGCCCTCGCTGCCGCCTTGCATATCCTTGATTAGGGTTCGGGAATTGGAAAATGGTAGGCATCCTTGGTTAGGGTTCAGTGGAATTTGAAAAACTGTCAAGTTCGGTGGCATCTTTGGTTAGGGTTCGGTGGGGCAAGATTTATGTGGATGGTTATATCATGATAAATTGGTAGTTGGTTTTGTGTGTCTGAAACTGTGAAATCAGTAGCATTTCATCTTCTGATACTTTGGAGAGATAAAACTGTCAAGTTCGAATGAATAGGAGTTACTCCCTTCGTCGTGGGTGGTTATATCACGATAAATTGGTAGTTGGTTCTGTGTGTCTGAAACTGTGAAATCAGTAGCATTTCATCTTCTGGTAGTTTGCAGAGATAATATTCTGAATAGTAGTTGTTTTTCTTCTCCTAGGATCATTAGGTTTACCAAATATATGATGAAGAAGTTCCACTTCGTTATATTCATTGGAGCAAAGCCTGTAGGATCATGTAGCAAAACTGTCAGTCTGCGCGTTCTGTCATCGCATTGTGCATGATCCTATTCTGTTTTTACACATTAGTGGTAAACATGATTCTAGACTCTAGTAACAGCAGTATATTCCCTATTTCTGTCATCGGCCTTGCATATGCCACATAATTCTCTATTAGGGGCAAGATTTAGCTATAATTGGTTAAGTTGAGCAAATTTTGCTAATTTCGGCTAAGTTACATTAGATATAGTTATACTTGACTAATTTTGACTAAGTTATGCTATATTTAGCTATATTTGGCTACTTTTGCTTAGAGTTAGCTATGCTAGACTAAGTTTGGCTAAGTTTGCTTTTATTTCTCTAAGTTAGCTTCATTTGAGCAATTGTAGCTAATCTGTGCTACCAAAGATGTCTGCACTTGTGGCTCCATCAGCTTCATTTGAGCAATTGTACCTAATCTAAGCTACCAAAGTTATGCTATATTTAGCTCTGAAGCCAAAAAAGTTGCTGGCCAACTCATTTGTGATGCCGGGAGCATCCTCACACCCATATCTAGGTACCACTAGGTGTGGCGATGGAGTCTGAGCATATGCTGCCGATCTCTATGATACAAGAATTTAGTTAGACCTATATAACTTCAAAAATGTGTTTTGGCTAAATTTACTTAATTGAGCCAAAATTGAGAATTTTTTTTTAAATATGACCAAATTTAGCTAAGTGAAGCATAATCAAGCATGTTTGACTATGCTGGTCAAGATTTAGCTATATTTGGTTAAGTTGAGCAAATTTGGCTAATTTTGGCTAAGTTACATTAGATATAGCTATACTTGACTAATTTTGACTAAGTTATGCCTTGGGTTGCCGGTGTAAAGTGAGCTTGCTAGTTGCTGCTGCTGCTATCAGTCTCTTGTAGGCACTGCATCTGCACAAGTACGCATCAGCATGTTGTTTTTCATTCAGTAGGCAGAAGAATCAGTGATAGGGAATAAGAGGAAACTTGAGAGCGGGGACGATAATGCCCTCTAAGCTAGATAGGAGCTTTGTGGGGATTTGCTTTTTGTCCCTTGCTTGATCAATTATAGGTCCGGAGCTAGGCGCCGCCTAGTAAACCTCAAGAACGTGGTCGCCACTCTAAACGAAGCTAGCCTATTTAGAATAAAAAGATAAAATTGCCATTGCTGGTGAGCAACTTTAACATGCTTGTCACCCTCGCAATGTATAGGAAACTTTTGGTCAGTCGCCTTAAACCCTAGAATGCCTTATCAAATCCTAGAATGCTTCCATATTTTTCTTCATGCAACACTTCATGTAGAGTTAATACGCCATTTATTAGATTTTTTGTCCAATTAGATCTAGCATGGAAAGCCCTAAGAAGACTGGTCCTGATAGTAACAACAAAGAAGACAATATGGAGTTTACTGACTCCAGCAGTTCAGGCTCCTATCACATTCTTTCGGATCCTTTTCTGAATATTAAAATCAAAAAGACTTCAGTGGATCTAGACCCGGAATATGATCCTGCCGATGAGGTATGAATCATGAATCTTAACTTCAGCAGTTCAAGTTAATGTTGGTTGTCAAGTATACGAAGTCTTATAATTTTTTTCTACCTAGATTAATCTCGAAGACAACGAGGTTCTCCAATGGATGAATCCTCAGCTTCACTCAAGCGGAAACGAGGGCAACGAGGTCCCAATAAGGGTCCATTGGACCGCATCATGTACATAACAAGGGTCGGTCCAGGTGGGCTTCCCCAAGAACCACTGGATTCAGTTACCAAGTAACATATTGCATGCGGTTTTCTTGTTAGGGAGGTTGTGCCGATCACAACCGAGAATTGGAGGAAATTACCTGAGCAGACCAAGAATGAGTTGTGGGAAAAGATAAAGAAACAATTCAAGTTCCTGAAAGGCACAGGAGAAGCTGTAAAGAAAGCAACATTGGTCTCTTGCGACAAGAAGTTTCGATGCTGGAAGAGTGAAATGAATGCTTATGTTAAGGCCGATAAGGTCCCTAGCCCAAGGAAGATGGGAAAAATCACACAAGCTTAGTGGAAAGAGTTTGTTCATCAAAAGAGCACACCTGATGCTAAAATCTCTAAGTGCAACTAGGTCAGAGCTTGCAAAAAAGAACAAATACCATCATCGCTTAGGGTCTGCCAGATATGGCCCCAAAGTCCAGAAATGGAATAAGATATTAGACAAAATTACCAGTAAGGGCAATCCTCACCCATTAGAAGGGTGCGATGAGCGAACTCAACACTGGGTCTTTGCTCGGTCAGGTTTGATCAACGAGGGCAAACTTGAAAAGCCCGATTCTCTAAATGAAGTAGAGGATAAAACGAAAGAAGTAATTGAAAAGCAACAGAAGGGTCTCTTCAAGCCGAAGAGGGAGAATGACCAACTTACCGCTATCTTAGGAAACCCTGAACATAGCGGACGGGTTGGAGCGGTCTCTTCTAACATGTCTTGGCTAGATGGTTTCCCCAAAGATAAAGACACATATAGAAGACATGAGAAGTTTAAGAAAACACTTGATGAAATGATTGCTCAAAAGGTCAAAGAAAATATGTAAGAAATAATGAAACAACTTAGACAATCAGGACAATTAGTGGCACCGAGTACAATGATGGTTCCGGTGCAAAAGGAGCAATTAGTATCTCCAACTGCCTACCCTAGCAGCATTGGTTCCGTACCAGGCTCAGGGTCAGCCCATAAGTTCCATGTCGATGATATTGCTAACGACAAATCTTGTCATCTTCTTGTCCCGATAGGAAGAGCAGGGAACAAAACCAAACAAGTTGCCACTGCTATGGCAAAGCCTGATCGTGACTTCAATGGGAATCCACTTCCGTTGTATTATGCTATGGTGGAAGTTCTTCAGATCATTGATAATGATTATGAAGATTATGAAATATACCACGTCACACCTGAGGGGACCGCGACTCTGGGGCAGGCTATCAACCAATTAATCCTTTGGTACCGACGCAATATCGTGTTGGACGATAAGCCAATTTCTAGCCCCGTCGCATCTCCAAATACTGCAACCCCATCTTCTAAGGCAAAAGTGCATGAAGATCCACTCCCAGTCCGGGAAGATCCACTCCCCCTATTTCTCAGCAAGGATGATATCCAAGAGCAACAAGTTGGACAACAGCTTCAAGCAGTACCAGAGCAAGCTGTTGCTAGTAAAGAGCAACCAGTTGAGCAACAGCTTGAAGTAGTACTAGAGCCAACTGCTGGGAGTAAAGAGCAATCACTTGAACAACAGGTTCCACAACAAGCTAGTGTCCAACTTCCGAAGACTACTCCTCCATCATCAGTGCCTATCAAAGTTAGCTCATACGAAATTAATAAACCTTCATCAGAAGTGTCAAAGTATTTGGAAGCTATGAAGGTAAATATTAGAAAATCGAGTGCATCTCGTTCTTCTCATGAGCCAACATTAGAAGATATCGAGGAGTGGGAAGAAGACGGTGTCATGTATAATCGGCGGACGGCTTTAGTTAAACTAGGAGTTCCAATATACAAGCTTGAGGATGTTCCTCCTAAATTTAAGAATGGAAAGCCGTTCATGACATCCGTACAACTTAGCAAACAACCCGTCCAGCTCAGAAGAATGCATGAGTGGTACATCACTGCCAGCACAAAATATGGTCTTAATTGCGTCACATTTCGTATTCCAAAAGAAGCATTCTGGAGCACTGGAGTAGATAAACGAGTCATTTTATTTGAAGAGCTGCATTCCCTTTTCCATCGGGGCATGCTCGATATCAACCTGCTACTCGTCTGGTGCTTGTAAGTGCTCTAATATTTTGTATTTGCTTTTCTTACTACACACATACGCATTTCATGAGATTATAACAATTCTGGACTTCTTCAATAGCATGCAATACATGGATAATGTAAAGTTGGAGCGCAAGACAGGTATCCTTGACCCTAGTAGGATTGCAAAGTTGCTATTCGACGTCCAGGCGAATCGAGAATCGGGACAGTACAAACACATGAAAAAAAAAGATTTTGAAAAAGCAATTGCAAAACTTAAGAAGGATAGAAAGACAGAAGTTGCAGCTTTCATAGGATAGACGATGTTTAACTTTGTCAGAGATGGCAATGACCTCGTAAAGGCTCCGTACCACTTCGAGTAAGTTTGACACATGACATTGAAATAGCAATTATTGGTAATTGTTAACACGCGTGTTTGTATGTTTGCAGTAATCACTACATAATGATCTTCATCAAGCCAATGCAGGGAATGGCAACAGTCTTGGACTCGGCCGATTACCCACCAGATCGTTACAACGATTTCCTTTCCATTTTGAAATCGTACGTTTATTCAATAATTTTAATTTACGCACATTTAGAATATGTTGACAAGTTTTATATGACATTTCTTGTATTACAACACTTGGCGGTTTTACGCGGAATATCTTTGCGGTCAGAGACCTCCTAATACGAATGTGTTGGTCATTGAAACGTATTATGCTTGTTCGAAGCAGTCTGCTGGGAGTGTCTTATGCGGGTATTATGTATGCGCGCATCTTCGGACCGCCGGCGTATATAGAGTGAATCGTGAGGATGTAAGATATCCTTAATGTCGATACCTTATTTTCTTACTTTTGTGTTTCATTTTCATTGTAACTAGCATAGTTTAATGCTTATATTCTCTGCTATTAAATATTACCAGAAACATTATTTTCATATTTTGATTCCAACTTAAAAATTCAATTGCTCATAGTAAAACTGCTCCAAAAATACCAACTAAATTCCTGTATACTCTCACTTCGAACTATACTTTGAGATTGTTCAAACCAACACATTCTAAACCTTGTTATGTGTTATATTGCAGCACACGAAGAATCTGAACGAAGAATGGCCAGTTTGTAGAAGTATTCCTGATGGAGGAGCCGACACGATTGCTTCTGAACTCTGTCGGTTCATTCGTCGTGAAATTTTGCACAAAAAAGGGAAGTTCTTTGATGAGAATTGTGCAGCAGGTGATGTACCAGAACTTTGCGACTATGCCAATAGAAACAATTATTAGTGAAAACTTGTAAACTTTGAGATGAATTGTATCTGTAACTTGTACATATGTATATTGTTTTAGTGAAATTGACTTTTGTGGTGATAATATTGTTGACTTTTGTCTTGTGATGATATTGTTGTTTTTTGTTCTGTGATTATATTGAATTGACCTGGAAATTAGAAATAACAGCAGTAGTACTGCATAGGTTATACCTTATCACAGGCGGTTATTAACCAACGGCTAGGCATGACTATGAAAAACAATTATCACAGGCGGCTAGATACAAGTAAAGAAACATCTGTGATACCTAATTTTCACAGGCGGTACTGTTATGGTAGAAACTGGCTGCGTTAAAGGGTCTTCACAGACGGCTGATGTAGGTAAACGTTCGTCTTTGATAACAGCATTATCATAGACGGTTAGTTATGCTTCAATACCCCCCTGCGAATACACATTATCATAGGCGGTTAGTTATGCTTCAATACCCGTCTGTGAAGACACATTATCATAGGCGGTTAGTTATGCTTCAATACCCATATGTGAAGACAAATTATCATAGGCGGTTAGTTATGCCTCAATACCTGTCTGTGAAGACACATTATCATAGGCGGTTAGTTATGCTTCAATACCTGTCTATGAAGACACATTATCATAGGCGGTTAGTTATGCTTCAATACCCGCCTGTGATAAGACATTTATCACAGGCTGTTATATATGCTGCACGACCTGCCTGTGATAAAGTATCTTCACAGGCGGCTAGCCTATGTAAAGAACCGTCTATGATAATGTGTCTTCACAGGCAACTAGCCTAAGTAAAGAACCGCCTATGATAATATGTCTTCACAGGCAGTATCACTTCTCCGCCTGTGAAATTGCGGATTATCACATACTCTTCATTTCAGGCGGTTTTAAAAGCCGTTTGTGATAATAGGTTTGGAGCCTCCTGTGATGAGGCTTATTGTAGCAGTGATTTCAGTAGGAGTCATGGGAAGCAAAGTGATTTTCTTTCCTTTATACATGAGAGTATATTTATTTGCTCTACCATGATGAATAGCATTCGTATCAAATTCCCAAGGACGACTCAATAAGAGAGAACAATCATCCATAGGAATGACATCAAATAAGCAAAATCATTGTAAAACCAATTGAAAAATATATTCTTGCTGTTTGTGTTACCCGAACTTTACCGCTGTGGTTGAACCATTGAATGTGGTACGGATGAGGTTGTGCTTTTGCTGTCAAACCAAGTTTCTTGACGACGTCTGTGTTCACCATGTTATTGCAGCTACCTCCATCAATCATGGTGTGTACAAGACAGTCCTTGATGACGAGAAACATGTGGAAGAGGTTGTGTCATCATAGCTTGTCATCGGCCTCCACTTTGGAGGTCAAAGAATGTTGCATAATGATGCTCCTATAGTTCTTCGTCGCTGCTGTACCAAGTACCTCATCATCGGGGTGTTTGACATTTGAATCTACAATGTTAGTAGCAAGAGAATATTCATCTTCAACATCCAAAGTACTATCATACCTGCCATAGTTGTGTGCTATGTATGCTCGTTTGCTCGGACATTCTCTCGTCATGTGACCAAGTCCCTAGCAGCGGTGACACTTAATGTTGAAAGTACGACTCGTAGAAGGAGTGGGTGACGAATGCTTTAATGATGTTGTCTTGCTGCCCTCCGGCACGCGAGAAGGTGTAGTAGCAGGTGTAGTTCATTGGCCGCCATTAGTTGGTGTAGTCGCAGCACGAAAAAGTTAAGACGTTGCTGTTTTGGATGGTGTAAATGTCGAATGTGGCGTGAAGTTGCTCCTCGTGCATTTTTGCTGTTGTGGGAAACCCTGCAATTGTTTTTCTGCCAACATAGCAAGCTGAAATAATCTGTTAACGGTATCATATTCCTTGTAATCAGCATTGTCCTGAGTTTTACACCTTGACCCTCCATAAAAACGAGCTATTTTATCATACATGTCCCCTACTACCCCACAACACAACATACCCTTTTGTAACTCTTGATAATACTCCTCTATGAACATGTCACCTTGATCTAAGCGCTGCAATTTTTTGCAAAGGTCTCGCTAAAAAGAAGTAACAAATCGAACACTAGTGGCTTAACAAATCGAACACTAGTGGCTTAACAAATCTTTTCATCTATCCTATGTTGGAGGATCAGTTCTAGTTTTAACAAGTTCATTCCACCATATGATAGCAAAGTTCTTAAACTCACTAGTGGCTTGACGAACTCTATGTTGTTCAGAAACAAGATGGGCACTAAATTTTTGCTCTACTGTAATCTCCCAATCAAGATAAGCCTCGACATCATAAGCACCAGAAAAAAATGGTATAGTAAATTTCACTCTAGCAAAAGGATCATTAGGAGGATGATTACAATTGTTATAATGATTATTTCCTCTCATACCTCAACGATAAAGTGGAAGTCGTGGCTGATTGTTGTAACTTCCGTATCATCATAAGCATTATCTTCATGTCTTTCAATGAGAGGCAACCGAGCCTCGAGAGTATTCATCCGAAGAGCAAGGTCATCAAGTTGCCGAGTCATGTTTGCCAATGACTCCTCCGTTGATGCGTTGTTTTTGGTGAACATATCTTTCATCGCCTTCATCATATCACGTAACTCAGCATGTTGAACACATTCGACATCATTGTTTTCTCCAGCCATTGTTAGTAAGAAACAAAAGACAATAAAAATATGTTATCCCTATCAACTACTATGATAATGTGAAAGATGGAAGAAAACAATCTCTCTCGCTCAAGCGTCTTACCACACTCTTACAAGTGTTCTTACCGACACAGCAGGTGGTGTGGACAGTGAGATGAACCAATGAAGTGTGGAGTGATTGCAGAGGTACCTGTTCTGCTCAGCTTGGATGTCACAATATGGTGGATAATGAGCAGAAATTGTTAACAGCTAAACAAAGTTGAATAAGTATTCAATGTAGGAAACTGTTGCTGGTCAACCAAGTGCTCTAGAGCCTAGCACGACACAAGGAAGTAGCAAGGAAAAAAAAAGACAGAATGATATAACCAACAATCATAGCACAAGTGGTATAGGCCAATTGCTTCAATATGTGTGATTTTCACTATTTTTTTTTCTTTTTTGTAATATTTTTTAATATTGTTTTCTTTACTCATAAGCATGAAAATAGGAAGCACACAAATTTGCAGCTCAATTGGATGTAATATGTGGCCTATAGAAAATCAAGAATATTCTTTAAAACTCGTGCTGAAACTTCAGAGGCCAGATAGCCCATCTTCCGAGGGGAATTAGGGAAATCTTATTTCGCCGAAAGTGGCGAAGCTGCAAAAAATCAGATGCAAAATTTCTCGTTGATCAATTTAAAAAAAAATTGCCCGATTTTGACTCCGTATAAGAAAGTTATGGCCGTATGAAGATAGACTGTCCGAGATATGGTTTTTGGATGTTGATTCCAACTCGGTTTGAGAATAGATCTCACTATCAGATATGAAAACGACTGAAACTATGCACGGTGACTAATGAGATGGTGTGTGATGCTTCAAGGATGACTGGCACAAAGATTTCTCAACTAATCTAGGACTAGCGACGTGGGAGTTCCCGCAAGACGACTAGCTAGAGCAAACTGATGAATGTGGTGGATTAGTTTATTGTTTAGGGATTGTTGAATAGGTGTCGAACAGAAAGAAAACAAGGACAAAACACAATAACTAGAACAAAAACACAAAGATAAACAAAAACAAGACTCGTGCACATGAATGCAAACTCAACAATGCAATCTGAAAAACAAAACAGCAGGCACTATAGACTAAGAAGCAGCAAAAATGATTTTTTTGTTGCTTTTCTGTAGACACTAGTACGAAACAAAACTAACCTAATATAAGAAAAACAAAGATATCGCACGAGCAACCTAGAACTCTGATACCAATTGATGAGTAGTTTAGGATTGATCTTCCGAAAGGTAAGCCGATTGGGGCGGAGAACTCGACATTGCTGATCCACGACACTCGAGCAATTTGAATACCTCTACAATCACTACACCGCTGCTCCATTGCTTATCAACCGTGCTGCACACGCTTAACCTCGCTAAGAAGGCTAATCCCGGTAAGTGCAATCGAGAACACAAGCAAGAACGTAGAAGACATGATCTGAAATCACGAAGTTGGAGTATCACAAACCGTAGAACAACAATATTATGAATCTAAGCAAAACCCATCGAATATGGCCAGCGTCTGTAGTATTTGAAGGCTAGGGTTTGGCCAAAACACTCTTAGACGCGTCCCTGATGGACTCGTACGGGATACAAGGCCCAAAGGCTCGATACAGTGGCACAACACCGAATAGAAATCTAAACTCGACGTGTTTCGATGATTCCCAATGACACCAGAGGAATTTTGAGATGGATCTAGAGCCATTGGAAATTTTATCTTCTCCTCTTTCCGTGCATATGTGGAACGTTGAAAACGGAGTCCTTATGCATCCTAGGCGTCCATTTTAAAGTGGAATGCTCTTGGATTCCGAATTGAACTCGAGTTCGAGTTGTAAACTAATTCCATCCACTTGTGGACGTCCCAGCTGGTTCTCCATGTTCCCAAGGTCTCCTCTTACTTGTTGATCTTGCTCATGGTTTCTAATAACAATTAAATCATTATATAGCAATCAATTCTCAAATTCACATAGGTAGGGAGTTAGGAACGAGTTCACCTTCTGGTTTAGTAACTGCTCCCGTGCTCTTGTTATTGGTCCTTGTAGTTCAATGTGCGTGTCTTCTGTTGTGATGTCTTCATCATCGGCCGACCTGATCCTGGTGCCCCCTCGACTGTGCTTTCTTTGGATGACTGATTTGTCGGTCCTGGTTCTGACCTCGCGTAAATTGACGATGGATTCCTCAGATATGTTTGGGAATGGGTTTATGGATCAATGTGATGTCACATGTCGTCGCGGAATTGGTCAGAATATCACTTTTTAGGATTACTCTTCACAGTTCTCCTCATCCCAACGGTAAAATATATGCATGCACTATTTATCTAACTACAAGTGAAATTATGTCAAATGTGAGAGTGATATGTGTAAGAAATATTTATTCTTTCACATAATTGAGTTATATTGACGGTCAAAATTGGTATATAATGACCGTCAATAACTATCGTCATCATCGCTTCCTCTCGTGTGGTCGTGCCTAATTCAGTAAAAAAAGGAGAGAAAATGGATCTTTTGCTCAGATTCAGACACGGAAGCCGCCTATATCTGAACAGCCGCTCACTTGCTTTGGTCATCGTTGCTTCATCCCCCAGCGCTGCATATTCTCGTCAAAGCATTGTTGATGCCCTACTGCACCGGAGGCGTCGGAGAACTTGCCACTGACGAGAACTTGTCTCACCCAATGTCTCTTCTCCTTCACCTGCTGGAGACAGGTGTGGGTCTGGGCTCGGAGAAGTCGGTGGGAGCCGGAGGCATTGACATCACCCGAAGAAGTCGGCGGTGGCTGGAGGCATTGGCATCACTTACAGGAGTTCGCGGTGGCCGAAGGCGCTGGCATCGACCGAAGGCGTCGACAGTAGGAGCGGGGGGCGGAGGTGTCGGCGACACAGGAGGGGGCCAGAGGCATGGTCCATGGTGGGGGCCGAGGCTTAGGCAGCGGAGGCCAAGGCAACGGTGGGGGCGGATTGGGGTCGGGTCCATCAGAGCAATCGGGTGCATCTCTAGGGTTGAGGTTATATGACTCCGATGGGCTGGGTTGTGTTTTTTTTTTGGTCAAAAAAATTTTACGGACACCCGCGAGTGAAGAAATAAACCCGCAATCGCATCAGCAAAACATCGGGTCAGAGACAGGTCAAACCCGTGGATGGAAGTTATCACCGAGTCTGTGGGTTGAATTGCCATTTTAAGTACAAACATCGGTGATGTCTGTGGACGTGGATTTTTATGATATGCTTTGTTAACATCAGCGGTCCGTGACTCGTTTATTCTTTTTTTCATCGACGGCCTTTGCTCACATCAACGGTCCATCACTGACATATTCTATTTTTAGGGACGGGCACTAACATCAGCATTCCGTCATTAGAAATCTGTGAAGCATTTGTGCCTGCAGCTCATCACCCTGCTCAAGCATCCGGTCAATAGAAATCTGGGACACATTTTTTACCTGTAGCCTATCACCCTGTCTCAAAGATCCAAATATATCTCAACGATATAAATCCCATTATCTAGAAAATCTCAACCATATAAATACGTAACCTTGCCTCACCCCTTTCTCATTTCTCCACGCTAGCCACCCTCTCCTCTCTCTCTATCTGTCATCCCCTCCTCCGTCTTTTGATATAGACAGGCGGTGCCGGGTCATTCCTGACATATGTTAATCGTCTGTTTTTTTCCTTTTTTCTCTCTAGTGCCTTTTTAGTGATGGACATTCGCCTGTCACCGTTATTGTTCCAATTTCCTGTGTTGAAAATAAGTGCACGCGGTGTGCCCTAGGCTTATTTTGTAGCAGTGTATAATCTACAGTCCTAGATTATGTTAATCTTATAAGCTGTTTTAATATAGATTTTGTCAGTTTATAGAATCTAAGAGTATCACCGATAAGCGGGATATCTATATGTATTTTTGCTTATCTTAAGCTTCGTCCAGTGTGTTCTGTTACCGACTGGTATTCCTCGAAATACGTATCTACCCATCATCGTTATTAGAGATGGAAATGGGTATTCATTACGCGCATACCCGCGGATATCAGACCCGACTGGTACGGATTTGGATGGGATTTTGTACCTGCAGATGCGGGTAAAGGATAAAATCCAATGGATAATCCTTATCGGGTAAGAAAATATTATATCAATATTCGCATACCCAAACCTCAATAATCACATACGATTTTCATGTAATATTATATAAATATATTTATACAATAGTTAATAAAAAACCAAATTTTTATTATCATAGGGAAAAAGAAACTATTTTTATGGGCATTGTCGGTACCCTGCGTACCAGGTACCCCCTGACACCACAAGCAAAGTCGAGGAATTCCTATGTCCAAGTGGCAAACGTTCGATGGTGACACGCATCCCGTGTAACCGGATCTACCTCATTCATTAATGTAGCTCCAGTAGAGCCACGTGTCTAGAAGAGCCGGACCTGCCTCCCTCGTTAGGATAGCTCCGGTGCTATCACGTGTCCCACAGATCCGGACCTTTCTCCCTCCTGAGGGAAGGTCCGACACTGCCACGTGTCCATTGGCACCGGACCTATCCCTCGATAGAGGGAATCTCCGGAGCTTCACTGTGTCAATACTCAGACCTACGTCAGCATCGGGAAGATAGCGGAATCTCCAACGGTGCAGACATTCAAGGGCTATCAATTAGCCGTTACAAGACCTGGTTAACACGTTATTAATGCCATATTAGTGACACACGATCATGGGATTATTAAGACTGGTAACGCTGCTGTTAAGGCACATTATCACATAATTAACTCTTCATTACACTATAGATCGTATAGGGTAGTTAATACAGCCGGGCCACTTGTCGAGCCAGGCTCAACTGCAACGGCCAGTCCTTAGCATATAAAAGGGTTGTGTTACACTGTATAAAGCATCCAATCTCAACTGGCCACACACGCACACAATCTAATACTCGCTCATAAAATCAACACACATCCCGTGGAGTAGGGTATTACGCTACATAAAATCTCCCATGTCAACCTCTTGTGCTTGGATTTGCTTTGCGCTTCAACCGAATACGAACCTTCGCGGACTACGACTTAGTAGCACCGGTGGAATTGTCTTAGTGCACACTTCGACATTTGGCGCGCCAGGAAGGGGGGCTTAGCTCTTCAAGATTTCGAGATGGTGAATTCCGCCGCTGCTTCATCCAAAGGCTTGGCTAAGCAGCCTGCTGGAGAAAATTCCACCAACACGCAGCAGCCAGCCAACACAGTTATCCCGGCAGGTGTCGTTCCACCACCACCTTCACCATCTCAACAGGATGGTGTGTTTGCGTCGGTCTCGACATCGACAAACAACCCTAAGAACGCGTTGAATGCAGCACAGACTCTACTCCAGCGTCCACCTGCACCAGAAGCTCCTCACGCCGTGCTAAAATAGTGGCGCGCTGATGTGGAGCATTTGGTTGTAGCTGCAGCCAATGCCATCAACAACCAAGGTCCGCCACATGTTGGGCAGGAACCATCAAGGAATAGGCCCTTTTCTGGTAGACTTGGTCCTCAAGCGTCGCAGCACAGAATATGTGCGCCCTCCCAGCATGTGACATCACTGCCCTCTGGGGCTCACCGCACTCATACAAGATCAAGGCTTCCGACGTAGGATCTCCGGCCGAAGCTCGACCGCTGCTACATGAGGCAGGATGGTTGCGTCTACATCGAGAACGGTCGTGAGACACGAGTTTTGCGCGAAAATCCTTCTCCCCTGGGAGTGGGGGGAGGATGATCAGCTCTGGCCATGCATCTTCGCATGGCCGATTGGCCGCCTAAGTTCCAACCTCATCTGCCGGAGAAATATGACGAGACAGTTAACCTCGTTGAGTTCTTCAGATTTACTCCACTGCCATCCTCGCAGCTGGAAGCAATGAGGCTGTGATAGCCAACTACTTACCTGTGGCTCTAACCGAGACTGCAAGGTCCTAGTTCATATGTCTACCTTATGAATCCGTCTACAGTTGGGAGGAGCTATGTCGCCAGTTCACCGCCAACTTTGGGAGCTCCTACACCCGACCTGGCACTGAGCTAGACTTGTTTGCCGTACAATACGAATCAAGAGAGTCGCTGCAATCGTTCGTCCAACAGTTTTCTCAGGTACGGAACACCATTCCTTCAATCTCAAATGCTTATGTCGTCGTTGCGTTTCGACAGGGGGTTCGAGATAAGAATTTGTTGGAGAAGCTGGCAACCAAAAATATCAGCAGCGTCACGGAACTATTCAGCCTGGCAGATAAATGAGCCAGAGCTACGGAGGGCCGTGAAATGCACTCCAAACTAGCTGCAGAGGCTGGTAAATCTTCCTCCAAAGCCGAAGCTATTGCCTTTGGCAGTGAAAGGAAGAAGAAGAAGTCCAACAGCAAGAAGGAGTCATTGACCAAAACACCAATTGATGCCGCTGCTGCAGCACCTGGTGGCCGGGGGACACGCCTCGACAAATGACCTCGACCGTCATCCAAAGATGGCGATGGTGAAAAGATGTGGTGTCAGATTCAAAAATCGACAACCCATAATTCTGAAGACTTTCGAGAGGTCAAAAGCCTTGTTGAACGCATCAACAAGCGTTAAGAAGAACCTCTTTTCCGCCAACGGGAAGGAAAGAAAATGTTCGATGAAGCTCTTTCTGATCAGGAGCTGGGATTCCAAGATACCAAAAAGTCGTTAAAGGCGGTCTACAACACTATTGATGACGACACCGACACCTCCGACAGTGAGCGTCAGAAGACTCTCCATATGATATATGATGGGTCCTGGGATATCACCTCACGGCGCATCCTAAAGGCTATGCGTCGGAAGATGGCTACTGCTGCACCTAGTGCCAAAACGGAGCCTCGTGAGAAGTGGATGGACACTGCCATCACCTTCAATGCTTTAGACTGCCCCAAAAACATGACCAGAGCTGGTCAGTTACCTTTGATGGTCTCTCAAAATATCAAAAACAACCAGCTCTACCATGTCTTAGTGGATGGAGGTGCGGCACTCAACCTCATCAGCTTTGTAGCTTTCGTGGAGCTCCAGCTCAACATCTTGGACCTTCGGCCCTCACGTACCTTCTCCGAAGTAGGTCCGGGAGCCATCACTCCTCTCGGATCGGTCACTCTTCCGGTGACCTTTGGGACTTGGGACAATTATAGGTCCGAGAAGTTGGTGTTTGATGTGGCACACATCAGCCTTCCCTTCAATGCCATCCTAGGCAGGCTAGCCCTCTACAGGTTTATGGCTGTAGCTCATTAAGTCTATCTGGTGTTGAAGATGCCAACTCCGACAGGTGTCCTCCAGATCTGAGGGGATCGCACTGCAATAGTAATTGCGCTGGAAGAACTTCATGCGCTTGCTACAGCACAAGAAGAAGGGTCCGGCAAGGAGCAAGCTGCTCAACCTCTGAGCTCACATCAGTGTGGCTCATCTTCTGCACCTCGTGTGCAACCAAGCAGCGACACCGACATTCCTGTCAAAGTCGTCCAAATTGGTTCTGATGCCAACTAGACCACCCGTATATTGGGAGACCTGGGTGACAAATAGGAACTCGTGCTCGTCGCTTTCCTCCAGCTAAATGTTGACGTATTTGCATGGCAATCATCACAAATGTCTGGTATCCCCAGGGAGGTGATCGAGCATCGTCTAAACATATAACCAGATGCACGGCCTATACAACAGAAGCCCCGGAAGCAATCCATTGAGTGGCAAAACTTCATCAGACTAGAAGTAAAGAAGCTGCTTGATGCTGGATTCATCCGGGAGGATCATCATCCACGATGGTTGGCAAATCCAGTTGTGCCAAAAGTTGGCGGGAAGCTTCGGATGTGCATCGACAACAACCCTTAAATAAGGCATGCCCAAAAGACCCATTTCCACTACCTAGAATAGATCAGATAGTGAATTCTACCCCCGGGTGTGAATTATTGTGTTTCTTAGACGCATATTCTGGTTATCATCAAATTCCAATGTCTAAGGAAGATGAAAAGCAGATTGCCGTCATTACAGTAGATGGGTTGTACTGTTACACAACTATGCCTTTTGGTCTAAAAAATGTTTTCTTAGCTTTTATGCGGGCCATGCACAAAACCTATGGGGAGTTGATTAGGGACCTGGTGGAAGTCTATGTCGATGACATCATTGTCAAGGTGGAGATCGAGGATTCACTCTTGGACAATCTCCAAGCTCGCTTCGACAAGCTACGCCTGACGTGCATGAAGCTCAACCTGGATAAGCGTGTATTTGGGGTTAGCTTCGGGAAGCTCCTTGGGTGGTGACTCAATGAGGAATTGAGGCAAAGATCAAATCCATTGAAGAGATGCAGCCTCCAACCCATATCTAGGACGTACAAAAGCTAACTAGATGTTTAGCTTTGCTCACCCGATTGATCTCAAGGCTGGCAGAGTGGGCGCTACCTTACTTCAAGCTGTTGAGGATGTCTGGACCATTCCATTGGTCTGAAGAAGCAGAGAAGGCATTCCAGGAGCTCAAGCAACTCCTCATGAAACTACAAATCATGGTAGCTCCAGAGCTTAGTGAGCCTCTTCCGCTTTACATCGCTGCAACTATGGAAGTTTTCAGCATGGTTCTGGTTGCGGAGAGACCAGAGACATCATTAATTCACGATCTTAGACCCCTCTGGGAGGGTTCTGAGCTACCTGAAGGTGAGTCTGGGTCCCAGCCCCCAAGCACGGATCCTAAAGGCAAGTTGCATGTGGATCAACCTCCCTCATCCGAGGGAGTTCCTACTCAAGAAAAAGTAGATGGTCCGGACCCCTCCAGGAGAGTCCGGAGTTATGAAGAAGCTGTGGACACTTCTAAGAGGGTTCAAATTGTCCAATGGATGGTGTACTTTATGAGTGAAGTATTGCATGATGCCAAGACTCGGTATATTGAGGTACATAAGCTTAAGTATGCAATGCTTATTGTCTCAAGGAAGCTTCATCACTACTTCCATGCCCACAAGAATTCAGTGGTAACTTCTAATCCACTGCTTGCTATATTACATAATCCCAATTCTATAAGAAATATCACCAAGTGGGCAGTGGAGTTGGACGATTTCGATCTCGAATTCCTGCCTCGACATGCGATCAAGAGTCAGGCGCTGGCTAACTTCGTGGCGAAGTGGACACCTTCTTCATCAACTCCAGGGGGCCTGATGACCAAAAGCCGGAAACTAAGGTCCCGGTCATCACTAAGCCTCACTGGACTCTCTACTTCGACGGATCCATGCAGAAGCAGGGAGCCGGAGCTGGAATAGTTTTACTCGCTCCGACCGGGAAGAAGGTCAAGTACATGGTGCGCCTCGACTTTAAGACATCCAACAACAAGGCGGAATATGAAGCTCTCATCTTCGGAATCAAGAAGGCGCTATCATATGGTGTCTAGCAGCTCCTGGTGAAGGGTGATTTACAACTCATCATCAAGCAAGTGAAACGTGAATGCAGTTGCAAGAACCCCCAACTTCCTGCTTATTTACTTTGAAGTCGAGAAGATGCAGAAGGACTTCCATGTCCTCGATCTCCGCCATGTCCAGCGTCTCAACAATGCTGAAGCCAATGACCTCTCAACGAAGGCTTCAACCGGAGCTCAAGCTCCAGATGAAGTTTTTGTCAGGAGATTGTCATCACCTGTCACTCAGCCTGCTGAACTGAGTGAAGGGGGTGAGACCAGCAATCAGAAGTTGGCGGTCTCGGTGGCCCTGATACCATGGCACCCACCAAGGAATGTAGGCTCTATGAGAAGCTCCGAGCAACCAAGCGCACAAGATCCAGAAGCTCATGTAAGTTCTGATGCATGGATCTCGGAGGTCAAGAGGTACTTGAAAGACAACATCCTTCCTGAAGATGATGTATCCACTGAGCGAATTGTCAAGTTTGCTAAAAGATACACGTTAGCAGAAGGGGATCTCTACTAACGTGGTTGCCAACGGTATTCTAATGCGGTGCATTACTCAGGACGAAGGCCACAAGCTCCTCGCGGAGATCCATGGAGGCAAGTGCGGAAACCACAAGTCTTCTCGCACGTTGGTCGGTAAGGCCTTTCGACATGGCTTTTACTGGCCTACAGCTCTCCATGATGCAGTCGAGCTGGTAAAAAAGTGTTAAGCGTGCAAGTTTCATGCGAAGCAGGTTCACACACCCGCTCAGTCACTGCAGATGATACCTCCCACATGGCCATTTGCTATGTGGGGGATGGACATTTTGGGACCTTTCCCAAAATCTATCGGAGGTTACCGATTCTTGTATGTTGCCATCGACAAGTTCACAAAGTGGCCGGAAGCTACTCCAGTTGTGACTGTTAACAAGCAATCAGCCATCATGGAGTTCCAAATTGAGTCATCACTGACAATGGAACCCAATTCACAAGTGCAACATTCCAAGAGTACTATGAACATCTCGGCATACAAGTCAGCTACACCTCAGTAGCACATCCAGCAAGTAATGGCCAAGCTGATAGAGCAAATGCAGAGATACTCAAGGGACTCAAGATGCACACTTATGAGCGCTTAAAGAAGCTGGTGCCAACTGGATAAAGGATCTCCCATCTGTTTGTGGGTGAGCCGAACAACACCCAGTCGGGCCAGAGGAGAGACACCTTTCTTCTTGGTATATGGAGCTGAAGCAGTGCTTCCTCCAGAGATCACCGTGGGTTCTCTCCGTGTTCAGACCTTGGACGAAGCCACACTAGACCAGCTCCGGCGTGAAGACCTAGACCTCATAGAAGAGGCAAGGTGCCAAGCAACTGTTCAGAACGCACGATACCACCAGGCGCTCTGGCGTTATCATCAAAGGTTCATGCACAACCGACCGTTTGAAGAAGGCGATCTGGTGTCGCGGCGAATACTTACTCGAGAAGGGATGAACAATATCTCTCCCAGCTGGGAAGGTCCTATTCGGGTTATCTAAGTTTGCTGCCTCGAATGCGTTCGCTTGGCGACAGAGGATGGAATACCACTTCCCAACCCCTGGAACATCGACAACCTCCGTAAGTTCTACACGTAGTTACACAGAGGTGAGTCTGTATTTGTATAAGTTGTATCTCTTAAAGTCTATGGACAGAGTCAGGAGGGTCCTAGCACTCTTAACTTGGTCCTGTACTTTAGGTGTGTATTTACTTTCTCTAGGTTAGATCAAGATGAATAGCACACTTAACTTGGTATTGTACTTTAAGTGTGTCCTTTTGTTCTCCTATTATTCAGACCTTAATGAGAAACATTTTATACAGTAAGACTCCACGCGCATTTCTTTCGTACAAGCTCATTTCATTTTATACCTTATTGTCAATAGTAATGTTATGCAATTTGAGGAAACTAAGGTCTTAATAATTCATGAGAAATATGTAAGTCTTTTTGATGATTTTCCATTAGATCCTGGTTATTGCTAGATGGTCTACTCGCCTGAAAACCAAAGCCAACACAGTTCCGGACTGCGCTATCGACTTAGCCTGGTCAAGCACCCTAAGTATGCCGCTCTACCTACTCTAGCAGGTCTCAGTAAGGCA
The DNA here is from genome assembly GCA_036927565.1 of Tuctoria greenei. Taxonomy (NCBI): domain Eukaryota; kingdom Viridiplantae; phylum Streptophyta; class Magnoliopsida; order Poales; family Poaceae; genus Tuctoria; species Tuctoria greenei. Next base: position 166,971,840 of record JAYESD010000006.1, read on the forward strand.
GGTCCGGAAAAGCATAAGGATTTTTGGAAATTTAATTAGAATACTTATATTTTTCCAAAGAATTAATTGGGACCTAAAGTTCAAAAAAGTATAGTAAGCTGCAATAAAACTATTGACAAGAGGATAAATTTTATTGCTTTTCTTGTCTCTTATGCACAGGAAAAATGAACAATTGACGGCAAGTTACATGGGCGATATCAGAGACCGTCGAAGCTACCAAGCTCCGACAACCCCCTGGAGGGCGCCGTTGACGTTCTATGAGTTGACAGTGGCGCCGTCGAAGCTACCAAGCTCCAACAACCCCAGGGGCCCGCCGTCGATGTTCTACGAGTTGACAGTGGGCGTTGTCAAAGCTACAAAGCTCAGACAACCCCTAGGGGGCCCGCTGTCGATGTCCAACGAGTTGATAGTGGGCGCTGTCGAAGCTACCAATGTCCAACAACCCCCGGGGGGCCCGCCGTTGACATTCTATGCGTTAGCCGTGGGTGCCGTCGAAGCTACCAAGCCCCGACAACTCCTAGGGGGCTCGCTGTCGATGTAGCAAAGGGTCCCTGGAGATAGCGGAGGCAAGACTCGGACCTCAGAGGTATCATACTGGCTACGAGTTTGGAGCTATTGAGATTTCAAGACATTGTCTAAATCCTCATGGTAGATGTCCTCAATTCATTGAACACATCTACCAGGGGGCCAACAATATATAGGGCAATGCATTGAAGACACAAAGATGGAATTCAAAAGGATTTCATTCTTTCAAAATTGGAGGTTTACAAGCTGAAGGCAAAAAAGGAGAAGTTCTAGCTACTGGAGTTCTTAGCGAAGAACGAGGCAACTAACTGGGCAACCTCTTGGACGGTGGCAATGGGTCCTTCGACCACCGGAGCTAAAGACATCTGGGGGTCCCGGCTCTTGAAACACGTCAGCACACACTCGGCGACATTTTTGGCCAGGGACCTTCCTTCCGTCTCTAGTTGGTCGACGATCACATCTCCCACAACGTCAAGCTTGTTGCCGGCGGAGCTCAATGCTACCAGAGCCTTGTCCATCTCCGGCTCTGGGTCAGTCGGACGAACCTGACTAAAACCAAACGGCATCAATGATTAATTTGCTTTCACAAGGAAGTCCCAGACTTGTTGGGACTCAGTGGCTCTTAAGCTCCAAAGCTCCTCCTGTGACCTCTTTGTAGATGAAAGCTCCGAAGAGCCCTCTTTTGCAAAGCGCTCGACCTCCTTAGTATGATGCTGAATTTGTTTAGCCAGCAACATTTCCTAGTCGGCGACTTGTTTTTCTCGGAGATGTACTCAGTTTCGCTTATCTGCAAGGTCTTTCTCTTTTTCCTTCACCTTGTCCTCCCAGACGGAGATGTCACTTTCTCTTTTGCTAACATCCTGACCTGTCCACAACATTCGGTGCCTATCTTGTTCGCACTATTGACGTTTCATACGTCACATATCATTGTTGATATTTCCTACACACTACTAACAATTCATCCTTAGCAGTGGTGCCAGAAATGTTTGTTGGTAGGTTTTAATTCTCAAGTGGACATTCGCAAGCACACGGAAACTATAGTTGTAGCATTTCCCCTTTTAAGAGTATTCCCAAAGGGTGTCATTTAAATTTTCCCAAAGGAAGGTTAGATCGAAGTAAAACAATCATCAAGTAGAAATGCTAGGTTTGCCTAGGTAGGGTTTTAGCAAGGATGTGTTAAATAATAAGTGGAGGTAGTGTGACACACACAAGAGTATCCTATCCTAAGGGGATAAATGAGGTAATCAAGGGTCTAGGCTAAGAGTAAGGTAGATACTCCTACTATGCTTCTAATGTACATATATATAGCCTAAGTTAGTTACTAATGAACATGTTAATTAGGAATTCTCATGCTAAGTGGATTAACACATCGGGCATGGGTTTACCCCTAGCAACACTAGGCGGCTCCCGCCAAGAGCCTATGGCATAGCCAAATGTAGAGGAATATAAAGGACAGATAGGGCTGTCACCACCTACTGCCTACCTCTTCAATATGTGGGTCTACGAGACATTCATTGCTACTCTCTATCCTAGCACTATGCTAGCATATTAAGTAATTACCTTAAGAGCCTAGGCACAAGCAATCCTAAGGCAATGAACTAAATCATTGTTGAACCAATGTTAATTCATAGAATAAGTGATTAATGTTAGCATAATCATATCATAGCTAATTAGACTATAGTGGAGGTTTATAGGAATTATGATAGTGCAATGAGCATGGTATAGTACAACCATAAATACTACTCCTACCACATACTTGGAATCCATAATCAAACAAGAAACGCTTCATCCAAGTATATGAACAATGAAAGATTAAATATATCATCTTTATTATGAATAAAGTCACAAATACAAATAGGAATACGGGATGCATACCTTTTCCAATTGGGAAGAGACTCCTTTTACTCCTCTCCTACTTGGACAATGGACTAGATACTCTCCTCTCTATAGTATATACTCCTCTAAACCTATGGAGAGTACTGGATACAAAGGAAGAATAATCAAGTGGTGTGTGTTGAAGTGAGGGGTCCTATTTATAGCCTGGAGAAGGGTCGGTTCCCGCTACCAAAAGCGCGTGAATTAGTCAACCATGACCTCTTCAAGTCAGGAGGAGCCTACACGTGGAGTTTTACTGAGAACGGCGCTAGGACCTAGTCGGCTGACAGGGGGGGGGGGGGGGGGGGGTCGGCCAACCTTGTCTTGGCCCCTTTTGCGGTGTGCTTCCTCTAGGTGATATTGGTTCTACACCATTGGATGGCCTCGGATACTTTTATTTGTGTGCCATTTGATCCATGTGGAGCCACATGGCATTGCCTGATTGGCTTGAATGATATTTTATGGGATCCATCCCCTTGTTTTACTTCATTTCTGCATAGAATCCCTGCATGCAATACTTTCTCCAAGGACAAGTGGGAATAGGTTAAATATAAAGGTGATCTGAGCAAGAAATGAAAATTCTTTCACATAATTGAGTTATATTGACGGGTGAAATTGGTGTATAACAGCGGTCAACAAACTATCCCAAGCTTATACTTTGCTCATCCCGAGCAAAGTCAAGACTTTAGGTTGAAGATCAAGAGTTGGTACTATGTTCTATTTTTCAAAAGTACCATGCGCAACAAAATATTCTACCCAGTATTGCAAAAATTAGCATGGTACTTCACCCATCTTAAGTCATTATGGGGCTTATGCCATCTCCTATTCATGGATGGTTGAAAGATAGAACAGCAAATGGAGCACACATATCCTAGAAAACAAGTTCCACTCAAATTCCGGAGAGTTCAATTCAGATTTTAAGTATCTCAAGTTGATTCTCTCATGTCTCTCCTTTTTGTGTAGTGGAAATATGTCCTCACGAAGGCATTGTTCCTAGATTCATCCTACCTCTACATAAGGCTTGTTGTGTAGCTTGGTAGGGAATATAGTAGTCATATTTGCAACACATAATATTGCTAAGTCAAAAGAGCAAGCCTTAGGAGAATTCAATTCAAAACAATTTGATTCAAGACTTGTGCATGTGTGATGGAATGGAGTTGATGTGGATATTTTAAGATGACTCCTTTTTGACTTGACTCTCTTATTTTGCAGGGACGAAACATGGCTTACTTCTTTTTTTTCTCATGCTTATGATGTAATCATGCATTTTCTTTTTTTTTCTTGTAGCCATGTATTCTACTCTCTTTTTATGCAATTCATTTAGGAGAGAGTACTAAGCATGAATGATATAGAGTTTCTCTTTTTATTGTGGAATGGTGGTATGATGAAATTTGCTTACTTCTAGTGTAGAAGTATAACATTTGCAAGGAAAGTCTTGAATTCAAAAAGTAATGAATGAAACCTCACATAGATCTATACTAGTTTGACAAAGCTCAATGTGAAAACAAATAGCATATGCATAAGGTCTATCAACATAATGTATCATATGGCTTTGTTGGGTATTTCCAATCAAATGAGGATAACTTAAATTTATTTAGAATTTCTTCAGAAATCTAAGTTTCACTATCAAACTAGGAATGGTAGCCCTATCACTATATCATATCACACAACAACTTAGAATGGATTAATATTTTGCTACCCACAATTTCCAAATCAAAGCAAAAGCAATTTTAGCCAATGAAAGCAATATGTTGGAGAGTAGTAAGTTGTAAACTAGGGACTTAGGAAAATTAAAACAGAGCAACTATTCATCATTTCATCTATGTGAATTCTATGTCATTCTTACCGCACATCATTTATTTTATTTGAAAACAAAACTATCCTATATTATATTTTTTCCTCTCCTTTTTTTAGATGCGAGGTGGATGATGGGTAAGTGGAAAATAAATGTGCAAGGGGTTGATACAATTTATCTCAAGCGGGGGTCCTGCCCCAAGCTTGTTCTTCACTCACCTCCGTGATGAGGGTTGAACCCTTGATGACGGAAGTATGCCGCGAGATCGGCATGTTGTTGTTGTAGCATGGAGTTGAAGTTGGTGAATCGAGCGTCCATGTGTTGTTGCTAGTCTTGGGTACCATGGACATGCCTTTGGAGAGTGTTGTAGATGTCACCTCCTCCATACGTCTAGAGAGGTTTGTCATTCCTTGGCTATAGTCACGATGACTTCTAGCAGAAGTGGAATGATATCTTCTCATAGATGTTGGAGGCAAGCTGCTAGAGCTTGAAGTGGATAGGGGTGTCTCCCATATAGCACCTGGCCATCCATGCCAAGATGGACTTTCGGTCTCATACAAAGGAGGTTGAGTCCATCCGGGATCAGGACCCGTTGGGTTCTCTTCCTCTTCGTACTCATGGACCATGGAGGTTGTCGGGGGCACGGCTGCTCTCCTTGTGCGGCTTCTAGTTACCCTGCCAGAGACATTACTTCTTTCGACTTCCTCGATGGGATGTAGGTCAATGGTTAGCATCCGACATTTGTACAAATGATAATCCGGGTTAGGTAACCATCCATTGACAAAGCAGAGATAATAAAATATCAAAGAGCCATCTTGATCATTCTTAAGGGTATGTCCTTGCACTAAGTATTCTTCATCAATTAATTCTCTTTCATTTTCAAGGTACTCAAATGAAGAATATTCTACTGCTCCAACCCTAGTAGCAATACGGGTAATCAATGCAGTGCATTCAATTGCCCTACCCTTGGGATGTAATCTAACCATTGTCTCATCATGGTAATAACTAGAGCAACTTTTATCTTTTTAATCATGGCAAATAGAATTTTCAGCTCATTATCACGCATTATCCTTACATTTCCTCTAGGGAACATAGTCATAGCCACCCATCTATGCATGAAACGTAAAGTAGGGTTATGAAAGTGGCTATTCCTCGGTGCACTACATCTGACCTCACCAGTTAAATCTTGCCAAAACTTTGTTTCTTAAACTTAGGCAAAGTGTCTAAATCTAGCAAACAACGTTTATGGAAGCCTAGGATTTCACTTAATTCTTTCCATAGGATGTTATATTCTTTTTGAAATAATCGAAAAGTAATGCCATCAAATCCTATCTTGATTGTGCAAAGGAATTGTATGGAGAGAAGGCGTGAACCTTTCTCCTCTATGTGAGCAAAGTTTTCCCATCCTAATGCACGCCAAATGGAAAAGAACTCGGAATCCATACCTATTTTGGAGATCAAATCCGGATCATAGGCTTTCGTATGAGAAAACTCACGATCTTAGAGGACCTTGCATGTTTGATCTTTAACTTCACTTTGGATGTCGAGGTGTCGTTATGAAGAAGTTGGTGTTGGTTGCTCCTCTCACCCATGGAAGTGTCCTCTCCTACACCCCTCGTCTGTGAACTTGGTGTAGCAATGGAAGAGGGGTGTGCACTTGAGTCTCCACCATGACTTGAACTTGCAGCCTCCTTCCTCTTTTCATTCCTTTCATGGCCTCAACAAACAAGAACACAACAAGGCAAAAACTCGAAAGAGGCTATGTTAGTGAAAACAAAACCCCGACGAATTTTCCCTTGAAGAACTTGAGAGCAAATTGCAAATACAAACAAAAGCAAATCTTTTTGAGTTGGATTTTGAGCAAGAGTGTTTCAATGAAGAGCAAGAAAAACATTGTCAGTAAGAGTGACTTTGGGGATGTATGAAATGAGGTGAAGTGTGAGGAGAAGAGCTCCTCACGAACACCTTTTATAGTGTGCAATACCCAACAGTCCCTAGGGGAACCAAATGTAGCCATTGGCGGGGAGAGAGCGAAAATGGCTCTTTCCCCTAGTCGGCCGACCCGATAGGAGGGCCCCCCTATTCCCCCTTTTGGCAGGTGGCTCCCCAACGGCTATGAAATTAGCACGTTGGTGAAATACCACTTTTGCAGCTCAGAAAATTGTTTTCCAGATAAAAATTCATTTTTCAAAACCCAAGAATTTTCTTTTTTGAAAAAATAAAGAATTAAAAATGATAGTTGAGAATATAAGATTCTCAACTTGCTAAGAAAATCAAATAAGCAGTGGGGAGAATCAAACTAAATGGGGAAATCCAAAGAAAGAGAAAAGAAAATAAAAATCAAATAAAGAATAACTACAAATTTAACCTATTGGCTAGGTCTCACCACCGTCCGATGAGATGGACATCCGGGTCCAAAGGGATGGGCTCGGATGGCTTGTCTTGCTTATGCCGCCATTCATTCTTTGGCGGCTTGGTGGACTTGGGCCTTTGGGCAGGCCCAGGCTTCTCCGTCTTCTTGGGGTGTCGTCGTGGATGATAAGACGGGTTTTCCGCATAGATCATGTTCCACATGAATGCAATGAGTGGGTCCAATTTTGGAGGTGTGATTTCAACCTCTTGAATGTGCTTAACATTCGTCCCATACTTGATACGGATCATGGAGCATTGCTCCAACTTTGGCCGAAAGTTAAACTTCTCCTCCTTGCCATTGATATGGAAGTGGACTTCTACAGCTCCGACATCTATGCGAGCCTTCGTGGTGCTTAGGAATGGACGCCCAAGAATGAGCGGTGTATCCTTCTCGACCTCCATGTCGAGCACCACGAAATCCACGGGTATGAAGTAGTTCCAGGTTTTCACTGGGACATCTTCGGCAATACCCGCCGGATAACATAATGAGGAACCAGACAGTTGGAGTTGCATTGGTGTGGAGTAAACTCCGTGAAGTTCAGCTGGTCAAAAACAACCTTGGGAACCACACTCACGCTTGCTCCAAGGTCAGAAAGGGCCTTGTCAAAGTGCTGTGCCCAAATTGAGCATGAGATTGTAGGACATCCAGGATCCTTCAGCCAGTTGCCTCCTTGTAGAGAAATCATGTTGGCACTTTCCACATGAGGTTCGGGCTGTCCTAGCATTTTTCCATTCTCCTTTGGAGGAACAACAGCTGCCAGTTGAGCAAACTGAGTCTCGAACATCTTGTTGAAGCTCAATTGATTCTTAAAGGCTGAAGATAGTCCTTCAATCTTGGCATTTATGATTTCTAGGGTCTTGTCATTGGCCGATAGGTTCTTGTATATAGCCTCATTGATCTTCTGTAGGCCAATGGAAAGTTCTCTCAAGTTGGGTTGATTTCCATTGTTGCCACCGTTGTTGTACCCTCCTTGAAAGAATGGGAGTGGTTGGCCCCACCCTTGACCTCCTGGACGATAGCCATTGTTGTTTCCATTTTTGGCTAGGTATAGGGCATCCTCATGGGTTTCTGGGTAGTCATTTCCCAAATGGCCCGTGTTGCCACAGACTTCACAAGTAACGTGAGATTCTAAGGCATAGGCATTACCACATACCTCACCATTGCCTTGTCCATCAATCTTCTTGATAAGGAGGTCAAATTCCTCAACGATCATGTCCACCTACTTCAAGGTGTGCATGCCTCACTGGCGGGTAAGGAGACGCTCATCGCTCCAACCCATGTTTGACACCATCTTCTCAATCAATTCTTTGGCTTTGGGCACCGCCAATGAGAAGACGGCACCTCCAGCAGCAGCATCAATATGGTGCCAGAAATTCTTGTTAATACACTAGTACAATAAGCCTCATCACAGGCTGCTCCAAACCTATTATCACAAACGGCTTTTAAAATTGCCTGAAACGAAGAGCCTGTGATAATCTGCAATTTCACAGGCGGAGAAGTGATACCGCCTGTGAAGACAAATTATCATAGGCGGTTCTTTACTTAGGCTAGCCGCCTGTGAAGATATTTTATCACAGATAGGTCGTGCAGCATATATAACCGTCTGTGATAAATGTCTTATCACAGGCGGGTATTGAAGCATAACTAACCGCCTATGATAATGTGTCTTCACAGGCGGGTACTGAAGCATAACTAACCGCCTATGATAATAGTGTTATCACAGGCGGATGTTTACCTACATCAACCATCTATGAAGACCTTTTAACGTAGCCGGTTTTTACCATAACAGTCATCGCCTGTGAAAATTAGGTTATCACAGATGGTTCTTTACTTGTATCTAGCCGCCTGTGATAATTGTTTTTCACAGTCATGCCTAGCTGTTGGTTAATAACCGCCTCTGATAAGGTATAACCTATGCAGTACTACTGCTGTTATTTCTAATTTCCAGGTCAATTCAATATAATCACAGAACAAAAAACAACAATATCATCACAGAACAAAAGTCAACAATATTATCATCACAGAAGTTAATTTTACTAAAAGAATATACATATGTACAAGTTACAGATACAATTCATCTCAAAGTTTACAAGTTTTCACTAAAAATTGTTTCTATTGGCATAGTCGCAAAGTTCTGGCACATCAGCTGCTGCACAATTCTCATCAAAGAACTTCACCTTTTTGTGCAAAATTTCACGAGTAATGAACTGACAGAGTTCAGCAGCAAGCCTGTCGTCTCCTCCACTAGGAATACTTCTACAAATCGGCCATTCTTCATTCAGATTCTTCGTGTGCTGCAATATCACAAATAACAAGGTTTAGAATGTAATGGTTTGAACAATCTCAGAGTATAGATCTGTCGGTACCCTAGAAACTGTACACCCCTTGAGGATACAAAGATACCAAGGAAAAGTCATCTACTTGATTTGAAGATCTTCGGAGGCCCACATGTCAGATATAACCGGACCCGCTTCTCCAACATGGTTAATCCCAGGGTCGACACGTGTACTATCAAACCGGAGCTACCGCCCACAAGGGGGAAGCTCCGGGCCATGTACCGAAATGGCACCTCCGGACTTAACCCCAGACCGAGAGAAGCTCCGGACCTGACACGTGTCAGGTAGCTCCGGAGCTACCTGTTTCCCACAGTATGCTCCGGAGCTACCACGTGTCCAACCGTCGGATCATCAGCCCCTAACCTTCGGAAGACCTCGCAACGGATCTGGATCTTCAAAGGGGAATCAAGGACTTCAAGACCCGATTAAGTGTCATTAATGCCATATTAATGACACTTAAACAGACGATCTTAACACCAATAACGGTGCTGTCAAAACCCGTTACAGGGTCATTAAGAGCAATTAAATGTGTTAAATAAGTGTCAATACTAGTAACCGCCAGGGCCACATGTCGGGCCAGGCTAACTTGTAACGGCCTGCCCTTGTACTATAAAAGGACAGGCCGACGACACGTTCAGGGGGCTAGACACACAGGCCATTGACACTCAACACAAGCTCATATAGCTAATACAACACCAACACACCCTTGGAGTAGGGTATTACGCTCAGGCGGCCCGAACCACGTAAACTCTTGTGTCTCCTGTGTCATTTCCTACTCACCTTCTTGAATCTCCGCGCGCCCATACTGAACATCAAACTCCCCTATCACTTTAGCAGTGTAGGGAGATCTGCCGGTTCCAAACCACCGACAGTTGGCGCGCCAGGTAGGGGCGCCTGAGATTTTGAGAATGGTGAACTCAGCTGCTGGATCATCCAACGGTCAACCTGCTGCTCAGGATGTTGGGAGCAATCCCTCCAATTGGCAACCACCAGCAGGAGCCTCAGCAGCAGCAGGAGTCACACTCCCACCACCACCATCTCCTACAGCAAATCATGCTGGACAATGTGATGGTGCGCCGGCGTTAATTACTGCGTCGGCAAATCATGACAACCCGGAACACGTGCTCCATGCAGCGCGTGCTCTTCTCCAAAGCCCACCACCTCCGGACGCATCCCGGGATGCCCTGGAACAGTGGGGTGCTGATGTGGAGCATTTGGTTGCAGCAGCAGCCGAACGCCTCAGCAATCAGGGTCCTCCTCCTTCAGGACGAGCCCCGTCGCAGCGGCGGACTTTGTCTGGTAGACTTGGTCCGCACGTTTCCAATAGCAGGAGACGTGTTGCATCACAACAAGTGACGTCATTGCCCTCCAGGGCACGACGTACTCACATAGTATCCAGGCTTTCGACTCATGACCTCCGGGCGGAGCTTGATCGCCGATACCGCCAGTAGGACGGCCGAGTCCGTATTGAGCGTGCCCGTGAAAGATGGGAAGCTCAAGACCTTTCTGCTCCTGAAGGAGTGGGAGGAGGCTGTTCAGCCTTGGCCATGCATCTGCGTATGGTCAGGTGGCCACAGAAGTTCCGGCCTCACCTGCCAGAAAAATTCGACGGGACTGTCAATCCCGCCGAATTTCTTCAGATCTACTCCACTGCAATCTTGGCAGCTGGAGGAAACGAGGTCGTGATGGCCAATTATTTTCTAGTGGCCTTAACAGGGACCGCTAGGTCCTGGTTTAGGAGCCTTCCACCAAACTCTATCAACAGTTGGGAGGAGCTGTGCCGGCAGTTCACCGCCAACTTCGGGAGTTCATACACCCGACCAGGCACTGAACTGGACCTTTTTGCAGTCGTGCAAAAAGGGGGAGAATCCCTGCGATCATTCATCCAGAGGTTCTCTCAGCTACGAAATACTATCCCTTCTATCTCTAGCGCCTCTGTCATTGTGGCATTCAGACAGGGTGTACAGGACAAGAAGATGTTGCAGAATCTGGCGATCAAGGAGATCACCAGTGTCACGGAACTCTTCAGCTTGGCTGACAAATGTGCCAGAGCTGCGGAGGGTCGTGAGATGCACTCCAAACCAACCTCGGAGGGTCACAAGAAATCCTCCAAAGAAGAAGCCGCTACCTCTGGAAGTGGCAAAAAGAAAAAGAAGACCAACGGCAAGAAGAAGCCGTCGGCTGGCACATCCAACGTTGCAGCTGCTGCAACTCCGGGTGGCCGGGGGCCACGCCCCGAGAAGCGACCTCGACCGTCTTCTGAAGACGGCGGCAAACCCAAAGTGTGGTGTCCCATTCACAAAACGGGCAGCCACAGTTTGGAAGACTGCCGGGAGGTCCAAAACCTTGCCGAGCGCTACAACAAGCGCCAGGAAGAATCTCCTTTCTGACAGAGGGAAGGAAAGCAAAAAGTCAACGAAGCTCCGGCTGAAGAGGAGTTAGGATTTCAGGATCCCAAAAAGGTCCTGAAGGTTGTTTACACCTCCGTCGACGATGATTCGGACGTCTCTGATAACGAGCGTCGGAAGACCATGAACACCATTTTTGGTGGATCGTGGGACATCACCTCCCGCCCTGTCATCAAGACTATGCGTCGGGATAAGGCCGTTGTAGCTCCTACAGTCAGGCCGCAACCTCATCGAAAGTGGATGGACACAGCCATCACTTTTGATGCTTCGGATTGTCCTCGGGGCATGGTTGGAGCAGGACGGTTACCCTTGATGGTATCTCCTACCATCAACAACATCCAGCTCCACCACGTCATGGTAGACGGAGGTTCGGGGCTAAACCTCATTAGCTTTGAAGCTTTCACTAAGCTCCATCTCTGACCTTCGGATCTCCACCCCTCTCGACCTTTCTCCGGAGTAGGTCCGGGGGCCATCACCCCACTCGGAGCTATTATTCTCCCTGTTACCTTCGGGACACAGGAGAAGAACCGCACCGAGAAGTTGGTCTTCGACGTCGCTCAGATCAACTTACCCTTCAATGCTATCTTGGGTAGACCTGCCTTGTATAAATTCATGGTAGCTGCTCATTATGGTTGTCTGGTGTTGAAGATGCCAACGCGAGTAGGCCTTCTCCGGATCCGCGGAGATCGTACTGCCAGAGTAACTGCACTGGAAGAACTCCATGCACTCACTACGGCGCAAGAGGAGGACTCCAGGCAGGAGCAAGCTCCAAAACCCCCGAGCATCCGTCAACGAGGCTCGACTTCTGCACCTCGAGTGCAGCCAAGCGGCGACACCGACATTCCTCTCAAAGTCGACCAGATTGGTTACGATGCCGCTCAGACCACCCGTATATCGGGGGGATTGAACGACAAATAGGAACTCGCGCTCATCACTTTCCTCCGGGCTAACGTCGATGTGTTTGCCTGGCAACCGTCACAAATTCCTGGGATCCCCAGGGAAGTGATTGAGCACAATCTGATGATCTACCCCAACGCTCGGCCTGTGCATCAGAAGCCTCGGAAGCAATTCGTAGAGCAACAGAACTTCATCCGACAAGAAGTGAAGAAGTTACTCGAAGCTGGATTCACCCGAGAAGTCTTCCATCCAAAATGGCTGGCAAATCCAGTTGTTGTGCCCAAGGCCGGCGGGAAGCTTCGGATGTGCATTGACTACACCACACTAAATAAGGCATGTCCAAAAGATCCATTCCCACTACCTAGAATAGATCAGATAGTGGATTCCACCTCCGGGTGTGAATTACTGTGTTTCCTAGACGCATATTGCGGGTATCATCAAATCAGGATGTCTAGGGAAGATGAGGAGCATACTTCGTTCATCACAGTAGATGGATTGTACTGTTATACAGTCATGCCCTTTGGTCTCAAGAATGTAGCTTCAACTTTTGTACGAGCTATGTACAAAACTTTTGAAGAACTCATAAGAGACATAGTGGAAGTGTACGTCGATGACATCGTGGTCAAAGTCAGGGACAAGGAGTCACTCCTAGACACCTTGCAGGCTATCTTCGACAAGCTGCGGGCCACCCGTACAAAGCTAAGCCCAGACAACTGTGTCTTCGGGGTTAGTTCCGGAAAACATCTTGGTTTCCTGGTAAGTCACCAGGGCATAGAAGCTAATTCGGCGAAGATTAAAGCCATTGAAGACATGCGGCCACCAACCCGCATCAAAGACGTCCAAAAGTTGACTGGATGTCTAGCAGCCCTCAGCCGGTTCATTTCAAAACTGGCGGAACGGGCACTCCCCTTCTTCAAACTATTGAGGAAATTCGGACCATTTCAATGGTCCGAAGAAGCAGAGAAGGCATTCCAGGAACTGAAATAGTTCCTCACCACCCTACCAATTATGGTAGCTCCGAACCCTGGTGAGCCTTTGTTGCTTTACATTTCAGCAACTGACGAAGTTGTCAGTATGGTTCTGGTTGCGGAGAGACCAGAGCTACCTCATACTCAGGAATCCAGACCCCTTCGGGAGGGTCCGGAGGTACCTGAAAGTGAGCCTGGGTCCCAACTCCCAGACTCGAACCTAGAAGAAGTCACTTCAGGAGACCCAGACCCCTCTGAGAGGGTCCAGGTCGCTTCTGAAGAAGCCCCGGGTTCCTCCAGCCAGGACCCAGAGGTCCCCGAAGAAAATCCGAATTCCTCCGAGAGGATCCGGGTTAGTGAAGAAGAAGCTCCGGACCCCTCCGGGAGGGTCCGTACCATTCAACGCCCAGTGTACTTCATTAGCGAAGTACTACATGATGCCAAGACTCGATACCTAGAGGTGCATAAGCTGCTCTATGTAGTTCTTATTGCCTCCAGGAAGCTTCGCCATTACTTCCAAGCTCACAAAGTCTCAGTGGTTACCTCTTACCCACTTCGACCAATTTTGAATAATCCCAATTCAACTGGGAATATTGCAAAATGGGCAGCGGAATTGGCTGAATTTGATCTTGAATTTATTTCAAGGCAAGCAGTCAAGAGTCATGCATTGGCAGATTTTGTGGCAGAATGGACTCCTTCACCATCAAACCTTGGGGGCCCCAGTGAGCAGGAGACGGAGCATCAAGCTCCAGCCTTCACCGAGCCTCATTGGACCCTCTACTTCGATGGCTCCATGCAGAAGCAGGGAGCCGGAGCTAGAATCCTTCTCCTTGCACCGACCGGGGAGAAGGTAAAATATATGGTGCACCTTGACTTCAAGGCGACCAACAACATGGCAGAGTACGAAGCCCTCATCTATGGACTAAAGGTGGCACTGTCAAATTGTGTCAAGCAACTGCTGGTCAAGGGAGATTCGCAGCTCATCATTGAGCAGGTGAAGGGTGAATGTTCCTGTAATAATCTCCAGCTAGTTGCTTACCTCCTTGAAGTCCAGAGGCTTCAGAAGGACTTTGAAGTCCTAGATCTCCACCATGTTCAGCGTGCCCACAACGCTGAAGCCGACGTACTCTCGACGAAAGCGTCAGCCGGAGCTCTGGCTCCTGACGGAACTTTTGTCCGGAGATTGTCGAAACCCACAGCTCAGCCTGCCAAACTGAGCGAAGGGGGCGAGATCAGCATCCCGAAGCTGACGGTCCCGATGGCCCTGTTACCATGGCAGCCATCAAGGGTCATAGGTGCCGCCGGAAGCTCCGAGCAACCTAGCACGCAAGACTCAAATGCTCAAGTTAGTTCTGATGCATTGATCTCGGAGTTCCGGAACTACTTGAAAGACAACATCCTTCCTGACAATGATGTATCCGCTGACCGGGTAGTCAGATTGGCTAAAAGATACACGTTGGTAGAAGGGGATCTCTACCGGCGCGGTGCCAACGGCATCCTAATGCGGTGCATCAAAAGGGAAGAAGGTTGCGAGCTCCTCGCGGAAATCCATGGAGGCGAGTGTGGGAACCACGCGTCTTCCTGCACGCTGGTCGGTAAAGCCTTTCGGCATGGCTTCTACTGGCCTACAGCACTTCGGGATGCAACCGAGCTGGTGAAAAAATGCAAAGCATGTCAATTTCATGCAAAGCAAATTCACACTCCGGCTCAGCCCTTACAAATGATACCGCCTACATGGTCTTTCGCTGTGTAGGGGATGGACATCTTGGGACCTTTCCCAAGAGCCGTCGGAGGTTACAAGTTCCTGTACATCACCATTGATAAGTTTACTAAGTGGCCGGAAGCAACTCCAGTTGTGACAATCAACAAGCAATCTGCTATCAACTTTTTGCAGTCCATTGTATGCAGATTTGGAGTTCCAAACAAAATCATCACTGATAATGGGACCCAATTCACAAGCTCTGCATTCCAAGGATATTGCGAAGACCTCGGCATACAAGTTTGCTACGCTTCTGTAGCTCACCCAGCCAGCAATGGCCAAGCTGAGAGAGCAAATGCTGAAATCCTTAAAGGACTCAAGACGCGCACCTATGAGCGCTTGAAAAAACATGGAGCCAACTGGATCGAAGAGCTTCCGCCCACCCTATGGGCCAACAGGACATCTCCAAACCGGTCAACCGTAGAGACACCCTTCTTTCTGGTGTACGGGGCTGAAGCAATCCTTCCTCCGGAAATCACCTTGGGTTCACTCCGGGTCCAGACCTTCGACGAAGCCACGCAGGACCAGCTCTGGCGTGAAGACCTAGACCTCCTTGAGGAGGGAAGGTGCCAAGCAGCTGTTCGTAATGCCCGATATCGTCAAGCCCTACGGCGTTATCATCAGCAGCATGTACACAACCAACAGCTCGAGGAAGGCAATCTGGTGCTACGGAGAATACAATCCAGAGAAGGGTTCAACAAACTCTCCCCCAGCTGGGAGGGACCCTTCTGAGTGATTAAAGTATCCCGTCTCAGAAGCGTTCGCTTGGCTACCGAGGATGGGACACCTCTCCCAAATCCTTGGAACATCGAGCACCTCCGTAAGTTCTACACTTAATACCACGGAGGTGAGTCTTGAGTAACCTGAGATGTATGTTATAGAGTCATTGTACAGAGTCGGGTAGTTCCTCCGGGAGAGCAGCCGGACCTTTCCCGAAAGGTCTGCAAAGTTCATGCAACACTTGTCACAGTCTCCGCACTAAAAGTGTGGCTAACTACCCTGGGTCAAACGAGAAATGAAACACGCTTATCCTGGTTCCGTACCCTAAGAGTGTACTTGTTTCCCCTGTACCCCGGACCTATAATGAAAGACATCTTCATGTGAAACAGACTCCACGTGCATTTATTTTTTACAGGCTCAACATTTTTTATTTTTCTCTTTCTTGTTTAGAACGAAGACATGCTGTTCTTAAGAAATTTTAGTTCAACCGGTTTATATACGATTCGAGTTGTATTGTCAATTCTTTTGGATTCAAATATTGATCATGGCCAACTCGCTTGAAAGCCGCCAAGCCAACCTAGGGCTGGAGTGTGCTATCGACTTAGCCTGGTCAAGCACCCTAAGTACGCCACTCTACCTACACCCCGGCAGGCCGAAGTAAGGCGGGTCCGTGTACAGTTGGATCTAGAAGAAATACAATGCATTCGGTTGTATTTAGAATCGCGTTTGACTTAAAATCTTCTTGGGAGTCGTAAGCCACGACAAAGTTACAGACAAGAAACAAATTTTACTATTTTTCTTGACTTCAGTGTGCAGGAAAAATAAAATACATGTTGATGGAGAAAAGCCGGAGCTAACAAAGCTCCGACTCCTTTAGGTGGTTTGTAATCGATGTTACACATCGGAAACAAGCATCACCGGACTAATCAAGCTCCGGTAAAGCTAGGGGGGTCAGCCGTCGATGATGAATAAAAGATGGTGAGAAGATCCCTCAAATGGAGTCTGTTGTCGACAAGTTACATGTTGGCAAAGGTTATCGCCGGAGCTACTAAGCTCCGACACCCCGGAGGACTAACTATCGATGCCCAACGTGTTGATAGAGACTATTGCTGGAGCTACTAAGCTCCAGCGATAGACAATGCCGGAGCTTCTAAGCTCCGACAACCTGAGGGGGCCTTAACTATCGAAGACTTCGAACCTAAATTCTACAAATTCGGAGCAAATGAGTCTTCAACAAAACGCAATATCCTCTTGGTACATGTTCACAATCAAATTGTGTACATCTACCAGGGGGCCAAGTGAAGACAAAAGTGTTGAAGACAAAAAGTGAAATTCACAAAAATTTGGGGATTTCATTCATCTGGAGACAAGGACTTACATCTGGAGACAAGGGATTACAAAATTGAGGAAGAAGAAGAGAAAATACAAGTGAGAACTATAGAGATGGTCCTAGACCCTATGGAAGAATTGAGCGACCTTCTGGGCAACCTCCGATACGTTGGCTCGGGTAGCTTCGCCGTCTCCTTCGACGGGGCCTTCAAGCACCGGGTCTAGAGGAAATTGGGAGTTCCAGCTGGTGTAGCACGTCAGCACATACTCTGCGACGTTCTTCGCCAGGGATTGCCCCTCAACCTCTAGTTGGTCCGCGATGACATCGCCCACCTTGGAGAGCTTGCTACCTGCTGCACTCAACGCCTGCAGCGCTAGGTCCGGCTCCGGCTCCGGATCATCCGGGCGCACGGGGCTGAAACCCATCGGTGTCAGCGCGTCGTTGGCCTTGCCCAGGAACTCCCAAATATGTAGATAGTCCGCAGTCCTCAAGCCCTTCATTTCTTCCAGGGATCTCCTGGCCGCCATCAGTTCAGAATTCTCACGGGCGAGGCGCTGAACTTCTTTGGCGTTTTGTTGAATCTTTTCAGCAACCCGCCTTTCGAGTCCTTCGAGCTCCTCCTCCCGGAGGTGGATCTTGTTCTGGCGGTCAACCAGGTCCTTCTCTCTACCCCCTCACTTTCTTCTCTCTGGCAGTAAGGGCAAATTATTGTTCATAGAGTTCCTGCCCTCGCACCCAGACCTTCTCCTCTTCCTCTTGGCAGCGCTCTTCCAATTTCTTGGCGCGCTCCTCGAGACCCTTGTCAGCCAGAGCTACCTTCTCGGCGAGCTCCTCCTCCCTTCTCAGGACGTCATCCCGCAGCTCTAGGAGTTTCTGCTCTTCATCTTCGAGCCATTTCTCCCTTTCTTCAAGTGCCTCTCGGCGCTTGATGAGTGCAGTTTTAATGGCCTCAAGCTGTTCGTGGCGTGCATCGGCCGCACTATTGGCTGCTTTGGCCTGATCATAGATTTCCTGGGATTGAGCATTGAGGGCACGAGTCATACTCTCCCTGTCATCCAGTAACTTGCCCCAGTACTCCAGGCGGATCTTCTCCCGCTTGATCCATTCTTTGTCATCCGCTAGCCTCAACTGCGCCAGCTTGGTCTCGAAGTAGAGCCGGTTACGCCACCGCCTAAGGGTTTGGCGCTCCTCTTCAAGAGCCTTGCTGTCGTGGAAGAAGGCCAGTTGGCCTTGACGCGGACTGGAACATGCGTTGTCAATAGACAGTGACAACGGGATGGGTTCCGGACCTGCTGGGGTCTCCTCCGCTGGTTCCAGTGGGTCTTCAAATACAAAAATTGGGTCCCACTCCACAAGAGTGGTCCCCTGAGTCTCCATGGCACTAGAGCCATCCTCCGGGATGGCCTCAGTCGCCATCAAAGAAGGCCCCGCCGCCGGGTCTTTGTTCACCCCCTCAGGCAGGGGGCCAGCGACTTCGCTTGGGCACTCTGGCTCGACCGCAGGTACCTCCAACGTCGTCGCTTCCGGAGTAGGAGCAATTACTGGCTCCGGCCTGGGCACCTCTTCTAATGGGAGCTCGAGCTCCGTCACCTCTTCAACAACCGGCTCAAAAGTCGGAAGATTTTCAGTGTCGACCGGCCCTGTGGCCAGAGCTCCAACAAATACTAGTTCAGCGGCCGGTGCTTCGGAAGTAGCCGGCCCAACTGCCGGAACTACCTCAGCTTCCGGTGTGCACGCCGGGGCTTCAATCACCTCCGGGTCAACTGCCGGAGCTTTGACAATTTCCGGCTCAGAGGCCGGGATCACTGCTTCCTCCGGCTCAACAGTCGGAGCTTCCATCATCTCAGCACCAGGACCCGGAGCTTCAACCTCCGGGACAGGTGCCGCTAGCGCATCTTCACTCCCGTGGTCCGGCGCTACCACGGGAACTTCTGGGGATGAGTCGAGGTCCATGACCACGACAGCTGGCGCCGGAGCTGTCACAGCTTTAGAAACCACCTGGGGCGGCACCGGGACAGGAGCAGAAGCTCCCACTCTCACGGCCTCAGACACTGTGGCTGAGGGTGGAGCCTCTCTCCCCTTCTTGGGGACGCTGCAGACGATGAACGAAGAAAATTAAAAAACAGTTGCTACAATTAAAACAATTGTCCAAGGTAGAGATTAAAAATTACCTTGGGAGGCTTCCGCACCAGCTTGCACGGAACCTTTTTCCCGGGCATTCTGGGCTAGTCACAGCCGCCGTGGAAGCTCCGGAAAGCCCCCCGGAACTCGTCGCAGCCACAGGGGTTTCCCGAGTCGAGGCCCTCCTCAATCGGGAAGAACCCCCGGACCTGGAGGCCTCCACTGGCCCAGGTGTAGGAGTCGCTTGTCCGGAGCTAACACCTAGGGAAGACTCCACTGCCGGAACAGTCGCGCTCCGGGAGGACCCCATTGCGGGAACAGTCTCGTTCTGGGAGGACCCCACTACGGGAATAGTTGCCGCAGTTGTAGAGGACATTCCCCTCCAGGGAGAAGGAGCCGACGCAGAAGTAGCGGGCCTGACGGACCTTCCGTCGGCATACTGCAGCTTCCTCTTCAGGCTCACAGGTTCTTCCGCCAGCTCCTTACCCTTGCCGTCAACTTCTTCCCTCGGCTTCGGAGCAGGGTCGGAACCATCCTTGGGCACTCCGGGGATCACTACCCCGGTGGTCGACCTTCTCTCGACGACACCAAGGTCGTCAAGCACGGGCATCTTCCGCCGGAACTCCCTGCTGATCTCCACTTCTACGTTCAGAGGAAGAAAAGCAGACGGCGGAGTTAAGTCATCGCCTTAGACGTTGATGCTGTGCTGGAACTTCTTGAGGTGGAACTCCAAGGTTTTTCCCACCATGTTGGACTTCAACCCGGTTTCGACCCGGTCGTCGTCCATCACGCTGTTGAGGGCCCAAGCGAGTTTCTCCCTCTTCTTCAGCGGTGCCCACCTGTTGACCAGAAAGTTACAAAACACCGCTTGAGGGGTTAATCCCCCCTCCACGCACCGGCGAATCCTGGTCAGAACAGGGTCGAAGGCGTCCGCCAGCACCGGAGCTTCACTCCAGATCGTCGTGTCAATGTTGGGGAGTCCTTCGGGCAGCTCCAGCCTCTCATGCTCCTCCACCCGAATGACTATCCAGTCCTTCTTCCAGTCATCCCACTTCCCAGAAGGGAACGACCGGAGGTACTTGAATGGGCACTTCTTGCGCTTCACGAAGTAGTAGAAGCCAAGGTACTCATTGCTTCTACCGGTGGTGTGAACGGTGAAGAAGGTCCGGAAGAGTTCGATGCAGGGGGGGATGCCCAGCCACATCTCACAGAAGTGGACGAAGATAGACACGAGGAGAATGGAGTGAGGGCCAAGGTGGTATAGCTGCAGACCATAAAAGTCCAGCAGCATCAAGAAAAAGGAAGAAAAAGGTGGGATCAACCCCACCATGGCGTACGAGGAGAAGTACACCATTTCGCCGGAGTGCTCTTTCTGGAATGGGAGCTCTCCACCGGCGAGGACCGAATGGTTGAAGAAGTCCGAGGACCACCCCATGAGGGCCCGGACCTTCTTCAGGTCGCCGTCGGTCTTCAAGCAACTCTCGCGGAGACCCAACTCCATCGCGGCACGGCTAGGCAAGAGAAGACAAGCGAAGCACAAGTTGGGAGTTTGATCACAAGAACAGATGAGAGGCGTAAAGAACTCCCGGCGGTGCGCACTTTCCTTCTTAAGTAAGCCCTCGCAACGCTTGGATGGAAATCGCAAGGAAGTCGAAGGTACCACCCAAAAATTCCACCCAGCCGATGACAAGAGGGCCCAGGACCACCCCGACGATCAAGTCGAGGTTCTTACCCAGGTGAACGGTTGCCATCATGAGGCGGGAAGCCCAAAGGCGGCGGCCTGACAAGGCGTGCAGAACCGATACGATTTTCGTATCGGGAACCGGCGACCTTCAATTGCGTGAGATCCGCACGCCAAAGATCTCATCTGCCGCACGCGGGATGCGCCACACGGCGAGGATTTAACTCTAAGTCCTCGCCAACGGCACCTTCAAAGACCCTTGAAGACTCAGTTCAAAAGTCGCGAGGGTGGACCCACCTCCAGCGAAATGACTTCACCCCAGTGGTCTTCCCCGGAGGTAGGTCCAGGGGGCCACTGTCGGTACCCTAGAAACCGTACACCCCTTGAGGATACAAAGATAGCAAGGAAAAGTCATCTACTTGATTTGAAGACCTTCGGAGGCCCACATGTCAGATATAACCGGACCCGCTTCTCCAACATGGTTAATCCCAGGGTCGACACGTGTACTATCAAATCGGAGCTACCGCCCACAAGGTGGAAGCTCCGGGCCATGTACCGAAATGGCACCTCCGGACTTAACCCCAGACCGAGAGAAGCTCCGGACCTGACACGTGTCAGGTAGCTCCGGAGCTACTTGTTTCCCACAGTATGCTCCGGAGCTACCACGTGTCCAACCGTCGGATCTTTAGCCCCTAACCTCCGGAAGACCTCGCAACGGCTCCGGATCTTCAAAGGGGAATCAAGGACTTCAAGACCCGATTAAGTGTCATTAATGCCATATTAATGACACTTAAACAGATGATCTTAACACCAGTAATGGTGCTGTCAAAACCCGTTACAGGGTCATTAAGAGCAATTAAATATGTTAAATAAGTGTCAATACTAGTAACCGCCGGGGCCACATGTCGGGCCAGGCTAACTTGTAACGGCCTGCCCTTCTACTATAAAAGGACAGGCCGACGACACGTTCAGGGGGCTAGACACACAGGCCATTGACGCTCAACACAAGCGCATATAGCTAATACAACACCAACACACCCGTGGAGTAGGGTATTACGCTCAGGCGGCCCGAACCACGTAAACTCTTGTGTCTCCTCTGTCATTTCCTACTCACCTTCTTGAATCTCCACGCGCCCATACCGAACATCAAACTCCCCTATCACTTTAGCAGTGTAGGGAGATCTGCCGGTTCCAAACCACCGACAAGATTAAAGTGAGAGTATACAGGAATTTATTTGGTATTTTTGGAGCAGTTGTACTATGAACAATTGAATTTTTAAGTTGGAATCAAAATATGAAAATAATGTTTCTGGTAATATTGAACAGCAGAGAATATAAGCATTAAACTATGCTAGTTAAAATGAAAATGGAACACAAAAGTAAGAAAATAAGGTATCGACATTAAGGATAACTTACATCCTCACGATTCACTCTATATACGCTGGCGGTCCGAAGATGCTCGCATACATAATACCCGCATAAGACACTCCCAGCAGGCTGCTTCGGACAAGCATAATACGTTTTAATGCCCAATGCATTCGTATTAGGAGGTCTCTGACCGCCAAGCTGTTCCGTGTAAAACCGCCAAGCGCTGTAATTCAAGAACTGTCATATAAAACTTGTCAACACATTATAAATGTGAGTAAATTAAAATTATTGAATAAACGTACAGTTTCAAAATGGAAATAAAATCTTTGTAACGATCTGGTGAGAAATCGTCCGAGTCCAAGAATGTTGCCATTCCCTGCGTTGGCTTGATGAAGATCATTATGTAGTGATTACTGCAAACATACAAACACACGTGTTAACAATTACAAATAATTTCTATTTCAATGTCATGTGTCGAACTTACTCGAAGTGGTACGGAGCCTTTACGAAGTCCTTGCCGTCTCTGACAAAGTTAAACATCGCATGTCCTATGTAAGCTGCAACTTCTGTCCTTCTATCCTTCTTAAGTTTTGCAATTGCTTTTTCAAAATCTTTTTTGTTCATGTGTTTGTACTGTCCTGAGTCTCGATTCGCCTGGACGTCGGATAGCGACTTTGCAATCCTTGTAGGGTCAAGGATACCTGTCTTGCGCTCCTACTTTTTATTATCCATGTATTGCATCCTATTGAAGAAGTCCAGAATTGTTATAATCTCATGAAATGCGTACGCGTGTAGTAAGAAAAGCAAATACAAAATATTAGAGCACTTACAAGCACCAGACGAGCAGCAAGTTGATTTCGAGCATGCCCCGATGGAAAAGGGAATGCAGCTCTTCAAACAAAATGACTCGTTTATCTACTCCAGTGCTCCAGAATGCTGCTTTTGGAATACAAAATGTGACGCAATTAAGACCATATTTTGTGCTGGCAGTGATGTACCACTCATGCATTCTTGTGAGCTGGACGGGTTGTTTGCTAAATTGTACGGATGCCATGAATGACTTTCCATTCGCAAATTTAGGAGGAACATCCTCAAGCTTGTATATTGGAACTCCTGGTTTAACTAAAGCCGTTCGTCGATTATACATGACACCGTCTTCTTCCCACTCCTCGATATCTTCTAATGCTGGCTCATGAGAAGAACGAGATGCACTCGATTTTCTAATATTTTCCTTCATAGCTTCAAAATACTTTGACACTTCTGATGAAGGTTTATTAATTTCATATGAGCTAACTTTGATAGGCACTGATGATCGAGGAGTAGTCATTGGAAGTTGGACACTGGCTTGTTGTTGAACCTGTTGTTCAACTGATTGCTCTTTACTCCCAGCAGTTGGCTCTAGTACTACTTCAAGCTGTTGCTCAACTGGTTGCTCTTTACTAGCAACAGCTTGCTCTGGTACTGCTTGAAGCTGTTGTCCAACTTGTTGCTCTTGGATATCATCCTTGCTGAGACATAGGGGGAGTGGATCTTCCCGGACTGGGAGTGGATCTTCATGCACTTTCGCCTTAGAAGATGGGGTTGCAGTATTTGGAGATGCGACGGGGCTAGAAATTGGCTCATCGTCCAACACGATATCGCGTCGGTGCCAAAGGGTTAAGTGGTTGATAGCCTGCCCCAGAGTCGCGATCCTCTCAGGTGTGATGTGGTCTATTTCATAATATTCATAATCATTATCAATGATCTGAAGAACTTGCACCACAGCATAATACAACGGAAGTGGATTCCCGTTGAAGTCACGATCAGGCTTTGCCATAGCAGTGGCAACCTGTTTGGTTTTGTTCCCTGCTCTGCCTATCGGGACAAGAAGATGACAAGATTTGTCGTTAGCAATATCATCGACAGAGAACTTATGGGTTGACCCTGAGCCTGGCACGGAACCAACGCTGCTAGGGTAGGCAGCTGGAGATACTAATTGCTCCTTTTGCACTGGAACCATCACTATACTCGGTGCCACTAATTGTCCTGATTGTCTAAGTTGTTCCATTATTTCTTGCATATTTTCTTTGACCTTTTAAGAAATCGTTTCATCAAGTGTTTTCTTAAACTTCCCATGTCTTCTATATGTGTCTTTATCTTTAGGGAAACCATATAGCAAAGACATTTGAGAAGAGACCGCTCGAACCCGTCCGCTGTGTTCAGAGTTTCCTATGATAGCGGTAAGGTTGTCATTCTCCCTCTTCGGCTTCAAGAGACCCTTCTGTTGCTTTTCAATTACTTCTTTCATTTTATCCTCTACTTCATTCAGAGAGTCGGACTTTTCAAGTTTGCCCTCGGTGGTAAAACCTGGCCGAGCAAAGACCTAGCGTTGAGTTCGCTCATCGCACCCTTCTAATGGGTGAGGATTGCCCTTGCTGGTAATTTCGTCTAATATCTTATTCCATTTCTGGACTTTGGGGGCATATGCGGCAGACCCCAAGCGATGATCGTATTTGTTCTTTTTTGCAAGCTCTGACCTAGTTGCACTTAGAGCTTTAGCATCAGGTGTGCTCTTTTGACGAACAAACTCTTGCCAATGAGCTTGTGTGATTTTTCCCATCTTCCTCGGGCTAGGGACCTTATCGGCCTTAAAATAAGCATTCATTTCACTCTTCTAGCATCGAAACTTCTTGCCGCAAGAGACCAATGTTGCTTTCTTTACAGCTTCTTCTGTGCCTTTCGAAAACTTGAATTGTTTCTTTATCTTTTCCCACAACTCATTCTTGGTCTGCTCGGGTAATTTCCTCCAATTTTCGGTTGTGATCGGCACAACCTCCCTAACAAGAAAACCACATGCATTACGGTACTTGGTAACTGAATCCAGTGGTTCTTGGGGAAGCCCACCTGGACCAACCCTTGTTATGTACATGACGCGGTCCAATGGACCCTTATTGGGACCTCGTTGCCCTCGTTTCCGCTTGAGTGAAGTTGAGGATTCATCCATTGGAGAACCTTCTGCGGCTTTAGGTGCCGATGTCACCTCATTGTCTTCGCGATTAATCTAGGTAGAAAAAATTATAAGACTTCGTATACTTGACAACCAACATTAACTTGAACTGCTGAAGTTAAGATTCGTGATCCATACCTCGTCGGCAGGATCATATTCCGGGTCTAGATCCACTGAAGTCTTTTTAATTTTTATATTCAGAAAAGGATCCGATAGACTGTGATAGGAGCCTGAACTGCTGGAGTCAGTAAACTCCATATTGTCTTCTTTGTTGTTACTACCAGGACCAGTCTTCTTAGGGCTTTTCATGCTAGATCTAATAAGACAAAAAATCTAATAAATGGCATATTAACTCTACATGAAGTGTTGCATGAAGAAAAAGATGAAAGCATTCTAGGATTTGATAAGGCATTCTAGGATCTAAGGCGACTGACCAAAAGGTTCATATACATTGCGAGGGTGACAAGTATGTTAAAATTGATCACCAGCAATGGCAATTTTATCTTTTTATTCTAAATAGGCTAGCTTCGTTCAGAGTGGCGACCACGTTCTTGAGGTTTACTTGGCGGCGCCTAGCTCCGGACCAATAACTAATCAAGCAAGGGACAAAAAGCAAATCCTCCAGCCTTTTTCTAGTATCAAGAATCGCAAAGTGTGGCATATGGATTTGGACGGTGAGGTGAGGCGAGGCGAGGTAGCTGCAGGCGAGAAGAGACACTCTTTTTCAGTGATCATCTCTACAACCGTGGGATTTGCACGGTAAAAAAATATAAAAGACCCACATTCTCAAACGAATCAAGAACCCGGAAACATTCGCCAAAATCTAATCCCGGCGTGCCCGGTCGCACCAAATGGGCTCATCATGGAAGCAGGTTCAGCCATCATGAAAGGCATTACGTACCCCACATATGATGGCACCAAGGATTTCTAGGATGGTCAATTGTCCTGCCTGTTTAGAAAACAGGACAGGGAAGTCGGCGCCTCATATAGTGATAAACTTGGTGAGTTCTAGAGGTTCACGAGGTTTAGGTGACTTGATCAAGTCTGGGCATATGAAACCTTTGGTGGAATATTTCTGATAGGATGGGATTAACCAGATCGAGGGGTTGGGGGCTTATTTTTGAAATCCCCCTTCATGTGACTCCAATTCCTATATGGATTGTAACTCAATTCGTACTAGGACTAGGACTGGTTCCTAAACTGAATCTGACTCCTAACTCTATTCAGAGTAGGACTCTACTAATATCGTTAATGACGAAATCTGCTTTATCTAGAACAATCATATACCTCTAGACTTGTGTTTCCGCAACTTTTTCCAAAGTCCAAGTTCGACTCCTCTACTGGGTGCACCAGATACCCAGATCATCCAACAAAAATGAAGTCCCAATATATCTAGTTTGATACAAATGGTGCTAACAAATCATAAATGGGTACATAAACTTTTTTCCTTTCAAATGCCTTAATATTAAGATGAGTTCAATAATGGGATACATAATTGTTTTAACGCATGCAATTCTTCTATAATTCTTCACATCATCATGATTGAATAAGCTATTCAGTAAACAAACTCATAGTCATATAACAGCTACACTATCAGCAAGAATTATACAACATAGTAATATATCATTCTCCAAAGGATAAGATACATATATGTTTATTGTATGTGTTCATGTATTTCAATTTGACCATTGTACTAAAAAATGCAAATAATAGCCACTAATTTCGTTCAATTGTGCCAATATGGCCATTGTCATCATAATCCTACGTATTTGAGTGACACATCATATGTTTGGCATCGAGCACCGCTAGAAGATGGACACACCTACTTCATATAGAGTTCTCATTGCAGTTACCCCCTCAACCTAACTCATTTTGTGTATCGAGTGTGAGTCACCATGAATATTCCAGTTCATTACATATTCGAATTCCGGTCAAGTGAGGACATTGGGTTGCTGGAACTGCTGCAGTGTAGAATTGATGGAAGTACACCGGCAATTCAAGGATGCCTACCCACCGAACCCTAACCAAAGATGCCACCAAACTTCACAGTTTTTCGAATTCCACCGAACCCTAACCAAGGATGCTTACCATTTTCTAATTCCCGAACCCTAACCAAGGATATGCAAGGCGGCGACGAGGGCGGGGAGGGAGGTGGCACGGCGAAGGAGGATGGAAGGTCGAAGGATTTAGGGTTTACCTTGAAGCTCGGCGGCAACGACAATGGCTTCGCTCGGCGTACCTGGAAGTGACAAGGGCGAAGCTTGGCGGCGACGGCGAAGCTCGGCAACGGCGAAGCTCGGCGGTGTACCTGGAAGTGACGAGGGCGAACACTTGGCAGCAAACGAAATTTTGGCAGCCTAACGGCGTCTATGTGTTTCGCCCAGGTTAGGTTTTTCCAACGCTGCCGAGGGGTATATATAGACTACCATTTTCTCAGGCGGATTTTAAGTATTGACCGCCTAAGAAGATTTTTACCTCAGGCGGGTTTTACTTACCAACCGCCTGAGAAGATACAATTATCTCAGACGGTTGGTTTGTAACACCCGTCTGAGATAAACATCTTCTCAGACGGTTATTAATTACCAACCGCCTATGAAGATATTTACTTCTTCTTAATTAATATGTGTTCATAATTTGATGAATGTCTACATAAAGACCCCTCACCAACCGCCTGTGAGGTTCTTAATTAATATGTGTCGGCGACCGTGCGTGACCTTTCTTTTCCCCGAGGCGCGACCTTTCAATGCGCGGTAAACCAACTCCTCCATCTTCCACTCTGCCCGGCCTTAAAGACGCGCTATCACCCGTTAGTTCTCCACAAGCGCTTCGTTCACTTTGAATCCTCTTGTTTTCTTCGTCTTCCTCCACTCCGACGACCCGACACCACTATGGCTGACCTTCCGCCACCAAGCCCTCCGATGGAGCCACCTTGCAAGAAACTATGTTGCAGTTCCCCCGAGAAGATCAACACCGAGCAGCGCCTCCTCATGGCGCGAGAGGTGTACAACAATACGTCTCGCGCCATGAGTGCCTTGGGGCGGGGTACCCTTCCAGAGTATCCTGCAATGGGTACCATGGGCCACTACCTCTACGACCTCACGGGGGTGGCTGATCGTCTCGACATTCTGTTTGCGATGATGGCCCAGGTTCTTGGCCCCGAGGGCCGTAGAACCCTGGTGGAGGCGACGGCTAGCAACCTCGGGGTTGCACCGCTGGTGCAGCTGGTGCAGCCGGCCCTGTCTCCTGTTGCACTGGTGCCGGAGTCGCCACTGGAAGACGAGGAGGAGGAGGAGGAGGAGGAGGAGGAGGAGGAAGAGGAGTAGGAGTAGGAGTAGGAGTAGGATTTAATTAGTTTTTCTCTTTGTTATTTTTAGTTGCTTTTATTTTGTAAATATTGTTAATGAATGAAATATATCTTTGTTCATCTATGTGATTGAATATTACTTGTGTATCTTGTGTGTTCTTGTGTAAATATTGTGCATCTTGTGTGTTCTTTTGTGAGATGTGTGATTGAATATTGTTAATGAATGAGTATCTTGTGTGTTCTTCAACTGTGTGAATGAATGAATGTGTAGTGTGTTCATCGTTAATTAAAACACGTCTGAGAAAAAGATTATCTCAGACGGTTGGTAAGTAATACCCGCCTGAGATAAACATCTTCTCAAGCGATTGGTAAGTACCAACCGACTGTGAAGATATTTACTTCTTCTTAATTAATATTCTTGATTAAATGTGGTCCTTTAAAAAGGCAAAAATCAACTTTCTTGTAATATTATTGATAAGTAAAGGTTACCATTACATTTTACTTCATTAATCCTTTGAAATTGGTCAGAACATAAAAAACATACAACAAATGCTATTTTTCATTTTTCTATCTTGATGAATATAATGCTTTTTTCATTTACTTTTTTAGTGGACATTTTTACTCATCATACCAACCTCTATGAATTTTTTCAGATTTTTTAAAATTTTTTTGAATCAATGTGTGTTTATAATTTGATGAATGCCTCATATGTATATGAGCATTTAGTTAGAATGGTGGATAATTTGAAGTTTGACATGTTGGAATGCTTTTAAAAAAATTAAAAAAATTCATACATGAATAAATTATACAAATATGTTCATACCAACAATTTTGAGTAAAGGAACTTTTTTTATGAGATACACAAATATGAATAATATGTGAGTAGAAATTAATTTGATATTTACCAAAACATTACAATGTCAGCTATATAAGTTTTAAAAAATATTTTGTTCAGGTGGTAGATGTTAATTTTATACAAATGTAGAAGAAAGAATCATCAAATTTGGACACAATTTGCAGAATCTAAACATGTTTGAGTATTTATATTGGAATCTAAATAAAAAAGCAAGGGATAAGGAAACTAAAGAACAGTATCGGGCATTATCTCAAACGGTTGGTAAGTAATACCTGCCTGAGATAAACATCTTCTTAGACGGTTGGTAAGTACCAACAGCCTGTGAAGATATTTACTTCTTCTTAATTAATATTCTTGATTAAATGTGGTCCTTTAAAAAGACAAAAATCCACTTTCTTGTAATATTATTAATAAGTAAAGGTTACCATTAAATTGCACTTCATAAATCCTTTCAAATTGGTCAGAACATAAAAAACATACAACAAATGCTATTTTTCATTTTTCTATCTTGATGGATATAATGCTTTTTTCATTTATTTTTTAGTGGACATTTTTACTCATCATACCAACCTCTATGAATTTTTTCAGATTTTTTAAATTTTTTTGAATCAATGTGTGTTCATAATTTGATGAATGCCTCATATATATATGAGCATTTAGTTAGAATGGTGGATAATTTGAAGTTTGACATGTTGGAATGCTTTTAAAAAAATTAAAAAAATTCATACATGTATAAATTATACAAATATGTTCATACCAACAATTTTGATTGAAGGAACTTTTTTTATGAGATACACAAATGTGAATAATATGTGAGTAGAAATTATTTTGATATTTACCAAAACTTTACAATGTCAGCTATACAAGTTTTAAAAATATTTTGTTCAGGTGGTAGATGTTAATTTTATACAAATGTAGAAGAAAGAATCATCGAATCTGGACACAATTTGCAGAATCTAAACATGTTTGAGTACTTATATTGGAATCTAAATAAAAAAGAAGCAAGGGATAAGGAAACTGAAGAAGAGTATCGGGCATTATCTCAGAAGGTTGGTAAGTAATACCCGCCTGAGATAAACATTTTTGAAACTACAAGATGTTAATTAACGGCATGAGAAGATGTTAATTAACTGACGCACCGCACGAGGTGTGCGGAGAAGTTAAGAAGCCGTGGTGCAGGGACGCGTGCGCGACGTTCCACATGGATACAAGAGAGACGGAAGGATCTCTGAAGATCATCTTCCACAGTGGTTTAATTGTGCGCCCACGAGGTCTGCACCGAAACCTTACAGTGGAAAACTTGTGTTTGAAATGGTCAAGAACATTCATATTGCTTTCGTTAAGGGAAAAAATAGTAAAGGAATTAAGAGAAAGAAAAGTACATCTTCGGATGATACAACTGACATGGCTTTCAAGAAACAATCAATTTTTTTCAAGTATCTTCCGTATTGGAAGAATCTGGAATTTTTCCATAGTATTGATTTGATGCACGTTACAAAGAATGTATTTGACAGCATCATTGGGACCTTGTTGGACATGCCGAGGAAAACAAAGGACGAATTAAATTCACGTATGGGCCTAGTAAATCTTGATTTGAGACCAGAGCTTCATCCAATAGAAAAGGCGAACGGGAAGCACTACCTTCCCCAAGCCAGCTACAACTTGACGCTAGAAGAGAAAAAAACAATTTGCGAATGCTTGCGTGGGATCAAAGTGCCCACGAGTTTCTCATCCAAAATCCGCAAACTATTCTTGATGAAAGACTTGTCTTTATTCGGTTATAATTCTCACGACTGTCACATGATGATGACAGTTTTCCTTGCCATTGCAATAAGAGTAATCAATCTTGAGCATATAAAAGTTGTCATCACACGTTTGTGTTACTTCTTCAATGCAGTATCACAAAAGGTGATAGCACGTGAAGATTTAGACTATCTGAAAACATACATCGTCGAGACAATGTGCAAGCTTGAGATGTGTTTCCCACCATCCTTTTTTGATATGCAAGTACACCTAATCATACATCTTGTTGATGAGATAAAAGCATTGGGGCCACTATATTTACATCATATGTTTTCGTTGGAGAGATATTTAGGAGTATTAAAAGGTTATGTGCGGAACCGCGCTCACCCAGAGGGTTCAATTATAGAAGGATACACCACTGAACAAGTGATTGAGGGTTGCGCTGATTACATCAAAGATGGAAAATCGATAGGTGTGCCTATACCGGTACATCAGGGTAGACTACGTGGGAGAGGAAAAGTGGGTAAGAAAACTATTATTGTTCAAGATTACAAGAATGTACACCGTGCACATTTTGGTGTACTACAACAGCTCGCAATAGCTAAGCCGTACATCGAGGAACACCAAATTGAGCTTCGTGATAAAAACCAAGACCGCACAGAGGACTGGATCATGAAAGAGCACAGAAGATGTTTCACTGAATGGTTAATGGACAAAAATATATCATACGGAAACACTATAGAAGAGGCAACAATGAAGAAGTTAGCTTCTGGCCCATCTGCTTTGGTAACATCATGGCAAGCATATGACATCAATGGTTACACATTTTACACTAAAGAAAAAGACGGTAAGAGTGTTGCACAAAATAGTGGTGTTCGTATTGAGGCTTATGATTCACAAGGGCATAAGACCACATACTTTGGGTTCATAGAGGAAATATGGGAACTCGATTATGGCGAAAGAATGGTAATGCCCGTATTTAAGTGCCAATGGGTCAAACATCCTGATGGTTTGAAAGTGGACAATTACGGGCTGACACTGGTAGACTTGAATAAAGTGGGTTACAAAGATGACCTGTGGGTTCTTGCCAATAATGTTGCACAAGTTTTTATGTTCAACATCCAGAAACTGAGAAGTTGCACGTAGTTGTTTCTGGAAAGCAAAATATTGTTGGGGTTGAGAATGTGGGAGATAATGAAGAGGAATATAATCAGTATGAAGAGATGTACCTTTTCACCGAACCAGAAAACATCAAGCGCGTAGAGAGAAGCATTAAAAAGAATTTGAAACCCTATATGCGAGAAGATGTCAATGCTGGAAAAAATGTATATAGCAATGCAAGATGATATATATTATATATATTTGTATCTTCTGAAATCAACTTAGAACAATGTTGGTATATGGATTGTGTCCTTTTTCATTTGTGTACATATGCGTTTGGACTAAATAATTTGGAAGTTTGGTCTTTCAGATAATGATGTCTCGGGCGTGTAGCCGATTGAAGGAGGAGCGCTTGGCGTGGCGCAAGAACCATCCCCATGTATGTACATATGGCAACCGGTCGCATGGTTGTATATACATATGTATCTGTAATGGACTGATGAACTTAACTGTAGTTTGTTTTTCCGTCCTGTTTGTTTTTGGTATTTTCAATTTCTCCACGTAGGGTTTCTCTGCGAAGCCTAAATCGGGAGATTTATTGAAGTGGTAGTGCATTGTCCCCGGCAAAGAAGGGGTAAGTCATGAAGAACAAGCACAATATGAGTTTAACCATCGTCCTCCTATTCATAAATTTCTTTTATAGACTTAATGGGAAGATGGTTACTACCCCCTGACAATCTCCTTCTCTGAGGACTATCCCTTGGTGCCTCCAAGATGCGCCTTTCCAATTGGGTTCTTCCACCCAAATGTCCATCGTTCGGGAGCACTCTGCATCGGGATTCTTGATCAAGAGAATGTAAGATAGACCTATTTTGTTCATGTAATTATTACATATAATTGTTGTTGAACTTATTTGAACTGGTTTCTTATATTGCTTAAATTATATTTCGTAGGGGTGGTGCAGTGCTTTTACAATCAAAACTATACTACTTAAAGTTCAGCGTTTGCTGCATCAGCCAAATGTGCCTGATGTTGAAAATGATTGCTATAATGTACTTATCAAGGTTAGATGACACTTTGACTTAGTGACCAATGCAGGTTATTCATTCCTCCTTTGACATTTATTAATTTAAATAATGTCAATATTTTCAGGATCCAGCAGAATATAAGAGACGTGTTCGGGAGCAAGCAGGACGGTACAATTTAGATTGATCGATGGGAGCTTCATCATCGATTCACAATTAATGTAGCATGATTTTTGTTCAATGTGTAAAGAAATTATCTTTGAACAATTGTAAAGAATCTAATGGTGTATTATAACAATTAAGCCAGCCTCACTGGTGATCGAGCATTTCCTATAATGCATTACTGTACTAGTATCCGCTCATCTGTGTTTTTTCCTGATACAATTTTCCCTGCAACGACTACATACGGTTGTGATAATTGCAACGACTACATCCCTGTAATTTCAATGAAAACCGCTTGTGATAATTGAACAACTACATATGGTTCTTAAACAATGACCGCCACTAAAAATACATGATCTTCTCAGGCCGTTGTTAATGAAGAATTGTCTATGAAGTTCATTACATTACACACAGTTATTAATTAAGAACCGCCTATAAAGATCATGTATTTACCCAGGCGGTTGTTTCTTAAAATCCGTTTGTGAAGTTCATTGCATTACAATCGATTCTTAATTATGAACCACCTGTGAAGATCATGTATTTACCCAGACGGTTGTTCTTTAAAATCCGCCCGTGTCGTTCTTTCATCACAGGCGGTTATTATATCATTCGTCATTACAGTCGCATATTTTTAAGGACCGCCTGTGTTTGAAAATTTGAGGCGCTTGTAAAAATGCTTTTTGTAGTAGTGATAGATTTTAGATTATATATGTAAATCTGCAAATGCACCGAAACTATCAATGTAGCATTTCCCCTCTAAGAGTATTCCCAAAGGGTGTCATTTATATTCTCCCAAGGGAAGGCTAGATGGAAGTAAAGCAATCATCAAGTGGAGAGGCTAGGTTTGCCTAGGTAGGGTTCTAGCAAGGATGGATAAAGGGTAATTGAGGTAGTGTGACACACACAAGAGCATTCTATCCTAAGGGGATAATATGGGTAAAGAGGGACCAGGCTAAGAACTAGGTAGAGACTCGTACAAAGCTTCTAATGTACATATACATAGCCTAGGTTAGTTACTAATGATCATGTCAATTATGAATTTTCATGCGAAGGGGATTAACACATCGGGCACGGGTTTACCCATAGCAACACTAGGCGACCCCCGCCAAGAGCCTGTGGCATAGTCAAACATGGAGGATTACAAAGGATAGACAGGGTTGTCACCACCTACTGCCTACCTCTTCAGTACGTGGGTCTACGAGACATTCAATGCTACTCTCTATCCTAGCACCATGCTAGCATATTAAGTAATTACATTAAGAGCCTAGGCAAAAGCCATCATAAGGAAATGAACTAAATTATCGTTGAAACAATGTTAATTCATAGCATAAGTGATTCATGTTAGCATAATCATATCATAGCTAATTAGACTATAGTGGAGGTTTATAGTGTTTATGATAATATAATGAGCATGGTATAGTACAATCATAAATACCAGTCCTACCACATATATGGAATCCACAATCAAACAAGAAACGCTTCATCCAAGTATATGAACAATAGATGACTAAAGAAATCATCTTTATTATGAATAGAGTCACAGATACAAATAGGAATACGGGAGACATACCTTTCCCAATTGGGAAGAGACTTTTTCTACTCCTCTCCTACTTGGACTATGGACTAGAGACTATCCTCTCTGCAGCCCATACTCCTCTAAACCTATGGAGGGTAATGGATACAAAGGAAGAATACTCAAGTGGTGTGTGTTGAAGTGAGGGGTGAGGGGTCCTATCTAAAGCTTCAAGAAGGGTCGGTTCCTGCCACCAAAAGTGCGTGAATCAGTCACCCATGACCTCTTCAAGTCGGAAGGAGCCTACACGTGGAGTTTGACCGAGAAAGGCGCCAGGACCTAGTTGGCCGAGTCTTGGCGTTGTGGTCTTCTTCCTCCAGGTGACTGACAGGTGGGTCCCATTGACTGATATTGGTGCTAGACTGTTGGATGGCCTCAAATACTTCTATTTATTTGCAATTTGATCCATGTCGTGCCATGTGGCATCGCCTGATTGGCTGAAATGATATTTTATCGGATCCATCTCCTTGTTTCACTTCATTTCTGCGTAGAATCCCTGCATGCACTACTTTCTCCAAGGACAAGTAGAAATAGGTTAAATAGAAAGGTGATGTGTGCAAGAAATTACAATTCCTTCACATAATTGAGTTATATTGACGGGTAAAATTTGTATATTAAAGTCGTCAACAATCATCTCTAGAAAGAGATGAGGTTCGCAAGCGCACGGAAACTATCGTGTAGCGTTTCACCCAAGAGTATTCCCAAGGGTATTGTATTCATCCCAAAAGAAGGCGGTGAAGTAAAGTAAAAACTATTCTTATAATCAAGGTATAGGGTACTAAATGTTTATTAGAATAGGGGTAAGTTGATAATAGGGGTAGTGTGACACACAACTAAGCAATCTACTCTAAGGGTAAGGTTGTCCTAGTAATAGTTAGACTACGAGATGGATCTACTCTTACTGTGCTCTAATTACTCATAACATAGCCTAATAACGTACACCTGAATATGCTAATAGTGAATACTAGGGCTTAGTAATCCAACATATTGGGTACGGGCTTACCCTAGTCTGTCCGGCAACTCCCGCAAAGAGCCTACGTCGTAGCCAAACATGGAGGATTACAATAGACGGATAGGGCTGTCACCACGTACCGCCTACCTCTACAACCCGTGGACTACGATGCATCCAACACTACTTAACTATCCAAGCAACAAGCTTGCATGCTAAGTAAATACCTTAAGAGTTGCAATGTAATATTCATCCTAAGGCAATGAGTAACCTAAACATTGTTGAACCAATGTTGGATCAAAGAACTAACATATTCATATTAACATAATCATATTAACATAATCATATTGTTACCTAATTACACTATAGTGGTGGTGTGTGATGTTTATTATAACATGATAATGGCGTTATGTCTAGATCATAACAACATCTACACCTAGCACATACATTGACTCCACAATCAAACAAGAAATGCTTCGCTAAAGTATATGAATAAAGAGAGGCTAATAATACTATTATTATAATACATAAAGTCAGAAATACAAGAAACGATACATGAACCATACTTTCCCAATTTGGACATGGGATTAGAGGCTACTCTCTACAGCCTAACCTCCACTAAGGAGAACTAATGTATACAAGAGA
Source organism: Tuctoria greenei (assembly GCA_036927565.1). NCBI lineage: Eukaryota > Viridiplantae > Streptophyta > Magnoliopsida > Poales > Poaceae > Tuctoria > Tuctoria greenei. Next base: position 167,008,380 of record JAYESD010000006.1, read on the forward strand.
GTGAATGCTCTAGAGGTGTGTGTTGAAGTGAGGGGTCTTATTTATAGCATGGAGAAGGGCCAGTTCCCGCCACCAAAAGCACACGAATCAGTCAGCCATGAGCTCTTCAAGATCGGAGGAGCCAACACGTGGCGTTTGACCGCGTTTGGCACCAGGACCTAGTCGGCCGGCTAGGGGGGTCGACCGACCTATTCTTGGATCCTTTTGTGGTGTGCTTCCTCCATGTCTCTGTCAGGTGGGTCCCATTGACTTATATCAGTGCTACACTATTGGATGGCCTCAAATACTTCTGTTTGTGGGCCATTTGATCCATGTGGTGCCAAATGTCATCGCTCGATTGGCTGGAATGACATTTTATAGGATCCATCCCCTTGTTTCACTTCAATCACTTCAATTATGCATAAAATACCTGCATGGACTACTTTCTCCAAGGACAAGTGGAAATGGGTTAAGTAGAAATGTGATGTGTTCAAAAAATGATATTTCCTTCACATAATTGAGTTATATTAACGGCTAAAATTGGTATGTAATAGCCATCAACAAACTCCACCAAGCTTATCCTTTTCTGGTGCCGAGCAAAGTCAAGACTTTAGGTTGATGATCAGGAGTTGCTGCAATGTTCTACTTTTCAAAAGTACAAGATGCACAACAAAATACTCTACCTAGTATTGCAAAAATTGGCATGGTACTTCACCCATATTAGAAATCAAGTTCCACTAAAATTCCGGGGAGTTCAATTTAGATTTTAAGTACCTCAAGTTGATTCTCTCGGTCTCTCCTTTGTGTTTAGTGGAAATATTTCCACACCAAGTAATTGTGCCTAGACTCATCCTACCACTAAATAAGGCTTGTATGTGGAGCTCGGTAGGGAATATAGTAGGCATATTTGCAACACATAATATTGCTAAGTCAAAAAGCAAGCTTTAGGAGAAATCGATTCAAAACTATTTGATTCTAGAATTGTGCATGTGTGATGGAATGGAGGTGGATATGGATATTTGAGATGGATCCTTTTTGAGTGGTCTCTCTTATTTTGCAGGGATGAAACATGGCTACTTTTCTTTTTATTTCTTTCTTTTTTCTCATGCTTATGATGTAAGCATGCATTTTCTCCCTTTTTTGAAGCCATTTCTTCTACTCTACTCCCTTTATATGCAATAAATTTGGAGAGAGTACTAAGCATGAATGATATAGAGTTTCTCTTTGTATTGTGGAATGGTGGTATGATGGGAATTTGCTTACTTCTAGTGTAGAAGTATAACATGTGCGAGTGGAGTCTTAAATTCAAAAAGTAATGAATGAAATCTTACGTAGGTCTATATTAGTTTGACAAAGCTCAATGTGAAGACAAATAGCATATGCATATGGTCTATCAATGTAATGTATCGTATGATTTTGGTAGGTATTTCCAATCAAATGAGAGTAACTTAAATATTTTTAGAATCTCTACGGAAATTTGGGTTTCACTTTCAAACTAGGAATAGGAGCCCTATCACTATATCATATGTCACAACAACTTAGAAGAGTTAAGATTTTGCGACCCACGACTTCCAAATCAAGGCAAAAGCAATTTTAGCCAATGAAAGCAATATTTTGGAGAGTAGTAAGTTGTAAGCTAGGGACTTAGAGAATTTAAAACAAGCAACTATTCATCATTTCATCTGTGTGAATTCCACATCATTCTTACCAAAAATATTTTATTTTATTTTGAAAGCAAATCTAATCTACTTATTTTTTAAGTTTTTTTATATGTAAGGTGGATGATGGGTGAATGGAAAATAAATATGCAAGGGGTGTGATACAAGCTACCTCAAGTGGGGGTCGTCCCCCAAGCTTGTTCTTGTTCAAGGTACGCGATAGGGGTTGAAACCCTAACAACGGATGTAGGCCATGAGGTTGGCCTAACCTTGTCGCAGTATGACTATTGTATTGGAGGGTTGAGTGTAGATGTTGGTCGAGGAGAGTGTTGTTGATGTAGCTCATCTACACTTCAAGGTTTCCATAGGTTAGATGTACCTTGTTATTCCTTGGCTACTGTAGTGATAACCCTTCGCACAAAGGCATGACGTGCACTCAACATGCGTTGAGTGTGTTCCATCATTCTTTGGCTAAGGTGTATCATACGTTCTTGCCATAAAGGAATAACTTGTACCTCTCATGCATTGGCTGTGATCTGTCATTCCTTGGCTAAGGTAATGATAACCTTTAGCCACAAAGGAGTGACATGTACCCAACATGTGTTGAGTACGATCCATTATTCCTTGGCTAAGGTGCAACATACCTATAACCACAAAGGGATGACATGCACTCAACATGGGTTGAGTGTGATCCATTGTTCCTTGGCTAAGGTATAAAATACCTTCTGGCCACATAGGAATGACTTGCATCAAGTATAAATTGGATGTGATCTTGTCATTCCTTGGTTAGAGTACATCATACCTTTTAGCCACAAAGGAATAACTTACCCCCAATGATGGTGGCAATTCCCTTGAGTTTGAATGAGTGCTTAGAATAGTTGGGAGCATAATGCTCTCACATATTCGTAGCAGCCCATTGGTGGCTCATGGAGGGTTCCCATGTCAAATCTTTGGCCTCCTATAGTTATGGTTGACCTTCGGACTTAATTTACGATAGGTAGCAACCATCCTAATTTACTCCTTGGCGAAGAGATATTGAAATGGAATCCTCTTAGGGTTTCCAACAATTGGGTCTTTGGATGCCTGCATAGTTATTTTACTCCTGCAAACTTCTCTCTATTAATATAGAAGGATTGTTAGCTCGCAATACTTGTACAAATGAATTTCCAAGTTAGGTAACCGAAGGTTCATTTGTAAGCATGGGGTAGAACAAGACCAAAGATGCATTGGGTCCAATTTGCAGTGTATCCATGAACAATGTGTGAATCATTTATAGGAGTGTGGCTTTGTGGATAATAAAGTTGAACATATCATAAATATACTATATGGATCCCTTCATCTTGTAAATTTCTAACCATCATAGTTTATTACACAAGAGCAAATGTTTATCATTTGAATCATGGCAACAAGATTCTCAATTTTATCCCCCTGAACATTTTTTTATTTCTTGCCTAGGAATTTAAAATTTAGTGATCCATGAATGAGTTTCGAATCAAAATTATGGAAATTACTATTTCTAGGTTGCTACATACCAATTAAACCATTAAGTCATTCCATAAGAATTACCTAGGCAGAAAATGTCTAAGTCAATTTTAGCAATGCTTATGAAATTCTAGGTACTTGTTTAACTTTATTTCCATGTAAGGTGACATTCTATCAAAAAGAATAATGTCAACACTTACTCTCATGAGGATGCTTAAGAATTGAATGATGAGAAGGTGTAATCCTTCCTTACCAATGTAAGTAAAAATCATTAAATCCTAATGTAATACTAGCGATGGAAGATTTTAAACTTGTACCTCAATTGAAGAACAGTCTAGATTGAAGGTCGTTGTGTGAGAAATTCACGACCATGAATTTTGGTGTAGCCTTCATGTTCAATGCCTTCTGCTAAGTTGAGGTTGGAGTTGAATGAGATTCATCTTGTTCCTCCATTGGGCCACCATCTTGAGCATTCCTCCACCATGAACTCAAAATGAGATTGATAGAGGGATGTGTGTTTGATGTGGTCTTCCAATCTCTTCACAAATTTTGTATTGGTTGCACTAAAATCAAGAACAAACAAAACAACTCGAAAACGGGTTATGTTAGCCCAAAAGCATGTTGTACCCTTTGTCAAATTGTTTTTCCCAACTTGAAACAACATGCAAATGCAATTATTATTTAAGGGAAATATTTTGTTTGAATTAGGAAGATGAATTCAAGTGGTTACGCCCAAGGTTCATATCCAAATAAATATATTTCCTAATTCAAAATTTTAGTTTTATGATGGTTGGAAATTTTACTTTCCAACATGCATGTGTGAAAATTCAAACATGCTAAATGCAAATGCAAAGATTGGTGGGAAATTCAAATTCAAATATGCAATTTAGAAAGCAAATATTAGATAACTACCAGTTAACCTATTGGAAAGGACTCATCGAATTTTTGAAGTCCGATGAGTGGGACTTACCTCCGTCCTGTTTAGTGCGATGATTTGTTATCCAATCCCAGAATTGAAGATGTGGACAACTTCTCTTGATTAACATGCCAAATCTCCTTTTGCATGTTAATTGGACATGTGGGCCACATGGTGGCCCTAGCCTCTCTGTCGTAATGATGAAGACTTGTTGATGTAGTGACGGCTTTTCCTTCTTGAAGATATTCTTTTAAGAGCATGGTGAGGCTTGTCATTCCTTAGGAGTGTCACTTCGACCTTCTTGATGTTTTTTTGAGTTACCCCATGCTTTGATCATGGATCAAAAGCTTCCTTGGGCATGGTGACATGTGGACTCTACAATCAAACAAGAAATGTTTCATTCACAATGTCACTTGCCCTAGGTTGCATGGGCTTGGTCGAAAGGTAGGAATCCCGACAAGTGATTGTGGGATATCTTGGATCTTGAATGCTCTTTAATTTTCTTGTCCTTGGCCAAGGTCTTCATGTGGATGTTGTCTTGATTTATTGCTTGACCATGGACAAGATACTTCAAGGTAGGCTAGTGGAACTTAAATCCCTTGAAATTCACATAGCCTCCTTGATTGCAAGGGTGATGTTGATTCCACCCTTGACCTCCTTGTTGGTGATAGACATTGGAGTTGCGTTTGAAAGGAAGAATTCCCATGGGTTTTAGGGAAATGATTCCCCAAGTGGCCCATGTTGACATGGATTTTCACAAATCATGTGAGTATCCATGGCTTGGATCATCCAAAGACTTCTCCATTGGCTTGATCTTCATGATACGTCAATGGGAGGTGTGGTTCCTTAGCTAGCACGTCCACCTTGTTAAGTGGTGTACATGCCAAGCTAAAGGAACTAGAGCACTCTTCAATCCATCCCTTAAGTATAGACCATATCATCATCCATGACGAATGGGAATAGGACACCTTCAGCTCCAGAACAAAGGTGGTCATGGATTGGTGGACCAACCCATGACATGAATGTTGGATGAGGAGCCAACTATCCACCCTATGGTGGAGGCAAACCAAGAAGAACTCTTGGAGCCTCCCCCAAGCTTGATTATGGATGACTTTGGCTCCTACTGGAAGCTCAAATTCTCCCGCGAAAGGCAATGGTGTTGTCCAGCAGACATTTGTTGAGGTACGCCTTTAATCAACTTGCAGTTTAGCACTGGCGTCCTTGTTGGCCATCTCATGAAATGGGTTAGCCAACACTACCCTGTTTTCACACAAAAGGAGAAAACAAACAATGTTAATCATGTCTAATAACTATTAGTACCTATAGCTTAATCACAAGTGATAGCTATCCTTCACTTGATTTTCCTTCCCCTACAGAGGCAGCAGAAATGCTTGTTGACGTTTCTTACGTCACAGATCAGCTCACGAAAGAGATGAGGCCACAAGCAAAAAGAAACTAAAGTGTAGAATTTCTCCCAAGAGTATTTTAATGTAGGCCTAGAGGGGGGGTGAATAGGCCTTTTTGAATATTTTTCCAATCCTGCAGCACTCAACAACCGGTTTAATACCAGAGATATCGGACTAGTCCGGTAAAGGGCGGACTAGTCCGGTGTTCACGGACTAAGCTTATTAAACTTAATTGATTGGTTTGATTCTTTTATGTGTACAGCGGAAGTATAGAATCAAACAACAGTTTAACAGCTATATACTGAATTATGTCACACTAAAGTCTTATGTTTAACAATTTAACGTATGATGAACAATGTGTGTGAAACCCTAGATTAAGTTGATTAACTTGAATGATGAACAATGAAACAAGACACAAGTGTTTATCCCGTGGTTCGGCTACCACAAAAGGCCACCTACATCCACGTTGAGGAGTCCACAAAAGGACCGGGTCTTCTCAAACCCTACCCTCGTTGGATTGCCATGAAGGCCAATCCTCTTCTACTAATCACAAAGGGGTGAATAACCAAATTCAAGGGGCGATCTCACACTTTGAGAGCTCCCTTAGATTACAAAACTCAATACCACCGAAAACACACTCAAAAGTTACAATTGAAATGCAGGAGTGTGTTAGAGAATCAATCCAAGAGCTCAATGTGGTGTAGCAAGTGTCTCTCCAATGATCTAGATTGAATCCTCAAAGGATTGGACGATTTTGCACTTAATTTCATGGAGAGAGGTTGTTTTTGAGTCTCTTGGGAGGTGTGACGGCGCTAGGGTTCGAGAGAGATTAAAAGTGGGCCGTGCACCTCTATTTATATGGGGTTTCTAAAAGTGACCGTTAGGGTTCATAAAGTTCGGACTAGTGCGTGGTGATCACCAGACTAGTCTGGTGTGCCGTGTGTTGCAAACCCTAAGAGTCCCGAAATATCGGACTAGTCCGGCTGAGAGCGGACTTGCCCGATTTCACTACTGGAAATCTTCGGACTAGTCCGATGTTCATCGGACTTGTCCGGACATGTGAAACCCTAAGTGTGTTGGATGACAAGTCCGCACTCGGAGGACTTGTCCGACTTGGATCAGTGGGGGTTTTCGGACTAGTCCGTGTGAACATCGGACTTGTCCAAAGTGGATCAGAAATGATATCGGACTAGTTCGGTTGATAACGGACTTGTCCGATGTTGTGTGACTTGTGTAGTGTTTTGAGAACTAGTCCGCACTAGGGGGGGGGGGGGGCTAGTCCAATTCTAGTCAGAAGGATATCGGACTAGTCCGACAGATATCAGACTTGTCCGATCTAGTGCAGAAAGGTTTATCGGACTAGTCCGGTGACTAACGGACTAGTCCGGTCCTGTGAAACTCTGTGCAATGTGTGTGCTTAATTATCATTGAGCTCTTGGGGTGTGTTTCCTTAACACACTGCATACACAATAATCTGCTATTCTTTTTCCTTGAGCTCATTTCCGCTTTGCTCCTCCTTATCCCTTCTTTTTGGTATTTTGCTCATTTTTTCATTATAGGCCTGCGTTCATCTCAATAAAGAGGTTAGGATCCCAATTGCTTGTCATAAATCATCCAAAACCCACAACGGAGTCCTAGATGCACTTTCAAACTCCCCCTTTTTGGTGATTGATGAGAACCAATTGAGATTTCACAAAATATGACAAAAATTGAGATTTTCATAAAGTATGCACATATGAATCAAAATACATCAAGCAGTGAGAGAACTATCCATATGTGCATTCTTTATGGTGGGATGCATAACTAAGTACATTAAGACATTGAGAATGACATAATTTGCATTAATCAACCAAAATAAAGCACACATGTCATTCCAGGTGCAATGATTACAGATTTTAAATAGTACTTCTCAAATTAAGTAAGCATTGCATTCACATAACCAAAGTTAATCTTAGAAACACAGTTAAAACATTACAATCACAAAGATAGATAAAAAGGTCTCTCTCCTCGCATCCTACAGCTAAGGCTAAGACTCCCCCTCAATCTCTCCCCCTTTGGCATCAAGACACCAAAAAGATGAGAGGAGGGTCCTAGGGTCTTCACTCTTCACTGTCGGTCCTCTCGTCGTCGTCTTCGTCTTCTTCATCATCAGCTTGACGAGGAGGAGAAGGAGGAGGGACGGAGCCACTCGAGCCCCCAATGCCAAAGTAGGCAAGCTCGGAGGGGTTCAAGGGCGCGATCTCAGTGTAGTCTGGATCAGAGTCCTCAGAGATCACTGGAGATCCAATTGGATCAATCTCCAGCTTTTGGCAAATTTGCTTCACATTGGCCTTTATGTACTTCATGTCCTCCCTTCTCTTCTGATTGAGCTTGTGGGCCTTCACTTCAGCCTTCATGCAGGAGGTGAATATAGCAGCCAGATACATGTGGATTACACTAGCTGATCCTCTCTGAGGGGCTTCCCTAGAAGCAGGGACAGCCCTGACACCTTCACTTGATCTTGCTGGTGCCTCGGGACTGGAGGCCGTCGAAGGAGCAGCCTGCACACTCGGCTTTTGAGGCATTTGAGGCCTCAAAGGGAGATGCTCCACATCTTTCACAAACTCAATGCCGGTGACTTTTTCAATCACAAACATAAGGTAAGGAGCATATCCGAAAGATCTGTTGGGAGTGCAGGAGATGTTTACCATATCATTCCAAATGTATTCCGCCACATCAAATGGGCGGTCCTTGTTTATGACTCTCATCAGAGTCCGGAGGTATCCTTGCACACTCTCTGCATCCCCATCCTTAGGGGCAATGGTCTTTCTTAGCACTCTGTTCAACACCACAAAGAATGGCTTCAAGTTTTTGGTGGAAGGAGGGTTGAACTTTGAGTTTGGCTCATATAGAACCTTCATCTTGTCCTTGTCAATGACCCCAATGTTGTGTATAACTAAGCAATCAGACCTTGTGGAGTCAAGGTGGAGCAAGCTAGTGAAATCTTCTTGAGTGATGTTGTACTTGGATCCATGGGTCATCCAAGTGACACTCTCTTCATCCTCACTAGAGAAGTGACAGGTCGCAAAGAACTGCGTAATCACTTCATCATTCTAGTTGTGTCTGAAAGCAAACAGGTCTCTTAGTCCATGCTTTTCAATGGCTCTCACTACATCAGTGAATGGGGAGCAGCCCTTCTTCTCAAAGTGTGCCCAGTCAATCCACTGACTGCGCACCACAGGGGTCTTCATCGGTAGATACACCGATTTGTAGAAATCTGCATGGAAGTTGCACCAGAACCTTCCATCTGCAGCTTGCTTCGGCCTGCCATACCAGTCAATGCTTCTGAATTTTGTTGCCGAGTCATTGCCCTTGCCATTGAACTTCTCCTCAGTAGGGTCCCGGACCACTTCCCTGGGAGCATGCAGCTTCAAGGGCCCGACTGGTCCTGTCGCTATCCCTTTTCCCTTGCCCTTTGCTTGGCGGGCACTTGCCGAGCTAGGGCCACCACCAGCCTTAGAGGCTGGCACCTTGGATGCCGACTTCTTCGCTAGAACTTTCCTTCGAACCTGAGGAGGGGAAGGAGCAGGCTCAGAAGGTCTTTCTTGGCGCTTCTTGCCAAGACCCGTCGAAGTCCGAGGTGCCACCTCGTGGTCCATCTCGGCCTCAAAGTCGGAGATTTCATCGTTTGAGCTCGACATGATCTGAGAATCATTTGCAAGAATTATGATAAGTGATACAAGGCATAGGTATGAAAAGATAGCAAGGAAGTGCATTGAGGAATTTAAGAATTAGGTTTTAAGTTCAGAAACATCGGACTTGTCCGGTGCACAGGCACGGACTAGTCTGGGGGATCGGACTTGTCCGTGCATGGACCGGACTAGTCCGGTGTTCATCCTCAAAAACCTAACATAGTGGACAAAGGCTGATTCCTAATGCATAACAAGTTTAGCATACACGTAGTACATCAAAGGGGCATGTATCTAGTGGAAGATGCTAGGCTATTCGATCAACAATGGAGAAAAACAAGATTTCTAGGGTTCGGGAGAAAATTACCGAAGAATTCGATTGAAGCTTGAGGAATAGGGTGTTGGAGCCCAGACAAGTCCGCTAGCTTCAATCCGCACGAGGTGAAGCTTGATTTGCGCCCAAATGTGCACCTTTTTGATGGTGGGATCAAGGAACCGCCTTGGGAGCTCGAGCGTAAGAGAGAGAGTGTGTGAGGAAGAGTGGGGATGAGAGGAATTAGGGTTTTGTGGCGGCTAGGATTATGGACACAAAAAATCGGACAAGTCCGGAGATGACCGGAATAGTCCGATCTCGACCAGAGAGCTATATCGGACTAGTCTGTGGTCTATCGGACTAGTCCGGCCTAACCGGCACTCGGCGGACTAGTTTATAGGGGCAGACTAGTCCGGGTAACCACGGACTAGTCCGTGGTCACCAGGAGAAATTTGCATAGCCCATTCATATATATATTTGAAGATTCATAAATAGAGAATGGAGGGGCAAAACAAATCAATTAATCTTGATGAATTTGATCAGTAAGCATACAACAAACAAACAATGATCATAATTCACCGAGATCTAGTAATTTACATAGTTTTTCGAGAAAAATTGAGAGAGATGATTTTCACAAATCAATCAACATTTTGAAGAATTCATACAGGTATGCAACCTTTCAAGCCACACTCCGAGAATCAAGGATATTTAGTTCATTTCGGAGTTCGCAAAAACGTTTTTCATCAATTGGCTTGGTGAATATGTCGGCCAATTGCTTTTGGGTGTTGACATGTGAGATGGTTATATCTCCTTTCATGGAATGGTCTCTCAAGAAATGATGTCTAATGTCTATGTGTTTAGTTCTAGAGTGCTCAACTGGATTGTGAGCAATTTTAATGGCACTCTCATTGTCACAAAGGAGAGGAATACGGTTCATATTGTAACAGTAATCCCTTAGAGTTTGTCGCATCCAAAGGAGTTGTGCACAACAACTCCCGGCTGCAACATACTCCACTTCGGCTGTGGATAGGGCAATGGAATTTTGTTTCTTGGACGACCAAGAAACTAAGGATCTCCCTAGGAATTGGCATGTGCCGGAGGTGCTTTTTCTATCTACTTTGCACCCGGCATAATCTGCATCGGAATAACCAATGAGATTGAATTTTTAGCCTTTTGGGTACCAAAGACCAAGGTTTGGTGTATGAACCAAATATCTCAAGATCCTTTTTACGGCTGTCAAGTGTCATTCCTTAGGGTTGGCTTGAAATCTTGCACACAAGCACACACTTAACATAATATCTGGCCTAGATGCACATAAATAGAGTAGAGATCCAATCATGGAGCGATATACCTTTTGGTCAACATTAGGTCCATCTTCATTGAGATCCAAGTGGCCATTTGTTGCCATGGGGGTCTTTATGGGCTTTGCCTTGTCCATGCCAAACTTCTTAAGTATGTCCTGCGTATACTTGGTTTGGCTTATGAACGTTCCTTCCTTTTGTTGCCGCACTTGGAATCCCAAAAAGTATTTTAATTCTCCCATCATTGACATTTCAAACCTGTCTGTCATGATTTTGCTAAATTCCTCACAAAAAGATTGATTAGTTGATCCAAAAATTATATCGTCAACATAAATTTGACAAATAAAAAGATCATTATTTAAATACTTTGTAAATAATATATAATCTACTTTGCCAATTTGAAAACCATTCTCAATTAAGAAATCTCTAAGACACTCATACCAAGCTCTAGGAGCTTGTTTGAGGCTGTAGAGAGCCTTACGCAATTTATATACGTGGTCGGGGAACTCTTCGTCTTCAAATCCGGGTGGTTGCTCTACGTACACCTCTTCCTTCATCGGTCCGTTGAGGAAGGCGCTTTTCATGTCCATTTGATACAGCTTGAAATCATGGTGAGTAGCATATGCAAGTAATATTCTAATAGATTCAAGCCTAAGCAAAAGTCTCATCGAAATCCAAACCTTCGACTTGTGAGTACCCTTTGTCCACAAGTCGTGCCTTGTTTCTTGTCACCACCCCGTGTTCGTCTTGTTTGTTGTGGAAGACCAACTTGGTGCCAACGATGTTTGCATTGGGTCTTGCCACAAGTTCCCACACTTCGTTCCGCTTGAAGTTGTTCAATTCTTCTTGCATCGCCACCACCCAGTACGGATCCTTCAATGCATCCTCAATTCTGCGTGGTTCCAAAAAGGATACAAACGAATAATTCTCACAAAAGTTAGCTATGCGAGATCTAGTGGCTACTCCCTTTTGGATGTCACCGATGATGTTGTCGATTGGGTGATCCCTTTGGACGCATTGGTGTACTCTTGGATGTGGCACTTGAGGAGTTGTGTCTTCATGATTGTCTTCTTCTCCCCCTAAGTGGTTGCCTTCATTGACTTGTTGATCACTTTCGTACTCTTGTGGTTGATCTTGTGTTGAGGCTCCCCCTTGATTGATGGTCTCCTCTTGTGGTTCATTTTCCTCGTGTTCGTGTGAAGGTGGTTCTTGTGGCACTTCGCCTAGAGCCATTCTTTTCAATGCTTGACATGGAGCTTCTTCTTTACCTAATTCACTTGAATCAACTTGCTCCTTTTAGTAGCCATTAGTCTCATCGAACACTACATCACGTGCAACTTCAACAAGTCCGGAGGCCTTGTTGAAGACACGATAGGCATAAGTGTTCGAATCATAACCAAGCAAGAACCCTTCATCGGAATTCGAGGCGAACTTTGAAGTCCTAGACTTCTTGTTCAGGATGTAACATGGAGAGACGAAAACTCGAAAATATGAAATGTTTGATTTGTTACTGGTAAGTAGCTCATAGGGAGTCTTTTTGAGTAGTCGATGGAGATAGAGTCGATTTGTGGCGTGGCAAGCGGTGTTAATCGCTTCCGCCCAAAATCGATCCGATGTCTTGTACTCATCGAGCATTGTCCTTGCCATCTCAATGAGTGTTCGGTTCTTTCTTTCGGCAACTCCGTATTGTTGTGGCGAGTATGGCGCTGAAAATTCGTGCTTGATGCCCTCTTCATCAAGGTACTCCTCCACTTGTGTGTTCTTGAACTCCGTGCCATTGTCGCTTTGAATACTCTTGATTGTCAATGAAAATTCATTTTGGGCTCGCTTGAAGAATTTCTTGAGTGTTCCTTGTGTTTCTGACTTATCGTGCAAAAATAAAACCCAAGTGAAGCGAGAAAAATCAACAATGATAACTAAATTGTATTTGTTACCGCCGATGCTTATGTAAGCAATTGGACCAAACAAGTCCATGTGAAGTAGTTCGAGCGGTCTTGTCGTAGTCATGACGTTCTTTGCGGGATGATGTGCTCCAACTTGCTTCCCGGCTTGGCACGCGCTACAAGGCCTGTATTTCTCAAAAACAACATTCTTCAAACCTCGGATGTGATCGCCCTTGAGGAGTTTTTGAAGGTTCCTCATACCAACATGCGCTAGCCGTCTATGCCACAGCCAACCCATGTTGGTTTTTGCAATCAAGCATGTGTCGAGTTCGGCTTTATCCTTGTTGAAGTCAACCAGGTAAAGCTTTCCCTTCAACATACCCTTGAATGCAATGGAACCATCACTCCTCCTAGAGACGGTCACACCCTCGTTAGTGAACAAGCAATTATAACCTTTGTCACATAGTTGAGATATGGATAGCAGGTTATAATCTAAATATTCAACATGTAAAACATGAGAAAGCGTGTGTTCAGAGGATATTGCAATTTTACCGGTACCGAGCACCCTTCCTTGACTATTATCTCCGATGTAGATGCATTCATTTGGGTCCACGTTCTCTTCATATTCCACGAACATCCTCCTTTCTCCGGTCATGTAATTGGTGCATCCACTGTCCAGCACCCATTTGGACCCACCGGAGGAATAGGCCTGCAAAAACAAATTATGCTTTGATTTTAGGTACCCAAGCTTGCTTGGGTCCTTGAAGGTTAGTCACAATACATTTGGGCACCCACACATGGGATTTTGTGTTCCCATGGCGTGGCCCAACATAATAAGTATAGACCTTGCCAAGGTTGTTTCTCATTAACACAAAGGAGGCATCAAAAGTTTTAAACAAAAGCTGCTGTTTTTCATGAGTCGGACTAGTCTGGGCGGTCGGACTTGTCCGGATCACCGGACTTGTCCGGACACGGACCGGACTGGTCCGGTATTCATGTGAGTTCAGGTTTTCATCCTTCGACTTACCAGTTTGAGAGGATCTTCCCTTCACAAAGGAGATCCTTCCCTTGTTATTCTTATGACTTCCAGCATGTAGCTTTTCATCATAGGAGTAACCAATGCCATACTTGACATTTGGAGGTCTTTGGACCAAGTATGCACTACGTGCATAGTTGATCTTCTCCTTGTCAAATATGCTACATTGAGTAGGATTTTTATCCTTTGTGGAGATTGATTTCCCTTTCAATCTGGTGTCAGTTTTACCACATGTGCACATATGAGCAAATTCAGTTTTAGTGGGTTGAGAAGGTGAGTTTGAAGAAGAGGAAGGTTCACTCAGCTTGAGTGACTCAACTTGCACTTCAAGGATCTTTTTAACCTTGATTAGGTCAGCAAGTTGGTCCTTAATTGCAACATTTGAGTCGGTTAACTCCAAGCAAGCTTTCTTGCTTGAAGCTAACTCAAGCTCCAGTGAACTGTTTTTCTCCTTTTCAAGCTCTAGAAGTTTTTCAAGTTCGACATGCTCCTCCTTTTGGGAGATAATCATGTCCTCTTGACGATGAATTAGCCTTTCCTTCTCAACAAGTTGGTCAAGTAAAAATTTCATTTTTGTTGCAGTTTTCCTATCTAGTCCATTTAGCATATCCTCCTCATCACTATCTATTTCATCATCACTAGAGTAGGAATGCATGGAAGGGGTTTTGATGTTTACCTTGCGTTTACCTTCCTTTGCCATAAGGCAAGTGCCATTTCCTTTTCCTGCACCGAGTGTAGGAAAGAGTGTAGATTTCTTGGACGTGTTCTCGATGGCTATGCTAGCCATCTCTTCTTCATCGAATGATGAGGACTCATCGTTTGAGTCCCACTCCTTCCCAATATGCGCTTGTTCGGATTGTTTCTTTTTCTTGAAGAACTTCTTAGGTTGAGGCTTGGATTGTTTAGTCTTCTTCTTGTTCTCCTCATATGGGCAATCCACTATAAAGTGGTTATATTCACCACAATTATAGCACGCCCGTCTCAATTTTGGCTTTGTTCTTTCCTTATACTTGCCTTCACTCGATTTTGTCCTTTACTTTTTCTTCATTATTCTCTTGAACTTTTTCATGAACAAGATCAAATCCTCTTCATCTAGCTCACTGCTTTCTTCATCACTGTCCTCCTCTAGTTGTGCTTCTCTTTCTTCTTTGGATAGAGGCTTGAGGGTGGACTTTAAAGCGACTCCTTTCTTCTTCGCCGAAGTGAGGTCGGCAATTTCCTTGATGTGCTTTGCTTGCTTCTCCATCATTTCAAAGTTGATAATTTACCAAGCAATTCATCCGGAGTCATCCTTTTGTATCCGGGGCTTTCTCTAATCATGGAGCATAGCGTGACATTGCGAGGCATAAAGGCTCTAAGGATGAGCTTTACCACCTCGTGGTCATTCCACTTCTTGCTCCCTTATGATCGCACTTTATTGACGAGTGTCTTCAATCGATTGTACATATCCTGAGGTGACTCGTCTTCCTCGATTGCGAATCTTCCTAGTTCGCCTTCGATCATCTCGATCTTTGCTTCACACACATGCCGGTCACCTTCATGTGCGGTTTGCAGAGTATCCCATATTTCCTTAGCAATTTAGAGTCCATCCACCTTGGTGAACTCGTCCCGACTGAGTGAGGATGTGATTACAGCTGCGGCTTGAGCATTTCTATGAATGGCCTACTCTTGGCTTGGGGTGAGCTCTTCGTCATCATCTGGAATATCTATCCCTGTGCATACAATATGCCATAAACTTGGGTTGAGGGAAATCAAATGCATTTTCATATTCTACCTCCACATGGAGTAATCACTTCCATCAAAGTGTGGGGATTTTCCAAGTGGGATAGATAAGTAATGGTTGTTTTTGGAATTTAGACGATCATAGTTAAAAGGATATAGGGAGTAGTTGGTGTGACTACTCCCCTTCTTCTTCTCTTCAACCTTTGCTTTCCCTTTGGAAAGTGCCTTCTTTCTGAGGAGTGCCTTCAGCTCCAGCGTCTCCTCATCATCGTCCTCGAAGTCTTGAATGGCTTCGAGGTACTTCTCCAGTTTTTGGTTCTTGTCGTTGTTAACCTCCTCTTGGTTGTTGATTTTGTGGATGTCCTTCATGTCCGACATGGTCTCTTCGGGTGGTTAAACTCTTTCTTGAAGAACCTTGCTCTGATACCAATTGAATTTAGGCCTAGAGGGGAGGTGAATAGGCCTTTTTGAATATTTGTCCAATCCCAGCACTCAACAACCGGTTTAATACCAGAGATATCGGACTACTCCGGTAAAGTGCGAAATAGTCCGGTCTTCACGGACTAAGCTTATTAAACTTAATTTATTGGTTTGATTCTTTTATGTGTACAGCGGAAGTATAGAATCAAACAACAGTTTAACTGCTATATACTGAATTATGTCACACTAAAGTCTTATGTTTAACAATTTAACGTAAGATGAATAATGTGTGTGAAACCCTAGATTAAGTTGATTAACTTGAATGATGAACAATGAAACAAGACACAAGTGTTTATCCCGTGGTTTGGCTACCACAAAAGGCCACCTACATCCACGTTGAGGAGTCCAAAAAAAGGACCGGGTCTTCTCCAACCCTACCCTCATTGGATCGCCACGAAGGCCAATCCTCTTCCACTAATCACAAAGGGGTGAATAACCAAATTCAAGGGGCGGTCTCACACTTTGAGAGCTCCCTTAGATTACAAAACACAATACCACCGAAAACACACTCAAAAGTTACAATTGAAATGCAGGAGTGTGTTAGAGAATCAAACCAAGAGCTCAATGTGGTGTAGCAAGTGTCTCTCTAGTGATCTAGATCGAATCCTCAAAGGATTGGACGATTTTGCACTTAATTTCGTGGAGAGAGGTTGTTTTTGAGTCTCTTGGGAGGTGTGACGGCGCTAGGGTTCGAGAGAGATTAAAAGTAGGCCGTGCACCTCTATTTATATGGGGTTTCTAAAAGTGACCGTTAGGATTCAGAAAGTTCGGACTAGTTCGTGGTTATCACCGGACTAGTCCGGTGTGCTGTGTGTTACAAACCCTAAGAGTCCCGAAATATCAGACTAGTCCGGCTGAGAGCGGACTTGTCCGATTTCGCTACTGGAAATCTTCGGACTAGTCCGATGTTCATCGGACTTGTACGGACATGTGAAACCCTAAGTGTGTTGGATGACAAGTCCGCACTCGGAGGACTTGTCGGACTTGGATCAGTGGGGTTTTTCGGACTAGTCCATGTGAACATCGAACTTGTTCAAAGTGGATCAGAAACGATATCGGACTATTCCGGTTGATAACGGACTTGTCCGATGTTGTGTGACTTGTGTAGTGTTTTGATGACTAGTCCGCACTGGGGGGGACTAGTCCGATTCAAGTCAGAAGGATATCGGACTAGTCCGACAGATATTGGACTTGTCCGATCTGGTGCAGAAAGGTTTATCGGACTAGTCCGGTGACTAACGGACTAGTCCGATCCTATGAAACTCTATGCAATGTGTGTTCTTAATTATCATTGAGCTCTTGGGGTGTGTTTCCTTAACACACTCCATACACAATAATCTGCTATTCTTTTTCCTTGAGCTCATTTCCGCTTTGCTCCTCCTTATCCCTTCTTTTTGGTATTTTGCTCATTTTTTTTCATTATGGGCCTGCATTCATCTCAATAAAGAGGTTAGGATCCCAATTGCTTGTCATATATCATCCAAAACCCAAAAGGGAGTCCTAGATGCACTTTCAGTATTTCCAAGGGTATCGTATTTATCCCAAAGGAAGGCGGTGAAGTAAGGTAAAAACTATTCTTGTGATCAAGGTACGGGGTACTAAATGTTTATCAGAACAGGGGTAAGTTGATAATAGGGTTAGTGTGACACACAACTAAGCAAGCTACACTAAGGGTAAGGTTGTCCCTGTAAGGGTTAGACTACAAGATGGAGCTACTCCTAGTGTGCTCTAATTATTCATAGACATAGCCTAATAAAGTACACATGAATATGTTAATAGTGAATACTAGGGCTTAGTGGTCCAACATATCGGACATGGGCTTACCCTGATGTGCCAAGCGACTCCTGCCAAGAGCCTACGTCATAGCCGAACATGGAGGATTACAATGGACGGATAGGGCTGTCACCACCTACCGCCTACCTCTACAACTCGTGGACATCGATGCATCCAATGATACTTAACTATCTAAGCATCACGCTTGCATGCTAAGTAAATACCTGAAGAGTTGAAACGTAATATTCATCCTAAGGCAATGACTAACCTAAACATCGTTGAACCAATGTTGGATCCAAGCACTAACTTATTCATATTAACATAATCATATTTTTCCTAATTAGACTATAGTGGTGGTGTATGATGTTTATGATAACATGATAATGGCATTATGTCTAGATCATAACAACATCTACACCTAGCACATACATTGACTCCACAATCAAACAAGAAATGCTTTGCCCAAGTATATGAATAAAGAGAGGCTAATAATACAATTATTATAATGCATAAAGTCACAAATACAAGAAAAGATACATGAGCCATACCTTTCCCTATTTGGACTTGGGATTAGAGGCACCTCTCTAAAGCCTAACCTCCACTAAGGACTTGGAAAACTAATGTATACAAGAGAGTGAATGCTCTAGTGGTGTGTGTTGAAGTGAGGGGTGAGGGGTCCTATTTATAGCTCGGAGAAGTGTCGGTTCCCGCCCCAAAAAAGCGTGAATCAGTCACCCATGACCTCTTTAAGCCAGGAGGAGCCAACATGTGGCGTTTGACTGTGTTTGGCGCCAGGACCTAGTCGGGCGACTAGGAGGGTCGACCGACCGGGTCTTGGCTCCTTTTGCGGTGTACTTCCACTAGGTCTCTGCCAGGTGGGTCCATTGACTGATATTTGTGCTATACCGTTGGATGGCCTCAGATACTTCTGTCTGTGGGCCATTTGATCCATGCGGTGCCACATGTCATTGCTCAATTGGTTGGAATCATATTTTATAGGATACATCCCCTTGTTTCACTTCAATTTTGCATAAAATGCCTGCATGCACTACTTTCTCCGAGTAGGTTAAGTAAAAAGGCGATGTGGGCAAGAAATGATATTTCCTTCACATAATTGAGTTATATTGACGGGTGAAATTGGTATGTAATAGCCGTCAACACGCACCTAGCTTCAAATTCCTTCACACGGTCAGCCAAACCTTGCTTGCTGCGTGCCAGCTTCTGGAAGGGCTCATCCTCCCTCTACTGGATTTTATCTTCTTTTTCTTAGAGGCTAACCTCCTTATTATCAAGCTCTTCTCGACGCTTGAGGAGAGTTTCCCTCAGTTCTTCGAGACCCTCCGAGCGGCTGTCGGCCATTTCACGGACCTTCTGCGCATGCTCATAGATCTCTTGAGTCTTCTTGTCGAGGCCCTTAATAGCGGACTCTCGCACATCCAATGCCTTATTCAGGCGCGACTGACGGGCTTTTTCCTTGGCCACCCACTCTTTCTGGTCCGCCAACCTAGACTATGTCAGCTTTGTCTCGAAGAGCAGTATATTGCGCCAATGCCTCAAGGTGTTGCGCTCTTCTTCGAGAAACTTGCGGTCGTAGTCAAAAGCAAGTTGGACCTATCGATGGCCTGAGCAGGTGTTGTCAATTGACCACTCTAGGGGAATTGTCTTCGGGCCCGCCAGAGGTGCCTCTGCAGGCTCCAACGGGTCTTCCAAAATAACATTAGGAGCCCACGGCGCAAGCGTGTTCTCCAGCAGCTCCACATCACTGGGGCCAATCTTCGAGAGCACGTCAATCTCTGTCACCGGAGCTGGCAAGGACGGTTCAGCCGACGGATCTTCAACTCCCGGAGCTGGTGAGGAGGGATCTACAGCCGGATCTTCAGCCATTGGCTCAAAAGTCAGAGCACCAACAGCCGGATCCTCTTGAGTAGGATCGGGCAAGGTCACCTCCGGTGTTGCCACCTCCGAGACCGACGCCTGGACACCCGCTGGGGCTTCATTGATTTTTGACAACGATGTCGGAACCTCCACAGCTGGCTCCAAAATCACCGAAGCCAGCTCGGGCACTTCTTCCATGTGGTTTGGCACTACCATGGGTTCTTCGATCGTTTGTACTGGACTTGTCTCCATGAAAGTTGGCGCCAGAGCTTTCATGTCATCCACCACAATCACTGGCGGAGGAATTGGAGCTGAGGTAGGGGCTTCAGCTTGCATAGCCTCCGCAGCTGCCACAGGCGCCGGAGCTGCAACCTCCTTCCTCGATACCCTGGATACAGAGCATAGAGAATTCAAGATAAAGCAAGAAACAAAATCAAGACAAAAGCTGAAGGTTCGGCCCTTACCTGGGGATGTTGCCGCTCCAGTCGGGATGAATCTTCTTTCTTGGGCGCTTGGAGCTAGAGCCCGCCGTCGTCGGATGTAAGAGCCCAAAAAGTACAAAGTTCAGATAGGAGAAATTAAAAATTTGAAATAAGAAAAATAAATCAAAAGGACAATTGAAAAATTCAAACCAATTTAAACCTCAATTGAGAGAATTCAAAAAAAAAAAATCAAATTTAACTAATGTTCAAATTTTGCCAAAATAAAAATCTGAACTCACCATTAGCTTCCAAATATTCCAAATAGCAGCCCTGCAAATTGTCATAATATTTGGAGCACTAATTCTATATAATTCAATTGGTGCATTGAATTCTAATCAAATTCAAATTTGAATTTGAATTTCACATTGAACCTGTCCAAACTTGAGATCCAATTTCAGAATCAGATCCTAGATATTTGTTTGAGCCTATCTACAAAGTTTCATGAATTTTGGACCTTGTTTGGTGGTGGAATTAAATGGACATAGAAGGGATAAGGAGAAGGGTGGGACCCACTTGTCATATAGTGAGGGAGCTCAACAGAGCGTGTTCCATTTCCCTGCTCGTCCAATGGCGACACCACATCTTTTGCATATGCCACCTCCCTCAACAGCCTGTCCACAGCATGCCCTTGGCCTTGCAATCCGAGCTTGGTGCCATTTCTTCTTCCCTCTCCCTCTGGTCGGCATTTCTTTCCCTGGCGCAGCTCTGCTCGAGCTCACCATGGCCGGCCCCTGCTTTCAGTTGTCCAGCCGAAACTAGAACCCTCAAGAAAATCTGGTGCAGCTGTTGGGTGCGCCAGCGCCTTCTGAACCTTCCCACCCAGCTCCTCTAGTGTTTTCTTCCTCTGCCGACGGTGCACGGCGTTTCATTCCCGGAGCTCAAAACAGCACCGCCCCTGTTCATCGATGCCCGGCCGGCTCGGTCTTCCTCCCGACTCACTCCGGCCTCAATAAGGTTCACCCCAACCATTCCATGCTGTCCCCAGGAGTTCTAGTCCGTTCGTAGCACCGTTTAGCCGGAGTTCGATTTTTGCTTCGGCCGTTCTCAAGAACAGAGGAAACTTTCGCCAATCAATTCAGATTCTACGGGTATTTATTTTTCAATTCATTTAGATAAGATCTTACTCATGACCATACGACCCCCCTGAATCTAAAAACAAAGAAAATCATCAATCCTAGGCCCTATTATTCGAGTTCTCGTACCCGCGGTTTTGTTTTGACCTAGGTCACCGGTGAAATAAATTTTCCAGCCAATTTCTCCCTTATTTTAGTTCATATCCTTGTTTCTCTTTGATAATTGGTGTCATGCGATCAAATACCGAGTTCTATGGTGCTCTCTGTACACCGGGCGACTTCGCCGGAGCTTTACCGACCTTCGCCGCCGTGGAGACACCGTTTCTGGCCATCCTTGGCTTTCCGCAACTTCTTCAGCGTTCTTTCCGTGTGGAGTTAGGCACAGGCGGCCATTTGGGGCAGGGCGATGAAGGGGAAAGGACGCCGGCGAGAAGCGCAGCCGGGTCCGCCATCGGGCGCCGCCGCTTGGCCCCTGCCCGTGGTTGAAGAAGACACCGGGCCGGCCTAACTTGTCAGCCTCTGTTGCCAAACCGCGGATCAGTTTGTGGCACGGGATCAAGTGTGGCTGCAGGACTACTTTGTGGACCCCTGTGTTGCTTCAATCCCGATGACCAATTTTAAATAGTGGGACCCACTGTCAGCGGTCCAGTCAATTTTCCAATAGAGAAATAATTGCAGAAACTACCCAATCTTTGGAAATTCACCGTTGCCATTAGAAATCTCCAAAAAATTCCCAAATAAATTTTGTTAGACCCAGCATGAAGAGTACATTACAGCGGTGCACTTGAAATTGTATGAAAGTACATATAAATTTCTCCAAATTTCAAATAAGCAAAATACTTATAGGATTAATTCCTATAGTTCTGCTCTGTGGAAAATTTCCAAATTTTTCCAAAAACTTCATTTGATTATCCTTTAACTCCTGTAAAAATCTCAGGGTCATTAGATTTCATTAACATGGTCAAATCACCTGTGTATTCTCTATGCACATAAAAATAGCCAATTCATTTAGAATTTGTACAGAAACTTGTGCAAGCTTCTAAATTGAATATCTCTCAGTATAAAGCTTCAAAATTTTTCAAAACAACTTTATTGGTTTGATCTTTATCCACACTAACCATAGCTACAACCCAATATTCATGAAAATCCCTAGATTTTCCTGTAGAGCCCTTTAAACCAAAATCATGTTTGATTTTTATCTGATGATTCACTTGATAGAAAAATCTGAAAATTTTTCGATATGTTCTTTAGTAAGTTTAAGAATTCTTGTGAAAGTTTCAGCTTCATTGAAATTTAATAACCTAGTTCAATCTGGAGATTTTTCCTAACTGGTCATACCATGCCCAAAAACAATAGAATCTTTTTCAGTAAATTATCCAACCGTGTAAAATAAATTTCTCCCTGTAGGAGGCTTAGAAAATTGAGAAACAAATTTTCCTAGAACCAGTGAGAACCCCTATGTATGGTACAACCACTGGTAACCATGATAGACCCCCAGAATTACATTGAAAATTCAGAAAAGGCTAAACACTTAAGAAATTTTGTAGACCAATATATTCAATTGCTGTATCTGAAACTTACCTAGCTATTCCTACATGACCATGTAAACACCCTGTAATTTTCTCAGGCTTAGGGAATCTGTTGAACCTGTATAAAATTGAGATCACATCCCTATGTACAAAACAATATCTATTTCACTTCATATGTCCATTGCCTAAGTTCATCTTGTTTCCTTTCTGTTGCTATCTAGTCTAGCAACAGAACTTCAAGTCCTAACTAATATTAATCCTTCTTGAGCTATAATCAACTTCAATTGTTATAATAATAAATTGTAATCTTTTATTTGCATATCATTCGATAGTGTTCGCGACGAAGGTCGCCGACAAGAAGCACAACCCGGAGCTGAGGATTTCCATAGTGATTTTGGTGTGGCATGGTTTTCTCATCGAAGAATACTAACTGATTGTTGCTGACTTTTATCACAACAGAAAGGCAAGCCCCGGTTTGCATTTAAGTGCCTTTTTAAAGTTCTTCTTTATACACACTGTACTGAATAGACTTGATATGTGCATTAGGTATATGTTGATTGAATACTCCACATGCATGACCAAATAATCCTTGGAGTGGATGGGTAGTATAAGACTCCATCGTATTATCATTGCTATGCTTATTGTTAAGTTAGAAGATCGGTAGAAGTCGAGTATGTTGGACACTACTCGCGAGATTGGTTACATTTTATCGACCACAAGTAAAGTAGTTGAATTCTACTTGACAGAGATGTCGAGTGAGGGAAACCTATTCGTGAGAGGTTACTATAACATTAACTCTTTAATATGAGACGCGGACGGGGATTTATGTAGGTTGGTTTGCCCACATCGTTCCTGGGTTGGTAATGGTGAGGCAGGTACTAGGGAAATGGATTGGTAGACTTGTCTGTGTCGATTAAGGCCCGTCTCGTGCTTGACCCTGCTGGACAAGTTTAAACTGTACCGGGTGCATACTAGCCATATGGAACCCAGGAAACCGGTGTACCTTGAGGATCCTATGTTGGAACCTTTTCAATCGGCTTAAGTTGTCGGCTGTTAGTACAGTGGGAGGTAACTCGCTCATGAACATCTCACAGCGGAGGTGTACTTTGACTGAGCTTGTTGTTCGGGTCGATCGAACTGTTTTGATATGGGTTAGTCTTGGCAAAGGTGGCTGCGTACGACATCAGTGGAGGGTGCCGTTACAACTCCAAGTATGGGCGTACGTGTCGTGCAGTCCGTGTGTCTACCGGGTATTTACTTTTGGCCAGTCCATTCTTGCAAATTCAGCTTTCCAGTCTTTAAAGTTTCCAGCATGTAGAGTTCCATTCTTTAGGTGAGACTGTTAAGTCTTGCTAAGCCTTGTGCTCACGATTGCTGTATTGCTTAGGTTGTGTAGGATAGAAGAGCACGTAAAAGCTACCAGAGGGGGGCGAATGGTAGATTTAAAAATCTTACGCAGCAGAAACAATTAAATCCCAACCCCTTTGGCAGAAAAACGATCTGTTAAAAAAATTGTGTGTGAGACTAATCTAAACGTGTTTCACCGTGACAAAAGTGATATATATCAGAGATAATCATGTCACGAAGAAAATACAAGAATAATCACTCAAATCCTTCGAGAGAAACTCAAGTTGTGATCAAAAGATTGAACAATGGTCAATCTGTCCTACCTGAGAAAAACAGTTCTGGAATGCTGCAAAGAAACTCGTGTAGATCAGAAACCACAAATCCACTGACCGTGAAATTTTGACAGATGATAGATAATCAAGTTTTGAAGACAACCCAAAAAGAATCACGTCAATTAGATCTGTAAAACTTGAGTTATGATAAAACCACCGACGAAAGGTAGTGCTGTCCGGAAACTCGATGAGTAAAACTTCTCCGGAATAAGTCGGACGAACAAGGCACAAAAATTCTTTCAAACTACGAATTTTATTCAATAGAACACAAGAGGAACAGCCCCAAAGTCGTACACCACGAGCTCTGGCCTCCCTTGCTTATATAACGAGCCCTTAGGCCAACCCAAACTCAACTAGGACTCCAATCCTACTCCGATCACGAATCAAAACTTTCCATAACGGCTTAGGACTCTTCTATATGCAGATGGAAGCAATCTTAAGACTTCCAAACACCTTAGGATGTATCCCACATTCCTAAAACAACTCAAATTCAAGACCCACATGAAATCCTATCATAACCAACTCAAATCTTTCCATATTTGAGTCAAACCCGACTCAGTCGCAACCTGAGTCCATAACCTAGTCGGTTGGACCTTTCCGACCAATTCTTTACGTCCACATATCTTCATCACGCCTCCGAACCATGTAGACACGTCCATGCACTCCTTGCACACGTGCAAACATCTTCCAATGACATCCACGATACCTTCGTATGCATTGTTCCTGATTCAAACATGCTGCGCAACCTCCCGATCAACTCAACCACAATTCCTCCCGAACTTGGTTGTTGAACCTCATCTTCTCCCTAAGACTAGTTCAATGGATCCCATCACCAGCCATGTCCTGAACTCAAGCAACACCTGCACATGAATAAACAACCAATCTGTACGATCCCAAGTTGGCGACTTGACTCAAGTTAGTTCCGATCACAACACCTTACATGAGCACCTCACATAAGCATGTTGCAAAGCATATCAAAACGATATCAGCCATATCAATCAAAATGCACCAAAAACTTAGCAAATGAATACTAAGCAATCTTTCTAAGAATATAAAGCAAGTTCGAAACATTGCAAGATAAAAGCAGGAACATTGTGATCAAGCTCCGAACCTAGCCAAAGATAAACGGAGCTTGAGTCGGAGCATACCAAAGCTAGTACAACCTAGAGCTGGAGCTTACCAAAGCTAGTACAACCTAGCGCCGGAGCTTAACAAAGTTAGTCGGACCTAGCGCCGGAGCTAACCAAAACTAGTTGGAACTAGTCATCCCAAAAGTCAGAGCTAGAAAAATATATCGGAGCTAACCAATAGAAGTCGGACCCAGCAAAACATATTGGAGCTTAACAAAGACATGCTAGAGCTATCAAAGACATGTCGAAGCTATCAAATACATGCCAGAGCTAAATACAAAGCTCACCGGAGCTACCCAAAAACATGTCGGACCTAGACAAAGAAAGTCGGACCTATTGTCAGACCTTGCAGAAGCTCGGAGCTAGAGTCGGACCTTGCCAAAAAGATGTTATGGCAGCATTCAAAACTTTTATTGTCAAAGCCAATGTATTCAGCACACATAGGTCTCACAGGTTGTGGTTGTCCCTGTGACCTCGAGCTTGTCGAGATGTATCTCACGGAAAACCTTGCCGCTGCTCTCCGCTTCGTGTTGCTAGTGAGAAGCGTCTGCGGGTAGGGACGACTTCTCTTTTGCATAGTTAGTTGAGAGTATGAGTATGGATATTCTGTTGCATTGTATATTATGTTGTAAAAGAGGATCATCTTGTGAAATAAAATATCTGTGTTGGTTATTTTGTAAGACTTTTCTTGTGTGATATTGGGTGCTGCATCGCACAACACCACCCAATGCGATTCTTGGAATGTGTGGACCCCGGTCCTCACAGCTTGGTATCAGAGCCGTATTGGGAATAGCACGCTTGAAAAGCGCCAATTTTTGAAAACTACAAAGTAGTCGAGTGAGGATTAGTGATTATGCCCACATAAGGTCTATTATAGTATTAGTTACTTAAGGGGGCAAAGCTAACATATCTGTTATTATATTCTGTAATGACGCTCCGACGTCAGGTATGAGGTAAGGTACAACACCACAAGCGGGTCAATTGCGGTAAGCTCACCATGCGAGAGGTAGCATGTTATTATTTCCGTGGCTTGGCACGGAAATTTCAATATGAGTCTCTGAAAATTTCCATGTTTCTGAGAACATATGACACGCGGTACCCCAGCGAGCTTCAAAGTTAGTGGGAGCCCTCGTCGATTGGGACATAACCTGATGCGCCTCCTACTGGTGCACCACTATGTAAAGACGTCGGACCCCATCGGGTGGTATAAAACCCGGTCATGTACCTCGAGACGTGGCTTAACTCGGGGCGGCCCGTATGGAATGATCGTGGATCGTGGGACATCACCTCCCGCCGTGTCATCAAGACTATGCGTCGGGATATGGCCGCTGTAGCTCCTACAGTCAGGCCGGAACCTCATCGAAAGTGGATGGACATAGCCATCACTTTTGATGCTTCGTATTGTCCTCGGAGCATGGTTGGAGCAGGACAGTTACCCTTGATGGTATCTCCTACATTCCTGTCAAAGTCATCCAGATTGGTTCCGATGCCGCTCAGACCACCCGTATATCGGGGGGATTGAACGACAAATAGGAACTCGCGCTCATCACTTTCCTCCGGGCTAACGTCGACGTGTTTGCCTGGCAACCGTCACAAATGCCTGGGATCCCCAGGGAAGTGATTGAGCGCAATCTGAAGATCTACCCCGACGCTCGGCCTGTGCATCAGAAGCCTCGGAAGCAATCCGTAGAGCGACAGAACTTCATCCGACAAGAAGTGAAGAAGTTACTCGGAGCTGGATTCATCTGAGAAGTCTTCCATCCAAAATGGCTGGCAAATCCAATTGTTGTGCCCAAGGCCGGCGGGAAGCTTCGGATGTGCATCGACTACACCACACTAAATAAGGCATGTCCAAAAGATCCATTCCCACTACCTAGAATAGATCAGATAGTGGATTCCACCTCCGGGTGTGAATTACTGTGTTTCCTAGACGCATATTCTGTGTATCAATCAGGATGTCTAGGGAAGATGAAGAGCATACTTCGTTCATCACAGTAGATGGATTGTACTGTTATACAACCATGCCCTTTGGTCTCAAGAATGCAGCTTCAACTTCTGTACGAGCTATGTACAAAACTTTTGAAGAACTCATAAGAGACATAGTGGAAGTGTACGTCGATGACATCGTGGTCAAAGTCAGGGACAAGGAGTCACTCCTAGACACCTTGCAGGCTGTCTTTGACAAGCTGCGGGCCACCCGTACAAAGCTAAACCCAGACAAGTGTGTCTTCGGGGTTAGTTCCGAAAAACTTCTTGGTTTCCTGGTAAGTCACTGGGGCATAGAAGCTAATCCGGCGAAGATTAAAGCCATTGAAGACATGCGGCCACCAACCCGCATCAAAGACGTCCAAAATTTGACTGGATGTCTAGCAGCCCTCAGCCGGTTCATTTCAAAACTGGCGGAACGGGCACTCCCCTTCTTCAAGCTATTGAGGAAATCCGGACCATTTCAATGGTCCGAAGAAGCAGAGAAGGCATTCCAGGAACTGAAATAGTTCCTCACCACCCTACCGATTCTGGTAGCTCCGAACCCTGGTGAGCCTTTGTTGCTTTACATTTCAGCAACTAATGAAGTTGTCAGTATGGTTCTGGTTGCGGAGAGACCAGAGCTACCTCATACTCAGGAATCCAGACCCCTTTGGGAGGGTCCGGAGGTACCTGAATGTGAGCCTGGGTCCCAGCTCCCAGACTCGAACCCACAAGAAGTCACTTCAGGAGACCCAGACCCCTCCGAGAGATCCAGGTCGCTTCTGAAGAAGCCTCGGGTTCCTCCAGCCGGGACCCAGAGGTCCCCGAAGAAAATCCAAATTCCTCTGATGGGATCCGGGTCAGTGAAGAAGAAGCTCCGGACCCCTCCGGGAGGGTCCGGACCATTCAACGCCTAGTGTACTTCATTAGCGAAGTACTACATGATGCCAAGACTCGATACCTAGAGGTGCATAAGCTGCATTATGCAGTTCTTATTGCCTCTAGGAAGCTTTGCCATTACTTCCAAGCTCACAAAGTCTCAGTGGTTACCTCTTACCCACTTCGAGCAATTTTGTATAATCCCAATTCAACTGGGAATATTGCAAAATGGGCAGCGAAATTGGCTGAATTTGATCTTGAATTTATTTCAAGGCAAGCAGTCAAGAGTCAAGCATTGGCAAATTTTGTGGCAGAATGGACTCCTTCACCATCAAACCCTGGGGGCCCCAGTGAGCAGGAGACGGAGCATCAACCTCCAGCCTCACCGAGGCTCATTGGACCCTCTACTTCGACGGCTCCATGCAGAAGCAGGGAGCCGGAGCTGGAATCCTTCTCCTTGCACCGACTGGGGAGAAGGTAAAATATATGGTGCACCTTGACTTCAAGGCGACCAACAACATGGCAGAGTACGAAGCCCTCATCTATGGACTAAAGGTGGCACTGTCATATGGTGTCAAGCAACTACTGGTCAAGGGAGATTCGCAGCTCATCAATAAGCAGGTGAAGGGTGAATGTTCCTGTAATAATCTCCAACTAGTTGCTTACCTCCTTGAAGTCCAGAGGCTTCAGAAGGACTTTGAAGTCCTAGATCTCCACCATGTTTAGCGTGCCCACAACGCTGAAGTCGACGAACTCTCGACGAAAGCGTTAGCCGGAGCTCCGGCTCCTGACAGAACTTTTGTCCGGAGATTGTCGAAACCCACAGCTCAGCCTGCCGAAATGAGCGAAGGGGGCGAGATCAGCATCCCGAAGCTGACGGTCCCGATGGCCCTGTTACCATGGCAGCCATCAAGGGTCATAGGTGCTGCCGGAAGCTCCGAGCAACCCAGCACGCAAGACTCAAATGCTCAAGTTAGTTCCAATGCATGGATATTGGAGATCCAGAACTACTTGAAAGACAACATCCTTCCTGACGATGATGTATCCGCTGACCGGGTAGTCAGATTGGCTAAAAGATACACGTTGGTAGAAGGGGATCTCTACCGGCGCGGTGCCAACGGCATCCTAATGCGATGCATCACAAGGGAAGAAGGCTGCGAGCTCCTCATGGAAATCCATGGAGGCGAGTGTGGGAACCACGCGTCTTACCGCACGCTGGTCGGTAAAGCCTTTCGGCATGGCTTCCACTGGCCTACAGCACTCCAGGATGCAACTGAGCTAGTGAAAAAATGCAAAGCATGTCAATTTCATGCAAAGCAAATTCACACTCCGGCTCAGCCCTTACAAATGATACCTCCTACATGGCCTTTCGCTGTGTGGGGGATGGACATCTTGGGACCTTTCCCAAAAGCCGTCGGAGGTTACAAGTTCCTGTACGTCGCCATTGATAAGTTCACTAAGTGGCCGGAAGCGATTCCGGTTGTGACAATCAACAAGCAATCTGCTATCAACTTTTTGCAGTCCATTGTATGCAGATTTGGAGTTCCAAACAAAATCATCACTGATAATGGGACCCAATTCACAAGCTCTGCATTCCAAGGATATTGCCAAAAAATCGGCATACAAGTTTGCTACGCTTCCATAGCTCACCCAGCCAGCAATGGCCAAGCCAAGAGAGCAAATGCTGAAATCCTTAAAGGACTCAAGACGCGCACCTATGAGCGCTTGAAAAAACATGGAGCCAACTGGATCGAAGAGCTTCCGCCCACCCTATGGGCCAACAGGACATCTCCAAACCGGTCAACCGGAGAGACACCCTTCTTTCTGGTGTACGGAGCTGAAGCAATCCTTCCTCCGGAAATCACCTTGGGTTCACTCCGGGTCCGGACCTTCGACGAAGCCGCACAGGACCAGCTCCGGCGTGAATACCTAGACCTCCTTGAGGAGGGAAGGTGCCAAGCAGCTGTTCGGAATGCCCGATATCGTCAAGCCCTACGGCGTTATCATCAGCGGCATGTACACAACTGACAGCTCGAGGAAGGCGATCTGGTGCTACGGAGAATACAATCCAGAGAAGGGTTAAACAAACTCTCCCCCGGCTGGGAGGGACCCTTCCGAGTGATTAAAGTATCCCGTCCCAGAAGCGTTCGCTTGGCTACCGAGGATGGGACACCTCTCCCAAATCCTTGGAACATCGAGCACCTCCGTAAGTTCTACACTTAATACCGCGGAGGTGAGTCTTGAGTAACTTGAGATGTATGTTATAGAGTCATTGTACAGAGTCGGGTAGTTCCTCCGGGAGAGCAGCCGGACCTTTCCTGAAAGGTCCGCAAAGTTCATGCAACACTTGTCACAGTCTCCGGACTAAAAGTGTGGCTAACTACCCTGGGTCAAACGAGAAATGAAACACGCTTAGCGTGGTTCCGTACCCTAAGAGTGTACTTGTTTCCCCTGTACCCCGGACCTATAATGAAAGACATCTTCATGTGAAACAAACTCCACGTGCATTTATTTTGTACAGGCTCAACATTTTTTATTTTTCTCTTTCTTGTCTATAACGAAGATGTGCTGTTCTTAAGAAATTTTAGTTCAACTGGTTTATATATGATTCGAGTTGTATTGTCAATTCTTTTGGAATCAAATATTGATCATGGCCAACTCGCTTGAAAGCCGCCAAGCCAACCTAGGTCTGGAGTGTGCTATCGACTTATCCTGGTGAAGCACCCTAAGTACGCCACTCTACCTACACCCCGACAGGCCGAAGTAAGGCGGGTCCGTGTACAGTTGGATCTAGAAGAAAAGACAACGCATTCGGTTGTATTTAGAATCGCGTTTGACAAAAAATCTTCTTGGGAGTCGTAAGCCACGACGAAGTTATAGACAAGAAACAAATTTTACTATTTTTCTTGACTTCAGTGTGCAGGAAAAATAAAATACACGTTGATGGAGAAAAGCCGGAGCTAACAAAGCTCCGACTCCCTTAGGTGGTTTGTAATCGATGTTACACATTGAAAACAAGCATCACCGGACTAATCACGCTCAGGTAAAGCTAGGGGGGTCAGCCGTCGATGCTGAATAAAAGATGGTGAGAAGACCCCTCAAATGGAGTCTGCTGTCGACAAGTTACATGTTGGCAAAGGTTATCATCGGAGCTACTAAGCTCCGACACCCCGGAGGACTAACTATCGATGCCCAACGCGTTCATAGAGACTATTGCCGGAGCTACTAAGCTACAGCGATAGACAATGCCGGAGCTTCTAAGCTCCGACAACCTCAGGAGGCCTTCACTATCGAAGACTTCGAACCTAAATTCTACAAATTCGGAGCAAATGAGTCTTCAACAAAATGCAATATCCTCTTGGTACATGTTCACAATCAAATTGTGTACATCTACCAGGGGGCCAAGTGAAGACAAAAGTGTTGAAGACAAAAAGTGAAATTCACAAAAATTTGTGGATTTCATTCATCTGGAGATAAGGACTTACATCTGGAGACAAGGGATTACAAAATTGAGGAAGAAGAAGAGAAAATAAAAGTGAGAACTATAGAGATGGTCCTAGAGCCTATGGAAGAATTGGGCGACCTTCTGGGCAACGTCCGATACGTTGGCTCGGGTAGCTTAACCTTCTCCTTCGACGGGGCCTTCAAGCACCGGGTCCAGCGGAAATTGGGAGTTCCGGCTGGTGTAGCACGTCAGCACGTACTCTGCGACGTTCTTCGCCAGGGATTGCCCCTCAACCTCCAATTGGTCCGCGATGACATCGCCCACCTTGGAGAGCTTGCTACCTGCTGCGCTCAACGCCTGCAGCGCTAGGTCCGGCTCCGGCTCCGGATCATCCGGGCGCACGGGGCTGAAACCCATCGGTGTCAGCGCGTCATTGGCCTTGCCCAGGAACTCCCAAATCTGTAGGGAGTCCGCAGTCCTCAAGCCCTTCATTTCTTCCAGGGATCTCCTGGCCGCCATCAGTTCGGAATTCTCACGGGCGAGGCGCTCAACTTCTTTGGCGTTTTGCTGAATCTTTTCAGCAACCCGCCTTTCGAGTTTTCCGAGCTCCTCCTCCCTGAGGTGGATCTTGTTCCGGCGGTCAACCAGGTCCTTCTCTCTACCCCTCACTTTCTTCTCTCTGGCAGTAAGGGCACACTCTTGTTCATTGAGTTCCTACCCTCGCACCCAGACCTTCTCCTCTTCCTCTTGGCAGCGCTCTTCCAATTTCTTGGCGCGCTCCTCGAGACCCTTTTCAGCCAGAGCTACCTTCTCGGCGAGCTCCTCCTCCCTCCGCAGGATGTCATCCCGCAGCTCTAGGAGTTTCTGCTCTTCATCTTCGAGCCGTTTCTCCCTTTCTTCAAGTGCCTCTCAGCGCTTGATGAGTGCAGTGTTAATGGCCTCAAGCTGTTCATGGCGTGCATCGGCCGCACTATTGGCTGCTTTGGCCTGATCATAGATTTCCTGGGATTGAGCGTCGAGGGCACGAGTCATACTCTCCCTGTCATACAGTAACTTGCCCCAGGACCAGGACCCGGAGCTTCAACCTTCGGGACAGGTGCCGCTGGCGCATCTTCACTCCCGTGGTCCGGCGCTACCACGGGAACTTCTGGGGATGAGTCGAGGTCCATGACCACGACAGCCGGCACCGGAGCTGTCACAGCTTCAGACACCACCTGGGGCGGCACCGGGACAGGAGCAGAAGCTCCCACCCTCACAGCCTCAGACACTATGGCTGAGGGTGGAGCCTCACTCCCCTTCTTGGGGACGCTGCAGATAATGAACAAAGAAAATTAAAAAACAGTTGCTACAATTAAAACAATTGTCCAAGGTAGAGATTAAAAATTACCACGGGAGGCTTCCGCACCAGCTTGCGCAGAACCTTTTTCCCGGGCGTTCTGGGCTGGTCATAGCCGGCGTTGAAGCTCCGGAAAGCCCCCCGGAACTCGTCGCAGCCACGGGTGTTTCCCGAGTCGAGGCCATCCTCGATCGGGAAGAACCCCCGGACCTGGAGGCCTCCACCGGCCCAGGTGCAGGAGCCGCTTGCCTGGAGCTAACAAGCCGGGAAGACCCCACTGCGGGAACAGTCGCGCTCCGGGAGGACCCCACTGTGGGAACAGTCTCGTTCCGGGAGGACCCCACTACGGGAATAGTCGCCGCAGTTGTAGAGGACATTCCCCTCCGGGGAGAAGGAGCCGACGCAGAAGTAGCGGGCCTGACGGACCTTCCGTCGGCATACTGCAGCTTCCTCTTCCGGCTCACAGGTTCTTCCGCTAGCTCCTTACCCTTGCCGACAACATCTTCCCTCGGCTTCGGAGCAGGGTCGGAACCATCCTTGGGCACTGCGGGGATCACTACCCCGGTGGTCGACCTTCTCTCGACGACACCAAGGTCGTCAAGCACGGGCATCTTCCGCCGGAGCTCCCAGCTGAACTCCACTTCTACGTTCAGAGGAAGAAAAGCAGACGGTGGAGTTAATTCATCACCTTCGACGTTGATGCCGTGTTGGAACTTCTTGAGGTGGAACTCCAAGGTTTTTCCCACCATGTTGGACTTCAACCTGGTTTCGAACCGGTCATCGTCCATCACGCTGTTGAGGGCCCAAGCGAGTTTCTCCCTCTTCTTCAGCGGTGCCCACCTGTTGACCAGAAAGTTACAAAACACCGCTTGAGGGGTTAATCCCCCCTCCACGCACCAGCGAATCCTGGTCAGAACAGGGTCGATGGCGTCCGCCAGCACTAGAGCTTCACTCCAGATCGTCGTGTCAATGTTGGGGAGGCCTTCGGGCAGCTCCAGCCTCTCGTGCTCCTCCACCCGAATGACTATCTAGTCCTTCTTCCAGTCATCCCACCTCCCAGAAGGGAACGACCGGAGGTACTTGAATGGGCACTTCTTGCGCTTCACGAAGTAGTAGAAGCCAAGGTACTCATTGCTTCTACCAGTGGTGTGAACGGTGGAGAAGGTTCGGAAGAGTTCGATGCAGGGGGGATGCCCACCCACATCTCACAGAAGTGGACGAAGATAGACACGAGGAGAATGGAGTGAGGGCCAAGGTGGTATAGCTGCAGACCATAAAAGTCCAGCAGCATCAAGAAAAAGGAAGAAAAAGGTGGGATCAACCCCACCATGGCGTACGAGGAGAAGTACACCATTTCACCGGAGTGCTCTTTCTCGAATGGGAGCTCTCCACTGGCGCGGACCGAACGGTTGAAGAAGTCCGAGGACCACCCCATGAGGGCTCGGACCTTCTTCAGGTCACCGTCGGTCTTCAAGCGACTCTCGCGGAGACCCAACTCCATCGCGGCACGGCTAGGCAAGAGAAGACAAGCGAAGCACAAGTTGGGAGTTTGATCGCAAGAACAGATGAGAGGCGTAAAGAACTCCCGGCGGTGCGCACTTTCCTTCTTAAGTAAGCTCTCGCAACGCTTGGATGGAAACCGCAAGGAAGTCGAAGGTACCACCCAAAAATTCCACCCAGCCGATGACAAGCGGGCCCGGGACCACCCCGACGATCAAGTCGAGGTTCATACCCAGGTGAACGGTTGCCATCATGAGGCGGGAAGCCCAAAGGCGGCGGCCTGACAAGGCACGCGGAACCGATACGGTTTTCGTATCGGGAACCGGCGACCTTCAATTGCGTGAGATCTGCACGCCAAAGATCTCATCTACTGCACGCGGGATGCGCCACGCAGCGAGGATTTAACTCTAAGTCCTCGCCAACGGCACCTTCAAAGACCCTTGAAGACTCAGTTCAAAATTCGCGAGGGTGGACCCACCTCCGGCGGAATGACTTCACCCCAGTGGTCTTCCCCGGAGGTAGGTCCAGGGGGCCACTGTCGGTACCCTAGAAACCGTACATCCCTTGAGGATACAAAGATACCAAGGAAAAGTCATCTACTTGATTTGAAGACCTTCGGAGGCCCACATGTCAGATATAACCAGACCCGCTTGTCCAACATGGTTAATCCCAGTGTCGACACGTGTACTATCAAACCGGAGCTACCGCCCACAAGGGGGAAGCTCCGGGCCATGTACCAAAATGGCACCTCCGGACTTAACCCCAGACCGAGAGAAGCTCCGGACCTGACACGTGTCAGGTAGCTCTGGAGCTACCTGTTTCCCACAGTATGCTCCGGAGCTACCACGTGTCCAACCGTCGGATCGTCGGCCCCTAACCTCCGGAAGACCTCGCAACGGCTCCGGATCATCAAAGGGGAATCAAGGACTTCAAGACCCGATTAAGTGTCATTAATGCCATATTAATGACACTTAAACGGACGATCTTAACACCAGTAACGGTGCTGTAAAAACCCGTTACAGGGTCATTAAGAGCAATTAAATGTGTTAAATGAGTATCAATACTAGTAACCGCCGGGGCCACATGTCGGGCCAGGCTAACTTGTAACGGCCTGCCCTTGTACTATAAAAGGACAGGCCGACGACACGTTCAGGGGGCTAGACACACAGGCCATTGACGCTCAAAACAAGCTCATATAGCTAATACAACACCAACACACCCGTGGAGTAGGGTATTACGCTCAGGCGACCCGAACCACGTAAACTCTTGTGTCTCCTGTGTCATTTCCTACTCACCTTCTTGAATTTCCGCGCGCCCATACCGAACATCAAACTCCCCTATCACTTTAGCAGTGTAGGGAGATCTGCCGGTTCCAAACCACCAACAAGATCAATGTGAGAGTATACAGGAATTTATTTGGTATTTTTGGAGCAGTTGTACTATGAACAATGGAATTTTTAAGTTGGAATCAAAATATGACAATAATGTTTCTGGTAATATTGAACAGCAGAGAATATAAGCATTAAACTATGCTAGTTACAATGAAAATGGAACACAAAAGTAAGAAAATAAGGTATCGACATTAAGGATAACTTACATCCTCACGTTTCACTCTATATACGCCGGCGGTCTGAAGATGCTCGCATACATAATACCCGCATAAGACACTCCCAGCAGGCTGCTTCGGACAAGCATAATACGTTTTAATGCCCAATGCATTCGTATTAGGAGGTCTCTGACCGCCAAGCTGTTCCGCGTAAAATCGCCAAGCGATGTAATTCAAGAAATGTCATATAAAACTTGTCAACACATTCTAAATGTGGGTAAAATAAAATTATTGAATAAATGTACAGTTTCAAAATGGAAAGGAAATCTTTGTAACGATCTGGTGAGAAATCGGCCGAGTCCAAGAATGTTGCCATTCCCTGCGTTGGCTTGATGAAGATCATTATGTAGTGATTACTGCAAACATACAAACACACGTGTTAACAATTACCAATAATTGCTATTTCAATGTCATGTGTCAAACTTACTCGATGTGGTACGGAGCCTTTACGAAGTCCTTGCCGTCTCTGACAAAGTTAAACATCGCATGTCCTATGTAAGCTGCAACTTCTGTCCTTCTATCCTTCTTAAGTTTTGCAATTGCTTTTTCAAAATCTTTTTTGTTCATGTGTTTGTACTGTCCTGAGTCTCGATTCGCCTGGGCGTCGAATAGCAACTTTGCAATCCTTGTAGGGTCAAGGATACCTGTCTTGCGCTCCAACTTTTCATTATCTATGTATTGCATCCTATTGAAGAAGTCCAGAATTGTTATAATCTCATGAAATGCGTACGCGTGTAGTAAGAAAAGCAAATACAAAATATTAGAGCACTTACAAGCAACAGACGAGCAGCAAGTTGATTTCGAGCATGCCCCGATGGAAAAGGGAAAGCAACTCTTCAAATAAAATGACTCGTTTATCTACTCCAGTGCTCCAGAATGCTGCTTTTGGAATACGAAATGTGACGCAATTAAGACCATAGTTTGTGCTGGCAGTTATGTACCACTCATGCATTCTTGTGAGCTGGACGGGTTGTTTGCTAAGTTGTACGGATGTCATGAACGGCTTTCCATTCGCAAATTTAGGAGGAACATCCTCAAGCTTGTATATTGGAACTCCTGGTTTAACTAAAGCCGTTCGTCGATTATACATGACACCGTCTTCTTCCCACTCCTCGATATCTTCTAATGTTGGCTCATGAGAAGAACGAGATGCACTCGATTTTCTAATATTTTCCTTCATAGCTTCAAAATACTTTGACACTTCTGATGAAGGTTTATTAATTTCGTATGAGCTAACTTTGATAGGCACTGATGATCGAGGAGTAGTTATTGGAAGTTGCACACTGGCTTGTTGTTGAACCTGTTGTTCAACTGATTGCTCTTTACTCCCAACAGTTGGCTCTAGTACTACTTCAAGTTGTTGCTCAACTAGTTGCTCTTTACTAGCAACAGCTTGCTCTGGTACTGCTTGAAGGTGTTGTCCAACTTGTTGCTCTTAAATATCATCCTTGCTGAGACATAGGGAGAGTGGATCTTCCCGGACTGGGAGTGGATCTTCATGCACTTTCGCCTTAGAAGATGGGGTTCCATTATTTGGAGATGCAACGGGGCTAGAAATTGGCTCATCGTCCAACACGATATCGCGTCGGTGCCAAAGGGTTAAGTGGTTGATAGCCTGCCCCAGAGTCGCGATCCCCTCAGGTGTGACATGGTCTATTTCATAATATTCATAATCATTATCAATGATCTGAAGAACATGCACCACAGCATAATACAACGGAAGTGGATTCCCGTTGAAGTCACGATCAGGCTTTGCCATAGCAGTGGCAACATGTTTGGTTTTGTTCCCTGCTCTGCCTATTGGGACAAGAAGATGACAAGATTTGTCGTTAGCAATATCATCGACAGAGAACTTATGGGTTGATCCTGAGCCTGGCACGGAGCCAACGCTGCTAGGGTAAGCAGTTTGAGATACTAATTGCTCCTTTTGCACTGGAACCATCACTATACTCGGTGCCACTAATTGTCCTGATTGTCTAAGTTGTTCCATTATTTCTTGCATATTTTCTTTGACCTTTTGAGAAATCGTTTCATCAAGTGTTTTCTTAAACTTCCCATGTCTTCTATATGTGTCTTTATCTTTAGGGAAACCATATAGCCAAGACATTTGAGAAGAGACCGCTCGAACCCGTCCGCTGTGTTCAGAGTTTCCTATGATAGCGGTAAGGTTGTCATTCTCCCTCTTCGGCTTGAAAAGACCCTTCTGTTGCTTTTCAATTACTTCTTTCATTTTATCCTCTACTTCATTCAGAGAGTCGGGCTTTTCAAGTTTGCCCTCGGTGGTCAAACCTGGCCGAGCAAAGACCTAGCGTTGAGTTCGCTCATCGCACCCTTCTAATGGGTGAGGATTGCCCTTACTGGTAATTTTGTCTAATATCTTATTCCATTTCTGGACTTTGGGGGCATATGCGGCAGAGCCCAAGCGATGATGGTATTTGTTCTTTTTTGCAAGCTCTGACCTAGTTGCACTTAGAGCTTTAGCATCAGGTGTGCTCTTTTGACGAACAAACTCTTGCCACTGAGCTTGTGTGATTTTTCCCATCTTCCTCGGGCTAGGGACCTTATCGGCCTTAACATAAGCATTCATTTCACTCTTCCAGCATCGAAACTTCTTGCCGCAAGAGACCAATGTTGCTTTCTTTACAGCTTCTTTTGTGCCGTTCGGGAACTTGAATTGTTTCTTTATCTTTTCCCACAACTCATTCTTGGTCTGCTCGGGTAATTTCCTCCAATTTTCGGTTGTGATCGGCACAACCTCCCTAACAAGAAAACCGCATGCATTACGGTACTTGGTAACTGAATCCAGTGGTTCTTGGGGAAGCCCACCTAGACCAACCCTTGTTATGTACATGACGCGGTCCAATGGACCCTTATTGGGACCTCATTGCCCTCGTTTCCGCTTGAGTGAAGATGAGGATTCATCCATTGGAGAACCTTCTGTAGCTCTAGGAGCCGATGTCACCTCATTGTCTTCGCGATTAATCTAGGTAGAAAAAATTATAAGACTTTGTATACTTGACAACCAACATTAACTTGAACTGCTGAAGTTAAGATTCGTGATCCATACCTCGTCGGCGGGATCATATTCCGGGTCTAGATCCACTGAAGTCTTTTTAATTTTTATATTCGGAAAAGGGTCTGATGGACTGTGATAGGAGCCTGAACTGCTGGAGTCAGTAAACTCCATATTGTCTTCTTTGTTGTTACTACCTGGACCAGTCTTCTTAGGGCTTTCCATGCTAGATCTAATAAGACAAAAAATCTAATAAATAGCATATT
Organism: Tuctoria greenei; assembly: GCA_036927565.1. Classification (NCBI taxonomy): domain Eukaryota; kingdom Viridiplantae; phylum Streptophyta; class Magnoliopsida; order Poales; family Poaceae; genus Tuctoria; species Tuctoria greenei. The sequence goes on from JAYESD010000006.1 coordinate 167,047,778, forward strand.
AACTCTACATGAAGTGTTGCATGAAGAAAAAGATGAAAGCATTCTAGGATTTGATAAGGCATTCTAGGATTTAAGGCGACTGACCAAAAGGTTCATATACATTGCGAGGGTGACAAGCATGTTAAAGTTGATCACCAGCAATAGAAATTTTATCTTTTTATTCTAAATAGGCTAGCTTCGTTCAGAGTGGCAACCACGTTCTTGAGGTTTACTTGGCGGCGCCTAGCTCCGGACCAATAACTGATCAAGCAAGGGACAAAAAGCAAATCCTCCAGCCTTTTTCTAGTATCAAGAATCGCAAAGTGTGGCATATGGATTTGGATGGTGAGGTGAGGCGAGGCGAGGTAGCTGCAGGCGAGAAGAGACACTCTTTTTCAGCGATCATCTCTACAACCGTGGGATTTGCACGGTAAAAAAAGATAAAAGACCCACATTCTCAAACGAATCAAGAACCCAGAAACATTTGCCAAAATCTAATCCAGGTGTGCCCGGCCGCACCAAATGGGCTCATCATGGAAGCAGGTTCAGCCATCATGAAAGGCATTACGTACCCCACATATGATGGCACCAAGGATTTCTAGGATGGTCAATTGTCCTGGCTGTTTAGAAAATAGGACAGGGAAGTCGGCGCCTCATATAGTGATAAACTTGGTGAGTTCTAGAGGTTCACGAGGTTTAGGTGACTTGATCAAGTCTGGGCATATGAAACCTTTGGTGGAATATTTCTGATAGGATGGGATTAACCAGATCGAGGGGTTGGGGGCTTAATTTTGAAATCCCCCTTCATGTGACTCCAATTCCTATATGGATTGTAACTCAATTCGTACTAGGACTAGGACTGGTTCCTAAACTGAATCTGACTCCTAACTCTATTCAGAGTAGGACTCTACTAATATCGTTAAGGACAAAATCTGCTTTATCTAGAACAATCATATACCTCTAGACTGGTGTTTCCGCTACTTTGTCTAAAGTCCAAGTTCGACTCCTCTACTGGGTGCACCAGATACCCAGATCATCCAACAAAAATGAAGTCCCAATATATCTAGTTTGATACAAATGGTGCTAACAAATCATAAATGGGTACATAAACTTTTTTCCTGTGAAATGCCTTAATATTAAGCTAATACATAATTGTTTTAACGCATGCAATCCTTCTATAATTCTTCACATCATCATGATTGAATAAGCTATTCAGTAAACAAACTCATAGTCATATAACAGCTACACTATCAGCAAGAATTATACAACATAGTAATATATCATTCTCCAAAGGATAAGATACATATATGTTTATTGTACGTGTTCATGTATTTCAATTTGACCATTGTACTAAAAAAATGCAAATCGTAGTCACTAATTTCGTTCAATTGTGCCAATATGGCCATTGTCATCATAATCCTACGTATTTGAGTGACACATCATATGTTTGGCATCCAGCACCGCTAGAAGATGGACACAACTACTTCCAATAGAGTTCTCATTGCAGTTACCCCCTCAACCTAACTCATTTTGTGTATCGAGTGTGAGTCACCATGAATATTCCAGTTCATTACATATTCGAATTCAGGTCAGGTGAGGACATTGGGTTGCTGGAACTGCTGCAGCGTAGAATTGATGGAAGTACACCGACAATTCAAGGATGCCTACCCACCGAACCCTAACCAAAGATGCCACCAAACTTCACAGTTTTTCGAATTCCATCGAACCCTAACCAAGGATGCCTACCATTTTCTAATTCCCAAACCCTAACCAAGAATATGCAAGGCGGCGACGAGGGCGGGGAGGGAGGTGGCACGGCGAAGGAGGATGGAAGGTCGAAGGGTTTAGGGTTTACCTTGAAGCTCGGCGGCAACAGCAATGGCTTCGCTCGGCGTACCTGGAAGTGACAAGGGCAAATCTTGGTGGCGACGGCGAAGCTCGGCAATGGCGATGCTCGGCGGCGTACCTTGAAGTGACGAGGGCGAACACTTGGCAGCAAAAAAAATTTTGGCAGCCTAACGGCGTCTAAGTGTTTCGCCCGGGTTAGGTTTTTCCAACGCTGCCGAGGGGTATATATAGACTACCATTTTCTCAGGCGGATTTTAAGTACTGACCGCCTGAGAAGATTGTTACCTCAGGCGGGTTTTACTTACCAACCGCCTGAGAAGATACAATTATCTCAGACGGTTGGTTTGTAACACCCGTCTGAGATAAACATCTTCTCAGACGGTTATTAATTACCAACCGCCTATGAAGATATTTACTTCTTATTAATTAATATGTGTTCATAATTTGATGAACGTCTACATAAAGACCCCTCACCAACCGCCAGTGAGGTTCTTAATTAATATGTGTCGGCGACCGTGCGTGACCTTTCTATTCCCCGAGGCGCGACCTTTCAATGCGCGGTAAACCAACTGCTCCATCTTCCACTTCGCGCGGCCTTAAAGATGCGCTATCACCCGTTAGTTCTCCACAAGCGCATCGTTCACTTTGAATCCTCTTGTTTTCTTCGTCTTCCTCCACTCCGACGACCCGACACCACTATGGCTGACCTTCCGCCACCAAGCCCTCCGATGGAGCCACCTTGCAAGAAACTATGTTGCAGCTCCCCCGAGAAGATCAACACTGAGCAGCGCCTCCTCATGGCGCGAGAGGCGTACAACAATACGTCTCGCGCCATGAGTGCCTTGGGGCGGGGTACCCTTCCAGATTATCCTGCAATGGGTACTATGGGCCACTACCTCTACGACCTCACGGGGGTGGCTGATCGTCTCAACATTCTGTTCGCGATGATGGCCCAGGTTCTTGGCCCCGAGGGCCGTAGAACGCTGGTGGAGAGAACGGCTAGCAACCTCGGGGTTGCACCGCCGGTGCAGCCGGTGCAGCCGGCCCTGTCTCCTGTTGCACTGGTGCCGGAGTCGCCGCCGGAGGACGAGGAGGAGGAGGAGGAGGAGGAGGAGGAGGAGGAGGAGGAGGAGGAGGAGGAGTAGGATTTAATTAGTTTTTCTCTTTGTTTTTTTTAGTTGCTTTTGTTTTGTAAATATTGTTAATGAATGAAATCTAACTTTGTTCATCTATGTGATTGAATATTACTTGTGTATCTTGTGTGTTCTTGTGTAAATATTGTGCATCTTGTGTGTTATTTTGTGAGATGTGTGATTGAATATTGTTAATGAATGAGTATCTTGTGTTTTCTTCAACTGTGTGAATGAATGAATGTGTAATGTGTTCATCGTTAATTAAAACACGTCTGAGAAAAAGATTATCTCAGACGGTTGGTAAGCAATACCCGCCTGAGATAAACATCTTCTTAGGCGATTGGTAAGTACCAACCGACTGTGAAGATATTTACTTCTTCTTAATTAATATTCTTGATTAAATGTGGTCCTCTAAAAAGGCAAAAATCCACTTTCTTGTAATATTATTGATAAGTAAATGTTACCATTAAATTTTACTTCATAAATCTTTTGAAATTGGTCAGAACATAAAAAACATACAACAAATGCTACTTTTCATTTTTCTATCTTGATGAATATAATGCTTTTTTCATTTATTTTTTTAGTGGGCATTTTTACTCATCATACCAACCTCTATGAATATTTTCAGATTTTTTAAAATTTTTTTGAATCAATGTGTGTTCATAATTTGATGAATGCCTCATATGTATATGAGCATTTAGTTAGAATGGTGGATAATTTGAAGTTTGACGAATGCTTTTAAAAAAATTAAAAAAATTCATACATGAATAAATTATACAAATATGTTCATACCAACAATTTTGAGTAAAGGAACTTTTTTTATGAGATACACAAATATGAATAATATGTGAGTAGAAATTAATTTGATATTTACCAAAACATTACAATGTCTGCTATATAAGTTTTAAAAATATTTTGTTCAGGTGGTAGATGTTAATTTTATACAAATGTAGAAGAAAGAATCATCGAATTTGGACACAATTTGCAGAATCTAAACATGTTTGAGTATTTATATTGGAATCTAAATAAAAAAAGCAAGGGATAAGGAAACTAAAGAACAGTACCGGGCATTATCTCAAACGGTTGGTAAGTAATATCTGCCTGAGATAAACATCTTCTTAGACGGTTGGTAAGTACCAACCGCCTGTGAAGATATTTACTTCTTCTTAATTAATATTCTTGATTAAATGTGGTCCTTTAAAGAGACAAAAATCCACTTTCTTATAATATTATTGATAAGTAAAGGTTACCATTAAATTGCACTTCATAAATCCTTTGAAATTGGTCAGAACATAAAAAACATTCAACAAATGCTATTTTTCATTTTTCTATCTTGATGGATATAATGCTTTTTTCATTTATTTTTTCAGTGGACATTTTTACTCATCATACCAGCCTCTATGAATTTTTTCAGATTTTTTTAAATTTTTTTGAATTAATGTGTGTTCATAATTTGATGAATGCCTCATATATATATGAGCATTTAGTTAGAATGGTGGATAATTTGAAGTTTGATATGTTGGAATGCTTTTAAAAAAATTCATACATGTATAAATTATACAAATATGTTCATACCAACAATTTTGATTGAAGGAACTTTTTTTATGAGATACACAAATGTGAATAATATGTGAGTAGAAATTATTTTGTTATTTACCAAAACATTACAATGTCAGCTATACAAGTTTTAAAAATATTTTGTTCAGGTGGTAGATGTTAATTTTATACAAATGTAGAAGAAAGAATCATCGAATCTGGACACAATTTGCAGAATCTAAACATGTTTGAGTACTTATATTGGAATCTAAATAAAAAAGAAGCAAGGGATAAGGAAACTGAAGAAGAGTACCGGGCATTATCTCAGAAGGTTGGTAAGTAATACCCGTCTGAGATAAACATTTTTGAAACTACAAGATGTTAATTAACGGCCTGAGAAGATGTTAATTAACTGACGCACCGCACGAGGTCTGCGGATAAGTTAAGAAGCCGTGGTGCAGGGACGCGTGCGCGACGTTCCACATGGATACAAGAGAGACGGGAGGATCTCTGAAGATCGTCTTCCACAGTGGTTTAATTATGCGCCGCACGAGGTCTGCACCGAAACCTTACAGTGAAAACTTGTGTTTGAAATGGTCAAGAACATTCATATTGCTTTCGATAAGGGAAAAAAATAGTAAAGGAATTAAGAGAAAGAAAAGTACATCTTCGGATGATACAACTGACATGGCTTTCAAGAAACAATCAATTTTTTTCAAGTATCTTCCGTATTGGAAGAATCTGGAATTTTTCCATAGTATTGATTTGATGCACGTTACAAAGAATGTATTTGACAGCATCATTGGGACCTTGCTGGACATGCCGAGAAAAACAAAGGAAGGATTAAATTCACGTATGGGCCTAGTAAATCTTGATTTGAGACCAGAGCTTCATCCAATAGAAAAGGCGAACGGGAAGCACTACCTTCCCCAAGCCAGCTACAACTTGACGCTAGAAGAGAAAAAAACAATTTGCAAATGCTTGCGTGGGATCAAAGTGCCCACGAGTTTCTCATCCAATATCCGCAAACTTGTCTTGATGAAAGACTTGTCTTTATTCGGTTATAATTCTCATGACTGTCACATGATGATGACAGTTTTCCTTGCCATTGCAATAAGAGTAATCAAACTTGAGCATATAAAAGTTGTCATCACACATTTGTGTTACTTCTTCAATGCAGTATCGCAAAAGGTGATAGCACGTGAAGATTTAGACTATCTGAAAACATACATCGTCGAGACAAAGTGCAAGCTTGAGATGTGTTTCCCACCATCCCTTTTTGATATGCAAGTACACCTAATCATACATCTTGTTGATCAGATAAAAGCATTGGGGCCACTATATTTAGATCATATGTTTTCGTTGGAGAGATATTTAGGAGTATTAAAAGGTTATGTGCGGAACCGTGCTCACCAAGAGGGTTCAATTAAAGAAGGATACACTGAAGAAGTGATTGAGGGTTGCGCTGATTACATCAAAGATGGAAAATCGATAGGTGTGCCTATACCGGTACATGAGGGTAGACTACGTGGGAGAGGAAAAGTGGGTAAGAAAACTTTTATTGTTCAAGATTATAAGAATGTACACCGTGCACATTTTGGTGTACTACAACAGCTCGCAATAGCTGAGCCGTACATCGAGGAACACCAAATTGAGCTTCGTGATAAAAACCAAGACCTCACAGAGGACTGGATCATGAAAGAGCACAGAAGATGTTTCACTGAATGGTTAATGGACAAAAATATATCATACGGAAACAATATAGAAGAGGCAACAATGAAGAAGTTAGCTTCTGGCCCATCTGCTTTGGTAACATCATGGCAAGCATATGACATCAATGGTTACACATTTTACACTAAAGAAAAAGACGGTAAGAGTGTTGCACAAAATAGTGGTGTTCGTATTGAGGCTTATGATTCACAAGGGCATAAGACCACATACTTCGGGTTCATAGAGGAAATATGGGAACTCGATTATGGCAAAAGAATGGTAACGCCCGTATTTAAGTGCCAATGGGTCAAACATTCTGATGGTTTGAAAGTGGACAATTACGTGCTGACACTGGTACACTTGAATAAAGTGGGTTACAAAGATGACCTGTGGGTTCTTGCCGATAATGTTGCACAAGTTTTTTATGTTCAAGATCCAGAAACTGAGAAGTTGCACGTAGTTGTTTCTGGAAAGCAAAATATTGTTGGGGTTGAGAATGTGGGAGATAATGAAGAGGAAAATAATTAGTATGAAGAGATGTACCTTTTCACCAAACCAGAAAACATCAAGCGCGTAGAGAGAAGCATTAAAAAGAATTTGAAACCCTATATGCGAGAAGATGTCAATGCTGGAAAAAATGTATATAGCAATGCGAGATGATATATATTATATATATTCGTATCTTCTGAAATCAACTTAGAACAATGTTGGTATATGGATTGTGTCCTTTTGCATTTGTGTACATATGCGTTTGGACTAAATAATTTGGAAGTTTGGTCTTTCAGATAATGATGTCTCGGGCGTGTAGCCGATTGAAGGAGGAGCGCTTGGCGTGGTGCAAGAACCATCCCCATGTATGTACACATGGCAACCGGTCGCATGGTTGTATATACATATGTATCTGTAATGGACTGATGAACTTAACTGTAGTTTGTTTTTCCGTCCTGTTTGTTTTTGGTATTTTCAATTTCTCCGTGTAGGGTTTCTCTGCGAAGCCTAAATCGGGAGATTTATTGATGTGGTAGTGCATCGTCCCCGGTAAAGAAGGGGTAAGTCATGAAGAACAAGCACAATATGAGTTTAACCATCGTCCTCCTATTCATAAATTTCTTTTATAGACTTAATGGGAAGATGGTTACTACCCCCTGACAATCTCCTTCTCTGAGGACTATCCCTTGGTGCCTCCAAGATGCGCCTTTCCAATTGGGTTCTTCCACCCAAATGTCCATCGTTCGGGAGCACTCTGCATCACGATTCTTGATCAAGAGACTGTAAGATAGACCTATTTTGTTCATGTAATTATTACTTATAATTGTTGTCGAACTTATTTGAACGGGTTTCTTATATTGCTTAAATTATATTTCGTAGGGGTGGTGCAGTGCTTTTACAATCAAAACTATACTACTTGAAGTTCAGCGTTTGCTGCATCAGCCAAATGTGCCTGATGTTGAAAATGATTGCTATGATGTACTTATCAAGGTTAGATGACACTTTGTCTTAGTGACCAATGTAGGTTATTCATTCCTCCTTCGACATTTATTAATTTAAATAATGTCAATATTTTCAAGATCCAGCAGAATCTAAGAGACGTGTTCGGGAGCAAGCAGGACGGTACAATTTAGATTGATCGATGGGAGCTTCATCGTCGATCTACAATTATTGTAGCATGATTTTTGTTCAATGTGTAATGAAATTATCTTTGAACAATTGTAAAGACTCTAATGGTGTATTATAACAATTAAGCTAGCCTCACTGGTGATCGAGCATTTCCTATAATGCATTACTATAATAGTATCCGCTCATCTGTGTTTTTTTCCTGATACAATTTTCCCTGCAACGACTACATACGATTGTGATAATTGCAACGACTACATCCCTGTAATTTCAATGAAAACCGCTTGTGATAATTGAACAACTACATATGGTTCTTAAACAATGACCGCCACTGAAAATACATGATCTTCTCAGGCCGTTGTTAATGAAGAACCGTCTGTGAAGTTCATTACATTACAGACAGTTATTAATTAAGAACCGCCTATGAAGATCATGTATTTACCCAGGCGGTTGTTTCTTAAAATCCGTTTGTGAAGTTCATTGCATTACAATCGGTTCTTAATTAAGAACCGCCTGTGAAGATCATGTATTTAACCAGACAGTTGTTCTTTAAAATCCACCTGTGTTGTTCTTTCATCACAGGCGATTATTATATCATTCGTCATCACAGTCGCATATTTTTAAGGACCGCCTGTGTTTGAAAATTTGAGGCGCCTGTAAAAATGCTTTTTGTAGTAGTGATAGATTTTAGATTATATATGTAAATCCGCAAATGCACCGAAACTATCAATGTAGCATTTCCCCTCTAAGAGTATTCCCAAAGGGTGTCATTTATATTCTCCCATCGGAAGGCTAGATGGATGTAAAGCAATCATCAAGTGGAGAGGCTAGGTTGGCCTAGGTAGGGTTCTAGCAAGGATGGATAAAGGGTAATTGAGGTAGTGTGACACACACAAGAGCATTCTATCCTAAGGGGATAATATGGGGTAAAGAGGGACCAGGCTAAGAACTAGGTAGAGACTCGTACAAAGCTTCTAAAGTACATATACATAGCCTAGGTTAGTTACTAATGATCATGTCAATTATGAATTTTCATGCTAAGGGGATTAACACATCGGGCACGGGTTTACCCCTAGCAACACTAGGCGACTCCCGCCAAGAGCCTGTGGCATAGTCAAACATGGAGGATTAAAAAGGACAGACAGGGCTGTCACCATATACTGCCTACCTCTTCAGTACGTGGGTCTACGAGACATTCAATGCTACTCTCTATCCTAGCACCATGCTAGCATATTAAGTAATTACTTTAAGAGCCTAGGCAAAAGCCATCATAAGGAATGAACTAAATTATCGTTGAAACAATGTTAATTCATAGCATAAGTGATCCATGTTAGCATAATCATATCATAGCTAATTAGACTATAGTAGAGGTTTATAGTGTTTATGATAATATAATGAGCATGGTATATTACAATCATAAATACCAGTCCTACCACATATATGAAATCCACAATCAAACAAGAAACGTTTCATCCAAGTATAAGAACAATAGATGACTAAAGAAATCATCTTTATTATGAATAGAGTCACAAATACAAATAGGAATACGGGAGACATACCTTTCCCAATTGGGAAGAGACTTCTTCTACTCCTCTCCTACTTGGACTATGGACTAGAGACTCTCCTCTCTGCAGCCCATACTCCTCTAAACCTATGGAGGGTAATGGATACAAAGGAAGAATACTCAAGTGGTGTGTGTTGAAGTGAGGGGTGAGGGGTCCTATCTAAAGCTTCAAGAAGGGTCGGTTCCTGCCACCAAAAGCGCGTGAATCAGTCACCCATGACCTCTTCAAGCCGGGAGGAGCCTACACGTGGAGTTTGACCGAGAAAGGCGCCAGGACCTAGTTGGCCGAGTCTTGGCGTTGTGGTCTTCTTCCTCCAGGTGACATACAGGTGGGTCCCATTGACTGATATTGGTGCTAGACTGTTGGATGGCCTCAAATACTTCTATTTGTTAGCAATTTGATCTATGTCGTGCGACGTGGCATCGCCTGATTGGCTGGAATGATATTTTATCGGATCCATCTCCTTGTTTCACTTCATTTCTGCATAGAATCCCTGCATGCACTACTTTCTCCAAGGACAAGTAGAAATATGTTAAATAGAAAGGTGATGTGTGTAAGAAATTACAATTCCTTCACATAATTGAGTTATATTGACAGGTAATATTTGTATATTAAAGTCGTCAACAATCATCTCTCGAAAGAGATGAGGTTCGCAAACGCACGGAAACTATCGTGTAGCGTTTCACCCAAGAGTATTCCCATGGGTATTGTATTCATCCCAAAAGAAGGTGGTGAAGTAAAGTAAAAACTATTCTTATAATCAAGGTATAGGGTACTAAATGTTTATTAGAATAGGGGTAAGTTGATAATAGGGGTAGTGTGACACACAACTAAGCAATCTACTCTAAGGGTAAGGTTGTCCTAGTAATAGTTAGACTACGAGATGGATCTACTCTTACTGTGCTCTAATTACTCATAACATAGCCTAATAACGTACACCTGAATATGCTAATAGTGAATACTAGGGCTTAGTAATCCAACATATCGGGTACGGGCTTACCCTAGTCTGCCTGGCAACTCCCGCAAGGAGCCTACGTCGTAGCCAAACATGTAGGATTACAATAGACGGATAGGGCTGTCACCACGTACCGCCTACCTCTACAACCCGTGGACTACGATGCATCTAACACTACTTAACTATCCAAGCAACAAGCTTGCATGCTAAGTAAATACCTTAAGAGTTGCAACGTAATATTCATCCTAAGGCAATGAGTAACCTAAACATTGTTGAACCAATGTTGGATCAATGAACTAACATATTCATATTAACATAATAATAATAACATAATCATATTGTTACCTAATTAGACTATAGTGGTGGTGTATGATGTTTATTATAACATGATAATGGCATTATGTCTAGATCATAACAACATCTACACCTAGCACATACATTGACTCCACAATCAAACAAGAAATGCTTCGCTAAAGTATATGAATAAAGAGAGGCTAATAATACTATTATTATAATGCATAAAGTCAGAAATACAAGAAACGATACACGAACCATACTTTCCCAATTTGGACATGGGATTAGAGGCTACTCTCTACAGCCTAACCTCCACTAAGGAGAACTAATGTATACAAGAGAGTGAATGCTCTAGAGGTGTGTGTTGAAGTGAGGGGTCTTATTTATAGCATGGAGAAGGGTCAGTTCCCACCACCAAAAGCACACGAATCAGTCAGCCATGAGCTCTTCAAGATCGGAGGAGCCAACACGTGGCGTTTGACCGCGTTTGGCACCAGGACCTAGTCGGCCGGCTGGGGGGGTCGGCCGACCTATTCTTGGATCCTTTTGTGGTGTGCTTACTCCATGTCTCTGTCAGGTGGGTCCCATTGACTTATATCAGTGATACACTGTTGGATGGCCTCAAATACTTCTGTTTGTGGGCCATTTGATCCATGTGGTGCCAAATGTCATCGCTCGATTGGCTGGAATGATATTTTATAGGATCCATCCCCTTGTTTCACTTTAATCACTTCAATTATGCATAAAATACCTGCGTGGACTACTTTCTACAAGGACAAGTGGAAATGGGTTAAGTAGAAATGTGATGTGTTCAAGAAATGATATTTCCTTCACATAATTGAGTTATATTAACGGCTAAAATTGGTATGTAATAGCCGTCAACAAACTCCACCAAGCTTATCCTTTTCTGGTGCCGAGCAAAGTCAAGACTTTAGGTTGATGATCAGGAGTTGCTGCAATGTTCTACTTTTCAAATGTACAAGATGCACAACAAAATACTCTACCTAGTATTGCAAAAATTGGCACGGTACTTCACCCATATTAGAAATCAAGTTCCACTAAAATTCTGAAGAGTTCAATTTAGGTTTTAAGTACCTCAAGTTGATTCTCTCGGTCTCTCCTCTGTGTTTAGTGGAAATATTTCCTCACCAAGGCATTGTGCCTACACTCATCCTACCACTAAATAAGGCTTGTATGTGGAGCTCGGTAGGGAATATAGTAGGCATATTTGCAACACATAATATTGCTAAGTCAAAAAGCAAGCTTTAGGAGAAATCGATTCAAAACTATTTGATTCTAGAATTGTGCATGTGTGATGGAATGGAGGTGGATATGGATATTTGAGATGGCTCCTTTTTGAGTGGTCTCTCTTATTTTGCAGGGATGAAACATGGCTACTTTTCTTTTTATTTCTTTCTTTTTTCTCATGCTTATGATGTAAGCATGCATTTTCTCCCTTTTTTGAAGCCATTTCTTCTACTCCCTTTATATGCAATAAATTTGGAGAGAGTACTAAGCATGAATGATATAGAGTTTCTCTTTGTATTGTGGAATGGTGGTATGATGGGAATTTGCTTACTTCTAGTGTAGAAGTATAACATGTGCGAGTGGAGTCTTAAATTCAAAAAGTAATGAATGAAATCTTACATAGGTCTATATTAGTTTGACAAAACTCAATGTGAAGACAAATAGCATATGCATATGGTCTATCAATGTAATGTATCGTATGATTTTGGTAGGTATTTCCAATCAAATGAGAGTAACTTAAATATTTTTAGAATTTCTACAGAAATCTGGGTTTCACTTTCAAACTAGGAATAGGAGCCCTATCACTATATCATATGTCACAACAACTTAGAAGAGTTAAGATTTTGCGACCCACGACTTCTAAATCAAGGCAAAAGCAGTTTTAGCCAATGAAAGCAATATTTTGGAGAGTAGTAAGTTGTAAACTAGGGACTTAGAGAATGTAAAACAAAGCAACTATTCATCATTTCATCTGTGTGAATTCCAAATCATTCTTACCAAACATATTTTATTTTATTTTGAAAGCAAATCTAATCTACTTATTTTTTAAGTTTTTTTATATGTAAGGTGGATGATGGGTGAATGGAAAATAAATATGCAAGGGGTGTGATACAAGCTACCTCAAGTGGGGGTCGTCCCCCAAGCTTGTTCTTGTTCAAGGTACGCGATAGGGGTTGAAACCCTAACAACGGATGTAGGCCATGAGGTTGGCCTAACCTTGTTGCAGTATGACTATTGTATTGGAGGGTTGAGTGTCGATGTTGGTCCAGGAGAGTGTTGTTGATGTAGCTCATCTACACTTCAAGGTTTCCATAGGTTAGATGTACCTTGTTATTCCTTGGCTACTGTAGTGATAACCCTTCGCACAAAGGCATGACGTGCACTCAACATGCGTTGAGTGTGTTCCGTCATTCTTTGGCTAAGGTGTATCATACGTTATTGCCATAAAGGAATAACTTGTACCTCTCATGCATTGGCTGTGATCAGTCATTCCTTGGCTAAGGTAATGGTAACCTTTAGCCACAAAGGAGTGACATGTACCCAACATGTGTTGAGTACGATCCATTATTCCTTGGCTAAGGTGCAACATACCTATAACCACAAAGGGATGACATGCACTCAACATGGGTTGAGTGTGATCCATTGTTCCTTGGCTAAGGTATAAAATACCTTCTGGCCACATAGGAATGACTTGCATCAAGTATAAATTGGATGTGATCTTGTCATTCCTTGGTTAAAGTACATCATACCTTTTAGCCACAAAGGAATAACTTACCCCCAATGATGGTGGCAATTCCCTTGAGTTTGAATGAGTGCTTAGAATAGTTGGGAGCATAATGCTCTCACATATTCGTAGCAGCCCATTGGTTGCTCATGGAGGGTTCCCATGTCAAATCTCTAGCCTCCTATAGTTATGGTTGACCTTCGGACTTAATTTACGATAGGTAGCAACCATCCTAATTTACTCCTTGGCGAAGAGATATTGAAATGGAATCCTCTTAGGGTTTCCAACAATTGGGTCTTTGGATGCCTGCATAGTTATTTTACTCCTGCAAACTTCTCTCTATTAATATGGAAGGATGGTTAGCTCGCGATACTTGTACAAATGAATTTCCAAGTTAGGTAACCGAAGGTTCATTTGTAAGCATGGGGTAGAACAAGACCAAAGATGCATTGGGTCCAATTTGCAGTGTATCCATGAACAATGTGTGAATCATTGATAGGAGTGGGGCTTTGTAGATAATCAAGTTGAACATATCATAAATATACTATATGGATCCCTTCATCTTGTAAATTTCTAACCATCATAGTTTATTACACAAGAGCAAATGTTTATCATTTGAATCATGGCAACAAGATTCTCAATTTTATCCCCCTGAACATTTTTTTATTTCTTGCCTAGGAATTTAAAATTTAGTGATCCATGAATGAGTTTCGAATCAAAATTATGGAAATTACTATTTCTAGGTTGCTACATACTAATTAAACCATTAGGTCATTCCATAAGAATTACCTAGGCAGAAAATGTCTAAGTCATTTTTAGCAATGCTTATGAAATTCTAGGTACTTGTTTAACTTTATTCCCATGTAAGGTGACATTCTATCAAAAAGAATAATGTCAACACTTACTCTCATGAGGATGCTTAAGAATTGAATGATGAGAAGGTGTAATCCTTCCTTACCAATGTAAGTAAAAATCATTAAATCCTAATGTAATACTAGCGATGGAAGATTTTAAACTTGTACCTCAATTGAAGAACAGTCTAGATTGAAGGTCGTTGTGTGAGAAATTCATGACCATGAATTTTGGTGTAGCCTTCATGTTCAATGCCTTCTGCTAAGTTGAGGTTGGAGTTGAATGAGATTCATCTTCTTCCTCCATTGGGCCACCATCTTGAGCATTCCTCCACCATGAACTCAAAATGAGATTGATAGAGGGATGTGTGTTTGATGTGGTCTTCCAATCTCTTCACAAATTTTGTCTTGGTTGCACTAAAATCAAGAACAAACAAAACAACTCGAAAACGGGTTATGTTAGCCCAAAAGCATGTTGTACCCTTTGTCAAATTGTTTTTCCCAACTTGAAACAACATGCAAATGCAATTATTATTTAATGGAAATATTTTGTTTGAATTAGGAAGATGAATTCAAGTGGTTACGCCCAAGGTTCATATCCAAATAAATATATTTCCTAATTCAAAATTTTAGTTTTATGATGGTTGGAAATTTTACTTTCCAACATGCATGTGTGAAAATTCAAACATGCTAAATGCAAATGCAAAGATTGGTGGGAAATTCAAATTCAAATATGCAATTTAGAAAGCAAATATTAGATAACTACCAATTAACCTATTGGAAAGGACTCATCGAATTTTTGAAGTCCGATGAGTGGGACTTACCTCCGTCCTGTTTAGTGCGATGATTTGTTATCCAATCCCAGAATTGAAGATGTGGACAACTTCTCTTGATTAACATGCCAAATCTCCTTTTGCATGTTAATTGGACATGTGGGCCACATGGTGGCCCTAGCCTCTCTGTCGTAATGATGAAGACTTGTTGATGTAGTGACGACTTTTCCTTCTTGAAGATATTCTTTTAAGAGCATGGTGAGGCTTGTCATTCCTTAGGAGTGTCACTTCGACCTTCTTGATGTTCTTTTGAGTTAACCCCATGCTTTGATCATGGATCAAAAGCTTCCTTGGGCATGGTGACATGTGGACTCTACAATCAAACAAGAAACGCTTCATTCACAATGTCACTTGCCCTAGGTTGCATGGGCTTGGTCGAAAGGTAGGAATCCTGACAAGTGATTGTGGGATATCTTGGATCTTGAATGCTCTTTAATTTTCTTGTCCTTGGCCAAGGGCTTCATGTGGATGTTGTCTTGATTTATTGCTTGACCATGGACAAGATACATCAAGGTAGGCTAGTTAAACTTAAATCCCTTGAAATTCACATAGCCTCCTTGATTGCAAGGGTGATGTTGATTCCACCCTTGACCTCCTTGTTGGTGATAGACATTGGAGTTGCATTTGAAAGGAATAATTACCATGGGTTTTAGGGAAATGATTCCCCAAGTGGCCCATGTTGACATGGATTTTCACAAATCATGTGAGTATCCATGGCTTGGATCATCCAAAGACTTCTCCATTGGCTTGATCTTCATGATACGTCAATGGGAGGTGTGGTTCCTTAGCTAGCACGTCCACCTTGTTAAGTGGTGTACATGCCAAGCTAAAGGAACTAGAGCACTCTTCAATCCACCCCTTGAGTATAGACCATATTATCATCCATGATGAATGGGAATAGGACTCCTTCAGCTTAAGCACAAAGATGGTCATGGATTGGTGGACCAACCCATGACATGAATGTTGGATGAGGAGCCAACTATCCACCCTATGGTGGAGGCAAACCAAGAAGAACTCTTGGAGCCTCCCCCAAGCTTGATTATGGATGACTTTGGCTCCTACTGGAAGCTCAAATTCTCCCGCAAAAGGCAATGGTGTTGCCCAGCAGACATTTGTTGAGGTACGCCTTTAATCAACTTGCAGTTCAGCACTGGCGTCCTTGTTGGCCTTCTCATGAAATGGGTTAGCCAACACTACCCTGTTTTCACACAAAAGGAGAAAACAAACAAGGGTAATCATGTCTAATAACTATTAGTACCTATAGCTTAATCAAAAGTGATAGCTATCCTTCACTTGATTTGCCTTCCCCTACAGAGGCAGCAGAAATGCTTGTTGACGTTTCTTACGTCACAGATCAGATCACGAAAGAGATGAGGCCACAAGCAAAAAGAAACTAAAGTGTAGCATTTCTCCCAAGAGTATTTGAATGTAGGCCTAGAGGGGGGTGAATAGGCCTTTTTGAATATTTGTCCAATCCTGCAGCACTCAACAACCGGTTTAATACCAGAGATATCGGACTAGTCCGGTAAAGTGCGGACTAGTCCGGTGTTCACGGACTAAGCTTATTAAAATTAATTGATTGGTTTGATTCTTTTATGTGTACAGCGGAAGTATAGAATCAAACAACAGTTTAACAGCTATATACTGAATTATGTCACACTAAAGTCTTATGTTTAACAATTTAACGTAAGATGAACAATGTGTGTGAAACCCTAGATTAAGTTGATTAACTTGAATGATGAACAATGAAACAAGACACAAGTGTTTATCCCGTGGTTCGGCTACCACAAAAGGCCACCTACATCCACGTTGAGGAGTCCACAAAAGGACCGGGTCTTCTCCAACCCTACCCTCGTTGGATCGCCACGAGGGCCAATCCTCTTCCACTAATCACAAAGGGGTGAATAACCAAATTCAAGGGGCGATCTCACACTTTGAGAGCTCCCTTAGATTACAAAACACAATACCATCGAAAACACACTCAAAAGTTACAATTGAAATGCAGGAGTGTGTTAGAGAATCAAACCAAGAGCTCAATGTGGTGTAGCAAGTGTCTCTCCAATGATCTAGATTGAATCCTCAAAGGATTGGACGATTTTGCACTTAATTTCGTGGAGAGAGGTTGTTTTTGAGTCTCTTGGGAGGTGTGACGGTGCTAGGGTTCGAGAGAGATTAAAAGTGGGTCGTGCAGCTCTATTTATATGGGGTTTCTAAAAGTGATCGTTTGGGTTCAGAAAGTTCGGACTAGTCCGTGGTGATCACCGGACTAGTCCGGTGTGCTGTGTGTTGCAAACCCTAAGTCCCGAAATATCGGACTAGTCCGGTTGAGAGCGGACTTGTCCGATTTCGCTACTGGAAATCTTCGGACTAGTCCGATGTTCATCGGACTTGTCCGGACATGTGAAACCCTAAGTGTGTTGGATGACAAGTCCGCACTCGGAGGACTTGTCCGACTTGGATCAGTGGGGTTTTTCGGACTAGTCCGTGTGAACATCGGACTTGTCCATAGTGGATCAGAAATGATATCGGACTAGTCCGGTTGATAACGGACTTGTCCGATGTTGTGTGACTTGTGTAGTGTTTTGAGGACTAGTCCGCACTGGGGGGGGGACTAGTCCAATTCTAGTCAGAAGGATATCGGACTAGTCCGACAGATATCGGACTTGTCCGATCTAGTGCAGAAAGGTTTATCGGACTAGTCCAGTGACTAACGGACTAGTCCGGTCCTGTGAAACTCTGTGCAATGTGTGTGCTTAATTATCATTGAGCTCTTGGGGTGTGTTTCCTTAACACACTGCATACACAATAATCTGCTATTCTTTTTCCTTGAGCTCATTTCCGCTTTGCTCCTCCTTATCCCTTCTTTTTGGTATTTTGCTCATTTTTTCATTATAGGGCTGCATTCATCTCAATAAAGAGGTTAGGATCCCAATTGCTTGTCATAAATCATCCAAAACCCACAAGGGAGTCCTAGATGCACTTTCAATCTCCCCCTTTTTGGTGATTGATGAGAACCAATTGATATTTCACAAAATATGACAAAAATTGAGATTTTCATAAAGTATGCACATATGAATTAAAATACATCAAGCAGTGAGAGAACTATCCATATGTGCATTCTTTATGGTGGGATGCATAACTAAGTACATTAAGACATTGAGAATGACATAATTTGCATTAATCAACCAAAATATAGCACACATGTCATTCCAGGAGCAATGATTATAGATTTTAAACAGTACTTCTCAAATTAAGTAAGCATTGCATTCACAGAACCAAAGTTAATCTTAGAAACACAGTTAAAACACTACAATCACAAAGATAGATAAAAAGGTCTCTCTCCTCGCATCCTACAGCTAAGGCTAAGACTCCCCCTCAATCTCTCCCCCTTTGGCATCAAGACACCAAAAAGATGAGAGGAGGGTCCTAGGGTCTTCACTCTTCACTGTCGGTCCTCTCGTCGTCGTCTTCGTCTTCTTCATCATCAGCTTGACGAGGAGAAGGAGGAGGGACGGAGCCACTGGAGCCCCCAATGCCAAAGTAGGCAAGCTCGGAGGGGTTCAAGGGCGCGATCTCAGTGTAGTCTGGATCAGAGTCCTCAGAGATCACTGGAGATCCAATGGGATCAATCTCCAGCTTTTGGCAAATTTGCTTCACATTGGCCTTTATGTACTTCATGTCCTCCCTTCTCTTCTGATTGAGCTTGTGGGCCTTCACTTCGGCCTTCATGCAGGAGGTGAATATAGCAACCAGATACAGGAGGATTACACTAGCTGATCCTCTCCGAGGGGCTTCCCTAGAAGCAGGGACAGCCCTGACACCTTCACTTGATCTTGCCGGTGCCTCGAGACTGGAGGCCGTTGAAGGAGCAGCCTGCACACTTGGCTTTTGAGGCATTTGAGGCCTCAAGGGGAGATGCTCCACATCTTTCATAAACTCAATGCCGGTGACTTTTTCAATCACAAACATAAGGTAAGGAGCATATCCGCAAGATCTGTTGGGAGTGCAGGAGATGTTTGCCATATCATTCCAAATGTATTCCGCCACATCAAATGGGCAGTCCTTGCTTATGACTCTCATCAGAGTCCGGAGGCATCCTTGCACACTCTCTGCGTCCCCTTCCTTAGGGGCAATGGTCTTTCTTAGCACTCTGTTCAACACCACAAAGAATGGCTTCATGTTTTTGGTGGAAGGAAGGTTGAACTTTGAGTTTGGCTCATATAGAAACTTCATCTTGTCCTTGTCAATGACCCCAATGTTGTGTATAACTAAGCAATCAGACCTTGTGGAGTCAAGGTGGAGCAAGCTAGTGAAATCTTCTTGAGTGATGCTGTACTTGGATCCATGGGTCATCCAAGTGACACTCTCTTCATCCTCACTAGAGAAGTGACAGGTCGCAAAGAACTGCGTAATCACTTCATCATTCCAGTTGTGTCTGAAAGCAAACAGGTCTCTCAGTCCATGCTTTTCAATGGCTCTCACTACATCAATGAATGGGGAGCAGCCCTTCTTCTCAAAGTGTGCCCAGTCAATCCACTGACTGCGCACCACGGGGGTCTTCATCGGTAGATACACTGATTTGTAGAAATCTGCATGGAAGTTGCACCAGAACCTTCCATCTGCAGCTTGCTTCGGCCTGCCATACGAGTCAATGCTTCTGAATTTTGTGGCCGAGTCACTGCCCTTGCCATTGAACTTCTCCTCAGTAGGGTCCCAGACCCCTTCCCTGGGAGCATGCAGCTTCAAGGGCTCGACTGGTCCCGTCGCTATCCCTTTTCCCTTGCCCTTTGCTTGGCGGGCACTTGCCGAGCTAGGGCCACCACCAGCCTTAGAGGTTGGCACCTTGGAGGCCGGCTTCTTCGCTAGCACTTTCCTCCGAACCTGAGGAGGGGAAGGAGCAGGCTCAGAGGGTCTTTCTTGGCGCTTCTTGCCAAGACCTGTCGAAGTCTGAGGTGCCACCTCGTGGTCCATCTCGGCCTCAAAGTCGGAGATTTCATCGTTTGAGCTCGACATGATATGAGAATCATTTGCAAGAATTATGATAAGTGATACAAGGCATAGGTATGAAAATATAGCAAGGAAGTGCATTGAGGAATTGAAGAATTTGGTCTTAAGTTCAGAAACATCGGACTTGTCCGGTGCACAGGCACGAACTTGTCTGGGGGACCGGACTTGTCCGTGCATGGACCGAACTAGTCTGGTGTTCATCCTCAAAAACCTAACATAGTGGACAAAGGCTGATTCTTAATGCATAACAAGTTTAGCATACACGTAGTACATCAAAGGGGCATGTATCTATTGGAAGATGCTAGGCTATTCGATCAACAATGGAGAAAAACAAGATTTCTAGGGTTCGGGAGAAAATTACCGAAGAATTCGATTGAAGCTTGAGGAATAGGGTGTTGGAGCCCGGACAAGTCCGCTAGCTTCAATCCACACGAGGTGAAGCTTGATTTGCGCCCAAATGTGCACCTTTTTGATGGTGGGATCAGGGACCACCTTGGGAGCTCGAGCGCAAGAGAGAGAGTGCGTGAGGAAGAGTGGGGATGAGAGGAATTAGGGTTTTGTGGTGGCTAGGGTTATGGACACGAAAAATCGGACAAGTCCAGAGATGACCGGAATAGTCCGATCTCGACCAGAGAGCTATATCGGACTAGTCTGTGGTCTATCGGACTAGTCCGGCCTAACCGGCACTCGGCGGACTAGTCTGTAGGGGCGGACTAGTCCGGGTAACCACGTACTAGTCCGTGGTCACCAGGAGAAATTTGCATAGCCCATTCATATATATATTTGAAGGTTCATAAATAGAGAATGGAGGGGCAAAACAAATCAATTAATCTTGATGAATTTGATCAGTAAGCATACAACAAACAAACAATGATCATAATTCACCAAGATCTAGTAATTTACATAGTTTTTCGAGAAAAATTGAGAGAGATGATTTTCGCAAATCAATCAACATTTTGAAGAATTCATACAGGTATGCAACCTTTCAAGCCACACTCTGAGAATCAAGGATATTTAGTTCATTTCGGAGTTCGCAAAAACGTTTTTCATAAAGTGGCTTGGTGAATATGTCGGCCAATTGCTTTTGGGTGTTGACATGTGAGACGGATATATCTCCTTTCATGGAATGGTCTCTCAAGAAATGATGTCTTATGTCTATGTGTTTAGTTCTAGAGTGCTCAACTGGATTGTGAGCAATTTTAATGGCACTCTCATTGTCACAAAGGAGAGGAATACGGTTCATATTGTAACCGTAATCCCTTAGAGTTTGTCGCGTCCAAAGGAGTTGTGCACAACAACTCCCGGCTGCAACATACTCCACTTCGGCTGTGGATAGGGCAATGGAATTTCGTTTCTTGGACGACCAAGAAACTAAGGATCTCCCTAGGAATTGGCATGTGCCAGAGGTGCTTTTTCTATCTACTTTGCACCCGACATAATCTGCATCGAAATAACCAATGAGATTGAATTTTTAGCCTTTTGGGTACCAAAGACCAAGGTTGGGTGTATGAACCAAATATCTCAAGATCCTTTTTACGGCTGTCAAGTGACATTCCTTAGGGTTGGCTTGAAATCTTGCACACAAGCACACACTTAACATAATATCTGGCCTAGATGCACATAAATAGAGTAGAGATCCAATCATGGAGCGATATACCTTTTGGCCGACATTAGGTCCATCTTCATTGAGATCCAAGTGGCCATTTGTTGCCATGGGGGTCTTTATGGGCTTTGCCTTGTCCATGCCAAACTTCTTAAGTATGTCCTGCGTATACTTGGTTTGGCTTATGAACGTTCCTTCCTTTTGTTGCCGCACTTGGAATCCCAAAAGGTATTTTAATTCTCCCATCATTGACATTTCAAGCCTGTCTGTCATGATTTTGCTAAATTCCTCACAAAAAGATTGATTAGTTGATCCAAAAATTATATCGTCAATATAAATTTGACAAATAAAAAGATCATTATTTCAATTCTTTGTAAATAATATATAATCTACTTTGCCAATTTGAAAACCATTCTCAATTAAGAAATCTCTAAGACACTCATACCAAGCTCTAGGAGCTTGTTTGAGGCTGTAGAGAGCCTTACGCAATTTATATACGTGGTCGGAGAACTCTTCGTCTTCAAATCCGGGTGGTTGCTCTACGTACACCTCTTCCTAGATCGGTCCGTTGAGGAAGGCGCTTTTCACGTCCATTTGATACAGCTTGAAATCATGGTGAGTAGCATATGCAAGTAATATTCTAATAGATTCAAGCCTAACTACTGGAGCAAAAGTCTCATCGAAATCCAAACCTTCGACTTGTGAGTACCCTTTGGCCACAAGTCGTGCCTTGTTTCTTTTCACCACCCCGTGTTCGTCTTGTTTGTTGCGGAAGACCCACTTGGTGCCGACGATGTTTGCATTGGGTCTTGCCACAAGTTCCCACACTTTGTTCCGCTTGAAGTTGTTCAATTCTTCTTGCATCGCCACCACCCAGTACGGATCCTTCAATGCATCCTCAATTCTGCGTGGTTCCAAAAAGGTTACAAACGAATAATGCTCACAAAAGTTAGCTATGCGAGATCTAGTGGCTACTCCCTTTTGGATGTCACCGATGATGTTGTCGATTGGGTGATCCCTTTGGACGCATTGGTGTACTCTTGTATGTGGCACTTGAGGAGTTGTGTCTTCATGATTGTCTGCTTCTCCCCCTAAGTGGTTGCCTTCATTGACTTGTTGATCATTTTCGTCCTCTTGTGGTTGATCTTGTGTTGAGGCTCCCCCTTCATTGATGGTCTCCTCTTGTAGTTTATTTTCCTCATGTTCGTGTGAAGGTGGTTCTTGTGGTTGAACTTCGCCTAGAGCCATTCTTTTCAATGCTTGACATGGAGCTTCTTCTTTACCTAATTCACTTGAATCAACTTGCTCCTTTTGTAGCAAAAAGGAGCCCTTGTTGAAGACACGATAGGCGTAAGTGTTCGAATCATAACCAAGCAAGAAACATTCATCGGACTTCGAAGCGAACTTTGAAGTCCTAGGCTTCTTGTTCAGGATGTAACATGGAGAGACGAAAACTCGAAAATATGAAATGTTTGATTTGTTACCGGTAAGTATCTCATAGGGAGTCTTCTTGAGTAGTCGATGGAGATAGAGTCAATTTGCGGCGTGGTAAGCGGTGTTAATCGCTTCCGACCAAAATCGATCCGATGTCTTGTACTCATCGAGCATTGTCCTTGCCATCTCAATGAGTGTTCGGTTCTTTCTTTCGACAACTCCGTTTTGTTGTGGCGAGTATGGCGCTAAAAATTCGTGCTTGATGCCCTCTTCATCAAGGTACTCCTCCACTTGTGTGTTCTTGAACTCCGTGCCATTGTCGCTTTGAATACTCTTGATTGTCAATGAAAATTTGTTTTGGGTTCCCTTGAAGAATTTCTTGAGTGTTCCTTGTGTTGCTGACTTATCGTGCAAAAAGAAAACCCAAGTGAAGCGTGAAAAATCAACAATGATAACTAAATCGTATTTGTTACCGCCGATGCTTATGTAGGCAATTGGACCAAACAAGTCCATGTGAAGTAGTTCGAGCGGTCTTGTCGTAGTCATGACGTTCTTTGCGGGATGATGTGCTCCAACTTGCTTTCTGGCTTGGCACGCGCTACAAGGCCTGTCTTTCTCAAAAACAACATTCTTCAAACCTCGGATGTGATCGCCCTTGAGGAGTTTTTGAAGGTTCCTCATACCAACATGCGCTAGCCGTCTATGCCACAGCCAACCCATGTTGGTTTTTGCAATCAAGCATGTGTCGAGTTCGGCTTTATCCTTGTTGAAGTCAACCAGGTAAAGCTTTCCCTTCAACATACCCTTGAATACAATGGAACCATCAATCCTCCTAGAGACGGTCACACCCTCGTTAGTGAACAAGCAATTATAACCTCTGTCACATAGTTGAGATATGGATAGCAGGTTATAATCTAAAGATTCAACATGTAAAACATGAGAAAGTGTGTGTTCAGAGGATATTGCAATTTTACCGGTACCGAGCACCCTTCCTTGACTATTATCTCCAAAGTAGATCCCTTCATTTGGGTCCTCGTTCTCTTCATATTCCACGAACATCCTCCTTTCTCCAGTCATGTGATTGGTGCATCCACTGTCCAGCACCCATTTGGACCCACCGGAGGAATAGGCCTGCAAAAACAAATTATGCTTTGGTTTTAGGTACCCAAGCTTGCTTGGGTCCTTGAAGGTTAGTCACAATACATTTGGGCACCCACACATGGGATTTTGTGTTCCCATGGCGTGGCCCAACATAATAAGTATAGACCATGCCAAGGTTGTTTCTCATTAACACATAGGAGGCATCAAAAGTTTTAAACAAAAGCTGATGTTGTTCATGAGTCGGACTAGTCTGGGCGGTCGGACTTGTCCGGATGACCGGACTTGTCCGGACACGGACCGGACTAGTCCGGTATTCATGTGAGTTCAGGTTTTCATCCTTCGACTTACCAGTTTGAGAGGATCTTCCCTTCACAAAGGAGATCTTTCCCTTGTTATCTTATGACTTCCAGCATGTAGCTTTTCATCATAGGAGTAACCAATGCCATACTTGACATTTGGAGGTCTTTGGACCAAGTATGCACTACGTGCATAGTTGATCTTCTCCTTGTCAAATATGCTACATTGAGTAGGATTTTTATCCTTTGTGGAGATTGATTTCCCTTTCAATCTGGTGTCAGTTTTACCACATGTGCACATATGAGCAAATTCAGTTTTAGTGGGTTGAGAAGGTGAGTTTGAAGAAGAGGAAGGTTCACTCAGCTTGAGCGACTCAACTTGCACTTCAAGGATCTTGTTAACCTTGATTAGGTCAGCAAGTTGGTGCTTAATTGCAACATTTGAGTCGGTTAACTCCAAGCAAGCTTTCTTGCTTGAAGCTAACTCAAGCTCCAGTGAACTGTTTTTCTCCTTTTCAAGCTCTAGAAGTTTTTCAAGTTCGACATGCTCCTCCTTTTGGGAGATAATCATGTCCTCTTGACGATGAATTAGTCTTTCCTTCTCAACAAGTTGGTCAAGCAAAAATTTCATTTTTGTTGCAGTTTTCCTATCTAGTCCATTTAGCATATCCTCATCATCACTATCTATTTCATCATCACTAGAGTAGGAATGCATGGAAGGGGTTTTGATGTTTACCTTGCGTTTACCTTCCTTTGCCATAAGGCAAGTGCCATTTCCTTTTCCTGCACCGAGTGTAGGAAAGAGTGTAGATTTCTTGGACGTGTTCTCGATGGCTATGCTAGCCATCTCTTCTTCATCGAATGATGAGGACTCATCGTTTGAGTCCCACTCCTTCCCAATATGCGCTTGTTCGGCTTGTTTCTTTTTCTTGAAGAACTTCTTAGGTTGAGGCTTGGATTGTTTAGTCTTCTTCTTGTTCTCCTCATATGGGCAATCCACTATAAAGTGGTTATATTCACCACAATTATAGCACGCCCGTCTCAATTTTGGCTTTGTTCTTTCCTTATACTTGCCTTCACTCGATTTTGTCCCTTACTTTTTCTTCATTATTCTCTTGAACTTTTTCATGAACAAGATCAAATCCTCTTCATCTAGCTCACTGCTTTCTTCATCACTGTCCTCCTCTAGTTGTGCTTCTCTTTCTTCTTTGGATAGAGGCTTGAGGGTGGACTTTAAAGCGACTCCTTTCTTCTTCGCCGAAGTGAGGTCGGCAATTTCCTTGACGTGCTTTGCTTGCTTCTCCATCATTTCAAAGTTGATAATTTTACCAAGCAATTCATCTGGAGTCATCCTTTTGTATCCGGGGCTTTCTCTAATCATGGAGCATAGCGTGACATTGCGAGGCATAAATGCTCTAAGGATGAGCTTTACCACCTCGTGGTCATTCCACTGCTTGCTCCCTTATGATCGCACTTTATTGACGAGTGTCTTCAATCGATTGTACATATCCTTAGGTGACTCGTCTTCCTCGATTGCGAATCTTCCTAGTTCGCCTTCGATCATTTTGATCTTTGCTTCACACACATGCCGGTCACCTTCATGTGCGGTTTGCAGAGTATCCCATATTTCCTTAGCAATTTCGAGTCCATCCACCTTGGTGAACTCGTCCCGACTGAGTGAGGATGTGATTACAGCTGCGGCTTGAGCATTTCTATGAATGGCCTGCTCTTGGCTTGGGGTGAGCTCTTCGTCGTGCATACAATATGCCATAATTTTGGGTTGAGGGAAATCAAATGCATTTTCATATTCTACCTCCACATGGAGTAATCACTTCCATCAAAGTTTGGGGCTTTTCCAAGTGGGATAGATAAGTAATGGTTGTTATTGGATTTTAGACAATCATAGTTAAAAGTATATCGGGAGTAGTTGGTGTGACTACTCCCCTTCTTCTTCTCTTCAACCATTGCTTTCCCTTTAGAAAGTGCCTTCTTTCTGAGGAGTGCCTTCAGCTCCAGCGTCTCCTCATCATCATCCTCGAAGTCTTGAATGGCTTCGAGGTACTTCTTCAGTTTTTGGATTTTGTCGTTGTTAACCTCCTCTTGGTTGTTGATTTTGTGGATGTCCTTCATGTCCAACATGGTCTCTTCGAGTGGTTAAACTCTTTCTTGAAGAACCTTGCTATGATACCAATTGAATGTAGGCCTAGAGGGGGGTGAATAGGCCTTTTTGAATATTTGTCCAATCCCAACACTCAACAACCGGTTTAATACTAGAGATATCGGACTAGTCCGGTAAAGTGCGGACTAGTCCGGTGTTCACGGACTAACCTTATTAAACTTAATTGATTGGTTTGATTCTTTTATATGTACAGCGGAAGTATAGAATCAAACAACAGTTTAACAGCTATATACTGAATTATGTCACATTAAAGTCTTATGTTTAACAATTTAACGTAAGATGAACAATGTGTGTGAAACCCTAGATTAAGTTGATTAACTTGAATGATGAACAATGAAACAAGACACAAGTGTTTATCCCGTGGTTCGGCTACCACAAAAGGCCACCTACATCCACGTTGAGGAGTCCAAAAAAAGGACCGGGTCTTCTCCAACCCTACCCTCATTGGATCGCCACGAAGGCCAATCCTCTTCCACTAATCACAAAGGGGTGAATAACCAAATTCAAGGGGCGATCTCACACTTTGAGAGCTTCCTTAGATTACAAAACACAATACCACCGAAAACACACTCAAAAGATACAATTGAAATGCAGGAGTGTGTTAGAGAATCAAACCAAGAGCTCAATGTGGTGTAGCAAGTGTCTCTCCAATGATCTAGATTGAATCCTCAAAGGATTGGACGATTTTGCACTTAATTTCGTGGAGAGAGGATGTTTTTGAGTCTCTTGGGAGGTGTGACGGCGCTAGGGTTCGAGAGAGATTAAAAGTAGGCCGTGCACCGCTATTTATATGGGGTTTCTAAAAGTGACCGTTAGGGTTCAGAAAGTTCGGACTAGTCCGTGGTGATCACCGGACTAGTCTGGTGTGCTGTGTGTTGCAAACCCTAAGAGTCCTGAAATATCAGACTACTCAGGCTGAGAGCGGACTTGTCCGATCTCGCTACTGGAAATCTTCGGACTAGTCCGATGTTCATCGGACTTGTCCGGACATGTGAAACCCTAAGTGTGTTGGATGACAAGTCCGCACTCGGAGGACTTGTCCGACTTGGATCCGTGGGGTTTTTCGGACTAGTCCGTGTGAACATCGGACTTGTTCGAAGTGGATCAGAAACGATATCGGACTAGTCCGGTTGATAACGGACTTGTCCAATGTTGTGTGACTTGTGTAGTGTTTTGAGGACTAGTCCGCACTTGGGGGGACTAGTCCGATTCTAGTCAGAAGGATATCTGACTAGTCCGATAGATATCGGACATGTCCGATCTGGTGCAGAAAGGTTTATCGGACTAGTCCGGTGACTAATGGACTAGTCCGGTCCTGTGAAACTCTATGCAATGTGTGTGCTTAATTATCATTGAGCTCTTGGGGTGTGTTTTCTTAGCACACTCCATACACAATAATCTGCTATTCTTTTTCCTTGAGCTCATTTCCTCTTTGCTCCTCCTTATCCCTTCTTTTTGGTATTTTGCTCATTTTTTCATTATAGGCATGCATTCATCTCAATAAAGAGGTTAGGATCCCAATTGCTTGTCATAAATCATCCAAAACCAACAAGGGAGTCCTAGATGCACTTTTAGTACTTCCAAGGGTATCGTATTTATCCCAAAGGAAGGCGGTGAGGTAAGGTAATTCTTATGATCAAGGTATAGGGTACTAAATTGTTATCAGAACAGGGGTAAGTTGATAATAGGGTTAGTGTGACACAATACTAAGCAAGCTACACTAAGGGTAAGGTTGTCCTTGTAAGGGTTAGACTACAAGATGGAGCTACTCCTAGTGTGCTCTAATTATTCATAGACATAGCCTAATAAAGTACACATGAATATGTTAATAGTGAATACTAGGGCTTAGTGGTCCAACATATCGGACATGGGCTTACCCTAATGTGCCAAGCGACTCCTGCCAAGGGCCTACTTCATAGCCGAACATGGAGGATTACAATGGACGGATAGGGCTGTCACCACCTACCGCCTACCTCTACAACTCGTGGACTTCGATGCATCCAATGATACTTAACTATCTAAGCATCACGCTTGCATGCTAAGTAAATACCTTAAGAGTTGCAACGTAATATTCATCCTAAGGCAATGACTAACCTAAACATCGTTGAACCAATGTTGGATCCAAGCACTAACTTATTCATATTAACATAATCATATTTTTCCTAATTAGACTATAGTGGTGGTGTATGATGTTTATGATAACATGATAATGGCATTATGTCTAGATCACAACAACATCTACACCTAGCACATACATTGACTCCACAATCAAACAAGAAATGCTTTGCCCAAGTATATGAATAAAGAGAGGCTAATAATACAATTATTATAATGCATAAAGTCACAAATACAAGAAAAGATACATGAGCCATACCTTTCCCTATTTGGACTCGGGATTAGAGGCACCTCTCTAAAGCCTAACCTCCACTAAGGACTTGGAAAACTAATGTATACAAGAGAGTGAATGCTCTAGTGGTGTGTGTTGAAGTGAGGGGTGAGGGGTCCTATTTATAGCTCGGAGAAGTGTCGGTTCCCGCCCCAAAAGAGCGCGAATCAGTCACCCATGACCTCTTTAAGCCAGGAGGAGCCAACATGTGGCGTTTGACCGTGTTTGGCGCCAGGACCTAGTCGGCCGACTAGGAGGGTCGGCCGACCGGGTCTTGGCTCCTTTTGCGGTGTGCTTCCACTAGGTCTCTGCCAGGTGGGTCCATTGACTGATATTTGTGCTATACCGTTGGATGGCCTCAGACACTTCTGTCTGTGGGCCATTTGATCCATGTGGTGCCACATGTCGTTGCTCAATTGGTTGGAATCATATTTTATAGGATACATCCCCTTGTTTCACTTCAATTTTGCATAAAATGCCTGCATGCACTACTTTCTCTGAGTAGGTTAAGTAAAAAGGCGATGTGGGCAAGAAATGATATTTCCTTCACATAATTGAGTTATATTGACGGGTGAAATTGGTATGTAATAGCCGTCAACACGCACCTAGCTTCAAATTCCTTCACACGGTCAGCCAAACCTTGCTTGCTGCGTGCCAGCTTCTGGAAGGGCTCATCCTCCCTCTACTGGATTTTATCTTCTTTTTCTTAGAGGCTAACCTCCTTATTATCAAGCTCTTCTCGACGCTTGAGGAGAGTTTCCCTCAGTTCTTCGAGACCCTCCGAGCGGCTGTCGGCCATTTCACGGACCTTCTGTGCATGCTCATAGATCTCTTGAGTCTTCTTGTCGAGGCCCTTAATAGCGGACTCTCGCACATCCAATGCCCTATTCAGGCGCGACTGCCGGGCTTTTTCCTTGGCCACCCACTCCTTCTGGTCCGCCAACCTAGACTATGTCAGCTTTGTCTCGAAGAGCAGTATATTGCGCCAATGCCTCTAGGTGCTGCGCTCTTCTTCGAGAAACTTGCGGTCGTAGTCAAAAGCAAGTTGGACCTATCGATGGCATGAGCAGGTGTTGTCAATTGACCACTCTAGGGGAATTGTCTTCGGGCCCGCCGGAGGTGCCTCTGCAGGCTCCATCGGGTCTTCCAAAATAACATTAGGAGCCCACGGCGCAAGCATGTTCTCCAGCAGCTCCACATCACTGGGGCCAATCTTCGAGAGCTCGTCAATCTCTGTCACTGGAGCTGGCAAGGACGGTTCAGCCGACGGATCTTCAACTCCCGGAGCTGGTGAGGAGGGATCTATAGCCGGATCTTCAGCCATCGGCTCAAAAGTCGGAGCACCAACAGCCGGATCCTCTTGAGTAGGATCGGGCAAGGTCATCTCCAGTGTTGCCACCTCCGAGACCGACGCCTGGACCCCCGCTGGGGCTTCATTGATTTTTGACAACGATGTCGGAACCTCCACAGCTGGCTCCAAAATCACCGAAGCCAGCTCGGGCACTTCTTCCATGTGGTTTGGCGCTACCACGGGTTCTTCGATCGTTTGTACTGGACTTGTCTCCATGAATGTTGGCGCCAGAGCTTTCTTGTCATCCACCACAATCACTGGCGGAGGAGTTGGAGCTGAGGTAGGGGCTTCAGCTTGCATAGCCTCCGCAGCTGCTACAGGCACCGGAGCTGCAACCTCCTTCCTCGATACCCTGGATACAGAGCATAGAGAATTCAAGATAAAGCAAGAAACAAAATCAAGACAAAAGATGAAGGTCCGGCCCTTACCTGGGGATGTTGCCGCTCCAGTCGGGATGAATCTTCTTTATTTGGGCGCTTGGAGCTAGAGCCCGCCGTCATCGGATGTAAGAGCCCAAAAAGTACAAAGTTCAGATAGGAGAAATTAAAAATTTGAAATAAGAAAAATAAATCAAAAGGACAATTGAAAAATTCAAACCAATTTAAACCTCAATTGAGAGAATTCAAAAAAAATCAAATGTAACTAATGTTCAAATTTTGCCAAAATAAAAATCTGAACTCACCATTAGCTTCCAAATATTCCAAATAGCACCCCTGCAAATTTTCATAATATTTGGTGCACTAATTCTATATAATTCAATGGGTGCATTGAATTCTAATCAAATTCAAATTTGAATTTGAATTTCACATTGAACCTGTCCAAACTTGAGATCCAATTTCAGAATCAGATCCTAGATATTTGTTTGAGCCTATCTACAAAGTTTCATGAATTTTGGACCTTGTTTGGTGGTGGAATTAAATGGACATAGAAGGGATAAGGAGAAGGGTGGGACCCACTTGTCATATAGTGAGGAAGCTCAACAGAGCGTGTTACATTTCCCTGCTCGTCCAATGGCGACACCACATCTTTTGCATATGCCACCTCCCCTCAACAGCCTGTCCACAGCATGCCCTTGGCCTTACAATCCGAGCTTGGTGCCATTTCTTCTTCCCTCTCCCTCTGGTCGGCATTTCTTTCCCTGGCGCAGCTCTGCTCGAGCTCACCATGGCCGGCCCCTGTTTTCAGTTGTCCAGCCGAAACTAGAACCCTCAAGCAAATCTGGTGCACCTGTTGGGTGCGCCAGAGCCTTCTGAACCTTCCCACCCAGCTCCTCTGGTGTTTTCTTCCTCTGTGTAACACCCTAAATTTTCGCATCCTGCATTGCATACATGATCATGCATTAAACACTAGTAGAATAAAAGAAAAATAATAAAACATAAGAGATGGAGCATATATATACAAGTGTATGTAGCAAAAGAAGAAATAGAAAATAATAATTATAGCCTAAAACCTATAATAGGGAATAAGTATAAAAATAATAATAATAAAATATATATAAATGTATATAAATAATATATATAACAATATATAGAAATAGATAAAATACTAATATTAATAATATATGTTATAAAAATAATAAATAATAAATATATAATATGAATAATAATATATATATATAAGTAAATGAATAAAATAAATAAGATAAATAAATAATGTAAAAATAATAATAATAAATAAATAAAAAAACAGTAATATGTTTTTTAAAAAAAAAGAAAAAGAAAAAGAAAAGAAGAAGAAAAAAAAAAGAAAATCCCCGCCGGCCAGCGGCCGAGCCGCCAGCCGGCCACGCCTGCACGCGAGGCGCCGGGCCCCGCTCCCACGCCGAATGCGCGCGCAGCGCACCCGCCCGCGCGCTGGGCCCCGCCACCTGCCCCGTCCGCCGCCTGACGCCACGAGGCGCCCGAGGCGCCCAGCCCCGCCCCACCTCGCCGAACCGCGTGGCCCCGCCGCCTGCGCTCCCGCTGACGCGCGCCGACCGGCCTGGGCCCCACCCCGCCAGCGCCCGCCCCCGCTAGCCCTCGCTCCCGAAACGCCGTACCGCACCAGACGCCAAATCCCCGCGCCTCCCGCGCGTTTTCCGTGCGCCCTCCCCCGCTCCCGCGGAATCCCGCGCCGTAACCGCCTCCGATTTTTCCGGTCTCGCCCGCTCGCATCGTAACCGACTAGACTACCGCGCGTCCCGCCACTATAAAACACCGTAGCCTCCGTAGGTTTTCTCGATCCCAGAAAATCAGCCGCCGCCAGAGAGCCAGCCGCCGGTAGAAAAAAAAAAGGCACCAGAGGCTGCGCCGCCAGGAGAAGAAAAGGAAGAAAAAAAGAGGGAAAGAAGAGGAAGAAAAAGAGGAGAGTACCACCGTCCACCGGAGATCGTCGCCGTCGTCGTGCCGCCAAGGAACTGCTGTGCCATCTACTTCGTCTACGCGTCGCATTTATTCCGCGACCGTCACGCCGTCAGATCTACGGTAGGATTCGTTCCCGATGCGAATTTTTGCGACCATATTGAATCTAATAGACGTAAATTGATCGTAGTTGCATCGTCATTTTATTTTCAGCAGCATTAATCCACGTTAAAATCCCCGTAAACTCATATGAACACGTATGAACTAGTTGTATCTAATTAATAGACAACCGTAGTTAATTAATTATTGTACCTTGCATGCATGCATGTCATTGCATGTTGATTAATACGTGTGCATCATGTTGAATTGAATGTATTTTCTTGTATGTGTGATCACGAGTAGAGGGAAGTGCTCAAGAGGCCGCATACGAGGATTTTCAGAACCAAGAATTCGAAGCGCTTGAGCAACCCTATCCGCCGGAGCAAGGCAAGTGTCCTTGAAGCATATTGATCCTGTTTTAAAATAAATGTTTTGTTTGCAAAACTGCATGCTGTGTCAATTTGATGGGAATCCTATGGTAGGAAGTTTACTAGACTTGTTAAACCACCCTTGTCGCCTAGAATTTATGGTAGAGAGTCGGGAAGGGTTTTTACCTTTTTGCTTCGCTTAATTAATTGTGATGGAAAAACCAACACTACGCATTTAATTATGCATCAATGATATTCTGGTTAATGTGAATTGGTCAATACGATTGGTGATCTAAGCAAGCTTGGTATGTGGATGGGTTGGATGTTATGGTGGTTTGCTTGCTTTAGATCTAAGGACCGGTTCATGCGAGAATAAGCCAGGACTACAGTGCCACCACGAGGCCAAGTATGGGTGCGGCGTAGCTGATTAATTAGGGCTTTGCTAGTGCTGTTTGGACCATTGTGGATGCTCGGGGAAGGGGTAGTCGGATTTGGGTTTGTTGATGATTGGTGAGACTACCCTGGGATCCGAATGGCTCAAGAGGCGGCCCTTGGTTGAAGATGTGCTCAGTTGGAGGCATCGCCACCGGTGAAACCTCAGTGGGGTCTGAATAGGCTAGTAATCCCTTTGTAAAGGCTATTTTGTGATCTCTTGGCCATACACCAAAGGAAGTGTAATTGGCATAAGGGAGGTTCT
The DNA here is from genome assembly GCA_036927565.1 of Tuctoria greenei. Taxonomy (NCBI): domain Eukaryota; kingdom Viridiplantae; phylum Streptophyta; class Magnoliopsida; order Poales; family Poaceae; genus Tuctoria; species Tuctoria greenei. Next base: position 167,081,708 of record JAYESD010000006.1, read on the forward strand.
TTAGTCGCCGACGGGTGATGAAATCACAAACACGTGGGTAAAGTGGTACAAACTCTGCAGAGTTAATTAAAACTATCATGATAGCCGTGCTCCCGGTTATGAGCACCTGGACAACTTCCATGATTAGAGTTGGAAATTGGGATTTGGGATGGTTATGGTCTGGCAATGGTTATGGTTGACGTTATGATTATGGTTACGGTTATGAGATGGAATTATGGTTTATGACATCGATTATGGTAATGGTAATGTTGGCAATAATTGGATATGGTTTATATTTTGTTAATATGATGGTTATGATGGGATTGTTTCACATAGACACAGTATAATGCTTTTCAAATGTTTTACTGTACGTTTCAGCACTTAGCCATTATTACTGTCATCATTTGAATCAGCCACATGTCATACTTTCCACACTTGGTGAGTACGACATGTACTCACTCTTTCAATCCCCCACCCCAACAGTTGCAGGTCAGAATTGTGAGTTTAATGGCGATAATGCGGAGATCTAGGCCGTGTCTACCGTCAGCTTTGCCTGTGGTGTTGCATGGAGCTGCGCTATTCCTTATGCTTAGTTTGCTTAGTTGCCTAATTAGTTTATTTCCGCTGCATTAGTTGAACTTGTCATTAATATTCATTAGAGCTTGTATTTGAGGATTTAATGAATTATGTAATAAGAGTACTTATTTAATAATTTGAGTTGTGGTAATTATCTGTTTATCATTTGTGAATCACTCGTGTATGTGTGATGAACATCCTGGGCACACATATGCGATAGCTTGGTTCATTTTCGGAACCGGGCGTCACACTCTGCCGACGGTGCACGTCGTTTCATTCCCGGAGCTCAAAACAGCGCCGCCCCTGTTCATCGATGCCCGGCCGGCTCGGTCTTCCTCCCGACTCACTCCGGCCTCAATAAGGTTCGCCCTCGGGCGCCGCTGCTCGGCCCCTGCCCGAGGTTGAAGAAGACCCCGGGCCGGCCTAACTTGTCAGCCTCTGTTGCCAAACCGTGGATCAGTTTGTGGCGCGGGATCAAGTGTGGCTGCAGGAGTACTTTGTGGACCCCTGTGTTGCTTCAATCCCAATGACCAATTTTAAATAGTGGGACCCACTGTCAACGGTCCAGTCAATTTTCCAATAGAGAAATAATTGCAGAAACTACCCAATATTTGGAAATTCACCGTGACCATTAGAAATCTCCAAAAAAATTCCCAAATAAATTTTGTTAGACTCAGCATGAAGAGTACATTCCAGCGGTGCACTTGAAATTGTATGAAAGTACATATAAATTTCTCCAAATTTCAAATAAGCAAAATAATTAAAGAATTAATTCCTATAGTTCTGCTCCGTGGAAAATTTCCAAATTTTTCCACAAACTACATTTGATTATCCTTTAACTCCAGTAAAAATCTCAGGGTCATTAGACTTCATTTACATGGTCAAATCACCTGTGTATTTTCTATGCACATAAAAATAGCCAATTCAATTAGGATTTGTACAAAAACTTGTGCAAGCTTCTAAATTGAATATCTCTCAGTATAAAGCTTCAAAATTTGTCAAAACAACTTTATTGGTTTGATCTTTATCCACACTAACCATAGCTACAACCCAATATTCATGAAAATCCCTAGATTTTCCTGTAGAGCCCTTTAAACCAAAATCATGTTTGATTTTTATCTGATGATTCACTTGATAGAAAAATCTGAAAATTATTCGATATGTTCTTTAGTAAGTTTATGAATTCATGTAAAAGTTTCAGATTCATTGAAATTTAATAACCTCGTTCAATCTGGAGATTTTTCCTAACTGGTCATACCATGCCCAAAAACAATAAAATATTTTTCAGTAAATTATACAACCGTGTAAAATAAATTTCTCCCTGTAGGAGGCTTAGAAAATTGAGAAACAAATTTTCCTAGAACCAGTGAGAACCCCTATGTATGGTACAACCACTGGTAATCATGATAGACCCCCAGAATTACATTGAAAATTCTGAAAAGGCTAAACACTTAAGAAATTATGTAGACCAATATATTCAATTGCTGTATCTGAAACTTACCTAGTTATTCTTACATGACCATGTAAACAGCCTGTAATTTTCTCAGGCTTAGGGAATCTGTTGAACCTGTATAAAATTGAGATCACATCCCTATATACAAAACAATATCTATTTCACTTCATATGTCCATTGCCTAAGTTCATCTTGTTTCCTTTCTGTTGCTATCTAGTCTAGCAACAGAACTTCAAGTCCTAACTAATATTAATCGTTCTTGAGTTATAATCAACTTCAATTGTTATAATAATAAATTGTAATCTTTTATTTGCATATCATTCGATAGTGTTCGCGACGAAGGTCGCCGACAAGAAGCACAACCCGGAGCTGAGGATTTCCATAGTGATTCTGGTGTGGCGTGGTTTTCTCATCGAAGAATACTAACTGATTGTTGCTGACTTTTATCACAACAGAAAGGCAAGCCCCGGTTTGCATTTAAGTGCCTTTTTAAAGTTCTTCTTTATACACACTGTACTGAATATACTTGATATGTGCATTAGGTATATGTTGATTGAATACTCCACATGCATGACCAAATAATCCTTGGAGTGGATGGGTAGTATAAGACTCCATCGTATTATCATTGCTATGCTTATTGTTAAGTTAGAAGATCGGTAGAAGTCGAGTATGTTGGACACTACTCGCGAGATTGGTTACATTTTATCGACCACAAGTAAAGTAGTTGAATTCTACTTGACAGAGATGTCGAGTGAGGGAAACCTATTCGTGAGAGGTTACTATAACATTAACTCTTTAAAATGAGACGCGGACGGGGATTTATGTAGGTTGGTTTGCCCACATCGTTCCTGGGTTGGTAATGGTGAGGCAGGTACTAGGGAAATGGATTGGTAGCCTTGTCTGTGTCGATTAAGGCCCGTCTCGTGCTTGACCCCGCTGGACAAGTTTAAACTGTTTCGGGTGCATACTAGCTATATGGAACCCAGGAAACCGGTGTACCTTGAGGATCCTATGTTGGAACCTTTTCAATCGGCTTAAGTTGTCGGCTGTTAGTACAGTGGGAGGTAACTCGCTCATGAACATCTCACAGCGGAGGTGTACTTTGACTGAGCTTGTTGTTCGGGTCGATCGAACTGTTTTGATATGGGTTAGTCTTGGCAAAGGTGGCTGCGTACGACATCAGTGGAGGGTGCTGTTGCAACTCCAAGTATGGGCGTACGTGTCGTGCAGTCCGGGTGTCTACCGGGTATTTACTTTCGGCCAGTCCATTCCTGCAAATTCAGCTTTCCAGTCTTTAAAGTTTCCAGCATGTAGAGTTCCATTCTTTAGGTGAGACTGTTAAGTCTTGCTGAGCCTTGTGCTCACGATTGCTATATTGCTTAGGTTGTGTAGGATAGAAGAGCACGTAAAAGCTACTAGAGGGGGGCGAATGGTAGATTTAAAAATCTTACGCAGCAGAAACAATTAAATCCCAACCCCTTTGGCAGAAAAACGATCTGTTAAAAAAATCGTGTGTGAGACTAATCTAAACGTGTTTCACCATGACAAAAGTGATATATATCAGAGATAATCAAGTCACGAAGAAAATACAAGAAGAATCACTCAAATACGTCGAGAGAAACTCAATTTATGATCAAAAGATCGAACAATGGTCAATCTGTCCTACTAGAGAAAAACAGTTCTGGAACGCTGCAAAGAAACTCGTGTAGATCAGAAACCACAAATCCAATGACCGTGAAATTTTGACAGATGATAGATAATCAAGTTTTGAAGACAACCCAAAAAGAATCACGTCAATTAGATCTGTAATACTTGAGTTATGATAAAACCACCGACGAAAGGTAGTGCTGTCCGGAAACTCGATGAGTAAAACTTCTCCGGAATAAGTCGGACGAACAAGGCACAAAAATTCCTTCAAACTACGAATTTTATTCAATAGAACACAAGAGGAACAGCCCCAAAGTCGTGCACCATGAGCTCTGGCCTCCCCTGCTTATATAACGAGCCCTTAGGCCAACCCAAACTCAACTAGGACTCCAATCCTACTCCGATCACGAATCAAAACTTTCTATAACTCCTTAGGACTCTTCTATACGCAGATGGAAGCAATCTTAAGACTTCCAAACACCTAAGGAATGTATCCCACATTCCTAAAACAACTCAAATTCATGACCCACATGAAATCCTATCATAACCAACTCAAATCTTTCCATATTTGAGTCAAACCCGACTCAGTCGCAACCTGAGTCCATAACCTAGTCGGTTGGACCTTTACGACCAATTCTTTACGTCCACATATCTTCATCACGCCCCGGAACCATGTAGACACGTCCATGCACTCCTTGAACACGCGCAAACATCTTCCAATGACATCCACGATACCTTCGTATGCATTGTTCCTGATTCAAACATGCTGCGCAACCTCCCGATCAACTCAACCACAATTCCTCCCGAACTTGGTTGTTGAACCTCATCTTCTACCTAAGACTAGTTCAATGGATCCCATCACCAGCCATGTATTGAACTCAAGCAACACTTGCACATGAATAAACAACCAATCCGTACGATCCCAAGTCGGCGACTTGACTCAAGTTAGTTCTGATCACAACACCTTACATGAGCACCTCACATAAGCATGTTGCAAAGCATATCAAAATGATATCAGCCATATCAATCAAAATGCACCAAAAACTTAGCAAATGAATACTAAGCAATCTTTCTAAGAATATAAAGCAAGTTCGAAACATTGCAATATAAAAGCAGGAACATTGTGATCAAGCTCCGAACCTAGCCAAAGCTAAACGGAGCTTGAGCCGGAGCTTACCAAAGCTAGTACAACCTAGCGCCGGAGCTTACCAAAGCTAGTCGGACCTAGCGCCGGAGCTAACCAAAACTAGTCGGACCTAGCGCCGGAGCTAACCAAAACTAGTCGGAACTAGTCATCCCAAAAGTTGGAGCTAGAAAAATATATCGGAGCTAACCAACAGAAGTCGGACCCAGCAAAACATATTAGAGATTAACAAAGACATGCCAGAGCTATCAAAGACATGTCGAAGCTATCAAATACATGCCAGAGCTAAAGACAAAGCTCACCAGAGCTGCCCAAAAACATGTCGGACCTAGACAAAGAAAGTCGGACCTATTGTCGGACCTTGCAGAAGCTCGGAGCTAGATTCGGACCTTGCCAAAAAGATGTTATGGCAGCATTCAAAACTTTTATTGTCAAATCCAATGTATTCAGCACACATAGGTCTCACAGGTTGTGGTTGTCCGTGAGACCTCGAGCTTGTCGAGATGTATCTCACGGAAAACTTTGCCGCTGCTCTCTGCTTCGTGTTGCTAGTGAGAAGCGTCTGCGGGCAGGGACGACTTCTCTTTTGCATAGTTAGTTGAGAGTATGAGTACAGATATTCTGTTGCGTTGTATATTATGTTGTAAAAGAGGATCATCTTGTGAAATAAAATATTTGTGTTTGTTATTTTGTAAGACTTTTCTTGTGTGCTATTGGGCGCTGCATCGCACAGCACCACCCAATGCGATTCTTGGAATGTGTGGACCCCGGTCCTCACAGCTTGGTATCAGAGCCGTAATGGGAATAGCACGCTTGAAAAGCGCCTATTTTTGAAAACTACAAAGTAGTCGAGTGAGGATTAGTTATTATGCCCACATAAGGTCTATTATAGTATTAGTTACTTAAGGGGGCAAAGCTAACATATCTGTTATTATATTCTGTAATGACGCTCCGACGTCAGGTATGAGGTAAGGTACACCACCACAAGCGGGTCAATTGCGGTAAGCTCACCATGCGAGAGGTAGCATGTTATTATTTCCGTGGCTTGGCACGGAAATTTCAATATGAGTCTCTGAAACTTTCCATGTTTTTGAGAACATATGACACGCGGTACCCCAGCGAGCTTCAAAGTTAGTGGGAGCCCCCGTCGGGTGGGACATAACCCGATGCGCCTCGTACTGGTGCACCACTATGTAAAGACGTCGGACCTCGTCAGGTGGTATAAAACCCGGTCATGTACCTCGAGACGTGGCTTAACTCGGGGCGGCCCATATGGAATGATACAGGACGAATGGTTTTACTTTCATATATATATTATTGTGAGTTGATCGCCCGTGCAGGCTGTACCGTACGGTACCATATGATTGATCAGTAGTTTGGGTGTAGTGATAGGTACACTAACCACGTTATTCGTAGGTTGAGTAGAAAACATTTGTGAGTGAACGTCATTAATGCCACCGTTGAGACGTATGCCGGAATACTGGCTTAAGATTTTTATTCGGTGAGGACGTTGTCGGTACCCTAGAAATCGTACACCCCTTGAGGATAGAAAGATACCAAGGAAAAGTCATCTACTTGATTTGAAGACCTTCGGAGGCCCACATGTCAGATATAACCGGACCCACTTCTCCAACATGGTTAATCACAGGGTCGACACGTGTAATATCAAACCGGAGCTACCGCCCACAAGGGGGAAGCTCCGGGCCATGTACCGAAATGGCACCTCCGGACTTAACCCCAAACCGAGAGAAGCTCCGGACCTGACATGTGTCAGGTAGCTCCGGAGCTACCTGTTTCCCACAGTATGCTCCGGAGCTACCACGTGTCCAACCGTCAGATCTTCAGCCCCTAACCTCCGGAAGACCTTGCAACGGCTCCGGATGTTCAAAGGGGAATCAGGGACTTCAAGACCCGATTAAGTGTCATTAATGCCATATTAATGACACTTAAACGGATGATCTTAACACCAGTAACGGTGCTGTCAAAACCCGTTACAGGGTCATTAAGAGCAATTAAATGTGTTAAATAAGTGTCAATACTAGTAACCGCCGGGGCCACATGTCGGGCCAGGCTAACTTGTAACGGCCTGCCCTTGTACTATAAAAGGACAGGCCGACGACACGTTCAGGGGGCTAGACACACAGGCCATTGATGCTCAACACAAGATCATATAGCTAATACAACACCAACACACCCTTGGAGTAGGGTATTACGCTCAGGCGGCCCGAACCACGTAAACTCTTGTGTCTCCTGTGTCATTTCCTACTCACCTTCTTGAATCTCCGCGCGCCCATACCGAACATCAAACTCCCCTATCACTTTAGCAGTGTAGGGAGATCTGCCGGTTCCAAACCACCAACAGTTGGCGCGCCAGGTAGGGGCGCCTGAGATTTTGAGAATGGTGAACTCAGCTGCTGGATCATCCAACGGTCAACCTGCTGCTCAGGATGTTGGGGGCAATCCCTCCAATAGGCAACCACCAGCAGGAGCCTCAGCACCAGCAGGAGTCACACTCCCACCACCACCGTCTCCTCCAGCAAATCATGCTGGACAACGTGATGGTGCGCCGGCGTCAATTACTGCATCGGCAAATCATGACAACCCGGAACACACGCTCCATGCAGTGCGTGCTCTTCTCCAACGCCCACCACCTCCGGACGCATCTCGGGATGCCCTGGAACAATGGAGGGCTGATGTGGAGCATTTGGTTGCAGCAGCAGCCGAACGCCCCAGCAACCAGGGTCCTCCTCCTTCAGGACGAGCCCCGTCGCAGTGGTGGACTTTGTCTGGTAGACTTGGTCCGCATGTTTCCAATAGCAGGAGACGTGCTGCGTCACAACAAGTGACGTCATTGCCCTCCATGACACGACGTACTCACACGGTATCCAGGCTTTCGACTCATGACCTCCGGGCGGATCTTGATCGCCGATACCGCCAGCAGGACGGCCGAGTCCATATTGAGCGTGCCCATGAAAGACGGCAAGCTCAGGACCTTTCTGCTCCTGAAGGAGTGGGAGGATGCTGTTCAGCCCTGGCCATGCATCTGCGTATGGTCAGGTGGCCACAGAAGTTCCGGCCTCACCTGCCGGAAAAATTCGATGGGACTGTCAATCCCGCCGAATTTCTTCAGATCTACTCCACTGCAATCTTGGCAGCTGGAGGAAACGAGGCTGTGATGGCCAATTATTTTCCAGTGGCCATAACAGGGACTGCTAGGTCCTGGTTTATGAGCCTTCCACCCAACTCTATCAACAATTGGGAGGAGCTGTGCCGGCAGTTCACCGCCAACTTCGGGAGTTCATACACCCGACCAGGCACTGCACTGGACCTTTTTGCAGTCGTGCAAAAAGGGGGAGAATCCCTGCGATCATTCATCCGGAGGTTCTCTCAGGTACGAAATATTATCCCTTCTATCTCTAGTGCCTCTGTCATTGTGGCATTCAGACAGGGTGTACGGGACAAGAAGATGTTGGAGAAACTGGCGATCAAGGAGATCACCAGTGTCACGGAACTCTTCAGCTTGGCTGACAAATGTGCCAGAGCTGCGGAGGGCCATGAGATGCACTCCAAACCAACCTCGGAGGGTCACAAGAAATCCTCCAAAGAAGAATCCACAACCTACGGAAGTGGCAAAACGAAAAAGAAGACCAACGGCAAGAAGAAGTCGTCCGCTGGCACATCCAACGTTGTAGCTGCTGCAACTCCGGGTGGCTGGGGGCCACGCCCCGAGAAGCGACCTCGACCATCTTCTAAAGACGGCGGCAAACCCAAAGTGTGGTGTCCCATTCACAAAACGAGCAGCCACAGTTTGGAAGACTGCAAGGAGGTCCAAAACCTTGCCGAGCGCTACAACAAGCGCGGGAAGAATCTCCTTTCCGACAGAGGGAAGGAAAGCAAAAAGTCGACGAAGCTCCGGCTGAAGAGGAGTTAGGATTTCAGGATCCCAAAAAGGACCTGATTGCCGTTTACACCTCCGTCGATGATGATTCTGACATCTCTGATAACGAGCGTCGGAAGACCATGAACACCATTTTTGGTGGATCGTGGGACATCACCTCCCGCCGTGTCATCAAGATTATGCGTCGGGATATGGCCGCTATAGCTCCTATAGTCAGGCCGGAACCTCATCGAAAGTGGATGGACACAACCATCACTTTTGATGCTTCGGATTGTCCTCGGAGCACGGTAGGAGCAGGACAGCTACCCTTGATGGTATCTCCTACCATCAACAACATCCAGCTTCACCACGTCATGGTAGACGGAGGTTCGGGGCTAAACCTCATTGGCTTTGAAGCTTTCACTAAGCTCCAGCTCCGACCTTCGGATCTCCACCCCTCTCGACCTTTCTCCGGAGTAGGTCCGGGGGCCATCACCCCACTCGGAGCTATTACTCTCCCTGTTACCTTCGGGACACGGGAGAAGTACCGCACCGAGAAGTTGGTCTTCGACGTCGCTCCGATCAACTTACCCTTCAATGCTATCTTGGGTAGACCTGCCCTGTATAAATTCATGGCAGCTGCTCATTATGGCTATCTGGTGTTGAAGATGCCAACGCCAGTAGGCGTTCTCCGGATCCACGGAGATCGTACTGCCGGAGTAACTGCACTGGAAGAACTCCATGCACTCACTACGGTGCAAGAGGAGGACTCCAGGCAGGAGCAAGATCCAAAACCCCCGAGCATCCGTCGACGAGGCTCGACTTCTGCACCTCGAGTGCAGCCAAGCGGCGACACCGACATTCCTGACAAAGTCGTCCAGATTGGTTCCGATGCCGCTCAGACCACCCGTATATCGGGGGGATTGAACGACAAATAGGAACTCGCGCTCATCACTTTCCTCTGGGCTAACGTCGACGTGTTTGCCTGGCAACCGTCACAAATGCCTGGGATCCCCAGGGAAGTGATTGAGCACAATCTGAAGATCTACCCCGACGCTCGGCCTGTGCATCAGAAGCCTCGGAAGCAATCCGTAGAGCGACAGAACTTCATCTGACAAGAAGTGAAGAAGTTACTCGAAGCTGGATTCATCCGAGAAGTCTTCCATCCAAAATGGCTGGCAAATCCAGTTGTTGTGCCCAAGGCCGGCGGGAAGCTTTGGATGTGCATCGACTACACCACACTAAATAAGGCATGTCCAAAAGATCCATTCCCACTACCTAGAATAGATCAGATAGTGGGTTCCACCTCCGGGTGTTAATTACTGTGTTTCCTAGACGCATATTCCGGGTATCATCAAATTGGGATGTCTAGGGAAGATGAAGAGCATACTTCGTTCATCACAGTAGATGGATTGTACTGTTATACAGCCATGCCCTTTGGTCTCAAGAATGCAGCTTCAACTTTTGTACGAGCTATGTACAAAACTTTTGAAGAACTCATAAGAGACATAGTGGAAGTGTACGTCGATGACATCGTGGTCAAAGTCAGGGACAAGGAGTCACTCCTAGACACCTTGCAGGCTGTCTTCGACAAGCTGCGGGCCACCCGTACAAAGCTAAACCCAGACAAGTGTGTCTTCGGGGTTAGTTCCGGAAAAATTCTTGGTTTCCTGGTAAGTCACCGGGGCATAGAAGCTAATCCGGCGAAGATTAAAGCCATTGAAGACATGCAGCCACCAACCCGCATCAAAGACGTCCAAAAGTTGACTGGATGTCTAGCAGCCCTCAACCGGTTCATTTCAAAACTGGAGGAACGGGCACTCCCCTTCATCAAGCTATTGAGGAAATCCGGACCATTTCAATGGTCCAAAGAAGCAGAGAAGGCATTCCAAGAACTAAAACAGTTCCTCACCACCCTACCGATTCTGGTAGCTCGGAACCCTGGTGAGCCTTTGTTGCTTTACATTTCAGCAACTGATGAAGTTGTCAGTATGGTTATGGTTGCGGAGAGACCAGAGCTACCTCATACTCGCGAATCCAGACCCCTTCGGGAGGGTCCGGAGGTACCTGAAAGTGATCCTGGGTCCCAGCTCCCAGACTCGAACCCACAAGAAGTCACTTCAGGAGACCCAGACCCCTCCGAGAGGGTCCAGGTCGCTTCTGAAGAAGCCTCGGGTTCCTCTAGCCAGGACCCAGAGGTCCCTGAAGAAAATCCAAATTCCTCCGATAGGATTCGGGTCAGTGAAGAAGAAGCTCCGGACCCTCCGGGAGGGTCCGGACCATTCAACGCCCAATGTACTTCATTAGCGAAGTACTACATGATGCCAAGACTCGATACCTATAGGTGCATAAGCTGCTCTATGCAGTTCTTATTGCCTCCAGGAAGCTTCGCCACTACTTCCAAGCTCACAAACTCTCAGTGGTTACCTCTTACCCACTTCGAGCAATTTTGCATAATCCCAATTCAACTGGGAATATTGCAAAATGGGCAGCGGAATTGGCTGAATTTGATCTTGAATTTATTTCAAGGCAAGCTGTCAAGAGTCAAGCATTGGCAGATTTTGTGGCAGAATGGACTCCTTCACCATCAAACCCTGGGGGGCCCAGTGAGCAGGAGACGGAGCATCAAGCTCCAGCCTTCACCGAGCCTCATTGGACCCTCTACTTCGACAGCTCCATGCAGAAGCAGGGAGCCGGAGCTGGAATCCTTCTCCTTGCACCGACCGGGGAGAAGGTAAAATATATGGTGCACCTTGACTTCAAGGCGACCAACAACATGGCAGAGGATGAAGCCCTCATCTATGGACTAAAGGTGGCACTGTCATATGGTGTCAAGCAACTGCTGGTCAAGGGAGATTTGCAGCTCATCATTAAGCAGGTGAAGGGTGAATGTTTCTGTAATAATCTCCAGCTAGTTGCTTACCTCCTTGAAGTCCAGAGGCTTCAGAAGGACTTTGAAGTCCTAGATCTCCACCATGTTCAGCGTGCCCACAACCCTGAAGCCGACGAACTCTCGACGAAAGCGTCAGCCAGAGCTCCGGCTCCCGACGGAACTTTTGTCCGGAGATTGTCGAAACCTACAGCTCAGTCTGCCGAACTAAGCGAAGGGGGCGAGATCAGCATCCCGAAGCTGACGGTCCTGATGGCCCTGTTACCATGGCAGCCATCAAGGGTCATAGGTGCTGCCGGAAGCTCCGAGCAACCCAGCACGCAAGACTCAAATGCTCAAGTTAGTTCCGATGCATGGATCTCGGAGATCCGGAACTACTTGAAAGACAACATCCTTCCTGACGATGATGTATCCGCTGATCGGGTAGTCAGATTGGCTAAAAGATACACGTTGGTAGAAGGGGATCTCTACCGGCGCGGTGCTAATGGCATCCTAATGCGGTGCATCACAAGGGAAGAAGGCTGCGAGCTCCTCGTGGAAATCCATGGAGGCGAGTGTGGGAACCACGTGTCTTCCCGCACGCTGGTCGGTAAAGCCTTTCGGCATGGCTTCTACTGGCCTACAGCACTCCAGGATGCAACTGAGCTGGTGAAAAAATGCAAAGCATGTCAATTTCATGCAAAGCAAATTCACACTTCGGCTCAGCCCTTACAAATGATACCTCCTACATGGCCTTTCGCTGTGTGGGGGATGGACATCTTGGGACCTTTCCCAAGAGCCGTCGGAGGTTACAAGTTCCTGTACGTCGCCATTGATGAGTTCACTAAGTGACCGGAAGCAACTCCAGTTGTGACAATCAACAAGCAATCTGCTATCAACTTTTTGCAGTCCATTGTATGCAGATTTGGAGTTCCAAACAAAATCATCACTGATAATGGGACCCAATTCACAAGCTCTGCATTCCAAGGATATTGCGAAGACCTCGGCATACAAGTTTGCTACGCTTTCGTAGCTCACCCAGCCAGCAATGGCCAAGCCGAGAGAGCAAATGCTGAAATCCTTAAAGGACTCAAGACGCGCACCTATGAGCGCTTGAAAAAACATGGAGCCAACTGGATCGAAGAGCTTCTGCCCACCCTATGGGCCAACAGGACATCTCCAAACCGGTCAACCGGAGAGACACCCTTCTTTCTGGTGTACGGAGCTGAAGCAATCCTTCCTGCGGAAATCACCTTGGGTTCACTCCGGGTCCGGACCTTCGACGAAGCCGCGCGGGACCAGCTCCAGCGTGAAGACCTAGACCTCCTTGAGGAGGGAAGGTGCCAAGCAGCTGCTCGGAATGCCCGATATCGTCAAGCCCTACGGGGTTATCATCAGCGGCATGTACACAACCGACAGCTCGAGGAAGGCGACCTGGTGCTATGGAGAATACAATCCAGAGAAGGGTTAAACAAACTCTCCCCCGGATGGGAGGGACCCTTCGGAGTGATTAAAGTATCCCGTCCCAGAAGCGTTCGCTTGGCTACCGAGGATGGGACACCCCTCCCAAATCCATGGAACATCGAGCACCTCCGTAAGTTCTACACTTAATACTGCGGAGGTGAGTCTTGAGTAACTTGAGATGTATGTTATAGAGTCATTGTACAGAGTCGGGTAGATCCTCCGGGAGAGTAGCCGGACCTTTCCCGAAAGGTCCGCAAAGTTCATGCAACACTTGTCACAGTCTTCGGACTAAAAGTGTGGCTAAGTACCCTGGGTCAAACGAGAAATGAAACACGCTTAGCCTGGTTCCGTACCCTAAGAGTGTACTTGTTTCCCTTGTACCCCAGACCTATAATGAAAGACATCTTCATGTGAAACAGACTCCACGTGCATTTATTTTGTACAGGCTCAACATTTTTTATTTTTCTCTTTCTTGTCTATAATGAAGACGTGCTGTTCTTAAGAAATTTTAGTTCAACCGGTTTATATACGATTCGAGTTGTATTGTCAATTCTTTTGCATTCAAATATTGATCATGGCCAACTCGCTTGAAAGCCGCCAAGCCAACCTAGGGCTGGAGTGTGCTATCGACTTAGCCTTGTCAAGCACCCTAAGTACGCCACTCTACCTACACCTCGGCAGGCCGAAGTAAGGCGGGTCCATGTACAGTTGGATCTAGAAGAAAAGACAACGCATTCGGTTGTATTTAGAATCGCGTTTGACTTAAAATCTTCTTGTGAGTCGTAAGCCACGACGAAGTTATAGAAAAGAAACAAATTTTACTATTTTTCTTGACTTCAGTGTGCAGGAAAAATAAAATACACATTGATGGAGAAAAGCCGGAGCTAACAAAGCTCCGACTCCCTTAGGTGGTTTGTAATCGATGTTACACATCGAAAACAAGAATCACCAGACTAATCAAGATCTGGTAAAGCTAGGGGGGTCAACTGTCGATGCTGAATAAAAGATGGTGAGAAGACCCCTCAAATGGAGTCTGCTGTCGACAAGTTACATGTTGGCAAAGGATATCGCCGGAGCTACTAAGCTCCGACACCCCGGAGGACTAACTATCGATGCCCAACGCGTTGATAGAGACTATTAGCGGAGCTACTAAGCTCCAGCGATAGACAATTCTGGAGCTTCTAAGCTCCGACAACCTCAGGTGGCCTTCACTATCGAAGACTTCGAACCTAAATTCTACAAATTCGGAGAAAATGAGTCTTCAACAAAATGCAATATCCTCTTGGTACATGTTCACAATCAAATTGTGTACATCTACCAAGGGGTCCAAGTGAAGACAAAAGTGTTGAAGACAAAAAGTGAAATTCACAAAAATTTGGGGATTTCATTCATCTGGAGACAAGGACTTACATCTGGAGACAAGGGATTACAAAATTGAGGAAGAAGAAGAGAAAATACAAGTGAGAACTATAGAGATGGTCCTAGACCCTATGGAAGAATTGGGCAACCTTCTTGGCAATCTCCGATACGTTGCCTCGGGTAGCTTTGCCTTCTCCTTCGACAGGGCCTTCAAGCACCGGGTCAAGAGGAAATTGGGAGTTCCGGCTGGTGTAGCACGTCAGCATGTACTCTGCGACGTTCTTCGCTAGGGATTGCCCCTCAACCTCCAGTCGGTCTGCGGTGACATCGCCCACCTTGGAGAGCTTGCTACCTACTGCGCTCAACGCCTGCAGCGCTAGGTCCGACTCCGGCTCCGGATCATCCGGGCGCACGAGGCTGAAACCCATCGGTGTCAGTGCGTCGTTGGCCTTGCCCAGGAACTCCCAAATCTGTAGGGAGTCCGCAGTCCTCAAGCCCTTCATTTCTTCCAGGGATCTCCTGGCCGCTATCAGTTCGAAATTCTCATGGGCGAGGCGCTCAACTTCTTTGGCATTTTGCTAAATCTTTTCAGCAACCCGCCTTTCGAGTTTTCCGAGCTCCTCCTCCCTGAGGTGGATCTTGTTCCGGCGGTCAACCAGGTCCTTCTCTCTACCCCTCACTTTCTCCTCTCTGGCAGTAAGGGCACAGTCTTGTTCATAGAGTTCCTGCCCTCGCTCCCAGACCTTCTCCTCTTCCTTTTGGCAGCGCTCTTCCAATTTCTTGGCGCGCTCCTCGAGACCCTTGTCAGCCAGAGCTACCTTCTCGGCGAGCTCCTCCTCCCTCCTCAGGACGTCATCCCGCAGCTCTAGGAGTTTCTGCTCTTCATCTTCTAGTCGTTTCTCCCTTTCTTCAAGTGCCTCTCAGCGCTTGATGAGTGCAGTGTTAATGGCCTCAAGCTGTTCGTGGCGTGCATCGGCCGCACTATTGGCTACTTTGGCCTGATCATAGATTTCCTGGGATTGAGCGTCGAGGGCATGAGTCATACTCTCCCTGTCATCCAGTAACTTGCCCCAGTACTCCAGGCGGATCTTCTCCCGCTTGATCCATTCTTTGTCATCCGCTAGCCTCAACTGCGCCAGCTTGGTCTCGAAGTAGAGCTGGTTAAGCCACCGCCTAAGGGTTTGGCGCTCCTCTTCAAGAGCCTTGTTGTCGTGGAAGAAGGCCAGTTGGACTTGACGCGGACTGGAACATGCGTTGTCAATAGACAGTGACAACGGGATGGGTTCCGGACCTGCTGGGGTCTCCTCCGCTGGTTCCAGCGGGTCTTCAGATACAAAAATTGGGTCCCACTCCACAAGAGTGGTCCCTTGAGTCTCCATGGCACTAGAGCCATCCTCCGGGATGGCCTCAGTCGCCATCAAAGAAGGCCCCGCCGCCGGTACCTCGCTTGGGGGCCAGGCAGGGGGCCAGCGACATCGCTTGGGCACTCCGGCTCGGCCGCAGGTACCTCTGACGTCGTCGCTTCTGGAGCAGGAGCAGCTGTTGGCTCCGGCCTGGGCACCTCTTCTGATGGGAGCTCGAGCTCTGTCTCCTCTTCAACAACCGGCTCAGAAGCCAGAAGATTTTCAGCGTCGACCGGCCCTGTGGCCGGAGCTCCAACAATAACTGGTTTGATGGCCGGTGCTTCGGAAGTAGCCGGCCCAACTGCCAGAACTACATCAGCTTCCGGCGCGCACGCTGGGGCTTCAATCACCTCCGGCTCAACTGCCGGAGCTTCGACAATTTCCGGCTCAGAGGCTGGGATCACTGCTTCCTCCGGCTCAACAGTCGGAGCTTCCATCATCTCAGCACCAGGACCTTGAGCTTCAACCTCCGGGACAGGTGCCGCTGGTGCATATTCACTCCCGTGGTCCGACGCTACCACGGGAACTTCTGGGGATGAGTCGACGTCCATGACCACAACAGCCGGCGCCGGAGCTGTCACTGCTTCAGACACCACCTGGGGCGGCACCGGGACAGGAGCAGAAGCTCCCACCCTCACGGCCTCAGACACTGTGGCTGAGGGTGGAGCCTCACTCCCCTTCATGGGGACGCTGCAGATGATGAACGAAGAAAATTAAAAAACAATTGCTACAATTAAGACAATTGTCCAAGGTAGAGATTAAAAATTACCTTGGGAGGCTTCTGCACCAGCTTGCGCGGAACCTTTTTCCCGGGCGTTCTGGGCTGGTTATAGCCGGCGTGGAAGCTCCGGAAAGCCCCCCGGAACTCGTCGCAGCCACGGGTGTTTCCCGAGTCGAGGCCCTCCTCGATCGGGAAGAACCCCCGGACCTGGATGCCTCCACCGGCCCAGGTGCAGGAGTCGCTTGCCCGGAGCTAACACCCCGGGAAGACCCCACTGCGGGAACAGTCGCGCTCCGGGAGGACCCCACTGCGGGAACAGTCTCGTTCCGGGAGGACCCCACTACGGGAACAGTCGCCGCAGTTGTAGAGGAAATTCCCCTCCGGGGAGAAGGAGCCAACACAGAAGTAGCGGGCCTGACGGACCTTCCGTCGGCATACTGCAGCTTCCTCTTCCGGCTCACAGGTTCTTCTGCCAGCTCCTTACCCTTGCCGACAACTTCTTCCCTCGGTTTCGGAGCAGGGTCGGAACCATCCTTGGGCACTCCGGGGATCGCTACCCCGGTGGTCGACCTTCTCTCGACGACACCAAGGTCGTCAAGCACGGACATCATCCGCCGGAGCTCCCTGCTGAACTCCACTTCTACGTTCAGAGGAAGAAAAGCAGACGGCGGAGTTAAGTCGTCGCCTTCGATGTTGATGACGTGCTGGAACTTCTTGAGGTGGAACTCCAAGGTTTTTCCCACCATGTTGGACTTCAACCCGGTTTCGACCCGGTCGTCGTCCATGACGCTGTTGAGGGCCCAAGCGAGTTTCTCCCTCTTCTTCAGCGGTGCCCACCTGTTGACCAGAAAGTTACAAAACACCGCTTGAGGGGTTAATCCCCCCTCCACGCACCGGCGAATCCTGGTCAGAACAGGGTCGAAGGCGTTCGCCAGCACCGGAGCTTCACTCCAGATCGTCGTGTCAATGTTGGGGAGGCCTTCGGGCAGCTCCAGCCTCTCGTGCTCCTCCACCCGAATGACTATCCAGTCCTTCTTCCAGTCATCCCACTTCCCAGAAGGGAACGACCGGAGGTACTTGAATGGGCACTTCTTGCGCTTCACGAAGTAGTAGAAGCCAAGGTACTCATTGCTTCTACCGGTGGTGTGAACGGTGAAGAAGGTCCGGAAGAGTTGGATGCAGGGGGGGATGCCCACCCACATCTCACAGAAGTGGACGAAGATAGACACGAGGAGAATGGAGTGAGGGCCAAGGTGGTATAGCTGCAGACCATAAAAGTCCAACAGCATCAACAAAAAGGAAGAAAAAGGTGGGATCAACCTCACCATGGCGTACGAGGAGAAGTACACCATTTCACCAGAGTGCTCTTTCTCGAATGGGAGCTCTCCACCGGCGCGGACCGAACGGTTGAAGAAGTCCGAGGACCACCCCATGAGGGCCCGGACCTTCTTCAGGTCGCCGTCGGTCTTCAAGCGACTCTCGCGGAGACCCAACTCCATCGCGGCACGGTTAGGGAAGAGAAGAAAAGCGAAGCACAAGTTGGGATTTTGATCGTAGGAACAGATGAGAGGTGTAAAGAACTCCCGGCGGTGCGCACTTTCCTTCTTAAGTAAGCCCTCGCAACGCTTGGATGGAAACCGCAAGGAAGTCAAAGGTACCACCCAAAAATTCCACCCAAACCATGACAAGCGGGCCCGGGAACACCCCGACGATCAAGTCGAGGTTCTTACCCAGGTGAACGGTTGCCATCATGAGGCAGGAAGCCCAAAGGTGGCGGCCTGACAAGGCGCGCGGAACCGATACGGTTTTCGTATCGGGAACCAGCGACCTTCAATTGCGTGAGATCCGCACGCCAAAGATCTCATCTGCCGCACGCGGGATGCGCCACGCGGCGAGGATTTAACTCTAAGTCCTCGCCAACGGCACCTTCAAAGACCCTTGAAGACTCAGTTCAAAAGTCGCGAGGGTGGACCCACCTCCGGCAGAATGACTTCACCCCAGTGGTCTTTCCCGGAGGTAGGTCCAGGGGGCCACTGTCGGTACCCTAGAAACTGTACACCCCTTGAGGATACAAAGATACCAAGGAAAAGTCATCTACTTGATTTGAAGACCTTCGGAGGCCCACATGTCAGATATAAACGGACCCGCTTCTCCAACATGGTTAATCGCAGGGTCAACACGTGTACTATCAAACCGGAGCTACTGCCCACAAGGGGGAAGCTCCGGGCCATGTACTGAAATGGCACCTCCGGACTTAACCCCAGACCGAGAGAAGCTCCGGACCTGACACGTGTCAGGTAGCTCCGGAGCTACCTGTTTCCCACAGTATGCTCCGGAGCTACCACGTGTCCAACCGTCGGATCTTCAGCCCCTAACCTCCGGAAGACCTCGCAACGGCTCCAGATCTTCAAAGGGGAATCAAGGACTTCAAGACCCGATTAAGTGTCATTAATGCCATATTAATGACACTTAAATGGACGATCTTAACACCAGTAACGGTGCTGTCAAAACCCGTTACAGGGTCATTAAGAGCAATTAAATGTGTTAAATAAGTGTCAATACTAGTAACCGTCGGGGCCACATGTCGGGCCAGGCTAACTTGTAACGGTCTGCCCTTGTACTATAAAAGGACAGGCCGACGACACGTTCAGGGGGCTAGACACATAGGCCATTGACGCTCAACACAAGCTCATATAGCTAATACAACACCAACACACCCGTGGAGTAGGGTATTACGCTCAGGCGGCCCGAACCACGTAAACTCTTGTGTCTCCTGTGTCATTTCCTACTCACCTTCTTGAATCTCCGCGCGCCCATACCGAACATCAAACTACCCTATCACTTTAGCAGTGTAGGGAGATCTGCCGGTTCCAAACCACCGACAGACGCAGTACCGGCATTGCATTCGGGTTACATTGGCACATCGACGGTTAAAATCTGTGCCGAAGGTGTAGCTCGCCACAAAATTTTCAAGTTAATATCCAAAGCATATTCCTATCTTGAAATGATAAAAATGAAATTTGAACCAAAACTGTCAACCTCAGTTCTTCCCTGTGTTAATTTGGCCGAAACTTAGCTCCAGTTTGAAAAAAATCATATCTCCTGATAGAATTATCCTATGAAGGTGTTCCATACCTGGTTGGAAATGTATGTGAGTCTTCTAAATAATTTCTGTTCATGAGCAGAGCAGGATCCCCCTGGATCATAGCTAAAATTTGAAAATTTCAAAACATGTCAAAACTGGACAGAAACTGGAACTGTTTCTGTACTTCTCACCAATTTGATCATAGCTCTCAGTAGAAACATCGAATGAGGACATATGATATATTTATGGAAACTAGATGAGATATGTGACAATGTTGTAATTTACAGTTTTGGCAAATTTAAATATTTTGTATATGAAAAACTGTGGACAATGCAGCCATATACAAAGGAGGTGCTGTCAAAATTTCTCAGAAAATCTGGGAACATTGTCAACTTTGGAAATTCATATCTCAGTAACCAAAACTGATATTGAAGCAAATAAATACGCTTTGTAAATGCCAGGAAGTGAACTAAAATTTTGTTGTTCACCTCAAAGCATGATTATGCCTCTAACTGGATGAAATTCTCAAATTTCTCCAGACTGGTCATTTCTGGCAGAACAGTTCATCATTGAAGTATGAGTTTGAAAATTTGCGCGAACATGAATATTGTTATACATTCACAAAGTTCTTGACATGTTTATGTTTTCCTTATCTTCACTTATTGCTGAGATCAAACTTTGACTCATCCCAAATTCGTTTGTGCAGTATGGTTCGTACTCGCTCATCGAGTAAGGTCGGAGGTTCTCGTCGAGACGGTGATGATTCGAATCCACCGCAGGCACCACCATCAATGGTATTGGTGGATGTCATGTCCAAAATGTTCGAGTCCCACCATGAGAACACTAAGTTACTTCATTCTTTGGTGCAGCAAGGCCTATTTCATCAAACGCAGCATGTTATTCCACCTCGAAACAATTATTTGGATTTCTTGGCAACGCAACCGCCAATCTTCACGAAAGCAACTGAATCAGTAGAATTAGATCATTGGCTTCATGTAATGGAATCCAAATTTGGTGTGTTTCCCTGTGACGATTATCAGAAGACATTGTTCACTGCTCAACAACTCCATGGAGCTGCCGAAGCTTGGTGGGCAGAATATAGTGCGACTCGCCCTAAAGGTCATCGGATAGCCTGGATTGAGTTCCGTGAGGCTTTCCGTGCTCGTCATATTCCGACATGGATTATAAAGACCAAGTATGAGGATTTCGTTGAACTCAAGAAAGGATACATGAGTGTCCATGAGTATTTTAAGGAGTTCAACTGTTTGGCACAATATGCGCCCGACTATGTGAATACAGAAAAGTTGAGATGTGATCATTTCTTCAGAGGGCTAAGAGTCAAACTTCGAGCTAGGTTGGCGTTGTTCAATCACGGCAAGTACAACGATTTAATAAATGTAGCTATCCTACAAGAAAAGGAAGATCTTTATCTTCAAGAAGAGAAGAGAAAGCAGAGTATACCGCATGACAACACTAGTGTTGTTGCTCAGAAATATCGGTTGGTATGTCATTCACCATCCGGTCAAGAATGGCATCCATCTGTTCGACCATCATATCAAAGTTACCCACTGCTTGCATCAAGTTTTGAATCACCCCCGCAGCAGAGGCACATAAATTCTTATCCATCTTCGCCGCAGCCAGAGATACCCAGTTTTCATCCACATGTCACACTAAACCGACTAAATATCCGTGTTTCACTTGTAATCTTGTGGGTCACTGAAAGTGCATCTAGGAATCCCTTGTGGTTTTTGGATGATTTATGACAAGCAATTGGGATCCTAACCTCTTTGTTGAGATGAGCATAGGTTTTTAATAGCAAAATAAGCAAAGTGCCCAAAAGAAGGAAGAATGAGGAGCAAAGTGAAAATGAGCTCAAGGAAGAAGAATAGTAGATCATTGAGTATGGAGTGTGCTAAGGAAACACACCCCAACAGCTCAATCACAATTAAACACACACATTGCACAAAGTTACACAGGACCGGACTAGTCCGACTAACACCGGACTAGTCCGATATCCTCTCTGCACAAAATCGGACAAGTCCGAAATCCATCGGACAAGTCCGATATCTCTCTGACTAGAATCGGACTAGTCCTCAAAACACTTCAAAAGTCTCACAAAATCAGACAAGTCTGATCACAACCGGACTAGTCCGATATTCTCTCTGGTCCAAATCGGACAAGTCCGATATTGCACGGACTAGTCCAAAAAACCCTCTGAACTAAATCGGACAAGTCCTCCAAGTAAGGACTTGTCACCCAATACACTTAGGGTTTCACATGTTTGGACAAGTCTGATGACTATCGAACTAGTCCGATGATTTCCAGAAGCGAAATCGGACAAGTCCGCTCCTAGCCGGACTAGTCCGATATTTCTAGACACTTAGGGTTTGCTACACACAGCACACCGGACTAGTCCGGTGACCACCACAGACTAGTCCAATCTTTCTGAACCCTAACGTTCACTTTTAGAAACCCATATAAATAGAGGTGCACGGCCATATACTCTCGAACCCTAGCGCCGTCACACCTCCCAAGAGCCTCAAAAACCACATCTCTCCACGAAATTAAGAGCAACAAAGATCAATCCTTTGAGGATTCACTTTAGTTCATTGGAGAGACACGTTCAAGACCACATTGAGCTCTTGGTTTGATTCTCTAACACACTCCTATGATTTCATTGTAATCTTTTGAGTGTGTTCTTGGTGGTATTTCAGGTTGTAATCCTAGGGAGCTCTCAATGTGTGAGAAGGCCCCTTTGAATTTGGTTATTCACCCCTTTGTGATAAGTGGAAGAGGATTGGCCTTCCTGGCGATCCGACGAGGGTAGGGTTGGAGAAGACTCGGTCCTTTTGTGGACTCCTCAACGTGGACGTAGGATGTCTCTGTGGGAGCCAAACCACGGGGTAAATCCTTGTGTCTTGTTTTTGTGTTCATCGCTCTTATTCTTCACAATAATCTAGGGTTTCATTGATCATTGTTTACTTCATGTTGAATCATTGAACATAAGATTCAATCGTGATATAACTTGGTTCAAATATTTGTAACACTTCATTTGATTGTATATTTCCGCTACATACATTGAAGAATCAAATTAATCGATCAAACTTAATCAACCTAGTCCATACACACTGGACTAGTCTGCACTTTACCGGACTAGTCCGATATCTCTGTTTTTGAACTGGTTGTTAAGTGTTGCAGGTTCCGACAAAATTTCAAAAAGGCCTATTCACCCCCCCTCTAGGCCACATTCAATTGGTATCAGAGCGAGGTTCTTCAAGAAAGAGACTAATCGCTCGAAGAAGATCATGTCGGACATGAAGGACACCGACAAGTGCAACAACCAAGAAAAGGTTGACGAAGAAAAGAACCTCAGGGTGGAGAAGCTCCTCAAAGCCATTCAAGACTTCGAGGACGACGACGAGGAGACGCTAGAACTAAAGGCGCTCCTAAGAAAGAAGACACTTTCCAAAGAAAAAGTGAAGATCAAAGAAAAGAAGAAGGGGAGTGGTCACACCGACTACTCCCGATATCCTTTTAACTATGATCATCTCAATTCCAATAACAATCATTATTTTTCTATCCCACTTGGAATAGCCCCACACTTCAATGGAAGTAATTACTCAATGTGGAGGCAAAATATGAAAATGCATCTAATTTCCCTCAATCTAAGTTTATGGCATATTGTGTGCACAGGGATAGATATCCCGGATGACGACGAAGAGCTCACACCAAGCCAAGAGCAGGCTATTCACCGAATGTTCAAGCCGCGGCTGTAATTACCTCTTCACTCAGTCGAGACGAGTTCACCAAGGAGGATGGACTCAAAATTGCTAAGGATATATGGGACACACTACAAACTGCACATGAAGGTGACTGACATGTGCGTGAAGCAAAGATCAAAATGATTGAAGGTGAGTTAGGAAGATTTGCAATTGAAGAAGACGAGTCACCCCAAGACATGTACAATCGATTAAAGACACTCGTCAACAAGGTCAAATCATACGGAAGTAAGAAGTGGAATGACCACGAGGTGGTAAATCTCATCTTTAGAGCTTTCATGCCTCACAACGTCACCCTATGCTCCATGATCAGAGAAAGCCCCGGATACAAAAGGATGACTCTGGATGAACTGCTTGGAAAGATCATCAACTTTGAGATGATGGAAAGACAAGCAAAGCATGTCAAAGAGATTGCCGACCTCACCTCGACAGAGAAGAAAGGGGTTGCTTTGAAGTCCACCCTCAAGCCCCTATGCAAAGAAGCTAGAGAAGCACAACTAGAGGAAGATAGTGACGACAAGAGCAGTGAATTAGATGAAAAAGACATGATATTGTTCATGAAGAAATTCAAGAGAATAATGAAAAAGAGACAAGGTACAAAGTCAAGCGAAGGAAAGTACAAGGAAAGAACAAAGCCAAAGTTGAGGCGGGCATGCTATAATTGTGGTGAGTATAACCACTTTATAGTTGATTGCCCATATGAGGAGAACAAGAAGAAGACCAAAGAAGCCAAGCCCCAACCCAAGAAATTCTTCAAGAAGAGGAAACAAGCTGAACAAGCGCACATTGGAAAAGAGTGGGACTCCAATGATGAGTCCACATCATCCGAAGAAGAAGAGATGGCTAGCATAGCCATCAAGAAGACATCCAAGAAGTCTACTCTCTTCCCTACACTTGGCGCATGGAAGGGAGATGGCTCTTGCCATATGGCAAAGGAAGGTAAACGCAAGGTAACCATTAAACCCCCTTCCGTGCATTCCTATTCTAGCCATGATGAAATCAATAGTGATAACGAGGACATGCTTATTGGACTAGATAGGAAAATAGCCACAAAAATGAAATTTTTGCTTGATCAACTTGTTCAGAAGGAGAGGTTGATACATCGTCAAGAGGACATGATCATCTCCCAAAAGGAGGAATATGTTGAACTTGACAAGCTTCTAGAACTTGAAAAGCAATGAAGCAAATCACTAGAGCTTGAGTTAGCTTCGAGCAAGGAAACTTGCTTAGAGTTAACCGACTCAAATGCTACAATCAAGGACCAACTTGCTGACCTGATCAAGGATAACAAGATCCTTGAAGTGCAAGTTGAGTCACTCAAGCTAAGTGAACCTTCTTCCTCTTCAAGCTCACCTTCTCAACCCACTAAAACTAAATTTTATCATGCTTGTAAATGTAAGAAAGTTGACACCAGTTTGAAGGACAAGCCAACCTCTACAAAGGATAAACATCCTACCCAAAGTGAAATATTTGATAAGGAGAAGATCAAATATGCACGTAGTGCATACTTGGTCAAAAGACCTCCAAATGTCAAAAATGGCATTGGTTACTCATATGGTGAAAAGCAACATGCTAGAATCCATAAGAACAACAAGGAGAGGATTGCCTTTGTAAAGGGAAGACTATCTCAAACTTGAAAGTCAAAGATTAAGACAGTAATTACTCATAATCACCGGACTAGTCCGGTTGGTGTCCGGACAAGTCCGGTCCTCCAGACAAGTCCGGCCTCCTAGACTAGTCCAGTACATAAACAACAACAGTTATTGTTTAAAACTTTTGATGCCTCCTATGTCTTAATGAGAAATAATTTTGGCAAGGTTTATGCTCACTATGTTGGGCCACGCCATGGGAACACCAAGTCTCATGTGTGGGTGCCCAAATGTATTGTAACTAACCTCCAAGGACCCAAGCAAGCTTGGGTACCTAAAACCAAAGCATAATTTGTTTTTGCAGGCCTATTCCTCCGGTAGATCTAAATTGGTGCTAGACAGTGGCTGCAGCAACCATATGACCGGAGAAAGAAGAATGTTCGTGGAATATGAAGAGAATGAGGACCCAAACGAGGGCATCTACTTTGGAGATAATAGTCAAGGAAAGGTGCTCGGTACCGGTAAAATTGTGATATCTTCTAAACACACACTTTCTCATGTTTTACATGTTGAATCCTTAGATTATAACCTGCTGTCCATATCTCAATTATGTGACAAAGGTTATAATTGCTTGTTCACTAACGAGGGTGTGACCGTCTATAAGAGAAGTGATGGTTCCATTGCATTCAAGGGTATGTTAAAGGGAAAGCTTTATCTTGTTGACTTCAACAAGGATAAAGCTGAACTTGACACATGCTTGATTGCAAAGACCAACATGGGTTGGTTGTGGCATAGACGGCTAGCGCATGTTGGTATGAGGAACCTTCAAAACTCTTCAAAGGCGATCACATCCGAGGTTTAAAGGATGTTGTGTTTGAGAAAGACAGGCCTTGTAGAGCGTGCCAAGCCAGGAAGCAAATTGGAGCACCTCACCCCGCCAAAAATGTCATGATTACAACAAGACCATTTGAGCTACTACACATGGACTTGTTTGGTCCAATTGCCTACATAAGCATCGGCGGTAACAAATATGGTTTAGTTGTCGTTGATGATTTTTCTCGCTTCACTTGGGTTTTTCTTTTTGCATGAATACTCAAGAAGTTATTCAAGCTAGCTCAAAACGAATTCTCATTGACAATCAAGAATATTCAAAGCAACAACGGCACGGAGTTCAAGTACACACAAGTGGAGGAGTACCTTGATGGAGAAGGCATAAAGCACGAATTTTCAGCGCCGTACTCCCCACAACAAAACGGAGTTGCCGAAAGAAAGAACCGAACACTCATAGAGATGGCAAGAACAATGCTCGATGAGTACAAGACCTCGGATCGATTTTGGGCGGAAGCGATTAACACCGCTTGCCACGCCGTAAATCGACTCTATCTTCATCGACTACTCAAGAAGACAGCCTATGAGCTACTCGCCTGTAACAAGCCAAATATTTCATATTTTCAAGTTTTCGGTTCTCCATGTTATATCTTGAACAAGAAGCCTAGGACTTCCAAGTTCGCTTCGAAGTCCGATGAAGGTTTCTTTCTTTGTTATGATTCGAACACTTACGCCTATCGTGTTTTCAACAAGACCTCCGGACTTGTTGAAGTAGCACGTGACGTAGTGTTCGATGAGACTAATGGCTACCAAAAGGAGCAAGTTGATCCATGTGAACTAGGTAAAGAAGAAGCTCCTTGTCAAGCATTGAAAAGAATGGCTCTAGGTGAAGTTCGACCACAAGAGCCACCTCCACACGTATATGAGGAAGATGAACCACAAGAGGAGGCCAACGATCAAGGGGGAGCTTCAGCACAAGATCAACCACAAGAATACGAAGATAATCAACAAGTCAACAAATGCAATCCCTTAGGGGGAGAAGCAGATGATCGTGAATATACAACGCCTCAAGTGCCACACCCAAGAGTACATCAATGCGTCCAAAAGGATCACCCAATCGACAATATCATTGGTGACATCCAAAAGGG
Source organism: Tuctoria greenei (assembly GCA_036927565.1). Classification (NCBI taxonomy): domain Eukaryota; kingdom Viridiplantae; phylum Streptophyta; class Magnoliopsida; order Poales; family Poaceae; genus Tuctoria; species Tuctoria greenei. Next base: position 167,108,629 of record JAYESD010000006.1, read on the forward strand.
AGTAACCACTAGATCTCGCATAGCTATCTTTTGTGAGCACTATTCGTTTGTATTCTTTTTGGAACCGCGCAGGGTTGAGGATGCATTGAAGGATCCGGATTGGGTGGTGGCAATGCAAGAAGGATGGAACAACTTCAAGCGGAATGAGGTGTGGGAACTTGTGGCAAGACCCAATGCAAACATCGTCGGCACCAAGTGGGTCTTCAACAACAAACAAGACGAACACGGGCTGGTGACAAGGAACAAGGCACAACTTGTGGCCAAAGGGTATTCACAAGTCGAAGGTTTGGATTTCGATGAGACCTTTGCTCCAGTAGCTAGACATGAATCTATTAGAATATTACTTGCATATGCTACTCACCATGATTTCAAGCTGTATCAAATGGATGTGAAAAGCGCCTTCCTCAACGGACCAATCAAGGAGGAGGTGTATGTGGAGCAACCTCCCGGGTTTGAAGATGAAGAGTTCCCCGACCACGTATGTAAATTGCGTAAGGCTCTATACGGCCTCAAACAAGCTCCTAGGGCTTGGTATGAGTGTCTTAGAGATTTCTTAATTGAAAATGGCTTTAAGATTGGCAAAGTAGATTATACACTATTTACAAAGAATTTTGACAATGATCTTTTTATTTGCCAAATTTATGTTGATGATATAATCTTTGGGTCAACTAATCAATCTTTTTGTGAGGAATTTAGTAAAATCATGACAGACAAGTTTGAAATGTCAATGATGGTAGAACTAAAGTACTTCTTGTGATTCCAAGTGCGGTAACAAAAGGAAGGGATGCTTATAAGACAAACCAAGTACATGCAAGACATACTCAACAAGTTTGGTATGGACAAGGAAAAGCCTATAAAGACTCCCATGGCAACAAATGGCCACTTGGATCTCAATGAAGATGGACCTAGCGTCGACCAAAAGGTATATCGCTCCATGATTGGATCTCTACTCTATTTATGTGCATCTAGGCCAGACATTATGTTGAGTGTATGTTTGTGTGCAAGATTTCAAGCCAATCCTAAGGAGTGTCACTTGACAGCCGTAAAAAGGATATTGAGATATTTAGTTCATACACCCGACCTTGGTCTTTGGTACCCAAAAGGCTCAAAAATCAATCTCATTGGTTACTCCGATGCAGACTATGCCGGGTGCAAAGTAGATAGAAAAAGTACCGCTGGTACATGCCAATTCCTAGGGACATCCTTAGTTTTCTTGGTCCTCCAAGAAACAAAATTCGATTGCCTTATCCACAGTCGAAGCGGAGTATGTTGCAGCCAGGAGTTGTGCACAACTTCTTTGGATGCGACAAACTCTAAGGGATTATGGTTACAATATGAACCATATTCCACTCCTCTGTGACAATGAGAGTTCCATCAAAATTGCCCACAACCCAGTTGAGCACTCTAGAACTAAACACATAGATATAAGATATCACTTTTTGAGAGATCATGCTATGAAAGGAGACAAAGTCATTTCCCATGTCAACACCCAAAAGCAATTGGCCGACATATTCACCAAGCCACTTGATGAAAAACTCTTTTGTGAACTCCGAAATGAATTAAATATCCTTGATCCTCGGAGTGTGGCATGAAATGTTTCATACCTGTATGAATTCTTCAAATATGTTGATTGGATTGTGAAAATCATCTCTCTCAATTTTCTCCGAAAAACTATGTCAATTACTAGATCTTGGTGAATTATTATCATTGCTTGATTGTTGTATGCTTACTGGTCATATTCATCAAGATTATTTGATTTTATTTGCCTCCCTATTCTCTAAATATGTACCCTCAAGTATATATGAATAGGCTAAGCAATTCTTTCCTGGTGACCACAGACTAGTCCGTGGTTACCCAGACTAGTCCGGCCATGCAGACTAGTCCGCAGAGTGTCGGTTAGACGGACTAGTCCGGTATACAACGGACTAGTATGATATAGTCCTCTGAAAACTTTGGACTAGTCCGGTCATCTCCGGACTTGTCCGTTTTTTCGTGTCCATAACCCTTGCCGCCGCCAAACCCTAATTCATTCACCACCACTCTTTCCTCACGTGTTCTCTCTCTTCCACTCGAGCTCCCAAGGTGATTTTGCATCCCCTCCACCAAAAAGCTCCGCATTTGGGTGGAGATCAAACATCCTTGCTCGAAGATTAAAGTTCACGGACAAGTCCGGACTTCAACACCCTCCTCTTCGAGCATCAATCAATTTCTTCGATAATCTTCACTCAAACCCTAGAAATTCCAAATTTCTTCATTGTTGATCGGATAGCCTAGCATATCTCACTATGTACATGCCTCCTTGATGTATCACGTCTATGCTACGCTTATTGTGCATTAGGAATCACCATGTGACTGGTACCCTAGGTTTTTGAGGATGAATACCGGACTAGTCCGGTCCATGCCCGGACAAGTCCGGTCCCCCCGCACTAGTCCGTGCCTGTGCACTAGACAAGTCCAATTTTTATATACTCAAAACCTAACTTTTCAATTCCTCAATGCAATTCCTTGCTATCCTTCCATACCTATGCCTTGTACCATTCATTCTCAATCATGCCACTCATTCTCAGGTCATGTGAAGCTCGGACAATGAAATCTCCGACTTTGAGGCCGAGATGGACCACGAGGTGGCACCTCGGACCTCGACAAGTCTTGACAAGAAGAGCCAAGAGATACCTTCCAAGCCAGCTCTGTCTCCTCCACAGGCTCGGAGGAAAGTCCTAGCAAAGAAGCCAGCCTCCAAGGGGCCAGCTTCTAGGGCCACCACCGGCGGTGGCTCTAGCTCGACAAGTGCCCGCCCATCCAAAGGCACGGTCAAAGGGATAGCGACGGGCCCAGTTGGCCCGTTGAAACTCCATGCTGCAAGGGAAGGGGTCCGGGACCCCACTGAAGAGAAGTTCAATGGGAAGGGCAGTGATTTAGCGGCAAAATTCAGAAGCATCGATTGGTATGGCCGACCGAAGTAAGCTATCGATGGAAGATTCTGGTGCAACTTCCATGCTGATTTCTACAAATCTGTGTATCTCCCAATGAAGACACCAGTTGTGCATAGTCAGTGGATTGACTTGGCACATTTTGAGAAGAAGGGCTGCTCACCGTTCACTGAAGTCGTGCAAGCCATTGAGAGGCATGGCCTGAAGGATCTTTTTGCCTTTAGGAATAACTGGAATGTTGAAGTGATTGCGCAGTTCTTTGCAACTTGCCACTTCTTGGGTGAAGATGAGGAAAGTGTTACTTGGATGACTCATGGATCCAAGTACAGTATCACTCAAGAAGACTTTGCAAGCCTGCTTCACCTTGACACCTCAAGATCTGACTGCCTGATCATCCACGACATAGGTGTCATTGAGAGGGATAGGATGAAGGTCCTATATGAGCCAAACTCAAAGTATGTCCCTCCCTCCATAAAGAACATGAAGCCTTTCTCTGTGGTTCTGAATAGAGTCTTGAGGAAGACCATTGCTCCCTAGGATGGAGATGCTGGGAGTGTGCAAGGTTATCTTCGGATGTTAATTAGGGTGATAAGAAGAGACAGTCAGTTCGATGTAGCAGACTACATTTGGAATGATATGGTGAACATTTCTTGCACACCCAACAGGTCTTGTGGGTATGCCCCATATCTAATGTTTGTGATCGAGAAGGTCACCGGGATCGAATTTGTTAAGGATGTGGAGCATCTACCTTTGAGGCCTCAGATGCCTCAGAAGCCAAATGTCCAGGCTGCTCTTTTGCCGGCCTCCAGTCCTGAGGCACCAGCAAGAAGATCTGAAGATGAAAGAGCTGCCCCTGCTAGTAGGGCAGCCCCTCAAAGGGGATCAGCTAGTGGAATCTTCAAATATCTAGCTGCCATCTTCCCTTACTGCAAGAAGGCTGAAGTGAGGGCCCACAAGCTGAACAAGAAAAGAAAGGCAGACATGAAGTACGTGAAGGCAAATGTGAAGCAAATTTGCCAAAAGCTGGAGATCGACCCCATTGGATCTCCAGTGATTTCTGAGGACTCCGACCCAGACATCACTAAGCTTGGGCCCTTGACCCCCTCCGAGCTTGCCTACTTTGGCATTGGGGGCTCGAGTGGCTCCGCACCTCCACCCCCCCCCCCCCCCCCCCCCCCTCCTCATCAAACTGAAGATGACGATGATGAAGACGACGATGAGAGGACCGACAGCAAAGAGTGAATACCTTAGGACCCTCCTCTCCTTCTTTTTGGTATCTAGATGCCAAAGGGGGAGAGATTGAGGGGGAGTATTAGCCTTAGCTGTAGGATGCGAGGAGAGAGCTCTCTTTTATGTTCTTTTGACTATTTTGTGGGTTGTAAAGCTTTAACTTTGTTCATAAGTTAATTATGGTTCTGTGATGCAATGTTATGTTCTTTTGAGAAGTATTTGTTGAAATCTGTGATTTTGCTCCTAGAATGACATATATGCTTGCTTATCATTGATTAATGTCAATTATGTCATTCCTAGTGCTTCAATGTACTTAGTTATGAATCCCACCATAAAGAATGCACATATGGATTATGTTTTCATTGCTTGATGTATTGTAAACTCATATGTGCATACTTTATGAAAATCTCAACTTGTATCATGTTTTGTGAAATCTCAATTGGTTGCCATCAATCACCAAAAAGGAGGAGATTGAAAGTGCATCTAGGAATCCCTTGTGGGTTTTGGATGATTTATGACAAGCAATTAGGATCCTTACCTATTTGTTGAGATGAGCACGGGTTTTTAATAGCAAAATAAGCAAAGTGCCCAAAAGAAGGAAGAATGAGGAGCAAAGTGAAAATGAGCTCAAGGAAGAAGAATAGTAGATCATTGTGTATGGAGTGTGTTAAGGAAACACACCCCAGGAGCTCAATCACAATTAAACACACACATTGCACAAAGTTACACGGGACCAGACTAGTCCGACTAACACCGGACTAGTCCGATATCCTCTCTGCACAAAATCAGACAAGTCCGATATCTCTCTGACTAGAATCGGACTAGTCCTTCCCAGTGCAGACTAGTCCTCAAAACACTTCACAAGTCACACAAAATCGGACAAGTCCGATGACAACCAGACTAGTCCGATATTCTCTCTGGTCCAAATCGGACAAGTCCGATATTTGCACGGACTAGTCCGAAAAACCCTCTGAACTAAATCGAACAAGTCCTCCAAGTGTGGACTTGTCACCCAATACACTTAGGGTTTCACATGTCTGGACAAGTCCGATGACTATCGAACTAGTCTGAAGATTTCCAGAAGCGAAATCGGACAAGTCCACTCCTAGCCGGACTAGTCTGATATTTTGAGACACTTAGGGTTTGCTACACACAACACACCGGACTAGTCTGGTGACAACCATGGACTAGTCTGATCTTTCTGAACCCTACCGGTCACTTTTAGAAACCCATATAAATAGAGGCGCACGACCATATTTCATACACTCTCGAACCCTAGCGCCGTCACACCTCCCAAGAGCCTCAAAAACCACATCTGTCCATAAAATTAAGAGCAACAAAGATCAATCCTTTGAGGATTCACTCTAGTTCATTGGAGAGACACGTTCAACACCACATCGAGCTCTTGATTTCATTCTCTAACACACTACTGTGATTTCATTATAATCTTTTGAGTGTGTTCTTGGTGGTATTTCGTGTTGTAATCCAAGGGAGCTGTCAACGTGTGAGAAGGCCCCTTTGAATTTGGTTATTCACCCCTTTGTGATAAGTGGAAGAGGATTGGCCTTCGTGGCGATCCGATGAGGGTAGGGTTGGAGAAGACCCGATCCTTTTGTGGACTCTTCAATGTGGGCGTAGGTTGTCTCTGTGGGAGCCGAACCACGAGATAAATCCTTGTGTCTTGTTTTTGTGTTCATCGCTCTTATTCTGCACAATAATCTAGGGTTTCAATCATCATTGTTTACTTAATATTGAATCATTAAACATAAGATTGAATTGTGATATAACTTGGTTCATAACCTTGTAACACTTCATTTGATTGTATATTTCCGCTGCATACATTGAAGAATCAAATTAATTGATCAAACTTAATCAACCTAGTCCGTACACACCGGACTAGTCCGCACTTTACTGGACTAGTCCGATATCTCTGGTTTTGAACTGGTTGTTAAGTGTTGCAGGTTCTGACAAAATTTCAAAAAGGCCTAATAACCCCCCCCTCTAGGCCACATTCACTCACTTTACTAGATATTGTCCAGATAGAAATCAAAGCTGCAGCCAGCCATCATTTCAACATTCAAGTCAGTTTCCCTATCAACAGCAAAAGAAGTCAAAGCTTGGCAGTGTAGACTATACTACCATTGAGGGTGTACCGGAAGGAGAACCTGTGTTAGCGAGAATGTTCACTCTCAACCATATACCTATATTGATTCTCTTTGATTCCAGTGCTACACATAATTTCATAAGTCAATCCTTTGTGTTCATGCACCAGCTTCCAACCACTACCACAAAACATCGCTATCTTATATCCTCACCCAGAGGTAATATTACCGCAAGTGATGTTATCTCCCGAGCACCATTATGTCTAGGTGGTAGAATATATCCCACTAATCTTATCATCCTTGAATGACAAAAGATTGATGTAATATTGGGAATGTCGTGGTTAAGAAACCACGAAGCTGTTCTAAACATCAGTCCTCCCACCGTCGAGCCCAACTCTTCAACTCACGGCCACCACACCTTAATTCTTGAGAACATGGTTCAAGGAAGTGCAGCAGTGTATCATTCTGAAACAAGTAAGTTGGAAGACATTCCAGTGGTCTGTGATTTCCCAGATGTATTCCCGGATGATCTGTTGGGTATGCCGCTCGACCGAGATGTGGAATTCAAGATTGAATTAATATTGGGAACTACACCTATCTCACGACGACCATATAGAATGGCACCTAAGGAGTTAGCTGAATTGAAGGAGCAGTTGAATGACTTATTGAGTAAAGGTTTCATTCGTCCAAGCTCATCACCTTGGGGATGCTCAGCTCTCTTTGTCAAGAAGAGGGACAAAACACTGAGGCTATGTGTGGATTATCGTCCGCTTAATGTCGTGACTATCAAGAACAAGTATCCACTACCAGGTATTGATCTGCTCTTCGATCAATTCGTGGGTGCTAAGGTATTTTCTAAAATGGATCTTTGGTCTGGTTATCATCAGATTAAGATACGACCGGAGGATATACCGAAGACGACATTCTCAGCTAGATATGGACTTTATGAGTATTTGATTATGTCTTTTGGTCTCACAAATGCCCCAGTGCATTTCATGTATTTGATGAATTCAGTGTTCATGCCAGAGTTAGACAAGTTCGTCGTGGTGTTCATCGATGATATTTTGGTCTACTCCAAGTCGGAAGAGGAACATACTGAACATATCAAGATCATGCTTCAATGACTGCGTGGTCACAAGTTATATGCCAAGTTCAGTAAATGTTAGTTCTGGATTAATCAAGTTCCATTGCTTGGTCATATTATTTCAGCGGAAGGCATAGCTGTGGATCCAAGTAAAGTGGTACAAGTGCTGAAATGGCAATCTCCCACCTCCGTACATGAAGTCCGTAGTTTCTTGGGTTTAGCAGACCCTTATCGAGGATTTGTTCCATGTTTCTCAAAGATTGCTAAACCTATGACAGATTTATTAAGGAAGGGAAGCAAATATGTATGGAGTGAATCATGTGAGGAAGCCTCCAAAACTCGAGTGAAGCATCTCACAACAGCCCCGATCTTGGCTCAACCTGATACAACGAAATCCTTTGATGTTTATTGTGATGTATACGGCATCTGATTGGGCTGCGTACTTGTGCAAGATGGAAGATTAATTGCATATGGATCGAGGAAACTCCGAAATCATGAACACAACTATCCGACACATGATTTATAGTTGGCAGCAGTAGTTCTTGCACTGAAGATGTTGATTCACTACTTAGTGGGAAATCTAGTGCATCTCTACACAGATCATAAAAGTTTGAAGTACATATTTACTCAAGAAGAATTAAATATGAGACAACGGAGATGGTTAGAGTTAATCAAAGACTATGAACTTGAGATTCATTATCATCCTGGCAAGGCCAATGTGGTTGTCGATGCACTTTGTCGAAAGTCTCACGTTCATAATTTGACCATCGGTCCTATGGAAGAAGAACAACCAAGTCTACGTGTGATTTCTTATGGAGCTTTTGTATAACCTTGCTCTCATACCTAAAATTAGAGAGGAGATTGTAGAGGCTCAAAAGAAAGACAAGGGAATGTCTCATAATCAGAGGAGACTTAAAAGTGGAGAAATGAAATGTTTCTGAAAAGATGAACAAGGAACTTTATGGTTCAAAAATAGAATAGTGGTACCCCGGGGCATGGAATTGCGGAAAAAGATTTTGTAGGAGGCTCACTTGTCCAAATTTTTGATCCACCATGGCAGCAATAAGATGTACCAAGATCTACGTACTAAATTTTGGTGGACACGTATGAAGACAGAAATAGCAAAGTATGTGTCTGAGTGTGACACATGTCGGAGAGTGAAAGCTGACCACATGAGAAAAAGCAGACTGCTGCAACCACTGAAAACACCGGCATGGAATGGGAGGATCTGAGTATGGATTTCATTGTCGGATTGCCTCTCACCTTTCATAAGCATGATTCCATTTGGGTGATCGTTGACCGGTTAACTAAGTCAGCACATTTTGCTCCAGTGCATGCGGCGTACAATGCGAAGAAATATGTGGACTTGTACATATCAAGAATTATGTGCTTACAAGGAGTTCCCCGCACCATTGTATCAGATAGAGGATCACTATTTGTTGCTCATTTCTGGGAGCAGCTACATGCATCATTGGGGACGAAGTTAATTCGTAGTTCCGCATATCACCCTCAGATTAATGGACAAACCGAGAGGGTAAATCAGATACTCGAGGATATGTTAAGAGCATGTGCTATACACCACGGTAAAAATTGGGATGATCAATTACCGTTGGCGCAATTCTCGTACAACAATGGATATCAATCTAGTATCAAAATGGCACCCTATGAAGCTCTCTATGGCAGGAAGTGCCGCACACCACTCAACTGGTGCGAATCTAGTGAACGAGTGGTATATGGAATTGATCTGGTAAATGAAGTGGAAGAGCAAGTAAAAGTTATTCAAGCTAATCTAAAAGCCACCCAGTCCCGACAGAAGAGTTATGCGGATAAAAGGTGTCATCCTTTAAGCTTCAACATCGGAGACCACGTGTATCTCCCTGTCTCTTTGATGAAAGGAATTCATCGATTCGGAGTAAAAGGAAAGTTGGCTCCACGATTCATCGGTCCATTTGCTATCACTGAAAGATGTGGTCCTGTTGCGTACAGTTTCGAGTTACCAATGACTCTAGCTGGTGTTCATGACATTTTCCACATATCCCAATTACGGAAATGTCTCAAACCATCTAAACCAACATCCGCATTGATGAATTGGAAGAATTGAAACCAGATCTCACCTATGACGAGCATTCAATCCGGATTATCGATGAAAAGTCTCGTGTCACAAGAAATCGGACGATGTGGTTTTATAAAGTTCTATGGTGTAACCACCCCGTCGAGGAAGCAACATGGGAGAGTGAAGATTATCTCCGCACAAAGTATCCGGACATATTATTATCTTATATCCGTAATCTTTTTACTTCCATCTCTTTTCTAATCTCGGGACGAGATTCTTTTAGGGGGGGATGTAAAAGCCCAAAAATTCAAAGTACAAAGTTCAGATAGGAGAAATTAAAAATTTGAAATAAGAAAAATAAATCAAAAGGACAATGAAAAATTCAGACCAATTTAAACCTCGATTGAGAGAATTCAAAAAAAAAATCAAATTTAACTCATGTTCAAATTTTGCCAAAATAAAAATCTGAACTCACCATTAGCATCCAAATATTCCAAATAGGACCCTTGCAAATTTTCATAATATTTGGAGCACTAATTCTATTTAATTCAATGGGTGCATTGAATTCTAATCAAATTCAAATTTAAATTTGAATTTCACATGAAAGCTGTCCAAACTTGAAATCAAATTTCAGGATCAGATCCTAGATATTTATTTGAACCTATCTACAAAGTTTCATGAATTTTGGATCTTGTTTGGTGGTGGAATTAAATGGACATAGAAGGGATAAGGAGAAGGGTGGGACCCACTGGTCATACAGTGAGGGAGCCTAACAGAGCGTGTTCCATTTCCCTGCTCGTCCTATGGCGACACCACATCTTCTGCATGTGCCACCTACCATCAACAGCCTGTCCACAGCATGCGCTTGCCCTTATAATCCGAGCTTGGTGCCATTTCTTCTTCCCTCTCCCTCTGGTCGGCATTTCTTTCCCTGGCGCAGCTCTTCTCGAGCTCACCGTGGCTGGCCCCTGTTTTCAGTTGTCCAGTCGAAACTAGAATCCTCAAGCGAATCTGGTGCAGCTGTTGGGTACGCTGGCGCTTCCTGAACCTTCCCACGCAGCTCCTTCGGGGTTTTCTTCCTCTGCCGACGGTGCACGGCATTTCATTCCCGGAGCTCAAAACAGCGCCGCCCCTGTTCAACGACGCCCGACCATCTTGGTCTTCCTCCCTACTCACTCCGGCCTCAAAAAGGTTCGCCCCAACCTTTCCATGCTATCCCCAGGAGTTCTAGTCTGTTCCTAGCACCGTTTAGCCGGAGTTCGATATTTGCTTCGGCCGTTCTCAAGAACAGAGGAAACTTTCGCCAAGCAATTCGGATTCTACGGTTATTTATTTTTCAATTCATTTAGATAGGATCTTACTCGTGACCATACGACCCCCATGAATCAAAAAACAAAGAAAATCATCAATCCTAGGCCCTGTTATTTGAGTTCTCGTACCCGTCGTTTTGTTTTGACCTAGGTCACTAGTGAAATCCATTTTACAGTCAGCTTCTCCCTGATTTTAGTTCATATCCTTGTTCCTCATCACTTATTGGTGCCGTGCGATCAAATCCCGAGTGCTATGGTGCTCTCTGTACATCGGGCGACTTCGCTGGAGCTTTCCAGTCTTTAAAGTTTCCAGCATGTAGAGTCCATGCATTAGGTGAGACGGTTAAGTCTTGCTAAGCCTTGTGCTCACGGTTGCTATATTGTGGTTTTTTGCATGTTTATTAGTTTATGCTTAAGTTGTGGTTGTCTGTGAGACCTCGAGCTTGTCGAGATGTATCTCATGGAAAAACTTGACGCTGCTCTCTGCTTCGTGTTGCTAGTGAGAAGCGTCCGCAAGCAGGGATGACTTCTCTTGTGCACAGTTAGTTGAGAGTATGAGTATTTATATTCCGCTGCGTTGTATATTATGTTGTAAAAGAGGATCATCTTGTGAAATAAAATATTTGTGTTGGTTATTTTGTAAGACTTTTCTTGTATGATGTTGGGTGCTGCATTGCACGACACCACCCAATGCGATTTCTGGAATGTGTGAACCCCAGTCCTCACATCGGTGTGGTGTACGCTCTAAGACCCGAACAAGGTGTTGAGACGGTTGCTGGTGCTGCCACCTCTTGTACCTCCATTGTTGGAGGATGCCCTCCTGACCTAGAGCCATTAGCTGGCACTGGGGTGGTAGTCAATTTGCCAGACCCAACGCCCTCTGTGGGCACTAGAGTTGAAGGACCAGTCGGAGCTGGAGGCACGACCACCACGGACCTTAGCCGCGACTGAGGGGTCACTTCTTTCGGAGCTTCCCTCACACTGATCCCATCACTCCTTGTTAGCTTCCACTTGCGACTTGGAACTTCGAGCGGAGCTTTCTCTTTGCCTCAGCTGGAGGTTGATTTCATGGGAGGTGAACTCGTGGTACCTTTGCCACTAACTGGTGTAGGCACAGAGCCTTCACGAGAACAAGCAGCTCTAGGATCACAATCCCCATTGTAGGAGTGCTCTGACGCCTATCCACAAGGCCCATGTCATCAAGCACTGGCATCTTCTTTCGTAGCTCCCTCCTGAACTCTGACACCATATTCAATGGCAAAAACTCTGCCAGAGGTGTAAGATCATCGGGGCGAATGGCTCTATGGTGCAGTTTTTGGAGATAAAGCCTCAAATTCTTTTCATCCAAATTGGACCCAATACAAGTAACAATCTGGTATGGATCCATCTCTCCACTGAATGCCCATGCAAGCCATACCACCTTCTTTAGTGGAGCCCACCAGTTGGTCAGGAAGTCGGCAATGACCATCAGGGGAGTCACTCCTCCTTCAACGCAATCATGTATCCTTGTCAAGATCAGGTTGTACTCCTCCAATAGCGTCAGAACCACCTCCCAGGCATCGGTGTCAACGGCTGGAAGGCTGTCAGGCAGCTCTAGCATGTTGTGGCGATCCACTGTGATGACCACCTAGTCCTTCTTCCAGCGGTCCCACTTCCCAAAAGGGAACGTCTTGAGATACTTGAGGGGTGAGTTCTTGCGCTTCACGAAGTAGTAGAAGCCAAGTAACTCATTTCTCTTTCCGATTGCATGCACCGTGAAGAAGGTCCAGAAGAGCTCGATGTAGGGCGGCACACCCACCCACATCTTGCAAGTGGACGAATGTCGCCACTAGCAAGAAGGAGTGGGGGCCGAGGTGGTGCGTTTGCAGGCCGTAGAAGTCCAGCAGCATCAGCAGGAAGCTAGAGAACGGCGGCATGAGTCCCACCATGGCAAACGCCATGAGGTACACAATCTCGTCGGGGCTATCCATCTTGAACGAGAGCTTGCCGAAGCGAATCAAGTGGTTGAAGGAGTCACTTGACCACCCCATGTAGGTGCGGACCCTCGAGAAATCTTCATCTCTCTTATCCGGCTGCGAGGAAGACCTAGCTCCATCGCCTCAAAGTGGAGCAAAAGTGGAGGAAATCTTGCAAGGGTGGAGAGCTCTGAGCGCAAGATCGACTAAAAGCGTAAGGAGTTCCATCCCCGTGCAAAATTTCTCTTTTTAGTAAGCCTCTGCAACGCTTGGATGGAAACTACCTCTAGACCTGATTCTCAAAAGACCCCATCAATGACAAGGGGGCTCAGGTCCACTTTGTTAAAAAAAGTCGCACCAGGCGAACCATTGTCATGATGGGATGTTGAAAGCCCGAGGGCAGCATCCTGACAGGGCTACAAAGATTACGTTGGGAACCGATACAAATTTTTTATTTGTAATCGGCGATCTGCAATTGCGTGAGATCCACACGCCTGGATCCCACTCCCCATATCAAGAAGGGCCACGCGGCGATGGCATAACTGTGTGTCACTGTCCCAACTACCTAGTAAAATACTTTGAAGCCACAATGCGAGAATCGATGATGTGACACCCGGTTCCGAGAATGAACCAAGTGAACACATATGTGTGCCCAGGACGTTCAACACACATACACGTGTGCATATTCAAAAGGATATACAGAAAATTACCACAAGACAAGATTTATTTAGCACTTTTATTATAGAATTCATAATATCCTCAAACACTAGCTCTAATAAATATTAATGACAAGTTGAACTAATGCATCGGAAATAAACTAAATAAGCGACTAAGCAAATAGGGTATAGCGCGGCTCCAAGCAACACCACAAACAAAGCTGACGGCATACATGGCCTAAAACTCCTCATTATCACTGTTATACTCCCAATCCTGACCTGCAAGTGTTGGTGGGGGCATTTCAAGGGTGAGTACATGTCGTACTCGGCAAGTGTGGAAAGTATGACATGTAGCTGATTCAAATGACGACAATAATAAAGGCTAAGTGCTGAAAAGTACATTAAAACATTTGAAAAGCAGTATATTATATGTATGTGAAGTAAACCCATCATAAACCATGATTATTAACTTAGTACAAGTCCATTTTTCCATATCCATCACCATTATACCAAATTTCACCATTACCATTAACCATGTCCAATACCATAATTCATTCCACAACAAGTCATAACCATATTATCAACCATAATCAGTACCAACCATAAATAAATCATCCCAAATCCCAAGTTTCCCCATAATCATGTGAGTGTTCAGGTTGCTCATGACTGGGAGCACGGCTATCGTGATAGTTTTAATACTCTACTGAGTTTCTACCACTTTACCCACGTATTCGTGATTTCATCACCTTTCGATGACTATGGAACATCTATTATGTCGTCTCACACTTCCTTAGGTGTGTAGCCAAGAGATCACAAAATAGCCTTTACAAAGGGACTACTAGCATGTACAGACCCACTAACGTTTTACCGATGGCGATGTCTCCAACTGGGCACATCTTCAACCAAGGGCCCCTTGTGCCATTCGGATCCCAGGGAGTCCCGCCTTAAATCCAAACACAATCTGACTCCCCCTCCCTGGTGCACCAAATGATCCGCTCAATACCAGTAATACCCTAATTATTTAGTTATGCCACACCCATACTTAGCCTCGTGGTGGCACTGTAAATCCTGGATGGTTGCTCCATGAACCGGTCCTTAGATCTAAAGCAAGCGAAACCACCATAGCATCCAACCCAAACCACATACCATGCTTGCTTAGATCACCCATTACCATGTTACCATATCATATAACCAGTTCATATTAACCATAATATCATTAATGCATAATCAAATGGTACACTTGTTTTCCCATCCCATTTAATTAAGTGAAGCAAAAAGGTAAAAAGCCCTTCCCAACTCTCTACCATGTATTCCAGGTCACAAGGGTGGTTATACAAAGCTAGTAAACTTCCTATCATAGGAATTTCCATCAAATTGACACAAGCATGCAATTTTTAAAACAAAACATTTATTGTAAAAGCAGGATCAATATGTTCAAGGACACTTGCCTTGCTCTTGGGCCTGATTGGGATCAAAGTATTCAAAATATTGTACTGGAGGTCCTTTGGGATCAAAGTATTCAAAATATTGTACTGGAGGTCCTCCGCAGCACTCTCTAGCACAAAATCGTCTAAACCATGCAATAAACATACAAGACAAGAATTACAATCAATAAGTGCAGATATATTACTCAATATGTTATGCCATGCATGATTAATGCAAATGCAAAGCAAAACTAGTTAATGAGTTGTTAATAATGTTTACTATCTAGTTCTAATAGTTTTTAACAAGTTTACACAGGTTTGGAATTGATTCGAATCAATTTAGATTTAATTCAGCACAAAACAGTCAGTAAAATCGGACTAGTCCGCTCGGGATCGGACTAGTCCGTCCTTCGCAGGAACAGCGAACGAGGATTTTCTAGATCAACATGATTTTCGAGAAACGGGGTTGAATCCACCTAATAAAGAGGAAGTAGAAGGTGTAGCAGGTGTTTAGGAATCCATTGAATCAAGGGTTTTGGAGGCAATACATGGATCTTGAAGATCTCGGGTTGATGACGAAACTTGATGGTGGATTGTTGATGAAGAACGAAAACTTGATGGATATCTTGATCACTTGATCCTCTTTCGTTTCCTCCTCTTCTTCTTCTTGCTCGACTAGATCCAGACACGCTGGTCTTGGCAGCATCTCCCTCTCCGTTGATGGAGAACTTAGTCAGAGGAAAAACAGACAAGTCTGGCAAAATCCGGACAAATCCACCTTTAGGTAGAGGGGAAAACGGACAAGTCCACTAGATGTCAGACAAGTCTAGGGACTTGGCGAAATTTCAAGGTTGGGATGACTGAACTAGTCCGCTATGGGCCGGAAAAGTCCAAAAATTGTATAGAGACGAAACCGGACTAGTCCGCAGCAAGATATGACAAGTCCGAAGAAGGTCAGAGAGAAGTCGGACTAGTCCGCACCAAAAACGAACTAGTCCGCACTTCTCAGAACTCTTTAGTGCGATTTTGCTCCTAATTCATTTTAAACTCATTCCTTTTTTCTGGATTAATGTTAAACATGTATATGAACTTATGCAATGCATGGTACATGAAACTGAGGGTGTTACAAACCTACCCCCTTAAAATGAAACTTGCCCTCAAGATTCGATGCGGAAGAGAAAAGATAGGGAAATTCCTTCCTGAGATCATCCTCCAGATCCCAAGTTACCTCTGATTCTGTGTGATGCTTCCATTGCACTTTACACCTTTTAATAATCTTGTTCCTTTTGACTCTCTCCTTTGTTTCTAAGATTTTGACCGGTTGCTCAGCATAAGTCAATTCTTCCTCTAGCTCCAATTCTTCCATTGGTAGATGTTATTCCAGTACCCTTAAACACTTCTTGAGCTGGGAAACATGAAACACATCATGAACATCTGAAAGATGAGCTGGCATCTCTAACTTATATGCTACTTCTCCTCTTTTGTCCAAAATCTTAAATGGCCCAATGTATTGAGGTGCTAGCTTGCCTCTTATATTAAACCTCTTATGACCTCTCATTGGTGACACCTTGAGGTAAAAAAAATCTCCCACTTCAAAGGCTAGTTCCCTTCTCCTATTATCCGCATAGCCTTTTTATCTCGATTGAGCAGCCCTCAAGTACTCGCGGATGATCTGAACTTGTTTCTCAGCTTCTTGTAGCATGTTAGGTCCTAACACTGGATTTTCTTCGGTCTCATTCCAGAACAAAGGTGTCCTACACTTCCTCCCATATAATGCTTCATGGGGTGACATTTTCAAGCTTGCTTGGAAACTATTGTTATATGAGAATTCCACATACGGCAAGCTCTTGTCCCGACTTTTCCCATCCTTCAAAGCACAAGCTCTTAACATCTCCAAAATCTGATTGGTCCTCTCAGTTTGTCAATGCATTTGAGGATGATATGCTGAGCTAAAAGTCAACCTTGTTCCCAATGGTTCATGCAATTTCTGCCAAAACCTGGAGGTAAATTGAGAACCTCTATCTGACACTATCTTCTTTGGAACTCCATGCAAACATACTATTCTTTCCATATACAGTTCAGCCAACTTCTCCCCATTAAAGGTGGTCTTGACGGGAATAAAGTAAGCTGACTTAGTTAACCGATCCACGATCACCCATATGGAGTCATAACCAGACTTGGTACGCAGTAAACAAACTATAAAGTCCATTCCAATTTCTTCCCACTTCCATTCTGAAATTTTTAACGGCTGCAATAATCAGGTCGGCCTTTGATGTTCTGCCTTCACTTGTTGGCACGCATCACACAATGCTACATACTCAGCTGTGTCCTTCTTCATGCTAGCCCACCAATAGCATGTCTTCAAGTCCTTGTATATCTTCACACAACCTGGGTGAATTGAATATGGCGAGTCATGTGCCTCTTTTAGTACGGTCTCCCAATTGTGCTTCACATTAGGCACAACAATCCTTTTTCCAAGCCATAAGGTACCCTGATCATCCTCATCAAACCTGAATTCCCTTCCTTCTTGGGTCATTTCTTTGATCTCCTTAATTTCCACGACCTTTGTTTGACCCTCTCAAATTTCTTGCTCTAAGGTCAGATTTAACTCCATTATCCCCATCTCATTCACAAATCCGAGATTCAACCGTTCAAACTCCTTGCATAACTCGGATGGTAGCCCTCGAACCGTGAGTTGGTGACTTACTCCTTTCCGACTCAAAGCATCGGCCACTACATTAGCATTGCCTGGATGATAGTTGATCCCCACATTATAGTCCTTAATGAGCTCCAACCATCTTCGTTGCCTCAAATTCAGGTTCGTTTGTGTGAAAATATACTTAAGACATTTATGATCTGTATAAATTTCACACCTATGTCCAAGGATATAATGTCTCCAAATCTTCAATGCATGTGCCACGGCTGCAAGTTCCAAATCATGTGTTGGATAATTCTGCTCATGTTTCTTCAATTGCCTTGACGCATAAGTAACTATTTGACCTTCCTGCATGAGCACACATCCAAATCCTCGCCTTGATGTGTCGCAATATATATCAAAACTTTTGCTTACATATGGCAAAATCAAGACTTGGGCTGTAGTTAGCCTTTTCTTCAACTCCTCAAAACTTTCTTGACAAGCTTGAGTCCATTAGAATGTTTCCCCCTTCATTAACAGTTCTACCATTGCCTCGGCTATCTTGGAGAAATCCTTGATGAATTGACGGTAATATCCAGCCATTCCAAGAAAGCTCTATATTTCCTTGCCATTCTGTGGGGGTTTCCATTTTATCACATCCCTCACTTTTCTGGGGTCGACCGATACTCCTCCTCCAGAGATGATATGGCCCAAAAATGACACCTCCCTTAACCAAAACTGGCACTTGCTGAATTTGGCATATAATTTATGCTTCCTCAATTTCTGCAAGGTGAGCCTCAAGTGTTCCTCAAGTACCTCCTTGCTTCTCGAATAGATCATAATGTCATCAATGAACACCACAACAAATTTATCGATGTACTCCATGAAGACCTTATTCTAGAGGTACATAAAATAGGCTGGTGCATTTGTCAATCCAAAGGACATCACAGTGTACTCATAAGATCCATACCGTGTCCGAAAAGCTATCTTGGATATGTCCGATGTTCTAATCTTCATTTGGAAGTATCCCGACCTCAAATCAATCTTGGAGAAAACACAAGCACCCTTCATCTAATCAAACAAGTCTTCTATGCGTGGCAAGGTGTACTTGTTCTTGATGGTCACCTCATTAAGAGCTTGATAGTCCACACACATCCTTTGTGATCCATCCTTCTTATCCACGAAAAGAACGGGCACTCCCTAAGGTGAAGAACTTGGCCGAAAAAACCCTTCTCTTGTTGCTCTTGAATCTACTTTTTGAGCTCTGCTAAATTCTTAGGAGGCATCATATACGGCCTCTTAGCTATAGGTGCAGTTCCAGGTATTAATTCAATAACAATTTTGATGTCTTGATCAGGTCGCAAACCTAGCAACTCATCCTGAAACACATCCAAAAATTTGCACACCACCAGAATCTCATCAATTGTGGCACCGTCCATGTGATTCAGCTCCAATTGCTTCTGTGCATGTTGAGACGCTTCAAATTCTACGGCGATCCCTTCCTCGTTTGTCAACTTCAACGTCTTTGTGGCACATTCAATAACTCCATTGTGCTTCCTCATGTATTCCATACCAAGTATAATGTCCAATCCTTGAGAATCCAAGACAATGGGGTTGGCAAAGAAGTCTACCCCCTTATTCTAAGGCTTACTTTTGGAGATACTATATTTGTCCTCATCTCTCCTCTAGGAGACTTAACCAATAGAGTATACTTCATATGAGAGATAGGCAAACTATACTTGGCAACATACTTTGATGCAATGAATGAATGTGATGCTCCAGAATCAAATAACATAGTCGTCGGGTTGGAGTTTGCGAGAAACATACCAATAACTACGTCATCCGCTTGTTGAGCTTCCTCCGTAGAGACATGGTTCACATTGCCACGAGCAAAATTTTGATGTCCACGGTTCCCTTGTGGCTGTCCTCTATTGGGTCTTGGGTTTTGTCTTGGGGCATTGCTTCCTTGACCAAGGCCTAACTTAGGACATTGAATTGCAAAGCGTCCTTCTTCTCCACATGTATAGCACTTCCTAATTGCACCAGAAATTGGACGGACTTGATTCTGCGCATTTGCACCAAGAAGGTTGGCATGAGGTGCAAAAGACATTGGAGGCCTAGGTGCTTGCATGACAGGGCGTTGCTGCACAAACTGAGTTGTGCACGGTGCATATCCAGGGCACTATATGAAAGTGCATCTAGGCATCCGTTGTGGGTTTTGGTTGATTTATGACAAGAAAATGAGATCCTAACTAAATTGTTGAGACGAGCGCAGGTTTTTATGAAATTGTGGAGAAAGCAAAAAAATAAGGGAGAGTGAGAAATCAAGTTAAAAGGAGCTCTAAAATGATTATAATACTCTTTATGTATGGAGTGTGTTCGAGAAACAAACCCCAAGAGCTCAAGAAAATTTCAATCGCTCTCACTGCACAAAGTTTTAAGGGTGCGGACTAGTCCGATATCACCATGGACTAGTCCGATTCTTCTCTGTTTAGAATTGAACAAGTAATCCTAGAGTGGACTTGTCTGCACAGTCCAGTTTTCACCGACAGGACTAGTCCGATATCACCACGGACTAGTCCGATATCTCTCTAACTAAGATCGGACTAGTCCTCCCCAGTGCAGACTAGTCCTCAGCACTTCACAGTTTGCACAAAGTCGGACAAGTTCGATATCACAATGGACTAGTCCGATATCTTTTTGACCTAAATCGGACAAGTTCGATATCTGCACGGATTAATCCGAAAAACTTTAGACTAAAATCGGACAAGTCCTCCAAGTGCGGACTTGTCCTCAATTCACTAAGGGTTTCACCACGGCCGGACTAGTCCGATATAAGCCAGACTAGTCCGAACATCTCCAGAGACAAAAACGGACTAGTCCGCCCCTGTCCAGACAAGTCCAATAATTCAGGAGACTTAGGGTTTCCTACACACCGCACACCGGACTAGTCCGGAGTCCACCACGGACTAGTCGAACTTTGAAAACCCTAACGATAACCTCTAGAAACCCTAGTATAAATAGAGGTGCACAACCCCTAATCAATCTCTCGACCCCCTGCGCCGTCACACACTCCAGGAGCCTAGAAAACACGTCTCTTCACACAATCCAACACAAGAAAGATCAAATCCTTGAGGATTATCTTTAGATCAAACGAGAGACACGATTCTTCACATTTTGAGCTCTTGGGTTTGATTCTCTTGCACACTCTTGTTCTTTATTGCATATAATTCGAGTGTGTTGGTGGTGTATTCAGTTGTAAATCTTGGGGAGCCCTCAACTTGTGAGAAGGCCCCTTGAACTTGGTGATTTGCCCTTTGTAATTAGTGGAAGAGAATCAGCCTCTATGGTGATTCGACGAGTGTAGGGTTGGTGAAGACCCGGTTCTTTCGTGGGCTCCTCAACGTGGATGTAGGTTGCCTTCGTGGGAATCAAACCACGGGATAAAAATCTTGTGTCTTCACTTTGTGCTTATTTTTCGTTGCATCTAGGGTTTGTGATCATAGTCAAATTACATCAAAACTTGAAACTAAGGTTACCTTGTGCTATCTTCAGTTTAATTGAAGCGACATACTCTCATTACATATTAATTTCTGCTGCGTAGAGTACTTGGATCGAGATAATCGATCAAAATTGATCGATCTAGTCCGCACACACCGGTCTAGTCCACACAATACCGGACTAGTCTGATTTATTGGTATTTGATCATGTCGCTGAGTGTTGCAGGTTCCGACAAAAGTTCAAAAAGGCCTATTCACCCCCCTCTAGGCCATATTCAATTGGTATTAGAGCAAGTTTCTTCAAAAAGAGACTAATCGCTCGAAGAGAAAATGTCGGACATGAAGGATGTGCACAAGAGCATCAACCAAGAGAAAGTTGAAGATGAAAAGGCTCAAAAATCGGAGAAGCTCCTCGACGCCATTCAGGACATCGAGGATGATGATGAGGACACGCTTGAACTCAGGACGCTCCTAAGGAATAAAGCTCTCTCCAAAGGAAAGATGAAGATCGAAGATGAAAAGAAGAAGAAGGGGAGTAGTCACACCGACTACTCCCGATATCCTTTCAATTATGATCGCTTGAATTCTAACAACAACCATTGCTTTTCAATCCCTCTAGGAAAAGCCCCATACTTTGATGGCAATGATTATTCAATGTGGAGGAAAAATATGAAAATGCAATTAATCTCACTTAACCCCATCTTGTGGCATATAGTGTGTACAGGAATAGATATCCCAGACAACGATGAAGAGCTCACACCAAGTCAAGAGCAAGCAATTCATCGAAATGCTCAAGCTGTAGCGGTCATCACATCTTCATTGAGTAGAGATGAGTTCACCAATGTCGATGTACTCGAGATTGCAAAAGACATATGGGACACACAACAAACTGCACATGAAGGCGATCGTCATGTGCGAGAAGCTAAAATCGATATGATCGAAGGCGAATTGGGAAGATTCGCCATAGAAGAAGATGAGTCACCGCAAGACATGTACAACCGGTTGAAGACTCTCATCAACAAGGTTCGAGCATATAGAAGAAAAATGTGGAACGATGACGAGGTGGTGAATCTCATCCTTAGAGCTTTCATGCCTCGCAATGTTACCTTGTGCTCGGTGATTAGAGAAAGCCCCGGGTACAAGAAAATAACCCGGACGAGTTGTTTAGAAAGATCATCAATTCCAGATGATGGAGAAGCAAGCAAAACATGTCAAGGAGATTGCCGACCTCACCTCAGCAAAGAAGAAGGGGGTCGCCTTGAAGTCCACTTGCAAGCCCTTGTCAAAAGAAGCTCGAGAGACTCAAGAAGAATAAGACAGTGATGACAAGAGCAGTGACATAGATGAAGAATACATGATCATGTTTATCAAGAAATTCAAAAGGATGATGAAAAGAATACAAGGGGGTAGATCAAATGAGGGAAAACACAAAGACAAGTCAAGACCGAAGTTGAGGCGAGCTTGCTATAACTGTGGTGAATATTACTCTTTATAGTTGATTGCCTGTATGAAGAAAACAAGAAGAAAACCAAGGAAACAAAGCCTCAACCCAAGAAGTTCTTCAAGAAGAAAAAGCAAGTTGGACAGGCGCACCTAGGAAAGGAGTGGGACTCAAATGATGAATCCTCGTCCGAAGAGGAAGAGGAGATGGCTAGCATAGCCATCAAGAAGACGACCAAGAAATCGACCCTCTTCCCAACTATCGGTGTATGGAAGGACAATGACACATGTCTCATGGCGAAGGAAGGTAAAAGGAAGGTAACAAATAAATCTTCCTCCTCGCATTCTTATTCTAGCGCTAGTGATACTTATAGTGATAATGAAGATATGCTTGTTGGCCTAGATAAGAAAATACTGCAAAAATGAAATTTTCAATGGATAAACTTGTTGATAAGGAGGATTTTGTTGATCGCCAAGAAGATATGATCATCCTTCAAAAGGAGGAGTATATTAAGATTAAAAAAGATCCTTGAATATGAAAAGGAGCGAAGCACGTCACTAGAGCTTGAGTTAGCTTCAAGCAAGGAAGCTTGCTTGATGTTAAGCGACTCAAATGTAATCATCAAGGGTGAACTTGCTAACTTGACCAAAGTTAACAAGATCCTTGAGGTACAAGTTGAGTCACTCAAGCAAAGTGACCCTTCATCCTCTTCAAGTTCACCTTCTCAACACTTAAAATCTGAAACTACTATTACTTGTGGATGTGCTAAAATTGACACTAACTTGAAGGATAAGTCGAAATTGACAAAAGACATGCATCCTTCCCGTAATGGCATATTGGACAAGGAGAAGATCAAGTATGCACACGGTGCATACTTGGCCACAAGACCTCCTAATGTCAAATATGGCATTGGATATTATTATGGTGAAAAGCAAAGTGCTAGAAGCCACAAGAATAACAAGGAGCGCATTGCTTTTGTCAAGGGAAACTCCCCTCAAGCTAGAATAGCTAATAATGTTGATAAATCCAAACATGTTAACACATATGAGCAACAACTATTGTTTAGAACGTTTAACGCATCATATGTACTCATGAAAAGTAACTTTGGTAGAGTTTATGCTAAATATGTTGGGCCACGCCATGGGAACACCAAGTACCATGTGTGGGTGCCCAAATCACTTGTAACTAACCTCAAAGGACCCAAGCAAGCTTGGGTGCCTAAAACCAAGGCATAACTTGTTTTTGCAGGCCTATTCCTCTGGTGGATCGAAATGAGTGCTAGATAGTTGATGCACAAACCACAAGACCGGAGAAACAAGGATGTTTGTTGAATACGAAGAAAATGAAGATCCAAGTGAGGGCATCTATTTTGGAGACAATAGTCAAGGAAGGGTGCTCGATACATGTAAAATTGCAATATGATCTCAACACATGCTTTCTCATGTTTTGCATGTCGACTCCTTAGATTATAACCTTCCGTCCATATCTCAATTATGTGACAAGGGTTATAATTGCTTGTTCACTAATGAGGGTGTGACCGTCTCTAGAAGGAGTGATGGCTCGGTTGCATTCAAGGTTGTGTTAAAGGGAAAGCTTTACCTTCTTGACTTCAACAAAGATAAAGTTGAATTTGACACATGCTTGATTGCAAAGACCGACATGGGTTGGCTATGGCATAGACGGCTAGCACATGTTGGTATGAGGAATCTTCAAAAACTCCTTAAGGGCAATCACATCCAAGGTTTAAAGAATGTTGTTTTTGAGAAAGACAGGCCTTGTAGCGCATGCCAAGCCGGGAAGCAAGTAGGAGCACCTCATCCTGCAAAGAATGTCATGACAACGACAAGACCACTCGAGCTACTTCACATGGATCTATTTGGTCCAATTGCTTACATAAGCATCAGCGGTAACAAATACGATTTAGTAATTGTTGATGATTTTTCGCGCTTCACGTGGGTTTTCTTTTTGCATGATAAGGCAGAAACTCAAGGAACCCTCAAAAAGTTTCTCAAGCGTGCCCAAAACGAGTTTTCATTGAAGATCAAGAACATACAAAGTGACAATGTCCACGTAGTTCAAGAACACTCAAGTTGAGGAGTACCTAGAAGAAGAAGGCATAAAACAATAATTTTCAGCACCGTACTCCCCTCAACAAAACGGAGTAGCCGAAAGGAAGAACCGAACCCTCATAGAGATGGTGAGGACAATGCTTGATGAGTACAATACTTCGGATCGATTTTTGGCTGAAGCGGTCAACACCGCTTCTCACGCCATAAATCGACTCTATCTTCATCGCCTACTCCAGAAAACATCATATGAACAACTCACTAGTAACAAGCCTAATATTTCCTATTTTCGAGTTTTCGATTATAAATGTTATATCTTGAACAAGAAGCCTAGGACTTCAAAGTTCACTTCAAAGTCCAATAAAGGTTACTTGCTTGGCTATGATTCGAACTCTTACACCTATCGTGTCTTCAACAAGGTCTCCGGACTTGTTGAAGTAGCACGTGACGTAGTGTTCGATGAGACTAACGGCTCTCAAGAAGAGCAAGTTGATCAATGTGTGCTAGATATAGAAGAACCTCCTTGTCAAGCGTTAAGAAGAATGGCGCTGGGCGATGTTCGACCACAAGCGCCACCTCCAAATGTGAATTATGAAGATGAACCACAAGTGGAGATAAATGATCAAGGGGGGGGGCATCTACACAAGATTAACCTCAAGAAGATGAAGATGATCAACACACCAATGAAGGCAACCATCCAGGGGGAGAAGAAGACGATCATGAAGATACAAGACCGCAAGTGCCACACCCAAGAGTACACCAATGTGTCCGAAGAGATCACCCAATCGACAACATAATCATGGATATCCAAAAGGGAGTAACTACTAGATCTTGAATTGCTAATTTTTGTGAACATTACTCTTTTGTGTCCTTTATGGAACCGCGCAGGATTGAGGATGCATTGAAAGATCCGAATGTTGTGGTGGCAATGCAAGAAGAACTTAACAACTTCAAACGGAATGAGGTGTGGGAACTCTTTGAAAGACCCGAGTTCAATGTCGTCGGCACCAAATGGGTCTTTCGCAAAAAGCAAGACGAACACGGGGTGGTGACAACGAACAAGGCGCGACTTGTGGCCAAAGGGTATTCACAGGTCAAAAGTTTATATTTCGATGAAACCTTTGCTCCTGTAGCTAGGCTTGAATCAATTAGAATATTACTTGCATATGCTACTCACCATGATTTCAAGCTCTATCAATTGGATGTGAAAAGCGCCTTCCTCAACGGACCAATCAAGGAGGAGGTGTACGTGGAGCAACCCCTCGGATTCGAAGATCAAGAGTTCCCTAACCATGCCTTCAAACTGCGTAAGGCTCTCTACAGCCTCAAACAAGCTCCTAGAGCTTGGTATGAGTGTCTTAGAGATTTCTTAATTGAAAAATGGTTTTAAAATTGGTAAAGCGGATTATACGTTGTTTACAAAGCACTTTGACAATGATATTTTTATTTGTCAAATTTATGTTGATGACATTATCTTTGGTTCTACTAACAAATCCTTTTGTGATGAATTTGGTAAGATTATGATAGGTTCGAGATGTCCATGATGGGAGAGCTGAAATACTTCTTGAGATTCCAAGTGAGGCAACAAAAGGAAGGGACATTCATAAGACAAACCAAGTACACTCAAGACATACTCAAGAAGTTTTGAATGGACAAGGCGAAGCCTATAAAGACTGCCATGGCAACAAATGGACACTTGGATCTCAATGAAGATGGACCAAGCGTGAATCAAAAGGTATATCGCTCCATAATTGGATCCCTACTTTACTTATGTGCATCTAGGCCTGATATTATGTTGAGTGTGTGCTTGTGTGCAAGATTTCAAGCCAATCCTAAGGAGTCTCATTTGACAGCCGTCAAAAGAATCTTGCGATATTTAGTTCATACACCCAACCTAGACCTTTTGTATCCTAAAGGTTCCAAATTCAATCTCATTGGATACTCCGATGCAGATTATGCCAGATGCAAAGTAGATAGAAAAAGTACCTCCAATACATGCCAGTTCTTAGGTAGATCCCTAGTTTCTTGGTCCTCCAAGAAACAAAACTCCATTGCCTTATCCACGGCCGAAGCGGAGTATGTTGCACCCGGGAGTTGTTGTGCACAACTCCTTTGGATGCGACAAACTCTAAGGGATTACGGTTACAATATGAGCCGTATTCCACTCCTTTGTGATAATGAGAGTGCCATTAAAATTGCCCATAATCCCGTTGAGCACTCTAGGACCAAACACATAGACATACGTCATCACTTTTTGAGAGACCACTCAATGAAAGAAGACACAGCCATTTCCCATGTCAACACCGAAAAACAACTAGCTGACATATTTACCAAGGCACTTGATGAAAAACGTTTTTGCAAGCTCCGAAATGAACTAAATATCCTTGATGCTCGGAACGTGGCTTGAAAAATTGCATACCTGCATGGCTTATTCAAAATCCATTGATTGTGTTATGAAAATCATCTCTCTATTTTCTTCAAAAAAAACTATTTCGACTACTTGATCTTGGCGAATTATGGTCATAGCTTGATTGTCGTATGTTTACTGATCAAATTCATCAAGATTATTGTGTATATTGCCCCCTATTTTTCTTTGTAAGAACCTTCGAATATATACGAATGGGCTAATTATATCTGTTCTGGTGACCACGGACTAGTCCATGGTTACCCAGACTAGTCCTCACATTGCAGACTAGCCCGTAGTGTGTCCGATAGTTCGGACTAGTCCGATTTTTCGACTCCATAACCAAGGCGCTGCCAAAACCTAATCTTCTTCATCCTTACAACTCACCTCACATTCTCTCGCCTCACTCAAGTGCTCCCAAGGCGATTCCGTGGTTCCTCAATCAAATTCCCTCAAATTTTGGTGGGAATTGATCTCCATTGCAAGGGGATTGAAGACCACGGACTTGTCCGCACCTACAACTCCTCCATCCTCAAGAATCAAAGCATTTTGGTAAATTTCCTCCCAAACCTAGCAACTTCGATTTCCTTCGTTTTCAATCAAATAGCTCAGTTTCGTCAAGTTAATGCAAGACTCCTCGTTGTATTACATCCTACTAGAGCTACTTTTGCATTGAGAAACACCATTGATCACCTATTTAGGGTTTGAGAAGTTGAACACCGGACTAGTCCGGACTCTGTTCGGACAAGTCCGATTCTCCGGACTAGTCCTCACCTGAAGATAGGACAAGTCCAATTTTTAACAGAACTCAACCCTAAATTCCTCTACTCGGTGCGTTTCCTTTCCATCGATTCTCATCCATGCATTGTATAATCTCCTTGTCAGGACAATGTCGAGTTCCAATGATGAGATCTCTGATTTTGAAGCCGAGTTGGACCAAGAGTCTTTGCTTTGGTCCTTGACGGGCCAAAGCAAGAAAAGGCAACACCATGCCACTGACCTGTCACCCACTCCACCTCAAGTGCGACGAAAGGTCGTGGCCAAGAAGCCGGCATCCAAAGGAAAGGATTCAGCTAGCCCCAGCTTGGCAGCTCCTCGCTAAGCCAAGGGCAAAGGGAAAGGGATCGCCACTGGTCCCGTCGGCCCCCTCCAGATGAATGCTCCGAGGCAGTGGACCAGAGACCCCACTGAAGAAAGGTTCATTGGCAAAGGAAGCAATGTCGCTGCAAAGCTCGGGAATATTGATTGCTACAGCTGGTCTAGAAAAGCGGCTGATGCAAGATTCTGGAGCAACTTCCACACGGACTACTACAGTTTCGTGCATCTCACTATGAAGACTCTAGTGGCCCAAAGCCAGTGCATTGATTGGACCCACTTTGAGAGGAAGAGTTTCCCTGCCTTTGATGAAGTGATACAAGTTGTGGAGAGGTATGGGCTCAAAGACTTGTTTGCTTTTAGGTGTAACTGGAATGATGAAGTCATAGCCCAATTCTATGTTATCTTCTATTTTGCTAGTGATTAAGTGGAGAGGGTGACTTGGATGTCTTATGGATCCAAGTACACCATTACTTATGATGAGTTTGCAAGATCGCTTCACCTAGAAGACATTGGCAACAATGAGCTAACCATCCACAACATTGTTGTCTTGGAGAAGGATAAGATGGAGTTTCTCTATGACCATCACCTGAAGTACAACCCTCCATCAACCAAGAAAACGAAACCCTTCTTCATGGTTCTTAATAGGGTGTTGAGGAAGACCATAGCTCCAAAAGATGGAGATGCAGGAAGTGTCAAAGAGTACTTGAGGACCTTAATGAAGGTGATAAGCAAGAACTGGAAGTTTGACATCTTCGACTATATCTGGAACGACATGGTGAACATATCTTGCACCCCTAATCGTTCATGTGGCTATGCGCCCTACGTCATGTTCATGATAGAAAAAGTCACGAAAATCGAGTTTGTGAAGGATGTTGAGCACACTGCCCTAAGGCCCTAGAAGCATTCCCAAGCCACACTCCCAGCTGCTCCATCCCCTGCATCTAGTGAGGAGGCTCCTAGGAGGGCCCAAGCTGAAGCAAGACCCCCATCCAGTGCTGGAGCTACTATATCCAAGAAGGGGTCCCCCAGTGGTATTTTAAAGTACTTGGCTGCTATCTTTGGCTCTTGCAATAAGGCTGAAGTGAAAATCCATAAATTGAACAAGGCAAGGAAGGAGATATGCGATACATAAAGCAAAATGTCAAGCAAATCTGCCAGAAGCTAGAGATTGAGCCCATTGGATCTCCTGTCATCTTTGAGGACTCTCCCTCTGACTTCTTGGAGCTTCCACCCCTTTCACCTTCTGAACATGCCTATTTTGGCATTGGGGGCACTTCGAGTGGATCGGCTCCTCCTCCTCCTCAACCTGAAGATGAAGACGATAAGAGGACCGACAGCAAGGAATGAGCTTCTAGATCCCTCCTCTCCTTATTTTTGGTGCCTTGATGCCAAAGGGGAGAGATTGAGGGGGAGTCACTAGGTCCCAGCTGTAGGTTGCGAGAGGAGAGCTCTATTTGTGTTTCTTTTGGGTTGTAAAACTTTGACTGCGCTCTCTTATGCTATTGGACATGTGGTGTGAAACTATGACTTATGTGTTATGCTCTGAATTTGATATTTATGCTTGATAACCTTGATGCTGCCATGATTATGCCATTTATCTTAGTCATATCAAGATTATTGCTCAGGCACATGTAGTTTTGCATCCTACCATAAAGAGTGCACATATATCTCATGTTTTCATTGCTTAATTTGTTCCAAACTCATATGTGCCACCTTTATGAAAATTCTGCATTTTTAATTATATTTGTGAACTCTCAATTGGTTGTCATCAATCACCAAAAAGGGGGAGATTGAAAGTGCATCTAGGCATCCCTTGTGGGTTTTGGTTGATTTATGACAAGTAAATGAGATCCTAACTAAATTGTTGAGACGAGCGTAGGTTTTATTGAAATTGTGGAGAAAGTGCAAAATGAAGGGAGAGTGAAAAATCAAGTTTAAAGGAGCTCAAGAAATTATTATAATACTCTTTATGTATGGAGTGTGTTGGAGAAACACACCCCAAGAGCTCAAGCAAATTTCAATCACTCTCAGTGCACAAAGGTTTATAGGTCCGGACTAGTCCGATATCACCATGGACTAGTCTGATTTCTCTCTGTCGAGAATCGGACAAGTCCTCCCAGAGCGGACTTGTCTACATAGTCCAGTTTTCACCGACCGGGCTAGTCTGATATCATCACGGACTAGTCCGATATCTCTTTGACTAAGATCGGACTATTCCTCCACAGTGCGGCCTAGTCCTCAGCACTTGACAGTTTGCACAAAGTCAGACAAGTCCGATATCACAACGGACTAGTCCGATATATTTCTGACCTAAATCGGACAAGTCCGATATCTGCACGGATTAGTCTGAAAACCTTCTGACTAAAATGGGATCAGTGCTCCAAGTGCGGACTTGTCCTCAACTCACTAAGGGTTTCACCACGGTCGGACTAGTCCGATATGTGTTGGACTAGTCCGAACATCTCCAAAGACAAAAACGGATTAGTCTGCCCCTGGCCGAACAAGTCCAATAATTCGGGACACTTAGGGTTTCCTACACGTCGCACACCGGACTAGTCTGAAGTCCACCACGGACTAGTCCGGACTTTGAAAACCCTAACGGTAACCTTTAGGGACCCTAGTATAAATAGATGTGCACGACCCCTAATCAATCTCTCGACCCCTTGCGCCGTTACACCCTCCAAGAGCCTAGAAAACACGTCTCTCCACATAATCCAACACAAGAAAGATCAAATCCTTGAGGATTAACTTTAGATCAAAGGAGAGACATGATTCTTCATGTTTTGAGCTCTTGGGTTTGATTCTCTCGCACACTCTTGTTCTTTATTGCATATAATTTGAGTATGTTGGTGGTGTATTCAGTTGTAAATCTTGAGGAGCCCTCAACTTGTGAGAAGGCCCCTTGAACTTGGTGATTTGCCCTTTGTGATTAGTGGAAGAGAATCGGCCTCCATGGTGATTCGACGAGGGTAGGGTTAGTGAAGACCCGGTCCTTTCGTGGGCTCCTCAACGTGGATGTAGGTTGCCTTCGTGGGAATCGAACCACGGGATAAAAATCTTGTGTCTTCACTTTGTGCTTATTGTTCATTGCATTTAGGGTTTAATTGATCTTAGTCAAATTATGTCAAAACTTGAAACTAAGGTTACCTTGTGCTATCTTCAGTTTAATTGAAGCAACATACTCTAGTCACATCTTAATTCCCGCTGCGTAGAGTACTTGGATCGAGATAATCGATCAAACTTGATCGATCTAGTACCGGACTAGTCCGATTTATTGGTATTTGATCAAGTTGCTGAGTGTTGCAGGTTCCGACAAAAGTTCCAAATGGCCTATTCACCCCCCCCCTCTAGGCCACATTCACTATACAAGAGCAAAAGAGATGTAATAAGACGCATTGGGTGGTGTAAAGCTAGGGCGCACATTACTTCCATGTTGTTGTCCGTGATATGGTGGCTTCCTCTTGGTGTCTTGCTCCATCTCACGGACCTTGTTCTCAACCACAATTGCTTTGTCCACAAGCTTCTAAAAGTTGGGATAATCACGTCTCAGCAATAGCACATGGATTTTATTGTTCAAGCCCCTCATGAACAAGTATTGCTTCCAACTATCCCGGCTCACATCCTCAAGTGCATACCTTGATAGTTGAGTGAACTTATTGAGGTATTCACCCACGCTCGATCTTCCTTGCCTCAAGTTTTCAAACTCTTGCCTCTTCAAGATCATAACACCTTTCGGTACATAATGAGAACAGAAGCTCTCCTTGAATCCGGCCCAAGTAATCCACTCTTGATTTTCATGGGTGTGGCATTACGAATCCCACCAACGAGCAGCTGCTCCACGAGTTGATGAGATGCGAATAGCACCTTCTCCCGGTCACTGCATTGGACTATTGCAAGTTTCTTCTCCACGTACTTGAGCCAGTCGTCAGCATCCATAGGGTTAGCAGCTTGAGAAAAGGTTGGTGGCCTAGTCCTCATGTACTCTCTCAATCGGTTATGAGGTGGTAGGGTGGCGGTGGAGGCATGTGGGGTTTATTGTTGTTGTTAGCCTGCAGCTGTCCCATAGTGTGTATCATGGTCTGCATGAGTTGGTTCTGCATATCCAATAGTTGCTCAAGATTGATAGCTCGCACATGCTATCTGAAGGTGATCCATTGTTCTCCTCCTCATCATTGGCACCCCCCTGGTTGTGAGTCCTCACCATCCGAAGAAAAGACGAGATAAGAATTTAGAAAACGTCCCCAACTATATGCATCAAGGGATATGAAACTAAACAACTACCTATACTAGTCTATATGGACATAGCAATGCTAAAGCATCCCAAAATCCTCTACTAAGCACACAAGCAGCAATGCATAGCAAATAGCACACCAAGCAAAAACACATCAATTCCTGAGTGCTCCTATGTGCTCTAAAGTGTCCATTCTATCTAGGATGCGTCCTATGGTCAACCTGTGGCCCTGATACCAATTTGTGACACCCGGTTCCGAAAATGAACCAAGTGAAAGCATATGTGTACCCAGGACGTTCAACATACATACACGAGTGC
Source organism: Tuctoria greenei (assembly GCA_036927565.1). Lineage (NCBI taxonomy): Eukaryota > Viridiplantae > Streptophyta > Magnoliopsida > Poales > Poaceae > Tuctoria > Tuctoria greenei. The sequence continues at coordinate 167,141,066 of JAYESD010000006.1, forward strand.
ATTCACAAAGGGATATACAAAAAATTACCACAAGAAAAGATTAATTAAGCACTTTTATTACAGAATTCATAAAATCCTTGAATACAAGGTCAAATGAATACTAATGAAAAGTTGAACTAATGCATCGGAAATAAACTTAATAAGCGACAAAGCAAATAGGGTGTAGCGCGGCTCCAAGCAACACCACCGGCAAAGCTGACGGAAGGCACGGCCTAGAACTCCGCATTATCACCGTTATACTCCCAATCCTGATCTACAACCGTTGGTGGGGGAATTACAAGGGTGAGTACATGTCGTACTCAACAAGTGTGGAAAGTATGACATGTAGCTGATTCAAATGACGACAATAATAAAGGCTAAGTGTTGAAAAGTACATTAAGACATTTGAAAAGCAGTATATTATATGTATGTGAAGTAAACCCATCATAAACCATAATTATTAACATAGTACAAGTCCATTTTTTTTCATATCCATCACCATTATACCAGATTTCACCATTACCATTAACCATGTCCAATACCATAAATCAGTCGACAATAAGTCATAACCATATTATCAACTATAACCAGTATCAACCATAGCCAAACCATCCCAAATCCCAAGTTTCCCCCTAATCATGTGAGGGTCCAGGTTACTCATGAACGGGAGCACGGCTATCATGGTAGTTTTCATACTCTGCAGAGTTTGTACCACTTTACCCACGTGTTCATGATTTCATCACCTTTCGATGACTATGGAACCTCTATTATGCCGTCTCACACTTCCTTAGGTGTGTTCCAAGAGATCACAAAATAGCCTTTACAAAGGGACTACTAGCATGTATGGACACACTGAGGTTTCACCGGTGGCGATGTCTCCAACTGAGTATATTTTCAACCAAGGACCCCCTCTTGTGCCATTCTGATCCCAAGGAGTCCCACCTCAAATCCAAACCCAATCCGACTCCCCTTCCCTGGTGCGCCAAATGATCCGCTCAATACTAGCAATACCCTAATTATTCAGGTATGTTGCACCCATACTTGGCCTCGTGGTGGCACTGTAAATCCTGGATGGTGGCTACACGAACCGGTCCTTAGATCTAAAGCAAGTGAAACCACCATAACATCCAACCCAAACCACATAACATGCTTGCTTAGAACACCCATTACCATGTTACCATATCATATTAACAAGTTCATATTAACCATAATCTCATTAATGCATAATTAAATGGTATAGTTGTTTTCCCATCCCAATTAATTAAGCGAAGCAAAAAGGTAAAAAGCCCTTTCCGACTCTCTACCATGTATTCCAGGTGACAAGGGTGGTTATACAAAGCTAGTAAACTTCCTATCATAGGAATTTCCATCAAATTGACACAAGCATGCAGTTTTGAAAATAAAACATTTATTGTAAAAACAGGATCAATATGTTCAAGGATAGTTTCCTTGCTCTTGGGCCTAATTGGGATCAAAGTCCTCAAAATTCTTGTACTTGAAGTCCTCTGCAGCACTCTCTAGCGCAAAACCGTCTAAACCACGCAATAAACATACAAGACAAGAACTATAATCAATAAGTGCACATATATTACTCAATATGTTATGCCATGCATGATTAATGCAAATGCAAAGCAAAACTAGTTAATGAGTTGTTAATAATGTTTACAATCTAATTTTAATAGTTTTTAACAAGTTTACACATGTTTGGAATTTATTCGAATCAATTTAGATTTAATTCAGCAGAAAACAGTCAGCAAAATTGGTCTAGTCCGCTCGGGATCGGACTAGTCTGCTCTTTGTAGGAACAGTGAACTTGGGTTTTCTAGATCAACGTGAATTTGGAGAAATTGGGCTGAATCCACATAGGGATTAGAAGATGTACCAGGTGTTTAGGACTCCAATGAATCAAGAGTTTTGGGGGCAACACTTGGATCTTGACGATGTAGTGTTGATGAAGAAACTTGATGATGGATTGTTGATGAAGAATGAAAACTTGATGGAGATCTTGATCACATGATCCTCTTTGTTTCCTCCTCTTCTTCTTCTTGCTCGGGATCTCCTTCTCCCTCCTTGATGGCGGCTCTCCACTAACTAGTGTTTGTGGTCTTTCAATTGAGGCAAAAAGATGTAAAGTCAAGGGGTGGGGTTGTTTATATAGAGGTGGAGGGCTAGTGTTTGATGGATTTCGAGTTTGAGGAGGGTGGAGGCCGATGTGGGGTCCCACATGGGCTCCAAAAAGAGTTAGACACGACGTCCTAAGGCTCACTTATAGTAAAACCCAAAAACACATCGTGGAACAAAAGATCAACTCGTAATCGCGATCACCAGACAAGTCCGCAAAAGGGTCGGACTAGTCCAAAGTTAGTCAGAGAGATATCGGACAAGTCCGGACTGGACATCGGACACGTTTGAACTTAATCAGATGAAAAACAGATAAGTCTGGCCAAAACCGAACAAATTCGACTTTAGTCAAAGGGGAAAACGGACAAGTTCGCTAGATGTCACACAAGTCTAGGGACTTGGCGAAATTTCAAGGTTGGGATGACCGAACTAGTCCGCTATGGGTCGTACAAGTCAGAAAATTGTACATAGACAAAACCGGACTAGTCCGCAGCAATATAGGACAAGTCCGAAGAAGGTCAGGGAGAAATTGGACTAGTCCGCACCAAAAACGGACTAGTCCGCACTTCTCAGAACTCATAAGTGCGGTTTTGCTCCTAATTCATTTTAAACTCATTCCTTTTTATGTGGATTAATGTGAAGAATGTATATGAACTTATGCAATGCATGGTACATGAAAATGAGGGTGTTACAGATGATGGCTCCACCTCCGGTAGCATAACCTCCACCTAAGGACCTCTCCCTGAGGTGGGCCCGGGGGCCACTATTGGTATACTGCGTACTGGGTACCCCCTGACACCACAAGCAAAGACAATGAGTTCCTATGTCCATGTGGCAGACATTCGAAGGGGACACGCATCCCATGTAACCGGACCTAACTCCCTCCTTAAGGTAGCAACGGTAGAGCCACGTGTCTATAAGAGCTGGACCTGCCTCCCTCGTTAGGATAGCTCTGGTGCTGCCATGTGTCCCGTAGAGCCAGACCTGCCTCCATCCTCAAGCAAGCTTCGACACTGCCACGTGTCCAATGGCACCGGACCTATGCCTCCCTCGTTAGGATAGCTCCGGTGCTGCCACGTGTCCCATAGAGTCGGACCTGCCTTCCTCCTCAAGGAAGCTCCGACACTGCCACGTGTCCAACGGCACCAGACCTATCCTCCGGTAGAGGGAAGCTCCGGAGCTTCCCCGTGTCAATACTCAAACCTACGTCAGCATGGGGAAGACAGCGGAATCTCCAACGGTGCAGACATGAAGGGCTATCAATTAGCCATTATAAGACCTGGTTAACACGTCATTAATGCCATATTAATGATTCACAATCAGATGAATATTAAGACTAGTAACACTACTATTAAGGCACTTTATCACACAATTAACCCCTCATTACACTATAGATCGTGTACAGTGTAGTTAATGAAGCTGGGCCCACTTGTCACCCCGGGATCAACTGTAATGGCCAATCCTTAACATATAAAAGGGCTTCGCTGCACGGTAGAAAGCATCCAATCTCAACTGATCACACATGCACCATAGCTCATACTCGCTCATACAATCAACACACGTCTCGTGGATTAGGGTATTATGCTCAGGCGGCCCGAACCACGTAAGATCTCCCGTGTCACCCTCTTGTTCTTTGATTTGCTTTGCGCCCCAACCAAATATGAACCTTCGGGGACTACGACTTAGTGGTACCGGGGGAAGTGTCTTAGTGCACACTTCGAAGGGCATTGATTTTGAATATTTTAGAGCTAGCAAGATGTTTGTCATTTTTGAAAAAAAAATATATGAGTAAAGACTGGGAATGTATGCTTATGGACTATTATGTGTTGGAAGTGATGAGTTGAACTGTAGTAATATGTATGTAATGCTTCGGGTAACGGATAATCTTGGGTAAAAATATCCATGGATAACGGATACGGGTAACAGATTGTATATCTGATCTTATTAGAAAAATATGGTCTTCATGAATGTCTGTCTTGTTTCACCATTGCAGGTAACGGGCACAAATAAGGGTACATTTTTTTTTTCTAGCGGGTACGGCTATTCAAGGATACTATTCGTGGGTATTTTACCTGTTGTCATCCCTAATTGTTATGACTTATGGTCTAGAAATTCAATATATCGATCGATCCATCAATTTTATTAATTACAAAGTAAAAGTATTTTTGGCGTGAGTGTGGCAGGAACTTTCCCCTTGCTCCCGCCAAACAGCAGCCAGTATACCCGAAACTTGATTTGTGTGCTCCGTCAGAGACCACTGAATATGGGTGTGTAGACATGGGCTTAGCGGCACCCATAAAAGCAAGATGGGTACTTACATATGTGTCTGGTTGTTTTTTTAGATAATGGGATTGAACCCGACCTACACCTCCGAAGAGGCTATGGCCGATAGGTACAAGAGTTCATTACAATTTGAGAATCGAAACAAGAACCAAGTCTGTTAAACAATACATCCCGACATTGTTTATTGAAAATCAATCCTATAACAGGAAGTCTATCCATGTGTGGTGAATACTTCTATTGTAGTTGCCTCCAAAGCTGCAGATGCCATCTGAATCATTCTTGCTTTATCCTCATCCCTCTGCAGTAATGCCCATGTCCGGCACCAGTAAGTACCCCTGAAAATAACCTGCAAACATGTTTTCAATGAACAGTTGTAAATCACATCATTCTGACATGTCCAGATAGTCCAACATAATGCTGCTATACTAACAATTATGAGTCTTCTGTTATTCATCAGAAATGTATTTAGCCAATCATACAGCATGTGAGAAATAGAAGTAGGGGTGCTGATGTTGAAGGTAATACTAACAATCCTCCAAATAAACTTAGCATACAATCAAAAAAGAAGTGTTGAATTGTTTCTTCTTTCCTGCAGAAGATACACTTACTGTCACCCCTCCAATTGCGCTTAAGTAGATTGTTTTTTGTTAGTATCACTGCCCGATCTAAGTACCAAAGAAAAAATTTTATTTTTAATGGTAACTTAGCTTTCCACAACCTGCTATTATGTAAATGCCCTAATTTCCATAATTCAGATTTAAGTTAGGACAAAATTTTTGAAGGCTAAAAGGAATTAAAAAGGGAATGAGAAAAATAAATTAATTCAAACTCCAAATGAGGAAATTCAAAAAAATAAACGTAGCTACTGTTTAAATGAAGTTAACATGAAGATTTGAGTTGACCAATGGATTCCAAATATTCCAAATAGCATCCCTGCAAAGTTTCATAATTTTTGAAGCAAGTTTGCTATTTAATTCAATAGGTTCATTGAATTCAACTCAAATTCAATTTTTAAATTTGGATTCAGATAAATCTTTGTCAAATCAACAATCTGATTTCAAAATTAATTTCTTCACCTCCAAATTTGTCTACCACAAATATCTAAAAATTTTGGACACAAGTGAGTGGGAGAATTAAGTGTCCAGAGAAAATAAGCTTGAGTAGAGGAGTGGGACCCACTGGTCATAGATTCGAATTCGCCCCTGTTCTTCCCAGGGCGCCACCTCCCGGCACGCAACTGCCACAGAGCTGCTTGCATGGTTGAGGTCACCTCCAGCTGCCCCCAGCTCGTCCTGACCTCCTCCTTATCACCTCCTCAGCACCCAAGTTGAGTCTTTCCTCCTTGTTCCATTCCCCGGCGCCACAGCTTCACTCCCGGCGAGTTCTTCCCCGCCTTCTCTGTTCTTTGGTTTTGCCAGCGATTGAGCCCGTGCCGCGCCAAGGTACAAACAGAGAGTAGTGGCACAACCTTCCTCTCTATCTTCTCCACCGTTTGGTTCCTTGTTTCATGCCTTGTGTTGGTTGTATTTAGAGGTTTTCTCACCGCCGACGGGGAGGCCACCGAGAGAGTCCTCTGCTGCTCCGTGGAACCCCAGCTACGGGCCTTATCAAGCTTCGATCCTTTAAGGAAAAAGGTTTGCAATCACATCTAGTTCATGCTCACAAACTTTCAGCTTCTCTCATACCTTGTAGCTCAGGTTTTCCTCGAAGAACCGACACTTAGCTCTTTGCACGCCTCGGTTCTTCACCCAAATTCAGTTTGCACGTGCAATAATTCTTCGATTTACTAAGCAAGTAGCTTCTAAACATTCTCGCGCACACTCCTGCCAAAAATGCCCAAAAGCTATCGATCATACGCATAGGAATTGAAGTTATTGCGGCGGCCGGTTGAAAAACCGCGGGTCGTCGTCGAACTTGTATTTGCGGCCATTTCCACCTCAATAGAAGTTCACTTTGGTCAGCCTCATGATCCCAGGGGGCTCTCTGATCTTTTACCGAGTGATTTAGGCCCTTGCCAAGGCGAATTCGTGTTGGCCGAAACCCTAATTGCCACCGCTGCCGTCGCGCGAGCTTTTACGGCCATCCATCGCCGTCGTGAGGATCGCTATCGTGTTCTACGGCCAAATCTAGGGAGGGACAGCGAGTTTAGAGGGCCGGCATGCCCTGTAATGGTCGCTGGTGAGCCATCGCCGTCGGGCTCCGCCGCGGGTCCAGCGAGGGCGCCGCTGGCTCGAGGTGGAAGATGACACCGTGGGGCCCAGCGGTCAGCATAAAACGGCGCGCCCCGAATCAGCTGCAGCCGAGGATACATTGTGGCTACATCCGCGAACTTTATAACTCCGGTGTTGCTTCAACCAAATTGGCCCATTTTCAATTCTGTGGACCCAGCCATTATTCAAACCTTTTTCCAATTTAAATTTAAATTCAAGATTTAGTTCCCACTTCGAAAATCCATATCTCCTAGCGGAATTGTCCAACAATTCCCAAATAAATTTCGTTAGAACCAGCATGAAGAATACTTTCCAGTGGTGCACTTGGATTTGTATGAAAGTCCATATGAATTTCTCCACAATTCAACTAAAAAAATGCTTATAGAATTAATTCCTATAGTTCTGCTCTTTGGAAAAAATACCAAATTTTTCCAGAGCCTTCATTTGAATATCCTTGAAATCCAGTAAATATTTAAGGGTCATTAGACTTAATTTACATGGTATGATCACCTGTGTATTCTCTATGCACATAAAAATAGTCAAATTTATTTATAATTTGTACAGAAACTTGTGCAAACTTCTATATTGAATATCTCACAGTATAAAGCTTCAAAATTTGTCAAATAACTATGTTGGTTTGCACTTTATCTACACTAGCCATAACCACAACCCAATCTTCATAAAAATCCCAGGATTTTTGTGTAGAGCCCTTTAAAGAAAATTCATGTTTGATTTTTATCTGATGATTCACATCATAGAAACATCTGAAATTTTGCCACAATGTTCTTTCATAAGTTTCTGAATTCCTGTAAAACATTCAGCTTCGTTGGACTTTAATAACCTAGTTCAATCTTGAGATTTTCCTAAGTGGTCATAGAATACCCAAAATCAACAGAATCTTTTTCAGTAAACTATCTAGCCTCGTAAAATCAATTTCTCCCTGTAGGAAGCTTAGAAAATTGTGAAACCAATTTTCCTAGAACCAGTGAGGCCCCCTCCATATGGTACAACCACTGGTAGGCATGATAGACCTCCAGAATTATATTGAATATTCAGAAAACGCTAAACACTTAAGAAAATTTGTAGACCAATATATTCAATTGCTGTATTTGAAACTTACCTGGTTATTCCTACATGACCATGTAAACTCCCTGTAATTTTCTCAGGATCAGGGAATCTGTTGAACCTGTATAAAATTGAGATCACATCCCTATGAACAAAACAATATCTATTTCACTTCATATGTTCATTGCCTAAGTTCATCTTGTTTCCTTTCTGTTGTTGTCCAGTCTAGCAACAAAACTTCAAGTCCTAACTAATATTAATCCTTCTTGAGTTATAATCAACATTGATTGTTACAACAATAAATTGCAATCTTTTATTTGCATATCATTTCAATAGTACTCACGAAGAAGGTGCCCGACAAGCAACACAACCCGTAGCTGAGGATTTCTTTAGTGATTTTGGTGTGGCGTGATTTTCTCATCGAAGAATACTAACTGATCGTCACTGACTTTTATTCCAACCGAAAGGCAAGCCCCGGTTTGCATTTAAAGTGCCTTTTAAAGTTTTGCTTTTACACACACTGTATTGAATAGACTTGATATGTGCATTAGGTCTATGTTGATTGAATACTCCACATGCATGACCAAATAATCCTTGAAGTGGATGGGTAGTATAAGACCCCCTCGGGTTATATTGCTATGCTTAATGTTTAGTTAGAAGATCGGTAGGAGTCGAGTATGTCAAAAACTACTCGCAAGATTGGTAACACTTTATCGACCGCAAGTCAAGTAGTTGAATTCTACTTGCGAGAGAAGTTGAGTGAGGGAAACCTACTCGCGAGTTGTTACCATAACATTAACTCTTCAATACGAGACGTAGACAGGGATTTGTGTAGGTTGGTTTGCCACCATCGTGCTTGGGTCGGTAATGGTGAGGCAGGTGTTGGGAGGTGAATTGGTAGCCCCGTCTATGTCAGTTAAGGCCAGTCTGGTGCTTGGCCCTGTTGAGCATGTTTGAACTGTAACGGAAAGCATACTGGTGATATGGGACCCAGGAAACTGATGTACCTTGAGGATCCTATGTTGGAACCTTTTCAATTGGCTTAAGCTATTGGTTGTTAGTATAGTGGGAGGTAACTTAATCAAGAACATCTCACAGCGGAGGTGCACCTTGAAGTGAGCTCACTGTTCGGGTCGATCGAACTGTTTGATGTGGTTGAATCTGGGGAAAGGTGTTTGCATGCGACATCAATGGAGTGTGCCGATGCAACTCCAAGTATGGGCGTACGTGTCGTGCAGTCTGGGTGTTTTTGATTCGAATCACCGTCACTCGCGGCTATGGATTAAGCATACTTGGTCACTGAGTCTTGACGTAGTAAGAAAGATAAATGGAAAGATTATGAATATGCTGCTACGAATAACTCTTTGTATATAAATCTTGGCTTCTATAGAAATAGCATAATCAAATTTACAATTTCCAAACATTTAACATGGATAAGGCTTATGCAACCTTGAGCAAGTATCATCGTGGATGAAGCGTTTCTTGTTTGATTGTGGAATCCACAATGATTCTATGCCCATTGATCGTGTATGCTACTTTAAAACTGACCACTAAGGATTTACTTTCGGCGAGTCCATTCCTGCAAATTAAGCTTCCCAGTCTTTAATGTTTCCAGCATGTAGCGTTTCATGTTTAGGTGAGATGTTTAAGTCTTGCTGAGCCTTGTGCTCACGGTTGCTACATTGTGATTTTTGCAGGTATTATTAGCTTATTCTTATGTTGTGGTTGGCCGTGAGACCTCGAGCTTGTCGATATGTATCTCACAGAAAAACCTTGCCGCTGCTCTCTACTTTTGTGTTGCTAGTGAGAAGCGTCCGCGGGCAGGGACGACTTCTCTTGTGCATAGTTAGTTGAGAGTATGAGTATGTATATTTCGCTGCGTTGTATATTATGTTGTAAAGAGGATCATCTTGTGAAATAAAATATTTGGATTGGTTATTTTGTAAGACTCTTCTTGTGTGCTGTTGGGTGCCACATCGCACGGCACCACCCTATGCGATTCCTGGAATGTGTGGACTCCGGTCCCCACATATTACTTCTTACATTGCCATTGTACATAATTGATATGTACATGGAGGCAACACTAAATCTTCCAAGCTGATGTAAGGCCCACATGAAGATATCTTCCCTGTCAATCAATCTGACATGTACAATGGTTTCAACTAAAGCATACCACCGAATTAAATTAGTACCGACTAAACCACATATAAAAGAAATATTTAGCAGAGTCGTACTAAAACGTTTTGTACAGTGGCATGCTTGTGTCTAACAATATTGTACAAGGTCGAAAATTTATCCCTCAACTTTAGTTCCCAATCCAACGATCCTCCCAGAACCTTACACCCTTCCTACTGTTAACAGTAGAAGTACCAAAGTTTAGACAAATTTCCTTAACCTTCATTAGTCCCGAACAGAATTGGGAATCCTCAGGGTTTTTTGAACCAGCCCTAAAGTTTTATTCTTTATTTATTTCCTCCTCAACAACATCTGCCATGTACCATCTTCGTTTATTAATCTGGAGAACCATTTACTCTAGAAGCACTGATTCGGTATCTCAATGTTATAATATACCTAGGCCACCTTTTGTGCCCGGTTCCGAAAACGAACCAAGTGAACGCATATGTGGGCCCATACGTTCAACACACATACACGAGTGCATTCACAAAAGGATATACAGAAAATTACAACAAGACAAGATTAATTAAACTCTTTTATTACACAATTCATGATATCCTCGAATACAAGCTCTAATGAATATAAATGACAAGTTTCAACAAATGCAGCGGAAATAACTAATTAAGCAAACTAAGCAAACTACGCAAATAAGCAATAGGGTAGCGCAGCTCCAATCAACACCATAGGCAAAGATGACGGTAGACACAGCCTAGAAATCTGCATTATCACCATGAAACTCCCAATGCTGACCTGCAACTGTTGGTGGGGGAATTGTAAGGGTGAGTACATGTCGTACTCAGCAGGTGTGGAAGGTATGACATGTAGCTGATTCAAATGACGAATGTAACAATGGCTAAGTGTTGAAAAGTACATTAAAATAGTTGAAAAGCAATATATTATATGTATGTGAAGTAAACCCATCATAAACCATAAGTAACATCATAGTACCAATCCATATTTCAATACCATCATCCATATTCCAGATTTCTCATTACCAATAACTATAATCAATATCAGAAATTAATCCATAACCAGCCATAACCATATTATTAACCATAACCGTTACCAAACCATAACCATTACCAAACAATAGCCATCCAAAAAAACCATCCCAATACCAAGTTTCCTCTAATCATGTGAGGGTCCAGGTTGCTCATAACCGGGAGCACCGCTATCATGATAGTTTTTAAAACACTTTGCAGAGGTTGTACCACTTTACCCACATGTTTGTGATTTCATCACCTTTTGATGACTATAGAATCTCAATTATGCCGTCTCACACTTCCTTAGGTGTGTGGCCAAGAGATCACAAAATAGCCTTTACAAAGGGATTACTAGCCTATTTAGACCCCACTGAGGTTTCACCAGTGGCGATGCCTCCAACTGAGCACATCTTCAACCAAGGGCCCCCTCTTGAGCCATTCGGATCCCAGGGTAGTCCCACCAATCATCAATAAACCCAATCCGACTACCCCTTCCCCGAGCATCCTTAATGGTCCAAATAGTACTGTCAAAGCCCTAATTCATCTGCTATGCTGCACCCATACTTGGCCTCGTGGTGGCACTGTAAATCCTGGATGGTCACTCCACGAACAGTCCTTAGATCTAAAGCAAGCAAACCACCATAACTTCAAACCCATCCACATACTAGAATTGCTTAGATTACCCATTATCATATCATATCTAACCAGTTAATGCTAACCAAAATCTCATGAATGCATAATTAAGTTAAATGGTATAGTTGTCTTCCCATCCCAATTAATTAAGCGAAGCAAAAGGGTAAAAAGCCCATTTTGACTCTCTACCATAAATTCTAGGTGATCGGGGTGGTTAAATAAATCTAGAAAACTTTCTACCATAGGATTCCCATCAAATTGACACAAGCATGCAGTTTGCAAACAAAATATTTATTTTAAAAATAGGATCAATATGCTTCAAGGACACTTGCCTTGCTCTTGGGATTGGTTCGATTCAAATCCTTCAAACTCTTGGTGTTGGAGATCCTCCGCAGAACTCTCTAGCGCAAAACCATCTAATCCGCACAATAAACATAGAAGACAAGAAACACAATCAAAGAGTGCACAACTATTACTCAATATGACATGACATGCATGATTATTGCAAATGCAAGGTAAAACATGTTAATGAGTTGCTAATGATGTTTATTAACTGGTTCTAATAGCTTTTAGCAAGTTCATAGAGCTTTGAAGTTGATTTGAAATAATTTAGATTTAGTTCAATAGGAAATAGATTGCAAAATCGGACAAGTCCGCGGAAGGCGGGACTAGTCCGCACTGCGCAGGAACAGTAGATTAGGATTTTCTAGATCGACGTGAATTTGGAGATTTGGGGTTGAGTTCACATAAGGAAAAGGAAGTAGAAGGTATACCAGGTGTATAAGACTCCAAAGAATCAAGGGTTTTGGAGGCAAGACTTGAATCTTGATGATCTAGGGTTGATGAAGAACTTTATGGTGAATTGTCAATGAAGTATGCAAACTTGGTGGAGATCTTAATCCTCTTTCGTTTCCTCCTCTTCTTCTTATTCCTATAGATCTCCTTCTCCCTTCTTGGTGGCAGCTATTCACGAGCTAGGGTTTGGGTGTGGAGGAAAAGTGGCAAATAGATGTCAAGCCAAAGGGTGGGGTTGTTTATATAGAGGTGGAGGCTAGGGTTGGGTGGATTTCGAGTTAGAGATGAATAGGGGTCAGTTTAGAGTCCCTCATGGGCTCTAAAAGAGTTAGGCCCACTTGATGTAAAACACAGGAAACAAGTTGTGAAACAAAGATCAACTCGGAGTCGCGGTTTATCGGACAAGCCCGAAAAGCGCCGGACTAGTCCAAAGTTGGATAGAGGGAAATTGAACAAGTCCAGAATGGACATCGGACAAGTCCGAAGTTATCCAGAGGGGAAAAACAGACAAGCCTGGCAAAAAAGCGGACAAGTCCAACTTTAGTCAAAGGGAAAAAAATGGACAAGTCCGCTGGAATACAGGACAAGTCCAGGGACTTAGCAAAATTTAAGGGAATTGGAACACCAAATTAGTCCGCACAAGACCGGACAAGTACGAAAGTGTCCAGAGGGAAAAACAGACTAGTCCGCGGCAAAACGGACAAGTTCGATGGAAGTCAGAGAGAAATCGGACTAGTCCACACCAAGACCGGACTAGTCCGCACTTCCTAGAATTCTTAAGTGCGGTTTTGTTTCTAATTCATTTTAAACTTGTTCCTTGTTTAAAATTGTTGCTTAAGTCCACACCCAGTATTAAAATGAATTAGAAACAAAACCACATTTAAGAATTCTGGAAAGTGCGGACTATTCCGATTTTGGTGCAGACTAGCCCTATTTCTCGCTGACTTCAACGGACATGTTCGTTTTGCCGCGGACTAGTCTATTTTTCCCTCTGAATATTTTCAGACTTGTCCGGTGTTGTGCGGACTAGTCGGTGTTCCAATTCCTTGAAAATTTTGCTTAGTCCCTGGACTTGTCCGGTATTCAAACGGATTTGTCCGTTTTTCCCTCTGACTAAAGTCGGACTTGTCCGATTTTGGCCAGACTTGTCTTATTTTCTCCTGTGGATAAGTTCAGACTTGTTCGATGTCCAGTCTCGACTTGTTCGATTTCTCTCTATCTAACTTCAGACTAGTCCGATCCTTTTTGGACTTCTCTGATAAATCACGACTTCGAGTTGTTATTTTGCTTCACGAATTGTTTCTTTGGTTTTACATTAAGTTCGCCTAGGGATGTCGTGCCTAACTCTTCTAGAGCCCATGTGGGACTCTAAACCGACCCCTACCCATCTCAAACTCGAAATTCATCTAACCATAGTCTCCACCTCTATATAAACAACCCCACCCCTTGGCTTGACATCTATTTTCCACTTTTTCACCCCACCCAAACCCTAGCTCGTGAGTAGCCGCCACCAAGGAGGGAGAAGGAGATCTAGAGCAAGGAGAAGAAGAGGAGGAAACTAAATAGGGTGAAGATATCCATCAACTTCGCGTTCTTCATTAACCCCAGATCGTCAAGATCCAAGTGTTGCCTCCAAGAACATTGATTTAATGGAGTTCTAAACACCTAGTATACCTTCTAGATCATTTTCCTTACATGAATTCAACCCCATTTCTTCAAATGCACGTCGATCTAGAAAACCCTAATTTGCTGTTCTTGCGCAGTGCGGACTTGTGCGGTCCCTAGCGGACTAGTCCAATTTTCCTGGTTAATTTATGTTGAATCAATTCTAAATTAGATAGAATCAAATCCAAACCTGTATAAACTTGTTAAAATCTATTAGAACTAGTTAGTGATCATTTAAAGGAACTCATTAACAAGTTCCCCCTTGCACATGCATTAATCATGCATGTCATGTCATATTGAGTAATATTTGTGTACTTTTTTATTGTGTTGCTTGTTTGTATGTTTATTGTGCGGATTAGACGGATTTGCGCTAGAGAGTGCCGCGGAGGATCTCCAACACCAAGAGTTTGAAGGCTTTGACCCGAACCAATCCCAAGAGCAAGGCAAGTGTCCTTGAAGTTTATTGATCCTGTTTGAAATAAATGTTTTGTTTGCAAACGTCATGCTTGTGTCAATTTGATGGGAAATCCTATGGTAGGAAGTTTACTAGATCTTATCGACCACCCTTGTCACCTGGAATTTATGGTAGAGAGTCGGGATGGGATTTTACCTTTTTGCTTCGCTTAATTAATTGGGATGGGAACACAACTATACCACTTAACTTAATTATGCATTTATGAGATTATGATTAATATGAACTGGTTAATATGATGTGGTAATGGGTGATCTAAGCAAGTCTAGTATGTGGATGGGTTGGATGTTACGATTGTTTGCTTGCTTTAGATCTAAGGACCGGTTCATGCAAGAATAAGCCACGACTACAGTGCCACCACGATGCCAAGTATGGGTGCGGCGTAGTTGATTAATTAGGGCTTTGCTAGTGCTATTTGGACCATTAAGGATGCCCAGGGAAAGGGTAGTCTGATTGGGTTTGTTGATGATTGGTGGGACTACCCTGGGATCTGAATGGCTCAAGAGGGGGCCCTTGGTTGAAGATGTGCTCAGTTGGAGGCATCGCCATCGGTAAAACCTCAGTGGGGTCTAAATAGGCTAGTAATCCCTTTGTAATGGCTATTTTGTGATTTCCTGGCCATACACCAAAGCAAGTGTAATTGGCATAAGGGAGGTTCTTTAGTCGCCCACGAGTGATGAAATCACAAACACGTGGGTAAAGTGGTACAAACTCTGCAGAGTACTAAACTATCATGATAGCCGTGCTCCCGGTTATGAGCACCTGTATGACCTACATGATTAGATGGAAAATGTAATCTGGGATGGTATGGTAATGGTTATGGTTGATAATATGGTTATTGTTGGTTATGGATTAAACTCTGGTATTGGATATGGTTATTGGTAATGGTGAAGTCTGGTATATGGATAATGGTATTGAAATATGGACTGGCATTATGATAACTACATTGTTGATGATGGGTTTACTTTACATACATGTAATACATTGCTTTTCGAATGTTTTAATGTACTTTTCAGCACTTAGCCTTTATTATATTCGTCATTTGAATTAGCTACATGTCATACTTTCCACACTTGCTGAGTACGACATGTACTCACCCTTGCAATTCCCCCACCAACAGTTGCAGGTCAGATTGGCAGTTTAACGATGATAGTGCGAAGTTCTAGGCCGTGTCTGCCATCATCTTTGCCTGTGGAGTGTTGGAGATGCGCTATCCCTTTTGCTTAGTTGCATAGTTTGCTCAGTTTAGCTTATTTCCGCTGCATTAGTTGAAACTTGTCATTAATATTCATTTGAGCTTGTATTCGACGATGATGTGGTTGTTATAATAAAAGTACATAATTAAACTTGTTTTGTGGTAATTTTTTGTATATCCTTTTGTGATTGCACTCGTGTATGTGTCTTGAACATCCTGGGCACACATATGCATTCACTTAGTTCATTTTCGGAACCGAGTGTCACAAATTGGTACCAGAGCCGACCCTCGTGGTTTCACGGTAATGTATGGGACAGGGACGTGGGTATGTACACATGACGCGTGGGTCCTCTAGGAGGGACACGGTATGGTACGTATACCAGTATTGAACGTATGAATGTGGCCAAGAGGGGAGGTTTCTGGCTTGGGAGT
Organism: Tuctoria greenei; assembly: GCA_036927565.1. Lineage (NCBI taxonomy): Eukaryota > Viridiplantae > Streptophyta > Magnoliopsida > Poales > Poaceae > Tuctoria > Tuctoria greenei. The sequence goes on from JAYESD010000006.1 coordinate 167,157,074, forward strand.
TGACCGGCGAGGACGTCGGTGTTCTAAGGGGGGTGGATTGTGACATCCTGGCTCAAGGTTTAATAGGATTTATAGAATAACTCATACCACCAAGGTATACCTTCTTTTCCAGGAGCCCACCTGCAAAGAACTCTAAGGTTAAGTGTGCTTGGCTTGGAGTGATTCACGGATGGGTGACCGACTGGGAAATTTTCTCGGGTGCGCACAAGTGAGGACAAAATGCGTAGAAAATACTAGTGTTGGTATGTGAGGCTAGTCTGTGATCCTATAGAGCTGCCAGAAGTAACGATCGCTAGGCCCGTAGTGGCTGGGGTGTTACCAATGGTATCAGAGAGAGGTTGACCGTAGGATGCAGCCTAGATAGAATGGACACTTTAGAGCACATAGGAACATTCAGCTATCATCAGAGGCATGTGCTCAACCGACAGCTCGTGGAAGGCGATCTAGTGCTCCAGAGAATACTAACTCGTGAAGGGATAAACAAACTTTCCCCCAGCTGGGAAGGTCCCTTCTGAGTGATCAAAGTATCTCGTCTCGGATGCGTTCGCTTGGCAACTAAGGATGGGACCCCGCTTCCTAATCCTTGGAACATCGAGAACCTCTGTAAGTTCTATGCTTATAGTCATGAAGATGAGTTTGTAGTTATAAGCAACGTAAATTATAGAGTCTACAAACAGAGTCGGGTAGGTCCTCCAGGAGAACATCCGGACCCCTCCAGGAGGGTCTGCAAAGTTCATGCAACACTTGACACAGTCACAGTACTAAAAGTGTAGCTACCTGGCTTGGGTCAGTACAAGATGTATAACACAGTTAGCCTGGTTATGTACCCTAAGAGTGTCCTTGTCTCCCCTGTAATTCATACCTATAATGAAAGACATTGTTGTGTAACATCAGACTCCACGTGCATTAATTTTGTACAGGCTCATTCTCTTTTATTTATCCTTCTCCTTCTTGTCTATAACAAGTTGTGCAATTCTTTTTGAGTTTTAGTTCAAGATATTCATATGTTTTACAAGTTATATTGGTGTTCTTTTCGGATCTAAGCATTGTTGCATGGTCTACTCGTCTGAACGACAAGCCAACACAGGTCCACAGTGTGCTATCAACTTAGCCTGGTCCAACACCCTAAGTATGCCACTCTACCTACATTCTGACCGGCCTTAGTAGGGCGGGTTCTAAAAGCATTCAGATCTGCAAAATATTATATCAATTTGCTTGTCATCATATCGATTTTCTTCGTATCTAAAATTCAAATGAGAACAATAGGTCACAAAATAGTTATAGATGAGAGGATGAATTTTTTGTTTTTTTATCTTGTCTTTGATGCACAGAAAAAATGAAAACTCATGGCGATGGTGGACGATGCCAGAGCTATTAAGCTCCGACAACCTCCAAGGGGGCCCGCTGTCAACGTTTCAGACGTGGAATGTGGGTGCCGCCAGAGCTAACAAGCTCCGACGACTCCCATGGGGGCCTGCTGTTGACGTGAAATATAATTTAAGTGAAGATGGCATAACCACCCGAGGGGATTGCCGTCAACGTTTTCTACGATTGATGGTGGATATTGTCGAAGCTACCAAGCTCCGACAACCCAAGGGGTCCCACCGTTGATGTTCTACACGTTGATAGTGGGTGCCGTCAGACCTACCAAGCTCTAACAACCCCAGGGGGCCCGACATCGATGTTCTACGCGTTGACAGTGGGTGCTGTTGGACCTACCAAGCTCTGACAACCCCAGGGGGCCCGCCATCAATGTTCTATGGTTGACAATGAGTATCGTTGTCGACGCAACAAAAGCTTCCCAAAGAAGTCGAAAATAAACTTCGGACCTAAAAGCTACAAGTTCGAAGTGTCCAAGTTATCAACACATCGTCAAATCCTTTTGGTACATGTTCACAATCAAATTATGTACATCTACCAGGGGCAAACAAGATAAAGGACAATGTATTGAAGATAAGGACAACAAAATTGAATTCATTGCAAAAACAGTGGAATTCATTCATTCAAAATACATGATTACAAAATCAGGGTTACAGCAAAAGGCAAAAGGAAAAGGTCCTAGCTACTGGAGGATCTAAGTCCTGTGGAAAAACGAGCAACCTTCTCAACAGCTTCTTGGATGCTAGCCCTGGCAGCATCCTCCTCTTAGGCAATGAGTCCTTTGAAGATCGGATGAAGAGAAAGTTGGGGGTCTCAGCTCTTGTAACACGCCAAGACATACTCGGTGACGTTCTTAGCCAAAGATTTTCCCTCCGTCTCCAGCTGGTCAGTGATAACATCACCCATCACATTGAGTTTGTTGCCAGCAGAGTTAAGTGCCACCAGCGTCTGGTCCAGCTCCGGTGTTGGGTTCTCCAAACGTACTGGACTGAAGCCAAGAGGCACCAAAGCTCTGTTAGCACGCCACAGAAAATCCCATACTTGCAGGGATTCAGTTGCCCTCGAGCCCTGCAGCTCCTCCAGTGACCTCCTGGTGCCGCTAGCTTCGAACATTCCCGAGTGAGGCGCTCGACCACTTTCGCATGTTGTTGCATACTCTTAGCAACTTGCTTTTCACGGTCGGCTAGCTCCGTCTCCCAAAGGTGGATGTGGTTCCGTCGTGCGGTCAGGTCCTTCTCCCTGCCTCTTACTTTCCCTTCTCTGGCAGCAACATCAGCTTCTCTTTTTGAAAGCTCCTTCCCCAGTTTCCAGTACTATTCCTCATCTTCCTTGCTCCTAAGATCAATGTTCTTAGTGCGATTTGCAAAATTTTGCTCTGCCAGAGTTAGCTTCTGGGTGAGCTCTTCCTTCCTTTTCAAAACATCCTCCTGCTGTTCCAGGAGTTTCTCTTCCCTCGCATCAAGGTCTGCTCAGCGCTTTAGGAGAATCTCATTTAATTCATTGAGTCTATCTTGACGTCCGTGAGCAACATCATTCCTTTCTTTGGCTTGTTCGAGAATCTCCCGAGAATTAGTATTGAGGGCCCTGATGGCGGCCTCCTTCTCCTCCGGCAACTTGCCCCAATATTCCAACCGGGCCTTTTCCTTCTCGACCCACTCCTTTTGGTCTGCAAGCCTCGTCTGCGCCAGCTTGGTCTCGAAGTGAGGCCTGTTGCGCCAGCGCCTTAAGGTGTGGCGCTCTTCTTCGAGGACCTTACTATCGTGGTCGAAGGCAAGATGGACCTGTCGGAGGCTCGAGCAAGCATTGTCAATAGACAACGCTAAAGGAATAGGCTCCGAACCTGCCGGGGTCATCTCCGCCGGCTCTAGAGGATCTTCAAGAACAAATATAGGGTCCCACGCCACAAGCGTAGTTCCCTGAGCTTCTACGGCAGTATGGAAGCTCTCCGGGAGCTCTTCGGCAGCTGCTGAGGAAGATCCCACTGGGGTAACTTCTACCTCCGGGGCCGACGCCGAAGGTCCCACCACAGGATCTTCAACTGCTGTCTCTGCGGGTGGAGAGCCTGCTGCTGCTTCTTCACAGTGTTCAGGATCAGGCCTGGACAACTCCGAAGCTATTACCTACGGGGCGGTCGTTGAAGCTTCACCCGAAGCCACTTCCACCACTGGCTCAGGCGCTGGTACATCAGCCAGCTCCGGCTCAGCTGCTGGAGCTTCAACCATCTTCGGCTCGGCTGCTGGAGCTCCAACAACTTCCGGCTCAAGGGCCGGAACTTCAAGCATCATTGACTCGGTTGCTGTGGCATCAATGACTTCCGGCTCAAGGGCCGGAGATTCTGGCACCATCGGTTCACCTGTCAGCTCAGCAACAACCTCTGGCACAGCGACTGGATCCTCGGTTACCTCCGGCTATGATGCCAGAGCTTCCACCATCTCCACATCCTGAGTTGAGGCTCCAATCATTGGTGCTACCGCTACTGGAGCATCTTCATGTATGTCTCCCCCGTGGTCCGGTGATACCACGGGAGTCTCTGGCATCGAATCGGGATCTAGATCCACGACAGCTGGCGCCGGAGCTGTCGTGACCTCAGCCACCACTTGAGGAGGCGCGGGGGTCGGAGCTGAAGCTTCAACCCCCATCGTTTCGGCAGCTACGACAGAGGCAGGAGCATCAGCCCCCGTCTTTGATGCCATGTAGTCGAAAGATTGGAAGATCCAAAATATGAAAAAAAATAAGAATGGCAAATAAAGGTGAAAAAGCAAAGCTTACCTTGGGAAGCTACCGCTCCAATTGGCGCGAAACTTCTTCACCGGGCGCTCAGAGCCAGTGCCTGCCGTGGTTGACACAGCGGAAGCTCCAGAAAGTCGCCCAGAGCCTGTCTCCATTGTAGGCATTGCTCCAGTCGAGGCCTTCCTTTGCTGAGCAGGACTACCGGATCTGGAGCCCTTAGCTGGCACCAGGACCGGAGTCGACTGTCTGGAGCTAGCACTCTTTGAGGACGTTTGTATCGGAGGAGGTGTCGCCGCCGAAGATCTTCCTCACCAGAGAGAAGGGGCAGTTGTAGACGGAGCTGACCTAATGGAGCTCCCATTAGCTTGCCTCAACTTTCTCTTCCGGCTGGAAGATTCGGCTGGCTCCTTTTCCTTGCCCTTGCCGACGTCATCAACCATCTGGCTCGGAGTAGGGGTGACCACCCCCTCGGAATCTCCTAGAATTACAACCCTGGAGGTCCTGCGCTTGTCCGCTTCACTGAGGTCATCCAGTGCCAGCATCTTCCTCCAGAGCTCCCTGCTGAACTCTGGTACCATGTTCAGAGGCAGGAAAGTAGCCGGCGGAGTCAAGGCGTCATCAGCGATGGAGCTATGCTGAACTTTCTTGAGATGGGTCTCAAAGCTTCGTCATCCAAGATGGATTTCAAACCGCTTTCAATCCGGTCGTCGTCCATCACACTATTGAAGGCCCAGGCAAGCTTCTCCCTTCTCTTCAGCAGATCCCACCTGTTAACCAAGAAATTTCCAAAAAAAACATTTGGGGGTCACTCCACCCTCCACACATTCTTGGATTCTGGCCAGGACAGGCCTGAACGCATTAGATAGCTTCGGGGCTACGCTCCCGGCATTGGTGTCAATGTTGGGGAGTATTTGGGGCAGCTCTAGCCTATCGTGCTCCTCCATTGCAATGATGACCCAATCTTTTTTCCAGTCATCCCATTTGCCAGAGGGGAACAACTTCAAGTACTTGAAGGGGAAGTTCTTGCACTTCACAAAGTAGTAGAAGCCAAGCAGTTCTGTCCCCTTGCCGGTGGTATGGGCCGTGAAAAAAGTCTGGAAAACCTCGATGCAGGGAGCCACGCCCACCCACATCTCGCAGAAGCGGACAAAAGTTGCCACCAGCAGGAGGGAGTGGGGGCCGAGATGATGAAAGTAGAGGCTGTAGAAGTCCAGCAGCATCAAGATGAAACTTGAAAAAGGTGGGATCAGTCCCACCATGGCGTACGCTTAGAAGTACACAATCTCGCCACGACGCTCCTTCTTGAAGGGGAGTTTGCTGACTCGAATCATGCGGTTGAAAGATTCGCTGGACCACCCCATGAAGGTCCGGACCTTCATCATATTATCCTTGCTTTGAATGTGGCTTTTGGGAAGACCCATCTCCATCGCGGCAAAATGGAGCGAAAGAAGGGAAAGCCAGGCAAAGGTTCGGAGGATCTAAGATTGAGTTCAATCAAAAGCGTAAAGAGTCCTCAAACCGCGCACGCCTTCATTCTTAAGTAAGCCTTCGCAACGCTCGGATGGAAACCACAATAAGAGCAAGGCCACATTTCAAGAATCTACCCTGTCAATGACGAATGGGCCAGGGGCCACTTCGACGAAGAAGTCGGGGCTCAACCCCGGACCATCGCCCCAACAGTACATCGGAAGACTTTTGAAGTCGCAGCACGGGAATCGAGGATGGCCCCATCTCCGGTAGAATAACTTAACCCAAAGGATTTCTCCCAAAGGTGGGCCCGGGGGCCACTGTCGGTACCCTGCGTACCGGGTACCCCATGATACCGCAAGAAGTGCAAGGGAGTTCCACCTGTTAAAGTTGAAGACCTTCGTTGGCTCCACGTGTCACACGGCGCTGGACCTGCCTCCTTCATATGGGTAGCTCCAGCACTACCACGTGTAATATAAGACCAGAGCTAAACTCCCTACATAGAGGAGCTCCGTGCTTGACATGTGTACAGTGACCCTGGACCTAACCCACGGTAGAGGGAAGCTCCAGTGCCACCATGTGCGTAGTGGCACTAGACCTACCTCCCCGCGAGGGGAAGCTCCGGATCTGCCATGTGTTGAGCCTCCGGACGTAAGACACCAGCGTGAATACTGACAGATCACCAATGGCACGAACATTCAAGGGACAGTGATTGCTACAGTTACAATTCCTGATTATGTACCATTAATACAATATTAATGGTGCATGATCAGAAGACCCTTAATACTGGTAACGCCACCATTAAGGTGCGTTATCATGCTATTAGGGTGCTTAAACACACTTAATTGTGTATTAGGCAATAATAACCGTCAGGGCCACATGTCGGGTCAGGCAACTCATGTAATAGTCATCCCTTGGTCTATAAAAGGGATGTGCTACACAATACAAGACAACGAAGCTCATACCTACACAAGCACCAGAGAATCCTTAATACAACAACACACATCTCGTGGAGTAGGGTATTACTCTCAGGCGGCCCGAACACGTAAATCCTTTGTGTCATCATCTTATCTAATATCTCCGCACACCCAAACCGATACAAGAACCTCCGCGGGCTACAATTTAGTAGTACCGGGGGAAGTGTCATTTGTATACTTTGACAATATTTATCGATCAAATATTAACAAAGTGTTCATCCTATTTACAATGCAACTAATCACACACATCATAACTATCATTATCTAATCCTGTATACCGTAATGAAAATTTTCTCGATCAATGACTTCATTAACGATGAGCCTTCATAGCCTCTAATGCTCCGACTGAAACATCCTTAAATTCAATAAAATCACTGAAATCATATAAAACATTATCAAATTGTAGTCACATTCGCTTAACCAGTCACATAAGGTAGCAAATATCTGAAGGCGTAGGAACAAATTGGTATACAATTGTAATAAACACATGAACTGTTAGTGAATGGAGAACCGAGCTTACTTGTAGCACAAGCAACAGGTGAGCATCTGCAAGGCATAACCAGAGAAATTGTTCTCATGGTAAAGGACATGGTTCTGAGCTGGTGTTCTTGTCCCCTATTAAACAAATAATTTACATCCCCCTGATCCTTTTATAGCCTGATATTAGAAACTTGTGAGAGAAACACCAATTATCGCATAGGTAGCTTGATTCCAGCATGGTTGCAGGGGTAGAAATCAAACTCCGTGGGATGGCAAATGCTAGTGTCAACCACAGTTCCTGCAGTTTCAAGGCTTTGCAAATCAAAATTTATTATACATTGATAGTCCAAACAAATACATTACTTCTGCATTGGACATAAACAAGGAAGATGAATGTATACCGTAATGAAAATTCTTCCTTTGAATCAATGACTTCATTAACGATGAGCCTTCATTAGACATCCTCAAATTCAATAAAATCACTGGAATGCATGCTCTGAGGGCGAGGTTGAGGAGGCGGCGTGCTCCGGGGACAGGGGACGAGGCGGCGGCGTGCTCCGAGACGAGTTGGTGGAGGCGCTGGAGTGGCAGTTCCTCAACTCTCTGATAACAGCAGGCCGACATGCTCTGGGGACAGGGAGAACATTTCCACTTATGTGAAGGCAACGGCGTGCTCATACCGATTACCAAGGTCGCGGTCGAGGCGGCGGCATGCTCTGGGGACAGGGGACGAGGCGGCGTGCTTCAGCGTGCTCAACTCTCTGACAACGAAGGCCGGGGTCGGCGGCGAGGTTAGGGTCCACAGCGGTAGGGCGACAATGACGAAGAGCGAGTTGAGGAAGAGGAACAGCGGCAGCGTGCTCAGGAGCTACGGTTTTCTAGGTCGATAGAGCGTGCGAGAGCTAAAATTTTTTACCAAGTATTGGGAGAGAGCGTGCGAGAGATAAAAATAGCAAAACTCAGAGACGAGCCTCTATAACACCCGTCTCTCATTTCAGCGTCTCCCTTTGGTTGAGAGAGCGCGAGTAAGTTTTACGCGAAAATTTTTGCCAGGGAGCGCGCGAGTGCTAAGATCAGGTCAAAAATTGTAGATGGACATATATAACGCGCGTCTCGCATTATTTTGTGGCTGAACGGGCATGCAGCATGCGAAAGATGTTGTTCGCGGGGTGTGACGCCATCTTTCGCATACTGGCATGTCCAACTAGCATCTGTGGGTAATGCCTTATATGATCATTGCAACGCGCACAACTTTCCGAGGTGGGACAAAAAATCTTTGGCACGAATCAGAGACGCGCCTGAGTAAGGCGCGTCTCCCATTTGCCAGATATTAGAAATTGTGAGCGTCCGTTGCCACTCGCACGTTATCGTGAGCATTTGTTGCAGGTATAAACAAATGCAATGATATTGCGATTAAGGGATATAATTGGAATTCAGGGATAAACAAATGCAATGACATTTCAATTAAGAGATAATTTGCAACTCAATGAATTTCATAGTTCATACACATTGCGGGCCCTCTAAACTAGTTTCCTAAAGCTCTCATCGATCAATCTAGACTGTACCCTTCAGCTTGCTCCCGAACACGTCTCTTATATTCTCCGGAATCCCAAAAATATTGAAATTCTTTAAATTAACAAATGTCGAATGAGGAATGAACAACCTACGTTGGTCACTAACACAAAGTGTCTAACCTTGATAAGTAGATTATAGCAATTATTTTCAACATGGGGCGCATTTGGCTGATGAAGCAAATGCGGAACTTCAAGTAGTATAGCTTTGATTGTAAAACAGTCCACCACCACTAGGAAATATCAATTTAAGAAAAATAAGAAACCAGTTCAAATAAGTTCGGCAACAATTATTTTCAACATGAGCAAAATAAGTCTATCCTACAGTCTCTTGATCAAGAATCCTAATGCAGTGTGCTCCTGAGCAATGGACATTTGGGTGGAACAAACCACGTGGAAATGCGCATCTTGGAGGCACCGATGGGTAGCCCTCCGAGAAGGAGATTGTCAGGGGGTAGTAACCACCTTCCCAGTTAGTCTACAGAGGAAATTCATTAATAAGAGGACGATGGTTAAAATCATTTCATTGTGCTTGTTCTTCATGACTTACCACTTCTTTACCAGCGACGATGCACTGCCACTTCAATAAATCTCCCGATTCAGGCTTCGTAGAGAAACCTTAAGCAGAGAAATTGAAAACACCAAAAATAAACACTTAAGTTCATCAGTCCATTGCAGAGCTACATATATACAACCATGCGACTGGTGCCATATGTACATACATGGAGATGGTTCTTGCGCCATGCCAAGCACTCATCCTTCAATAGGCTACGCGCCAAGCCAATATCTAACCCAGCCATGAACAGTGACAACAACGACGAGGATGACGACGATAGTGGCAATGGCGAATAGAGGCAGCGGTCACGCTGGAGTTGGTCGATTAGTAAAGGAGCGTTGGTCTTAGTAAAGGAGCACCAGAGGCGAAGAGATGAGCAAGATAAGTGTGGGACGCGCGGGAGACTAAAGCGAGATGCGCTAGAGACTAAAGCGAGACACGCTATATGAAAGCACGTCTTCCATTATTGAAAGAGATACGTGCGGCACGAGGACTACAGTGAAATTAATTTCGGCGGTGATGGTGCAGAGATGCGTGTGACCGGCATGCGCGACCTTTCATTTCACCAAGGTAGTATCGATGCATCCCATCATTCCGTCAATGTGAGAGAATCCAACCGCTCCATCGTCGACTCTGCGCAGACCTTATATAAGACACGACATCACCCCTCAGTTCTCCACAAGCGAGTCGCTCATTTTGAATATGTTTCTTCTTCTTCATCTTATCCGCGCTGACGACCCACCACCACCATGGTCGACCTTCCACCATCAAGCCCGCCGAGGGAGCCACCGTGCTAGAAACTAGGATGCAGCTCCCAGTTTCTAACCTACGTTGGTCACTAACACAAAGTGTCTAACCTTGATAAGTAGATTATAGCAATTATTTTCAACATGGGGCGCATTTGGCTGATGAAGCAAATGCGAAACTTCAAGTAGTATAGCTTTGATTGTAAAACAGTCCACCACCACTACGAAATATCAATTTAAGAAAAATAAGAAACCAGTTCAAATAAGTTCGGCAACAATTATTTTCAACATGAGCAAAATAAGTCTATCCTACAGTCTCTTGATCAAGAATCCTAATGCAGTGTGCTCCTGAGCAATGGACATTTGGGTGGAACAAACCACGTGGAAATGCGCATCTTGGAGGCACCGATGGGTAGCCCTCCGAGAAGGAGATTGTCAGGGGGTAGTAACCACCTTCCCAGTTAGTCTAAAGAGGAAATTCATTAATAAGAGGACGATGGTTAAAATCATTTCATTGTGCTTGTTCTTCATGACTTACCCCTTCTTTACCAGCGACGATGCACTGCCACTTCAATAAATCTCCCGATTCAGGCTTCGTAGAGAAACCTTAAGCAGAGAAATTGAAAACACCAAAAATAAACACTTAAGTTCATCAGTCCATTGCAGAGCTACATATATACAACCATGCGACTGGTGCCATATGTACATACATGGAGATGGTTCTTGTGCCATGCCAAGCACTCATCCTTCAATAGGCTACGCGCCAAGCCAATATCTAACACAGCCATGAACAGTGACAACAACGACGAGGATGACGACGATAGTGGCAATGGCGAATAGAGGCAGCGGTCACACTGGAGTTGGTCGATTAGTAAAGGAGCGTTGGTCTTAGTAAAGGAGCACCAGAGGCGAAGAGATGAGCAAGATAAGTGTGGGACGCGCGGGAGACTAAAGCGAGATGCGCTAGAGACTAAAGCGAGACACGCTATATGAAAGCACGTCTTCCATTATTGAAAGAGATACGTGCGGCACGAGGACTACAGTGAAATTAATTTCGGCGGTGATGGTGCAGAGATGCGTGTGACCGGCATGCGCGACCTTTCATTTCACCAAGGTAGTATCGATGCATCCCATCATTCCGTCAATGTGAGAGAATCCAACCGCTCCATCGTCGACTTTGCGCAGACCTTATATAAGACACGACATCACCCCTCAGTTCTCCACAAGCGAGTCGCTCATTTTGAATATGTTTCTTCTTCTTCGTCTTATCCGCGCTGACGACCCACCACCACCATGGTCGACCTTCCACCATCAAGCCCGCCGAGGGAGCCACCGTGCTAGAAACTGGGATGCAGCTCCCCCGAGAGGTTCAACACCGAGCAGCACCTCCTTATGGTGCAAGAGGCGTACAACAATACATCTCGCGGCATGAGTTCCTTTGGTCTGGGTACCCTTCCATAGTTTACTAGAATGGATACCATCAGCCACTACCTCTTCGCCCTCACGTGGTTGGCCAATCGTCTCGACATCCTGTTCAAGACGATGGCTCAGGTGCTCGGTGCCGAGGGCCACAAAAACCTGGTGCAGGCGACAGAGAGCAACCTCGGTCTCGGGGTTGCACCGCCGGTGCAGCCGGCGCAGCTGGCGCAGCCGGCCCAGGCTCCTGTTACACCGGCGCCGGAGTCACCGCCAGAGGAGGAGGAGGAGGAGGAGGAGGAGTAGGATTTAGTTTTTCTTTGTTGTTTTTAGTCGCTTGTACTTTTTTCTTGTGTTTTATAATATATTGTATTAATGAATGAAATCTATCTTTGTTCATCTATGTGATTGAATATTATCTTATGTGTTCACAACTTTGTTGAATGAATGTATTACAAAATGTTGGCCACTGTGTGGATGAATGAATGTGTGGTATGTTCATCGTGTTCCTCAGGAATCATAAGGAAGGATTTGATTATTTTATGGACAAATGAATTGTTTTGTTATCAAGTGAATGTGCTCTAAGTTCAGTGATTTGTGATATCAACAGTGAACCAAAGCAAAATAAAGAAAATTACGAAGCTAAAGGAGACGTGGGTAATAGGAGACGCGCTTTACATAAGAGCGTGTCTCCCTTTTAGCAGAGGAGAAGGTGCCATCGAGCATAGGCGACACGCTTCGGTTTTAAGCGCGTGTCCATTTTGCGTCTCTGCACAGACATAATATAATGTGCCATCAGTCTCTCCTATTCTCTTCGTTCGTCTTCTCCGTGCAGAAAATTCACCATGGCCAACATTCTGCCACCAAGCATGCCGAGGGAGCCACCCTGCAAGTAACAGTGTTGCCGCTCCCCCGAGAGGCTCAACAACGAGCTGCTTGAGATGTTGTTTGACCGGTTCCAGAGGCTACTTGAGACGATGGCCGAGGTGCTCGGCGTCGAGGGCCGTTGTATCCTGGTGGCGGCGATAGCGAGAACCTCGATCGCGAGGTTGCACCACCGGATCCGGACCAGCCGGAGCAACCAGCGAAGCAGCCAGAGCGGCCGAAGGAGGAGGAGGGGGAGGAGGAGTAGGATTTAGGTTTTCTTTTGTTGTTTTTTAGTTGATGTTGTTTTTATTTTCTTGCGTCTTGTACTTTTTTCTTGTGTTTCGTAATATATTTGTTAATGAATGAATGTGTTATCTGTGTTCATCGGTGTGATGAATATTTTATGTGTTCAACTGTGAATGAGTGAAATAATCGTTCAGCGATGAGTTCATGTCTATCTGTAAGCGAAGACAAAAGATATGTGCTTTCTGTAAAGTACGTCTCATTTCTTTTGCTAATAGGAGACGCTCTTTGTTATAAGTGTGTCTCGGATACCTATTTAACTGAGACATGTTATATTGTAATGCGTCTCTTAGAACGTTCAGCCGAGCCATGTCATGTCCTCGTTGAAGCGAGCTCGTCTCGCTTAACCTTATCAGAGACGTCCGACTTTGAGTGTGTCGTTCATCTTTGTCTCCTATTTAGATTTCTTACATAGTGCCAACCATGTGAAAGTGAAACCCTGCTGTCAAATCCATTCAGCTAGTGACTGCACTCCATTGCCCCCGGGCTCGGCGTGAGGTAGGCCAGGACGGCCGGCTCCAAGCCAAGCTAGCTAGGAACAGGCCAGCGACAAAATGTTGGTGTTGGCTTCTGCAGCGAGCCAGCGACAAGAGGGATGATGTTCTCTTCCGCTGTCCGTCATGGGGCTAAAGTTGTGCAACTGCCCGCACAATGCATCTCTTAGCCAAGCTAAACTTCTGGTACGGAAGCAGTAGTTCTGCATTTCAGAATAATTGTTTTTCCAGATTATATATCGAGCCTTGCTTGTTACTCGATCCATTTTAAGTTATATTGTTATACAATAATTCTAATTTGAAAATACATTAAAAATATTGTCCTAACTTTAATGATCTAAAAATATAGGAAATACTCTCTCTCTATTTTAAATTTATAGTAAAGTGCATCAAAGATCATTGAACTTATTTCGGTGTGTCATTTAGTCTATGAATTTATAAAATGTATATTTGAGTTCATAAACTTGTTAAAATGTGTCAGTTGGATCCAAAATATCAAAAATATCTCTATGACTATTGACATAATTGTTATTTAATTTTTATCATTCATATTTGTTCTCTTTCTAAATCAAAGTTGTTATCATAAGTCATAATGTCAACTAACAACACTGATTTGGAGAGAGAATAAATATAAAAATAAATTTTAAGTAACAGTTATGTCAATAGCTATAAAGGCATTTTCGGTATTTTAGATCCAAATGACATACTTTAGCAAGTTTATAAACTCAAATATGTATTTTAAAAGTTTGTACATCTAGATAATACTCCTAGACAAGTTTAGGAATCGATGCACTTTACTATTTAATTTTTTTGATATTAGAAGAACTAAAATTAATTTCTCCAATGTGTATTATGTCTGCGATCTCACACGTCGTGCAATAGAGAACGGTGAATAAACCGCCTAGGTAACTTACACAGTTGCAATGAACGATCTACACTAGACCCGAAAACATACAATCTCTGTTGACATGAGTGGATCGACTAAGGGAAAGAGAAAAAAGATTTTATATTTTTCTAAGATTGTTCGCAGAGGGGATACTGGAAAGCATATTGGATAGTGTAAATTTAGAGTAAGGTACTGGAAAGATAGAAGAAGAATAGTGTATAGAGTATACTTTGGAGTATACGAGTGTGGAGAGCCTAAGGCTGTGAGTTTCAAGCTTAACTTTGAATTTAGATTTGGGAATGATTTGCACACAGCTTAAATATTACTGCCAGCATTTTTGTTGGTTGCTTTACACACACATATATTTGTACGCATCAACTGCATATTCAAAGTTTATTCGAATTAAAAAATATCTGAAAATCTCAAATTCTGTATTTTTCGGTTTTTTTCAACTTTTGGGCTATTACACTAAGCTATCGCACCTGACGATCAGGTTTTGATTTGCGTGTCATTCAGAAAAAGCACAATAAGGGTCAAATTTGACAACAACTACATTATCAATTGGCAAACCAAATAAGTTTTTATCAAGTTTATCATCAACAACAATCGAGTTACCTTTCAGATTATTTAACCTAATATACTCATCACAAGTAGTCGGCGATGGGGGTCGAGTACACGCTGATTTTAAAGATGCGGTCGAGGTACTTCCACATTCGAGGAGTAGGCCCAAGTGCGATGACCCCACAGGACGAAACCGCTGTTGCCCTTGATTGCACCCTCGAGTATGGCTGTCAACGAGTCAAGCTCAAGCGATCTTGCTCTCCGAGACTCGAGCTCGATAAGAATTCGAGTCAAACTCGAGCCGAGTCTGAAATCTGGTCGATCCTGTAGTCAAGCTAGAGCTCAGCTTGATAAGGCTCTTTTAAATAGTTAGGCTCGGTTGAATTTTGAGTTCAAAAGACCTATTTAAACAATAAAAATAAATAATATTTATGGAAAATTATTATTAAATAATACTTATAAAATATAATTTATCTAAACGATACTTATCAAGCTCATCAGGCTCGCGAGTTTGAGACGAAGTTCGAGTTCAGCATGTTTATCTGTCGTGTAGAGCTCGAATCGAATTTTTAACGAATTGAACTCGAGTAGCTCACGAGCCTCGAGCTTTATTGACAGTTCTAGCCAGTGAGCTCAAGGGTGACTTACAAAAAATTAAATTTTACGTTTTCCATTTCATTTAAACTAACTAGAGCCAAATAAAAATAAACGTATGGAGTATATCAAATATGAACTATACACTATAGGAATCGGGCAATGAAGTGTCGGAGAAAGTATAATCGTCAAAGCCAACGATCTTTAAATTGGTTACATTCGTCGGTTTTCTGATATCGACGGTGATAAGGTTATAGTCATTGGTATCACACTGACGATCGACGACTTAAATCATGGTCGTCGGTAACAGCGGCCAAGCCGACGGCCATACGTTACGTTCGTCGGTTAACGCCCAAAGGCCGACGGATATAAGGCGAGCCCCACGCACCAAAAAAAATCTTTGCCTGAAAGCTAAAACCGTTCGTGCCAGCTCCAAGGCCGATGACCATAACGTGGGCCCCGTGCGCCTTACTTAGCATCATCAGTGCCAGCTTCTAGGCCGACAGCCATAATGTGGGCCCCGCGCGCCTTAACTAGATCCGTCTGCTTGGGGGTCCTGAGGAATTTACTCCCGCTTACATCCGCATCGCACGTGTACAATTGAAAAAACCTACCACATTCACGCGCCATCCTCGTCGCTCCGCCTCCGCCCGTGTGCCGCCCTCATCTCGCTCCGCCGCCGCCCGCACCGCTGCTCCGCTTCGGCGCCGCCACGCCGCCCCGTACAGAGACTCCTCCACTTGCCACTCACAACTTCGTTCGTTGCGCTGCCTCAACGCCTGTCTGCTGCTCAACGCTCCGCCGGTAAAATCTAAAGTTGTAAAATTGTTATATATTGTGTATTTTTAATGCATTAGTGTGTGATTGCATTAGTTTGTAATTGCATTAGTGTGCTATATTATACATTGTATAACTCAATACATTACTTATGCAATTTTACATTGCATTTGATCCAAATATGTCTATGTGAACTTGATTATCATATATATGTTAGTTTGAATATGTGTAGGATCCAATAGTATTTCGAATGTAGTTAGTCTATGTGTTAAATTGAATATTTGTAGGACTCAATTATTGTGTAGTAAATGTTTGTTTATGTTTAATATTGATATGAGTTTAGTTTAGTTGTTTATTTGTTGAAGTTTTAAAATGGGTGACGACTGTAAGGCGATGCATGATGGATGGAGTTCAACTGGTGCACACACTAAGGAATCGGGTCATATCGCAAATGCTTTCTTGAGCCATGCATTTGCTAGTGATGCTCATGTTGCAAAATGTTTGTGTTTCAAGTGTCGGAATCATCAACATCTGGATAAGTCTGAAGTGGAGCTGCATCTTTGCAAGCACGGATTTATACCCCACTACCTGGTGTGGCACGAGCATGGGGAGATAGAGCATGCTGATGAGTCGGATGGAAATGAGGATGAAGATCAGATGGATGAGATAATAGCAAACATTGGTAAAGAGTACGAAGAGCAGTCACAGCCAGAAGAGGTGAAGAAGTTCTACGAGCTTCTTGACGCCTCAGATGAAAAAGTGTATGAGGGCACCAATGTGACCATTTTGCAGGTGGTCACACGACTTATGGCGATGAAGTCCAAGTACAATTTCGCGGACAATTGCTACAATGGTATCATGAAGCTGATCACTGATCTCCTTCCGTCAATTCATAAGACGCCAAAAGATCTATATCAATCTAAGAAGCTTTAGGCTAGTCTTGGCATCAATTATGAGAAGATTGATGCGTGCGAGAATAATTGCATGCTATTTTGGAAGGAACACAAGAACGATACTCATTGTATGCATTGTAAGAGATCTAGATATGTGGACGTTCTGAGTGATGATGGAGAGCAAATAATTACAAAAGTAACAATCAAACAACGTTGGTACATGTCTATCACGTCAAGGCTTAAACGATTGTTTCCGTCCCAAGAAACAGCGAAGCGAATGAGGTGGCATTCTATAGGGATATGTGAGAACAATTACAAAGATGTTATGATGCATCCTTCGGATGGCGCGGCTTGGCAAGCTTTAGACCGTTTTGATCCAGAGTTTGCAAGGGATCCGAGAAATGTTCATCTTGGATAGTCAACAGATGGTTTCACTCCTTTCAGCACCAGTAATAGTCCATACTCTTCTTGGCCTGTTTTTATCATGCCCACAATCTCCCTCCCAACATGCGCATGAAAGAAGGATGCATATTCCTCACGGCAGTCATTCCTGGTCCTGAACATCCAGGCAAGAAAATCAATGTGTTTATGAAACCGTTGATTGAAGAGCTGAAAGAGTTGTGGCAAGGTGTAAAGGCATATGACAGTCATATGACATGTGAATTTAACTTACATGTCGCGTATCTATGGTCAATTCATGATTTGTTTGCATATGACATTTCGGTTGGTTGGTGTGTCCAAAGACAATTGTGTTGTCCCATATGTATGAGTGACACTGATGCCATAAGCTTGAAGTATGGAAAAAAGAGCTTCTTTGATTGGCATCAATGATTTCTTCCTTCAAACCATCCTTTTAGGGGGGATACACAATCATTTTGGAAAGGCATAAGAGTTACAAAAGGACCATCTCGTCGATTGACAAGTGAACAAAAAATGGCATGGAATGCAAAGGTAAAAGAGTTTGAAGAAGATGGTTTCGGAATATGGTACAGAACACAACTGGACTCATATTTCTTTTCTTTGGGAGCTACCATATGTAAAGACGCTGCTTTTACAGCACAACATAGATTTGATGCACCAGAAGCGTAATGTTGCTGAAATCATCATAAGCATGTGGTTTGATTTTACCGGTCAAACCAAAGATAATTTGAATGCGAGAAAAGATTTAGCTAATCTTTGTGATCGTCCTGGGTTTGAGATTAGAACAAATGCAAGTGGAAATGAAATTAGGCCACGAGCTCCTTACTTGGTCAAGCTAGAAGAAAGAAAGCAAATACTTAGTTGGTTGAAAATATTGAAGTTTCTAGACCGCTATACAGCTAACGTAAAACGATGTGTTAATCTCAAGGCCGGTGAACTGAATGGGCTGAAGAGTCACGATTACCATATTATGATGGAAAGACTTGTACCAGTAATTTTTCGTGGCTACATCAAACCTGACTTGTGGAAGATATTTGTTGAACCGGTATATAAAGTTAACTGTGAAGTGCACCCTCGTCGTTATGATGAGTACATAGAGAATTAGGAAGACGTTGATGGTGGTGTTTATCAAGATGAATTCGAGGAAGTACAATATATTAGGATATCTTTTGGGACGGGACTTGCAGAAATAGCTAGTGCTACTCTAGAGTTAATGTCTGAAGAACAAGCTAACCCTTCGAGAAAACGTCTTCGGCAATCTCAAAGGATTATTGAAAAGCAAAAAAGAATTATTGAAGAAGAGATTGAAGGAGAAGTGTTTGAAAAAGAGATGGAAGAAGAAGAGAGGTATGCACATCTTCATGCACGTGTGATAAAAGCAAATTCTGATGCTAATGATTTTTAATTCTTATTGTACGCATTCTTTGAGAGTTTAATTCTTATTGTGAGAATCTTTTAGTCTTTACCATTTATTGTTTATTGTTTTATATTCTCATATACTAATCATTATTTTGAAATTTGTGCAGATGTGGAAGCATTTCAAAAAAAAGAAGAAGTAGAGTAATTCTTCTTCCTCCACGTCTCACCCCATGATGAGTGGGATGAGTCCCGATCTTCTGAAAGGTAATGGATAAGTTGATTGAAGGTGATCTCGGCGTTGATGATACGAGGCTCTCGAGTAGAACACGAAAAAAACCCTGCAATCAATACACCACAGCTCCGTTGGTTATCAACCGTGCTTCACACGATTGACCTCGCCAAGAAGTCTAATCCCTACAAGTGTAACCGAGAACAGAAGCAAGAACGTAGAAGACGATATGAAACTGCGAAGTTGGGGTTTCACACACCGTAGAATGGTGATATTATTGATCTAAGAAAAACCCAATTGTTCATGGCGGCTACTATAGAGTATATATAGGTGGGAGGACGTCCAAGGGGGTGTTGGGGTCATGACCTAATCCTAAGATACAAAAATAATGGACTTAGACTTGATACAAGGCCCAATGGCTCAATACGGTGGTGCAGCACCCTGACAGATTCTGAACTTGATTTTGTTTCGACGATTCCTGTCGAATCCGAATGAATTTTGATATGGGACCAGCGCCATTGGAAAGGCTATATCCTCTCCCCTTTCCGTGCATATGTGGAACGTCCAAAACAGAGTTCGCATGCATCATGGGCGTCCATTTTAGTGCGTACTACTCATGGACTCCGAGTTGGACACGATTTTGAGTTGGGGTCGGTTTCCATCCTCTTTGAACGTATCCTCTGGTCCTCCACGCCCCTAAATCTTCCTCTAATTACTCCTTTAACTTTTCTATTGATTCTAATCACAATTAAGTCATTAGGTAGCAATCTATTCTAAAAAATATATAAGGAAACATATAAGAACGAGCTCACCTCTGAAATTAATTGGTGTGTGTGAATCTTATTGATTGCATCTTGTATGTTGAATGGAGTGTTGTGTATATGCATAGGAGTGATGCCCTCATCATCCTCTCCTTCTTGAATTGGAGTCGTCCTCGACTCAAGTTCATGTTCTCTCATGTGTGGGTCCATATGTTCAACGCTATCAAATGCTCTTGTGTGCATCAAAGGAGGAGGCCAAGGTGGTGGACGACATAGTGCACCATCTCCATGTTCTTCATCAAATACGCATGAACATTCACTCGAGTCGGGATCCCAAACAAATAAACATTGTTCCATGCTTGTATGTGCAATGACAATGTGCTTGATCTCATCATTCTCGCCTTCTTGATGACAAGCTGTCCTCGGCTTGCTCGTATGTCCAGCAAAGAGGCTTTTGGGATAGAGTGAGCGCTGTCCATATTGCACAACCGCAGTGAATAATGCTTTTGTTGTCTCTGCTGCAAGGAAAAAAATACTAGAAAAACTTGACAAGACATTATTAGCGTTAGTACATTCATTTACTTGACCATGTTGTTGTAGCGCAAAAGGAGCTTGCACATTGGAACATATGTAAACTTTATGCACTATAAATTCACGACTATATTTATAGTTGCCTATTGCATGAAAAATATTTCTACTTAACAAAGGCAACTCAGATTGGGAAAATATTCTCCTCTCTACAATATCTAGATCAAAAAGAGTGTTCAAATTCAATATATCCCAAGGTATTTAGCGAAGACAACAATTTCAGTTCATCATTTTCACAAGCAATTGGAATCAAATTCTTAATTTCAGCACAAGTGAGTAATAAAGTATCAAATTCATTTGATTGTTCTAGCATAGGTATAATATAATTATCAGCACACAACTCTTTCTTAGTGCAACGATCAACAGGAAAATCAACATGTGACAATGGTGTATAAATAAACGATTCTAATAGTTGCTCCTCGAAAATAGCATGATTGGTGGAAAAATTCAGAACATCCAACAAACTTCTCACCTTTTGTATTTGTAGAATGTTTTGCATTACCATTTTCAGCAGTGATTTCAAGTGCATTATTACTTGATCCATCTAAAATTTCACAAGTGTTGTCGAAAGTCTCATTCTCTTTTGCATCATCTATATTATTTTCTATATTGTCCTGCAAAACGTTAGCCATAAAAGGAGGTACAACAAGAAATTTCTTGACAAATTGATGCACTTCATCTTTGCAATTAGATACATTCATAAAAGTTTCTCGCATACAAATTTTCATATCCTTCCCTGTTCGTGGTTTTCTAAATCATTTAAATTGTTCCACCAAGTTAATGCACAACCTACTAATGCACTTGAAAAATTTCTAATCTTTCTCCTCTCACACATATGACAGTGTCCAAAAATTTTATCCAACTCTATTTCCCAAGTAATATATTCATCATAACCAAAACCATCATAAGAAGGAAGAGATGGGAGAATGTAATTACTTCTTATGGAAGGTGTTGTAAAGGTGGTCTGAGTGTCATGTGAAACATTGGTTGATGTTTGATTTTTAGTGAGCAGCTTCATCGCAGTCTTCATCATGTCCATCATCTCAGCATCTTGCTTTTATCTGACATTGTTAGTAGCAAACAGAAGACAACACAAAAAAAAATATGTTATCCCTATCAACTACAAAGGATAATGTCAAATTTGAAGTGGAATCACACACTCTCAAGTGTCTTACCACGCTCTTACAAGTGTTCTTACCGACACTGCAGGTGGCAAACGTTGGCCGGTATGAAGAAACCAATGAAGCGTGGGATGATTGCAAAGGTGTATCGATTCTGCTCAAGAGTAAGGTGTAGCTTGGATGGCACTTTATATATAGCAAGGATTAGCAACAATGCAATCAGATAGTAAAGTTGAATAAGTGTCCAAAATACTTGTCAAAGTTGCTGGCCTAAATGTATTCCTAGTAGTTCAAGCTAGCAAGACATGAGACAAAACTAGATGACACAAAGAATGCAAGCACTTCTGTTTTTTTTTGTCTTTTTTTTTGTGCGGCTTTTGTATCTCGTTTTGCACTTGTCTTTTTCTTTTTTCTTTTTTTTTAGAATGTGCTGCAAATGAAGAACACAATAAAAACCAATCAAAGATATCCCGTGTGTCTGTCGCAGATTTTCTACTCAATCTTCCAAGGACAAATAGGCATACTTAGGGGCTCTAAATAGAAAAACTTACAACAGCATGATTGTAGATATATCTCGCCTCTTTAATTTCAAAATATGGAAGACCTATTTTGGACAAGAACAATAGGATATATTGTCCCCGAAATACAGACTGTTCAGAAATTCTAGGTCAATAACAAATTCGGATCTAATGCAATTTCGACATCAATAACTATATTTTCTGGGAAAATGATGAATACGAAAGTTATAGATAACTTCTTAAGCTTTCCAGAAACTACATGAACACCAAAATCCGAGTTCATATCAGCAATATATGAGGAAACTATCCAACTGGGCAGAGGCGAACCTAATCTGGACGTGATGATGTGATTCAAAAGGATGAATCACACAATGCAAAACTCAAACTAAGACCAAAAACACTTTTTAAACCAGCAATATGACTCAACAAAGGACACAAACTCAACAAAACTAAACTGAAAATGAAAGTTGCAAAGGCTCAATGGTGGTTTGGACAAAGTAATAAACAGATCTACTAAACTGCAAGTTTTTTGTGACTTTTTTGTGGACTCTAGGTACGAAAAACAAAACTAATGTAATGGATAGATGAATTACCTAACAGGCAACTTGGAAATCTGATACCAATTGATAGAAAAAAGGATGAGTCTCGATCTTCTGAAAGGTAATGGATAAGTCGATTAAAGGAGATATCGACGTTGATGATCCGAGGCTCTCGAGTAGAACACGAAAAAACCCCCACAATCAATACACCACCGCTCCGTTGGTTATAAACCGTGCTTCACACGATTGATCTCACTAAGAAGGCTAATCCCTGCAAGTGCAACCGAGAACACAAGCAACAATGTAGAAGACACGATCTGAAATCGCGAAGTTGGGGTTTCTCAAACCGTAGAACGGCGATATTATTGATCTAAGCAAAACCCAATTGTTCATGTCGGCTAGTATAGAGTATATATAGGTGGAAGGATGTCCAAGGGGGTGTTGGGGTCGTGACCTAATCCTAAGATACGAAAATAATAGACTTAGACTTGATACAAGGCCCAATGGCTCAATACGGTGGCGCAGCACCCTGACACATTCTGAACTCGATTTTGTTTCGACGATTTCCATCGAATCTGAAGGAATTTTGATATGGGACCAGCGCCATTGGAAATTTTATCCCGTCCCCTTTCAGTGCATATGTGGAACGTCCAGAACAGAGTTTGCATGCATCCTGGGCGTCCGTTTTAGTGCGTACTGCTCCTGGACTTTGAGTTGGACACGATTTTGAGTTGGGGTCGGTTTCCATCCTCTTTGAACGTATCCTCTGGTCCTCCACGCCGCTAAATCTTCCTCCAATTACTCATTTAACTTTTCTATTGATCCTAATCACAGTTAAGTCATTAGGTAGCAATCTATTCTCAAAAATATATAAGGAAACATATAAGAACGAGCTCACCTGATAGGAAAAAGGTGATGAGGCCCGATCTTCTGATAGGTAATGGATGAGTCGATTGATGTGGAGATCTCGACGTTGATGATCCGCGGCACTCGAGCGGTTCGAGCACCCCTGCAATCACTACACCACGGCTCTGTTGGTTATCAACCGTGCTGCACACGCTTGACCTCGCCAAGAAGGCCAATCCCTGCAAGTGCAACCGAGAACACGAGCAAGAACGTAGAAGACACGATCTGAAATCGCGAGTTGGGGTCTCACAAACCGTAAAACGGCGATATTATTGATCTAAGCAAAACCCAATTGTCTATGGTGGCTACCATGGAGTATATATATGTGGGAGGACGTCCAACGGGGTGTTAGGGTCGTGACCTAACCCTAAGACACGAAAATAATGGACTTAGACTTGATACAAGGCCCAATGACCCAATACAGTGGCGCAGCACCCTAACAGATTCTATACTTGATTTTGTTTCGACGATTCCTGACGACTCCGAAGGTATTTTGACATGGGACCGGTGCCATTGGAAAGGTTATCCTCTCCCCTTTCCGTGCATATGTAGAACGTCCAAAACGGAGTTCGTATGCATCCTGGGCGTCCGTTTTAGTGCGTACTGCTCCTGGACTCCGAGTTGAATATGATTTGGAGTTTGGTTCGGTTTCCATCTTCTTTGAACGAATTCTCTGGTCTTCCACGTCCCTAATACTCCCTCCAAGTACTCCTTGAACCTCTCCATGGATCCTAATCACAAATAAATCATTAAGTAGAAATCTATGCTCAAAAACATATAAGGAAATATATAAGAACGAGTTCACCTCTGAAATTAATCGTTGTGTATGAACTCTATTGATTGCATCTTGTATAATCAGTAGAGTGCTGTTTGTATCCATATAAGTGATGTCCTCATCATCCTCCCCTCCTTGAATTGGAGTCGTCCTCGACTCAAGTTCGTCTCCTCTCATGTGTTGGTCCAAATGTGCAATGCCATCAAATCTTCTTGTATGCATGAATGGAGGAGGCCAAGGTGGTGGACGACATAGTGCGCCATCTTGATCTTGTCCATCAAATAAGAGTGCACATTCACTTGAGCCAGGATCCCAAACAAATAAATATTGTGTCATGTTTGTAGGTGCAATAATAATGTGCATGATCTCATCATTCTCCCCTTCTTTATGACAAGCCGTCCTCGGCTTGCTCGTATGTCCAGCAAAGAGGCTTGCATTGGAGGTAGAGTAAGTGTTGTCCATAATGCACAACCACAGTGAATAATGCTTTTGTTGTCCCTGCTGCAAGGAAAACATACTAGAAAAACTTGACAAGACATTATTAGCGTTAGTACATTCATTTACTTGACCATGTTGTTGCAGCACAAAAGGAGCTTCCTCATTTGAACATATGTAAACTTTATGCACCATAAACATACCACTATGTTCATATTTGCCTATAGCATGAAAAATATTTCTACTTAACAAAGGTAATTCAGATTGAGAAAATATTATCTTCTCTACGATATCTAGATCACAAAGAGTGTCAAATTCAATATAGCCCAAAGTATTTAGAGAAGATAACAATTTCAGCTCTTCCCTTTCACATGTAGTTGGGATCAAATGCTTAATTTCAGCACAATTGAGTGATAAAGTATCAAATTCATTTGGTTGTTCTAGCATAGGTATAATATAATTATCAGCACACAACTCATTTTTGTTATAAGAATCAGTGGGAAAATCAACTAATGGTAAAGTTGTATTATGTAAAGGTTCATCTTGTTGCTGCTCATCGATAGTATGATTGGTAGCAAAATTCAGCACATCTGAAAATGTCATACCGTGGTTAACTGTAGAGCATTGTCCATTAACACTACTCTCATTTTTAGCAAGAAATTCAAATGCATTAAGAGTTGATTCATCAAAAAGTTCAGAAGAGTTGTTCAACACCTCACTCTCATTTGCATCTCCATTTATTTGTTCATGTTCCTGCAAAAGGTTAGGCAAAGGAGGAGGTACAACAAGAAAATTCTTCTCAAGTTCATGTATTTCATCTTTACAATTAGATACATTAGCAAAAGTTTCTCGCATAAGAATTTTCATATCTTTCCATGTTCAAGGTCTTTCTAAATCACTTAAGTTGTTCCACCAAGTCAATGCACAACCTACTAATGCACTTGCAACATTTCTAATCTTTCTTTTCTCACACATATGACATTGTCCAAAAATTTTATCCAACTCTATTTCCCAAGTAATATATTCATCGTAACCAAAGCCATCATAAGAAGGAAGAGATGGGAGAATTTAATTACTTCTTGTGGAAGGTGTTGTAAAGGTGGTCTGAATGTCATGTGAATCCTTGGTTGATGTTTGATTTTTAGTGAGCAAATCTATCGCCGTCTTCATCATGTCCATCATCTCAGCATATAATGCATGATTCTTGCTTTTACCTGACATTTTTAGTAGCAAACAGAAGACAACACAAAAAATATGTTATCCCTATAAACTACAAAGGATAATGGAAAAGTGGAAGTGGAATCACACACTCTCAAGCGTCTTACCACGCTCTTACAAGTGTTCTTACCGACACTGCAGGTGGCAAACGGTGGCCGGTATGAAGAAACCAATGAAGCGTGGGATGATTGCAAAGGTGTATCGATTCTGCTCAAGAGTAAGGTGTAGCTTGGATGGCACTTTATTTGTAGAAAGGATTAGCAACAATGAAATCAGATAGTAAAGTTGAGTAAGTGTCCAAAGTATTTGTCAAACTTGCTGGCCTAAATGTGTTCCTAGTAGTTCAAGCTAGCAAGACATGAGACAAAACTAACTGACACAAAGAATGCAAGCACTTCTGTTTTTTTCTTTGTTGTTTTTTTCCTCTTTTTTGTGCGGCTTTTCTTTCTTTTTTTGCACTTGCCTTTTTCTTTTTTCTTCCTTTTTTTCAGAATGTGCTGCAAGGGAAGAACACAATGAAAATCAATCCAAGATATCTTGTGTGTCTGTCGCAGATTTTCTGCTCAATCTTCCAAGGACAAATTGGCACACTTATAGGCTCTAAATTGGAAAACTTAGAACAGAAAGATTGTAGATATATCTCTCCTCTTTAATTTCAATATATGGAAGACCTATTTTGGAAAAGAACAATAGGAGATACTGCCCCCAAAATACAGACTGTTCATAATTTTTAGGTCAATAACAGATTCGGATCTAATGTAATTTAGATATCTATAACTATATTTTCTGGGAAAATGATGAATAAGAAAGTTATATAGAACTTCTTAAGCTTTCCAGAAAGTATAAGAACACGAAAATCCGAGTTCGTATGAGCTAGATATGATGAAAATACTAAACTGAACAGAGATGAATCTAATCTGGACGTGATGACGTGATTCAAAAGGATGAATCACACAATGCAAAACTCAAACTAAGACTAAAAACACTTCTAAACCAGCAATATGACTCAACCACGGACACAAACTCAAAAAAACCAAACTGAATAACAAAGTTGCAAAGGCTCAATGTGGTTTGGACAAAGTAATGAACAGATCTACTAAACTGCAAGTTTTTTTTATGGCTTTTTTGTGGACTCTAGGTATGAAAAACAAAACTAATGTAATGGATAGATGAATTACCTAACGGGCAACCTGGAAATTTGATACCAATTGATAGGAAAAAGGTGATGAGGCCCGATCTTCCGATAGGTAATGGATAAGTCGATTGATGTGGAGATCTTGACGTTGATGATCCGCGGCACTCGAGCAGTTCGAGCACCCCTGCAATCACTACACCACGGCTCCATTGGTTATCAACCGTGCTGGACACGCTTGACCTCGCCAAGAAGGCTAATCCCTGCAAGTGCAACCGAGAACACGAGCAAGAACGTAGAAGACACGATATGAAATCGCGAGTTGGGGTCTCACAAACCGTAGAACGGTGATATTATTGATCTAAGCAAAACCCAATTGTCTATGGCGGCTAACATGGAGTATATATAGGTGGGAGGGCGTCCAAGGGGGTGTTAGGGTCGTGACCTAACCCTAAGACACGAAAATAATGGACTTAGACTTGATACAAGGCCCAATGGCCCAATACAGTGGCGCAGCACCCTGACAGATTCTGTACTTGATTTTGTTTCGACGATTCCCAACGACTCCGAAGGAATTTTGACATGGGACCGGTGCCATTGGAAAGGCTATCCTCTCCCCTTTCCGTGCATATGTAGAACGTCCAAAACGGAGTTCGTATGCATCCTGGGCGTCCGTTTTAGTGTGTACTGCTCCTGGACTCCGAGTTGGATACAATTTGGAGTTTGGTTCGGTTTCCATCTTCTTTGAACGAACTCTCTGGTCTTCCACGTCCCTAATACTCCCTCCAAGTACTCCTTGAACCTCTCCATGGATCCTAATCACAAATATATCATTAAGTAGCAATCTATGCTCAAAAACATATAAGGAAATATATAAGAACGAGTTCACCTCTGAAATTAATTGTTGTGTATGAACTCTATTGATTGCATCTTGTATAATCAGTAGAGTGTTGTTTGTATCCATATAAGTGATGCCCTCATCATCACCTCTGAAATTAATTGGTGTGTGTGAATCCTATTGATTGCATCTTGTATGTTGTATATGCATAGGAGTGATGCCCTCATAACCCCAGTAGTGGTTCAGATCGCACATCCTTTTTTCAGGTACTTTATTTTTTTGTATACACTTCAATGTCATAATCAGCTATTTACTATTTTTACATGTTTATTTGCATTTGCAGGGCATGATCGTGAGTGCAGATAGACAGAGACAGCTCATGAGGTGTGTGGCAGAGCAGGCACTGAGTTAGCTAGCACGAGTTTCGAGTCCCACACAAGTCAGGGAGATTCAGAACGAGTTGTACTCGAAGGAGGCTCATGAGCAGGGAGGAGGCTCAGGAGCAGGCCATTGGGTCGTCCTTTGAGGGTGATCCTGCGAGCGATGAGGGTGGTCCTGAAGATGGTGAGGGTGGTACTGAGAGTGAAGAGAGCGGCGAAGAGGAAGATGATCCGGATCAAGATGCAAGGTTGGCAAGATTGGCAGAGTTAGAAGAGGCAGCAGAGGGGCAGGGTGATTGCCTCTACAAGTACTTTTTTTGAATTATTTGTAAGCTATCTTATACATTGGTTTTCTTGTCAACTAACTAATGTTATTTGTGCATATTGTGAAGGCACCTTTTATAAACTCCAAGTAAAAGCCCCGATGAGCGGAGGGTTATAAGGCCAAAGGGTAAGGTGCTGGATCGAGGTTGGTTGGGATGGCAAGGGGCATCGCCGATGTGTTAACACAGAGTTGTGAGATGTCATCCAGTTTTGCTTGCACGGAATGGTTCTTGCGGGTGGTCAGCTAATTGCCGCGCATAATTGGGATCACTATGCCATGAAATTATATGGCACTATGGGTACTTGTCAGGACATAATTTGGGAGATTTTTCGGTTAACTTTTATTTGATTGTTTAAATTATGTTGCATCTTATTTTGGTTGATACGAATTGTTGGTTTTATGCAGGGTATATCTAAAGTGGAGGAAGCTGTGAGTGACACATATGCGAGGTCCGTTTTCGAGATGTTAGCGTGAAAACTTATGAAAGACTCCTTCTCTGATGCAAGGTTCAATGTTGTGACCGTGTATTACAAGACCAGGTTGTGTTAGCCCATGACAAACAAGCGAGCAGCTACAATTTACCTGAAGAAGCATGAGTACATGGAGACCAGTGTGGATTGGATCTGTGCAAATATGGCAGCTTGAGAGTGGCTATGCGAATATTGGGCGTCGAAAGAGTCCAAAATGATTTCGAAGAGAAACTGAAACAACCGGAGAGAAAGATTGGAATACAATGTTATCGGGAGACAGACATGTCTGGATGGCACAACAAATGGTATGAACTATTACAATCACTTTTAGATTGGTTCAAAAAAGTGCATTGATTGAACTAATGTTGTATTTTGGTATTGCAGGATCACTCCTTTATTGAGATTTACCTCAGGGGGCACAGAGGAAACAAATTCTATGGACCCCGGTTCCACCGCTGCACATATGGATCCCTACACAGATTCTGGCCACATCACCACGCACGTATCCCAAAGCAGGCAGGATCCTCAGTACGGAGGTGGAAATCAGATCAGCTGCGGCTTCTAACGACACCTGCTCCGGCTGCGGAACAAAGTCGAGGCTCCCGTTGTTTTCAATCATGATCCAAACATCGGTTCCGCTTCCGTCTCCAGCTCTCTTGTACACGATCGCAGAAAAACACAATACTAGGGTTTCTTGGTCTGCTGGCCACACCAATTGGCAGGGTCACCACGACCGATATGGAGGCCGAGGTGACAAGCGAAGTGCTGCCGGAGATGCCGATTCAGGTATCCACGTCACCACTGATGCAAATTGAAGATCAAGAACAGGAGTTGCTAGACGCACCGATAGCGATGGGGATTGTGCCTGCATCCTTAGATCCTGATTGCATGAGCGTAGCAGATCCTTCATCATCAATGACTCCTCCCGGATCATCAAAAAATAAGGTAAAACATATACAAATTTACTGATACTTTCTCCTTTATTTTACATAGTATTCAATTGTGTGTATTATGCTGTAGGAAAGTGATGCAAATTATCAAACTGTGATTGTTCCTGAAGTAGGCATGAACTTTGAGTCAGAAAATGATGCATACAATATTACAACTCCTATGCCCAACAAGTTGGTTTTAGTATCAGAGAAAATATATTAAAACGAAGAGGGGATAATTCAATATATATGAGGCGTCTAGTCTGCAGTAATGAAGGTGTACGAAGCTCACACTCGGTGCATGACACTGTGAAGGAAAATTCTATTACCAGAACGGGTTGCAAAGCTCGTGTTCAATTTAGTGTTAACCAAAGTGGAATTTGGACAGTACATAAGGTCATACTATATCATAATCATTACCTTGCGAGTCCAAATAAGGTGCATAAGTTGCGGTCACAACGTCGTGTTACAGAGGCAGATAAAGCACTGATCAGTCAAATACGAGAAGCAGGAATGAAGCCAAGTCAAGTAAATGATTTTTTCAAAGTGGTATGGTGGAGCTGAGAATATACCCTTCTTGCAGGTGGATTGTAATAATAAGATTGGCAGACAACGCAGGAAATATTTGTCGTCAAATGATGCACAGACTCTATTGGAATACCTGAAGAATAAACAATTGGAGGATCCTTCTTTCTCTTGGGCCATAGAACTAGACAAGGAGAATGGTCAGATTGCTAATTTTTTTGTGCGGATGGTCAACCTATCATGGATTATGCATGTTTCGGTGATGTTATGTGTTTTGACACTACCTTTCAAACAAACAAGTTTGAGATGCCTTTTGCCCCAATTCTTGGAACAAACCATCACAAACAAACTATTATGTTTGGGGCTGCTTTGCTATATAATGAGACTACAAAATCGTTTGTTTGGCTTTTTAGAACTTTTTTAGCAGCAGTGGCGTGAAAGCATCCAATGACAATTTTTACTGATCAATGTGCAACAATATCAAAAGCTATTAGTATCGTCTTTCCAAACACACGACATCGTCTCTGTTTGTGGCATATTTACCAAAATGCAGGTAAACATCTTAGTCATGTTATTTCTAATTATAAGAGCTTTATTTTAATTAATAATTTTAGGAGTAACATATTTTAAAATGCAGGTAAACATCTTGGTCCTGTTATTGCTCGTGATAGGAACTTCCTTGCGGACTTTAAATTTGTGTGTATGAGGAAAGGTATGTGCCATGTTTCATTGAGTTGTGAGACAAATTATTGATTCAATATAAACTTGAAGATAACTTGTGGTTACAAAACTTATACAACTTGCGAGAGCATTGGGCTGCAGTGTATCGAGATTCTTTTACCGCTAATATGACCACAACTCAGAGGAGTGAAGGTATGAATAATGTTTTTAAGAAACGATTTCAAAGAAAACTTAGAATTTCGGAACTATTAGAATAATATGATAGATGTGCTGCAAGTCTTCGAGAAAATGAGTGACATGAAGACTTTAAATCACACCGCTCTGACCCGGTGATTTATATGCAACAGTTACCAATGTTGAAGACTGCTGTAGAAGTATGTATAATAAAGATTTCTTTTGTGTTTGACTTTCAATTTGAATTATGGTTTTATGTTTCTACTAAAATGTTTTATTTAATTCATTTGTGCAGGTTTATACACGAAGGATTTTTTTAGAATTTGAGGGTGAATTAAAATCGCAGTTATATGTCGCTTGTAAATTGATATAGATTGAAGGAGCGGTGGGGACATACAATGTTATGCCTATAGAACGTGAAGATGAAGCAATTGTCATCTTTAACACTGAGGATCAAAGTATATTGTGTGCAAGAAGTACGAATGCATTGGTATGTTTAGAACTTTTTATGCATAACTCATTTGCCTGCAATGCATATTTTTCTGAAAATCACTTTCACTGTAGGTATATTATGCAAGCATTGTTTTGAAAATTACTTTCACTGTAGGTATATTGTGCAAGCATGCTCTTCGTGTATTCAACATCAATAAGTTTTCTACTTGCCAGATAAGTACATTCTAAATAGATGGTCCAAGTATGCAAAAAGAGGTTTTCATGCCGATAAAGTTATAGCTGATAAAAAATCATTGAAAACACATGCTGAGTGTATCTCCCGAAAGGCGACTTCTGTTGCACTAAAGTGCTAGGTTTCAAAAGAACTTTAAGATGATTTGCAGAGAGCTATTGATAAGTTGGATCTTGAGGCAGATAATTCTCTATCTAATAAATCCTCTGATTGTTTTGAAGCTGCACCTTCTGGTAGTGAGAATGACATGAACATTCTAAAGGATAGAGTCACTTTCAAAATTCCTCCAGTGATCAAAGGCTCAAAGAATAAAAGGAAAAAATATTCTTGAAAGGAAGAAAGAGAGCAAGAAGACTGCTCCAAAAAAACATAGTGGTAAGTGTTTCACCTATCATTTTTAAATTGTTTGAATGCATACAATTAACTTGATTATTTTTTATGTGTCTGATATGTAGGACTGTCAGTTGGAGACAAAGTGTTGTCCTTGATCATCATCAAGATAGCAAAATTGCACGTCAATTACATTTTGAGGAACCGACATATGATACTATATTCGAGAAATAGGCTACTATTAAAAAAGACAATTTTGTATATTTTTATGTAGGTGTACTATGAATGTTGTTCGAACTGGTAAGCAAATATTAGTTCTATTCCCTGCATCCTTTTTCTAAGGATTACAGTTTGTTCACTCATTTTTATTACAGCAAATAATTACTCGTATTGTTTGGTGCATTCTGAACTTACGTTCCTGATGACGACATTAAAAACGCTCTTCTGGCCTCTGTTTTCTACGTAACTGCAATATTAAAATTTTCTCCCATCCACGTACAGGATACCTTACTTGGTATGCTGGTAAGACCGCCGGTAGTGTTCTAGGAGTCCCAGGTTCGACTCCTAGAACCATTAGTACTTCTTTATCAATTTTGTGATGACTTCAAAGAAGACTGGACTCCATCGATCGGGCCAGCCCGCGCCACAGCGGCTGACGGA
Organism: Tuctoria greenei; assembly: GCA_036927565.1. Classification (NCBI taxonomy): domain Eukaryota; kingdom Viridiplantae; phylum Streptophyta; class Magnoliopsida; order Poales; family Poaceae; genus Tuctoria; species Tuctoria greenei. The sequence goes on from JAYESD010000006.1 coordinate 167,189,770, forward strand.
GCCGACCGGCAGAGAGGAGCCGCGCGAGTTTCCACTTAGAAAAACATCTGCTTTGAGGTTGGTGTCTTGACAGGTGTCGCAAATTGAAATGGGGATGCACGACAGCGGTGGTGCATCTGGGGTCCATAGAATTCGTTTCCGGGCACATAGGCACAGATCCAGAATGCCAGGAGCACATAGGCAACACAAAAAAGTGTAAGTGTGTTGAGTGTTTTTTACATCTCTATCTATGAACTGAATCTATCTTCTATTATATCCACTCATGAACTTAATTTATTCTTGCAGACAAAATATGTTAAGTGTCTCAAGACAAAACATGGAGATGACGTAGATTATCTAAGAGCGTCATTGGATGTGGGTGCGACGTACGAAGCTGGAGGAGGCATACCGCATGGGAGGTACATTCAAAGATGATGGTTGTTTATAGGTTAATTATTGTAGATTCATCACATTTGTGTTTTTTGTAGACTTGGGTTGGGCGACGTTATGTGATGTGTGAGTCTTATGTGGGACGAGGTCTTCCACCTCCAGTTTGAATCGGTACCGTGCTGCGAAGATGGAAGAGTTAAAAGAGCAGTTGAGATGCTACCAGTAGAAGGTGAAACAGCAACAGCAACAGTTGCAGATGCAATAACAACAGCAAATGCAGTTACAGACAGAGATGCAGGTGCAACAGATGCAATATTTGTATATTGCACAGGTAACATATAATCTTCAAAATTGAATAGTTTATTTGTTTACAAATTGTTTATACTCACAAATAATTTACTTGATGTAGTTCTTAGGACAAGGTAACTGTCGGTACCCTGCGTACCATATACCCCTTGGGACTACGAAAAGACCAAATGAACTTCACCTGTCTGAGTTGAAGACCTGCGAAGGCCCCACGTGTCATACGAGACCGGACCTGCCTCCCATCTATAGTTAGTCCTGGTGCTGCCACGTGTATATAGCAACCGGACCTACATCCCACACATGGGATAGCTCCGGGCTAAACACCTGTGCGGCACCCCCGGACCTAACCCCCGACAGAGGGAAGCTCCGGTACCGACATGTTTACATCTACACCGGACCTACCCGTCCTAGACGGAAAGCTCCGATGCTGCCACGTGTCCAACCGCCTGACCTTCAGCCTCAACAATCAGACTGGTGGACCCCCAATGGCTCGGACCTTCAAGGGGTAATCAAAGACTTCAAGAACTGATTAAGTGTTATTAATACCATATTAATGACACACGATCGGAAGGCCCTTAATACCCGTAACTGCACTGTCAAGGACCGTTACCACGCTATTAAGGGTAATTAACCTCATTAATTGTGTATTAAGCATCAGTAACCGCCAGGGCCACATGTCGGGCCAGGCTAACGGTGTAACGACCAGTTCTTGTACTATAAAAGGACTGGTCGACGGTACACAAGGGACTTCTGGCTTCTTCTGGCTCTCTCCTGGCCCGGACTAGAAGCTATCGACTCTAGACGCTCAATACAACAACTACACACCCCGTAGAGTAGGGTATTACGCTCAGGCAGCACGAACCACGTAAATCCTTGTGTCTACTTGCCATCGTGTTCTAAATCTCTGCGCGCCCAACACCAAACTACAAACTCCGCGGGCTACCAACAATAGTACCGGGAGAATTGCCAGAACCACACTGTCGGTACCCTGGGAATCGTACACCCCTTGAGATTACAAAGATCTCAAGGGAAAGTCATCTATTTGATTTGAAGACCTTTGGAGGCTCACATGTCAGACATAACCGGACCCGCTTCTCCAACATGGCTAATCTTAGGGCCGCCACGTGTACGTCAAACCGGAGCTACCGCCTACAAGGGGGAAGCTCCGGGCTATGTACCAAAATGGCACCCCCGGACCTAACCCCAGACCGAAAGAAGCTCCGGAACTGACACATGTCAGGTAGCTTCGGAGCTACCTGTTTCCCACAGTATGCTCCGGAGCTGCCACGTGTACGGAAGACTCCACAACGGCTCCGGATCTTCAAAGGGGCATCAAGGGCTTCAAGACCAGATCAAGTGTCATTAATACTATATTAACGACACACGATCGGACGACCTTAATTACCAGTAATGGTGCTATCAAAGCCCATTACCCGGTCATTAAGGGCAATTAAATGTGTTGAATGAGTATCAATACTAGTAACCGCCGGGGCCACATGTCGGGCCAGGCTAACTTGTAACGGCTTGCCCTTGTACTATAAAAGGACAGGCCGACGACGACACACTCGGGAGGTGGAGATACGCTACACACGTTCGAGAGATGCTCGAGACAAGCTCATACAGCTAATACAACACCAACACACCCGTGGAGTAGGGTATTACGCTCAGGCGGCCCGAACCACGTAAATCTTCGTGTCTCCCGTGCCTTTTACAATTCACCTTCTTGAATCTCCGTGTGCCCACACCGAACATCAAACTCCTCTAACACTTTAGTAGTGTCGAGAGATCTACCGGATCCAAACCACCGACAGTTGGCGCGCTAGGTAGGGGCGCCTGAGATTTCGAGAATGGTGAACTCAGCTGCTGGATCATCCAATGGTCATCCTGCTGTTCAAGCTGTTGGGGGCAATCCCTCCAATATGCAGCCACCAGCAGGGGCCTCAGCGCCAGCAGGATTCACACTACCACCACCGCCACCTCCACCAGCAAATCAAGCTGGACAACGCGATGGTGCACCGGCGTCAGTCCTTGCGTTGGGAAATCACGACAACCCGGAACACACGCTTGATGCAGCACGTGCTCTTCTCCAACACCCACCACCTCCGGATGCATCCCGGGATGCACTGGAGCAGTGGAGAGCTGATGTGGAACATTTGGTTGCAGCAGCAGCCGATCGCATCACCAACCAAGGTCCTCCTCCTTCAGGATGGGCCCCATCGCAGTGACGGACCTTGTCTGGCAGACTTGGTCCGCACATTTCCAACAACAGGAGATGTGTTGCCTCACAGCAAGTGACGTCATTACCTTCCGGGGCACGACACACTCACACGGTATCCAGGCTTTCAACTCATGACCTCCGGGCGGAGCTTGATCGCCGATACCGCCAACAGGACGGCCAAGTCCATATTGAGCATGCTCGTGAAAGACGAGAAGCTCAAGACGTTCTTGCTCTTGAAGGAGTGGGAGGAGGCTGTTCAGCCCTGGCCATGCATCTGCGTATGGTCAGGTGGCCACAGAAGTTCCGGCCTCACCTGCCGGAGAAGTTCGATGGGACCGTCAATCCTGTCGAATTTCTTCAGGTCTACTCACTGCTATCTTGGCAGCTGGAGGAAATGAGGTCGTAATGGCCAATTATTTCCCAGTGGCTTTGACTGGGACCGCAAGGTCCTGGTTTATGAGCCTTCCACCCAACTCAATCAACAGTTGGGAGGAGTTGTGCCTGCAGTTCACCGCCAACTTCGGGAGTTCATACACCCGACCAGGCACTGAACAGGACCTTTTTGCAGTTGTGCAAAAAGGGGGAGAATCCCTGCGATCATTCATCCAGAGGTTCTCTCAGGTACGAAACACTATCCCTTCTATCTCTAGCGCCTCTGTCATTGTGGCATTCAGACAGGGTGTACGGGATAAGAAGATGCTGGAGAAACTGGCGATCAAGGAGATCACCAGTGTCACGAAACTATTCAATTTGGCCGACGAATGTGCCAGAGCTACGGAGGGTCGTGAGATGCACTCCAAACCAACTCCGGAGGATCACAAAAAATCCTCCAAAGGAGAAGCCGCTACCTCCGGGAGTGGCAAGAAGAAGAAGATGACCAACGGCAAGAAGAAGTCTTCGGCCGGTGCATCCAATGTTGCAGCTGCTGCAGCTCCGGGTGGCCGGGGGCCACGCCCCGAGAAGCGACCTCGACCGTCTTCTGAAGACGGTGGCAAACCCAAGGTGTGGTGTCCAATTCACAAAATGGGCAGCCACAGTTTGGAAGACTGCTGGGAGGTCCAAAACCTTGTCGAGCGCTACAACAAGCGCTGGGAAGAAGCTCCTTTCCGACAGAGGGAAGGACAACAAAAAGTCGACGAAGCTCCGGCTGAAGAGGAGTTAGGTTTTCAGGATCCCAAAAAGGTCCTGAAGGTCGTATACACCTCCGTCGACGACGATTCTGACGTCTCTGACAACGAGCATCGGAAGACCATGAACACCATTTTTGGTGGATCATGGGACATCACCTCCCGCCGCGTCATCAAGACTATGCGTCGGGACATGGCTGCTGTAGCTCCTACAGCCAGGGCGGAACCTCATCGGAAGTGGATGGACACAGCCATCACTTTTGATGCTTCGGACTGCCCTCGAAGCATGGTTGGAGCAGGTCAGTTACCTTTGATGGTATCTCATACCATCAATAACATCCAGCTCCACCATGTCATGGTAGACGGAGGTTCGAGGCTCAACCTCATAAGCTTCAAAGCTTTTACCAAGCTTCATCTCCGACCTTCAGATCTCCACCCCTCCCGACCTTTCTCCGGAGTAGGTCCGGGAGCCATTACCCCACTCGGAGCTATTACTCTCCCCGTTAGCTTCGGGACACGGGAGAAGTATCGCACCGAGAAGTTGGTCTTTGACGTCGCTCAGATCAACTTACCCTTCAATGCCATCTTGGGTAGGCCTGCCTTGTACAAATTCATGGCAGCTGCTCATTATGGCTATCTGGTGTTAAGATGCCAACACCAGTAGGCGCTCTCTGGATCCGCGGAGATCGTATTGCCGGAGTAACTGCTCTAGAAGAACTTCATGCACTTACCACGGCGCAAGAGGAGGACTCCAGACAGGAGCAAGCTCCAAAACCCCCGAGCATTCGTCAACGAGGCTCGACATCTGCACCTCGTGTGCAGCCAAGCGGCGATACCGACATTCCCGTCAAAGTCGTCCAAATCGGTTCTGATGCCGCTCAGACCACCCGTATATTGAGAGGATTGAACGACAAATAGGAACTCACGCTCATCGCTTTCCTCCGGGCTAATGTCGACGTGTTTGCCTGGCAACCGTCACAAATGCATGGGATCCGCAGGGAAGTGATTGAGCACAATCTGAAGATCTACCCTGACGCCCGGCCTGTGCACCAGAAGCCTCGGAAGCAATCTGTAGAGCGATAGAACTTCATTCGACAAGAAGTGAAGAAGTTGCTCGAAGCTAGATTGATCCGAGAAGTCTTCCATCCAAAATGGCTAGCAAACCCAGTCGTTGTGCCCAAGGCCAGCGAGAAGCTTCGGATGTGTATTGACTACACAACACTAAATAAGGCATGTCCAAAAGATCCATTCCCACTACCTAGAATAGATCAGATAGTGGATTCCACCTCCGGGTGTGAATTACTGTGTTTCCTAGACGCATATTCTGGGTATCATCAAATCAGAATGTCTAGGGAAGATGAAGAGCATACCTCTTTCATCACGGTAGATGGATTGTACTGTTATACAGCCATACCATTTGGTCTCAAGAATGCAGCTTCAACCTTTGTACGAGCTATGTACAAAACCTTCGAAGACCTCATTAGAGACATAGTGGAAGTGTATGTTGATGACATCGTGGTCAAGGTCAAGAACAAGGAGTCACTTCTTGACACCTTACAGGCTGTCTTCGATAAGCTGCGGGTCACCCGCACAAAGCTAAACCCAGACAAGTATGTCTTCGGGGTTCAATTCCTGCTGGATGCACGCGAGCTCCGGAAAACTTCTTGGTTTCCTGGTAAGTCACCAGGTCATAGAAGCTAATCCAGCGAAGATCAAGTCCATTGAAGACATGCGGCCACTAGCCCGCATCAAAGATGTCCAAAAGCTAACTAGATGTCTAGCAGCCCTCAAGACTGGCGGAACAGGCACTCCCCTTCTTCAAGTTATTGAGGAAGTTCGGACCATCCAATGGCCTGAAGAAGCAGAAAAGGCGTTCCAGGAGCTAAAACAGTTCCTCACCACCCTACCAACTCTGGTAGCTCCGAACCCTAGTGAGCCTTTGTTGCTTTAAATTTAAGCTATTGACGAAGTCGTCAGTATGGTCCTGGTCGCGGAGAGACCAGAACTACCCCATACTCAGGGATCCAGATCCCTTCGGGAAGGTATGGAGGTTCCTGAAAGCGAGTCTGGGTCCCAGCTCCCAGATTCGAATCCACAAGAAGCCACTTCAGAAGACCCAGACTCCTCCGGGAGGATCCGGGTCACTTCTGAAGGAGCTCCGGGTTCCTCCAGCCAGGACCTAGAGGTCCCCGAAGAAAATTCGGATCCCTCCGGGAGGATTCGGGTTAGTGGAGAGGAAGCTCCGGGCCCCTCCGGGAGGGTCCGGACCATTCAGCGCCCAGTATACTTCATCAGTGAAGTACTACATGATGCCAAGACTCGATACCTAGAGGTGCATAAGCTGCTCTATGCAGTTCTTATTGCCTCCAGGAAGCTTCGCCATTATTTCCAAGCTCACAAAATCTCAGTGGTGACCTCTTACCCACTTCGAGCAATCTTGCATAATCCCAATTCAATTGGGAATATTGCAAAGTGGGCAGCGGAATTGGCTGAATTCGATCTCGAATTCATTTCAAGGCAAGCAGTCAAGAGTCAATCATTGGCAGACTTCGTGGCGGAATGGACTCCCTCTCCATCAAACCCTGGGGGCCCCAGTGAGCAGAAGCCTGAACACCAAGTTCCAGTCTTCACCGAGCCTCATTAGACCCTCTACTTCGATAGTTCCATGCAAAAGCAGGGGGCCGGAGCTAGAATCCTTCTCCTCGCACCAACCGGGGAGAAGGTAAAATACATGGTACACCATGACTTCAAGGCGACCAACAACATGGCGGAGTATGAAGCACTCATCTACGGACTAAAGGTGGCACTGTCATACGGTGTCAAGCAATTGCTGGTCAAGGGTGATTCACAGCTCATCATTAAGCAAGTGAAGGGTGAATGCTCTTGCAACAATCTCCATCTAGCTGCTTACCTCCTTGAAGTCCAGAGGCTTCAGAAGGACTTCGAAGTCCTAGATCTCCACCATGTTCAGCATGCCCATGACGCTGAAGCTGATGAACTCTCGACGAAAGCATCAACTGGAGCTCCGGTTCCTGACAGAACTTTTGTCCGGAGGTTGTCAAAACCCACAGCTCAACCTGCCGAAGTGGGCGAAGGGGGTGAGATCAGCATCCCGAAGCTGACGGTCCCGATGGCCCTGTTACCGTGGCAGCCATCAAGGGTCGTAGGTGTTGCTGGAAGCTCCGAGCGACCCAGCACGCAAGACTCAAATGCTCAAGTTAGTTCCGATGCATGGATCTCAGAGATCCGGAACTACTTGAAAGAAAACATGCTTCCTGACGATGATGTGTCTGCTGACCGGGTAGTCAGATTGGCTAAAAGATACACGTTGGTAGAAGGGGATCTCTGCCGACGCGGTGCCAACGACATCCTAAGGCGGTGCATCACAAGGGAAGAAGGTTGCGAGCTCCTCGCAGAAATCGATGGAGGCGAGTGTGGGAACCACACGTCTTCCCGCACGCTGGTTGGTAAAGCCTTTCGGCATGGCTTCTACTGGCCTACAGCACTCCAGGATGCAACTGAGCTGGTGAAGAAATGTGAAGCATGTCAATTTCATGCAAAGCAAATTCACACACCGGCTCAGCCCCTACAAATGATACCTCCTACATGGCCCGTCGCTGTGTGGGGGATGGACATCTTGGGACCTTTCCCAAGAGCCGTCGGAGGTTACAAGTTCCTGTACGTTGCCATTGACAAGTTCACCAAGTGGCCGGAAGCAAATCAAGTTGTGACAATCAACAGGCAATCTGCTATCAACTTTTCGCAGTCCATTGTATGCAGATTTGGAGTCCCAAACAAAATCATCACTGATAATGGGACCCAATTCACAAGCTCTGCATTTCAAGGATATTGCGAAGACCTCGGCATTCAAGTTGGCTACGCCTCCGTAGCTCACCCAGCAAGCAATGGCCAAGCCGAGAGAGCAAATGCTGAAATCCTTAAAGGACTCAAAATGCGCACCTATGAGCGCTTGAAAAAACATGGTGCCAACTGGATTGAAGAGCTTCCACCCACTCTATGGGCCAACAGGACAACTCCAAACCGGTCAACTGGAGAGACACCCTTCTTCCTGGTGTATGGAGCTGAAGCACTTCTTCCTCCAAAAATCACCTTGGGGTCACTCCGGGTCCGGACCTTCGACGAAGCCGCGCAGGACCAGCTCCGGCGTGAAGACCTAGACCTCCTGGAGGAGGGAAGGTGCCAAGCAGCTGTTCAGAATGCTCGATACCGCCAAGCCCTTCGGCGCTATCATCAGCGGCATGTACACAACCGACAGCTCGAGGAAGGCGCCCTGGTGCTACGGAGAATACAATCCATAGAAGGGTTAAACAAACTCTCCCCCAGCTGGGAGGGACCCTTCCGAGTGATTAAAGTATCCCATCCCGGGAGCGTTCGCTTGGCTACCGAGGATGGGACACCTCTCCCAAATCCTTGGAACATTGAGCACCTCCGTAAGTTCTACACTTAATATCATGGAGGTGAGTCTGTAGTAACTTGAGGTGTATGTTATAGAGTGACTGTACAGAGTTGGGTAGTTCCTCCGGGAGAACAGCTGGACCTTTTCCAGAAGGTCTGCAAAGTTCATGCAACACTTGTCACAGTCTCATGACTAAAAGTGTGGCTAACTACCCTGGGTCAAACGAGAAATAAAACACGCTTAGCCCGGTTCCGTACCCTAAGAGTGTACTTGTTTCCCCTGTACCCCGGACCTATAATGAAAGACATCTCCATGTGAAACAGACTCCACGTGCATTTATTTTGTACAGACTCAACATTTTTTATTTTTCTCTTTCTTGTCTATAACAAAGACGTGCAATTCTTAAGAAATTTCAGTTCGACTGGTTCATATATGATTCGAATTATATTGTCGATTCTTTTGGATTCAAATATTGTTCATGGCCCACTCGCTTGAATGCCGCCAAGCCAATCTAGGGCCGGAGTGTGCTATCGACTTAGCTTGGTCAAGCACCCTAAGTACGCCACTCTACCTACACCCCGGCAGGCCGAAGTAAGGCGGGTCCAAGTACAATTGGATCTGGAAGTAAAGACAATGCATTCGATTGTATTTAGAATCGCGTTGGACCTAAAATTTTCTTGAGAATCGTAAGACGCGGCGAAGTTATAGGCAGGAAACGAATTTTAGGCCGCGTTGATCAGTGTGCAGGAAAAATAAAATCTACGTTGATGGAGAAAAGCCAGAGCTAACAAAGCTCTGACTCCCCTATGTGGCTTGTAATCAATGTTAAGCATTGAAAACAAGCATCACCAGAGCAACCAAGCTCCGGTAGAGCTAGGGGGACCAGCCGTCGACGCTAAATAAAAGATGGTGAGAAGACCCCGCAAACGGAGTCTGCTGCCAACAAACTAAGTGTTGGCAAAGGTCACTGCCGAAGCTACTAAGCTCCGACACCCCGGAGGACTAACTATCGATGCTCTACGCGTTGATAAGTACTATTGCTGGAGCTACTATGCTCCGATGATAGACAATACCGGAGCTTCTAAACTCCGACAACCTTAGGGGTCCTTCACTATCGAAGACTTCGGACCTACACTCTACAAGTTCGGAGCAAATGAGTCTTCAACAAAACACAATATCCTCTTGGTACATGTTCACAATCAAATTGTGTACATCTACCAGGGGGCCACAAGTGAAGACAAAAGTGTTGAAGACAAAAAGTGAAATTCATAAAAATTTAGGGATTTCATTCATCTAGAGACAAGGGATTACAAAATTGAGGAAGAAGAAGAGAAAATACAAGTGAGAACTACAGAGATGGTCCTAGACCCTATGGAAGAATTGGACGACCTTCTGGGCAACCTCCGACACGTTGGCTCGGGCAGCTTCACCTTCTCCTTCAATGGGACCTTCAAGCACCGGGTCCAGAGGAAATTGGGAGTTCCGGCTGGTGTAGCATGTCAGCACATATTCTGCGACGTTCTTCGCTAGGGATTGCCCCTCAACCTCCAATTGGCCCGCGATAACATCGCCCACCTTGGAGAGTTTGCTGCCTGCTGAGCTCAACGCCAGCAACGCCAGGTCCGGCTCCGGCTCCGGATCATCCGGACGCACGAGACTGAAGCCCATTGGTGTCAGTGCGTCGTTGGCCTTGCCCAGGAACTCCCAAATCTGTAGGGAGTCCGCAGTCCTTAAGCCCTTCAATTCCTCCAGGGATCTTCTGGCCGCCACCAGTTCAGAATTCTCGCGAGCGAGGCGCTCAACCTCTTTGGTGTTTTGCTGGATCTTTTCAGCAACTCGCTTCTCGAGTTTTCCGAGCTCCTCCTCCCGGAGGTGGATCTTGTTCCGGCAGTCAACCAGGTCCTTCTCCCTGCCCCTCACTTTCTTCTCCCTAGCAGCAAGGGCGCACTCTTGCTCGTAGAGTTCCTACCCTCGCACCAAGGCCTTCTCCTCTTCCTCAGTGCAGCGCTCTTCCAATTTCTTGGCGCGCTCCTCTAGGCCCTTGTCAGCCAGAGCCACCTTCTCGGTGAGCTCCTCCTCCCTCCCTAGGACGTCATCTCGCAACTCTAGGAGTTTCTGCTCTTCATCTTCGAGCCGTTTCTCCCTCTCCTCAAGTGCCTCCCGGCGCTTGATGAGTGTAGTGTTAATGGCCTCAAGCCCTTCTTGGTGTTCATCGGCCGCACTGTTAGCTGCTTTGGTCTGCTCATAAATCTCCCGGGATTGGGTGTCGAGGACGCGAGTCATACTCTCCCTGTCATCCAATAATTTACCCTAGTATTCCAGGCGGACCTTCTCCCGCTTGATCCACTCTTTGTCATCCGCTAGCCTCGGCTGCGCCAGCTTGGTCTCGAAGTAGAGCCGGTTACGCCACTGCCTAAGGGTTTGAAGCTCCTCTTCAAGAGCCTTGCTGTCATGGAAGAAGGCCAGTTTAACATGACGCAGACTGGAACATGCGTTGTCAATAGACAGTGACAACAGGATAGGTTCCGGACCTGCTAGGGTCTCCTCCGCTGGTTCCAGCGGGTTTTCAGATACAAAAATTGGGTCCCACTCCACAAGAGTGGTCCCCTGGGTCTCCATGGCACTAGGGCCGTCCTCCGGGATGGCCTCAGTCGCCATCGAGGAAGGCCCCGCCGCCAGGTCTTCATTCACCCCCTCAGGCAGGGGGCCAGCGACTTCACCAGGGCACTCCGGCTCAGCCGCGGGTACCTCTGACGCCGTCACTTCCAGAGCAGGGGCCGCTGCTAGCTCCGGTCTGGGCACCTCCTCCGACGGGGGCTCGAGCTCCGACGCCTCTGCAACAACCGGCTCGGGAGCCGGAAGATCTTCATCATCAACCGGCCATGCGGCCGGAGCTCCAACAACGACCGGCTCTGCAGCCCGTGCTTCTGAGGAAGCCGGCCCAACCTCTGGAACTTCCTCAACATCTGGCGCGCATGCCGGGACTTCAATCACCTCCGGCTCAACCGCCGGAGCTTCGAAAATTTCCGGCTCTGGGGCCGGAATTACTGCTTCCTCCGGCTCAACGGCCGGAGCTTCCATCATCTCAGCACCAGGACCCGGAGCTTCAACCTCCAGGATAGGTGCCGCTGGCACATCTTCTCTCCCGCGGTCCGGCGCTACCACGGGAGTCTCTGGGGATGAGTCGAGGTCTATGACCACGACAGCTGGCGTCGGAGCTGTCGCAGCTTCAGCCACCACTTGGGGCGGCACCGGGACAGGAGCAGAAGCCCCCGCCCTCACAGCTTCAGCAGCTGAGGCTGAGGGTGGAGCCTCACTCCTCTTCTTGGGAATGCTGCAGATGATGGATGAAGAAACTTAAAAAATAGTTACTACAACTAAAAAACAGTCCAAGGTAAAGATTAATAATTACCTTGGGAGGCTTCCGCACCAGCTTGCGCGGAACCTCTTTTCCGGGCGTTCTGGGCTGGTCATAGCCGGCGTTGAAGCTCCGGAAGGCCCCCCAGACCTCATTGCAGCCACGGGCGTTTCCCTAGTAGAGGCCCATCTCGATTGGGAAGAACCTCCGGACCTAGAGGCCTCAACCGGCCCTGGCGCTGGAGTCGCATGCCCGGAGCTAGCACCTCAGGAGGACCCCGCTGTGGGTACAGTCGCCGCGGTTGTAGAAGACCTCCCCCTCCAGGGAGAAGGAGCCGATGCAGAGGTGGCAGGCCTGACGGACCTTCCGTCGGCATGCTGCAGCTTCCTCTTCCAGCTCAAGGGTTCATCCGCCGGCTCCTTGCCCTTACCGACGACCTCGACCCTTGGCTTCGGGGCAGGGTCAGAGCCACCTTCAGACACTCCAGGGATCGCCACCCTGGTGGTTGATCTTCTCTCGATGACACCAAGGTCATCAAGCACGGGAATCTTCTGCCGGAGCTCCCTACTGAACTCTACTTCCACGTTCAGAGGAAGAAAAGCCGATGGCGGAGTCAAGTCATCACCCTCGACGTCGATGCCGTGCTGGAACTTCTTGAGGTGGAACTCCAAGGTTGTCCCCACCATGTTGGACTTCAGCCCGGTCTCGACCCGGTCGTCGTCCATCACGCTGTTGAGGTCCCAAGCGAGTTTTTCTCTCCTCTTCAGCGGTGCCCACCTGTTGACCAGGAAGTTACAAAACACCGCTTGAGGGGTTAATCCCCCCTCCACGCACTGGCGGGTTCTGGTCAGAACAGGGTTGAAGGCATCCGCTAGCACCGGAGCTTCACTCCAGATCGTCGTGTCAATGTTGGGGAGGCCTTCGGGCAGCTCCAGCCTCTCGTGCTCCTCCACCCGGATGACTATCCAGTCCTTCTTCCAGTCATCCCACTTCCCAGAGGGAAACGACCGGAGGTAATTGAATGGGCACTTCTTGCGCTTCACGAAGTAGTAGAAGCCAAGGTACTCATTGCTCCTACCGGTGGTATGGACGGTGAAGAAGGTCCAGAAGAGTTCAATGCAGGGGGGGATGCCCACCCACATCTCACAGAAGTGGACGAAGATAGACACAAGGAGAATGGAGTGAGGGCCAAGGTGGTATAGCTGCAGACCATAAAAGTCTAGCAGCATCAAGAAAAAGGAGGAAAAAGGTGGGATCAACCCCACCATGGCGTACGAGGAGAAGTACACCATTTCGCCGGCGTGCTCCTTCTCAAACAGGAGCTCTCTCCCAGCACGGACCGAGCGGTTGAAGAAGTCCGAGGACCATCCCATGAGGGTCCGGACCTTCTTCAGGTCGCCGTCGGTCTTCAAACGACTCTCGCGGCAACCCAACTCCATCGCGGCACAACAAGGCAAGAGAGGAAAAGTGAAGCACAAGTTGGGAGTTTGAGCGCAAGAACAGATGAGAGGCGTAAAGAACTCCAGACGGTGCGCACTTTCCTTCTTAAGTAAGCCCTCGCAACGCTTGGATGGACGCAAGGAAGTCGAAGATACCGCTCAAAAATTCAACCCAGCCGATGACAAGGGGGCCCGGGACCACCCCGACGATCAAGTCGAGGTTCTTACCCAGGCGAACGGTTGTCATCATGAGGCGGGAAGCCCGAAGGCGGCGGCCTGACAAGGCGCGCGGAACCGATACGGTTTTCATATCGGGAACCGGCGACCTTCAATTACGTGAGATCCGCACGCCAAAGATCTCATCTGACGCACATGGGATACGCCACACGGCGAGGATTTAACTCCAAACCATCGCCACCGGCACATCCGAAGACCTTTGAAGACTCAGTTCAAAAGTCGCGAGGATGGACCCACCTCCGGCGGAATGACTTCACCCAAAGGATCTTCCCCAGAGGTAGGCCCAGGGGGCCACTGTCGGTACCCTGGGAACCGTACACCCCTTGAGATTTCAAAGATCTCAAGGGAAAGTCTTCTATTTGATTTGAAGACCTTCAGAGGCCCACATGTCAGACATAACCGGACCCGCTTCTCCAACATGGTTAATCCCAGGGCCGCCACGTGTACTGTCAAACCGGAGCTACCGCCTACAAGGGTGAAGCTCCGGGCTATGTACCAAAATGGCACCCACGGACCTAACCCCAGACCGAGAGAAGCTCCGGAACTGACACGTGTCAGGTAGCTCCAGAGCTACCTTTTTCCCATAGTATGCTCCAGAGCTGCCACGTGTCCAATCGTCGGATCCTCGGCCTCTAACCTCCGGAAGACTCCACAACGGCTCCGGATCTTCAAAGGGGAATCAAGGGCTTCAAGACCCGATCAAGTGTCATTAATACTATATTAATGACACACGATCGGACGACCTTAATTACCAGGAAAGGTGCTATCAAAGCCCATTACCCGGTCATTAAGGGCAATTAAACGAGTTGAATGAGTATCAATACTAGTAACCGCTGGGGCCACATGTCGGGCCAGGCTAACTTGTAACGGCCTGCCCTTGTACTATAAAAGGACAGGCCAACGATGACACACTCGGGAGGTGGAGATACGCTACACACGTTCGAGAGACGCTCGACACAAGCTCATACAGCTAATACAACACCAACACACCCGTGGAGTAGGGTATTACGCTCAGGCGGCCCGAACCACGTAAATCTTCGTGTCTCCTGTGCCTTTTACAATTCACCTTCTTGAATCTCCGCGCGCCCACACTGAACATCAAACTCCTCTAACACTTTAGTAGTATCGGGAGATCTGCCGGATCCAAACCACCGACACACACTCCGACAGTTGGCGTGCCAGGAAGGGGCAGCGCCCGAGATTCAAACATGGTGAAATCCACTGCTGGATCATCAAACGGCAACCCTGCTGCGCAACCTACTGGAGGCAATCCCTCCAACATGTAGCTGCCAGCAGGTGTTGTGGCTCCAGCAGGAGCCATGCCACCGCTGCCACCGTCCGCACAGGCGAATCAAGCTGGACAGCGGGATGGGGTGTCTGCGTCGGTCACGGCATCAGCGAACAACAACCCTGAACACGCGCTCCATGCCGCGCGTGCTCTTCTCCAACGCCCACCACATCCAGGTGCATCCCAGAGTGCAATGGAGCAGTGGAGGGATGATGTGGAACATTTGGTTGCAGCCGCAACCGATCGCATCAGCAACCAAGGTCCTCCCCCCTCGGGCCGGGCCCCATCGCAGCATCGGACCGTGTCAGGCAGACTTGGTCCGCACGCTTCCCAACATAGGAGGCGTGCTGTGTCTCAACAAGCGATGCCGCTGCCTTCCGGGGTGCGACGCACCCATACGGTAACCAGGCTTTCAACTCACGACCTCCGGGCGAAGCTTGATCGCCGTTACCGCCAATAGGATGGCCGCATCCATATCCAGCGCGCTCGCGAAAGGCGAGAGGCTCGAGACAGTCTTGCTCCCGAGGGAGTAGGAGGAGGCTGTTCTGCCCTGGCCATGCACCTACGGATGGTCAGATGGCCACAAAAGTTCCGGTCTCACCTGCCGAAGAAATTTGACGGGACTATCAATCCCGTTGAGTTTCTCCAAGTCTACTCCACAGCAATCCTTGCGGCCGGAGGCAACAAGGCCGTAATGGCCAACTATTTCCCTGTGGCTTTGACTGGGACCGCCAGGTCCTGGTTCATGAGCCTTCTGCCTAACTCCAAATGTGCCAATGGTTCATCGCCAATTTCGGGAGTTCATACACCAAACCAGGCACAGAACTGGACCTTTTTGTTGTCAAGCAGAAGGGGGGAGAGTCCCTGCGATCCTTCATCCATAGGTTCTCTCAAGTACGAAACACTACTCCTTCTATATCCATCACCTCTGTTATTGTGGCATTTAGACAGGGCGTACGAGACAAGAAGATATTGGAAAAGTTGGCAATCAAGGAGATTACCAGCGTCACGGAACTCTTCAGCTTGGCAGACAAATGCGCAAAGCTACGGAGGGCCGTGAAATGCACTCCCAACCACCTCCGGAGGACAAAAAAAAATCCTCCAAGGGTGAATACACTACCTCCGAGAGTGGCAAAAAGAAGAAAAAGTCCAACGGCAAGAAAAAGTCGTCAGCCGACACACCAACTGCTGCAGCTGTTGCAGCTCCGGGTGGCCTGGGGCCACGCCCCGAAAAACGACCTCGGCCGTCGTCTGAAGGCGGAGGCAGCTTCAAGATGTGGTGTCCTATACACAAGTCGAAGAGCCACAACCTGGAAGGCTGTCGGGAGGTTCAGAACCTTGCCGAGCGCTACAACAAGTGTCGGGAAGAAGTTCCTTTCCGTCAAAGGGAAGGGAAACAAAAAGTCGACGAAGCTCCGGCTGAAGAGGAGTTAGGATTTCAGGACCCTAAAAAGGTCTTGAAGCCTCACCTCCGTCGACGATGACTCTGACGTCTCCGACAACGAACGTCGGAAGACCATGAACACCATCTTTGGTGGTTTGTGGGACATCACCTCCCACCGTGTCCTTAAGACCATGCGGCGGGACATGGCCACAGTAGCTCCTACTGCCAAGGCGGAGCCGCACCGGAAGTGGATGGACACTGCCATCACTTTTGATGCTTCGGACTGCCCCTGGAACATGATCTAAGCTGGCCAACTCCCATTGATGGTATCCCCGACCATCAACAACATCCAACTCCACCATGTAATGGTGGACGGTGGTTCGGTGCTGAACCTCATAACCTTTGAAGCTTTCGTCAAGCTTCAGCTTCGACCTTCGGACCTTCGCCCCACTCGACCTTTCTCCAGAGTTGGTCCGGGGGCCATAACCCCACTTGGTACAATTACTCTTCCGGTGACCTTCGGGACCCAAGAGAATTACCGCACTGAGAAGTTGGTCTTCGATGTGGCACAGATCAACTTACCCTTCAATGCCATTTTGGGCAGGCCAGCCTTATACAAGTTCATGGCTGCTGCTCATTATGGCTACTTGGTGTTGAAAATGCCAACACCAGCCAGTGTTCTCCGGATCCGTGGAGATCGCACGGCCGGAGTGATAGCTCTGGAAGAACTCCACGTTCTTGCTACAGCGCAGGAGGAAGAATCCGGAAAGGAGCAAGCTCCAAGACCCCCGAGCATTCGTCATCGAGGCTCAACTTCCGCACCTCGCGTGCAACCAAGCGGCGACATCGACATGCCCGTCAAAGTCGTCCAAATCGGTTCCAACGCCGCTCAGACCACTCATATATCGGGAGGTCTAAATGACAAATAGGAACTCGCGCTCATCACTTTCCTGCGGGCTAACGTCGACGTGTTTGCCTGACAACTGTCGAAAATGTCTGGGATCCCTAGGGAAGTGATCGAGCATAATATGAAGATCTATCCTGACGCTCGGCCTGTACACCAGAAGCCCCGGAAGCAATCAGTAGAGCGACAGAACTTCATATGTCAAGAAGTGAAGAAGTTGATCGAAGCTAGATTCATCCGAGAAGTATTCCACCCAATATGGCTAGCAAACCCAGTCGTTGTACACAAGGCCGGCGGGGAGCTTCGGATGTGTATCGACTACACTACACTAAATAAGACATGTCCAAAAGATCCATTCCCACTAACTAGAATAGATCATATAGTGGATTCCACCTCCGGGTGTGAATTACTGTGTTTCCTAGACGCATATTCTGGGTATCATCAAATCAGAATGTCTAGGGAAGATTAAGAGCATACTTCCTTCATCACAGTAGATGGATTATATTGTTACACTGCCATGCCATTCGGTCTCAAAAACGCTGCTTCAACATTTGTACGAGCTATGTACAAAACTTTTGGAGAGCTTATTGGAGACGTAGTGGAAGTGTATGTCGATGACATCGTCGTCAAGATCAAGAACAAGGAGTCATTCCTTGACACCTTGCAAGCTGTCTTCGACAAGTTGCGAGTCTCTCGCACGAAGCTGAACCCGGACAAGTGTGTCTTCGGGGTTAGCTCCGGAAAACTTCTTGGTTTCTTGGTGAACCACCGAGGAATAGAAGCAAACCTAGTGAAGATAAAAGCTATTGAAGATATGCGGCCACCAGCCCGCATCAAGGACATCCAGAAGCTGACTGGATGTCTAGCTGCCCTCAGCCGGTTCATCTCAAGACTGGCAGAACGGGCGCTACCCTTCTTCAAGCTATTGAGAAAGTCCGGACCATTCCAATGGTCTGAAGAAGCAGAAAAGGCATTCCAGGAGCTGAAGCAGCTCCTCACCACCCTACCAACCTTCGTAGCTCCGAACATTGGTGAGTCACTCCTGCTTTACATTTTGGCAACTGACGAAGTTGTCAGCATGGTCCTGGTTGCGGAAAGACCAGAACCATCTCTAGTTCAGGAATCCAGACCCCTTCGGGAGAGTCCGGAGCTACCTGAAGTCGAGTCTGGGTCCCAGCTCACAGACCCGGATCCTCAAGGCGAGACGTCGGAGGATTCATCTCCTTCAAACGAAGGAGTCACGGCTACTGAGCAACAAGATTCGGACCACTCCGGGAAGGTCCGGGTCATTTCAGAAGAAGCTCCGAGTTCCTCCAACCGGAACCCAAAGGTCCCCGAACAAGGTCCGGACTCCTCCGGAAGGGTCCGGATAGATGAGGAGGAAGCTCCAGGCCCCTTCGGGAGGGTCCGGACGATCCAGCGCCCAGTGTACTTCATCAGCAAAGTACTCCATGATGCCAAGACTCAATACTTGGAGGTGCATAAGCTGCTCTACGCAGTCCTTATTGCCTCTAGGAAGCTCTGACACTATTTCCAAGATCACAAGATTTCAGTGGTAACCTCTTATCGACTATGTGCAATCTTGCATAACCCCAATTCCACTGGGAACATTGCAATGTGGGAAGCGGAATTAGCCGAGTTCGACCTTGAACTCATCCCAAGACAAGCAATCAAGAGTCAAGCATTGGCGGACATCGTGGCAGAATGGACCCCCTCTCCATCAAATCCTGGGGGCCCTAGTGAGCAGAAGTCAGAACCCAAGGTTCCGGTCTTCACTGAGCCTCACTGGACTCTCTACTTCGAAGGCTCCATGCAGAAGCAGGGGGCCGAAGCTGGAGTCCTTCTCCTCGCTCCGATCGGGGAGAAGGTTAAATACATGGTGCACCTTGACTTCAAGGCGACCAACAACATGGCAAAGTATGAAGCACTAATTTATGGACTCAAGGTGGCACTATCGTATGGTGTCAAGCAGCTGTTGGTAAAGGGTGACTCACAGCTTGTTGTAAAACAAGTCAAAGGTGAATGTTGCTGCAACAACCCTCAACTAGCTGCATACCTACTTGAAGTCTTGAAGCTTTAGAAGGACTTCGACGCCTGGATCTTTGACATGTCCAGCGTCTCAACAACGCTAAAGCTGACGAACTCTCAACGAAAGCTTCAATCGGGGCTCCGGCTCCCGACGGAACTTTCGTTCGAGGTTGTCTAAACCTACAGCTCAGCCTGCCGAACTGAGCGAAGGGGGCGAGACCAGCACCTCGAAGTTAGCGGTCCCTATGGCCCTGTTACCTTGGCGTCCATGAAGGGTCGTAGGTGCTGCAGGAAGCTCCAAGCAACCCAGCACGCAAGACTCAAATCCTCAAGCTAGCTCTGATGCATGGATCTCGGAGATCCGAAGCTACTTGAGAGACAATTTCCTTCCTGAAGATAATGTATTCACTAACTGGATAGTCAGATTGGCTAAAAGATACACACTGGTAGAAGGGGATCTCTACCGGCGTGGTGCTAACAGCGTCCTAATGCGGTGCATTACAAGGGAAGAAGGTAGCGAGCTCCTCGCGGAAATCCATGGAGGCGAGTGTGGGAACCACGCGTCTTCCCGCACGCTGGTCGATAAAGCCTTCCGGCATGGCTTCTACTGGCCTACAGCGCTCCAGGATGCAACTGAGCTAGCGAAGAAATGTGAAGCATGCCAGTTCCATGCAAAGCCAATTCACACACTAGCTTAGCCTCTACAAATGATACCTCCTACATGGCCTTTCGCTGTGTGGGGGGTGGATATCTTGGGACCTTTCTCAAGAACCATCGGAGGTTACAAGTTCCTGTATGTTGCCATTGACAAATTCACCAAATGGCCGGAAGCAACTCCAGTTGTGACAATAAACAAGCAATCAGCTATCAACTTCTTACAGTCCATCGTATGCAGATTTGGAGTCCGAAACAAGATCATAGCTGATAATGGGACCCAGTTCACAAGCTCTGCATTCCAAGGATATTGCGAAGACCTCGGCATTCAGGTCAGCTACGCTTCCGTAGCTCACCCGGCAAGCAATGACCAAGCCGAGAGAGCAAATGCAGAAATCCTAAAATGACTCAAGACACGCACGTGTAGGATCGAAGAGCACGTGAAGAGATACCAGAGGGGGGGAATGGTAGATTTAAAAATCTTACGCAGCGGAAACAATTAAACCCCAACCCCTTCGGCAAAAAAACGATCTGTTAAAGAAATCGTGTGTGAGACTAATCTAAACATGTTTCACCATGACAAAAGTGATAGATATCAGAGAGAATCAAGTCACGAAGACAACACAAAAAGAATAACACAAATCCGTCAAGAAAAACTCAAGTTATGATCAAAAGATCAAACAAGGTCAATCTGCCCTACCCGAGGAAAAAACAGTTCTGGAATGCTGCAAAGAAACTCATGTAGATCAGAAACCACAAATCCAATGACCGTGAAATTTTGATAGATGATAGAAAATTAAGTTGTTAAGACAATCCGAAAAAGAATCACATCAATTGGATCTGTAAAACTCGAGTTATGATAAAACCACCGACGAAAGGTAGTGCTGTCTAGAAACTTGACGAGTAAAACTTGTCTGGAACAAGTCGGACGAACAAGGCACAAAAGTTCCTTCAAACTACGAATTTTATTCAATAGAACACAAGAGGAACAGCCCCAAAGTCGTCCACCACGAGCTCTGGGCTCCCTTGCTTATATAACCAGCCCTTAGGCCAACCCAATATCAACTAGGACCCCAATCCTACTCAGATCAAGAATCGTAACTTTCCATAACTGCTCAAGATTCTTCTATACGCAGATAGGAGCAATCTTAAGACTTCCAAACACCTTAGGAACATATCCCACATTCCTAAACAACTCAAATTCGTGACACACACGAAATCCTAACATGACCGACTCGATACTTTCCATACCGAGCCATAACCGACTCCGCCGCAGCCAAAGTCATCAACAGGTACGATCTGATCCTTCCAACCAGATCTTTCCTTTCTTATCCCATCTTCGGAACCATGTTGCAACGTCATGCACCGCATGCATACGTGCATACACCTTCCTTCGATGTCCAGTAACCTTCATATGCACCGCCCTTGATTCAATCATCCTGCGCGACCTCCTGATCAGCTCAACCACAGTTCCTCCCGAACTTGGTTGTTGGAACCTCATCTCCTCCCTGAGACTAGTCCAATGGATCCCATCACCAGCCATGACTTGAACTCAAGCAACACCTGCACATGAATAAACAACCAATCCATACGAGCCCAAGTCCTCGACTTGACTCAAGTTAGTTCCAAACACAACACCTTACGTGAGAGCCTCACATAAGCATGTTGCAAAACCACAGTAACACGATATCAGCCATATCAACCAAAACGCACCAAAAACTTAGCAAATGAATACTAAGCAATCTTTCCAATCATGTAAAGCAAGTACGAAACATTGCAAATGAAAAGCAGAAGCACTGCGATCAAGTTCCGAACCTTGCCAGAGCAACCCGGAGCTTGAGCCGGAGCCAACAAAAGCTCGTAGAACCTAGCGCCGGAGCTTACCAAAACTAGTACAACCAAGCTCCAGCTGGAGCTTACCAAAACTAGTAGATCCTAGCACTGGAGCTTACCAAAAACTAGTCAAAACTAGTCAACCCAAAACCGGAGCTAGACAAAGTACGCCGGAGTTTAGCAAAAGCATGACGGAGCTATCAAAGACATGCCGGAGCTAAAGATAAAGCTCACCGGAGCTAACCAAAGCTAGTTGGACCTTACCAAGAAGTCGGACCTAGCATCTAACGTAGTCGGAGCTACCCAAAACAAGTCGGACCTATGGTCAGACCTTGCTATAGCTCGGAGCTAGAGTCGGACCTTGATAAAAAAGGTGTTTAGTGATATTTAAAACTTTTATCATCAAAGACAAGTTTATTCACTACAAGCCAATGTATTCAGCACACATAGGTCTTACAATCTCCCCCTTGATAAATGCATTGGCAACACCATTTAAAATTCGAACATTGGCTTATTCACATAAAAGTTTTGAAGGCAATTTCTCCCCCTTTGTAAATCAAAAGTAAAATGAGAAGAAAAATTATCCCATATTATCTCTCCCCCTTTATCATCTCTCCTTATGCACATATTCTCTTTCTCTTCATGCTTATCTCTCCCTCTTTGACAATGTATTCAGCAAGTCATGAACATATAAACAAATTATCTCTCCAACTTTAGTTGTTATGAGCATATTATAACATATACATATAAACAAAGCTCATCCAAGTCATACTATCAAGTAACTTACACTATCACATCAATGAAATACAGAAAGTAGTGTAAGCCATGCTAGAGATCAAATGTAATTTTCAATTTAAGCAATTCATCATCTCACAAACTTAACTATCTCAAAACCTGATAGCATGACACTAGTTGCTGCATTTTATTATTTTTCAAAGCATAAATTTAGATCATATGATATTTGCAAGAGATTATATGTGCATCTGCCTTATTCTAACCAACCAAGCCAAGCCTATGTCATTTGAGAATCAGAAGCTTAAGGACATGGTTTTAGTCATACACAACTTCTTCCAAGTTCATATCTAAGTGCAATGATAAGCTATCTCAGAAAAAGAAGTGTGATGCATGCATATTCTCTTGATCTTTTCTCAATTTATATTTGTTCATAAAAACTCAACATGTGAGTTGATTACTTGATTGATTCTTTATGATTAAAAGCACTTGTGAACATGTAACAAGTTCAAAACAGCAAGAAATTCGACCATGACCAGATTTAGTGTAAGTAATTATTCCAATTACTAGACATGGCAAAAACTACAAAATGTATAGCACGAGTAATGTAGTAACAACTTTCAACATGTAAAAGGAATCACAAAGTCATATATGTATGAAATACTATGCTCATATTATTTTAATTTCAGATTCACACATAGACTTCCCAAGTTTCAAAAACTCCCCCTCAATTTAAGCAATGAGGATGAATAACCCCTATTTCACTACGAATGAAACAAAAACGAGTGAAATCCAAAGGTTTTGTAAAAATGTCAGCCAATTGTTGTTCGGTATCTACATGGTGAAGCACAATGTTTCCTTTTTCAACATTATCTCGGAGAAAGTGATACCTAATGTCAATGTGCTTAGTTCTAGAATGTTGCACGGGGTTTTTAGCAATGCAAATGGCACTAGTGTTATCACAGAATAGTGGAACACTATCTAGATCAATCCCATAGTCCTTAAGTGTTTGAACAATCCAAAGAATTTGTGAGCAAGCACTAGCAGCAGCTACATATTCAGATTCGGCTGTGGATTGTGCAACTGAATTTTGTTTTCTAGAGGACCAAGCAACAAGAGAATTACCAAGAAAATGACAAGCACCGGAAGTACTTTTCCTATCAATCCTACAACCCCCAAAATCAGCATCCGAAAAAGCTTTCAAAGTAACAGTTGAGGAAGAAGGAAGAAAAATGCCAAATTCATTAGTTCCATGTAAGTACCTGAAAATCCTTTTGACGGCTTGACGATGTGAAGCACGTGGGGAAGCTTGAAACCGTGCACAAAGACATACGCTGAATTGTATGTCCGGTCTTGACGCCGTGAGGTACAAAAGTGATCCGATCATGCTTCTATATTCTTTTTGATCCACGTATTCACCATCTTCATCAAGTTCAAGTATTGTTGCTGTTCCCATTGGTGTCCGAAGAGGCTTGCTTTTGTCCATGTTGAATCGCCTTAGGAGGTCTTTGGTATACTTCATTTGATGCACAAAGGTACCCTCCTTGGTTTGCTTGATTTGCAGCCCCAAAAAGTAAGTGAGTTCACCCATCATGCTCATTTCAAATTCGAAACTCATCACTGCTGAAAACTTGGACACAAGATCATGAGAAGCACAACCAAAGATAATATCATCCACATACACTTGAACGAATAATGAGTCATTGCCATGCTTAAGCACAAAAAGAGTTTTATCAACCTTGCCCATGGTAAACCCCTTTTCAAATAAGAATGTTTTTAACCTATCATACCATGCTCTAGGGGCTTGTTTGAGACCGTATAAGGCTTTGGACAGTTTGTAAATATGATTAGGAAAATCTGGATTTTCAAAACCCGGTGGTTGTTTGACATAAACCTCCTCATCTATGTAGCCATTAAGAAAAGCACTTTTCACATCCATTTGATATAGCTTAAAACCTTTAGATGCTGCGAAAGCTAACAAAATTCTTATGGCTTCTAATTTAGCGACAGGAGCAAAAGTTTCATCAGAATCTAAACCTTCAACTTGAGTGAAACCTTGAGCAACCAACCTAGCCATATTCCTAACCACAACCCCATCCTCACTTTGTTTATTTTTAAATACCCATTTAGTTCCAATTAAAGTGTGATCTTGAGGTGGAGGTACAAGTTTCCAAACATTATTTCTTTCAATTCTAACTCTTCTTGCATGGCAATAATCCAAGATTCATTAGTGAGTGCGTGTGATATATCTTTGGGTTCAAAAGAAGCAACAAAAGCAGAATGAGCATGAGAGTTTGGATCGCAAAACCTGGACCGTGTGACTCGTTCGTGCAAGCTTCCAATCATCTGTTGTGGGGGATGATCTTTGTAAAAACGTAGGGGAACAGATGTCTCACAAGCTTCTTCTTCATTAGGTTCATCGTATATTGATGAGCTTGTGACTTGTGGATGAAGGACCAGCATAGGTGATAGCCGGAGCTTGTACAATGTCTGGAGCTGGACACGTGTCAACTTCGGAACTACCAGGCAGTATCACCGGCTCTTCTTCATCTTCGAAAATATCCTCCCCCTGAGGATACGGATCTGGTCCTGCAACACCGGAGCTAGTACCTGGGCTAGCTTCATTAAAAGACCCTTCACAAGTCTCCACAATTTTGTTAGTGTCAAGTAAAAGCACACGGTAGCCTCTAGTATGAGATGGATAACCAAGAAACATGCCATCAATGGATCGAGGTTCAAATTTATCAAGATTACCATGTTTCTTAACAAAGCATTTGCAACCAAAGACCCGAAAGTGTGTAACACTAGGCCTATGTCCAAACCGAAGCTCATATGGTGTTTTACCCAGCTTAGCACGCAAGAAAACACGATTTGAGACATAACAAGCGGTTGCTAACGCATCAGCCCAAAATTTCCTAGGAGTTTGGTATTCATCAAGCATAGTCCTAGCCATCTCAACTAAGGTTCTGTTCTTTATTTCTACAACACCGTTTTGTTGAGGTACATATGGTGAAGAGAATTGATGATCTATTCTATTTTCAGGACAAAAGTGATCAAAAGATTGATTTTTAAATTCAGTTCTATTATCACTTCTAATTGCTTTTAATGATCATGGGTGATCAATTGATAATCTAAGAAATAAAGTTCTAAAGTGACTAAAAACTTCATTCTTAGACGCCATAAAGTAAACCCAAGAGTATCTAGAATAATCATCAATGATAACAAGAACATACCATTTACCTCCTAAGGATTGAACACGTGAAGGTCCTACGGTGTCAAGATGCAAAAGTTGACATGGTTCAGTTGACATGATCATTGTGAGAGGAGTATGTGAACCTGCAACCATCTTAGCATGTCCACAAGAAGAGCACACAATTTCTTTGTCCCCTTTAAGCTTAGGCAGCCCACGTATACGATCAAGAGCACTAACACGCGTTAGGTGATCAAAGCCTACGTGACCAAGTCTACGATGCCAAAAATATAAGTCCTTTGAATCATTAGCAACTAGACAACTATGCTTAGAGGAAGACATATCAAAATCAGCTTTAAAAACTCTTCCAAACCGAGACATGTTAAAAATAAGCTCACTATTTGAACTTACAACTTTGCAGCAGTTTTTATTAAAAATAATTTCCAGATTTTCATCTAGCAATTGTGCAATAGAAAGCAAGTTGTATTTCAAATTTTTGACAAGTGCCACATCCTTCAAATTGTAGTGATCATTTACTCTAACCGAACCCTTAGCAATTATAGGAGTTGAAGAGTTATCGGCAAAAGTAACATTTTCTACATGTGACACAAAAGAGAGGGAGGAGGACCAATCTTTGTTACCGGTCATGTGGCGTGAGCAACCTGAATCCACAATCCAAATGTTCTCCTTCCTCAAACGTGTAACCTACATAGAAGCACAATATGTCGATGACTCAATACTGGGGTTAGTCAAAAGGCATTTAGGTATCCAGTACTGAGTCACACGACGTGCAGTAGGAAAAACACGCGAAAGCTGAGATAAAACAGCAGGTTTATGAGTCGAAGTTTGAGGTTTTCTATTCTTAACTCTTTTAGCACAAAAACCAGTAGCTCCGGAGGTAAAAGCAGCAGTTCCAAAAGACAAGGTTGAAGCTCCAGAAACAAAAGCTGAAGTTCCGAAGGAAACAACAGAAGGTTCGTGAGCTCTCGGAGCTATCGGAACTATCGGAGATCCTTTTGCGGATTTCTTACCAGAAGGTCCCGAAGCTACCTTTTCAAATTTCTGACTCACTAAAGCAGGTTGTGTTTTTCTAATTGCATGAAAGTTATAAGATCTAGCAATTTTTCTTTCCTTTTTCTGTTGTTTAGCTAGTCTATAACAAAAATCTATGACATGACCATCTTTACCACAGAAGGTACAATGAAATTTAACTTTGTGTTCATGTCTAGATGAGCAAGCAATATTTTTATTTGAAACCGAATGAGACAGCACTCCTGCAGATTTGAAAACCACTCCTTTTAGTTTAGGAACTGTTTGAATCAAACCACTTCCTAATGACTTTACAATTTTAGGTGGATGTGCTGTAAGGATCGAAACGCCCAAGAGGGGGGTGAATTGGGCTTTCTTTCAACTTTTAAAGCAATTAAGATTAACGACCTCAAGCCCAATTCCCTATGCGATTAAACTATGCAATCAATGTAAATTAAAGTTGCGGAATGAAGATTGCATGAGTGTAAAAAGGGAGAGGGATGCAAACGCTCAAGGGACACGGAGTTTATCCCGTGGTTCGGTAAGATCACAAGGATCTACCTACATCCACGTTGTGGCACCCACCGAAGGGTTTTGCCACTCCCAAGTCATCGAGACAAGGGGGTTCTTCACTATTCTTCTCCGTTCGCCAACCTCGGCAAGGTGGAGCTCAAGCCTTGTACACTTTGGAATCCTCCGGGCTTCCACAATCTTCTTGGCAAGCTCCGGAAGTCGCACACACCAAGGGACACTCCCTTATGGCTCTCACTACACTAGAGACTCCAATCACCAAGAGTGGAGGCACCCAAGCACTATCTCTAGCTAGTTCTAGCCTATCTCTTGGTGTACAAATGATGAGCAAATGATGTGAAAGTGGTAGCTCTATTGCTTGAATGCTCTAGGATGTGTAGAGTATGTCTGGGCTTCAAGTCTTATCGATTTGACAGGTTGAAGGGGTATAAATAGCCAGCCTCCACGAGATAGCCATTGGAAAAGTAGGCTGACATCACTTCTCTGCGAGCACAGGATGATCCGATGTCTCCCCTTCAGTTAACATCGGTCAAAGCCAAATTAGCTGATGTCACTGTGTCAGATATGACCGTTGTTAGACCGATGTTGAACTGTCTTCTCATCGGATGATCCGGTGGCTCTTCCTCCAGAATTTTGCTTGATCTTGAAGCTTACTGGAGTGATCGACCGATGTGTGAAGTTCTGCACATCGGATGATCCAGTGCTTCACTTGGTCCAATTGTGTTGCAAACTGTGATGATGGACCGATGTCACTGAGCCACTCACATCGGATGATCCGGTGGGTGCATTTGTCTGAGGTCTTTTTCTTCAATTGATCCAACTCGACCGATGCAGTCAACTCGGAAAACATCGGATGATCCGGTGTGTTCAATTTGTTGACTTCGAGTTGTTTTGAGTTGTTCTTTTGGAATTTGAACTTGTGACCTCTTTGATACTTGTTTGAAGTGTTGTTCTGATAGTCTTCAAGCATTGAGTGATGTCAAGATAGAGCTTTCACTTCTTGTCTTCATATGATTCGATTTGATCTCATTAGTTGATTTTATATGGGTCTCCAATGTAATTTTGATTTCATTTGATTGAGTGACTATTGGGACCTTGCATTCACAAATTCATTAGTAATATCGAATGGTTGTCATTAATCATCGAAACCGTACCTCATGGGGCCTAGATGCTTTCATGTGCCTTAGCATGAGCATGAAAATCAAAACCTAAACCAGTTTTATCATTGCAAGACTTGGAAGAATTCAGCAGCAAGTTTAGGTTCTTATTCCCATTACAAAACCGATCTAATGTCCTATGCATGTCAAGTTTATTAGACAGATCAAGGCAATTTTCACATGAAGTTTTTCTATTAAGTTTGCAATTAGAACAAAATTTATCTTCATGAGAACGTAGAGCATTGTTCAATATGGAAATTTCATTCATAGCATCCTGTAGTTTCTTATCAAGATCCTCACAAGTAGAACAATGCAAATCAATTGTAGAACAGCTAGCATCTTTCAAGTTTTTATCATTAAGTGCAGCAAGCTCTTTGTTCTTTTCAATTTCTTCATCAAGTCTATCTAGAGTGGAGGAGTGTGCACTTCTTAATGTGGACAATTGTTCATAGATTAAGTCACATGAGGGACATGCATCATCACTAGGAATCAAAGTTTTTAAACGGTTGATTTCAGATTCTAGTGATTCAATTTTAGCAGCACTATCCCTAAGCTTTTTGTCCTTTTTCTTGACAATAATAGTTGCACGAGAAATAGCATCACACATTTCATTGCAGGTAGAACATACCTCATCGTCTTCACTGTTGTGGTCTGCATCCTCCTAACTTGATCTTGATCTTGTTTTGCCCGCCATGCAGCATAAGTTGGTCAGATCGTCATCATCTTCATCACTTTCAAAGTCTACATCACTTGAACTATGTTCCTGAAGTGCGGTGATGAAGCTGTTAATCATCTTGCGTCCTATGGTACCCCTCTTTTTCTTTTTGTTGGAATTTCCAGAGGAGGTCCGGACCTTGCTTTGTTTTTCTTCCCGGGTGGTCGGACCTGAAAGGTTAGGGCATTCTGTACGAAAGTGTCCTGTTTTACCACATTCAAAACAGCGTTGAGGTCCGGAGCTTCCTCTCCTTCTAGTTCTCACATTTTGCAATGCTTTTGAGAATCTAGTAGAGATGAGTGTCAACTCCTCTTCTGGAAATTCTTCGATCTGCTCCAGGGTTAGTGAGGACAATAAAGCAAGAGTATTGCAAGATGATGATTGGCCGGAGCTAGACATATCACGTTGTGAAACAAATGCAATAGACTTATTTGGGTTCTTACGTGCTAGGATGTCAATTTCATGAGTTTTTAGTTTAGAATAGAGTACATCTAATGTAAGAGAACTCATGACAGTAGATTCACGAATAGATGTGACTTTCATCTCCCAAATTGACATGTCTAACGCACTAAGAAGTTGCCTAGCATTGACACTACGTAAGTTGCTGACAATTTTATTGAACCGAGCAAAAAGGTCATCGATAGACTCACCTGGTTGCATCTCAAAACACATATATTTCTTTTTGAACATATCTTGTTTTACCTCCTTGATTGTGTTGGAGGCTTCATGGTAATCACAGAGAGCTCTCCAAACATCATATGCTGATCGGAGGTGCGCAACACGATCAAAGTCGCTTTGAGTGAGTCCTTGCATGATCAAGTTTCGGGCTTTGTTGTTGTTGTCGACGTCCCGTAGGTTTGTGGCCGTGACTTGATCATTGGGAGGCACTTCATAAGGCTTATACACCTTCTCCCATATTGCAAAGCCTTGTGCCTGGATGAAAGCCTCCATGCGTGCCTTCCAAACCTGGAAATCAAGACCAGAATACCAGAAAACACACAAGGTTTGGCGGAGTATTTCTCCATGATGATTAGTAAAAAACACGTGCAAATCAAAAAGATTAGAGCACCGTGGCTCTTATACCAATTGTAGGATTGAAGAGCACGTGAAGAGGTACCAGAGGGGGGTGAATGGTAGATTTAAAAATCTTACGCAGCGGAAACAATTAAACCCCAACCCCTTCGGCAGAAAAACGATCTGTTAAAGAAATCGTGTGTGAGACTAATCTAAACGTGTTTCACCATGACAAAAGTAATAGATATCAGAGAGAATCAAGTCACGAAGACAACACAAAAAGAATCACTCAAATCCGTCGAGAAAAACTCATGTTATGATCGAAAGATCAAACAAGGTCAATCTGCCCTACCCGAGGAAAAAACAGTTCTGGAATGCTGCAAAGAAACTCATGTAGATCAGAAACCGCAAATCCAATGACCGTGAAATTTTCACAGATTATAGACAATCAAGTTGTGAAGACAACCCAAAAAGAATCACGTCAATTGGATCTGTAAAACTCGAGTTATGATAAAACCACCGACGAAAGGTAGTGCTGTCCAGAAACTCGACGAGTAAAACTTGTGTGGAACAAGTCGGACGAACAAGGCACAAAAGTTCCTTCAAACTACGAATTTTATTCAATAGAACACAAGAGGAACAGCCCCAAAGTCGTC
Source organism: Tuctoria greenei (assembly GCA_036927565.1). Classification (NCBI taxonomy): domain Eukaryota; kingdom Viridiplantae; phylum Streptophyta; class Magnoliopsida; order Poales; family Poaceae; genus Tuctoria; species Tuctoria greenei. The sequence continues at coordinate 167,220,356 of JAYESD010000006.1, forward strand.
CACCACGAGCTCTGGGCTCCCTTGCTGATATAACCAGCCCTTAGGCCAACCCAATATCAACTAGGACTCCAATCCTACTCAGATCAAGAATCGTAACTTTCCATAACTGCTCAAGATTCTTCTATACGCAGATAGGAGCAATCTTAAGACTTCCAAACACCTTAGGAACGTATCCCACATTCCTAAACAACTCAAATTCGTGAAAAACACATGAAATCCTAACATAACTGACTCGATACTTTCCATACCGAGCCATAATCGACTCCGCCGCAGCCAAAGTCATCAACCGGTACGATCCGATCCTTCCAACCAGATCTTTCCTTCCTTATCCCATCTTTGGAACCATGTTGCCACGTCATGCACCGCATGCATATGTGCATACACCTTCCTTCGATGTCCAGTAACCTTCATATGCACCGCCCTTGATTCAATCATCCTGCGCGACCTCCTGATCAGCTCAACCACAGTTCCTCCCGAACTTGGTTGTTGGAACCTCATCTCCTCCCTGAGACTAGTCCAATGGATCCCGTCACCATCCATGACTTGAACTCAAGCAACACCTGCACATGAATAAACAACCAATCCATACGAGCCCAAGTCCTCGACTTGACTCAAGTTAGTTCCGAACACAACACCTTACGTGAGAGCCTCACATAAGCATGTTGCAAAACCACAGTAACACGATATCAGCCGTATCAACCAAAACGCACCAAAAACTTAGCAAATGAATACTAAGCAATCTTTCCAATCTAAAGCAAGTACAAAACATTGCAAATGAAAAGCAGAAGCACTGCGATCAAGTTCTGGACCTTGCCAGAGCAACCCGGAGCTTGAGTCGGAGCCAACAAAAGCTAGTAGATCCTAGCGCCGGAGCTTACCAAAACTAGTACAACCAAGCTTCCGCTGGAGCTTACCAAAACTAGTAGATCCTAGCACGGGAGCTTAACAAAAACTAGTCAAAACTAGTTAACCCAAAACCGGAGCTAGACAAAGTACATCGGAGTTTAGCAAAAGCATGCCGGAGCTATCAAAGACATGCCGGAGCTAAAGATAAAGCTCACCGGAGCTAACCAAAGCTAGTTGGACTTTACCAAGAAGTCGGACCTAGCATCTAACATAGTCGGAGCTACCCAAAACAAGTCGGACCTATGGTCGGACCTTGCTATAGCTTGGAGCTAGAGTCGGACCTTGATAAAAAGGTGTTTTGGTGATATTTAAAACTTTTATCATCAAAGCCAAGTGTATTCACTACAAGCCAATGTATTCTGCACACATAGGTCTTACAGCACATATGACCGCCTGAAGAAACATGGAGCCAACTGGATCGAAGAGCTTCTGCCCACACTATGGGCCAACAGGACAACTCCAAACCGGTCAACTGGAGAGACACCCTTCTTCATGGTGTATGGAGCTGAAGCAGTCCTTCCTTCGGAAATCACCTTGGGGTCGCTCCGGGTCCGGACCTTCGATGATGCCACGCATGACCAACTCCGGCGTGAAGACCTTGACCTCCTTGAAGAGGGAAGGTGTCGAGTAGCTGTTCGGAATGTCGGATACCGCCAAGCTCTTCGGCGCTATCACCAACGGCATGTACACAGCCGACAGCTCGAGGAAGGCGATCTGGTGCTACGGAGACTACAATCCAGAGAAGGGTTAAACAAACTTTCCCCCAGCTGGGAAGGACCCTTCCGAGTGATCAAAGTATCTCATCCCGGATGCGTTCGCTTGGCGACCAAGGATGGGACACCTCTCCCTAACCCTTGGAACATTGAGCACCTCCGTAAGTTCTACGCTTAATATCACGGAGGTGAGAGTTTAGTTACATGTTATGTATGTTATAGAGTCATTGTACAGAGTCGGGTAGCTCCTCCGGGAGAACAGCCGGACCTTCCCCGGAAGTTGCGTAAAGTTCAGGCAACACTTGTCACAGTCTTAGAATTAAAAGTGTAGCTAGCTACCTTGGGTCAAATGAGAAACGAAACACGCTTAGCCTGGTTCCGTACCCTAAGAGTGTACTTGTTTCTCATGTACCCCGGACCTATAATGAAAGACATCATTGTGTGAAAATAGGCTCTACGTGCATTTTTTTTGTACAGGATCAATATTTTTTATTTTTCTCTTTCTTGTCTATAACAAAGTTGTGCAATTCTTAAGAAACTTTAGATCGACCAATTCATGTATAATTCGAGTTGCATTGTCTATTCTTCCGGGTCTAAACATTGTTAACGGTCTACTCGTCCGAATGCCGCCAAGCCAATCTAGGTCCGGAGTGTGCTATCGACTTAGCCTGGTCATGCACCCTAAGTATGCCACTCTACCTACACCCCGGCAAGCCGAAGTAAGGTGAGTCCATAAATGATCAGACCTGGAGGAAACAAGCCAGAGCACTTGATTGTATTTAGAACTGTGTTCGACCTAAAACTTTCTCGAGAATAGTAAGTCGCTATTGAGTTATAGATAGGAAATGGATTTTACTGTTTTCCTTGACTTCGGTGTGCAGGAAAAATAAAGATCTCATGATGATGGTGAATGACCAGAGCTACCAAAGCTCTGACATCCCTTAAGGTGGCTTGTTGTCGGTGTTCTTAAGGTGGCTTGTTGTCGGTGTTCCAAACATTTATAGAGAGTGTCGCTGGAGCTACTAAGCTCCGGTAAAGCCAGGGGGCCAGCCATCAACATGAAGAAAAGATGGTGGGAAGACTCCACAGTGGGGTCTGCTGTCGACACACTGTGTGTTGACAGAGGTCACTGCTGGAGCTACCAAGCTCCAACACCCCATAGGACTATCAACACTCTACGTGTTGATGGAGAATGCTTCTGGAGCTACTAAGCTCCGACAACCTCAGGGGGCCTCTACTATCGAAGACTTCGGACCTACACTCTACAAGTTCAAAGCACGCAAGTCTTCAACAACTGTTACATCCTCTTGGTACATGTTCACAATCAAGTTGTGTACATCTACCAGGGGCCAAGTGAGGCAAAGATGTTGAAGACAAAAAATGAAATTCATAAAAACTTGGATTTCATTCATCTGGAGACAAGAGATTACAAAATAGGAGAAAAAGAAGAGAGGATACAAGCGGGAGCTACAAAGAGATAGTCCTAGACCCTATGGAAGAACGAGGCGACCTTCCGGGCAACCTCCGACACACTGGCTTGGGCGGCTTCTCCCTCTCCTTCGATGGGGCCTTCAAGCACCGGGTCCAGTGGGAACTGAGGGTCCCGACTTGTGTAGCACGTCAGCATGTATTCTGCAACGTTCTTCGCCAGGGATTGTCCCTCGGTTTCCAGCTGGTCCGCGATGACATCGCCCATCTTGGTGAGCTTGTTACCTGCCGAACTCAACGCCTGCAACGCCTGGTCTAGCTCCGGCTCTGGGTCATCCGGACGCACGGGGCTAAAACCCATTGGTGTCAGCGCGTCGTTGGCTTTGCCCAGGAAGTCCCAAACTTGTTGGACCCCGCATCCCTTGAGCCTCACATCTCCTCCAAGGATCTTCTGGTTGCCACAAGCTCCGAATTCTCCCGGGCAAGGCGCTCAATCTCTTTGGCGTTCTGCTGAATCATTTTAGCAACCTGCCTTTCGAGTTTACTGAGCTCCTCCTCCCGGAAGTGGATCTTGTTCCGGCGGTCGACCAGGTCCTTCTTCGAGCCCGCACCTTCTTCTCCCTGGCAGCAATTTCATCCTCCCTCTTGTGGAGGTCATTTCCTCGCTGCCAGGCCTTCTTCTCCTCCTTCTCGCAATGCTCATCCAACTTCTTGGTGCGCTCCGCGAGACTCTTGTCACCCAGAGTTAGCCTCTGAGTAAGCTCTTCCTCACTCTTCATGAGGTCATCCCACAGCTGTAGGAGTTTTTGCTCTTCATCTTCGAGCTTTTTCCCCGCTCCTCATGGGCCTCCCGGCGCTTGACGAGGCTGTCATGGATGGCGCTGAGCTTCTCCCCGCGATCATTCGCTGCGTTATTAGCAGCTACGGCCTGTTCGTGGATGGCCTGGGACTGGTTGTCGAGGGATCGCACCATGCTTTCCCTCTCGTCCAACAGCTTACCCCAGTACTCCAATCGGACCTTCTCATTCTTCACCCACTCTTTGTCGTCAGCCAGCCTCGACTGCGCCATCTTGGTCTCGAATTGGAGCCGGTTGCGCCACCTCCTAAGAGTTTGGAGCTCCTCCTCGAGGGCCTTGCTGTCGTGGTAAAAAGCCAGCTGGTCTTTGCAAAGACTAGAGCAGGCGTTGTCAATAGACAACGAAAGAGGGATCGGGTCCGGACCTGCAGGGGTCCTCTCCGCTGGCTCTAGCGGGTTCTCCGTGACAAAAATCGGGTCCAAGTCTACAAGAGCGGTCCCCTGGGCTTCCACGGCACTAGAGCCTTCCTCCGGAATAGCCTCGGCCACCGCCAAGGAAGGTCCTGCAACAAAAGTTTTGACCTCCAGAGTTGGCTCGGAAGGTCCCGCCGCCAGGTCATCAACAATTGGTCCCTCAGGTGGGGGGCCAGCAGCTTCATCTAGGCACCCTGGCTCAGGCGCGGGCACCTCCGGGACCACCACCTTCGGGCCAGGCGTTGAAGGTTCAGCCGGAGGTGAAGCTACCTCCGGCTCCGATGCTTGCGCCTCCTCCACCGCCGGCTCAGGCGCTTACGCTTCGACCATCATGGGCTCGGGCGCCGGCGCCTCTGCAGCAACCGGCTCTGGCGCCGGAACTTCTTCAACAACCGGCTCTACCGTCGGAACTTCATCAGCCACCGGTTGTACCGCCGGGGCTTCATAAACCACCGGCTCTACCGTCGGGGCCTCATCAACCACCGGCTCCGCTGCCAGGGCTTCAGCAATGTCCGGCTCTAGGGCCAGGACATCAGCTACCTCCGGCCCTAAGGCCAGAGCATCCGACATCTCAGCATCCAAACTCAGAGCTTCAACCTCCTGGACTCGTGCCACTGGTACATCTTCATTCCCATGGTCCGGCACTACCACGGGAGCTTCTAGGGATGAGTCGAGGTCCAGGACCACGACAGCTGGCACTGGAGCTGCCGTGACCTTAGCCACCTCTTGGGTCGGTGCTGGGATTGGAGCCGGAGCTTTCGTCTGCACAGCCTCAGCTGCTATTGTAGGAACCGGAGCTTCAGCCCCTTTCATGGGCACTCTGTGGATGAAGGGTGAAGAAACTCAGAACACAATTACAACAAAAAAGCAATCAACTGAGGTAGAAAATCAAACTTACTTTGGAAGGCTTCCTCCAGCTAGCGCGGAACCTCTTCCTCGGACGCTCGGGGTCGGACCCTGTTGCCACTGGAGTGGTAGCTCCGGAAGGTTCCCCGGAGCTTGCTGCTGCCGTCGGCATCATCTTGGTTGAGGGCCCCCTCGGCTGAGAAGGACCCCCGAAACCGGAGCCCTCAAAAGACCCTGGTACCGGAGCCACATGGCCGGAGCTAGCACCCTGGGGAGATGCCGATGCTGGTGTGGTTGCCGCCACCAAAGACCTCCTCCGCCTAGGACAAGGAGCCGTTGTGGAAGGAGCAGGTCTGACAGACCTCCCGTCGGCATGCTTCAGCTTCCTCTTGCGACTCGAGGGCTCGGCCAACTCCTTGCCCTTGCCTAGGACTTCGGTTCTTGGCTTTGGGGCGGGAGCGGAGCCACCTTTAGAAGCTCCGGGGATTGCCACCCCGGAGGTTGGTCGCCTCTCCACCAGGCTCAAGTCGTCCAACAGTAGCATCTTCCTCCGGAGCTCTCTGCACTCCTCTGGTATCATATCCAGAAGCAGGAAGGCCGCCGATGGAGACACGTCGCCAGGGCCGATGTTCCCAGGCTGGAACTTATTGATATGGGTCTTCAAGGCTTCACCGGTCAAGTTGGTGTCCAAGCCGACCTCAATGCGGTTGGTGTCCATCTAACTGTTGAAGGCCTAGGCAGGCCGGCTCCTAGCCCTCAGCAGGGCCCACCTGTTCATCAAGAAGTTGCCGAAGACCATCTGCGGGGTCACCCCACCTTTGACACATTCCTGGATTCTGTCCAGGATGGGCCTGTACTCCCTCGACAGCTTCGTCACATCACTCCAAGTGTCGGTGTCAACGCGAGGAAGGCCTTCAAGCAGCTCCAGCCTCTCGTGTCCCTCGGCAGTGATGACCATCCAATCTTTCTTCCAGTCGTCCCACTTGCCAGAAAGGAAGGACCTTAAGTACTTGAGGGGAGAGTTTTTTTGCTTCACGAAGTAGTAGAAGCCGATGAACTCATCATTCTTCCCGGTCGGGTGGACAGCAAAGAAAGTCCGTAACAACTCCACTCAAGGGGGCACACCCACCCACATCGCGCAAAAGTGGACGAAAGTCGCTAGTAGCAAGATCAAGTGGGGGCCCAGATGGTGGAGCTGCAGACCATAGAAATCAAGCAGCATCAGAAAGAAAGTGGACAAAGGCAGGATCAAACCCGCCATGGCGTACCCAAGGAAGTACACCATATCTCTGGCTCGCTCCTTCTCGAAGGGAAGCTTGCCGCAGCGAATGTCGTTGTCGAAGGAGTCACTGGACCATCCCATGTAGGTCCGGACCCTAGACAAGTCCTTCTCGCTCTCGATGCGGCTCTTGGGAAGTCCCAACTTCATCATGGCACAACGTGGCGAGAGAGGAAAAGCAAGCAAAAGTTTGAATGAAGGCGTAAAGAATCCCCAAATGGTGCGCGCTTTCCTTCTTAAGTAATCCCCCGCAACGCTTGGATGAAAACCACAAAGGAGTCGATGATAAAATTCAAAAACTTCACCCTGCCAATGACAAGGGGGCCCGAGGCCACCCCAACGATCAAGTCGAGGTCCTTACCCCAAGCGAACGGTTGCCATCATGAAAGGCGGGAAGCCCGAGGGCGGCGGCTTGACAGGGCGCGCGGAACAGATATGGTTTTTGTATTGGGAACCGGCGACCTTCAATTGCGTGAGATCCGCACGCTCAGATCTCACCTGCCGCATCCTGGATATGCCACGCGGCGTTGGTTTAACTGCGAACTACCGCCAATGGCTCATCCGAAGACCCTTGAAGACACGGCTCAAAAACTAAAGGATGGACCCACCTCCGGCAAAATGACTTCATCCAAAAGGTCTCTTCCAGAGGTGGGCCCAGGGGGCCACTATCGGTACCCTGTGTACCGTATACCCCTTGGGACTATGAAAAGGCCAAATGAACTTCACCTGTCTGAGTTGAAGACCTGCGAAGGCCCCACGTGTCATACGAGACCGGACCTGCCTCCCATCTATGGTTAGTCCTGGTGCTGCGACGTGTATACAGCAACCGGACCTACATCCCACACATGGGATAGCTTGGGGCTAAACACCTGTGCGGCACCCCCGGACCTAACCCCCGACAGAGGGAAGCTCCGGTACTGACACGTGTACATCTACACGGGACCTACCCGTCCCAAACGGAAAGCTCTGATGCTGCCACGTGTCCAACTTCCTGACATTCATCCTCAACAATCAGACTAGTGGACCCCCAACGGCTTGGACCTTCAAGGGGCAATCAAAGACTTCAATACCCGATTAAGTGTCATTAATACTATATTAATGACACACGATCGGAAAGCCCTTAATACCAGTAACGGCACTGTCAAGGACCATTACCACGCTATTAAGGGTAATTAACCTCATTAATTGTGTATTAAGCATTAGTAACCGCCAGGGCCACATGTCGGGCCAGGCTAATGGTGTAACGACCAGTCCTTGTACTATAAAAGGACTAGTCGACGATACACAAGGGACTTCTGGCTTCTTCCGGCTCTCTCCTGGCCCGGACTAGAAGCTCTCGACTCTAGACGCTCAATACAACAACTACACACCCCGTGGAGTAGGGTATTACGCTCAGGCGGTCTGAACCACGTAAATCCTTGTGTCTACTTGCCATCGTGTTCTGAATCTCTGCGTGCCCAACACCGAATTACAAACTCCGCGGGCTACCAACAGTAGTACCGCGAGAATCGCCAGAACCACACTCCGACAGTAACACCGACACTCAGTTCAGTATGCCGCAATAGTCTTAGTTCGACATGATGTCGCAGGTAAACTTATGTTTTACTTAAGTTGACATACTCATTACCATACATGTGTTAAATTCATTATATGAATATCTTTACTTTCTGTAGTTCTTCCCTCAAGGTGGCTTTAGATCACAGTTCGTTATGCCTCGTCCGATGCAACCAGGCAACATGTTGGCTCCTCTTCACAGGTATAATTGCATTTCTTATTAACTCAATTTATAGTACGAAATAGTAATCATATTTGTCATAGGGTTCTGAGAGTGGTCAAGCCTATCCTCCACAATTTCAGAGATTCATGTCGATGTTGGCCCCTAGATTGCAACCTTATTCAGGCGTTCTCCCATCATTGCCCTTCGCTCCGAGGTATAGTCAACCATCAACACCTTCGGCCTTAGCGGTATGATTACTAAATCATTAGCTCTAATGAAAACGTAGCTTAATTTGAACAATACATAGCGACTTGAGTCAATTACATAGTTGGTAATACCTTTGAGTCAATTACACATGTGAGTTTTATAACACATAAGTGCATTTGTTAATTTTAAAAAGATTGAGATATATTAATTGTATGTATCAATGCAAAGTTAACTTTTATTTGTTCTCATAGGGTTTCGGTCATGTAACGTCTCAAGGTTGCGATGATTTCCTCAATTTGAACGCTGGAGGTGCGAGTGATGGAGCTTCAAACAATAACATGGAAATGGATTAATCTTCACAATGGTGCTTGCGTTGTGTTTCCCTTGGACTAATTTGGATATGTGAAGTTAGTTGTGAATTCGTGGTTTTATTGTGTTTTGCTTATGACTATGGCCTGTATGCAATGTGTTTGCATCATCGTATTTTCTGACTATGATGTGTTGTGTGGTATATACTTTACTTGTGTTGTGCTGATATTGTTACCGGAGGCTTTTCACCCGGGGAGAGAGGAAAAGCAGCCGCTGTTTTTAAAAAAAATGGCACTATGGCCGTCGGTGTTTGTCGAACTGACGGGTATAACTCTATTGAGGTCGTCGGTTTCATCTCAGACCGACGGTTATATGGCTCTTAATGTGACATGTGTAGTACTCTATGTTCGTCCTTTTACCAGGGAGCCGACGGCTTTAATACGCATTAAGGCCGTCAGGGCACGTGGGCCGACCCCTTTATGGCTTTAAAGTCGTCGGGGACTGGGGGTGACGGTCATAGTTTTTTTACAAACTAAAGATGTCAGGCCTCTACGGCCGACGGCTGTAAGCCTTTATAGTCGTCGGGACCGACGGTCATACATGTTAAAAACGTCGACTGTGATTCGTCATCTAAGGCCGTCGGTTCACCGACACTCATATACTACAGTCGTCGGTCACAGTTATTTACCAACGGCTACATGACCGACATTTCTTTTCGATTGCTGTAGTGATATAAAATATAAACTAAAATATAAACTAAAATATAGTTATGTTTTCAATCCTGTTCTGCCTGCAATGAAGAATGCGTAACTGCTTGATAGATGTTGATGCTCGTCACATTTTATCATGCAGTCAATATGCCACCCAGTAATCCTTCCCCGAAGAGGAAAAATAAAATCAAGTGCAAAACACAGAATTGCAGAGGTAGAGGAGCGAAAAGAGAAAGGCCGGAGACGCAGTTTCCGTCCCGTGCGTGATAGTTCAAACCCGGTCTCCAGACGCATCATCTCCTTGGTGATCTTCTGCGGCAGCAACGACGGAAGGGTTGAACCTGAGCCACTCCCTGGACCTGCAGTGCCTCATGGCGCCGTGCAGCCCAACACCGAGCGCCGTGAGCGCCCCGGCGAGCGCGAACACCCTCCACCCGGCCACCACGCACACGTACGCCAGGAACGCCGACGGCACGGCGCACATAGCGACCAGCGCCCGCAGCGGGAGCGGCACGCGGTAGGGCCGCTTGAGGTCGGGCCGCCTGGCGCGGAGCCAGAGGAACGCCGCGAACTCGAGCAGCGTGCCGAGACTGTAGAGGAAGTTGGCGGTGGATACGACGTCGTCGAAGCTGAGGAAGGAGACAGCGAGGGTGACGGCAGTGGAGGCGGTGATGGCGACCCACGGGGTGCGGAAGCGGGTGGCGCGCCGCGCGAACACAGCTGGTAGGAGGCCCAGCTCCGACATGCCCAGAAGCTGGTACGCGCCGCTGCTCAGCTGGGCCTCGAACATGCCGATCGACGACAGCACCGCCCCGGCCTGGATCCAGTACTTGAGCCACCCGCCGCCGATGATGCCTGCAGCACATCCGGCCGGGTAAGAGGTGGGCCGCTGTCTAACTGACACTAGCAGATCAAAATTGAGTTCTGCCATGTCGATGTCTGAAACATCACTCTAGTTATCTTTACAAAGCTGAATTTACTAGTTAAGTGGTTAATTTTCTAAATGTGAATATTACATTTGTTTAAATCGTCGTTCTTTTGATCGAAACAAGTGTGCATCCCTAGAACCAAGGAATCCGGTTGCTCCATAATTGACAACATCGAAAAACAAGCTACTGATACACACAAGGTATTGTTTTTGTCTCTAACCATAAAGGGAAGCCCCAATATTCTGATTATTCGGAGGCACGTGTGAGCGTACCTGCAGCATCGACCAAGTAGCCGTTCTCCCACTGCTCCGGCAGCGCGTCCGTCGCGCCGGTCGCCGCCATGAGTGGCAGCAGGTAGCTCGCGGCAATCAGCACGACCGCCACGGCCAGCGCCCGCGGGAACGTGCGCTCCGGCCGCTCCACCTCGCCGGCCATGGTGCTCGCGCTGTCCCAGTAGTTGAGGTTCCAGAACAGAGTGTTGAAGAAGAGCCTCCAGTCCTTCCTCCCGTTCACCTGCATCGTCCACCGCTGCGGCCGCAGCTTCGGCACGGAAATCCCTGTCATGAGCACGAACGGCGCCAGGGACACGAGGCCCAGCGCCAACGCGCCCCACCCGACAATGCTCAGCCCGGCGTAGTTCACGAAGGACAGGAACACCGTCATGCCGGCCACCGTGCCTGTGCGTGTCCTGCCGGGATCGGCGACGGCGGGGATGGCACGGCCGAGGTAGTCGGCGACGAGGACTGGGTACGCGGCGATGTTGATGACGCAGCTGAGGTACTTCCACGTGCCTAGGAGCGAGCCGGCGAGCGGGCCGAAGGCGCGGTCGGCCCACAGGACGAAGCCGCCGTTGCCCGGGAGCGCGGCGGCGAGCTCGGCGGTGACGAGCGATACCGGGACGCCCCACGCGAAGGGGAAGACGAGGAAGCCGAGAAGCGTGAAGAGCGGTCCCGCCGCGCGGACCGCAAGCTCGGAGCCGTACGGCCCACCAGCAACCTCGAAGTAGATGAGGAAGACGAGCGGGAGGACCGTGAGCTTACTCCGGTGGTGGTGGTGCGCTGCCACGCCGCCGCCTTGCACGGCTGCGTGGGGACCATTCTCTGGCTGTTGTAGATCTTGCGATGTGTGATCTTGCACTTGCACGGCCGTCGTGCCGTCTTCTCGTGGCAGTTCTGGTTGATGATGACTCTGGGATGGCTGCTTGGTTATCTGGATCTCTTGGTTCATGGCGAGAGTCTAGGCACTAGACAGTAGAGCAAGTCTGCCGTTCTATCATGCAGGTTGCGGCGCGTTCTAACGCATACAGATACAAGACACAGTTGTTTCTCTTTAAATTCGACTCCACTTCTTAGTTATTTATAGAGTATCATCCAGATCTACGGATTTTTATTTTATATTTTTAGGTCCTTTAATTTATAAATTTGCATCAGTTGAGTTCATTAATTTTGTGGTTATAGACTCATAAACTTTTTAAAATAGACTCTAAAGGTTCACACTCTTTCACTAAACGGTTAAATCTGAATCAATGCACTCATCGGTTCTTCAAGAAGAGGAGCATTGAGCTGCAACCGCTTCTTTGGTAAGACAGGGTTCGTGCAGAAGTAGTTGCCATCATTCCTGGTGTCTAAATGTGGATGCGAGTTTGTCCTATGGATCTCTGATCTACTTCGCTCTTTACAATATGATCTGATGTTGTATAATATACCGTATCGATGATGAAAGAGACCGCAACACTACTCGCAATATCAACTTCGAAAGGGGACGACAACCACATTAATTTTCTCTCGATACCGCTGCTCGATCAGATAAAGAGAGAAAATAGTGTCACGTGAGATACATAAGTTAGGATCACAACGGTTCATATCATAACAGTAGTTTATGTTGTCTTTAACTGTAAAACAAAAGTTCATGAAACCAAAAATGATATGGTTGGACAAGTTCATGAACCAAATCATACGGCTGAATAAGTTCATGAATCTAGAGAATTTTTTTATTAATATACCTTTCAAAAATAATTTAATATAGATAACCTTCGAATTTGAAAATTTGAAAACTAACCCAGGTTCGTATATGCCTCATACGAAATGACACGTGGGCCACGAATTTCGTATGAGGCACATACGAAATCGACGTGGCATGCCACGCTGTCCCGGGGTTTTCGAGGCGGCTGACCTTCCCGGGGCCGAGCGAATATCGTATGTGCCTCGATCATACGACATTCAGCACCGGAGGGAATTTCGTATGTGGCACATACGAAATTCGCCGAGTTGTGGGGCTCGCCCGAACCGTCGTATGTGTCACGGACGGTTTTCGTCATCTTTAAAACGGGTGTCGGCTTCTTCTTCTCGGCACACCGTCGTGCCCGCGCCGTCACGCCGCCGCCGCCGGCGCGCCGCCGCTCAGCCGCCTCCCGCTCGGCCACCGCTCCGCCAGCTCCCGCGTCTTTGGTATTTTCTATTCCTTTGTATTTTGTGTTCCTCTTTAGTGGTACTATGTGTTATTAGGTTTTGATAGTTATTTTAGGTATTTTAGTTAGTGATTCCTCTTTAGGTATTTTAGTTAGTGATGCCTCTTTAGGTATTTTAGGTAGTGATAGTTATGTGTTATTTCTCTATATGTATTTTAGGTGTTTGTCTACATTTTACATTAGTTTTGATAGTTATTTTAGGTATTCATATGTTATTAGGTTCTAATAGTTCTAGTTTTTAGGTTTATATTTGTATGTTATTTTTAGTTAATGTTGTTTATTTTAGAAGTAATAACATGTGATAAATGTTTAGTGCTTAGAAGTGCACTTCTCTAATTCATAAATTATTCGTAATTTATTTTTTAGATTTCTATTTATTTTTAGATAATAAGACTGTTAATAGGCATTCTGAACATGCGATTACTTTTATTTGTTTTTATAAATTCCAATAAGAATGTCAGAGAAGTTAGTATTTCAGATATTTTATGGAGAAGGCATACTTATTTATGGCTCTAATGATATTGATTTGTCTGGGTTCACGTCGTGTGATGGAGGGATATCAAGAGCAAATGAGAAGACATTTAGTGGTGTCATAAACTGATTGATGAAAATATTTAACCTTGATCCACAACAACATGAGTTGACATTGAAAGGAATGATTAATTGCGCAAGAAATAGAATTTATTGGGATTTGATTGTTATTAAGGGAACACAGAATTGGAGAAAATTTGTATATTTGGTTGTGGAGCGGGGTTGGCCTCTAGTGCTTCTTGCGCAAGCGGAAATGAAAGAAGTAGAGATTGCAGTGGAAGCTGATGAAGCAAATAGTGTAGAAAATGATGTAGGAATGGAAGAAGCTGGAGAGAACTCGATACATATACAAGCACGTGGTGTGGCAGATGAAGGAGAGCACACCGAGATTATAGTTGAACAAACTAGGATCAAAGATATGGAACATGAAAATATTCCAGAAGTTGACTCTTCTAATGATGAGAATGAGAATGATATTATTATTCCTGCAGAGTGGAACAATTCGATCCCGAGTAATTTATCAGCTACATAAAAGTATTGTAGCTTATCAGGATACCATGAGAATCAGTTAACACAAGGAGATATTTTTAAAGACAAAGATAGTTTGAAGGATGCAGTAAAATATTGGTCTCTATCTGTGCAGAGATCATTTACAGTTTACAAGTCAAGTAAAAAATATAATGATGTGAAATGTGTGTTCTTAAGTTGTCCTTTTCGGGTCCATGGTTTCGAGCAAATGTGGACGAAGCTATGGAGAGTATAAAAAATGATTGATCACACATGCGAGTTGCATGAATTGGATAAGTGCAATAGTGCACTTACATCGTAGTTTATTGCGAATCACATGTACGCCCAAATTGTGGATAACATTCGGTTTGAACCGAAATCAATAATAAACACTATTGAGGGGGAGTTCAAGTATACCATAAGTTACTCCAAAGCGTGGAAGGCCAAACAGAAGGTGATTGAGCAAATATTTGGTTCATTTGAAGCTTCTTATGAAAATCTCCAAATGTTACTGTAGACCATCCAGGAGAGAAATGTTGATACTTATTATGACATTATGGATGTGCCGAACAGAGATATGCATGGGGAGTTGTTTCTCCATCGTGCATTCTTTGCATTAGGTCCATGTATTGCTGCATTCAGACATTGCAGACCTATCATCTGCATTGATGGTACTTTTTTAACTGGAAAGTACAAAGGTCAAATTCTAATAGTTATTGTAGTTGATTGGAATCAACAGGTGTTGCCTGTGGCTTTTACTTTTGTCGAAAGCGAGAACACTGATAGCTGGTATTTGTTTCATAGTCAGGTAAAGATGGTTGAACGTCCTGATGTTTGTCTGATATACGATCGTCATGTTGGATTGCTTAAAGCAATATCTGATTTGAAACATGGTTCATCTGAGTGTGGACAAGAACCTTATTGGACAAACATTCAATCAAGATATTGCATGAGGCATTTAGGCGCTAACTTTTTCAGTCACATCAAGAACAAACAATTTATGAATTGGTTCAAGATGTTGTGTAGTCAAAATCAAGAGAGGAAGTTTATTGCTCTATGGTAACGTCTAGACGTATTGACTACGACACAAGCAGAGTCGTCTACCAGCAAAGACAATCCTAATGAAATATCTATTCCAACTGTAGGCTCATCAAGCTGAAACTTCTCTAGTTGGATCCGACGCAAACCGAAAGAGAAGTGGTCTTTGTTATACGACACTAATGGTGCTAGGTATGGCATCATGACAACTAATTTAGCTGAGGTGAGATCCTTCTTTGACATTATTTATATTAATTTTTATTTAGTCTTCTTTATTTTACACATGCTAATGCAGTGGTACTGAATACAGATATACAACTGGGTGATACGTGGTTTAAGAGGATTACCTTTGGTTGCTAATGTCAAGGGCATTTTATATGGAACATGCAAGTACTTTCGTGAGCGCTACACAACTGCAATTTCAGTAAGAAATGATGTCAATTTGGCTTATTCACCCTACATGTGCAAGTTCATGGGAAAGAAGATCCAAAAGGCCGCATTTCATTGTGTGTGGCTTATGGGAACTACAGAGCGCAGGTTTGAGATTCTGTGTAGGGACAAGAATCCTCGTGGTGCTAACCGTGAGAGAGTTGTTCAACAGTTCATTCTTTGTCAGGATGATTGCACGTGCACATGTATGAAGCCACAACTCTTTCATAGACCTTGTTCTCATGTTATTGCAGCTTGCTCATTTACCAAGCTAACACCAAGTAATTATGTATAATACTACTTCCAAAAAGAGGTTCTTGTGAGTACTTGGAATGCAGAGATATATGAGTTATCTAATAAAGGCACATTTACCATGGATCCAGGACCAGACGCTTTGCGAGGACCTGACGAAATGCAGTTGAAACAGAAAAGGGGTCGTCGCAAGACTCGACGTATCAGAAACGATATGTATGAGTCCGAAGTTGGCAGATTTCAAGGAACATGCAACAAGTGCAACCAAACTGGTCATACTTACAAAATCTGCATTTCAAACTACGAGGCAAATGTGGTTGAAGTTGGACCTTCTGGGAATCCTAAGGATGGCCGGCGTCCTCGTGCACGCCACACAACTATGTTTAGGGATGACAATGCTATTTGATGTGCATCGTTAAATTTGATGTGCTACATTATGTAATATCTTATTATTATGAACTATGAATTTGTAGGTGTACGTTAAGTGAATTGTGTTGTATCGAACATTGACATATGTATTGTTATGAATATGTTGTTCATGTTTCTTAATTGAATATGTTGTCCACGTCGTTCATTTGAATATGTTTTTCATGTTTTTTTGTCCTATTAATGTTTTCGTTGTCATATGTAGGTATGGCTGCAGAACAAGGACAGTGTCCTGAGTTAGTTCAGTTTTGGATTGATATAACGCACCGAGGTTTTCGACTTTGGCGAGGTGATAATATGCCCGTTCTTCGTCTTCAGCTGCCTTCTAAGTTTTGGAAGTTAGACGATAGATGGATTCCCAGGTACGTGCTTCTATGAATATAATAATAAAAATTATTTTATCATTTTGTAGATATTAATTTATTGCTTGGTATGAAACATGTTGAGTGCAGCTGGGCTGCTTCCTATATATAGGCTACTTGAGGAGAGGTCGTTTGATCGTGATGACTGAAAGTATCGTTTCAGCCTCGACGGAGCCCTGCTGTCATCTTTGACAGATCGTTGGAGGCCAGAGACCCACACGTTTCACTTGCCGTGTGGGGAGATGACCGTCACGCTGGAGGATGTATCTTTCTTGTTGGGTCTTTCTATCGCAGGTGCCCCTATTTGTGCCCTGAGGACTCACCCACCTAGCGTGTAGAGATGTACGCGCGGTTTTAGGATGTGGCACGACACCCTGCGGCTGACCCTATTTCTGCACTTCACAACGACCAGTAACATGGTCCGACAAAGAAGTTTTTGACGTACTAGAAGGTATTGTTTCATACTATTTAAATGTTATTTCGATGCAAATGAACCTTCTAATGTTAATATGTAATTTAAATGAAACTTACAGTTTTTTGTTTTCAAATTGTAGGTGGATATTATGCATCCACATGCCAATGATGCCACTATTACTAGATACTTGGAGGCATACTTGTTGTGGCTGTTTGGTGCGATAATGTTCATCAACACGCACGGTGACTCCATGGACAGACATCTGATTCTGTTTGCTCGACAGATAGCGGAGTCCACACCCTAGGAGATGCCTCAGTACAGTTGGGGTTCAGCTGTGTTGGCGGCCACGTACAGAGGACTTTGTGACGCTTCCATGAAGGCTCGTGGTAACGCAGTACTAGTTGGTTGTCCTCTACTTCTGCAGCTATAGGTATACGAGCGGTTCATGATAGGTTGGCAATAAGTGCAACCGGCACCATACAATGATGATGAGTACGGTGAGACACCGGATGACGGCCTTATGATGGGTACATTTTGGGTGCGCCGACAGGTACGATTATATTTTAAGTGCATTCATATTGTTCACAATTATAATAATATAGTAATGTGACATCATTTGTTCTTTACGCAGCATGAGTGGAGTAACAATAAGATGCACAAGGTGTACCAAGGGTTCGTCAAGGAGTTTGATCAGTTAGATGCAGACGAGGACGTGCACTGGGCACCGTATGATATGGAGGAGCACGACCACCAAGCATCGAGGGGACTTTCGTATCTGTGCTACAGAGACTCGGATTACTTCTTGCAAGGAAACCGCTGGTGTATGGTATCTACGTGGAGGAGTACGCACCACACCGAGTGTTGCGTCCATTTGGCCTACACCAGACATTTCTAGTACTTCCACATTCTATTGTGCCTTCTGCAGTGCATACGTAAGTAATTCCCCTCATATCTCTTGAAAACAATAATTCTGAAATATTAATGTATTTATTTGTTCTGCAGGTACTGTAGGTACTGTCTTAAGGGTACCTCCGCGCTGGAACTTTGGTTGCAGCGCATGCATTCGTGACTCCTACAGTGGACGGCTGCATTACACGAGGTTGTTCAGGAGACACGACCATTCTCACAGACCGTTTACGAGGAGTACTTATAGTGGTACCTTCCTCGGACATGAGTTGTTCTCGCACACACACCAGTCGAGTGACAGACGCACGTACCCTCGGTGACAAATACGTATCTGTGTCATAGAGATGAAGCTTCTTCAATGGCTGTAAGATCGAATTCTTTGAAGTACATTTGCAATGCTTCAATATGTTTTTTTCATTAAAGATTACTAATTAATTGTTGTACGACCGATCACATTGCACTTGTGAAGATGAATCGGTTCCGTCAGGTTCTTGCAGAGTCCTCAACTAGACTACAACGATTGAGGCAGGGGATATCGATGAGTTCGTCAGTGTGCAGAGGATATACAGCCACACAAAAGAGGGTATGAAGTTGGCTTCTTGTGCACAATCATGTGCACAAGAAACTACAGTTCCGACCGCACTGAAAGTTAGGCATCCTAGCACAACAGGTATGAAATTAATATTAAACTTCACATATTTCCACAAAATTAATATTTCTGTTCATATATCTTCTATAGGGACCTCCACACAAGTACCTACTTCGGTTGCAGGGCCGTCCACGCAGGTACTAGCTTGGGTCCCAGGCCCCTCCACACAGGTGACTTCTTGGGCTCTAGGCCCGTCCACACAGGTGCCTGATGCTTCGGCTTCAGGCCTATCCACACAGGTACCTACTGCTTGGCCCCCAAGCCTATCCACACAGTACCTGGTTGGTACTTTCCAGACCCGTCGGCATAGATACCTTCTTGAGTTCCTTTTTCGGGCTTGGTTGGCCTGTTCACGCATGTGCCACACATGGGCGCAGGTATAACGTGCAACGAGTTCGCTACTTAAATACATAATAGACACAATAAACTTGCTAACTATATATGTTATGCCAATGTAGGAGAGGGCATAACAGACTACGATACTATGCTTTCTGGCTCGCAATTGGATGGTGCTCCCATTCCGACTCAACTTCATATTTCCTGATCGACGACTACTTGGTGGACATGCCGCAACAAGATACATTTCCTGCATCGCAGTTGGATGGTGCTCCCATTCCGACTCAGCCTTCACAGTAGTTCGAGACACCCGCGCCTGTTCAGCAGCGACAGAGGAGGACAGCTCCTTCACGCGTGTTTTACGATCGGGCTCATGTGAATCTTGCGCATAGGTTCAACAACAAGCGTGGTAGACATTAGTAATGTGTACCCATATGTGTGTGTTATATTGTAGAAGAACTATGTTATGTTTTCTTTATGCATTATATCTTTCATGATTCTATCATTTTTTTTATATAAACGACAATGCACTTTATCGTGTTAGGCGAATTTTATCCTACATCAATAGATACATGCCAGGCGAATCTCGTACAAGAAAAGAATGACATTGAGTGTCAGACAAATCTCATCCACGACATCAATAGATACATGTCAGGCGAATCTCGTACAAGAGAATAACAACATTGCAGGCGGATCTCGTACAAGAGAAGAATGACATTGCACTCATCGCCCTATATAAATACGACTACTCGTGCGTCCTTGTGTTCTTCACGCCAACAATGACGAGTAGAGGTCGAGGTAGGCGTGGAGGTAAAACAATGGCGAGTACAAGTCGTGGTACGAGAGGAGGTGGAAACTTTAGAGCAGTGCCTGAAAATTACTTGATGGGAGGTCCAACTTGGTATGAACCACCATTAGATGAGTTCCCGCTTTTTACTAAGAGTGATTTTGGCCTGTTTAATCCACTACGACCATACGATGGCAGCAAACAAGAGTGACCTAAGTATCGTTGTCACCTGGATTGTATTGTCCAAATGATGGACGAAGGAAACGACAACAGTCATCATTTCTTTCGTTGTCCTGTTGGTGGAGTAAGTACTAAATATCATTTTCAAAACATCTTTCATATATACAGTTTTACTAACAATATTTTTGGTTTTAGGCTTACTATGATGATGAAAATGGATATACACTCTGGGTTGATCCACCACCTATTAAGGCTACTCGAGAGTACATTAAACATGTACAACATCACAATCAAGATTTGGTGGGTGAACTAGCTTAAATGAAACTTTATCCTGGTATAAGTCAGACGAATGATGAGGATGAAAACAGTGTTGACAATAACACGTCTTGTAACTGTCCGCATCACAAGTAGTAGCCAAGTAGCAAAATATGTTTCGTATGTTCAGTTCATATGTATCAGAATTATGGTTCCCATGTATAACAAGTATGTTTCGAAAGAAAAGTTTGTTAAAATTATTTTGTCGGCTTCCTACTTTGCGACTCGCCATACTACTTTCTAACTTGTGAGACGAATCTTATCTACATAAAATACGACAAAAACTCAAGTGAAACTTATCCATGACGTGACCAGATCCATGGCAGGCGAATCTCGTACAAGAGAAAAACGAAATTGCTCTGCTCCATGTCAGACGAATCTCGTACAAGAGAAAAACAAAATTGCACTGCTCCATGTCAGGCGAATCTCGTACAAGAGAAAAATGAAATTGCACTGCTCCATGTCAGACCACATGAAATGTCTGTTCACACTTATCCATCTCAGGGATGAAATTTCTCCTACACTAGGTCCATACATCATCATCCGTTCGTCTATATAACATTCACTCCACTAATAGATTCAACACACACTCACTATAATCATTTCATATACTTTGGTACCATGGACGAGAACTCACCACCCACAAATAGAGAAAAGGTTCCAATCCCCAAAGGATTACAACCTCCAATGTGTTTCTGTGGCACAGATTGTAGGTTTGTAAGAGATCTTCGACCTGGTTACTCGTATGGTTGCCGGCTTTAGATGTGCGACAACTACGAGTACGATCCTTCTCACAGAACATGACCATTTCTTCCAGGTGGTAGAAAACAGGTAATATGCAACATTATTTCTGTTTTTATGAATTCTATACAATCTAATCTTTTGTGCAAAAAATTGTACAGTCATCACCACCTCTTTGCGACTTCAGAAACTACATCGACCAGGAACAATCGTGAGAAGACGCCGAGGAGGTTCAGAGAATGGCTCGACATGCATATTGGAAGTTCAAAGTAGAAATACAGTGGGATGAAAGAATAGAGAAAGAGAGGAGGAATAGAGCTGAACAGGAGAAGCGTCGTCGCAAGAGGTAAGAAGAAATTTGACAATGGTTCGCAGAGTGTGATCACAAAACTGCAGAGGAGGAACGCGTCGCAGAAAAAGCACGAGAGGCTGAGGGAGAACACATGCGCGAGAGAGCTCGTCGAGCAAAAGAAGTCGGTCTGGATGCTTTGAGTAAGGGAAAATACCTCTGTTGCACTCAATAGCAACTTGGGTAAACTATGCTCGACGTTTAATTCAACTAAGGCGTTTTAGGATCAGATGTGTACACACGCCATTTGTATTACTTATTTTATGTTTTCTTCTAATAATATGTGTACGTATATTTTGTCTCATGTATCGTAGTAGTAGAGTGAAAAAAAATATACACATATTTTCGGAACTATGTAATTTCATTTCATGTAACCGCCGCCGAGCTTTTTAATTTTAGTAAAATTGATTCTATACTTTTCCAAGCAATGCGATTGTTATCGCAATATGGTTTTAAAAAATTTGTAGCTCCCATTAAACTCTCATAAAATATATTGGTAACTTATTTTTTATACTCAACAAAACTTACATTACAATAACTTTTATGAATGTTTCTACAAATTCTAACTCCAAGTGTTTCTAAACAAAAAACCAAAACTGAATACATTTTACAAGCGTGCAAAAATGTGATCGCATTGCTTAATAACACATTCAATTACTCTTGTTTCTATATACTAAATATATTGGAACTTCATTGAATTAAAAACTACATAATATATGCTCTATTTTGTACTTTGGAAATTTCTAGCAAATCGGTCTACAAATTTTGATAAACTTATGTGTAAAATGGATCAAATACAGTGCTAAAATTGGGCACAGATGAATTTCGTACGTGCCTCATACGAATGTACTGTTCACTTTGTATGAGGCACGTACGAAATTCATACTTGTCCCTTTCTTTCACCGTGGCCAGCTTTTTCTCTACCGTGGCACGCATCAACTGACGTGGCACAGACGAAAAGGGCATTTCGTATGAGCCTCATACGAAATGCGAATTTTGTATGCGGCACATATGACAATGGGTCATTTTTGCCAAATCGTCATTCCGTGTGATATTTATATTAAATTATTTTTTAAAAGGTATATTAATAAAAAAATCTGAATCTAGAAATACAAAAATATAAATTTGTAAACCTTAATGATATAGCTCGACAGGTTTATGAAATTATTTTGCTCATTTAACAAGAAACGGCATACACTGTTAGATCATCCATAGTAGTGTACTATATAGACTACAAATATAGAGTAGAGTAATTGAAATGGAAAATAAGTGTTCAGTAGATGCGAGAAGTATAGAGCATATGTTGAAAGTATAAAAAAATACAAAGAATTAAGTATAATTTAGAGAAACCGGTGCGAATAACCTTATGCACGCGGTGCCAGCCTGCCAGGCGCTGTTCAGCCGAGAGCGACGGTAAATAATTAAACCGCACTACCGCTCTAGGTAACTTGCACACAGTTTCAAGTTCAACGAACGATCTAGCTGGGACCGGAAAACGTAACATGAGGGGATCATCAACCTGCTCCAGTGACGCGCTTGCTTGCAATTCTTAGAAATGCACCGCCCACGGTGTGTCGTCAGTCGCATGGAGTTTTGCCTCCGTCAGGATTCAGAGCTCGGTGCTTGGCTGGCTCAAGTGACGGAAGACGCCTCCACGCCCAGTCACCCATTTGATTGTGTGGATCAGCGGGCACGCTACAGCTACGAAGTAGTACCTGGAATATCATTTCACAACTCGTACGGTCAATCTAAATTGGGCATATGATGTACGAATTTTATTTGAAATGGTTTAATAAGAAGTTTTGGCGGTTCTGTTTTGGCTGTCCCTATTCATTAAGGCTTTATTGGGTGTGATGAATGTATGTTTAGGCTATTCACACCTATGTGCTCTATACAAATGAATATTACCAGTCATTTTTAACACCCTTCAAAAGATTTTTCGCTTTTAGTATGTGCTCCTGCGCTCATCGTACTTCCTAAACATACTGTATATCAACTAAGATCTATTTTTTACTATATCTTTCCTCTTTTTTTTCTTTTTTCCTTTCCTTTTTCCTCTCTCTTTTGCTTCTATTTTCTTTCCTTTCCCTCTATTTTCTTTGTGTTTTTCTCTCTTCTATTCTTTCTATGTTCCTTCTTCCCCTTTTCATTCTTCCCTCTCTTTTATTTCCTCCGATTTTTTTCCTTCTTTCCTCTATTATTTCCCTTCTCTCCCATCTAGTCTTGGAACGTAGGTCATGTCGTAGCGGCACAGCACGACCCAGTCATGCTTCGTGGCCCGTCTTGCATTTTTGTGTTGGGTCGGGAGGCTGACGGTAGAAAAATGCAGCCCGAGCGCGGTCCATGGCACGACGGACCATAATCGGGTCATGCAAGGCCCAAGCATGGCCTAATATAATGGTTTGACCCCACATGTCAGTGATCATTTGTAAGGACCGAATGCCCAAGAGGGGGGGGTGAATTGGGCTTGTTTTGAAAAATTCTAAGCAATAAAACTTAATTTCTAAAACACAATTCCCTACGCAAACTATCTATGCATTCTAGTAGATAGAAACTTCGCGGAATATAAAATGCATAAAAGTAAGGGAAAGGAGAGGGATGCAAACTCCCGAGGAGACACGAGGATTTATCCCGTGGTTCGGCAAGATCGTCAAGATCTTCCTACATCCACGTTGTGGCACCCACCAAAGGGTTTTGCCACACCCAAGTCACCGAGACGAGGAGTCTTCACTATTCCTCTCCGTTTGCCTCCTTTGGCAAGGTGGAGCTCAAGCCTTGTAAAACTTCGACCTTCCGGGCTTCCACAAACGCCTTGGCAAGCTCCGGAAGTCTCCTCACAGTTACAAACGCCAAGGGCACTCCCTTGAGGCTCTCTCACTATCCTAGAGAGTCCACTCACCCAGAATGGAGGCACACAAGCTCTCTCTCTAGCTAGTTCTAGCCTAACTCTTGGTGTAAAGGTGATCAAAATGTTGTGGAGGTGATTGCTCTTGGTCTTGAATGTTTGTGGATGTGTTGATAGTGTCTGGTGATCAAGACTTGACGAAATGACAGGATTAGGTGGTATTTATAGCCAGCCTCCCCGAAATAGCCGTTGGAAAAGTAGGCTGACAGAACTTTACTGTGAACACCGGATGATCCGATGTCTCCCCTTTAGTTATCATCGGTCAAGTTACTTTAGCTGACGTCATTGTGTCAGATATGACCGTTGTTAGACCGATGTTGATCTTGTCTTCTCATCGGATGGTCCGGTGGCTCTTCCTCCAAAATTGACTCAAACTTGATGCTTACTGGAGTAATTGAACGATGTGTGCTTCTCTGTACATCGGATGATCCGGTGCTACACTTGGTCCAATGATCTTGCAAACTGTACTGATGGACCGATGTTACTGAGCCATTCACATCGGATGATCCGATGAGTACTTTATTCTGAGGTCTTCTTCTTCAGCTGAACGAACTCGACGGATGTGTTATTCTGAGGAATCATCGGATGATCCAGTGAGTTGATTTTGTTTGCTTCGGGTTGTTTCTAAGTGAATTTTTGTGTCTTGCTCAAATGACCTCTTAGACTTTGTTGAACATGTATCTCTGATGATTGTCAATCATCAAGTGTCTTCAATTTTGATTGAGTGACTTTGACATAAGAGCTTTCACTTCTTGTCTTCACATAATTGATTTGATCTCATACATTGATTGTATATGGGTCTCCAATAACATATTTATTTCATTTGATTGAGTGATTATGGGGACCTTGCATTCACAAATTCATTAGTAAAATCCAATGGTTGTTATTAATCACCGAAACCATACCTCATGGGGGCCTAGATGCTTTCAATCTCCCCCTTTTTGGTGATTGATGACAACACAACAATTAAAGCGCAATAGTAATGAATTTGGTAGAATGAAACTTAAACGGATATGTAATAAATATAAGATATGACACTTAACATTTGAAGCCTCAAAAACGATCAATAACTCAAGTGTGAAAAAAGCTCAATCAATTAATTAACATAAGAGTACTCAATGAACACCAAATGCATCGAATTATACAAGGTAATATAGATAAACTCCAAATTACAAAAGATGACTCATAAGAAAAGACTCCCCCTGAGACTAAGACACTCCCCCTGAGACTAAGCAGACCTCCCCTGACTCCTCTAACTCTTCTCCCCCTTTGGCATCAAGACACCAAAAAGGGATCCAAGTGCCTAAGTATCCTGAGTACGAGGCGCGATGACGAACTGGTCACCGTCGCTGTCGTCGGAGCTGCTGGCTGGAGTAGCGGTGGAAGGAGCTGCCGGAGCCGTAGGAGCCACCGTCGGTGCCTGCTGTGTAGGAGCTGCTGGAACAGGGGCACTGACGACGGAGGCCGGCGTCTGCTGAAACAGTGTCGTGGCCAGCAGCGGGGAGTGAATCGGAGCACCAGGAGCCAGAAGTGGAGACATGCTGATGGAGGGAATCGGCGTAGATGGCACCGGAGCGGTAGCTGGAGCCAGGACTGGTAGTGGCGGGACGACTCTTGGCAGCTGCGACGGGAGGGCAATCCCGGTCTAGGTGTAGAGGTTGGTGATCAACCCCAGGATGCCCATCATCGCCTGCTGCGTCTACTACTGCTGGTCGAGGGTGCGTTGATGCATCTGGTCTATGAGTCCAGTTAGCCGGTCAGTGTCCTCACGCCTCTCACGGATGATCTGACGCTGCATCTCCTGCTGCTGCTGCAGGAGCTGAAGGAGGCGGGTAGCCTGCTCCGCTCGGGCCTGCTCAGCTGCCAGCCTGTCCAGACGCTGCTGCTCAACCATCTGCTGTAGGAGCGAAGTCAGCTCTGACGGCTGAGTGACCTGTGCCTCAGTGACGGGAGGTGGAGTAGGTGGTGGCACTGTAGAGCCTCCAGCCTCCGCGTCGTGCTGCCTGGGTGAGGGAGGAGGTGGAAAGTACTCCTCGACACTGTCGTCGGTGTCGCTCTCGGACCATATGTGCTGCAGGTCCTCACCCTGTGCCTCTGCCTCAGCTAGCCTCTCATCCTCCTTCTCCAAGTCTGACCAGTCCTCCTCAGAAAGACGAGCCCTGACCTGACGCTCGACTGGACGGCCAAGGCGGCGGTCTCCAGGAGCTGGAGCACGGTAGTGGCTAAACCGTGTGACGCTCTCGTCAGTGAGGCGGTCATGCACGGCGGACTCCTTAGGGACCATCATGGTGAGCAGGTAGCTGATCCAATGTCCATATACGAGCTGCCTCATCATCCCTACTCCGTCAGTAATCACATCCTCCATCTCGCATATGAGGACGTCCACGATGTCGAACTCCATCCCATTCATGATGTAGAACAGGAGAGTCTACTGTAGGCTGGTGAACCCCTCCAAGGAACCAGACCTCGGAAGGAGCGTGCGGCGCAAGGCGAGGTGCACTGTGCGCGCAGCTGGAGTCAACAAGGCCGGTACTCTCGGCTGGTCAGGAGAGAAGGTAGGACCAAACAGGGAACGGATCTCCTCCAGTGGTGGTGCCACTCCTCTAGTGAGCGGCTTCCTCGGTGGATCTGCCAGACCGTAGACCCTCTCATGCACGCAGGTGTTGTGCAAGTCCACTCCCAGCAGCTGTGCCAGCGTCTGCCTT
This sequence comes from Tuctoria greenei, assembly GCA_036927565.1. Taxonomy (NCBI): domain Eukaryota; kingdom Viridiplantae; phylum Streptophyta; class Magnoliopsida; order Poales; family Poaceae; genus Tuctoria; species Tuctoria greenei. The sequence continues at coordinate 167,246,970 of JAYESD010000006.1, forward strand.
GTCAGGTGATAGTGATGTCCCATGAACATGAAATCAATCGATCTTCTGCCCTCAGAGACGTAGAGGGTGGCGTAGAACACGCGGACCCAATCCTCCACGTAGGCACTCCTCTCAGAGGACACTAGCTGCACCAGACCTCTGTACCTCTCGAAATAAGGTCGAATCTCTGTCTCGGCAGCCAGAGCGAGTTGATCCCAGTCCAGGAAGTTGTGCTAGAACAACTTGTGGCCTCGGCGTCTGTAAGTCTCGTAGAGAGACGCCTGCGTCACAGTCCAGAAACGACTATCTACAAGGGCTTCCCAGGGCTGCGGGTACCACTCCTCAAGCAGCACACTCCACCTGAGTCTGCGAAGCTGCTTGGCCTTCATCTTCCGGTAGTCGGTCAACCGGACTCCTTCAGCAACGTGGACAGTGGTGTCCATCTCGTAGATGGCTCGCTGGGCCTCCCTGTCCTCACGATGATCGGCAGCCGTCGGTCTCGGACGTGGAGCTGCCGCGGGATGACCCCCACGGGTCCGGGCTGAGCGCCGGCGGATGAGAGGCTCTACCAGCTCTTCTTCGGCCTCGGAGTCATCGATCACAGGAGGCTGCCTCGGACGAGCCTTGCAGATCCTCAGCGATCCTCCTCGGCCACGCTCACGCTCCTCAGCGGCGCGAGCGGCAATAAACACCTTCTTCTCCTCCTTCGACAATTTTTGCTTCTTCGCGGCCAGCTCCGCGATGGCCTTGCCCTTGTTGTTCTTGTCGCGAGCCATTGCGATCGGGCGAATGAGGTTGACGATGTCGAATGCACGGAATGTCGAGACGAAGATTGATGCGGCCGAAAACCCTAATGGCGATGTGCTAGGGACGATGGCGGTGCACGAGAGGAGACGGCGTTTGGACGCTGTGGTGGCGAGGGAGAGCGGCGGCGGCGCTTGGTGATGAGGGAGAGCGGCGGCGGTGCTCGGTGGAGCGGCGGCGGCGACTGGTGGAGCGGTGGCGGCGACTGCGGTGGTGGCGGCTGCAGTGGAGAGCGGCGGCGCTGGCGAGAGGCAGCGAGCGGCAGCGGCCGGAGGGCGGCGGCGGTGTCCGGCGATGGCGGTTCGTGAGGCGAGTGTGGTCAGCGGGGGAGATCGGCGGGCGGCTGCAGTGGAAGGTGACGGGATCGGAAGAGAGAGAAAAGGGGGTGTACGGCTGTTTAAATAGTGGGTCCCAAACCCTAGCCGTCTTTTTAACACCGGATGGACCGATGTTGAATGATGGATGCATCAGTCGAATGCCACAGTAAGGATATTCAAAAAGGTACCGTTGTCACCGGATGGACCGACGTTGAAGGATGGGATCATCGGTCGAATGGCATAGTAAGGGTATTCAAAAATGGAATGTTGACACTGGATGGTCCGACGAGGGAGGAAGTAGAATCGGTGGAATTTGGCACAGCTCCAGAATTGTGAACACCAGATGGACCGATGTTTTTCAGAATGAACTCGTCGGATGATTTGAGATACTGACTGAACTGGCCCTTGGAGATTGAACACCAATTGATCTTATGAGGGATTGACCTAGGCATCAGATAATCCGATGACTACAGAACAATAACATCCCATATATGTCCTTTGACCAAACAAACAAGCAAAGAGAAACACATGTCTTAGGACTTTTTGGGCAACCCCTTACCCCTCAAAAATTCTAATATGCCAATAACTTGGCTAATCCTTAAAGCAAATGGAACATCGAGAAAAATAGGAGGGAATCATCCAAATAAAATGTAAGGCCCATGCTTTGTGAGCTAGAGTATGAAGACTTCTATCTCTTTGAAGCATGTTCCTCTAGGCATTAACGCACCTAACATTTTGTTCTTTCCACCTTGTATGAGTTGAGATATTGCATTTCAAACAAGTCTCTTTCTCATGAGGTGGGTTCCCCTTTGTGACAATCTACCGTATGTAATGCCAAACATTTTATAATGCAAGAAATTATAAGTCTATATGGCAGGCATCATGCAAGGCATAAAATAATTCTATCTTGCCAAATTTGAACCTTTCAAAGGCTTCTTCAGGGAGAGCTACTCTCCAAACCTTGGGACAACCCAAGAGAACCTCCATCCCAAGCTAACCCTTGCTCACCCCTATCCTTTGAGAGTTAGGCAAGACCTATATGAAGTGCATTCTTACATGACGTTCGTTGCATCTAGCACATTTAATTCACTTCTTAGCCCAGAAAAAGTTTTCTCATCAAGTGGTTTAGTGAAGATATCCGCCAATTGTTCTTCGGACCTAACACCTCTCAAAGAGATGTCTCCCTTAGCTTCATGGCCCCTTAAGAAATGATGGCGAATATCAAGGTGCTTAGTGCGAGAGTGTTGAACGGGGTTTTTGGCTATCTTAACCGCACTTTCAATGTCACAAAGGAGAGGCACACAACCAAGTTTAATACCAAAGTCCAGAAGGGTTTGTTTCATATAAAGAATTTGGGCACAACATGCACCGGCTGCAATATATTCCGCTTTCGCCGTGGACAAGGCGACATAGTTTTTCTTCTTGCTTGACCAAGATACTAGGGAACGCCCAAGCAAGTGGCACCCACCGGAGGTACTCTTGCGATCCACGCGGCATCCGGCAAAGTCCGAATCTGAGTATCCCACAAGATGGAATTTTGCACCTTTAGGGTACCACAAGCCCACACTAGGGGTATGCTTAAGATACCTAAGTATCCTAAAGACCGCCTTCCTATGCGATTCTTTAGGTGCCACTTGAAAGCGAGCACACAAGCATACACTAAACATGATATCAGGCCTAGATGCGGTAAGATAAAGCAATGAGCCAATCATAGAACGGTAGTTAGATTGGTCAATAGGTTTACTGTCCTTATCCGCGTCGAGATGACAATTTGTTGCCATTGGAGTACTTCTTGAGCTACAATCTCCCATCTCAAATTTCTTCAAGAGGTCCTTGGTGTACTTCTCTTGATAGACGAAGGTCCCCTCTCGAAGTTGCTTGATTTGAAATCCAAGGAAGAAGTTGAGCTCTCCAATCATTGACATCTCGAATTCCCTAGACATCATTTTGCCAAACTCATGGCTAAGAGCTTCGTTAGTTGAACCAAAAATAATATCATCAACATAAATTTGACAAATGAACAAATCTTCGTTGATGTCCTTGGTGAAGAGTGTAGTGTCCACCCTCCTGATCTTGAATCCTTGCATGATAAGGAAATCCCGTAGTCGTTCATACCATGCCCTAGGTGCTTGCTTGAGCCCGTAGAGCGCCTTGTGCAACCTATACACATGATTAGGATTCCTCGGATCTTCAAACTCGGGAGGTTGTTCAACATAAACAAGCTCGTTAATGTAACCATTAAGAAAGGCACTTTTCACATCCATTTGATAAAGTCTAATACTATGATGTGATGCAAAGGCAAGAAGTATACGGATGGCTTCTAGCTGGGCGACCGGGGCAAATGTCTCCCCAAAATCTAGTCCTTCAACTTGCGAGAACCCTTTGGCCACAAGTCTTGCCTTGTTGCGGACCACAACGCCATTCTCGTCTTGTTTGTTGCGGTACACCCACTTTGTTCCGATGACGTTCTTGCCCTTGGGTCGCTCCTCCAACACCCAAACTTCATTTCGGATGAAGTTGTTGAGTTCTTCTTGCATAGCCATCACCCAATTTGGGTCTTGGAGTGCTTCCTCAATGTGAGTGGGTTCTACACACGAAACAAACGAGTAGTGCTCACAAAATGAAGCGAAATGGCGAGAACGTGTACTTACACCCCTTGACGGATTTCCAATGATTTGATCCATTGGATGCGCCTTGGAGATTCGTCCATGCCTCATAAGTGGTTGTGAAGCACTTGGCGATGGTGATGCATGTTGCTCCTCTTGTGGTTGGACTTGATCATGGACTTCTTCTTCCTCTTGATGTTGTTGTGCTTGTGAATCTTGAGTCGACAATGGATCATCCTTCTCCTCTTCGTCAACTTGAGGCGCCATGGAGGTGTTGATGTTGGGACTTGAAGCTCCCCCTTGATCATGGCTCTCCTCAACTTCCGGGTTGATGTCTCCAATGGTCATGTTCTTCATGGCTTCTCGTAGAGGCTCATCATCTATTTCATCATGACCAAAACTCTCCTCTTGGGAGCCATTAGTCTCATCAAACTCAACATCACAACTTTCCTCAACTAAACCGGAGGTTTGGTTGAATACTCGATATGCTTTTGAGTTTGATGCATAACCAAGGAATATGCCAACATCACATCTTCTTTCAAACTTACCGAGCCTTTTCTTGCGGTAGATGTAGCACTTGCATCCAAAGACTCGAAAGTAGGAGATGTTGGGCTTTCTCCCAATGAGAAGCTCGTACGGGGTCTTTTGAAGTAGGCGATGTAGGTAGACCCTATTTGCGGCATGCCACGCCGTGTTGATCGCTTCGGCCCAAAACTTCTCCGACGTGCCGTAGTCATCAAGCATTGCTCTTGCAAGAGTGATGAGTGTCTTGTTCTTCCTTTCAACGACACCGTTTTGTTGAGGAGTGTATGTGGCCGAAAACTAATGTTTCACGCCTTCGCGGTCACACCACTCCCCAATGTTGTAGTTCTTGAATTTGATGCCGTTGTCACTCCGGACCTTGATGATGGGAAGTTGAAATTCCTTTTGAGCACGGTTGGCAAAGGTCTTGAACACTTCCGGAGTTTCACTCTTGTCTCCTAAAAATAGAGTCCAAGCATAGCAAGAATAGTCATCAACAATAACGAGACAATAGAGGTTACCGCCAAGGCTTTGATATGTGGACGGTCCGAAGAGGTCCATGTGGAGTAGTTCAAGTGGCTTGGATGTTGACACCATTGTCTTCATTGGATGGTGTGAAGCAACTTGCTTCTCGGCTTGACAAGCGCTACAAAGCTTGTTCTTCTCAAATGTGACATCCTTCACACCGGTCACCATCCCAAGCTTGAATGACTTCTTAAGTTTGCTCATCCCTATGTGCGCTATGCGTCGGTGCCATAGCCAACCTAAGCTTGTCTTAGTGAAAAGACAAGTGGTCAAGCTAGCATTCTTGTTGGCGAAGTCCACTAGGTAGAGATGTCCATGCCGAAATCCTTTGAAGACTATGTCTTGGCTAGTTTCACTACTCACAACAACATCATTTTTGGTAAATGTGCACGTTAGTCGAAGATCACATAGTTGTGCAATAGAAAGTAAATTAAAACTAAGTGACTTAACGTACAAGACATTAGAAATAGATAAGTCATTTGAAATAGCAATTTTACCTAAGCCTATTACCTTGCCCTTAGAGTTATCACCAAAAGTGACTTGTTCATGATTGTCGGGGTTTTCTATGGTGGTGAACATACCATCATTGCCGGTCATATGTTGGGTGCACCCGCTATCAAGTACCCAATGCTTTCCTCCGGCTTTGTAGTTCACCTACACACATGAATTCAATTTTTAACTTTAGGCACCCAAGCCAACTTAGGTCCTTGTATGTGTGATACAAGTTTCTTTGGGACCCAAAGTTGCTTGGGGAGCTTCCCCTTCATGCCCTTCATGTCCTTGCCAATGAACCTAGCCTTCACCTTGCCATCTACTTTACTTATGAGATAATAGCGTTCATTGAAAGTAGATTTGTAATTAGTAGGAAGCTTGGGAGAGGGTCGGTTAGGAAGAGGACACTCCCTTGTGTGGTGATCGGTGACCTGACAATGTTGGCAATAAGAACCAACTTCTTTGATGAAGCTTGTTCTTAGCTCCGGTGAGGGCACCTTTCCTTTGTTGGGCACCGGGAAGGATCCAAGTCCTATTTTGTTGAAGGCCTTTGCTTGTTGGAAGAGGATTTCCTTGTGTTTGACCTCCCCTTTTGAAAGTCTAGCCACACTAGTGCGGAGACTCTCAATTTCTTCCAACAAGTCCTTCTCCCTAGCATTCGCTTTCAAAGGCAAAGACTTGTGCAAAGCATCAGTGACATGAGAAGTAATGGATATGTTATCATTAAGAGTTTGCTTCTTCATATTTTTCAATTCTTGATCAAGCATGTCATGAGCAAGGTTAAGTGTTTGATGTTCTTGTGTTAACTTGTTGTGCTCTTCCAAGAGTGTTTGGTGTGCTAAGTTAAGTTCATGATTATCTATCTTGATTTTAGCCTTTTCTTCCTCAATTTGCTTGACATGGGATTTGAGCGTGTCATGCTCTTTGAGTATGCTTTCATACTTGTCAAGCAAATCAAGGTTAGCACTCTCAAGTCTAGCACGAGTTTCTTCAAGCACTTTTAACCTTACTCTTTTCCCTCTTAATGATAGCATGATATTCATTTATCAAAGAAGTTAAATCATCGGGGGAAAGCTCATCATCGCTAGAGTCATCACATACCTTGGTGTTACCTTTCGCCATGAGGCACATGGGCGGTGGATGAAGAGGTGCATCATAATTGTTGGCGATGGTGAGGCCGGCCAAGCTTTCTTCTTCCTCTTCACTCTCTTCATCACTTGTTTCTTTGTTGGTGACCCATTCATTTGCCTCACACATGAACACCTTTTATGGGCCATTTCTCTTCTTTGGGAAGAGCCTTGCCTTCTTGCCCTTGTCATGTTTCTTCTACCAAAGGATCTTGGCTTTTGTTTGGCTTCTTCTTCATCATCATCACTTCCTTCAAGCTTGCGATGCTTGCTCTTGTGGTTCTCTCTTCGTTTGTCCGGTCTTGGACAATCATAGGAGATGTGGCCTTGATCACCACAATTGTAGCATGTCTTGTGATCATCTCTCCTTGGTAGGAATGCTCTCTTCTTGGGATCAAATGTGTATCCCTTCTTAGTGATCTTGGAGTTCAAGCGTGAGAACTTCCTCATCATCAATGCAAGCTCATCATCTTCATCTTCGCTTGATGCTTGCTCTTCTTCACTTGAGCTAGGCTCGACCACCTTCTTCTTCTTGAAGCTTGTTTTCTTGGTGGAGGCCTTTAGGGCAATTGTCTTTGAAGATGATTGCTCCATCATCCCAAGTACACTCATCTCATGAGCGTGTATTTCTCCAATGAGCTCCGAAACTTCAATGTGGTCAAGTGACTCTTTTTGGAGCATGGAGTTGATGATGTTGTAATTTGGCTTGGGGAGGAGCATGAGGATCTTGCGGTTGATGAGTCCCTTGCCAAGAGAAGCAATGTCAAGAGCATTTATTTCTTCAATAAGCACATTTAAGCGAGAGAACATCTCATTGACATTTTCATAAGGTAGCATCTTAAATTCATCATATTTTGCTTTAAGCATGTGATATTTAAGTTCCTTAACTCTAGAAGAACCTTCATGAATCTCTATTAAGCAAGCCCAAATTTCAGAAGCTTTTTCCTTGCTAGCAATCCTAGAAAACACATCTTGACTAATACATTCATAGATTGCATTCCTAGCTTTAGCATCCCATTTAATTTGATCACCAACATAATTGTGTTCTCCAAACCCCGCGTGGGTCGCTTCCCATACTTCGGGCGCAATAGCCTCTAGATAAGCGCGCATGCGTGCTTTCCAATAGGCAAAGTTCTTGCCCTCGAAGATAGGAACCGAACCCCCAACCTTGGCCATTTTAGCTCTCTAGCGGTGAAGCTAGAATGATCCTATGAGCAACCTTTCTCTGATACCAATTGTAAGGACCGAATGCCCAAGAGGGGGGGGGTGAATTGGGCTTCTTTTGAAAAATTCTAAGCAATAAAACTTAATTTCTAAAGCCCAATTTCCTACGCAAACTATCTATGCATTCTAGTAGATAGAAACTTCGCGGAATATAAAATGCATAAAAGTAAGGGAAAGCAGAGGGATGCAAACTCTCGAGGAGACACGAGGATTTATCCCGTGGTTCGGCAAGATCGTCAAGATCTTCCTACATCCACGTTGTGGCACCCACCAAAGGGTTTTGCCACACCCAAGTCACCGAGATGAGGGGTCTTTACTATTCCTCTCCGTTTGCCTCCTTTGGCAAGGTGGAGCTCAAGCCTTGTACAACTTCAACCTTCCGGGCTTCCACAAACGCCTTGGCAAGCTCCGGAAGTCTCCTCATAGTTACAAACGCCAAGGGCTCTCCCTTGAGGCTCTCTCACTATCCTAGAGAGTCCACTCACCCAGAATGGAGGCACACAAGCTCTCTCTCTAGCTAGTTCTATCCTAACTCTTGGTGTAAAGGTGATCGAAATGATGTGGAGGTGATTGCTCTTGGTCTTGAATGCTTGTGGATGTGTTGATAGTGTCTGGTGATCAAGACTTGACGAAATGACAGGATTAGGGGGTATTTATAGCCAGCCTCCCAGAAATAGCCGTTGGAAAAGTAGGCTGACAGAACTTTACTGTGAACACTGGATGATCCGATGTCTCCCCTTTAGTTATCATCAGTCAAGTTACTTTAGCTGACGTCATTGTGTCAGATATGACCGTTGTTAGACCGATGTTGATCCTGTCTTCTCATCGGATGATCCGGTGGCTCTTCCTCCAAAATTGACTCAAACTTGATGCTTACTGGAGTAATTGACTGATGTGTGCTTCTCTGTACATCGGATGATCCGGTGCTACACTTGGTCCAATGATCTTGCAAACTGTACTGATGGACCGATGTTATTGAGCCATTCACATCGGATGATCCGGTGAGTACTTTGTTCTGAGGTCTTCTTCTTCAGCTGAACCAACTCGACCGATGTGTTATTCTGAGGAATCATTGGTTGATCCGGTGAGTTGATTTTTTTTGCTTCGGGTTGTTTCTAAGTGAATTTTTGTGTCTTGCTCAAATGACCTCTTAGACTTTGTTGAACATGTATCTCTGATGATTGTCAAACATCAAGTGTCTTCAATTTTGATTGATTGACTTTGACATAAGAGCTTTCACTTCTTGTCTTCACATAATTGATTTGATCTCATACATTGATTGTATATGGGTCTCCAATAACATATTTATTTCATTTGATTGAGTGATTATGGGGACCTTGCATTCACAAATTCATTAGTAAAATCCAATGGTTTTCATTAATCACCGAAACCATACCTCATGGGGGCCTAGATGCTTTCTCCATTTGAAGTTTTAAGTAATTTTTATAGTGATACATGGACAAAAAATTAAAAAATATAAATAAGGTTAATGAAGTGTAAGGGGGTTGCATTAAATGTGCCCATTGAATTTGACTATGAGAACCTCATAAATTGATGGGAACAACAAAACAAATAAAAAGGATTTCTTGTCATTTTTATATCTTTAAAATATACTGATTTTGGGAGTGAATTTTATTGTGGGACTTTTAAATGACAATACCAACCTATATGATTTTTTGGTGATTTTTTAAAGATTGTTTCAATGTGTGTTTGAATTTTAGTGAATGGCATGTATGTTATGAACTTTTAAATCAAATAAGGGGTAATAAGATGTTTCACAAATATGAGTGTTTCAAAATAAATTATACAAAAATCATATGTTTTATATATATATATATATATATATATATATATATAATGTACATACACAACAAATTTAACTGAAAATTCTTAATTTTTTGGAGAGTTGCAAAAAGTGAAGAATAAATTTCATATGTATGATTTGGATATTTGCATAAATCTACCAAATTGAGCTATCACTACCTAAGAAAGGCTCATTTGAGACGGGCCCTAATGAAGAAGGGAGACGAACAAATTGTGTGTCTCCGTCATCACGTCTCGCATTACGTTGTCATCAGAGATGTGCTTACGGCGCATTGCCGTTCATCCTAAGTGCGAGACAAGCTTAAAAGAAGCACGTCTCCTTTTTTGTGTCATAACAGACGATCTTTACGGGGTCATTGGAGAAGCGGGTGGCGCGCGTCCCCAATCAGCATACTTGCGTGACAAGCCCTAACAAAGTGCATCGCAGATTTGTGTACTGATCTGAGACGGGCTTTATGGAAGCTTGTCTCCTTTTATGTAGGTTATCTGAGACGATCTCTGCTACAGATCGTCGCGGATTGTTTACAGGCAGGGTCTCCTATTAGGTGTCCCCCACCCCTGATTATCCTGATTGCCGGCTGCATCCTGAGCTAGCCAGGATTTGGCAGCCGTATTATCAGTGTATAGCCAAAAAGATCACAGGTTAAATTATATTGAACAATCAAATATTAATAAAGTGTCAATCGTGATTATCAAGTATACTAATTACACAACAAAGTCTGTTCAACCTGATTACAATGTAACTAATTACACAAATCATAACTGTCATCATCTAATTTTGTATACCGTAATGAAAATTCTCCCGATCAATGATTTCATTAACGATGAGCCTTCATAGCCTCTAATGCTCCGACTGATACATCCTCAAATTCAATAAAATCCCTAAAATCATATAAAACATTATCAAGGTGTAGTCACATTCGCTTAACCAGTCACATAAGGTAGCAAATATTTGTTAGTGAATAGAGAACCGAGCTTATTTGTAGCACAAGAAGTTGGTGAGCATCTGCAAAGTATTAGCAGAGAAATTATTCTCATGGTAAAGGACATGTTAGCGAGCTGGTGTGCTTGTCCCCTAAAAAAACAAACAATTTACATTCCACTGATGCATTTATAGCCTGATATCAAAAACTCATTAGAGAAACACCAATTATCGCTTAGGTACCTTGATTCCAGCATGGCTATAGAGGTAGAAATCAAACTCACTGGGATGGCGAATGCTAGTGTCAACCACAGTTCCTGCAGTTTCAAGGGTTTGCGAATCAGAATTCATTATATACATTGATAGTCAAAACAAATACAATACTTCTGCATTGGACATAAACAAGGAAGATGAATGTATACTGTAATGAAAATTCTCCCTTTGGATCAATGACTTCATTAACGATAAGCCTTCATTGGACATCCTCAAATTTAATAAAATCACTGGAATGCACGTTCTGAGGACAGGGTCGAGGCAACGGCGTGCTCCGAGGACAGGGGACAAAGTGGCGGCGTGCTCCAGGGCAAGCTGGCAGAGGCGTCAGAGTGGCGGTTCCTCAACTCTTTGATGACATCAGGCCCACGTGCTCTAGGTACAAAGAGAACATTTCTACTTATGTGAAGGTGGTGGTGTGCTCATACCGATTATTGAGGTTGGGGTCGAGGCGGTGGCGTTCTCTGGGGACAAGGGACGCGACAGCGTGCTCAACTCTCTGATGACGAAGGTCGGGGTTGACAACGGGGTAGGGGTCGATGGCGGCAGCGCGACAATGGCGAAGAGCGAGTTGAGAAAGAGGGACGGCGGTGACATGCTACGGGGACAGGGGACGTGCCGACGTGCTCCAGCATGCTCAACTCTCAGATGACGTGAAGGTCGGGGTCGACAGCGGTAGCGTGACGTTGTCGATGACGGGACGACGGCGGTGTGCTCAGGAGCTGTGTTTCTAGGTCATGAGAGCGTGTGAGAGAGCTAAAATTTTTGCCAAATGCTGGGAGAGAGCGCGCGATGGATAAAATAGCAAAACTCAGAGACGTGGTTGTATAACACACGTCTCTCATTTCAGTGTCCTTTGGCCGAGAGAGCGCGAGAAAATTTTTGCCATAGCGCGCGAGAAATATTTTTGCCATAGAGCGCGCGAGAGTTCAAAACAAAACTCAAAGACGCACATATATAACACACGTCTCACATTATCATCTATTGCATAAGGGCATTTTCCCACATGCAAAAGACGAGCCACGGTGTGTTGAAGATGGGAACATCTTTCGCATGCGGGATTGTACCACTAGCGACTGTGCGCAATGCCTTATATGATCGTTGCATTGCACTTAGCTTTCCGAGGTGGTACAAAAGATCTTCGATGTAAATTGGAGACGAGTGTGACGCCCGGTTCCGAAAATGAACCAAGCTAACACATATGTGTGCCCAGGATGTTCAACACACATACACGAGTCATTCACAAATGATAAACAGATAATTACCACAGCTCAAATTATTAAATAAGTACTCTTGTTACATAATTCATTATATCCTCGAATACAAGCTCTAATAGATATTAATGACAGTTCAACTAATGCAGCGGAAATAAACTAATTAAGCAATTAAGCAAACTAAGCAAAAGGGATAGCGCAGCTCCATGCAACACCACAGGCAAGCTGACGGTAGACACGGCCTAGATCTCCGCATTATCGACATTAAACTCACAATTCTGACATGCAACTGTTGGGGGGGGGGGGGATTGCAAGAGTGAGTACATATCGTACTCAGCAAGTGTGGAAAGTATGACATGTGGCTGATTCAAATGACGACAATAATAATGGCTAAGTGCTGAAAAGTACAGTAAAACATTTGGAAAAGCAATATATTATATGTATGTGAAGTAAACCCATCATAAACCATGTAACCATAATAATACCAGTCCATAGTTCACCATTATCAATAACCATAGTCAATGTCATAAACCATAATTCCATCCATAACCATAACCATAATCATAATATCAACCATAACCATTACCAAACCATAACCATTACCAAACAATAACCATCCAAAATCCCAATTTCCCTCTAATCATGGAAGTTGTCCAGGTGCTCATAACCGGGAGCACGGCTATCATGATAGTTTTAATAGACTCTGCAGAGTTTGTACCTCTTTACCCACGTGTTTGTGATTTCATCACCCGTCGGCGACTAAAGAACCTCTCTTATTCCAATTACACTTCCTTTGGTGTATGGCCAAGAGATCACAAAATAGCCTTTACAAAGGGATTACTAGTCTATTCAGACCCCACTGAGGTTTCACCGGTGGCGATGCCTCCAACTGAGCACATCTTCAACCAAGGGCCCCCTCTTGAGCCATTCGGATCCCAGGGTAGTCCCACCAATCATCAACAAACCCAATCCGACTACCCCTTCCCCGAGCATCCACAATGGTCCAAACAGCACTAGCAAAGCCCTAATTAATCAGCTACGCCGCACCCATACTTGGCCTCGTGGTGGCACTGTAGTCCTGGCTTATTCTCGCATGAACCGGTCCTTAGATCTAAAGCAAGCAAACCACCATAACATCCAACCCATCCACATACCAGGCTTGCTTAGATCACCCATCGTATTGACCAGTTCACATTAACCAGAATATCATTGATGCGTAATTAAATGTGTAGCGTTGGTTTTTCCATCCCAATTAATTAAGCGAAGCAAAAAGGTAAAAATCCTTCCCGACTCTCTACCATAAATTCCAGGTGACAAGGGTGGTTAAACAAATCTAGTAAACTTCCTACCATAGGATTCCCATCAAATTGACACAGCATGCAGTTTTGCAAATAAAACATTTATTTTAAAATAGGATCAATATGCTTCAAGGACACTTGCCTTGCTCCGGCGGATAGGGTTGCTCAAGCGCTTCAAAATCTTGATTCTGAAAATCCTCGTACACGACCTCTTGAGCACTTCCCTCTACTCATGATCACACATACAAGAATATACATACAAATCAACATAATGCACACACATTAATCAACATGCGATGATATGCATTCATGCAAAGATCAATTATTAATTAACTACAGTTGTTTATTAATTAAATGCAACTAGTTCATATGCGTTCATATGAGTTTACGGGGGTTTTAGCGGGAATCAATGCTGCTGAAATTAAAAAGATGACACAACTACAATCAAATTACGCCTATTAGGTTCAATATGATCGCTAAAATTTGCATCGGGAACATGACCTACCGTAGATGCGATGGCTTCGATGATCGCGGGACGAAGGTGACGCATGGACGAAGTGGATGGCGCAGCAGTCCTTCGGCGGTACGACGATGGCGATGATCTCCGACGGACGGTGGCGCCCTCCTCTTTTTCTTCCTCTTCTTCCCCTCTTTTTCTCTTCCTTTTCTTCCCCTGGCGGCGGCGGCTCTGGTGCTTTCTTTTTTTCTGGCGGCTAGGGCTTCTCTGGAAGGCGGCGGCGTTTGCTTCTGGCGCTGGGAATTACGAGGCCCTACAGTGCTTTTATAGGCGACGGGATCGGTAAAAATCGGTACCAACTCGTACCGGGATTCGGGGCGTTGGTGCTGGGCGTGCGTTGCGGTGCGGAAGCGCGGGAAATCGGCGCGGGAGGTGGGAATCGCGGTGGGAGGGCGCAGGCGGCGGGCAGGCGGCATCGGTGCGGGGTGGGGCTCGTGCGGGACGCGCGGTAGGCGGGCGCGTGCGCGATGCTGTCGCGTGGGGCGAGCGTGCGTGGGACCCGGGGCATCACGCAGCGTGCTGGGGAGGGCGGCGGGAAAATTGGCGGGGCAGGCGCGCGAAACGCGCGTTTTGGCGCGGGAGGGCGTCGTGGGAGCGGGCGAGGCGCTGCGCGGTGGGAGTGCGGGGCCCAGGCGCGGGGAGGCAGCGGCACGGTGCGGGGTCGGCGGCACGGCGCGTACGGGCGAGGCAGGGTGGGTCCCGACGGCGTCGGTGCGGGTGGGCGAGCGCGGGATTGGCGGGAGCGAGCGGATTGGGAGGCGGCGGGCGGTGCGTACGGCCGAGGCAGGGTGGGGCCCGGCAGGGCAGCGCGGGAGGGGGCGGCGCGCTCGGGCGCGTGTCGGCGGGAGCGGGATGCGGGGCCCGGGCGAGGTCGGGGTGGGCGTGCATCGGGCGGGCGGGAATCGCGCTGCGCCGGGGCGTGGGGCGCGCAGGCGCGCTGGGGTCCGTGCGGGGCCAGCGGGTTGCGTGGCCGGCTGGGCCGGTCGGCGGCCTGGCCGGCGGGTGGTTGGTTTTTTTCTCTTTTTTCTTTTTTTTTTCTTTTTTTTTATAAATATATTACTATTTATTTATTTTTATTTTTTTAGTTACTTATTTTTTTATTATTATATATTTTTTATATAGTTATTATATATATTATTTATATATATATTTATATATATATTTACATATATTTTATTATTATTATCTTATACTTATTCCCTATTACAAGTTTTAGGCTATAATTATTATTTTCTATTTCTTCTTTTGCTACATACATTTGTATATATATGCTCCATATTTTATGTTTTATTATTTTTCTTTTATCCTACTTAATTCTTTTTGCATGTGTTCATCATATAATTAAACTATTATATTTTTATATATACCTTTAGTTTTATTTACTTCTTTTATCTCATATTTATTATGGAAAATAGATTACTTTTGGCAAATTTATTTTTGTAACAAATTTTCAATGCTTGAGTATGAATGCAAAATGCAATATGGGATGCATATATTTTATAATTTTCTTTATAAAAATAATTTCTTCCTAATATTAACTCTAAATTCCCATTTAAATTTTTAATTTGTCAAAACTCGAAAATCAGGGTGTTTTAATTCTACCCCCCTTAAAGTGAATCTCGCCCTCGAGATTCGACAACGTGGAGAAAAGATGTGGGAATTCTGCCTTCAGGTCTTCTTCATGTTCCCATGTAGCTTCGGTTTCCCTATGGTGTTTCCATTGCACTTTGCACCAACGGATCCTCTTATTCCTTGTGAATCCAAAACAATAAGGTTGGCGGAGAAGTCTACCCCCCTTATTCTAAGGCTTACTTTTGGACATACTATATTTGTCCTCATCTCTCCTCTAGGAGACTTAACCAATAGAGTAAACTTCATATGAGAGATAGGCAAACTATACTTGGCAACATACTTTGATGCAATGAATGAATGCGATGCTCCAGAATCAAATAACATAGTCGCGGGGTTGGAGCTGGTGAGAAACATACCAATGACCACGCCATCCGCTTGTTGAGCATCCTCCGTAGAGACATGGTTCACGTTGCCACGAGCAAAATTCTGCTGTCCACGGCTTCCTTGTGGCTGTCCTCCATTAGGTCTTGGGTTTTGCCTCGGCGCATTGCTTCTTTGACCAAGGCCTGACTTAGGACATTGATTCGCAAAGTGTCCAGCTTCTCCACAAGTATAGCACCTCTTAACTCCACCGGAATTATTGGGACGAGCTTGGTTTTGAGCATTGGTTCCAGGAAAATCAGCACGAGGCGCATAAGGCATTGCTTGCATAACAGGGCGCTGCTGCACAAACTGAGTTGGGCGTGGTGCATAACCAGGGCGCTGAGCAGGAACAGAGGTGTTGTAATGAGGCGCATTGGGTGGCGCAAAGCGAGGGCGCACATTACTTCCTTGTTGTTGTCCTTGATATGGCGCCTTCCTCTTGATTTCTTGCTCCATCTCACGGATCTTTCTCTCAACCACAATTGCTTTATCCACAAGCTTCTGGAAATTGGCATAATCGCAGTTGAGTAGTTGCACTTGGATCTCATTGTTCAAGCCTCTCATGAACAAATATTGCTTCCGGCTGTCCCGACTAACATCCTCAGGCGCATACCTTGAGAGTTGAGTGAACTTATTGAGATATTCACTCACGCATGATCTTCCTTGCCTCAAGTTCTCAAATTATTGCCTCTTCAAGATCATAACACCTTCCGGCACATAATGAGAACAGAAGTTCTCCTTGAATTCCGCCCAAGTGATCCTCTCTTGATTCTCATGAGCATTGCAATAAGAATCCCACCAATCTGCAGCTGCTCCAACTAGTTGATGAGAAGCGAACAAGACCTTCTCCCGGTCACTGCATTGGACAATAGAAAGTTTCTTCTCCACGGACTTGAGCCAATCATCAGCATCCATAGGGTCAGCAGCTTGAGCAAAGGTTGGTGGCCTAGTCCTCATAAACTCTCCCAATTGGTTATGAGGAGGCGGGGGTGGCGGTGGAGGCATGTGGGGCTGATTGTTGATGTTGCCAGCCTGCAGCTGTCCTATTGTTTGTATCATGGTCTGCATGAGCTGGTTTTGCATAGCCAATAGCTGCTCAATGTTGATAGCTCCATGAGCAGATCCTTGTCCAACGTTGTTCTGAGGTACTCCATGGTTCTCCTCCTCATCATTGACATCCCTCTGGTTGCGAGTCCTCACCATCTGAAGAAGAGCAATAGGTAAGAATTTAGAAACGTCCCCAACTATATGCATCAAGGGGTATGAAGCTAACCAGCTAGCTATACTAGCCTAGGTGGACATAGCAATGCTAAAGCATCCCAAAATCCTCTATTAAGCACACAAGCAACCAATATATATATAGCAACCAGCACACCAAGCAAAAACACATCAATTTCTAAGTGCTCCTATGTGCTCGAAAGTGTCCATTCTATCTAGGCTGCATCCTACGGTCAACCTATGGCTCTGATACCAATCTGTGACGCCCGGTTCCTAAAATGAACCAAGCTAACGCATATGTGTGCCCAGGATGTTCAACACACATACGCGAGTGATTCACAAATGATAAACAGATAATTACCACAGCTCAAATTATTAAATAAGTACTCTTGTTACATAATTCATTATATCCTCGAATACAAGCTCTAATAGATATTAATGACAGTTCAACTAATGCAGCGGAAATAAACTAATTAAGCAATTAAGCAAACTAAGCAAAAGGGATAGCGCAGCTCCATGCAACACCACAGGCAAGCTGACGGTAGACACGGCCTAGATATCCGCATTATCGCCATTAAACTCACAATTCTGACCTGCAACTGTTGGGGGGGGGATTGCAAGAGTGAGTACATGTCGTACTCAGCAAGTGTGGAAAGTATGACATGTGGCTGATTCAAATGACGACAATAATAATGGCTAAGTGCTGAAAAGTACAGTAAAACATTTGGAAAAGCAATATATTATATGTATGTGAAGTAAACCCATCATAAACCATGTAACCATAATAATACCAATCCATAGTTCACCATTATCAATAACCATAGTCAATGTCATAAACCATAATTCCATCCATAACCATAACCATAATCATAATATCAACCATAACCATTACCAAACTATAACCATTACCAAACCATAATCATCCCAAATCCCAATTTCCCTCTAATCATGGAAGTTGTCCAGGTGCTCATAACTGGGAGCACGGCTATCATGATAGTTTTAATAGACTCTGCAGAGTTTGTACCTCTTTACCCACGTGTTTGTGATTTCATCACCCGTCGGCGACTAAAGAACCTCTCTTATGCCAATTACACTTCCTTTGGTGTATGGCCAAGAGATCACAAAATAGCCTTTACAAAGGGATTACTAGTCTATTCAGACCCCACTGAGGTTTCACCGGTGGCGATGCCTCCAACTGAGCACATCTTCAACCAAGGGCCCCCTCTTAAGCCATTCGGATCCCCGGGTAGTCCCACCAATCTTCAACAAACCCAATCCGACTACCCCTTCCCCGAGCATCCACAATGGTCCAAACAGCACTAGCAAAGCCCTAATTAATCAGCTACGCTGCACCCATACTTGGCCTCGTGGTGGCACTGTAGTCCTGGCTTATTCTCGCATGAACCGGTCCTTAGATCTAAAGCAAGCAAACCACCATAACATACAACCCATCCACATACCAGGCTTGCTTAGATCATCCATCGTATTGACCAGTTCAAATTAACCAGAATATCATTGATGTGTAATTAAATGTGTAGCGTTGGTTTTTGCATCCCAATTAATTAAGCGAAGCAAAAAGGTAAAAACCCTTCCCGACTCTCTACATAAATTCCAGGTGACAAGGGTGGTTAAACAAATCTAGTAAACTTCCTACCATAGGATTCCCATCAAATTGACACAGCATGCAGTTTTGCAAATAAAAAATTTATTTTAAAATAGGATCAATATGCTTCAAGGACACTTGCCTTGCTCCGGCAGATAGGGTTGCTCAAGCACTTCGAAATCTTGATTCTGAAAATCCTCGTACACGACCTCTTGAGCACTTCCCTCTACTCATGATCACACATACAAGAATATACATACAAATCAACATGATGCACACACATTAATCAACGTGCGATGATATGCATGCATGCAAAGATCAATTATTAATTAACTACAGTTGTTTATTAATTAAATGCAACTAGTTCATACGCGTTCATATGAGTTTACGGGGGTTTTAGCGGGAATCAATGCTGCTGAAATTAAAAAGATGACACAACTACAATCAAATTACGCCTATTAGGTTCAATATGATCGCTAAAATTCGCATCGGGAACATGGCCTACCGTAGATGCGATGGCTTTGATGATCGCGGGACGAAGGTGACGCGTGGACGAAGTGGATGGCGCAGCAGTCCTTCGGCGGCACGACGACGGCGACGATCTCCGGCGGAGGGTGGCGCCCTCCTCTTTTTCTTCCTCTTCTTCCCCTCTTTTTCTCTTCCTTTTCTTCCCCTGGCGGCGGCGGCTCTGGTGCTTTCTTTTTTTTCTGGCGGCTAGGGCTTCTCTGGAAGGCGGCGGCGTTTGCTTCTGGCGCTGGGAATTACGAGGCCCTACGGTGCTTTTATGGGCGACGAGATCGGTAAAAATCGGTATCGACTCGTACCGGGATTCGGGGCGTTGGTGCTGGGCGTGCGTTGCAGTGCGGAAGCGCGGGAAATCGGCGCGGGAGGTGGGAATCGTGGTGGAAGGGCGCAGGCGGCGGGCAGGCGGCGTCGGTGCGGGGTGGGGCCCGTGCGGGACGCGCGGTAGGTGGGCGCGTGCGCGATGCGGTCGCGTGGGGCGAGCGTGCGTGGGACCCGGGGCATCGCGCAGCGTGCTGGGGAGGGCGGCGGGAAAATCGGCGGGGCTGGCGCGCGAAACACGCGTTTCGGTGCGGGAGGGCGTCGTGGGAGCGGGCGAGGCGCTGCGCGGCGGGAGTGCGGGGCCCAGGCGCGGGGAGGCAGCGGCACGGTGCGGGGTCGGCGGCACGGCGCGTACGGGCGAGGCAGGGTGGGGCCCGGCGGCGTCGGTGCGGGTGGGCGAGCGCGGGATTGGCGGGAGCGAGCGGATTGGGAGGCGGCGGGCGGTGCGTACGGCCGAGGCAGGGTGGGGCCCGGCAGGGCAGCGCGGGAGGGGGCTGCGCGCTCGGGCGCGTGTCGGCGGGAGCGGGATGCGGGGCCCGGGCGAGGTCGGGGT
Organism: Tuctoria greenei; assembly: GCA_036927565.1. Lineage (NCBI taxonomy): Eukaryota > Viridiplantae > Streptophyta > Magnoliopsida > Poales > Poaceae > Tuctoria > Tuctoria greenei. The sequence continues at coordinate 167,266,826 of JAYESD010000006.1, forward strand.
GGGCGTGCATCGGGGTGGCGGGAATCGCGCTGCGCCGGGGCGTGGGGCGCGCAGGCGCGCTGGGGCGCGTGCGGGGCCAGCGGGGTGCGTGGCCGGCTGGGCCGGTCGGCGGCCTGGCCGGCGGGTGGTTGGTTTTTTTCTCTTTTTTTTTTATAAATATATTACTATTTATTTATTTTTATTTTTTTATGTTACTTATTTTTTATTATTATATATTTTTTTATATAGTTATTATATATATTATTTATATATATTTATATATATTTGTACATATATTTTATTATTATTATCTTATACTTATTCCCTATTACAAGTTTTAGGCTATAATTATTATTTTCTATTTCTTCTTTTGCTACATACATTTGTATATATATGCTCCATCTTTTATATTTTATTATTTTTCTTTTATCCTACTTAATTCTTTTTGCATGTGTTCATCATATAATTATACTATTATATTTTTATATATACCTTTAGTTTATTTACTTCTTTTATCTCATATTTATTATGGAAAATAGATTACTTTTGGCAAATTTATTTTTGTAACAAATGTTCAATGCTTGAGGATGAATGCAAAATGCAATATGGGATGCATATATTTTATAATTTTCTTTATAAAAATAATTTCTTCCTAATATTAACTCTAAATTCCCATTTAAATTTTTAATTTGTCAAAACTCGAAAATCAGGGTGTTACAACGAGCCTAGGTAAGACACGTCTCGGCCAATGTAAGGCGCGTCTCACATTATTTTGTTGCCCCGAACATGCTGGAGTGCCCTAGATGCGCCACGGTGTGCTGAAGCCAGGAACAACATCTAGGATATTCCGACGTGTCCAACTGGCAACTGTGCACAATGCCTTATACAATCGTTGTAACGTGCTCAACATTCTGAGGTGGGACAAATGTTCTTCAAATCGGAAGCATATCTGAGACGCACCTTTCTAAAGTGTGTCTCTCATGCACTCTTCACCCTATTGCCACTCGCACGACATCGTGAGCGTCCGTTGAAGGGATAAACAAACACAATGACATTGCAATTAATGGATTAATTGGAATTCAGGGATAAAAATGCAATGACATTGCAATTCAGAGATAATTTGCAACTCAATGAATTTCATAGTTCATGCATTGTGTGCCCCCTAAACTAATTTTGAATCTAAACTTATTCCTAAAGCTTCCATCGATCAATTTAAACTGTATCGTCCAACTTACTCCCGAACACGTATCTTATATTCCTCTGGATCCTGAAAATATTGATATTCTTTAAATTAACAAATTTCAAAGGAGGAATGAATAACCTACGTTGGTCACTAACACAAAGTGTCTAACCTTGATAAGTAGATTATAGCAATCATTTTCAACATCGGGCGCGTTTAGCTGATGCAGCAAACACTGAACTTCGAGTAGTATAGTTTTGATTGTAAAACCAGTCCACCACCCCTAAGAAATATCATTTTAAGCAACATAAGAAACCAATTTAAGTAAGTTCAGCAACAATTAATAATTACATGAGCAAAATAGGTCTATCTTACTGTCTCTTGATCAAGAATCCCAATGCAGAGTGCCCCTCTGCGATGGACATTTGGGTGGGAGAAACCACTTGGAAAGGCGCATCTTAGAAGCAACAATGGATAGTCCTCTGAGAAGGAGATTGTCAGGGGGTAGTAACCACCTTTCCAGTCAGTCTACAAAGGAAATTTATTAATAGAAGGACGATGGTTAAACTCATATTGTGCTTGTTCTTCATGACTTACTCCTTCTTTATCGGGGACGATGCACTTCCACTTCAATAAATCTTACGATTTAGGCTTCACAAAGAAACCCTACGCAGAGAAATTAAAAATACCAAAAACAAACAAGACAGAAAAACAAAACTATAGTTAAGTTCATCAGTCCATTGCAGATCTACATATATACAACCATGCAACTGGTGTGCCATATGTACATACATGGGGATGGTTCTTGCGCCACGCCAAGCACTCCTCCTTCAGTCGGCTACGCACCAAGCCGATACTAGCCATGAATAGTGACAATGACGAGGAGGACGACAACGATGACGACGATGAGGATGGCGATGATGACGACGACGAGGACGGCGACGACGACAATGGCGATGGCGAATAGAGGAGGCGGTCGCACTAGAGTTGGTCGATTAGTAAAGGATCGTTCATCGATTAGTAAAGGAGCACCGGAGGCGAAGGGGAGATAAATGCGACACGTGCTACAACAAAGGGAGACACGCGTTATGTAAAAGAGTGTCTTCCTTTGTCGAAGAGACGTAGATATGAGGGAGATAAATGCGAGACGCACTATAACAAAGAGAGACGCGCGTTACGCTAAAGTGCGTCTTCCATTTTTGAAAGAGAGACGTGCGGCACGAGATCTACGGAGAAATTAATTTCGGCGGCACGGTGTATAGACACGCGTGACGTTCGTGCGCTACCTTTCATTTCTCCGAGGCGGTATCGATGCATCCCATCGTTCCAGCAATGCGCGGGAAACCAACCGCTCCATCGTCGACTCCGCGCGGACCTTATTGAAGACACACCATCACCCGTGAGTTCTCCACAAGCGCGTCGCTCACTTTGAATCCTCTTATTTTCCTCATCTTCTCCATGCCGATGACCCACCACCACCATGGCCGACACTCCACCTCCAAGCCCTCCGAGGGAGCCACCGTGCAAGAAAGTGTGCTGCAACTCCCCCGAGAGGATCAACACCGAGCAGCGCCTCCTTGTGGCGCATGAGGCATACAATAATACGTCTCACGCCATGAGTTCCTTGGGTCTTGGTACCCTTCCCCAGTTTACTGGAATGGGTACTATCGGCCACTACCTCTTCGCCTTCATGGGGGTGGCCGATCGTCTCGACATTCTGTTCGAGACGATGGCCCAGGTGCTTGGCCCCAAGGGCCAAAGAAACTTGGTGGAGGTGACGGAGAGCAACCTCGTTCTCGGGGTTGCACCGCCGATGCAGCCGGCGCAGCCAGAGCAGCTGGCCCAGGCTCCTGTTGCGCCGATGCCGGAGTCGCCGTCGGAGGAGTAGGAGGAGGAGGAGTAGGAGTAGGATATAGTTTTTCTTTGTTGTTTTTAGTTGCTTCTACTTTGTAAATATTGTTAATGAATGAAATTTATTTTTGTTCATCTATGTGATTGAATATTATCTTGTGTGTTCTTCAACTGTATGAATGAATGAATGTGTGGTGTGTTCATCGTATTTCTTAGGTATCATATGGAAGGATTTGATTATTTTTTGGACAAATGAATGATTTAGTTATCAAGTGAATGTGCTCTAAGTTTAGTGATGCGTGATATCAACAGTGAACCGAAGCAAAATGGAGAAAATCACAAAGCTAAAGATGACGTGTGGAATCGGAGACGCGCTCTTTCTAAAAGAGCGTCTCCATTTTGCTTCTCCGCAAAGACGATTTTTCTGGTTCCTATTTTATTTATTATCCCTGATCCGGAAGTCACCTTTTCTTTTCCTTGGGGGCACCATCAGTCTCTTCTCTTTGTTCGTCTTCTCTGTGACAGAAAAGCTAAATGTTTTCTTTTGTTGTCTCTTAGTTGATGTTCTTTTTATTTTCTTGTGCCTTGTACTTTTTTCTTATGTTTTGTAATATATTGGTTAATTAATGTTATCTGTGTTTATCTATGTGATGAATATTTTGTGTGTTCGTCTGTATTATATGTGTTCAACTATGAATGAATGAATGAATTAAACGTTCTGCGACGAGAGTCTGTAAGAGAAGACAAAGGAGACGTGCTTTCTGAAGAGCACGTCTCATTTCTTGCGCATATTGGAAACGAGCTTTGCTTGATGCGCGTCTCCCGGTTATCAGGGAGGATGGAGTGTCTCGGATACCTATTTAACTGACACGAGCTTTATTTTAACGCGTCTCATTGTACGTTCAGCTGAGCCATGTCAAATCCTCGCTGAAGCGGGCACATCTCGCTTAACCTTATCAAAGACGGTCGACTTTGAGCGTGTCGCCCATCTTTGTCTCCTATTTGGGTTTCTTAAGTAGTGTATAGAAGTTTGACAATAATAGCTCCAAGTGGCAGAGCATTTTCTTTTAAGAATTCAAAAAAATCATTGAGTTTGGACCACATTTACAGAAATTATACAAGTTTGAAGTTTCAAATTTAAATCTAAATAGAAAAAGAGCCGGCAGACTCACAGGCCGTGTGCATCGCCACACCATTTTTCAATGGTCGTCCGTGTGCGGCCTCTGTAATGCGCAGCACGCCTACGTCTCACTGCCCCACGCCTTTGCGGGATTAGTCCCACATCGGCTGCCTACGGTGCGGTTCAACAGCATATAAGCTGCGGCGATACTTTGGCTCCCAAACTTACAGATAGACGCGTCTCAAGCCTCATTCCTTCTTCGCTTCGCTCCTGGGCCTGCTCTGGTGTTTCGCTGTTGGGCCTGTTTGGTTATGCCCGGCTGCCGTCAGGCCCAATTTTTTTCTCATAACAGAGACAGAGACATCACAATAGAGAACCAGAGACGGGCCAAATTACCTGCTGATGGGTCAATTTCGGATTGATTTAAAATTGGGCCAAAACTGTGCGTTCTAGCACGAGCACAACCCAATTGGTGTGCCAGGCCGTGCCGCCCATCATGCCCGAAATTCAGGCATGGCACGGCCCGGAATGTCGTATCGGGCCAGGTCATAGGTCGTGCTGACAACTCGTGTTTCAACTCGCACAATTTTGGCCCAGCCCAAGCCTGAAACTACTCCAACGAGCATGTCTGGAAATTTCCATCTTTCCCAGCACCACTCCTTCCGTCCTTCTTTCCTCCCGTCGCCAATCAATCTCCTTGCTCACGCCGCATGAGCTACTCCCGTTCTCCACCCCGCCACCCCCTTGCCCGCCATTCTTCCCGCACTCTCCCATTGCTAGCACTTACTTTGGCCCTCCACTGTCATCAGCTTCGTCGTCACGTCAGCCCTATCGCCAGCGTTAGTCCTGCATCGGTCCAGTCTTCGTGCCGATCCATCTTCATTCCCAATTCTCTCACCGGACCCCTTCTTGTGTCGCCCCCCGTCACCTGCATCGGCCCCCACCCCCGCCTACGTCTTTGTCCCTGACTCCACGCGCGGGAGGCAACAGCCGCGCCCAGGATGTACCTTTTTCGTGTAGGCAAGCGCGCATATGTATGTAGCATACACTTGTTTCCTGTACATTGTGGTGTGCACTGGTACGGTGTGAATTCGTGAGAGCAATGTTATGTGTCGGGTGTCGAAGTTTGGGAAACGTTAAACTCTTTTTTCTGGCTGCATGTTTATTTATATGAGAACAAACAACCTGAGTGAATGGATTGTATCTTCATTTGTTTGTTTGCAACCCGTTCTCTGACAAAATGATAGAGTGTGGAACACTGGATTTGCTGACAAATATGGGGCTCCTAAATTATCACACCATAGCGGTAGGACTTGGCTTTCTTTAATTCTTAGCTCTTCCAACAAGTTTTGTATCCAGATAACCTCTGCAGTGGCATTTCCTAGGACCTTATACTCTCCCTCATTGCTTGACCTGGAAACAATTTGTTTCTTCTTTGCACACCAAGATACCAGATTTGAGCCGAAAAATATTGCAAAGCCACCGGTGGAGTGCCGGTCATCTAGGGAACTGGCCCAGTCTGAGTCTGAAAATGCACTCACATCTAGTGATATAGATCTGCTGAACAATAGATCAACACTAGAGGTGTTCCTAACATACCTTAGGATTCATTTAACCTCTGTCCAATGAGTTGTAGTAGCAACATGTAAATATTAGCATACCTTATTTAGAAAAAAAGCAATGTCAGGCCTAGTGAGTGTAAGATATTGGTGGCCACCGACAATGCTTTGAAACTTTGTGCTGTCCTCTGCACTGAGTGGATCACCTTCATGGGCTGATAATTTCTCGGTGCTTGAGAGAGGTGTAGACGAGGCAAGTCTTCATACCAACTTTGGTTAGTAGATCAACTGTGTATTTCTCTTGTGTGAGAATTACACCCTCTCGTGTCTTCTTAACCTCAATTCCAAAAAAGAAATGTAAGTTTCCAATATCTTTAAGAGCAAAGTGTGATCTTAGTTCCTTTAGTAATTTTGAGATTACTTCTTGTGATGAGCCTGTCATGATTGTGTCGTCAGCATATACCAACATATAAATGGTGACGCCATGCTTGATGTAGATGAACAGTGATGTATCTGTCTTCAACGATTTGAACCCGAACTCATGGAGTTTAGAGCTCAGTTGAGAATATCGAGCCCTAGGAGCTTGTTTTAACCCATACAATGCTTTATCCAGTTTGCAAATGTATGATGGTGTGTTCTTGTCTTCAAAACTAGGAGGTTGCTTCATGTACACTTCCTCTTCCAAAATGTCATGTCGGAACACATTTTGCACATCAGTTGCTTCAAGTTTAAGCCTTTTGTCACAACAATAGAAATAATCAGGCGAATAGTTGCTGATTTTACCATAGGACAAAACGTGTCCTCATAGTCTATTCCATATTGTTGCTTGAAACTTTTTGCTACCAATCTGGCTATATATCTGTCTATGGTACCATCTGCTTTCTTCTTAATCTTATACACCCACTTGCAATCTATCACGTTCTTTCCCTCACTTGATTTTACTAAGTGTCAGGTCTTGTTTTTCATGAGTGCAATGTACTCCTCCTCCATGGCTTTTCTCCGGTGTTGATTGTCAAGAGCCGCTGTCACATTTTCTGGCTCTCCTGTAGATGCCAAAATCAAAATATTCCAGGTAATAGTTTTTTTTTGGATTGCTTATACCTCTTTGTAGCCGAGTCAATGGTCTAATTGGTTCTGGCTGTTGTGCCACAGAAGATCCGGAGCTTGTAGACATGGGCGAGGTGTCACCATTTGATTCGTTGCCTTGAGCTGTGCTGGTAGCTTCCACATTTAATCCGGCTTCCCTTGATTGACCGATGCTGTTCTACCTAGGAGTCGCCGCCTGTCCCTGCTGCTGTAGGCGCATGGGAGTGGCCGCCTGTGACCCTGCTGTCGCATGGAAAACGCAAGGGAATCCACATGGGATCTAGCATCTTGATTCGATGCTGGCATGTCAGCACGGACTTCCTGGGTTCACGCATGATTCAGTGCAGGTGAATCAGACTCGATTTCCATGCCCGAATGATGATCATTATTCCATACTGGTAGATTACCATTCCACGGATTGATTTGCTCCGAATTTTCTTCAGGTTTCCTGTAGAAATATTCTCACGCATAGAAGAGTCAACATGTACATTAGCAAATGGGTTAGTCATTTGATCATTCCTTATTTCACCCCATGATCAAAAAGATTTTGATAGAGTATTTTTAGGTCATAAGAGGATTTCCTTTTGTAGAAGGGCGCCAGCATTTGGATGGAGTTTGTGGAATGGAAACTTGGTTTCATCGAATAGTACTTCCCTGGAAATGTAAAGACGACCAGATTTTGTGTCTAAGCACTTGACTCCATTGTGGTGAGGATAGTAGCCTAAGAACACACACAGAGTTGATTGGAAAGAAAGCTTTTTTGTATTGTATGGTCTGAAATTCATCCAACAGACACAACCGAAGACACAAAGGTCTATATAGGATGATTTTGTGCCAAATAATCGCTCAAAAGGTGTATCATAATAAAGAATCTTGCTTGGTAGAATATTGATTAAATAAGTGGTGGTGAGGAAGGCTTCATCCTTGAATTTTAGAGGCATTCCAGCATTTGCTAGGAGTGTGAGGCCCATTTCAACGATATGGCGATGTTTGCATTCAGTACAGCTATTTTGCTGATGTGCGTGCAGGCAGGATACTCGATGTAATATCCCATTCTATTGGCGAAGATGATCAAGTTTCTCATATTCACCTAACCAATCCAATTGTAGAGCTAGGATTTTCCTTCTAAATTGCTCCTCAACAAGAGCTTGAAAATTCTGGAAAACGCAAAGACATAAGATTTTTTTTCTTTATGAGATAGGTCCAAGTATATTTGTTAAAATCATTGATGAAGCTTACATAATATTCAAAATGATCGACGGATGTTGGAACTTTCCCCACACATCAGAAAAAAATTAACTCAAGAGGAGAACTAGACACACTAGTAGACGTGGAATAAGGTAATTGATGACGTTTTCCAAGTTGACATGAGTCGCACACCATATCTTGGCTAGACTTGTTTACCAAAGCAAGTTTATTTTTGCTAACTGTTCTTCTAATAACTTGAGAAGCTGGATGTCCCAGTAGGTTGTGCCATCAAGAAAAAAAAATTTTAGTGGAGCTAAGCGCACTCTTATTTGATCTCCAATCTTGGGAAATGAAGGGATAGACCGTGTCTACACCTGCCTTGGAATAGGACTTTCCTTGTGACATGATCCTTGATCAAGAAAAACCACAGGTGAAATTCTCTAAAAGATATGATTTATCATGAGTGAAACAATAAACGGAGAGAATACTTTTAGTAGTACGTGGTAAGTGTAGGATATTCTCGAGTTTAATATTCTACGGAGTGTGAATTTTTGAATGAGAAACATGACTTATACACATACCTGCACCGTTTGCATTGTGCACTTGATCTTGGCCTTGATATATATCTTTCATAGACATCTTGTCCAGCTCTCCCGTGATGTGGTTCGTGGCCCCACTGTCCATGTATTAGTTTGTATCAACCCCATATGCTGAGTTGATAGATCCAGCCATTTTTTCTTCTGGTTCATATTCTTCCTCAAACTGATGCCAGTAGGCGGAGGATGGAGAAACAGATTTGACACGTTGGCCATTCACTGTTTTGATTGTTTTTCTCTGACTATAGGCTCCCAATCATCCACCACTGTTTCCACAGTAGTTGCTAGGGTAGCGTCCTCCCTGGTTTACCCAGTTGCAACCACATCCCCGACCACACCTGGAGTTTCTGCGATAGAATGTTCCACGACCCCATGGTGTCGCATTAGCAGAAGATTTGAAGCCACTTGAACCATCTGCTCCTTGAAGAAGTTCTTGATGGGCTTCGAAGTTGGACATTTGCCCAAACAGATCGCTTACGGTGTCATGAGTCTTTTGGACACCAAGAGCAGCAACAAGGGCATTGTAGTCTCGATCTAGGCCAGCAAGCACTACAAGAAACATGAACACTTGGGTCGACAAAAATAACTTAAGTTTAGTAATTTACGTCGGCTATGAGTCCGCAGCCGACGTATGTAAAAGTGCCGACGACACTAAAGAACTACTGATGTCGGCCAGGACTCGCAGCTGACATAAGTTAATGTGCAAACAACAGTTGTGCTATAATTACGTCGGCCTAACCCTAGGCTGACGTCAGTTAGCGCAGCCGACGAAAGTAAAGGAACTTACCCTACCCACATTGTTCGCACGCGCACGCATGTCTCTTCCTCTCCTTCTCATTTCGACTGCGCGCCTTTCTTCTTCCTCTTTGTCTTCTTCCCCACGCCGCCGCCCGTACAGCACCGCCCCACCGCCTTCGCGCTCTGCCCTCATGATCCGCCACTGCACAACCTTTCTCGTCGCGCTCTGCCGCCAGGTACATCGCCTCCCCCTCCTTCCCGCGCTCGGCCTCCCTCCTCAAGCTCGAACTCCCTCCTCGCCCTTCGACAATGCTATGGCTCCCTCCTCGCCGCCGACGCCCCCCACCCCACCCCGACGAGCACCCGACCCCTCCCCGACACCGCCCACCCCATCCTAACCACCCCGGCGCACTGTACCCCCATCCCTACGCCGGCCACCCCCACCCGACACCGCCCACCCCCATCCTGATGCCAGCCACCCCCACCCCGACGCCGTCCACCCTATCCCGACCACTACGATGCCCCCCACCCCCACCCCAACGCCTCCCATCCCAACCCCGATGCCCCCCACCCCCAGCCCGACACCTTCCACCCCCATCCCGACACCGCCCACCCCCACCCCGATGCTGCCAACCCCATTCCGACGCCCCCACCCCCGATGCGATATGAATTGCAATGATTTTATCGATTGGATATGAAGTAATTGGAGAAGAATTGGAGGTTAATTAGGTTTGAATTGGGATTAATTTAGTTGGTTTGAATTGACCAATGTGATTTGAAATAGTTGATTTCAAATTAGGTTTGAATTTAGGTTTTACTTATATTTGTTCATTGGATTTGAAATATGATTAATTTAGTTAATTAGTTTAAATTCTTATGCTAATTAGATTTATGTTAATTGTTTAGTTTAGTTGTTTATTTTTTGTTAAATTGTTTATGTTAATTAGTGCATGGTAATTATTTTATGTTCACATGTTTAATTTGATGTTTAGTTCAGTAATTAATTAACTAATGTTGTAATTGTTTATTATTTAATTATTTTGTTGGTTTAGTGCTTAATTAATATATATAACTAAACGGGCTTTGGCCCGACAATGCTTGACATGTGCCATTTAGGGCCTGTCATGGCCCATTTAGTGTGAAGTTAAAGTATGCATCTAAACGGGTACGAAGGCGAACGACAACGGTGCAGACGACAACCACTCGCGCGCGTGGATGGCAGACCCCGATGGACCAAATTCTCTGTCTCTCTCATTCTTTCCTTTTTCTCTCTCCCATTCTTTCCTCTGTCTTTGAAATGACTCGAAAATGAAAGATTAACATAACCTACTTACGACGGCTAACCCTAAAGCCGTCATCAGTTAATTTTTGATAGTTGACCCCAAAGCTTGAAGAACTGCACTATTTTTGGAGGTGCAGTGTAAAACAAGCGAGATTATGCTGCTGAAATTTTGTTCGGATTCAGGTTTTGTGTATCGTTATAAGCAGGATAAATTGTGCATAAATTAACGATAATTTCTTCGGCTTTAAACCGCAGAGTCAAACATGGGTGAAGACCGCAATTGGATGTATATTGGTTGGAAGATCAGAACTGGTGGTCACTCAGATGAATGGTACACCAATACAGAAGCTTTTGTGTAACGAGCTTTTTTATTTTCAAATAGCGATAAGGCGCGGTGTCCATGTACAAAATGCCGGAACGAGACGTTTTTGGACAAAGTGGAACTTTCGATGCACTTGTGTCAAACAATTATGTATCACATTATGAGTTGTGGAACTTCCACGGTGAGACGGCTTCTCAAGCTGTACAAGAAGTGGAGGTGGACAATGATTATGACACGGAGGTTGATATGATGGATGAGATGCTAGAAGCTATATGACCAGAGCTTACGGGGGATCCTCCTATAGTGGAGGTTAAAAAGTTCTTTGACCTTCTCAAAGATTTTGAACAGCCGCTGCATGGACACACTGAAATAATAATCCTCACTTCTGTCACTAGACTTATGGCAATTAAGTCTAAGTACTTCTTTTCTAGTAACTGTTACAACAATCTCATCAATTTATTCACCAATGTCGATCCACATCCCCACAAAGTGCCTAAAGATATGTATAAGTCCAAGAAAATTCTTTCTTGTCTCGGTATGAACTACGAGAAGATTGATGTTCGTCCAGACAACTGCATGCTTTTCTGGAGAGAGCATGCCAATGAGAACAAATATTTAAAATGTGGTCAACCGAGGTTTGTCGAAGTTGTTAATAACGATGGTGATACTGTGATGACGGAAGTCGCACGTAAGCAGCTTCGTTACTTACCTGTGACACTTAGGTTGAAGCAGATGTTCCTTTCAAAAAAACCGCCAGACACATGAGATGGCTCAAAAAGGTGAGCACCAGAACAATGGAGTCATGACGCACCCGTCCGACAGTGAGGCATGGAAGGCGCTGGACCGGTTCGATTGAGATTTCGGCCGTGAAGTGAGAAACGGTTGCATCGGGTTGGCGACAGATGGGTTCTTGTCGTTCAACACAAACGTCACACCATACTCGTGTTGGCATGTATTTTTCATTCCGTACAACCTACCATCGACTTTTTGCATGAAATATGAGTTTATGTTTCTTAGCCTCATTGTACCTGGGATGGATCATCCTGGGTCACGTCTCAACGTGATATTGAAAATGTTGTGGACAGAAGTCGAAGCGTATGACTGTTACAAGAAGCAGAAATTCAACCTTCAAGCTGCTTATTTGTGGTCTGTCCACGATTTTCTGGCATACGACATGTTTTATGATGGAGCACTCACGGTTGATTGACGTGTCTTATATGTGCTTCGAACATCGATTGCTTTCGACTGACCCATGGATCCAAGATATCTTACTTCAATTTTCACTGATGTAGGCTGCCTCCGAATCACGTGTTTAGGCAACAGAGGAATGTCTTCAGAAAGGACACCATTGTCACTAAAAGACCACCAAAACATCTTAATGGGTCAAAAATATATGATATGTTGGACAAATTGGTGCCAGATGAAGGTTGTTCTAGATATTTTGAAGGTTACGAAGACGAACACAATTGGACTCACAAATGTGGACTTTGGGAGCTATCGTATGTGAAGTTGTTGATTCTAAGACACAACATTTGATGGCATGCATCAAGAGCGTAACATGGGCGAATGTATCATAAGCACATGCATGGACATGACAGGCAAAACGAAAGACAATTTAAAGGCTCGAAAGGATCTCGCTGAGCTTTATAACCGTCCAACTCTTGAGCTCTCCAAAAATGGTGATAAACCACACACTTCTTTCTGTCTCTGACCTAAAGAAAAGAAATAAGTTCTTGGATGGTTGCAAAGTTTTAAATTCCTAGATGGTTATGCAGCTAATCTTAGACGATTCGTGAATGCAAAAACAAGAAAGCTTATTGGGTTGAAGAGTCATGATTATCACATAATCATGGAAAGACTTTTGCCTGTTATGTTTCGGGGCTACTTTGACGATGCACTGTGGAAGGTGTTAGCCAAGTTTAGCCACTTCTATAGACAACTATGTGCTAAAGAAATCACAACAGAGATGATAAGTAAGTTGAAGAGGGAGATTCTAGTACTATTTTGTAAGATGGAAAAAAATTCCTCCAAGGTTCTTCAATCCAATGCAACATCTCCTAATCCATCTTCCATTTGAAGCGAAAGTGGGCGATCCCGTGCAATATAAGTGGATGTATCATATTGAAAGAGCACTAAGATATTTGAAACCAATGGTTGGTAGCAGGGCAAGGGTTGAAGGGTGCATCGCCGAAGCTTTTACTCTTAAGGAAGTAGGATACTTCTCAAGTGTTTACTTTTCATAGGAACACAATGTCAATACTTCAGCAATGTGGTACAGTATGGATGAGAAACCTCCTTGTAGCGGTTTCTCCATTTTTGCAACAAGATGCACTACTGTTGGCAGTTACACTTCCTACGACGTTAGCGAAGAAGAAAGGTGTGCTGCTTTCCTCTACATGTACGCTAATATGGATGAGATGGAGAAATATTTCGAGTAAGTGTTTATCCTAGATTTATGCTAATCAGCATATTTTGCAATACATCTATTCTAAAAGGTTCTCTTTTCGTACAGTGAGTTCGACAAGCAAAATTGGAGACATAGACAACAACCTATGAGCAACCAAATAGAAAGGATGCAACAGGAAGGAATAAATGGAGGACCTAATTTTCTTTCCTGGTTTCAAGATCATGTAACGTTTTCTCGTTAACTTATCAGTACTAACTATGTTTTCTTATAACTTACGAATATTTACAAAGTTTTCTAATAACTTCATATCTTGGACAACACAATAATGATGCCAACGTCCATGAAGATTTGCGACAACTATCCTATGGAGGGGTTAAAGTTAGACTATGATCGATATGACGTCAATGACTTTCGATTCCGTACAACACATTTTGAATCTCTTCGTCCCCTCGCGGCAACATGTAATAACGGAATTGTGTTGAGGGCAGTCCATTCTTAAGAACGTGATACCATTACTATGAGATTATTAAAGAACTCCTTGAATTTACTTTTGTCGAAAACAAGGTAATTTGAGCAGTATTCTTTGACTGTGAATGGTTTGATTCCAGTCGTGGAATTTGACTAAATCAATTTGGCATGGTCGAAGTAAAACACAAGGTACGGTTGAAAGGATTCGGTTCATTTGTTCTTGCACACCACGTGGAGCAAGTGTACTATCTACCTTATCCATGCAATAAACTCAAAGCTTGGTGGGTGGTAAATAAGGTGAATCCTTGTGAGCTGTTATACGCTCTAGGAGATGATGATTACCATGAGGAAGTTGAGGTTGATGAGGTCTACCAAGATGAAGAGTTGTCAGACTCGTTCTCAGTCGAGCCCGGTGTAGGACTTGATGACTTAGTTGGAGATGCTCATGATATCAAGACGGGCACGAAAACGGAAACAAAAACTTAAGATATTGATGACTTAGTTGAGCCTACTGCTATGCGGAACTGAAAACGAAACGCAATCAAGACGGTCACGCAAGAAGAAGATCGATGGGTTGGTTTAAGGAGTAGGGTGCACGACCGTGACTATCGGTACCCAGCATATCAGGTACCCTCATGTACAGGCTAAAACCACCAAAGTGCCCTGCCTCCCTGCAGAGGCAGGGTCCAATGGCGCCATGTGTCCAGAAGGCCCGGACTCCGCCCTACCTTAGGTACGGGATTCGGTGCTCCCACGTTGACCTCAACACGAAGTCCTGCTCCCATGAAGAGACAGGCTCCCAAGCGACCACGAGTCCAACGGGGGGGGGGGGGGACCCCGCTTCTCCATAGGAGTGGGCTCTGATGCACCCATGTGGTCCATGGCACTAGGTCGACCACCTCCCGCAGAGCTGGCTCTGGCTCTACCACATGTCCCGCAGTCCCGGATCCTCAGCTCTCCTTAGGGGCAGGTTCCGGGTCTGCCACATGACCTGCAGTACGGGACCCAGCCTCTTCCGCAGAGGCTAGCTCTCGTGCTCCCACATGTCCTTTAAGTTACCCAGGCGCATGATGCGGCGCATGCCTACTGTCAGGTACTGCTACAGCCAATCACATCATAGTGAAGAAACTGCAGGCCTACCCTGCATCGCCAAGTGGGTAGCTTACGGCGACAGGACAGTTGGACGGGACATCCCCTGCCATCATCAACGACTACGCATAGGCCACTGATGTCTGAGGCAGCAAGACGACGGGTCTACAAGCCACAGTCAATGGAAGCTTATGCGGGAAGCCTTAGATATTTAGGATAAGATTGCCTTGGGGCTACCTATTGAGCCCTGGACCCCACTTGTAAGGCGTCCAACCATGTCTATAAAAGGATCAGACCGCCACCGTTACAAAGGATCTCATCGCATACACACTCAACACAAGCATTCACACCAGCAATACAACTCACACCATGGAGTAGGGTATTACGCTCTGGCGGCCCGAACCACGTAAAACCACCATCTCACCATCTTTCATACACGCAATCTCTCCCGAGGAATAAGTCCTGCCGATCAAGAACCTCTGCGGGCTGCTCGCATAGCAAGTCCGGGGGAAGTGTCGCAAGAACACTTCGACATTTGACGCGCCAGGTAGGGGCTTTTTCCTCTGAAAAGTGGTTGCGCTTTAACCGCAATGGTGTACATCAAGCCCGTGGACGGCGATTTTCATGTCCATCATCTGGTGACTTGATCCTATGCCCGGGTAGCACAGTCTGGTCCATCATGCCCCCGCATAGATGCAGCTGGCCAGGGCGGTGCATCCGGGCACATCCCGACCCTATTGGCGCCCCTGGAACTGCCAGTAGCAAGTTTGGAGAGTGCTTTGGTAGCAGGATGGGCCTTATCCACCACCCACCATCCTTGAATGCTTCCCATGGTACGCAGCAGTGGGTCCAAGACATCGACCAGTTCGTCGATGCGGCCATCAATTCTAACATCAGATGGAGGCGTCACTTGTCGCTGTCGTGCACGCCGTCCATCGATTGTCGGTCTGCTGACTCCCATTCCACCAGGCTTACTAGCGCTAGCAAGATCCCCATGGTTGACTTGAGGGCCGAGCTTGATCTTCATCAAGCTCAGATAGACGACCGCATCATCATTGAGCGGCAGCGAGAGAGACGATGCAACCTTGACGCCAAATACGACCCTCAAGGGCCTGAGCAGGAGGCGTCCTCCGTTCAAGGTGCGCCACAAGTAAACCCTCTGCTACCACCTCACCAGTATTATGTTGGGTCGACCGCACCCCTGCAGTACTCTTGTGAGACTTATATGTGCTAAATACATTGTCTATGACGATAAAAGTTTTGAATACTGCTAAAACACCCGTCTCAACGAGGTCCGTCTCTAGGTCCGAGCTCCTGCAAGGTCCGACAATAGGTCCGACTTGTTTTGGGTAGCTCTGGCAAGGTCCGACGTAGGTTCCGACACATTTTTGCTAGGTCGGACTTTCTTTGGCTAGGCCCAACTTACTTTGTCTAGGTCCGACTTATTTTGGCTAGGTCAGATTTATTTTGGCTAGGTCCGGCTTATTTTGGTTAGATGCGACTTGTTGTGGCTAGGTCCGAGTAGCTTTGGTAAGCTCCGCCGCTAGGTACGACTAGCTTTGGTTAGCTCTGGCGCCAGGTCCGACTAGATTTGTTTAGCTCTAGCACTAGGTCTTGCTAGCTTTGGTAAGCTCCGGTTCAAGGTCCGGTTAGCTTTAGCAAGGTCCGGTGCTAGAGTGCAATGGTTCTGCTTTTAACTTGAAATATTTCAAACTTTATTTACACTTATGGAAAGTTTGCTTAGCATTCTTTTACTAAGTTTTTTATGTGTTTTGGCTGATCATGGTGGTTAATGTTTTTTGCTATGGTTTGCAACAAGCTTATGTGAGGTGCTCACGTAAGGTGTTGTGGTTTCAGAACTAACGTAAGTCAAGTTGAGGACTTGTGCTCGGAAGTATTGGTTGTTTGTTCATGTGCAGGTGTTGCTTAAGTTCAAGACATGGCTTGTGACGGGATCCATTAAACTAGTCTGAGGGAGAAGATGAGGTTTAACAACCAAGTTCGGGAGGAATTTGTTGTGCAACATGTTTGAATCAAGAACAATACATATGAAGGTATCGTGGACATTGTTGGATAATGTTTGCATGTGTGCAAGGAGTGCATGGACGTGGCAACATGGTTCCAAGGCATGATGAAGAGAAGTGGACGTAAAGAATTGGTCGGAAGAGTCGAACCGGCTGGAATATGCCTCATGCTGCGGCTGAGGTGGTTATGGTTCGTTTATGAAAAGTTTCGAGGTTGTTTTGGTTAGATTTTGTGTGGGTCATGAAGTTTAGTTGTGTTTAGGAATGTGAGATATGTTCCTAAGGTTTTTGGGAGTCTTAAGATTGCTTCTATCTGCGTATAGAAGAGTTTTGAGCAGCTATGGAAAGTTTCGGTGGAAACTGAGTAGGTTACAAGTCCTAATTTGGTTTGGGTTGGCCTCATGGCTGGTTATATAAGCAAGAGAAGCCAGAGCTCGTGGTGCTCGGATTTTGGGCTATTCCTCTTGTGTTCTATTGAATAAATATCATAGTTTAAAGGAACTTTTGTGCCTTGTTCGTCTGACTTGTTTCAGACAAGTTTTTCTTGTTGAGTTTCTACATAGCACTACCTTGTTTTGGTGGTTTTATCATAACTCGAGTTTTACAGATCTAATTGACGTGATTCTTTTAGGTTTGTCTTCACAACTTGATTGACTATCATCTGTGAAAATTTCATGGTTATTGGATTTGTGGTTTCTGATCTACATGAGTTTTTTTATAGTGTTGTAGATCTCATTTTTCTCGGATAGAACAACTTGACTTTTGTTTGATCTTTCGATCGTAACTTGAGTTTTTCTCGACGGATATTCATGATTCTTGTTGTGGCGTCTTCATGACTTGATTCTCCACAATCTATACTGGTTTTGTCACAATTGATCATGTTTAGATTAGTCGCACACATGATTTCTTTAACAAATCAATTCTCTGCCGAGGGGTTTTAGTTGCTTCAGTTGAATAGTTGTAACCTACCATTCACCCCCCTCTGGTAGCTTTTCACGTGCTCTTCAATCTTACAGTTGGTATCAGAGCCACAGTGCTTTAATCTTTGATATTTGCACGTGTTTTGAATAATCATATGGAAAAATACTCTACCAAACCTTGTGTGTTTAGTGGTATTGGCTTTCAGGTTTCGAAGGCACACATAGAGCTTTCATCCAGGCACAAGGCTTTGCAATATGGAAAAATGTGTACAAGTCTTACGAAGTGCCGCCAAACGATCAAGTTACAAGTACAAATCTGAGTGATGTCGACAACAACAACAAGGCTCGGAACTTGATCATACAAGGACTAACTCAAAGGACATCGACCATGTTGCTCACCTCCGATCTGCGTACGATGTTTGGAAAGCTCTATGTGATTACCACGAAGGATCCAACACGATCAAGGAGGTAAGGCAAGACATGTTCAAAAAGGAGTACATGTGCTTTGAGATTCAACCAGGTGATTCCATTGACGACCTCTTTGCTCACTTTAATAAAATTCTCAGCAACTTGCGTAGCGTCAATGTTAATTTTTCAGATGCTGAGAATGCTAGGCAATTACTAAGTGCACTAGACAAGTCAATTTGGGAGATGATAGTCAAATCTATTCGTGAATCTACTGTCATGAGTACACTTACTTTAGATGTTCTATATTCTAAATTGAAAACTTATGAAATTCGCATAATCTCATGTAAGAACCTCAACAAGTCTCTTGCATTTGTTTCTCAACGTGACATGCCTAGCTCCGACCAATCTTCATCTTGTGGAACATTTGCTTTGTTGTCCTCTCTAACCCTTGAACAGATTGAAGAGTTTCTTGAGGAAGAACTTGCACTCATCTCTACTCGGTTCTCAAAAGCATTGCAAAATGTGAGAACTAGAAGGATAGGGAGTGTCGGACCTCAACGATACTTCAAATGTGTTAAGGCAGGACATTTTCACACGGATTGCCCTAATCTTTCAGGTACTACTTCCCGTGAAAAAAAAGCAAACAAGGACTAAGCACTCCTTTGTAAACAACAACAAGAAAAAGAAGGGTTCTACATGGCACCAATTGGTAAATAGTTTTATCTCCGCGCTTCAAGAGCTTGGCTTGAGCAATGTGGACATCGTAAGTGACAAAGATGAAGATGATTTGGCAAACTTGTGCTTCATGGTGGGCAAGTCAAGATCAAGTACGGAGGAGGAAGAACACAACAGCGACAATGAAGAGGTATGTCTTACTTGCGAAGAAATGTGTGATGCTATTTCTCATGCCACTGTTATAGTTAAGAAAAAAGACAAAGCTTAGGGACAATGTTGTTAAAATTGAGTCACGAGAATCTGAAATTAATCGTTTGAAATCTTTGATTCCTAGTGATGATTCCTGTTCCTTGTGTGATTCAATATATGAACAATTGTCCTCTCTAAGAAGTGCACACACCTCCACACTTGATAAACTTGAGTTAGAGATTGAAAAGAACGGAGAGCTTGCTGCACTTAATGATAAAAACTTGAAACATGCTTGTTGTTCTACAATTGATTTGCATTGTTCTACTTGTGATGATCCTAACAAGAAACTACAAGATGGTATGAATGAAATTTCTATATTCAACAATGCTTTACGTTCTCATGAAGTTAAATATTGTTCCAATTGCAAACTAAAGGAAAAAATTCATGTCAAAACTGCCTAGACTTGTCTAAGAAACTTGATGACACGAATAGGACACTAGAGCGCTTTTGTAATGCGAATAAAAATCTAAACTTGCTGCTGAATTTTTCCAAGTCTTGCAATTATAAAACTGGTTTAGGTTTTGATTCCCATGCTCATGCTAAGGCACATCCACCTAAAATTGTAAAGTCATTAGGAAGTGGATTGCTTCAAACAGTTTCTAAACATAAAGAAGTGGTTTTCAAATCTGTAGGGGTGCTGTCTCATTTAGCTTCTAATAAACATGTTGCTTGCTCATCTAGACATCAACACAAAGTTAAATTTCATTGTACCTACTGTGGTAGAGATGGTCATGTCATAGATTTTTGTTATAGACTAGCTAAACAACAGAAAAAGGAAAGAATGCAAGCTAGATCTCGTAACACTCATGCAACTTTTGTTGCACATGCTAAACCGAATATCATGAACATGCAATCTGCTGTTAGGAGTAAAAAACATGCAAAGTTTGCTCTGAAACCCACTGTTTTTCATGGTACACATGTAACACCTGGTAAGTCAGTAGTTGGGTACAAAAATCCTCAAACATTGGCTCATAAACCTGCTGTTTTGTCTCAGCTTTCGCGCATTTTTCCTGCTGCACGTCGTGTGACTCAGTATTGGATTCCTAAATGCATTTTGACTAACCCCAGTATTGAGTCATCGGCGCATTTTGTTTCTATGTAGGTTACAGGCTTGAGGAAGGAGAACATTTGGATTGTGGATTCTGGTTGCTCACGCCACATGACCGGTAACAAAGATTGGTTATCCTCCCTCTCGTTTGTGTCACGTGTAGAGAATCTTACTTTTGCCGATAATTCTTCAACTCCTATAAATTCTAAGGGTTCAGTTAAAGTAAATAATCACTACACTTTGAAGAATGTGGCACTTGTTAAAAATTTGAAATACAAATTGCTTTCTGTTTCACAATTACTAGATGAAAATCTAGAAATTATCTTCACTAAAAATTGTTGCAAGGTTATTGATTCAGATAGTGATCTTATTTTTAACATGTCTCGGCCCCCAGCATAGATGCCCCCGGCACAGGTAATAAACTTTTTTTAATATTGTCGTATTCATATTAGTATTTGACATAGGGAGAGGAGGTAGAACAAATGGTGAGAGAGAGTGAGATAGAGGTGGAGTAAGGTAGATACACATAGGTTGAGAGAGAGAGGTGGAGTAAGAGAGACATAGATAGGGAGAGTTGGAGTGCGAGAGAGAGAGGGTATAGTGAGAGAGAGAGAGGGGATGCTAGAGAGGGAGAGGAAGAGTGAGAGAATGAGAGAAAGGAGAGGAAGAGAGTAGTGAGGGAGAGGAATAGAGTTAGAGAATGAGAGAAAGAGAGGAAGAGGGAGAGGGAGAGGAACAGAGAGAGTGAGAGAAAGAGAGAAAGAGAAAAAGAGATAGAGGGAGAGGGAGAGGGAGAGGGAGAGGAAGAGAGTGAAAGAAAGAGAGAGGGAGAGGAAGAGTGTAGATGAATTTGTAACATGTGTAACTCTAATGTTCTATTGCAGGGTTTGGTGATGGCAGCGCAAACTTCTTCAGCACAGCTACCAGCACCCAGAGGGACACGTGGAGATGACCTTTTCAGCTCCGGAGGTAATCGAGGGGCTAGCTTGTAGCCCGGTCGGGAGTTTGTGTTGTTTTTTATGTGTTTGTCGAATAATTTGAGACTTGTCTGTTTAGATTGTTTGCAATTTGTATAAACTGTATGTTCTGTCATCTCGCCATCTTGTGAGGTAGTCAGTTTTTGTTTTTTAACTTACATTGGCTATGGTATTGCCGACATAAGTGAGCCCAAGTTAACTTACGTCGGCACGACCATACCGACATCAGTTAGACATCATAACTTACGTCAACCTTCCATAGCCGACGTGAATCAGACCATGTAAATTACATCGGTTGAGGACGAACGATGTAAGTACTAACTTATGTCAGATACTAACGGCCAACATAATTAAGAGCTGGCCGATGTAATTAACTAACTTAGGTCACCGGGCAACATAAGTTACGTTAATTACGTCCAAACTGCCACATCGGCAAACAACTGATGTAATTAAGAAAAAATCGATGTAATTAAGTCACTTATGTTGGCTTTAGGCTTAATAGGTTAGCCCTGGCCGACGTATTTGGTCGCGATTCCTGTAGTGAAGGATATAAGGGATGATCTCATTGTCTACAAGAGGTGCCTACCAGAGCGAGTGTCGAAGTGTAGCAATGACACTTCCCCTGGTACTACTTAGAATTCGTCCACAGAGGTTCATATTTAGGCAGGGAGCAAAATCAAGATCCAAGAATGAGGTGACACAAGGAGTTTTACGTGGTTCGAGTCACCGAGAGGCGTAATACCCTACATTCACGGGGGTTTGTGTTTTATTGCATGTGCTAGGCCTGTAGTGAGCGTGAGTCTATGTTTTTGCTTGTCTACGTATGAGCGAGTTGTGTTCTAGTTAGTGGCTGCTCAGTCCTTTATAGGTCAAGGGTCGGCGGCTTACATTATGACTGGGACCCAACAGGTGGCCCCGGTTAATTAGTCTTGAAAGCGCATTAACATGGTTTGATGACATGTTAATGGGTCTTAATAGCGTATTAATGCCTTCTTGAAGTCGAGGTCTTGATGATGCATTAATGTTGTGTTGAAGGTGCATTAATGTGGTATTGAGTACACATCCACTACAAGAAACGTGTAATTGGACATCGGGGCTATTAGAGATGTCGGTGCCGATGCATTTAAATCTCTTATAACTGTTGTTTTAGACAAACCAACGCATATAATACATGGTCGCCAGCTACTCAGAGCAAACTGACGTCCTTAAGTTATAGCCGTCGGCCGCCCAGGTTCAACCGACAGTCATAATACATACGTCGGGTGTTTTTTAGAAACCGACGACTTTACTAAAGCTATCGAACAGGAAACCGACATTCATAAGTGGGGCCTACCACCCCGCGCCTGCGTGTCTCCATCTCGCATGCACCAAACCTATTCGTCTCCATCCATCGAGTCCTCGTACGCACGCCGCCGCCGAGAGTGCCGCCAGCCGCGCCGCCTCTCCCTACTCCCCGCCGCCAGCCATGCCGCCTCTCCCTACGCACGCAACCACTAGTCCCCGCCGCCAGCCGCGCTGCTCTTGTCCCTGCCGCTGGGCTGCGTCGGTCTCCACAGCCACCGGCACCCCTCACTTTGTAGCCGGTCGCGCTGACGGCCGCGCCGGACTCCCAGAACTGGCTGGGTTGCGCCGCCCGTCTCCCTACCGCTGGACCTGCCGCCGGCCGCACCCCTCCGAAATCAGCCCCATCTCCACTGCTAATCGCTTGTTCGTTCAAGGTAAAATGCTTCAAAATCATAGTGCTAGTGAACTGTTGTGAATGTTAATTAACTTATTATGTTTGAATGTTTAGTTTAAATGTTATATCACATACCATTTATGCAAATTTGAATGTTTAGTTTAAATGCTTAGTTTGAAGATTTTGTTTGTTGATTAACATATTTTGTATGTTAGATTGTTTAGTTTGAATGTTGATTTACTTAATATGTTTGAATGCTTAGTTTAAATATTATATCACATACCATCTACGTAAATTTGAATGTTTAGGTTGAATGCTTAGATTGAAAATTTTGTATGTTGATTAACATATTATGGCCTACGTTTGTGTGAGTGCACGGTATAATCTAACTCGGCATGAAACGCATTAATGTGTGCATGCCGTAAGAGATGATTGTAGTCATAATGTACGCGTGAAGACAAGCACATTGGGGTAATACGTCAAGACAAGCGTGGACGGTAGACCTGGACTTGGAACTTTCAACTCTGACCAACTTTCCCACTCTGTCTCGTTCTTTCCTCTCTCGTAAATGATCGAAAAATGGAAATGAGCAACGTAACCTATAGAATTTAGTTACCCGTTTCTAATCGGCACGTTTCACATGCTATTGGCATGTGAGACGTGCAGGTTCATAATTGTCCCTTTTTGGACAGCCTGAGAGTGACCGAGGGGGTGTGGCTTGTGACAAGATGCGAGTCTAGATCTGGATGAGATTTTGACGGCATAACCCTGTTGTTCTCTGCTGCACCAATTTCGGGCGTGCAGTGGAGAACAGCAGGGTTATGCTGCTGAAATTTTGTTCGGATCCGGACCACGCGTCTCGTCATGAGCATGCTCCGCTCGGTCACTCTTGGGTGGGTTTAGGATCTATCTGCCTAGGTTGTAGGGGTTGTGACATAACATTATAATGAAACTAATAATGATTTGTTTGGTTTGAAGGTATAAACTGAAAAATGGGTGACAACCGTAAGGTGATGTATGATGGATGGAGTCCAATTGGTGGTCACAGTATGGAATGGGCTCATGTCGCTAATGTTTTCATGAACCAAGCTTTTGCTAGTGGTGCTTCTTTGGTGAAGTGTCCTTGTAGCAAGTGTCAGAATCTTCTGCGTCTGAAAAGACCTGAAATTGAGTTGCACTTTGCAAGCACGGATTTATGCCCGACTACTTAGTGTGGCACGATCTTGGGGAGATGGATCATGCTTGCGAGTCAGAAAAAAACGAGCATGAAGATCGTATGGATGAGATGATAGTATATGTTGGTCGAGAGTACGAAGAAGAGTCACTGCCTGAAGAGGTGAAATTCTTTTACAAACTTCTTGCGGCCTCAGATGAAAAAGATTATGAGGGCACCAAAATGACTGTTTTGCAGGCAGTCACATGACTTATGGCGTTGAAGTCTAAGTTCAATTTTACGAACAATTGCTACAATGGTATCCTGAAGTTGTTCAATGATCTCCTTCCGTCAAATAATAAGATGCTGAAAGACATATATGAATCTAAGAATATTTTGGCTGGTCTGGGCATGAGTTACGAGAAGATTGATGCGTGCGAGAATAATTGCATGCTATTTTGGAAGGAACACGAAAACGATACTCATTGTATGCATTGCGATGCCTCTAGACATGTGACGGTTAAGAATGATGATGAGGTGGAAATAACTACAAAAGTATCGATTAAACAATTATGGTACATGCCTATCACATCAAGGCTTAAACGGTTATTTCTGCCTCAAGAAACAGTGAAGCAGATGAGGTGGCATTCTATAGGTATACGTGAGAGTGATGACAAAGATATTATGGTGCATCCTTCAGATGGCGCGGCTTGGAAAGATCTAGACCGTTTTGATTCAGAGTTTGGTACAGATCCAAGAAATGTTCGTCTTGGGATTTCAACAGATGGTTTCACTCCTTTTAGCACCAGTAACAGTCCATATTCTTGTTGGCCTATTTTTATCATGCCTTACAACCTCCCTGCAAACATGTGCATGAAAGAAGGATACATATTCCTCGCGGCCATTATTCCTAGACCTAAACATCCTGGAAAGAAAATCAATGTGTTTATGCAGTCGTGTATTGAGGAGCTGAAAGAGCTATGGCAAGGTGTAAAGGCATACGATAGTCATCCAAAATGTGATTTTACCTTACGTGCTGCATATCTATGGTCTGTGCATGATTTTTTGGCATATGGCATGTGGGCTGGTTGGTGTGTCCATGGACAATTGTGTTGTCCTATATGTATGGCTGACACCGATGCCATTAGGTTGAAGTATGGAAAGAAAGTCAGCTTCTTTGATTGCCACCGATGATTCCTTTCTCCAAACCATCCTTTCAGGAGTGATACACAATCGTTTTGAAGAGGCAGAAGGGTTACAGAAGGACCACCTCGTCGATTGACAGGCGAACAAAAAATGGCATGGCATGCAATGTTAAAGGAGTCAACAGAAGGTGTTTTCAAAGGTTATGGTAAAGAACACAACTGGACCCATATTTCATTTCTTTGGGAGTTACCATACGCAAAGGTATTGCTTTTACCACACAACTTAGATTTGATGCACAAGGAGTGTAATGTCGCTGAAAGCATCATAAGCATGTGTTTTGATTTTACCGGTCAAACCAATGATAACTTGAGTGCAAGGAAAGACTTAGCTGACATTTGTGATCGTCCTGCACTTGAGGTTGTAACAAATGCAGTGGAAGTGGAAGTAGGTCACGAGCTCCATATTGTGTGAGGACAGTAAAAAGAAAGCAAATACTTAGTTGGTTGAAAACATTGAAGTTTCCTGATCGCTATGCAGGCAACATAAAACGATGTGTTAGTCTCAACACCAGTAAAATGAATGGGTGGAAGAGTCATGATTACCATATTTTAATGGAGAGACTTGTACCGGTAATATCCCGCGGCTACTTCAAACCTGATCTATGGAAGATATTTAACAAACTTAGCTTCTTTTATAGGCAGATATGTGCTAAGGAAGTGTTGAAAAAGATGATGCGGCAGTGGGAGAAAGAAATGATTGTGCTTGTATGTAAGATGTAAAAGGTGTTTCCACCTAGTTTTATGAATGTTATGCAACATTTGCTGGTGCATTTACCTTATAAAGCATTTGTAGCAGGTCCTGCACAATTCAGGTGGATGTAGAACCAAGAAAGAGAATTGAAGAAACTTAGAGCTACAGTGTGTAACAAGGCAAGAGATTATTATCTTCTCTAGCAGATATTTTTCACATGCCAACAATGTGAATGCATCTACAGCATGATATCATAATGTAGAGGAGCACACTATGAGTGAGCTTCCGATTTTTCATTGGAAGGGAAAGTGTGTTGGGGCTGCTAATTCTCATCATATTTCAGAAGAAGAGAGGAACTACACAATGATTTATATATTTTTCAACATGGAGGAAGTGTTGCCATATTTTGAAATGTTTGACAAGCTATATTTCTATGGAAACCTACCCAAAGTCAATAAGATAAGTTACGTCAAAAGGGCATAAACGGTGGGCCAAATTTGTGAACTGGTTTCGTGAACATGTAAGTTCTTTACTCATCCATTTTCTCAATCATAGTTCACATGACTATCGTAATATTCTAACTTTGCTTATTTATGTAGTGTATGAATGATGTCAACATCTCTGATGACTTGCGACAGATATCGCGTGTTCAATTGAAAGCAAATGAATTTCAACGATACGATATCAACGGATACCATTTTTAGACGGCCAGTTTGGAAGCAAACCATCCGCTTGCTGCCACTACAAATATGGAGTAATGATAGCAGCCGCAGAAGGTAGTGGAAAAGTGAAAGAATACTACGGAGTTCTTCAAAAAATAATTAACTACACATTTGGCGGTCCAAAAGTACTTCAACTTGTCATTTTTGACTGTCAATGGTTCAATCCAACATCGGGAACTCGAGTGGATGATTTTGGAATGGTGGAGGTCAACCATAACTCGCGGTACACAACTCTTAACAATAATGTTGTGCTTGCGAGTCAAGTCGAACAAGTGTACTATTTAAGTTATCCTCACCCATGTTTGAAAAACTGGTGGGTAGTATATAAAGTGAATCGTGAAGTGCACCCTCATCGCTATGATGGTTACATAGAGAGTCAAGAAGATGATGGTGACACTGTCTATCAAGATGAAGTCGAGGAAGTAGAAGAGTTTTGGATATCTTGTGAGATAGAACTCGCGGAAATAAATAGAGGTACCCAAGAGTTAATATCTGAAGAACAAGTTGGCCCCTCGAGAAAACATCTTCGACAATCACAAAGAATTATTGAAAAGCACAAAAGGAATATGGAAGAGCATACAGATTTCAGGAAGAGAGTGAAGAAGAGTTTGAAGACGAGATGGAACAAGAGATACTTGAACATCTTAATCCACGTGTGATAGAAACAGATTATGATGCTGATGATTTCTAATTGTTGGTGTATGCATTCTTTTATATCCTCGTATGCACGTAAAATCTTATTGTTTTAAATTCTCGTATACTATTTGTCTAAATTTGTGTAGATGTTGAATCATTTAGGATTTGGTAAGAAGGGCGAGAAAAATAGTGGATCTTCATCTTCCACGACTCAGCCTAGTACAGATTCAGATCAACCAGGATTATTTCAGGTAATTGGTTTTTTAAAATTTATTTCAATATCATAATTATTTATCTATTATGTGTTACATTTTTATTTACATTTGCAGGGTACTACTGAGAGTACATGGAGGAGGAGACGAGGGTTGTTGGAGTATGTGGCAGAGCAGGGACAAGTCTTAGAGTAGGGAGGAGGCTCAGCAACAGGCTCGAGGGTAGAGACGAGAGTGCTTGATCGGTGCCCCATGTACAAGGAGTTGTACGGGGAGGAGGTAGTGCAGGGACGAGTCTTCGAGCAGGGAGGAGACTTAGAGCATGGAGGAGGCTTCAAGCAGGGAGGAGGTTTCGAGCAGGGAGGAGGCTTAGAGCAGGGAGGAGGCTCAGCAGCAGGCTCGAGGTTGGAGGTACTTGAGTAGTCACCCTCCTCTGAGGGTGGCACTGAGGGGGACGATGAGAATGAAGAGGAGGTCAATGATCTGGGGCGAGATGCAAGGTTGGGAAGAGCGACAGAGCTAGATGAGTTGGGGCGGCCCGATCGATGTCCCTTTAGGTATTATTTTAGATTTATTGATAAGCTAAAAATCTTTTATATTTGTTTTCTTGTCAACTAATTAACTAATATTCTCTATACAGGTTACGGAGAAATCTTTTATGCAATCCATCTAGAAGCCTTGATGAGAGGACAATTATTAGGCCAATGGGTACTAGGTGCTGGATCGAGCCTGGTTGGAGTGGCAAGGGGCATCGACGGGTAATCAACACAGAGTAAGGAAATGACATTCGGTTTTGTTTTCCCGATATGGTTCTAGTGGAAGGCCAAAGAAAGGTAACGCATAGTTGGGATCACTATGCGCTAAGATAGTATAACATAGGTGCTTGTCACGATAAAGTTTGGGATATATTTTGGGTAATTTTCTTCTTATCGATTTAATCGCATTGCTTGTTGATTTGGATGATAGTATTTGTTACTTATATGCAGGGTTCGTTTCGCTTGGAGGAGGATACGAGTGAAGCTTATGCAAGTTTCTTTTTTTAGAATGTAGCTAGAAGACGTACTAAGAAATCTTTCTCTGATGCATGGATCAAAACCGTGACCGTGTACTACAAGACGGTGCTGTTGCAGCCCATGTCAAATAAAGATGCAGCTAAATTCACCTAGATAAAAAGGAGTACTTACAGAGTAGTGTCGATTGGATTTATGCGGATATGGAGGCTTGGCAGTGGCTATGCGAGTATTGGGCGTCAGATGAGTTCAAGAATAAATCTAACAGAAATCGAAGGAACCGAAAGAGCAAGCCTGGAAAGCACTTCTATGGACCGGATCGATATGTGTGGATGGAGCAAAGGATGGTATGAATTCTTACAATTATACTTTGCTTGAAAAAAATTGTATTGATTGAAATGTTGAAGTTTTGTATTGCAGACAGCTGAAACTGGGGGCCTCCTACTTTTTTTTGAGCTTTATCTTAAGGGACACATAGGTCGAGATCCAAAACATACGGAGCAGCTGTATGACGAGGCATGGACACAAAGATTGGTATGAATGTTCACTATTTGTTACATGTGTTCATGAAGCCAATTTATCTTGTACTAGATCTATCTGTTATTTTAATGTATTGCAGGAAAAATATGTTTAGTGTTTTAAGAAAACTCATGGAGATGACACGGACTATGTCAGAGAGCCTTTGGATGTGGCGGCAGCATACGAAGCCGGCTGAGGTGTACCGCATGGGAGGTATGTAAAAAGACATTGATGATTTATATGTTTATGGATATCAATTCATAACACTTACATATTTTCTAGACTTTGGTTGGGTGATGGGTATGTGGTGCGCGAGGCTTATGCTAGACGAAGGTCGTCTAGCGTCAGTTCTAGTAGGTCCGAGTCTAATACGGAAAGAGGATTAAAAGAAGAACTGAGACACAATAAGGAAGAGATGCGTGAGATACGATAGATGAATATGCAAATGCAGCAACAAATGGCCTATATGTTGCAGGTACACATGATTGTTTTGTTCGAGTTAAATTTTGCTTATTATAGTATGTTACATTAATTAACTCGTTATCTTTACTTGATGCAGTTAATCCCTCATGGTGTAATTGGATCGCAGTTCGGTGCTCCTCGTACTCCGTTTGCTTCATCGCCACAGGTATAACTTCGACTTTGTGTATTATTAATTCGAGTAACACTAGACAATAGTAATAATATTTGTCACAAGGTTCACAGAGTGGCCAAGGATATATTGCACCAGCTCAAGGATTTCTATCGATGTTGGGCGCAACTCCTCCAGCTTGGCCACCATATCCATATCCACCATATCCAGGTTTTCTACCACCGCCAGCCGGTCCCATGCATGAACCATCGGCAACTCATGCGGCAGCGGTACAATTTTCTAATCTCAAATCAAAGTCAAATTAAAACTAATGTTTATAGTTATGCAAGTTTTATAACATATTAGTGAAGTAGAGCCCTACTTCGATATTGAGACATGCGAAACCATTCTTTAATATGAATGTGTTTCTTGTAGGGTTCTCATCAAGTGACACCCGATGGTTGTGATGATTTTCTAAATTTGAACGATAACATGGGTGCGAACGGTAGAGGAGCGAGTGGCGAAAGCTCTCACAACATGTGTGTGGATTGATCTTCATGGTTGTTTACTATCTAGACTTGTTTGAGTTGCTTGTGATGTTTCGAGTTGATACAATGTTGTGTGGTGTTAATATCTATTATGAACTTGCTTTCGGATTGATCTTATGTTTGAGTTGATACAATGAACTTGTATGTTTGCTGATGTTGAAAACCTATATGAACCGTATGTCAAACATGTATGTTAAACCTGGATGAACCTTATGTTTGCTGATATGTTAAACTTGTATGCTATGTATGGCTATATGTTGCTGTATACAATGAACCAATGTTGTTGTATGGCTGGAGGCTCCCCAGTCGGGGAGGCAGAGAAAACATCGCGAAAAAAAACAGATAAGACTGTCGGTTTCGTGGGGCCGACACTCATATCAGTATTATGGCCGTCGTTTTGCCACGTGGCCCACGGTCATAAGCTTGTTAAAACCGTCGGTTGCAAATTGGCCGACGCTCATATCAGTATTATAGATGCCGGTTTTCCACGTGGCCAACGGTCATAAGCTTGTTAAAACCGTCGGTTACAAATTGGCTGACAGTCATATGAACCATAAGGCCGTTGGCTTGTCTAGAAAACCGACGTTTATGAGATTTAAATGTGTCGGTTCTCCGGCCGACGGTCTTAAATATGTGTGCATCAGTCCGACGTCACTGACATCCTTAAGTCTATAAGAGCATTCGGACCAACGCTTCTAAATGTTAAAGACGTCTAATTTGTGACGTCGACTATATGCATCGGCCAACCAACATCCATATTTTATGTACGTTGGTTTTAGTGCACAACCGACGTTTACAAGGCCGGCGCCCTATATGCGTTTTCCTATAGTGATCGCCTTCATGAAGCATGGGACGCGTGGCACGACCGGACCTCTCCTCAGCAGGGAGGCTAGATCTGGAGCCGTGGGACGCGTGGCAGCACCGGAGCTCTCCTCAGTGGGAAGGCTAGGTCCGGAGCCGCGGGATGCGTGGGAGCACCAAACCTCTCCTCAGTGGGGAGGATAGGTCCGGAGTCACAGGACGCATGGCAGCACAGGAGCTCTCCTCAGCGGGAAGGCTAGGTCCGGAGCCGTGGGACGCGTGGGAGCACTGGACCTCTCCACAGCGGGG
This sequence comes from Tuctoria greenei, assembly GCA_036927565.1. Classification (NCBI taxonomy): domain Eukaryota; kingdom Viridiplantae; phylum Streptophyta; class Magnoliopsida; order Poales; family Poaceae; genus Tuctoria; species Tuctoria greenei. Next base: position 167,298,047 of record JAYESD010000006.1, read on the forward strand.
AGGCTAGGTCTGGAGCCATGGGACGCATGGTAGCACCAGATCTCTCCTCAGCGGGGAGGCTAGGTCCGGAGCCACAGGACGCGTGGCTGTGCTAGAGCCTTCCTCGGCGGGAGTCTAGGTCCAGCCTTGCGAAGCACGTGGTAGCCTTTGGATACCTCCGCTCTCAGAAGGTGGGACCCAACGCCTTTTCTTCCTTGTATGCGGGGGTACCCAATCTGCAGGGTACCGACAGTGCCCCCGGGCCCACCACGTGAGAGGTGACGATCCCATAGGTGGGACCACCATCATCAATGCTAAAAACATTGGGCCCTCTGGGAGGTGCTGGTGTTGGAACTTGAGGTCCAACAGCGGAGTCCGAAGAAGGGTGAACTAGGACCTGCACAAGAGTGACAGCAAAAAGTGTAATAGTGCTCATTGGTTACAATCTTCCTGCCCTAAGTTTTGTTGTGGCTTACAGTCCTTAGCCGGGCTACGGGGCCAGACTAATCCTGTGCGATAGTATCTGGGTATTGGTTGCTGTCTCACCTAGGAACGTGTGTTGTCCGGACCCACTTTACTATGACACAACACCAGAATAGGTAGAGTAGCGTACTTAGGGTATTGGACCAGGCTAAGCCTTTAGCACACTCCGAACCTGTCATTGGCATTGGTTTTTAGGCGAGTAGGCCATTCAACAGGCACGAGATCCCAAATGAGAAAACTACTAGAAATACCCAAACACATCACAAGTACTACAGGCTATTCGTCTACAGTAGGATAGCACAATTACCACTATGGGTAGATAGAAAAGATGTAACAGAGAAAAAAAAGGACAATTTGCATAATATTGAAGCATAATTGTATGAACATGCTGATAGTATCTGGTTATGGTTATTTCTTCGTCCAGGATCATGTGCCTTTCGGTCCTCGGTACTGAACTGCAGTGCTGGGGAGGAAGAGTGTATTGGCTTAGGCTCATAGGGCACAAGCTTAGGGTGCAAGACCAGGCCATGAAGGCTGCACACTCTTGACCTCCCACGAAAATTGGTCTTTCAGGGGACGTTCGGCCCCCAGTACTCAGCCATGACATTGGGAAGGTAAAGTGTGCATACTTATAGTGCAAGACCAGGCTAAGTAGGTAGCACACTCCGGACCCCAGTATTTAGCCGCACAAAAGGTAGAGTGCGCATACTTAGAGTGCACGACCAGGCTAAGCAGACAGCACACTCCGGACCCACTATTGGCATTAGCTTTTCATTGGAGTGGCCGTTTAGCGCCATGGGACTCCGAGCAAAAAAAATAACCAAGGAACCGGATACATCATAGGTACCTGGTGGTGTCATTGTTGCGTGGTCGCAGGTAGTCGTCGTGTGGTGGCGGAAGTAGCCATGAGGCAAAGTGTACATGCTTAGGGTCACAGGGCACAGTGAAAGTGCATCTAGGCATCCTCGTGGGTTTTGGATGATTGATGACGACAATTAAGAGTCTAATGAGCTAAGTTTATCCTAAGCACAGGTACAATGATTGAGATGAAATGAAACACTTCAAAAAGGAAAAGGACATAGCAGGCGTCAAAGGCTCAAGAAGTAGAAATTAGGGTTTCTATGAAGATGAGCTTATATGAGTCGTGTCATGTTAAAGGGTGGATGTATCATGTGCATTGAGATCATTGTAAGGGGCCCAAAGTGGCGGTTTAGAGAAAAACCTAAGTGAGAAGCCAAAATGAGGAAAAACCATAGGAGTCAGGACTAGTCCGGGCCTCAAGGCCGGACTAGTCTGGCCAGGCAGACCAGTCCATTTTGAGACGAATCAAACGTCTCTGGAGTGTTTCTTAGTGAATTTGGAGCTAAGTCTCAGAAGACCGGACTTGTCCGTTTTTGGACGGACCAAAGCTCTCTGTAAAAGTTTGGACTTGTCTGTTTAGGCACGGACTAGTCCGTTTGAGACTTAGTGAGATAAACCGAGAGAAACCCTAGAGGGATGGACTAGTCCGGGCCTACACAGATGAGTCCATTTTGAGCTGGACTAAACCCTTCTGTCCTACTTCGGACTAGTCCGTTGTGGACCAGACTAGTCCGTTGATTAGTGACCATTTGAATTTGGAAATTTGGCGGGTAGCGTGACAATCGTCGCGCAGTGTGGTAGTTGTCGGGACCTGACGAGAGGTCTGTGGTCCCATAGGGCCGGACTAGTCCAGGGCCAGAGGCCGGACTAGTCCGCCCTTCTGCTGAGAGCAGCAGAAGGGGCTCGGGACCCCTATAAAAAGGGGACCCTGGCCTCTTTTGAAAAATTCTTGAACCCTAGCGCCACCGCAAGTGACCAAGAGCCTTCTGAAGCCTTCTATTCATCCTACTAGCCCTCTAAGACCAAATCTTGAAGAGGTTAGGGTTTGGGGAGGAGAGTGAAGGAAGATCATCGCGCTTGGGATCTTGGTATGATCTCTTTGCACATTGTGATTGTGTTTTGTGGCTTGAGTGAGTTGAGCTTCGTGTGCTCCTCATTGTATTGATTTGTGGGAGACTCAACTTCTGGGTAGCCCCATCAAACTTGGTGATTACCCATTGATATAGTGGAAACCAAGCCGGCCATCGTGGTGGCTTGGTGAGAGAAGGGTCAAGTGAGACCCGATCCTTGTGTGGACTTATCAACGTGGATGTAGGATTCTTCGTGGAGCTGAACCATGGGATAAATCTTGTCTCACTTGTCTTTTACTTCTTGTGATCACTAGAATTGCTATTAGGGTTCATATTGTTCACATTACCTTTCACTTTTGATCTTTATTGAAATCTTGTGATCTAAGTGCTGAAATCTTCCAATCTTAGTTGTACTAAGTTACTATACATTGGTTACATCTTGGTTGAACTAAAATTCCGCAAATAACTTATCGAAACCAAGTTTTTAGGTTTTCACCCTGTGCTGAGCGAACTAGTCCGGCCCTATCCAGACAAGTCCGGCCTTGGGAATTTAGTCTCGTTTGATTAAGTCATTTCAGGTATTATTGCCTATTCACCTCCCCCCTCTAGGTGACTTTCAATTGGTATCAGAGCAAGCTTCTCCACAAGAGTCTAACAACTCGAAGAAGAAATGGCCAGAAGGGGTGATAACGAGGTTCCAGTGGTCATCGACGACACTAAGACGAAGAACGTCGATGTTCTTCAAGATGATCCAAACGACGACGAAGAAGTTCAGATGCTCAAGGCACGGCTTCGTTAGAAGCTCAATGTGTCAGAGAAGGAGATCAAGCCAATTGCTCCGGTCAACATCGACAATGGGAGTAGTTCTCAAGACTACTCTCGGTATCCTTACAATTATGAGCAACTTACTGCGAGCAACTATTAATTGTCTATTCCCATTGGCAAACCTCCTCAGTTCGACGGAAATGATTACTCTATGTGGAAGCATAATATGAAGGTGCACATCATTTCCTTAAACCCTAGCTTGTGGCAAATTGTTATGACAGGTGTTCATCTACCAAAGAATAAGGAAGACATCACTCCGGAGCAAGCCGTCCTTCTCCATCGCAATGCTCAAGCCGTTCGAGTGATTACCTCCTCATTGACTCAAGAGGAGTTCAACCGCATTGAAGGGTTGGAGGTTGCCAATGACATATGGGATACCCTCAAGACGACGCATGAAGGCAACTGCGTCATTAGGGAGGCAAAGATCAAGATGATCGAAGGAGAGCTTGGGAGGTTTACCATCATGGATGGTGAGTCCCCCCAAGACATGTACGACTGCCTCAAGACTCTCATCAACAAGAGTCGGTCATATGGAAGCACCCTGTGGACCGACCACGAAGTGGTAAAGAGGATGATTCGATCTTTCATGCCTCGAAACATCACTCTTTGCTCACTAATTTGTGAGAGTCCGGGCTTCCACAAGATGACTCCCGAAGAAGTGCTAGGGAGGATCATCAACCATGAGATGATGAAGCAAGAAGCCATGTTTTACAATGATCTACAAAAGCTTTCCTCCTCCAAGAAATGGTACGTTGCCTTCAAGGTAACGTCCTCAAGATCACAAGAAAAGGAAGAGAGTGACGAAGAGAGTTCCGATACCGATGAGGAAGAAGCTCTCTTCATCAACAAATTTAAGAGGATTTTTAGAAGAAAGAGAGGGAGCTACCAAAATGAAAGAAAGAGCAAAGACAAGCCCAAGACAAGATCAAAGAGGGCTTGCTACAATTGTGGTGAGTATGGCCACTTCATTGCTGATTGTCCACATGAAGAAAACAAGAAGAAGAAGGGGGGCAAGTCCAAAGAGAAGAAGTACTTCAAGAAGAAGAAGCAATACGGACATGCCCACCTCGGAAAGGAGCGGGTGATGAGAAAAGATGAGGATGAGTCCCGATCTTCCGAAAGGTAATGAGTAGGTCGATTGATGTGGAGAACTCGACGTTGATGATCCGAGGCTCTCGAGTAGAACACGAACAACCCCTGCAATCACTACACCACCGCTCCGTTGGTTATCAACCGTGCTTCACACGATTGACCTCGCCAAGAAGGCTAATCCCTGCAAGTGCAACCGAGAACACAAGCAAGAACGTAGAAGACACGATCTGAAATCGCGAAGTTGGGGTCTCACAAACCGAAGAACGGCGATATTATTAATCTAAGCAAAACCCAATTGTTCATGGCAGCTACTATGGAGTATATATAGGTGGGAGGACGTCCAAGGGGGTGTTGAGGTCGTGACCTAACCCTAACACACGAAAATAATAGACTTAGACTTGATACAAGGCCCAATGGCCCAATACGGTGGCGCAGCACCCTGACAGATTCTGTACTTGATTTTGTTTCGACGATTCCCGTCGCCTCCGAAGGAATTTTGACATGGGACCGGTGCCATTGGAAAGGCTATCCTCTCCCCTTTCCATGCATATGTAGAACGTCTAAAACGGAGTTCGTATGCGTCCTGGGCGTCCGTTTTAGTGCGTACTGCTCCTGGACTCCGAGTTGGATACGATTTGGAGTTTGGTTCGGTTTTCATCTTCTTTGAACGAATTCTCTGGTCTTCCACGTCCCTAATACTCCCTCCAAGTACTCCTTGAACCTCTCCATGGATCCTAATCACAAATAAATCATTAAGTAGCAATTTATTCTCAAAAACATATAAGGAAATATATAAGAACGAGTTCACCTCTGAAATTAATTGTTGTGTATGAACTCTATTGATTGCATCTTGTATGTTCAATGGAGTGTTGTTTGTAACCATAGAAGTGATGTCTTCATCAATAACTACATAGACTATACTGGGGGTCTATAGTGTTTATGACCATAAGATGTGGTCATGAAAGTGAAATCATAAATACGATACCTTCCACAAACATGGACTCCACAATCAAACAAGAAACGCTTTGTCCAAGTATACGTATAAAAGAAGACTAAAGATAATATATTTATTGAGCACAAAGTCACAAATACAAGGAGGAATACATAAGCCATACCTTTCCCAATGTGGAATTGGGAAGAGAGACTCCTTCTACTCCTTTCCCAATTTGGACTTGGGACTAGAGGCTCTACTCTCTACATCCTAACTCCTCTAAGGACTATGGAAGATAGTGTATACAATAGAATGATGCCCAAGTGGTGTGTGTTGAAGTGATGGGTAGGGGGTCCTATTTATACTAGTGTCAAGGTCGGTTCCCGCCACCAAAAGCGCGCGAATCAGTCACCATTAACTCCAGGGAGCCGGGAGGAGCCAACACGTGGAGGCTGACTGAGTTTGGTGCAAAGACTAGGTCGGCCGACCCCCTGGTTCGGCCGACCTGGTCATTGCACCTCGTGTGCTTTCTCCAGGTGGCTGCCAGGTGGGTCCCATTGATTTATATGGGTGATACACCGTTGGATCTCCTTGGACAATTCTGTTTGTGGGCCATTTGATCCATGAGATGCCACGTGTCATCGCCTGGTTGGCTGGGATGATATTTTATAGGATTGGTCCCTCTACATTTCCTCATTTCCTGCATAAAATGTTGCATACACATATTTCTCCAAGTCCAAGTGGTATTGGGTTAGATAGATAGGTGATGTGTGCAAGAAATGACAAATCCTTCACATAATTGAGTTAAATTGACGGATGAAATTTGTATATAATAGCCGTCAACATGGTGCAACCGATGCAGACGGTGAACTGTATATCATGGAGATTTTTTATGACTACAAGATGGTTAATACCTGTCCTGTAGTTGAAAAAGCTCATGAAATACAGTGCTTCACAAGAGAGATCCACCTCCTCAAGTGTCCTTTACCCGACAAATTTGTGTCAGGGTGCATTATTGTAAAGTTACCTCCTTCATGGAAAAACTTTGCCACAACTCTCAGGCACAAGAGACAAGAAATATCAGTTAAAAACCTGATAGCATCTCTTGATATTGAGGAGAAGGCTCGAGCTAAGGATGCTACTGAGAAAGAAGGTGAGAGTCAATCTGGCGCCAATTCTAATATGGTGCATAAACCCAATGTCAGTAACAAAGAGAACAACAAGTCCCAATTCAAGCCGAAAAAAATTACTGCTTTAAAGAAGGAGAAGAAGTCAAACAAGGACAATGATGGCTGGTGCTACACCTGCGGCAAGCACAAGCACTTTTCCAAGGCCTATCCTGATAGGACAGACCGCAGAGGGAAAAATAATGTCAACATCATGACGTCTAGCAATAAACATGGGTGTGGTAATTCCTTTACTATTCTATCTGTTTCTCAAACACCATCTTGGTGGTTTTATATGGGTGCTAATGTTCATGTTTGTTCTGACATGTCTATGTTTACTTCTTACCAGTTCGTACGGGATTCCATTGTCCTACTCGGATATGGGTCACATGCTTCTATTTGAAACTGTTCTAAGGAGGAACACAGTGAAATAATCCAATCGAATAAGGATCAAGGATTGCAAAATCCTTTGGTTCCGATTTTATTATATACTTTGTGGACGATACTCCCAAATCCATAGAAGAGGAATATGTATCACCTCATGCAGATGATTGGAAAGAAGTAGTTCATAGTGAGATGGACTCAATTCTTTCTAATGGAACTTCAGAGTTAACTGAACGGACGTACGAGTGCAAACCAGTATGCGGTAAGTGGTTGTTCAAGAAGAAGCTTAGGCATGATGGTACTATTGAAAAGCACAAGGCGAGGCTAGTTGTAAAAGGCTATACTCAAAAGGAAGGTGAAGACTATTTTGACAACTATTCACCCGTCGTTAGAATGACGATAATACGTGTACTACTTTCTCTGGCTACCTCTTATGGTCTAATCATCCATCAAATGGATGTGAAGACAAATTTTCTAAATGGAAATTTCGAAGAGGGGATCTATATGGAACAACGTGATGGGTTTGTAGTAAAAGGTGAAGAGAAAAAGGTGTGCAAATTGTTGAAATCCTTGTATGGTGTGAAATAAGAAACTAAGCAATGACATGAGAAGTTCGACGGTACTTTGACGTCTATGGGCTTTGTCATTAATGAGGCTTATCGGTGCGTGTACTATTACCATGGTAGGGGCGATAGCATTATATTATGCTTGTATGTGGATGGTATACTTATTTTTGGTACGAGCATTAATATAATTTCTAAGATCAAGTCTTTTCTATCAAAGTGCTTTGGTATGAAAGATTTGGGAGAAGATAATATTATTTTGAACACTAAGCTGAATAAGGATGATGTAGGATTGAAGAGCATGTGAAAAGCTGCCAAAGGGGGGTGAATGGTAGATTAAAACTTCTGAAGCGGAAGCAACAAAAACCACTCGGTAGAAAAACAATTTGATAAAGAAACAATATGTGCGACTAATCTAAATGTGATCAATCATGACAAAACTAGTATAGATTGTGAAGAATCAAGTCACGAAGATGTCACAACAAGAATCACGAAAAACCGTCGATAAAATCTCAAGTTAGGATTGAAAGATCAAACAAGGGTCAATCTATTCTATGCGAGTAAAAATCAGATCTGCAACACTCCAAAGAAACTTGTGTAGAATAGAAACCACAAATCCAATGATCGTAAAATTTTCACAGATGAATGATAATCAAGTTTTTAATACAACCTAAAAATAATCATGTCAATTGGATCTGTAAACTCAAGTTATGATAAAAACACCGAAGCAATATAGTGTTGTGCAGAAACTCGACGAGAAAAACTTGTCTGAAACAAGTCGAACGAACAAGACAGAAAAGCTCCTTTAAACTATGAATTTTATTAATAAAAACACAAGAGGAACAGCTCAAAGTCATATCACCAGAGCTCTGGCCTCCCTTGCTTATATAACCAGCCCTAAGGCCAACCCAATCCAAATTACAAATCTAATCCTACTCAGTTTCAATCAAAACTTTCCATAACTGCACAAGACTCTTCCATACGTAGATAGATGCAATCTTAAGACTTTCAAAGACCTCAGGAACTTTCTAAAAATTTTTAAAACAACTTAGCTTTGTGATCCACATGAAATCTAACCAAAACAAACTCAAAACTTTCCATAAATGAACCATAACCACCTCAGCCGCAGACTGAGGCATAATCCAGCCGGTTGGACCTTTCCGACCAATTCTTTATGTCCCCTTCTCTTCATCACGCCTTGGAACCATGCTGGAACATCCATGCACTCCTTGCACACATGCAAAAACCTTCCAACAACGTCCAGGATATCTTCATATGCATTGTTCCTGACCCAAACATGGTGCATGACCTCCCAATAATCTCAACAACAATTCCTCCCGAACTTGGTTGTTGAACCTCATCTTCTCCCCAAGACTAGTTCAATGGATCCCGTCACTGGCCATGTCTTGACCTCAAACAACACCTGCACATGAACAAATAATCAATTCTTTCGAGCACAAGTCCTCGACTTGACTCACAATAGTCTGATAACCACAACACCTTATGTGAGCATCTCACATAAACATGTTGCAAACATAGCAAGATAATGTTTAACATGATAAGCCAAATCACATCAAAAACTTAGTAAAAGAATACTAATCAAATCTCGCCATAAGTGTAAAGCAAGTTTGAAATATTGCAAATGAAAAACATAGCAGCCACACGATTATTTCAGCACATAGAAAGATCATAAAGTTCAAAGCAGCCACTATGCAATGTACGAGAAAAGTTCAAACAATGCAAAGTGTGTTTCTCAAGTATATTCAAAACTTTGCATGTAAAACTTCAAGATTAACATAATTGCCAATGTATTTAGCACACATAGGTCTCACAATCTCCCCATTGATGAATGCATTGGCAATACCACTTCAAATCCGAACATTGGTTTCTTCACATAAAAAGTTTTAAAAACAAATTTCTCCCCTTTTTGAAAATAAAAAATCAAATGATAGATAAATTTCAAAAAAAAAATCTCCCCCTGAGAAGAACATGTAAAACTCGTGAATGTGCAGTGCAATGTGTGACATGTTTTCCCCCTTTGACAATGTATTCAGCAAGGTTCAAAAGAGAAATTCAATTGTTATGAGCATATTATAACATATACATATAAAGCAAAGCTCATCCAAGTCATACTATCAAGTAACTTACACTATCACGTCAATGAGATACATAAACTAGTGTAAGCAGTGCTAGAGATCAAGTGTAATTTTAAATTTAAACAATATCTAACAAACTTAACTATTTCAAAACCTGAAAGCGTGACTTGTTGCTGCATTTTTCATTATCATTTAAGGCACAAATTTTGATCATATGACATTTGCAAGAGATTATATGTCACATCAGCCTTATTCTAACCAACCAAGCCAAGCCTATATCATTTGACAATCAGAAGCTTAAGGATATGATTTTAGTCATACACAACTCCTTCCAAGTTCATATCAAAGTGCAATGAGAAGCAATCTTAAAAGAAGAAGTGCGACACATGCATATTCCCATGATCTTTTCTCAATTTTTCATTTGAACATAAAAACTCAACATGTGAGTTGATTACTTGATTAATTCTTCATGATTAAAAGCACTTGTGAGCATGCAACAAGTTCAAAACAGCAAGTAAGTTTGATCATGACCAGATTTAGTGTAATTAATTATTACAATTACTAGTCATGGCAAAAACTACAAAATGTATAACATGAGTAATGTAGTAAGAATTTTCAACATGTAAAAGAATCACAAAATCATATATGTATAAAATACTATGCACATATTATTTTAAATTCAGATTCACACATAGACTTCCCAAGTTTCAAAACTCTCCCTCAATTTAGTCCGTGAGGATGCATAACCCCTATTTCACTACGAACGAAACAAAAACGAGTGAAATCCAAATATTTTGTAAAAATGTCAGCCAATTCTTGTTTGGTATCTACATGGTGAAGCACAATGTTTCCTTTTTCAACATTATCATGGAAAAAGTGATACCTAATGTCAATGTGCTTTGTTCTAGAATGTTGCACGGGGTTTTTAGCAATGCAAATGGCACTAGTGTTATCACAAAACAGTGGAACACTATCTAGATCAACCCCATAGTCCTTAAGTGTTTGAACAATCCAAAGAATTTTGAGCAAGCGCTAGCAGCAGCTACATATTCAGATTCGGCTTAGGATTGTGCAACTGAATTTTGCTTTCTAAAGGACCAAGCAACAAGTGAATTACCAAGAAAATGACAAGAACCCAAAGTATTTTTCCTGTCAATCCTACAACCCCCAAAATCAGCATCTGAAAAATCTTTCAAAGTAATGGTTGAGGAAGAAGGAAGAAAAATGCTGAATTCTTGAGTTCCATGTAAGTACCTGAGAATTCTTTTGACGGATTGACGATGTGAATTGTGAAGCACGTGGGGAAGCTTGATATCGTGCACAAAGACATACGCTGAATTGTATGTCCGGTCTCGATGTTGTGAGATACAAAAGTGACCCGATCATGCTTTTATATTCTTTTTGATCCACAGGTTCACTATCTTCATTAAGTACAAGTGCCGCTGCTGTTCACATTGGTGTCTGAGGAGTCTTGCTTTTTTCCATGTTGAAATGCTTAAGAAGGTCTCTTGTATACTTCGTTTGATGCACAAAGGTTCTCTCCTTAGTTTGCTTGATTTGCAGCCCCATAAAGTACATGAGTTTTCCCATCATACTCATCTCAAATTCTGAACTCATCATAGCTGAAAACTTGGACACAAGATCATGGGAAGCATAACGAAAGATAATATCATCCACATACACTTGAACGAATAATAAGCCATTGCCATGCTTAAGTACAAAAAGAGTTTTATCAACCTTGCCCATGGTAAACCCCTTTTCAAGTAAGAATGTTTTTAACCGATCATACCATGCTCTTGGGACTTGTTTGAGACCGTACATAGCTTTGGACAGTTTGTAAACATGATTAGGAAAATCTGAATTTTCAAAACCTGGTGTTTGCTTGACATAAACCCCCTCATCTATGTAGCCATTAAAAAAAGCACTTTTAACATCCATTTGATATAACTTGATACCTTTAGATGCAAAAAAAGCTAACAAAATTCTTATGGCTTCTAATCTAGCAACAGGAACAACAGTTTCATCAAAATCTAGACCATCAATTTGTGTGAAACCTTAAGAAACCAACCTAGCCTTATTCATAACCACAACCCCATCTTCACTTTGTTTATATTTAAACACCCATTTAGTTACAATTAAAGTGTGACCTTGAGGTGGAGGTACAAGTTTCCAAACATTATTTCTTTCAAAATTTTCTAATTCTTATTGCATGGCAATAATCCAAGATTCATTAGTGAGTGTGTGTGATATATCTTCACGTTCAAAAAAAAGCAACAAAAGCAGAATGAGTGTGAGAGTTTGGATCGCAAAACTTGGACTGTGTAACTCGTTCGTGCAAGCTTTCAATGATTTGTTGTGAAGGATGACTTTTGAGGACGCGAAGGGAAGTAGACACTTCACAAGCTCATTCTTCTTCATGTTCATCACAGATCGAAGAACTTGTGGATTGAGGACGATCTGTACCGGCTGCAGTAGTTGTTGGTGCTTGTTGTGGTGCAAAATCAGCAGCAGCATCAATATCATTCGCTTTGGAATTTTCGGGCAGCAACACCACTTCTTTGTCTTCTTCGACGAAAAATATTCTCCCCCTGCAGATATGGACCTGGACGTGCAATATTGGAGCTAGTACCTGGGCTAGCTTCATCAAAAGAAATCTCACAAGTCTCTACAATTTTGTTAGTGTTAAGTAAAAGCACACGGTAGCCTCTAGTATGAGATGAATAACCAAGAAACATGCCATCAACATCTAGATTCAAATTTATCAAGATTACCATGTTTCTTAAAAAAGCATTTACAACCAAAGACCCGAAAGTGGGTGACACTAGGCATGTGTCCAAACCAAAGTTCATATGGTGTTTTTTCCAGCTTAGCATGCAAGAAAACACGATCTGAGACATAACAAACGGTTGCAATTGCTTCAGCCCAAAATTTCCTAGGAATTTGATATTCATCAAGCATAGTCCTAGCCATCTCAACTAAGGTTCTGTTCTTTATCTCTATGCCACCATTTTGTTGAGGTACATAGGGTGAAGAAAATTGGTGATCTATTCCATTTTCAGCACAAAAGTTATCAAATGATTGATTTCTAAATTCAGTTCCATTATTACTTCTAATTGTTTTTAAAGATCCTAGGTGATCAATTGATAATCTAAGAAATAAAGTTCTAAAGTTACGAAAAGCTTCATTCTTAGATGCCATAAAGTAAACCCAAGAGTATCTAGAATAATCATCAACAATCATAAGAACATACCATTTACCACCAAAAGATTGAACACGTGAAGGACCTACGGTGTTAAGGTGCAAAAGTTGTCCCGGTTCAGTTGTCATGGTCATTGTGAGAGGAGCATGTGAACCTGCAACCATCTTAGCATGTCTACAAGAAGAGCACACAGTTCATTTGTCCCCTTTAAGCTTAGGCAGCCCACATATGCGATCAAGAGCACTAACACGTGTGAGATGATCAAAGCATACGTGACCAAGTCTACGATGCCAAAAATATAAGTCTTTCGAATCATTAGCAACTAGACACCTATGCTTAGAGGATGACATATCAAAATCAGCTTTAAAAAGGACATGTTAAAAATGAGCTCACTATTTGAATCTACAACCTTGCAGCACTTTTTAGTGAAAATAATCAAATTTTCATCTAGCAATTGTGAAACAAAAAGCAAGTTGTATTTCAAATTTTTGACAAATGCCACATCTTTCAAAGTGTAGTGATTATTTACTCTAACTGAATCCTTAGAAATTATAGGAGATGAAGAATTATCGGCAAAAGTAACATTCTCTACACATGACACAAAAGAGATGGAGAAGAACCAATCTTTGTTACCGGTCATGTGGCGTGAGCAACCTGAATCCACAATCTAAATGTTCTTCTTCCTCAAGCGTGTAACCTACACAAAAGCACAATACGTCGATGTCTCAATACTGGGGTTAGTCAAAAGGCATTTAGGAATCCAGTACTGAGTCACACAACGTCCAGTAGGAACAACACGCGAAAGTTGAGATAAAACAACAGGTTTATGAGCCAAAGTTTGAGGATTTTGTACCCAAGTAATGATGTACGAGGTGTTACATGTGTAGCACTAAAAATAGTAGATTTTTGAGCAATCTTAGCATGTTATTGACTTAATATAGCAGGTTGCATGTTCCTAACATTTGGTTTAGCACGTGCAGCAAATTTTGCATGAGAGTTATGAGATCTAGCTTGTATTCTTTCTTTTTTCTGTTGTTTAGCTAGTATATAACAAATGTCTATGACATGACCATCTCAACCACAGTAGGTACAATGAAATTTAACTTTGTGTTCATGCTAGATGAGCAAGCAACATGATTATTAGAAACTGAATGAGACAACACTCCTGCAGATTTGAAAACGACTCCTTTTTTTAGGAATTATTTGAATCAAGCCACTTCCTAATGACTTTACAATTTAAGGTGGATGTGCCTTAGCATGAGCATGAGAATCAAAACCTAAACCAGTTTTATCATTGCAAGATTTGGGGAATTCAGCAGCAAGTTCAGATTTTTATTCCCATTACAAAACCGCTCTAGTGTCATATTCATGTCATCAAGTTTCTTAGACAAGTCTAGACAGTTTTCACATAAAGTTTTTCCTTTTAGTTTGAAATTAGAACAATATTTAACTTCATGAAAACGTAAAGCATTGTTCAATATAGAAATATCATTCATAGCATCGTGTATTTTGTTATCAAGATCATCATAAGTGGAACAATGCAAATCAATTTTAGAACAGCAAACATCTTTCATGTTTTTATCATTAAGTGCAGCAAGCTTTTTGTTTTTTTCAATTTCAAGTTCTTGGTTATCAAGTGTGGAGGTGTGCGCACTTTTTGAAGAGGATAATTGTTCATATATAAGCTCACATGAGGAACGAGAATCATCACTAGGAATCGAAGATTTCAAATGATTAATTCTAGATTCTAGTGATTCAATTTTAACAACATCGTCCCTATGTTTTTTGTCCGTTTTCTTAAGTATAACAGTGGCACGAGAAATAGCAACACACATTTCTTCGCAAGTGGAACATACCACTTCATCGTCGTTGTTGTGTTCTGCTTCCTCCATACTTGATCTTGAGTTGCCCGCCATGAAACACATAGTTGCCAAATTGTCTTCTTCCTCATCACTTTTAGAGTCCACATTGCTCAAGTTGTTGTCTAGTAGAGCGGAGAGGATATGGTCCACCACTTGGCGTTTCATGAAAGTCTTATTTTTCTTGATGTTGTTGCCAGAAGAGGACTTGAACTTATTTTGCTTTTCATCACGGGTAGAAGGATCTGAAAGGTTAGGATAATCTGTACGAAAATGTCATGTCTTACCACATTCAAAGCATCATTGTGAACTACCTTCCTCTCCTTCTAGTTCTCACATTTTGCAATGCTTTTGAGAACCGAGTGGAGACGTTTGCAAGTTCCTCCTCTGGAAACTCTTCAATCTGTTCAAGGGTTAGATAAGACAGCAAAGCAAGTGTACCACTTGATGAAGATTGGCTAGAGATAGGTGTGTCCCGTTGTGAAACAAATGCAAGAGACTTGTTGGGATTCTTACGTGAGATTATGTCAATTTCATGAGTTTTTAACTTGGAATATAGCATATCTAATGTATGTGTAATCATGGCAGTGGATTCATGAATAGATGTAACTTTAATCTCCCAAATTGACATGTCTAATGCACTTAGTAATTGCCTAGCATTCTCAACATATGAAAAATTAACATTGACACTATGCAAGTTGCTGAGAATTTTATTAAAGCGAGCAAAGAAATGTCTAGAAGCGTTCGGCCTATAACTGCACCATCTTTCGTCGAACTCCCTCGCAGTGGCGGCGGTGTTCGTCCACTTCTACGAGATGTTTGTGAGCGTTCGACCATCGGTGGAGTTGTTCTGGTACTTCTTCGTGTTGAAGACCATCGAACGGGTAGAGATAAACCAGCTGGGAGCCTACTCCTTCCAGCATCAGAACAAGACCTCCAGGCTGTACATCCCACCATTTGAGTCATCCAGGTGGGATTGCTGGAGGAAGTATTGGGTGGTTGTGAAGGTCGATGCTCACGCCCGCATGGCCCTGCCCATAGGGGAACTGACTTCCGAGCGCACCTCTTGGGAAGAATTTCTGATGCTGAAGAAGTACAAACTCCTATTGGTGAGGATATGAGAGTTGTCGAAAGGGGGCCTGCCCTCCCTGATGGTGCTGAAGGATTTCTTGTCCCGTTGCTTGGCCCCCCTCCAGCAGCGCGAGCATCGGGCCTGTTGGTACTCCAACAAATTCGACCCGTGTCAGCTGGAGGTTGGGCTTGATTCAGACCCAAGCTCGGAGGTATTGGTGGGGATGCTTGCGACGGTGAGCGGCGACCTAGTAGACGACAAGCACATTGCCCCTATGAATTTTTGCCTGCCACTCTTCATGACCCCCGAGCTGAGGTCGAAGGTACTAAGAGAGATGCCGAAGCTGAACAACATCGGCACTATTCAGCAGTAGGCGGGAGACTCGTCTTGGAGATTGGCCACATTAGGCCAGGTCCATGTGAGGGGTCAGCATGGGCCCACGTCCACCATGTGCCCTAATGCAAGGACGGGAGGGAGGACTGCGCCGTCCTCCAGTAACAGTAAGGGGAAGGAGTCAACATCTCACACTGCGCTAAGGAAATGCTCCCATACGCCACCAAGGGGCTCCGACGCTGAGAGCCAGTGCCTAAAGGCACGTCCACCGAGGTTGGGTGATGGGGATTCGAGCAGGGATCTCACTGCCTCAATGCACAAGAAGAGGAAACTAGTGCAAGCGGGAGGCACCCTAGTCTCCCAACGCCGACCAAAGGAGCCCCAGGCACGAGACGTCTTCATCATCAACTTGGACTCTAGCGCCAACAATGGCTTTGGAAGTGTTGTAGTCACGCAACCCGAGGCCGAGGGGCTCCATGCTGCAAATACCCCAGTGGTGAGCGCGGTGAAGAGCTCCGGTAGCAGCTTCGTAGGGGGTGTGGATGGATCCACACTACTGAACACGTCAATGCAGGCCACTCCTCCAATGCAGGAGCTAGCGGCGGAGGTGCCAACCTCGACGACGTGGTCAGGGACCCCCAACACCCCGTGCAAGCCTGGGAGTTAGGCCCGCTGGAGTTGTCGGGCCTCTCGGTAAGGTTTGCTTACCGAGCTTTGCGTTACTATTTTGATTACTTCTTTTGTCTGATGAAGTTCGACCTTTGCTCTACAGGGTGTCGTTGGTCGACGTAACACCCTTGCTGCCGCAAGCGACAGATGTGGCGGTCCCAAACTCTGTTGTTGCTAGGGGTTCGACGAGTTTCAAAGCATAGGCATTGCCTATGGCGCCTCTGCTAACGTGGCCAACATCGGGCCCAATCCCGAACAACTCATGCTTGAGGGAGCTCCGGCTTCCAGCGGTGCTGCGGGTCCTACAGTGGACTTTGGGACGCCCACGCCCGATGAAGCGGATGGGGCCGAGGCTCCACTAGGCGATGGCGCATCTGCCCCGATCAACATGGCCGCACAGGGTGAAGAGGGTGCACCCTCCCTGGTCGACGCACCTAACTCAGATGTCGTCATCATGCGAGGCGGCGACTCGGCAGTAGAGGGTGATGACACACCTGTGCTGGAAGGCGATGCCTCGCAGAGCAAAGACTTGCCTGTGGCAGGCGATAATGTTCCTGCGCCGGATAACGATCCACCTCTTCTCGGGGCTTCTGCCGAGACATCCTCAGGTTCCTTGGTGCCTCTGGCGGACGCCGAGGAGGTTGAGATGATCGAGATGCAGCATTTGGTGGCGACAGTCGTGCCGATTCCCCTCTCTAAGCCCATTGTCGTGGCCCACTCTGGCTTGCGTCAATCACAGGCTGCGCCCGACCAGGAGTGGAAGAGCCTTTGCGTGAGGGAGGAACGCCTCGATGAGGAGGAGAAACTCAAGGCAAAGGAGCAAAAAGTGATGAAGCGGGCTGACACCTGGACGCAGAGGCTCCTGGAGGAGGCACGAGAAGCCCATGCCGCTGCCAAGGCCCGCCTCACTACTCATGAGGATATGCGGTTGGAAATTGTCAGCTGTGAGATCGTCGTTGCTGATCGAGAGTGGGTGTAGGGGTAGAAGGGGGAGGAGCCCTCCCGCAAGCTCCATCTTGGCCGAGACGAGGTGAGGTCCCGCACATAGGGCCTTGACCGCTGGGAAGATGATTTGGACCAGGAGCGAGAGTGTGTGGCGAAGGAGCATTGGGTCGTGCTCGATCTTGAGCTCGATGTCAAGCTTCGGGAGGGTGCCCCAAAATGCCACACCTAGGAGCTCGACGATCAGGAGAGGGCTCTATACGCTAGAGAGGCAGAGTTCTCAAAAAGCAGTCTGGCGGCTCTAGAGATGACGCGACATGAGGCAAATGACCCCTAGTCCTCCCACGTAGCCGAGGCGCAGGAGGGATGCGATTTCCTAGGCTGCGTCGAGGCACCGTTGGAACCTTTCGACCTTAGTCCCTTGCCGAGGGGGTAGCCAATACGTGAGGTGGGACAGCTGCTCCTCGTCCTCGACTCCATCTGCTCGAAGATGAGGGCAGTGGGCACAGTCGTCGACGAGCGGCTGGAGACCGAAGGAAGGGAGCTGGCAAAGAAAGTGGCGTCCCATGTACTGGTGTGCTTCCAGAGCTGATATCCATATATGACTCAGGAGATGGTAGCCAAGGGCCCCCTCGAGACGCGTGAGGAGGCAGCGAAGGCCGAAGTCGAAGAGCTCGCCTGCACGTTGCCTCCCAGATCAAGCGTGAGTGAGGCCGGTGGCCCCCCGGCAGAGTTCCTTTGTATCCAAGGTTTGGCCCTTTTGTAAACATTCTTTTAATGAATTTGAATTCATGCTTTCTTTTTTGGCTTTGTCTTGTGCATTTCAACTTGTCCACGCGAGTCCTTAGCAGCGTAAGGGCCCGAAGAACTTCGCTGATGTCATTAGCTTTAGGCACCAAAGATTGCGCACTTGACGCAGCCAACCTTGCGTATTTGTTGAATGTTGCGTCAACTTCAACGTCCTGCGTATGGAACCCCGTAGTGACCCCCTGGCAGGTGTGGCCAACTGGTTGGGCACACCTGCCACATAGTTGTAGGATGTCAACAGCGAGCCCCCGGCAGATCACAGGAGCTTGAGGATGGACACCAATGGGCCTCTTGAGGAGCATTGGGTGCTTGCGAGATGACTTTGATGGGCCCCCTAGGGGCATCAGGCTTTGTAGTATAACGATGGCAGGCCCCTGGGAGGCGCTAGACCTTGGTAGATGACACATGCGGGCCCCCTCGGGGCGCCAGACCTTGGTAGATGATGTCGGCGGGCCCTCTAGGGGGGCATCTGGCTTGCCTTGGACTTTACAAGCGCCCTTCTTGATCATAGCTGTCGACGGTAGGCCCCAAGGAAGCACCTGGGCTGCAGGTCCCGCAGCGCCCATTTCTAACACGTAGGATGCCGACGGCGGGCTCCCTGGGGACTTGAAGAGCAAAGAAACCATGTGAGCAACAAGAACTAGATGAGAGACGATAATCACTTGTCTCTCATTGCCATTGCATAGATCTTCGGCGGCGGGCCCCCCGGGAGGTACCGGAGCTGGTGGTCTGACAGCGTCCACCTTCAATGCGCAGAACGTTCCTCTGTATGACTTGTACATACAACAGAGGAGTAATTTTGCTCATCGGTCACCTCTCCTTGCTCTTTAGTTTCGCTACATCTTACGGTCCTAGGGTGGTGTGCGGGACTTGGGTAATTCGTGTGCTAGTATCCGGGGCCCGACGCCCACCTTCCTAGCGTGTAAGCCTCTGGCCCCAGTACTCAGCCATAGCGCTGGGGCTAGGGTACGCATGCTTAGGGTATGGAACCAGGCTAAACAGGCTACACACCCTCGACCTCCGGCTCGGCATAGGCCTTTTGTGGGGGATACCATCTGGCGCCACGGTACCCCAAACAAGGGGGGAGCCGAGAGACCCCAAACACATTGCAGGTACCTCAAGCTGGTCCGCCTGTAGTGAGATTGCATCACTCCATTAGGGGTGAGACAGAGAGAATGACCGAGCATATGAAGAACAGTATGCAAGAACGAGCGTGGTTTGATGATCATTAAATTAATAAGTAATTAAGTGAACATGAAAGGGCACAAAGCAAGACACTGATGTTTTCAACTTGGTATTCATAGGAGGAGGTAGGCTTTACAAGAAGGCAACAACCCACTCCGGATGACAAGGGAGGCAGAGTGCCCAGGCTTAGGGTATGGGACAAGGCTAAGTAGGTTGTGCACTCTAGACTGGAACCTCCGAAGCTCGGTTGTTCTGAGCACTACTCCTGAGCATTATGAGACCTCTACACTGTCCTACAACTATGCTAAGGTTAAAACTTACGGAGGTGCTCTATGTTCTAAGGGTTGGAGAGAGACTCTCCTTCCTCCATAGCCAAGCGGACACACCAGGGGCAGCATACTTGTGTCACTCAAAAGGGGCCCTCCCAGCTGGGGGAGAGTTTGTTCGATCCTTCATAGGAAAGTATGTGTTGCAACACTAGGTCACCCACCTGCAACTCTCTACTCCGCACGAACTGCTCCTTGTAGTGCCGGAGCGCCTGTCGGTACTGTACGTTCCGAAGAGCTACATGCCATCTTCCCTGGTCAACGAGGTCGATATCTTCACACTGGAGTTGGTCCTACGCGGCTTCATCGATTGCCTGGACACGGGAGGATCCCACAGCGATCTCTGGGGTGCAGGATAGCCTCGGTCCTGTACACCAGGAAAAAAGGTGTTTCCCCGTAGCCCGACTGGGTGATGTCTGGCTAGCCCACAACACGCATGGAAGTTTGTGAACCCACTTTGCACCATGATTCCGCAAGTTTGGGTAAGTGCACGTCTTGAGGCCCTTGAGGATCTTAGTGTTGGCCCTCTTGACTTGACTGTTGCTCATCCAATGAGCAACAGATGCTTAGCAAACTTGGATGCCAAGATCTTCGCAATACTTTTGGAACGCTGCACTGGTGAACTGAGTCCTGTTGTCGATGATGATCCTGTTTGGGAACCCAAACCTGCAGACGAATGATTTTATGAAGTTGAATGTGGACTCCTTATTGATGGTGACCACTGAGGCTGCTTCCGGCCACTTGGTGAACTTGTCTATGGCAACGTAGAGGAATCGGTACCCTCTGACGGCCCTTGGGAAAGGCCCTAGGATATCCAACCCCCAGACCGCGAACGGCCACGAGGGGGGATCATCTGCAGCGTCTACGCCGGTGTGTGGATCTGCTTGTTGTGGAATTGGTACGCCTTGCACCATTTCATCAGCTTGACGGCATCCAGGAGAGCTGTCGGCTAGTAAAAGCCATGCCGGAAGGCCTTACCGACCAGGGTGTGGGAAGTCACGTGGTTCCCGCACTCACCTCCATAGATTTCTGCGAGCAAGTCACAACCTTCCTCCTGGGTTATGCACCACAATAGGATTTGGTTGGCGCCATGCCAGTAGAGATCTCCCTCTACCAGTACGTATCTTCTAGCGACCCTGACAATCCGTTCAACGGATACATGTTCTTCTAGAAGGATGTTGTCCTTTAGGTAGTCCTGGATCTCAGTGACCCATGCATCAGGATTCGCCTAAGTGTCTGGATCTTGGGCGCCGGGTTGCACGGAGTCCCTGGTGATGCATATGATCCTTAGCAGGCACCATGGTTGCAGGGCCGTTGGGACTGCCAGCTTTGGGGTGCTAGACTCGCCCCCTTCACCATGCTCGGCGGGCCTGGCGGTAGGCTGCATCAACTTCATTTCAAAGACTCCCTCAGGCACTGGGGCCTCGGAGGAGGCCTTCTTTGATAGGTCGTCGGCAACGGTGTTGTCAGTGCGTGGTACATGGCACAACTCCAACGCTTCAAAGTCCTTCCCCAGCTTCTACATGCAAGAGGTAGGTTGCCAGTTAAGGGTCACTGCAGCAGCATTCTATACTAATCTACTTGATGATCAGCTAGGAGTCTCCCTTGACCAACATTTGGCAGACGCCGAGTTTCAGCACGACCTTCATTGCACACCCTGGCAAAATGCAACTATGACAGAAGCATTCGGTGCAGGCTTCACCTGAGGTATGTGCAGTACAGGATTCGCCTGAGGCGCGACCTATGCGACAGACACCTGGGGCTCACCTCCTTGAGCGCTGTAGTCAGCCTCAAGGTTGTGTCGTTTCTCTTGCTACAGCTCGATGGTGACGCAGTTGTCCTCCTTCTTGCAGCCTGACAGCGGTCGAGCTCGACCCTGAGGTCGGCCGTAGAGAGCCTCATAGAGTGGGAGTCGGCCGTGTACCTGTCGATTGTCGGCGTGCGCAATAGCGACACATGTTGCATCCTGTTCTGAGGAGAGTTGATGGCAGCAACGATGAGATGGTTGACGTAGTTGATCCGCTGCTGTGCAGCTCCCAGAGGAGCGTTCATGGCAGGTGGGTTGTGGAGAAGTGCATGTGCTGCTGCGAGCGCATTCTTCGGACTCGTAGTTGGTGGCACCTAGGATGTCGACGGTGCAAGCATCTGTCGAGAAGCGCCAGCCTAACCGCCGCGGTGGCACGATGGCGCGAAGGACTGGATCGACCTCTGGAATGAGAGTTGGCCTCATCCTCGCCCGCGATGATGCGATGGCCTAGGTAAGTACCATCCAGAGGCCTGATGTTCACCATTGAGTGAAGGCGCAAACTTCTTGGAGCAAAAGCCCCCACCTTTCTGGCGCGCCAAATGTCTAAGTGTTTGAACGACACTTCCCCCGGGCCTGCTTAGTTGCAACCCGTGGAGGTTCTTCTTTACGAGGGGCTAGTCTCTAAGGAGTTTGTGCGTATGAGAGATGGTGAACATGGTGGTTTTATGGGGTTCGGGCCGCTGGAGTGTAACACCCTACGTCCAGGGGAGTGAGTTGTATTACTTGAGTGTGTTGTGAGCTTGAGGAAGCTTGTGTGCAAATGCACTTGGTTGTCTCACGTCGGAGGCTGTTCGGGCCTTTTATAGTCAAGGACGAACACCTTACAAGTGGGGCCTAGAGCTCGACAAGTGGCCTCAGGATGATCTTATGGTTGTACAAGATCTAAGGTCTATTTGCTGCAAGATGCCTCTGGTCGTGGCTACAAGACTCGTCGTCTTGCCGTGCTGGTCGCTAGTAGCCTAGCAGATGTTGATGACGGTAGGGAATGTTTGTCCGTCGTATCGCTGTAAGCTACCCGTCAGCAGCGTGGGGTAGCTCTACGGCGCCTTCATTGTGATGTGATTGGTCACAATGGCACCTGACAAGAGCGTGCACTGCACCCATGCGCTTGGGAAAGGTGTGTGCCTTCAATGCGTGACTCGAACACACAGACCACACTTAACTCCTGTGACCTACCGCCCAAGGCTGGGGATGGGATGCATGGCAGCATCCGAGCCCACCTCTGCGAGGGAGGCCGAGCCCCGAGCTGCTGGCCACATGGCATCCCTGAAGCATAACTCTAAGGAGAGCCATGGTCCGGCGCTGCCGGGCACATGGCGGCCTCAGAGACCACCTTTGTGGGGGAAGGCAGCCCGGAGCCCCTGGGCATGTGTCGGAACTGGAGCACGGCCCTGATGCGAAGCGGGGTCCCACGCCACTGAACACATGGTGACCTGGGAGCTCACTTCTTCGGGGAGGCATGGTCCCGAGCTGAGGACCATGTGGCAGTGTCGGGGCCTGTCCTTGAGGAAGGACAGGGTTTGGTCCTGCTGGACGCGTGGCACCTTCGGAGCCTGCCTCGGCGGGGAGGCAGGGTGCTAAGACGTTTATTCCATCACGCGGGGTACTCGATATTGAGGGTATCGACACTTGCAATTCAAAGTGTAGTCCATTATCCAAGTTGTGAACTGATGTAACTTAAGGATCTAGGACGAAGTTCAACTTAACAGTCTCTGTCGAAAAAATGGTATATCAAACAAGTAACAGAAATGACGTCTCTTCTAATGGCTTAGAGATCTGGCAGGGGATTGTTGGAATAAATGGGCTAGGCCCTATAATTATTTCATAATTAATTCATAATAAATCTCAAAGGCTCATTAGTGCAATAGAGAGTGGTGCCAAGAGTTTGGTCCTACATGGAAAGTTGAAGGGGAGAGACCCCTATATATAAATGAGGTTGTTCTTCCACTCCTTGAGTGAGAGAGAAGAAGAGAGAGAGGGGTGCCCATGCTCGCTCCTCCTCCTCCTCACTAGCTCGTCTCACTACGCAAAGTCACGCCCCGCACATGCGCACAGCACTCGTATGCTCGAATTCGAGCCTCTAGCCAAGCCTAGATTTTATATTTTTGTAGAAATTTAATTGGGCTTTTGGGCTTCCGAATTTTGGGCTTCTGAGTTGGATTAAGTAGTTAGAGACAGACACGTCCATGAATACCGAGTCAGATCAGATGCGGGTCTTCCAGATTGCAACCGAACCGATTCCGCGCGACTCAATAAATAGTGGGTGTGCGCGGTGGAGGAGGGTATCGCACGATCAGATCTATTATTCTCACGTTTGAGTTCCTTACGCTGCCGTCTAGTCTACTCCATCATGAGCACCGGCGTGCACCAACGATCGGGAAAGTTGGTCTCCGGAACTACTCGCCCTTGCAATCCTGCACCGAGAGAGCACGAATAATTTTTTTGGGAAGCGCTCCGCACGACTGCTCGTGTTCTTCATCATGGGTCACCTAGTGCTGAGATCGGGCGCTGCTGCCCAGCGTCATCATCAACGTCTGCAGCGGATCGGATCTGCGACAACATCTATAGCGGTTCCTCCAACTTCAAACCGGTACGCAAATTCTCTCGTACTGTCCACTGCCGGTGTTTATCATTGTTGTATTTGCGAGTTTTTCTAGAATTGTTTAGTCAACTACCTTCTATTTCTAACACTCCTTCGCCAGCAGGCGGCCACAAATGAAACTGCAGCCTCATAGCTGCATGCAGTCGACAGCGAAGACGCTCCTCCCGCCTACTTGGCCTCCGCCTCCAGCCCTGAACTGTGGCTTCCAAACGGCCCCTAAGTGCTTTGTTAATAATTGGACAACATTTTAATCTTTTTAAGCTTCTCATGGTGCTGGCGTATGGCAACCAGAACAGCCCCTTGGACCCATGCTATAAGAATACGTACTAGTTTATTATTTTGCATCCTCAATAATGTACTTAAATTGCTAGGCTCGTGTAGCTCAGGGTGGGCAAAATAACAGAAAACCAAACTAACCGGAATTGAAACCGAACTAACCGAAACCGGCTAAATTGGTGCACATTTCGGTTAGCAGTCTAGGAAAACAATTTTTTTCAGCTTTCGGTTATTTTCAACGGTTAATCGAGTTAAACCAAACTACCTAGTAAAAGAATAAAACCTAACCCAATAACTCAACCTTGAGGCCCATCAGCCCATCCGCAACCTCCTTCCCACCTCAAGCGCCTAAAGCAAATGACCCAATACTCCAACTCGCCTCCTCCCCATCGTACTGGCTCCACCCCACCTGCCTCCCCATTGCCGTCTAGCTCCCCACGAGTAGCCACCCGATGCAGATGTAGGTGCGACACCTAGACGGCCGCCGCGCGCCCCGCACCCAGACAGCCACCGCACACCCCGCACCCAGACGACTGTCGCGCCCTGCCCACAGCTCGATTCCAGCACCACGCCCGAAGAGCCATCGCGCCCTGCCACATATTGATGTGGGCCCTATGTCTCCGCGCCCCAATAGACGCCCCAGCCTACGACTCCGAGGGTCGTGCCCAGATGGTTATCATGCCCCGCCCAAGCACTCACACATTGTGATGTTCGGTTAAACCTAAAACCAAACCAAATTTCCTGGATAACTGAGATATTGATTTTTTCTTTTAGAGGCAAAACTTCAATTTCATTTCTTAATAACCGAATTTTGTAGAAAAATCGTAAACCGGACCGTTCAGTTTCAATTTAACTAAATGGCGACCCTAACGTGTAGATAGTAGATAGGAGTCATGATTACTGATGCATATCTCACAAAATGTGTGCAGTAATTGTTGCCAACCATATGATTTCTTTGTTTTACGCATCGCCACGACTGACTACAAAGTGCTTATCAACAACACCTTCGACCTTTTCAACAAACATAGTGCAAAAACGATCTTCCAAAGTATGGGTGGATCCAACAGGGCAACAGGTGGGTTAAGCCCCCCCCCCCCCCCCCCCCCCCCCCCCCGGCCATGACCGGCAGTATGGCATTGTGTCTGTGTGTGGCTGTGCTACAAAAAGTATCCATCAGACCCTAAGCGGTGCGTGCTAATATATTATTTTGCTTCTCAATCTTGTATTTATTTATATTCCTTAACATGTGTTGTGATTGGTATCAGCCATACGATTTGATGACTTTTCGTGTCACTAGTGATGAATAAGGATCGATCATAGACAACAAGTTCAAGATAGTCACCAAAGAGAACAAGAACACGATCCTCAAGAAGATCTTGATGTTACAACAGAAGAAGCCTGATGCCAAGTCAGTAAAGTGGCTCATTCTGGAGCTAACTGGCAACAACGACAACAAGATTATGATGGCGATATGGCGGGACAACCTGTATGTCATCGGCTTCACCGACTACTACGGTAACTGGTATATCTTTGAAAACCATCCGCAGAAGCTAAACCCGGTGACAAAAGTCTCCATGCTCAACAACACCTACACTACACTAATGAAGGGATACATGAACCTTGATCACCTGCGCTTGAACAAGAAGAACACATCGGATTCATTTCAGCGTATCGGGATGGCATCCGCCGGTGTTGGGTGAGCCTTGGAGGCATTAGTGGTCACTTTCTCCAAGGCAATGCGCTTTCGAAGGTTTCGAAGGTAAGCATAATTGGGAATCCAGTACCAAACTTGGTAGCAACGTACACTTGGTTATTAAGAGTGGTTGGTACAGACAAAAATATCAGGGGTGAACACAAATAAATCATCTTTTTCAAACTCCAGCCCCTTGCCCCTCAATTTCTCTTCCTTGATTGCAAAAACCATGGGGGCTAAAGGAGGGGCTCCATTAGACGAATGACCAGGAGTGGGGGGGGGGGGGGGGCTCGAGCTCCCTAGTAGATCCGCTGTTGGTTTCTAAGTGGAAGGATGTCATGCGCTCTCATGTTTCAGTGAAGGACGGTGGAAGCTGGAAGAGCATAGAGGCCATTGGTTTGAAAGAGAAGAATAAGATTACGAACCATGATGAGGTTCTAGGCATCATCCATGCGGCCTTATGGCTAATTAGGTCCAAGTGCTTCTCTGTGCTCATAACATGACTTAGAGTGAAGAGAGCCAAAGCGACAACTTCACCGATAGATTTAATAACTAGTACTACTATTGTAGATGTTCCCCGTAGGATGTTTTTCATCACCCAAACATCATGTACCCCCATGGTGTAGCACATATATATTCAATGAATAATGATTAGATCCATGTTGGTCTTGAGTCTTAAACCGATCAATTGACTTGTTGGTTAATAGTAATGGGTTTTCTTAATAGTGGTGTGTTCGTAAAAGCATGGGTAGATCCAAAAGGCAAAGGGAGTGCTTAAGCCCCCCTCCCCGCCCCCCCCCCCCCCCTGATGCACCGCCACTGTCATGTGGAGTTGAGACACGTGAAACACTAGGTGGATCAAACTTGAGTTAGGCAATGCCAATTTGTAAGCCACTTTGTCGATCTTCTCTATAATTATATGAACCATAATATTTGAAGGCCAGTTTAGGACAACTTCTGAGAACCACTAAATTATGTATGTAAGGTTGGAGCTTTAGAAGAACCAGCTCACCAAACTGAAAAATCTCTCTCGAACCTGTTTCTGTCGGTAAAAGTTTTCATCTTATTCTGAGCTTTGAGCTGACTGCTCTTTTAGCAAGACAGAAAAAAGTTCTCTCTTTCATAAGGTCAGTAAGCTCTGTATTGTCATAGGTCTGTAATGGAGGAAAGAAATCTGGAGAAGGATCCACCCCCTACAATGCTTTGAACGGTGAACACTGAATGGATGAATGGAAGGTAGACCTATACCAGAGTTCAGCAAGAGGCAGCCATTCCGACCATTTTTTTGGAGTGCCATGCACCGAGCAGCGATGGAACATCTCCAAACATTGATTAACTCTCGTAGTCTGTCCATCAGAAGTCGGGTGATAATCCGAAATGAAGTGTAAGCCAGTGTTCAGAAGTTTAAAGAGCCGTGTCTGAACTTTGAAGAGATCACAACTCATCGATTCCATCCACCAGTCCATGGCTTCAAGCTTCTCAGTGATCTTATCCATCGACTCGCTCAGAGATGCTTCAGTGACCGCCATCTTCTCGGTAAGGGACCGCGCTTGCGGTCCGGGCTTGAATTTCTTCCCCGTGTTGTCCATCTCTCGAATCAACCCAACTGGTATACCGTGATTTTACGGATGGAAACGAGCAAAACAGAGAAGCACTTGAATCTGATACCAGAACCAGTGTCAGACAGCTCACGATCAACAGTGCACAATCACACAGTATATGGCGGTGTCAACATTCCTCCCTCTCTTCACTACTTAGTCTGATAAACTGGTACAAGGTCTCGATAAACAAGTATCTGGGAAATGGGAGAGAAGAGAAGCAGTGGGTTGAGGAGGTTGAGACAGGGGACATGGGAAACTAAACATCGGATAACCCCGTACACCAGCCGCACCCCATGTTTTAAGGCAATACATGAGCTCATGGGCCCACGCCTGTTACATAGGCCAAAAAGAATTCAAACACTTAAACATGAACCTCCACGCGCGATCCTTTTGGCCCCACCTCCTGTTACTCGCCCATCGCTCTAGTAGAGGTGGTGACACTTGCTTCGCCATCCTACCTAGCTGATGTGACATTCACTCTCCTCACAGCATCGCCTTGGAGGGGATCAAGTACATGCAGAAGCTTCAGGAGATGAAGCTGGTATCCCCGCTAACCCGTCGTCGCTTCCACCAACTGGTTCTCCGCGTGCGGACAAGGGGTGGCGGGGCATATTCCACTGTCGAGGATGATATGGAGGACCTCGTCCTTCAGGACACCTTCACGCAGGAGATTGCCATCACCATCGAGGACCCCAATATGTATGTTCTGCTGCTCTTGTAGATGTGGTTCTGATGCAAGAATTAACATGACTATGTGTCTTGGTTAAAGGTTGAAGTATGTAGAGACCGAGCTGGCAAAGAAGAAGGGGGCAAGATGATCGATGTGGGCAATGGGGAGGAGGACCCTGTGGGGACCGGAGTCCACACCTCCGAGGATCTCATTGGGTGGTGCCGTGCGATGCGGCACCTAACAGCACACACAAAAAGAATACCAAAACATATAAAATTTTCATTTTATAATAAGAAGAGTTTACAAAAGAGTGTACAATAGAAGTACACACGCAGCGGAAAATCCATACTCATAATCTCACCTAACTAAGCAGGAGAGAAGACGTCCATGCCCTAGGACGATTCTCACTAGCAACAAGAAGAACATTCAGCAGCGGCGTGGTTCACATGAGATTTATCTCAACACCTCGAGTCTCATGTACAACCTGAACAGCAGAAATAAAACTAATACCTGCGAAAATCGTTAGAGCACAAACGTGAGAATAAGGCTCAGCAAGACTTAACTGTCTCACTAGACATATGCAAGGGGACACTGAACATAGGTAAGGTGAAACATAAATAACTCGCCTACAAGTGGATCCTTATAATCAAGTTTTAAGTAGCAAATGACATTCTCCAAGCATGGCACATCATGGGCTCCACAATCAAACAAGAAACGCTTTACCGATGATATGACATGCTCAAAGCACATAATGCTATTACAGCTAAAGTATGGGGAAATTTTAAACTTTTAATTGTACTATCTCTAAATCATACAAGGTTGCAAAGTAATTATAACTCAATACAATATGATTTTCTGGGTTCTTTAGTATTTACTACGTTGTCGCTCAGTGAACAAGTGGTACTCTATTACTGCGAGGGACAGTGATTGCAATCAGGACACACCCGGACAACACGACACATACGTCGTTCAGAAATGTCAGCGAGTACACCTGTACCTACATAACACTTCAGTACTAGGCGTATATGGCCACCTTTCACAAGAAACTCGAACGCCGAGCCCGTCTCACCTCCGCGAACAGAAGGTCTCCGCACGGAACACCTCATGTGTTCGTTGACCGATTTACACCTTACTGTCCTCAGCCCACCCCTATCGATGGTGAGTTAATGGGCCTCGACACCCCAGTTATCAAGTTACATCAGTTTATTGGATTCCATATGTCCATTATATTGCCAGTACAATTCAAGCTTGTCCGAAGGGGCTGCATACGGACGGGCCTTAATCGACACAGGCAGGGCTATGCGACCGAGACTCAATTCTCGCCGCTTCCTGTCCATTCCCTGCCCGGTCTCAATTTCATTATATTAATCCATTTTCCATCTAACCAATCCTGTGATATATGTCCACATCTCTCGCGAGTAGATTCCAACTACTCGACTTCTACCGGATTTCCTATGCATTAGCAAAGCAGTTACTACAGGTCAAGTTGTAACTCGTTCCAACCAATCCCTGGGATTTTTGGCCATGCAAGTGGAGTATCAATCATCCTAAATGTAATGCACATTTCATATGCTATTCATCATAGTGATAAAGTAAAATTTTATAAACGACTTAAATGCAAACCGGGGCTTGCCTTGTTTGCGACTCTATAACAATGTCAATTGTTAGGGATTGGTCTTCCTCCGGAGAACCTGCCATAGAACTTCAATGGAAACATCTCGGCCTTCTCCTCCAAGCGAAGTTTCTTATCGATCACCTATCAGCACGTTCCTATCGACATGATATGCATATAAGTAATTAAGTAATTAAGTAATTTAAGAATAGTCTCCACGGGGTTGTGTAAACTCTAAGAATGAGGAGTTTGACTAGGAAGGACAGATATGCCTCTGTTGTGTGGATGAACAAAGGATGGAGTCAAGTGGTCATCATAGTATCGAGATGTGAATTGAAAGGTGCAATGTAAGCACACATTGCAACTTGGCACTCAACACTCGACGCTATGCCACTCAAGGACGATACAGCTGAATGGTGTGGAAGTGTTGGACTGGTAGTGTAAGGATGACCTAAGAGTCAAGGTGGCATAGTAGTGTCGAGATAAGCACTGAAAGGTGCAATGTAATGACACATCGCAATTTAGCACTCGACACTTGGAGCTATGCCGCTCAAAGAGCGATAAGGTAGAATGGTGAAGAAGCATTACTGGACTGTGTGATGTAAGGAAGACTAAGCGATCAAGATGGAACATTGAAAGCTTAAGGCATGAGTGAACTGTGCAACAAGAGGTTGTGACTTAGAAGTCGACCAGTGAGGTTACACAAACTCATTAAGGAGTAAACCTAATTACGTGACAAGTGTGGTCGCAGGGTTCTGATAAGGATGAACCAGGGTGAAACCCCAGCGACACTTGGAAGTGAAGCGAGGTCAACATTCTTTGGACTTAAGACATCATAACGAGCCTTGTTAACCGGACGTGAGTACCGAGACAACGTTCAAATGACCTTTAGGTAAAGTAGTTTCTACGGCAAGCTCCTCGAGCATTGTTCAAGTGCCTCACGACGACACTAATGTAGTGTCTTCTACAAGCTTGTCTAGGTGAGCTCAGTAAGCTCCCAGGACTTCAACATGATGCGAGGCTCTGCCGTCACGATGTGTTTTGCCATATCGGGAAGATCGTCTCCTCGACGTTCACATCGACCCGGACTCGTCAACAGTGGTGAGCAGAATCTCGAACACCACCTCATGAGTCGGAGAGTTAGGGACTCGACTTAGTTGTCGACAAAAGACTCGACGAACCTACCGTCGATGAAGAGGTACACCTAGGTAAGCAATTCTGCGAACAGAAAGGAAACATCCTCGACACGACTAAGAAATTCTTATCCAAGGTTCCACTTGGACTAGTTCTCCTCGTCGGTCGCAACGTTCTCGCGGTATTCTACCATAGGTCATCGGTGGTCACCAATACACTCGGTTTGACCTAGAAGGCATTTCATCGAGCATCTAGGCTACACCTAGGACTCGACAAGTCTCGCCTTGACCAATCCCTAATTTGGCTAAACGACTATCGACCGTTGTGTTGTGGTTGTGTTTCATCATCATGTACGTTACAGGCATCCTTCATCTTGATGCCAGGACACGATGATGGCTCGGAACATCATGACAACATCATATGGTCAACGACATCGACGCGGCTCATGGTGGAGCATCACGAGCACGCACGGACAGGCCGACGTGATACAAACGGCAAAAGAGGTCAACTTAGGGACTCCTATAGGAATGATATCAATGCAAAAACTGGACGTACGACTTGACGACACAGGAGTAACCTTAGCAATCACGACGAACGGACGTCGGTGACATCAAGCAAGGTAGTTCAGTGCAAGGCTCACCTTGTAGGCCTTTCGCCGAACATCTTGGGTGTATACTTGATTTGGTTACTTCATCAACATTCCAAGAGTACCTTGGCACATGTCCTTGTCGATTGCCACCCCAGAATAGACCTGCATCCATAGACCAACATTGAATGGCAACACACTTAGTTTCGCCTTGTAACCATTTCATCGAACACCTTGACTACATTCACTGATCCAATCACTCTTGCAAAATAAGAGCTAACCTTGGACCAGTTGTCGATACCATTGTGTCAAAGGTGTGTTCCCGAATTTTATCCATCACACCAAACAATGGCCTTGCTTCCAAGACATAGCCACGGTGCGGAACGGGGTGACGATGCCGGGTGTTAACGTTGGGTAGGAGACCCAGCGGGTTTTGGACAGTGGTGAGAGCCGGAACGCGGCAGCATGACGCGGACACACGGGAGGTGTGCGGGCGACGCGACTAGCACCTCGGTGGCATGGCGAGGACGAGCAGTAGGCAGCCATCAGCGCGGCAGCAACAGCGCCAGGGCACGGCAATAGCGGAGCATGCCACTTTGAGCATGACCATGGCTGGAGGAAGCAGAACGGCGGTGCGGGCGCGATGCGCACGAGCGGACAGCGGTGAGACACAGCAAGAGCGGAAGCAAGGACCGGCGATGATGCGCGCTGGAGCAGGGAATCGGCAGGGCGGCTGGGTTGCTCAGTCGGGGAGCGCGCA
This sequence comes from Tuctoria greenei, assembly GCA_036927565.1. Classification (NCBI taxonomy): domain Eukaryota; kingdom Viridiplantae; phylum Streptophyta; class Magnoliopsida; order Poales; family Poaceae; genus Tuctoria; species Tuctoria greenei. Next base: position 167,330,630 of record JAYESD010000006.1, read on the forward strand.
TGTGCAGGGGGCGAGCAGGAACGACGACCAGTCGCCGGCCAGGCGCACGGGCGGCAAGGAGGTGGACGGCGGCGTGCGTGCTCACTGCGGCTGGCGCCGGTCAGAGGAGCCGTGGAGCAGGGTTGGGAGGCGACGGAGCGCTGGTACGCGAGCTGAGCGCAGTGGCACTGGAGGTGGGCGGCTTTGGCGCGGCAGAGGCACGGGCGCGTGGCGAGCGGCGCGCCGTGGCGCTGGGCGGCGGTGAGCGCCGGGCGGTGCGGCTCCGGGCGCGGGACGACACCGGTGAGGAGGTGGCCGGCGCGAGGAGGCGCGCGGACGGTGGCCAGGCAAACGGCGAGCCGACGGCCGGCGGGGAGAAGGTGCGCGGGAGTACCGTGGGGGCGGGGCGAGCTGGAAGGAGGAGCGCGGCCGGGGGCTCGGCGAGCGGGAAGATGAGGACCGAGAGGGTCTGGCGCGGTGATAAGGACGGGAGAGGAATCGTGGTGGCGCTGCATGCGGTTTCATGGAGGCAGGGGAGGAGGTGCCGACCTGACTGGTGGGGACCACCTGTGGGACCCACTTCCCTCTTCTTCTTTCCAAAATTCCAATAGGGCTAGAAAGCATGCTTCAAAAATAGTAAAATTTGGCCCAGTGACTAAATAAAATGTGGAGAATTCTATGGTGCAATCAGATTTCAAAACTGAGCAAGTTGAATTTGAACTCAGATTTGAATTTGAATTCAAGTGGTGATACTTGACTCAAGGAAATAAATAGTAGATTAGGTTCAAAAATCCTAAAACTTTGAAGTTAACCTTTTTGAACCATAAAGGACCTCAGGAAAAATTTGGAGTTGATTTGGACAAGGTTGAGCACGAAGTTTAAATTTGAAGTTGACGTTGATTAAACTCTCAGTACGTGTCCATAAATGGGAAACGTGCTTCAAAAATTTTTGAACTTTTCCGAGAGTCTATTTGGAATATTAGAAGGTCATGGAAAAATTTATAGCCGTAGATTTGAATTTTTGTGAATGTCTCATTTTAGGGTTGGAATTATTCCTTTTTCTTCCTCTCTATTTTGTTTTCTTTTCTTCTTTAATTCTTCATTGAAAATGTGAATACTTGGAAATTAAGGATTTTACACCTTAAGTTCCGAAATACAATAGCAAACATGTGCTATATGTAAAATTTTAACGAGTTCCTATTTCTAGTGAACATGGGTTAACTCATATGATTCATGTGAGTTTGGATTTCCAAGTCCACTTTCAAAAATTTTAAGTTCGCATTTTTGCGTTTTTGTTCCTACAAAAAGCGGGCTTTTACAATCCTTCCCCCTTAAAGGAATCTCGTCCCGAGATTCTAAGGAAGAGAGAAAGTTAGGCCGAGTTGTTGATGAGACAAACATCTCCTGTCATGTGATTGGAGAAAGAGACTCTTCGTCTTCTTATTACATTTATGGTTTGGATGCTCGGCATGACTGGGATCACACCGTAAAGTTTGTAGCTTAGAAAGCCATGTTGATATATTGGGGTCTTCTTCTTTTCGTCAAAAAGAAGTAAGCTTCTGTATTGGAGGACCTTAGACTCTAAGATAGTTAGGTGTCCTTAACTTTGGGTGTTTCTCTTACGCAGACTTTTCTGCCCTGGTCTTGTGGCCAAAGCAATGTCACCACCCATTACGAGTCAAGGAGTTCCAAGACTTGATAATTAACGGATAACCTCGCGATAAGAAAGATGCAGGGTTTTAGCGAGGTCGAGAAGTCCATAGAAAACTCCTCGCAATTAGAAACAATCAGTTTCCAGGACTCAAGTTGATTTGAGTTTCAACGAGTCAAGGACAAAGGCTCAATTGTGTTTTGGTCACAAGGTGTTAAGTGGTTTCCCTTGTGCCACTCAAGATAATGAAATAAGTCGAAGGCGTTGCGAATGATAAAGTTGATCACAACTCAAAATTGTGAGACACAATGTAGGTATTTGAATGGGGTCATATATTCTTGCTCAAAACTCATTGGTAATTATGTTTCATGATGCATCACAAGTGGAATAATGTTATGCATTAATGATGCAATGCTGGCCAGCTAGAAATATAGACGGTATGATGCATTCATTATTATGCTTTGAGAAAAAATAGGTAAGACAATCCAAACACAGTCAGAAGTATCCCAAATACAGGAGGATTGAATAAACTTGGTCATGAAAGGCGCTAGACAAGACTTGCTACTTTCATATCTCGACCAAGTTTGATGGTTTCAAGGTAAAAGTATTAGCAGGGAATGGTGAGGTTCATCTCAAGGCAACGAAGTGTACAAAATGGAACAAAGTGATTGAACTTCTTGTTGATCGGAAGTTCCCTAAAGCTTGTTAATCACAACGTACAGGTAGTTGTGGTTCCTTAACAAAGGGTCAGGTTTTTCATCTCGTAGTTTTCTTAAAGTACTATGTCTACCCCTTAAAAAGTGCGGCATGGTTACCTTCAGAAGTTGCAAAGAGAGTAACCTTTGAGGAGTAAGGTTCTCATCACTTCTGTAGGTTGCACAAAGTGGTTGACAAAGTACTGTGCTAGGCACGACCTTGGTTAGTGATCCGCGTTCTTGCTAAAGAATCTCCAGCTCATACTACTCACACATGGCTTCTCGTCTCAAAGACGGAAGCAAGGGAGTGGTTTAGCGTGGAGAATCAACTGACTTCTTTAACTCGATGATCGAGTTCCAGAAGAAACGGGGTTCGAGGTGATCCGTTACTTAAGCTTCTCATTGACTCAATGAGTCAATGCTGTACTCGGTCCTACTTACTTGAGCATTGCTTCCAGCACGTTGGTTCGGTCTCGATATATCTTGGTATGATACCTAGGTGAATGTAACACTTCGATTACTAGATGAACTCCTTCCATCTAAAGATTCAAGCTAGGTGAGCAAGAAACTTACTCCAAGCAATCTTCATGGGGAGGGTCGTCCAACTAAGGGAAGTGTCATACATGCTCAATGCACAAATAACGTGTGAGGTGCAAGGTTGCATAGTCAAAACACTAGCATGTGCATCCGAGCAAAAAGGATTTGCCTTAGTGTAATACTCAACTCTAATGGCAAATATTGTTGGGTCGCAACACCTGGGATGTTATGAAAGTCCTCGAGTTGAACTCGAGAATCAAATCCATAATCACCCTAAAGGGTCATCACCCGATTCAATCCTGTTGGAGGATGAACAGCTTGGACGCAACTTAAATTTTGGCCAAGTAAATGGCAAAATAAGATCTTGAGGTGAACAACAAAGTTAAAGTAAACTTCAATACCTTTCCAAAAAGTATTGGTTTGCCTCTAGATCATATCTGGTTTGCAAGTTATGCAATTTAAAAGTTAGCAGATTTCTCTTCACTTTCAGCAGAATCTGCTTAAACAGTAGCAGTTTTGATCTACAGTTTTCAGACTGTTCTGATGGAAATCTGGAAATATTATTATTTACAAAGTTGTAGCCAATATAACAAGATTTCCATAATGTACTTACTTGTCTTCATATCAGTTCTGGTTCAAAAGATATGAATTTTTGAAGTTGGGTAAAATTTCAGTATTCAGAATTGAATTCAGTTCAGATTGACCACTCTGTATTCAAAATTGTTTTGGAATAGGTAGATGACCGATTCAGGTCTGGAGCATTGTAAAAATTGTATCTGACTCTCTAAATTTTCCAACGGTTACTCGCGCGACACCATTGGATCAAGGGTCTACGAGTTATGGATTAAATTCAGAGGTGTACAGATTGCTGTCCAGTTTGGGTATGCCTGGAAAGTCTCTGTGATTATCCAAATTTCACCCACCTAGAAAAGGATTTTGGTCTTGAACTGAATAGAGAACTTGTAAAGTACTCCCAAAACTTTCTAAGGAGTATTTACTTGCCCTCATAGCACTTCTGGTTGAGAATATATGGCATTAGCAAGTTGACAGTTTTTCTGAAAATTTGGACAGCATCTCCTTTGTTTAAGGCTGATTTTGTCCACAATTTCAGATATACAAACATCAATATTTGCAAACGTGATACATAGAAAACTTGTTGCATACATTCTCAGGATCCCAGAAATGTAAAATACGAAGCCATTCGATAAGTCTACTAGGAATTATAATCGAAACAGTAACTGAATAGGTAACGGTCCATATTCTGAACTGTTTCGACACCTTAAACGATACTTCAATTTAGACTTGGTTATTGCGAGTTTTAGCCTTCGTGTTGAATAGGAAGTTGGTAGAGGACTCTTTACGCTTTCCAGGCATGTATAAATATGCCTAGGTTGCATTTCTAGTTTAACAGTTATGGCTGTTCAAAGCTCAAAATTTTTCTGGCTGTTTCAGATAGCACCTATATACATGTACTATCTTCAACTCCAGTTTCTAATTAGTTCTAAACTGAATTTGTGGTAACACTGAATAACAAAGTTGTAGAATAGCTCTTCCCCTTTCCAGAAATGTATCATAGTGGAATAGAAGAGCTTTCTTCAAGGAAATATGACAAACGTTCAGATACTGTCTTGTACAGTTTCAGAACAGCAGCTGCAGTGGTTATGGTGCATTTTCATCACCATACAAAGGTCTTTTGGCTTGGAGGTCAATAGAAAACTTATAGAAGACTCCAAAAGCTTTCCAAAAAGTATTCACTTGCCTCCATAGCCCTCCAGGTTGAAGAGATACGGATTTTTGAAGTGGAACAATCGGTTCAGGTTTTAAAATTTAATTGGATAGATCATGGTTGTTTATAGCTGATTTGGCCACTGATTTTCAGATGGATAACCTCACAATTTGACAGCAAGTCCCAATACAAACTTGTGCCAGTCGCAAGGTTTCTGGAAATGTTTTGCACGAAGCTATCCGACGATTCTGCGAAGAGGTATGGTCGAAACCGTAACAGTATGCAGAATTGTCCGCTAGGTGTTCAAATTCGATAAAATTTGGAGTTTCGAGTCTTTCACTGAGTTCCAATGAGAATGCTGACCGGAAGTTTAATGGAAAGGTTGTAGAGGACTCTACACTTTCCAACAAGATAGTTTAGACCTTTATTTGTGAAGTCTACAAAGAGTTATGGTCAAAATGCTGAGGCTAGTTCATTAGATCCAGGAGGTGAATTAATGCTAGTTTCTAATGATTTGGACGAGTTTCCAAGTGTTGTTCTGTCCAACTCGTCCATAGAGAAGTCGTCGAGGACTTGAAGATCTTCATACTCCATATAGCATACTATTATGTGCTATGAAGTTGAACTAGAAGCATCTCTTGACAAAATCGAGCTAGATTCCGTCAAGATTACACAAAAGCCTTAATCTCCATCCTTCTTCGCATTGAACTAACCATGTCGAAACTTTGACCCAAAACTTACTAGCAACTGGTAGTTGGATCTTACAAGATGATAATGAAGTCATTCTATCGTTGGGGATGGTCAAGTATCATATGTGATACTAACGGTACTACGTGCCTTACCAAAAGAAAAATCTAACCCGGTATATCCAGATACATCTATAGGTGGTCCTAATATCGATCACTCGCAAACGTATTCTACATGGGTCGCTACCGGAGTTAGTGTACCTGCAGAAGACAAACAATCCCTTTTCACACCTTCACACCACAAAGGGCGGCACGAGGAAACATGACAGGCAGTCACAATAATATATATGAAAGTAATTGCATACGACTCTGGTGTGAGTCGCCCTCGAGCGAGGTCATGTCTCGAGGTACATGGCTGCAAATACGTCTGTACAGCAAAGACTCCCATACGAACCGGCTTATACACGCTCGGACATACGTGTTTCGCATGATCCCATAGAACATGAATAGTTCTAGAGACGCATACTATCGGGTTATACACCACCCGACGGGGGATCCCACTAATTTTGTGTCACGCTGGGGTACCGCGTGTCATATGTTCTCAGAAACATGGAAAGTTTCAGAGACTCATATTAACTTTCCGTGCTAAGCCACGGAAATTTCACATATCATATCTCATATGCAGAGTTTACCGAGATTGATCCGCTCTCGGCGGCGTACCTTACCTCTTACCTTGGAGACGGAGCGTCGTTACAGAATAATATAACAAGTTAATTCACCACCTTTATAACTTATACTATTAATAGTCCTTAATGGGCATATAGCTAATCCTCAAGCGACTACTTCGGAGTTTTCGAAAATAGGCTCTTTTCGACCGTGTTATTCCCAATGAAGCTCTGATACCATATCTGTGGGGACCGGAGTCCACACCTCCGAGGATCTCATTAGGTGGTGTCGTGCGATGCGGCACCTAACAGCACACACAAAAAGGATACCAAAACATATAAAATTTCATTTTATAATAAGAAGAGTTTACAAAAGAGTGTACAATAGAAGTACACACGCAGGGGAAAATCCATACTCATAATCTCACCTAACTAAGCAGGAGAGAAGACGTCCATGCCCTAGGACGATTCTCACTAGCAACAAGAAGAACATTCAGCAGCGGCGCGGTTCACATGAGATTTATCTCGACACCTCGAGTCTCATGTACAACCTGAACAGTAGAAATAAAACTAATACCTGCAAAAATCGTTAGAGCGCAAACGTGAGCATAAGGCTCAGCAAGACTTAACCGTCTCACTAGACATATGCAAGGGGACACTAAACATAGGTAAGGTGAAGCATAAATGACTCGCCTACAAGTGGATCTTTATAATCAAGTTTTAAGTAGCAAATGACATTCTCCAAGCACGGCACATCATGGGCTCCACAATCAAACAAGAAAGGCTTTACCGATAATATGACATGCTCAAAGCACATAATGCTATTACAGCTAAAGTATGGGGAAATTGTAAACTTTTAATTGTACTATCTCTAAATCATACAAGGTTGTAAAGTAATTATAACTCAATACAATATGATTTTTTGGGTTCTTTAGTATTTACTACGTTGCCGCTCAGTGAACAAGTGGTACTCTATTACTGTGAGGGACAGTGATTGCAATCAGGACACACCCGGACAACACGACACATACGTCGTTCGGAAATGTCAGCGAGTACACCTGTACCTACATAACACTTCAGTACTAGGCGTATATGGCCACCTTTCACAAGAAACTCAAACTCCGAGCCCGTCTCACCTCCGCGAACAGAAGGTCTCCGCACGGAACACCTCATGTGTTCGTCGACCGATTTACACCTTACTGTCCTCAGCCCACCCCTATCGATGGTGAGTTAATGGGCCTCGACACCCCAGTTATCAAGTTACATCAGTTTATTGGATTCCATATGTCCATTATATTGTCGGTACAATTCAAGCTTGTCCGAAGGGGTTGCATACAGACGGGCCTTAATCGATACAGGCAGGGCTATGCGACCGAGACTCAATTCTCGCCGCTTCCTATCCATTCCCTGCCCGGTCTCAATTTCATTATATTAATCCATTTTCCATCTAACCAATCCTGTGATATATGTCCTACATCTCTCGCGAGTAGATTCCAACTACTTGACTTCTACCGGATTTCCTATGCATTAGCAAAGCAGTTACTACAGGTCAAGTTGTAACTCGTTCCAACCAATTCCTGGGATTTTTGGCTGTGCAAGTGGAGTATCAATCATCCTAAACGTAATGCACATTACATATGCTATTCATCATAGTGATAAAGTAAAATTTTATAAAAGACTTAAATGCAAACCGGGGCTTGCCTTGTTTGCGACTCTATAACAATATCAATTCTTAGGGTTTGGTCTTCCTCCGGAGAACCTGCCATGGAACTTCAGTGGAAACATCTTGGACTTCTCCTCCAAGCGAAGTTTCTTATCGATCACCTATCAGCACGTTCCTATCGACATGATATGCATATAAGTAATTAAGTAATTAAGTAATTTAAGAATATTCTCCACGGGGTTGTGTAAACTCTAAGAATGAGGAGTTTGACTAGGAAGGACAGATATGCCTCTGTTGTGTGGATGAACAAAGGATGGAGTCAAGTGGTCATCGTAGTATTGAGATGTGAATTGAAAGGTGCAATGTGAGCACACATTGCAACTTGGCACTCAACACTCGACGCTATGCACTCAAGGACGATACAGCTGAATGGTGTGGAAGTGTTGGACTGGTAGTGTAAGGATGACCTAAGAGTCAAGGTGGCATAGTAGGGTTGAGATAAGCACTGAAAGGTGCAATGTAATGACACATCGCAATTTAGCACTCGACACTTGGAGTTATGCCGCTCAAAGAGTGATAAGGTAGAATGGTGAAGAAGCATTACTGGACTGTGTGATGTAAGGAAGACTAAGCGATCAAGATGGAGCATTGAAAGCTTAAGGCATGAGTGAACTGTGCAACAAGAGGTTGTGACTTAGAAGTTGACCATTGAGGTTACACAAACTCATTAAGGAGTAAACCTAATTACGTGACAAGTGTGGTCGCAGGGTTCTGATAAGGATGAACCAGGGTGAAACCCTAGTGACACTTGGGAGTGAAGCGAGGTCAACATTATTTGGACTTAAGACGTCATAACGAGCCTTGTTAACCGGACGTGAGTACCGAGACAACGTTCAAATGACCTTTAGGTAAACTAGTTTCTACGGCAAGCTCCTCGAGCATCGTTCAAGTGCCTCACGACGACACTAATGTAGTGTCTTCTGCAAGCTTGTCTAGGTGAGCTCAGTAAGCTCCCAGGACTTCAACATGATGCGAGGCTCTGCCGTGACGATGTGTTTTGCCATATCGGGAAGATCGTCTCCTCGACGGTCACATCGACCCGGACTCATCAATAGTGGTGAGCAGAATCTCGAACACCACCTCATGATTTGGAGAGTTAGGGACTCGACTTAGTTGTCGACAAAAGACTCGACGAACCTACCGTCGATGAAGAGGTACACCTAGGTAAGCAATTCTGCGAACGGAAAGGAAACGTCCTCGACACGACTAAGAAATTCTTATCCAAGGTTCCACTTGGACTAGTTCTCCTCGTCGGTCGCAACGTTCTCGCAGTATTCTACCCTAGGTCATCAGTGGTCACCAATACACTCGGTTTGACCTAGAAGGCATTTCATCGAGCATCTAGGCTACACCTAGGACTCGACGAGTCTCGCCTTGACCAATCCCTAATTTGGCTAAACGATTGTCGACCGTTGTGTCGTGGTTGTGTTTCAGCATCATGTACATTATAGGCATCCTTCATCTTGATGCCAGGACACGATGATAGCTCAGAACGTCACAACGACGTCATATAATCAACGACGTCGACACGGCTCATGGTGGAGCATCACGAGCACGCACGGACAGGCCGACGTGATACAAACGGCAAAAGAGGTCAACTTAGGGACTCCTATAGGAATGATATCAATGCGAAAACTGGACGTACGACTTGATGACGCGGGAGTAAGCTTAGTGATCATGACGAACGGACGTCAGTGACGTCAAGCAAGGTATTTCAGTGCAAGGCTCACCTTGTAGGCCTTTCGCCGAACATCTTGGGTGTATACTTGATTCGGTTACTTCATCAACATTCCAAGAGTACCTTGGCACATGTCCTTGTCGATTGCCACCCCAGAATAGACTTGCATCCATAGACCAGCATTGAATGGCAACACACTTAGTTTCGCCTTGTAACCATTTCATCGAACACCTTGGCTGCATTCACTGATCCAATCACTCTTGCAAAATAAGAGCTAACCTTGGACCAGTTGTCGATACCATTGTGTCAAAGGTGTGTTCCCGAATTTTATCCATCACACCAAAAAATGGCCTTGCTTCCAAGACATAGCCACGGTGTGGAACGGGGTGACGATGTTGGGTGTTGGCGTTGGGTAGGAGACCCAGCGGGTTTTGGACAGTGGTGAGAGCCGAAACGCGGCAGCATGACGCGGACACGCGGGAGGTGTGCGGGCGACGCGGCTAGCACCTCGGTGGCATGGCGAGGACGAGCAGCAGGCGACCATCATCGCGGCAGCAACAGTGCCAGGGCACGGCAACAGCGGAGCATGCCACTTTGAGCATGACCATGGTTGGAGGAAGCAGAACGGTGGTGCGGGCGTGACGTGCACGAGCGGACAGCGGTGAGGCGCAGCAAGAGCGGAAGCAAGGACCGGCGATGATGCACGCTGGAGCAGGGAATCGGCAGGGCGGCTGGGTTGCTCGGCCGAGGAGCGCGCATGTGCAGGGGGCGAGCAGGAACGACGGCCAGTCGCCGGCCAAGCGCACGGTCAGCAAGGAGGTGGACGGCGGCGTGCGTGCTCGCTGCAGCTGGCGCTGGTCAGAGGGGCCGTGGAGCAGGGCTGGGAGGCGACGGAGCACTGGGACGCAAGTTGAGCGCAGTGGCGCCGGAGGCGGGCGGCTTCGGCGCGGCAGAGGCACGGGCGCGCGGCGAGCGGCGCGCCGTGGCGCTGGGCGGCGGTGAGTGCCGGGCGGTGCGGCTCCGGGCGCGGGACGACACCGGTGAGGAGGTGGCCGGCGCGAGGAGGCGTGCGGACGGCGGCCAGGCGAACGGCGAGCCGGCGGCCGGCGGGGAGAAGGCGCGCGGGAGTGCCGTGGGGGCGGGGCGAGCCGGAAGGAGGAGCGCAGCTGGGGGCTCGGCGAGCGGGAAGATGAGGACCGAGATGGTCGGGCGCGGTGATAAGGACGGGAGAGGAATCGTGGTGGCGCTGCATGCGGTTTCGTGGAGGCCGGAAAGGAGGTGCCGACCTGACTGGTGGGGACCAACTGTGGGACCCACTTCCCTCTTCTTCTTTCCAAAATTCCAATAGGGCTAGAAAGCATGCTTCAAAAATAGTCAAATTTGGCCCAGTGACTAAATAAAATGTGGAGAATTTTATGGTGCAATCAGATTTCAAAACTGAGCAAGTTGAATTTGAACTCAGATTTGAATTTGAATTTAAGTGGTGATACTTGACTCAAGGAAATAAATAGTAGATTAGGTTCAAAAATCCTGAAACTTTGAAGTTAACCTTTTTGAACCATAAGGGACCTCTGGAAATTTTTGGAGTTGATTTGGACAAGGTTGAGCATGAAGTTTAAATTTGAAGTCGACGTTGATTAAACTCTCAGTACGTGTCCATAAATGGGAAACGTGCTTCAAAAATTTTTGAAACTTTTCCGAGAGTCTACTTGGAATATTAGAAGGTCATGAAAAAATTTATAGCCGTAGATTTGAATTTTTGTGAATGTCTCATTTTAGGGTTGGAATTATTCCTTTTTCTTCCTCTCTATTTTGTTTTCTTTTCTTCTTTAATTCTTCATTGAAAATGTGAATACTTGGAAATTAAGGATTTTACACCTTAAGTTCCGAAATACAATAGCAAACATGTGCTATATGTAAAATTTTAACGAGTTCCTATTTCTCGTGAACATGGGTTAACTCATATGATTCATGTGAGTTTGGATTTCCAGGTCTACTTTCAAAAATTTTAAGTTCGCATTTTTTCGTTTTTGTTCCTCCGAAAAGCGGGCTTTTACAGACCATGTGGATGAGCTCTTACACCATGCCAGACCATCTCAAGGTCCGTTCATGACCAGTGGCGGACCCAGCGATAAGTTATAGGATGGTTGAACATTATCTAAAATAAGAGGAATCTAATAAATTCGAGTGTTACAGAGGATCAAACTCTACATCTCAGGTTTTGAAGTTGCCTCTACTAACCAATTGACTAACCACATAACTGACGTGCAGTTATGAACTATTTTACTAATAATCTCTCTTCTCCACCATCAAATTTGTAGGAGGGGCTCAAGGAGCCCCCTCTGCCCCCCCCCCCCCCGGTAAGTCTGCTCCTATTCGTGACTCAACACTGCACTCTGAGTTTTGCATGATGTTGTGGTCTGTTAGGATGGTAAGGGTATTTATAGAGTACTATGATCAGGAAATCAGACTAGATGATCATATTATTAAACTTAGTGCCTGTTTGTATGGAACGGATATAGGCCCTGTTTGAATTGACACAGCTGAACGTATGAAAAAAACTAGCGTATTACAAGCTGCTAAGAGAAGATGCTGGCTACAAAATCTGCTGCTAGAATCAGCTGGATGTTTGGCGTGCTTCTTTTGTGATTGGGTTGGTTAGCTACAGAATTCCATTGAAAGTAAGAAATGTCTAGATAGACTCAGTTTGATGCGATTCGGGACCGGGACATTATGCACCAGAAATTCGGCACATCAAAATGTTACCAAGTTACCAAATCCAATACCCATGGGAATACAAACAAGCATCACATCTGGGCTCAACAATTCAAGCAACAAACAACTAAGATTTTTTTCCAAAGAAAAGTGACTTAAAATTTAGGAGGGCCGAATCTGTAGGAATAAACAAAAATCAAGCTTAGCTTGCTAGGCATGGAGTCTTCTTGAGTGAAGGGCCGCATTACAGAGTACAGACCTTGCTCGCATGGAGGTGATGAGGTTCATGGTTCTGTCCTTCAGATCCAAAAGACAAAGGCCCACATGCATATCCAGAGCTATGGGCTACAGAGTCGATCCCTAGAGGCAGAGACCACTGGATTTGGTTGGCGGTCCGTTGGGCAGAGGACCCTACTTTGGTCTACCATTCACCTTGTCTGCCTTGCATCCATTGTTTAGGGATGAAAGAAATGAGGGGTGGGGGCAGCTGCGGCAGGCAGAATCGGCCCTTTTATCTGATGGCAAAATGCAGGTAAACAACTTGAACTATAAGGGCCATTTTGATTTCTGAAGCCCGTAGAAGCTTATGCCCAGCAACTTCTCCGGCAAGCGGTTGCATGTTCAAAGGGAGAAGCGCTTTCTTGGGAAGCAGCAACAAGATCTGTTTGAGAGGATAGCTGCTTTTATTTGTCGAGAAGCCCGTCCATAAGCGGCGTCAAACAAATTTTTTGCTATAATAAAACTCATATGGTTAAGCTTTCTCCAAATAGAATTTTTATTGTGGACTTCGATAAAGTAGGATTTAACATTGACACACAGTTAATAGGATTTTCACTTTTTTACATTTTTTTATTGTTTTTATATTCTCAGAAAGCTTGAAGTGACGAAATTGCCCTTCAGATAATGAAACCTACGAACTGATCTTCTCTGTGTATCGACACCACGAGTCTATGTCGCTCCTGCCGCCACCATCAAGGGTCCGCTCCCGCTGCCGCCGCCATACAAGTCTCCACTTCTGTCGTGGCCGTCATACGGAGGAAAACATAGGTGCCACCCATACAGAGAACCGCTGCCAAAGCTAGACCCAGGGCATGCTCCCGCCGTTGGCGTCCCTGAACCGGCCCTCGCACTACGTAAGAAATCCAAATAGGAGACAAAGATGGCCGACGAGCTCAAAGACGATTGTCTCTGATACATTTAAGCGAGACGAGCCCGCTTCAGCGAGGATCTGACATGACTCAGTTGAACGTACAAGGAGACGCGTTACTACATAGCTCGTCTCGGTTAAGTAAGTATCCGATACGCGCCCTCTTCTCTGACAACGGAAGACGGGCTTTACTTGAGCGCGACTCATATTTGTTTCGTTACCGAGACAGTCTTTTCTTGGTGCTCATCTCCTTTTATAACTGAAGCCGGTGCGTCTCCCATACCCACCGGTCAGGCGCGTCTCCTTTTGTCATGAAAGCAGGCTCGTCTCCCATTCCCTCTATAGAGAGACGTGTGTTAAATCAGTTCGTCTCAATTTTCTATTGCCCTTCTACGAGCTCCTAGCTATGGCAGAACAAGTGGCTGCCAGATCTGCCATGTTCTTGCCCTGTTTTTCCTTCTTTGGAGGTGCCCTTCTAAACGACTTGCGGTGATTATCAGTGGATCTTAAAATAAAGGGTTAGTCCTTGTTGACGATCCTTAAGTGCTATATTTAGAACGTCAATTCATCTCATAATGTGCACAAAAGAGAAACACAATGTAGTGGTAGGGTTAAGAACTAATCAATTCCACAAGTGTTGGTGTTTATTTGTACGCAGGTGAATTAGACCCAAAATACCAAGGCATGCAGGGAATAATCCATAAAAATTGGATTTCAACAAATCAGGCAACGCCACATGTCATCACATGGATCAAATGGCCCACAAACAGAAGTATATGGGACCATCCAATGATGTAGCACCCATATAAAAGGATGGAACCCACATGGCACAGACCTGGAGAAAGCACAACCCCAACGGAGATATGACCAGGTTGGTCGACCTCCCTAGTCGTCGGATCTGGTCCTGGCGCCAAACTCGGTCAGCTTCCACATGTTGGCTCCTCCCATCTTGAAGAAGTCAGTGATGATTTATTTGCGTGCATTTGGTGGCGGGAACTGGCCCTTCCCCCCCTATAAATAACACCCCACACCTCACTTCACACACACACACCAAAAGTTGAGAATAGAATACCACTCCTAAGGTTTAGAGTAATCCTAGAGGTTGCCAAGTAGATGGAGAGTGTGGTGACAATATAGGAGAAGGAGGCTTGGGCTTGTCAAGTCCCTCTTCTACACTTGTACCCCTACAAAGGTGTTATTCAAATCAAGTAAGCCCTTTGTGAATTCAATTAAAGTTTGATTCTCAATTCATAGTATTTTTCACAAGTAGTTACTTGTGAGTTCATTGCTTTAATTTATTAGAGGCTCTAGTTGTAGCTTTGTGTTCGAAACAACTAGAGTTATGATTTAGAACTTAAGCATGGTGCTTAGGTTAGAAATCAACAGTGAGTATCTCATGGACCCACGGATTGAAGAGGTAGGCAGTAGGTGGTGATGGCCCTATCTGTCCTTAGTAATCCTTCACGTACGGCTATGCCATATGCTCTTGGCGGTAGTCATCCTAGTGTTGCTAGGGGTAAACCTGTGCCCGAAGCAAGCAGCTGCCGCAAATTCTTTTGAATTAGAATCAATACTTTGAATTCCTCTCTCTTCCTTGCCTACCAAACAACTTTGTGTCCTCGGGTGGGTTAGTTCATAAGATTAGCACATATGTTCCTTGAATTCGATACCCTTCGGAATACTCTTAAGGGGAAGTGCTACACGATAGTTTCCGTGTGCTTGCAGATTTTTATCTGTGATGTAAGAAACGTCAACAAGCATTTCTGGCGCCGTTGCTGGGGAATGGTTGTTGTTAATCTTAGAACCTTGTTCACCCTCGTATCTATCTTCTTATCTTATCTTTCCTTTTCTTACCACTACCTATATGGAGCAGCCCACCATTCTTTCATATTCTGCTCCAAAGCTAAAGTTCTGTGAGCCACCGCCTTCCGCGGAACCCATCTGTTCTACCAGCTATGAACTTTGTCTTGGCTTTATAGCCATGGTTCGGGAGCAATCCTTCTTAGAAACAGATTGTGAAAACCCTTATCGCCATCTAAGAGAGTTCAAACAATTGTGTTCATGCCTTCTAATCAAGGGTATGACGCAAGAAACTCTCAAATGGAAGTTGTTTCCTTTTTCTCTCAAGGAAAAAGCCAAACAATGGTACGACCATAACATATGGAAGACAAATGAAAATTGGAACAAATTATGAGACATATTTTGTCTTGCTTTCTTTCCAATTACCCGAATTGTTTCCTTGTGGAAGTAAGTACTATGCTGCCAGCAGATGGAGAAGGAGTCTTTAGGTGCAGCTTGGAATAGATTTTCTCTTTTAAGAAATTCCCGCCGAGATTTGTCCATCCCTGATCTGTTGCTCTTGCAACACTTCTATATGGGATTAAACAAAGAGTCTGCTCTATATCTTGACATTACGACTGGAGGATCTTTCCTCCATAAGATGCAGGAAGAAGGAAAGGATCTTCTAGACCGAATTTTAGAAAATTCTTCCTTAATTATGGGTCTTAATGAGCCTCCTCAAGAGGAAGTAGTGTCAAGATCCGAGGATAAATCTATGGACAAGGAAGAACCTATATCTTGCCTATATCAAACCTTGCCGGAATAATCCTCTCCTGAATCCAAAACTACGAAGGAAGAAGAAATTCAACCTTTGTTGTTTCCCTTCTACTTCGAGGAAGAGATATTTGAAGATTTTGGAAATACCTCGAAGTACTTTTGCCATAGGAAACCATCATTGCCATCAACTCCTCTTGATCCACCTAATGAAGTGTTCGTCCAACAGACGGTCAAGGAGTTAACCTCTATTCTAAGCAGAGAATGGATTGCGAAAGTTGAGCAGTCACCCAAAATCCTTCAAATGACCTCACCTCTGGCAACCATTCTATGTTTCATTAGAGGGACACCAATGAGAGTCCTATACAACCCCACTGTTGGAGCAAATCTCATTTCTGATTCTTGTGCTCTCGCCATTCTGAGCGATGTGACATTGGCACCAACATGTAAATACTTCCGAGATTCTTTTGGAAACATCCTTGAAGGATGTGGGGTTTTGCAACAAGTGTCTGTAAGGCACAAAGATATTGAGGCGATCCTAGATTCCCATGTGTTCGAAATTCAAGATTTCGACATCATGATTGGGATCCCCATCGAGAAATTTCTCATGGAAATTCCCTTGGAAGGAAACCTCAATGTCAAGCTTGGAGGGAGAAAGTTCTCTATTCCTATCCTGCGTTCCAAGAACACATCCACAGAATCTTCCATCCAAGATGAGCCATTAGAGGAGATTAGAACTCTTGAATTCTTAGCACCCCTTGGAATTGAAGGAGAAGAAGATTTCATCCAAGAAGAGGATGAATTTCAGGAGGCAATTTATTGCCAAAAGAACAATTCTTTCCATAACCTCCTTTTGAGCTAAAAAATCAACCTCCAGGCCTATGTTATGCCTTTCTAAATGGCAATTTGGAAGCCCCTATCATCATAAGTGATAAGCTTTCAGATGATGAGACGCTCAAACTCATTGCCATGTTAGAAAAGCATAGAGCTATTTTTGGCTATTCATTAGAGGATCTCAAGGGGACTAGTCCAACGTTATGCACCCATCACATTCCTATTGACTCCGAGAGTGTCCTCTCAAGGGAACCTCAAAGACGATTGAATAATGTGATGCGGGAAGTTGTCAAGAAGGAAGTCTTGAAACTTCTACATGCCGAGATTTTCGACCCTATTCCTCATAGTGAATGGGTCATCCCAGTTCAAGTAGTGCCTAAGAAGGGAGGTATGACGGTCGTTCAAAATGAGAAGAATGAATTAATTCCTCAACGTACTGTCACGGGTTGGAGGATGTGCATCGATTACAGAAAACTTAACAAGACTACAAGGAAGGATCATTTTCCACCGCCCTTCATCAATGAGATGTTAGAGCGGTTGGCAAAACACTCCTACTTTTGTTTCCTTGATTGGTATTCAAGTTATAATCAACTCCCAATCCATCCCAATGATCAAAGTAAGACTACATTCACATGTCCCTATGGAACTTATGCCTACCGGCGTATGTCTTTTGGACTGTGTAATGCTCCTGCCTCTTTTCAAAGATGCATGATGTCTATATTTTCTGACATGATCGAGGAGATCATGGAAGTTTTCATTGACGATTTCTCCATCTATGGAAAAACTTTTGATCATTGTCTGGATAATTTAGACAAGATCTTACAAAGATGCCAAAAGGAGGACCTTGTACTTAATTGGGAAAAGTGCCATTTCATGGTCCGTGAAGGCATGACACTTAGTGTTCGAGAGAGGGATAGAGGTGGACAACGCAAAAATTGAGGTCATTTAAAAACTTCCACCTCCTATCAATGTTATGGGAATCCGCAGCTTTCTAGGTCATGCGGAGTTCTATCGGCGATTCATCAAAGATTTCACGAAAGTCGCTAGACCCCTCACTAACCTATTAGCTAAGGAAGCTCCCTTTGATTTCGATGATGAATGCCTTAAATCATTTGATACACTCAAAAAGGCGCTCATCTAAGCTCCAATCATTCAACCTCCCGATTGGACACTGCCATTCGAAATCATGTGTGATGCTAGTGATTTTGCTATTGTTATAGTCCTAGGCCAAACCAAAGATAAAAGGCATCATACAATTAACTACGCTAGCAAAACTCTGACATGATATCAACTCAATTATCCTACAACCGAAAAAAAAACTCTTGGCTATTTTTTTGCTATCAATAAGTTTAGATCCTATTTGGTTGGAGCCAAGGTCACTGTCTACACAGACCATGCTGCCTTGAAGTACTTGATCAACAAAAAGGATGTTAAACCAAGGCCAATCTGATGGATTCTTCTACTCCAAGAATTTGACTTAGAAATCAAGGATAAGAAAGGAGTAGAGAATTTCGTGGCAGATCATCTCTCGCGTATGGAAGTCACTCAAACCATGGACATTCCTATCAATGACTTCCTACGAGATGATATGCTTCTCAAGGTGAGTGACTCTCACCCTTGATAAGCGGATATCATGAACTTCGTGGTCACGGGATACGTACCACTAGAAGAAAACAAAAAGAAACTCATCTATGAGAGTCGTAGACACCTTTGGGATGACCCATACCTCTATCGAGTTTGTGCTGATGGCCTTCTTAGAATGTGCGTCCCATCAATCGAAGGCACCAAGATTATCGAGAAATGCCATGCTAGCCCCTATGGTGGCGATTACGGTGTTTACCTTACCCAAGCAAAGATCTAGCAAAGTGGATTCTATTGGCCTTCTATGTATGAAGATACAAAAGAATTTATTCATAGATGATGGAAATGCCAAAAGCATGGAGGAATTTCAGCTCGCAATGCAATGCCCCTAACATATAATCTCCAAGTAAAATTATTTGATGTGTGAGGTATTGATTTCATGGGACCTTTCCCTAGGTCCTATGATTGCGAGTGTATTCTGGTGGCTGTACATTATATGTCAAAATGGGTAGAAGCTTTGCCATTCAAAAATGTTGATTCCAAGCAAGCTAGGAAAATGTTCTATGAGATCATTTTTCCACGCTTTGGCACTCCCCGTAAGGTCATAAGTGATGGATGGTCTCATTTCATAGATAAGACCTTTCGGAACTTTTTGAGGGAGCTTGGTGTCCAGCATAACACTGCGACCCCATACCACCCACAAACAAGTAGTCAAGCAGAAACATCTAATAAGCAAATTAAGAATATTCTGCAAAAGACCATCTTGGATATGGGAATGGGATGGAATCATAAGCTACCCGACACATTGTGGGCATACCGTACTGCCTACAAAACTCCCATCGGCATGTCTCCTTTTCAACTAGTCTATGGGAAGACTTGTCATCTTACTGTAGAGTTGGAACATAGAGCCTATTGGGCCATCAAGCGGTGGAACATGGACCTTCATGAAGAAGGAAAACACCGACTGAAACAACTTTCTGAGTTGGAAGAGTGGAGAGATAAGGCGTACCATAGTGCTAAAATCTACAAGGAAAGAACCAAAAGATATCATGATAAGAGGATTATGCCTAAAGAGTTCAAACCTAGAGATAAAGTTCTACTCTTCAACTCTAGGATTAAACTCTTTGGACATAGGAAGCTTAGAAGTAAATGGGAAGGACCCTCCACGGTAGTAGAAAGCTCATCCCACGGAGCAATCACACTCCAAGGTGGATGATGATAAGCTATTTAAAGTGAATGGACACCGACTCAAATTATTTCTTGAATCCCAGGAGGAGGAGATGGAAAACGAAATTGACGTGATAAATCTTATTGATTGTCACGTTGTTTCTTTAAATTCTAACTAATTTCTCCACTTTCAATTAATGGGCCCATCCAATTATGATACATGCCTATTCAGTTGGACTGAAACATATCTATAGCCCATAGGTGCATGTAGCATGGAACATGTGTAGAGATGAAAACAGGCCGATATGGACAGATAAAAGGATTTTCTATATCCATATCCATATAGTAATTTTGAAAACAGGTTCGGATCGGATGTTATCGGAAGCGGGTTTGGTATCGGATATTTGAGATATACCAGATCAGAAACTTATGAATATCACACGAACCCAGGTGTTTATTTTGGAAAAAACATTTCAAAGGTCACATCATATAAGTACATAATATTATTATTCACTATAGTAAGTGATAGACAACCAAAGATATACAAATCATCACTTAATATGTATACATCCACACAAACACAAAAACAAATGTAATTAAATTTTAAAAATTAACATTAAGTTCGTAGTTCATACACATAATCCGTACGGTGTCGACTTTGTATGCGGTTGGAGGACGGCGAACGGGGATCTATTTGGGCATGCGGTGTGCGGCGTGCCGCCTAGGATCGAGGGTTATATGTTAGCGTAGCCTGCTAGGCCTCTGTCAAAGATGGGCTGGGGCGCTGGGTGGTCGGGTCGTCGTGATCTCTATGGGACTGAAATATTATTCACATATACGTCAGATATTGATCGGGTATACCTGATTCAATATGGATATCCAACCATTCGAACGGATATTAACACGTACTATTTCGGCCGACTTTGATCCGACAAAAATGGATATGGATTGAATATTTTTCGGACAGGGCACCGGACAGATCGGAAAATATCCGATTCATTTTCATACCTAAACATGTGTACAGGTTCACTTGGTTTGAGTTGCATACTACTTTATCATTTCGGTGGACTGAGCTGCTTTTAAATATTTTGGGATTTGTTAACTGATTTTTTCCAATCTAGAATTCAAACAAAAAATGTTTGATGCATTTCAAATTACACAACAAATATTTGTGGAAAAAATATTTTGTATAAATTTGGATTTTACTTTTTGAGTGAACTACTTCATTACTGCTTCATATATAATCTTTAAAAAAATTATATCTCTAATTATTTTTATGAAGTCCACAAATAAAAGTATTTTTCATTGCTATTTATTAAGAGAATAGTAATGCTGCTTTCCTGGCAGAGTTAGTGAATTTCTGTAATCAAAGCCGGATACCTACATTGATTGGAAAAGACTTCAATATTTTAAGATATTGAACTGAAAAAAAAAAAACAATAATCCATGAAATGAATGTTGGCCATTCTTGTTCAACGCTGTCATTGATAACCTTGATCTTAGAGAAATTGAGAAGACAATACACCTGGGAAAATTCTTTATCCAATCCGACATATGAAAAAATACAGAGTCCTTATGTCAACAGAGTGAGAGCTAAAATACCCAATGGTGACAGTCTGTGCGCTTGACCGAGAGCTGTCAGACCACACTCCACTTTTATTAGATAACGGATAAGTAATATTCACAGGAACGTGCAAACCATTTAAAATGGAATTAAGCTGGTTTTGTCATGATGATTTTCATAGTCGGGTTGTTGAAAACTGGTTTAAACCAGTCAGGGATAGGAATTCTGCCAAGAGATGGAATGAAAAGTTTAGCAATTTACGATGATTCCTCAGGGGTTGGGATGTGCACTACAATGATATATATATATATATATATATATATATATATATATATATATATATATATATATATATATATATATATATATATATATATATATGGAACAACTGCTATGCAATCTGCAGTTTCGTGCAAGCGTACAATCTTCACATCCTAATCGTTCCCTACCGATCCAAGGGTGCTGCACTTTTAGCACTTAAATCCCTCCACCTGGTGCTGCTGAGAATATACAAAAAGAACCCTGTGTGCAGCCAACCTTGGATCTGTAGGGAACGGTTGGGATGTGGAGATTGCACGCTTGCACAAAACAGCAGATTGCACAGCAGTTGTTCCCATATATATATATATATATATATATATATATAGACAAGGCAAAAATGAATGCCAAAAAACTATTGATAACCTTGATATGATGGCTGAAAGTCATGATCTTTCTGTAGTCGAAAGAAACCGACTCTTTCAAGCTCGACATCAGTTGCCAAAAATACTGAGAGAAGAAGAAATCAAGGCATATCAGAGAGCAAAAGTAAGAGACGTTACATTTGGTGATTATAACACGAAGTGTTTCCTTCTTATTGCAAATGGGAGACATAGAAATAAATAGAATTTTCGCCATGGACCACAATAAGGGACAAGTCGAGGGGCAAAACAACTTAAAACAGTTCATAACCAATTACTACAAAGGATTATTCGGAGAGCATGAGAATACATCCTTCGGGTTTGACGAAAAACAGAAGAGAAGACATAATTCAGGTAACTGAAGAAGAAAATGACTTGTTGACTGCACCTTTCTCAGAGGATAAAATTAGGACAGCCATATTTGATATAGAAAATAATAAAGCACCCAGACCAGATGGATTCCCAGCAGAATTCTATCAGAGATTTTGGGATCTTATCAAAAGTGATATGTTGAATATGTTTAATGATCTGTATATGGAGAATCTGGCGCTTTATAGCCTAAATTTTGGGGTTATTACATTGATTCCGAAATCACAAGAAACGAATCACATTCAACAGTACATACCAATTTGTCTGCTGAATGTCAGCTATAAAATTATCACTAAAGTGATTACAAACAGGATCAATTCAATAGCTGATAAGATAGTAAGCCCTACACAAACTGCTCTCATGCGGGGACGGAATATTCTTGAGAGAGTTGTTATTTTACATGAGACCGTACATGAACTTCAACGATGAAAGCAGAATGGGGTTATTTAAAATAGAATTCGAAAAGGATTACGATAAAATAAAATGGACTTTCCTTTTTCAGGATTTGAAAATGAAAGGGTTCTCAGATAAAATGATTTTTTGGATCAAGAATATTGTGATTGGTGGAAGTGTAGCGATTAATGTGAATCGCGAGGTCGGACACTTTTTCCAAACGTAAAAAAAGGACTTCGGCAAGGAGATCCATTATCTCCTATATTGTTCAACATAGTTGCAGATATGTTGGCAATCCTGTTAAAACAAGCGCAAAGAGACAGATAGATCTCAGAGTTGATCCCTCTCTTAATTGATGATGGCATAAATATCCTACAATATACTGATGATTCAATACTCTTTATGGATCATGATCTAGAAAAAGCTCATAATATGAAGCTTCTATTGTGTGCTTTCGAACAAATATGGGGTCTGAAAATAAACTTCCATAAAAGCGAGCTTTTCTGCTTTGGGGAAGCTAATCTAGCTACGGATCAAAATATGCAGTTGTTTGGGTGCAAATCAGGGGTATTCCCTCTAAGATATTTAGGAATACCAATACATTAAGGAAATTGAGTAAAGCTCATTGGAATGAGGTTGAAGAAAGATTCGAAAAAAGGTTATGTGGCTGGAAGGGAAATCAATTGTCCACAGGCTGTAGATTAACACTGATAAATTCAATATTGAGTACTCTACCGATGTTTATGATGTCTTTATTTCCTATACCTAAAGGGGTTATCAAAAAGCTAGATTAATTTAGATCATTATTCTTTTGGCAACAAGAAGAAAAGAAAAGGTATCGTTTAGCAAAATGGGATATTATATGCCAGCCACGTGACCAAGGAGGCTTTGGAATAATTGATTTAGAAATTCAAAATAGAGCGCTATTGAGGAAATGGCTTTTCAAGCTCTTAACAACTGATGGTACGTGGAGCAAATATTACGTAGCAAATATTTGGGATCAAATCCGCTTTCTGCATCCTATTGGAAGTCGAGGGAATCACATTTATGGGCTGGATTGATGAAGGTCAACCAAAACTTCCTTAGGTTTGGTCCGCTTGGAACATTTAAAATTATGATGGGGCACAAATTCGATTTTGGGAAAATAAATGGTTGGGAAATACAACATTAAAAGAGAAATATCCAAGTTTATATCACGTAGCTCGGTATAAACAAGTGACGGTGGCAGAAGTTTTCTCAACAACACAATACAACTTGACTTGGCGTAGAGATACCGTGGATCAAAAGTTAGTGGCATGGAATGCATTGCAAACACAACTCGCTAACATAGTGCTTTCAGGTGAAAAAAAACTAGTTTTGTTGGAATTTAACTCCAAATGGGCAATTCTCAACAAAATCGCACTATTTAGTACTGATCCATGTAGAAATTCCTAATTTAAATAAGAAGATATGGAAAGTTAAAGCTTCATTAAAAATAAAGATATTTCTTTGGTACCTAAGGAAAGGGGTTATTCGAAGGATAGTTTAGCAAAGAGAAACTAGAATGGATGTGTTAAATGTTGCTTCTGTAATAATCAAAGTATTCAACACATGTTCTATGATTGTAATTTCACACGTATGTTGTGGTATGTTGTTCAAGTGGCTACAAATATTACTCCTCCTCGCAGTACATTGAACATGTTTGGTACTTGGTCATGGGAAATTATTAAAGATTACAAACCACTTGTTTTATTGGGAGCAGCTGCTATGTGTTGGCAATGTGAAAGGGGACTTAGCCTAGTGGTTAAGTACTCTGAATAGCACTACTTAGATTCTGAGTTCGATTCCCGGTAGGAGTGAGTTTCAGACCAATTTTCATAATACTAAATGCAGGTTTTCTACAAATGAAGTCATGGGCGCTGGATCTGGGGTGCACTTATGAAAAATGTGATGGGATGAACGTGCCGTAATATTAGTCTACGAAGTACGCTCCACAGTCTTATGCTTAGCCACCATCGCCTTTTCTAGATAATAGGTTGTGAGTGTCTGTATTTGTACTCGCTTGTAATAAAATTGGCCATAACCTCTTTGGAGGGAAAGGTCGGAACTTGCATGTACCCATCATCTAAAGAAAATGTGTTGGGCAATCTGAAATTACATAAATAACATTGTTTTGAAAGAAATTCTGGGCTGGATTGATGAAGGTGAACCAAAACTTCCTTAGGTTTGGTCCCCTTGGAACATTTAAAATTATGATGGGGCATAAATTCGATTTTGGGAAGATAAATGGTTGGGAAATACAACATTAAAAGAGCAATATCCAAGTTTATATCATGTGGCTCGGTATAAACAAGTGACGGTGGCAGAATTTTTCTCAACGACACAATACAACTTGACTTGGCGTAGATATATCATGGATCAAAAGTTAGTGGCATGGAATGCATTGCGAAAAAGACTAGTTTTGTTGGAATTTAACACGGAATGGGCAATTCTCAACAAAATCGCACTATTTAGTACTGATCTATGTAGAAATTCCTAATTTAAATAAGAAGATATGGAATGTTAAAGCTTCATTAAAAATAAAGATCTTTCTTTGGTACCTAAGGAAAGGGGTTATTTGAAGGATAGTTTAGCAAAGAGAACTAGAATGGATGTGTTAAATGTTGCTTCTGTAATAATCCAGAAAGTATTCAACACATGTTCTATGATTGTAATTTCACACGTATGTTGTGGTATGTTGTTCAACTGGCTACAAATATTACTCCTCCTCGCAGTACATTGAACATGTTTGGTACTTGGTCATGGGAAATTACTAAAGACTACAAACCACTTGTCTTTTTGGGAGCAGCTGTTATGTGTTGGGCAATGTGAAAGGGGACTTAGCCTAATGGTTAAGTACTCTGAGTAGCACTACTTAGGTTCTGAGTTCAATTCTCGGTAGGACCGAATTTTAGACCAATTTTCATAATACTAAAAGCAGGTACTCTACAAATGAAGTCATGGATGCTGGATCTGGGGTGCACATATAAAAAATGTGATGGGACGAACGTGCCGTAATATTAGTCTACGCAATAGACACCGTCGCCTTGTTTTAGACAATAGGCTGTGAGTGTTTGCATTTGTACTCGCTTGTAATAAAATTGGCCATAACCTCCTTGGAGGGAAAGATCGGAACTTACATGTACCCATCATCTAAAGAAAATGTGTTGGGCAATCTCGAATTACATAAATAACATTGTTTTTGAAAGAAGAAACATGAGTTTTTCATAGCAGGTTCTATTTATGGCTACACATTGGCTTCATACATGGGTTCTGTTGCAGAAGCCATCACTCAAGCCTTTGTTACAGACTACTATTAGACAATTAGAGCATGTGGCCAAGGATATCTTTTTCTAGGCACATGGGTGGTGATGTAATCTGCGGATTGATTACCTTTAGAGCATCTGAATTTTATTTTACTCTTATGTAATTTTCCTTTTTCGTTTAGCCTTGTGCATTTCATAATGTAGAAGTCGAGATTATTTATCTTTCATGTAAGATGTTGTCAATACCATGCATACAAGGTATCCCTTCATACCAGAAGAAGACGCGTTGAGTTTCACCTTCCAGTATTGTGGACTCCCGAAGGCAACACGTGTCCCGCAGTGCCGAATCTGCCTCCCTCCTTAGGGTGGCTCCGACACTGCCACGTGTCCCGCAGTGGCAGATCTGCCTCCCTTCTTAGGGTGGCTCCGTCACTGCCACGTGTTCCCGCAATACTAGATATGCCTCCCTCCTTAGGGTGGCCCTGCCACGTGTCCCGCAGTATCAGACCTGCCTCCCTCCTTAGGGTGGCTCCGACGTTGCCACGTGTCCCGGAGTGCCGGACCTGCCTCTCCAACAAGGAAAGCTTCAATGCTGCCACGTGTCTAGTAGCTCCGGTCCTATCTCCCTGCAAAGGGAAGCTCCAGAGCTGCCACGTGTCACATGTCCGAATCTTTGTCTACAATAGGGAAGACTTCGGGATCTCCAGTGGCGCGGGCATTAACGCGTTATTAATGTTGTATTAATGACGCATGATTATAGGACTATCAAGACTGGTAATACTGCTATTAAGGCATGTTATACTATTAACCTCTCTTAACACCCGTAGATCGTGCATAGGGTGGTTATTGCAGCCGGGGCCACCTATCGGGCCACGACACATACTATAATAGCCAGTCCTTGGCATATAAAAGGACTGCACTACACAGTAGAACTCAAGCCATCCAAGGCCAAAGTCATTCAGACTAGCTCACGAGTATACTCACTCATAGCAATCCAATACACAAACAGCTCGTGGAGTAGGGTATTACGCTCAAGCGACCCGAACTAAGTAAAACTTCTTGTGTCACCTAGCTCTTGGATCTTGATTTTGCTCCCTGCCTAAATACGAACCTCTACAGGCTACTTCTTAGTAGTACTAGGGGAAGTGTTTTTGGAACACTTCGACATTTGGCGCGCCAGGAAGGAGGGGCTTCTCAAGATATTCAAGATGGTGAACTCAACTACCGGTTCAAACGGATCGGCTGCACAGACAGTTGGTGAAACTCTCAGCAATGCTCAGCAGTCGGCCAACATTGTCCCGACGAATGTCGTCCCACCACTAGCACCACCTGCTGCAGCAGCAAATGGTGCACATCAGGATGGTGACTTTGCGTTGGTCACAGAATCGACCAATAACTCGGAGAACACGCTGAATGCAGCGCGGACTATCCTTCAGCATCCTCTAGTGCCGAGAGCTCCTCCGGCTGCGATGGAACAATCCTGCTGACATGGAGCATCTGGTTGCAGCCGCAACCACAGTGCTCAACAACCAGGGTCTTCCCAATGCAAGGCAGGCACCTTCCCGTATTAGGACCTTATTTGGAAGACTTGGTCCTGTGGCGTCGAAGCTCAGGAGATGTGCGCACTCATAGCATGCAACATCTCTACCCTAAGGGGCTCGTCGTACTCATATGGCGTCAAAGCTCCCGACTCAAGATCTCCGGTCGTAGCTTGACTGCCGGTACATGAGGCAGGATGGCCGCGTCAACATCGAGCGTAGTAGCAAGAGGTAACTTTCTCGTGACAACCCTTCTCCTCTGGGGGTTGGAGGCGGCTGTTCAACCCTTGCCTTACATCTTCGCATGGTGGAGTGACCACCCAAGTTCCGGCCTCATTTGCTGGAGAAGTATGATGGGACACTCAATCCCGTCGAATTTCTTCAAATCTACTCCACCGCTATCCTCGCGGCAGGAGGGAATGAGGCCCTCATGGCCAATTACTTCCTAGTGTCTTTGACCGGGACTGCTAGATCCTAGTTTATGAGCCTAACTCCTAACTCCATCTACAGTTAGGGAGAATTATGCCGCCAGTTCACCGCCAACTTTGGGAGCTCCTACACCCGGCCTGGCACTAAACTGGACCTCTTTGCTGTACAACAGAAGTCGGGAGAGTCACTACAATCCTTCATCCAGTTATTCTCTCAGGTATAGAACACCATACCTTCTATCTCCAATGCTTCTGTCATTGTTGCATTCCAACAAAGAGTTCGAGACAAGAAGATGCTGGAGAAGCTAATAACCAAGGATGTTAGTAGTGTCCAGAACTCTTCAACCTGGCTGGAAAATGTGCTAGAGGTGCGGAGGGCCGTGAAATGCACTCCAAATCGGCTATGGAGGTTGGTCAGTCTAACTCCAAAGCCGGAGCTACTGCCAGTGGCAGTGGCAAAAAGAAAAAGAAATCAAGTGGCAAGAAGAAGTCACTTGCCGGCACACCTATAGTTGTCGCTGCCGCAGCACCTGGTGGCCGGGGGCCATGCCCCGACAAGCGACCTCGATCATCTGAAGATGGTTACAAGATGTGGTATCCGATCCACAAGTCTACGGCCCACAAGCTTGAAGGCTGTCGCGAGGTCAAGAGGCTTGCTAAACGCAATAGCAAGCATCAAGATTACACACCTTTTCGTCAGCGGGAAGGAAAACAAAAGGTCGTCGAAGCTCCATCTGATCAGGAGCTAGGCTTCCAAGACGCCAAGAAGGCATTAAAGGCAATCTAAAACATCGTCGACGACTCCGATACGAACTCCGACAACGAATGTTGGAATACTCTCCATATGATGTATGGAGGATCCTGGGACATAACCTCTCGATGCATTGTGAAAACTTTGCATCGGGAGATGGCTGCTATTGTTCGCACTGCCAAGGTGGAACCCCATTGGAAGTGGATGGACACTCCCATCACCTTTGATGCTTCGGACTATCCGAAGAACATGTCAGGAGCTGGACAATTGCCCTTGATGGTCTCACCAACTATCAACAATATCCAGCTCTTCCATGTCATGGTGCATGGTGGTGCAGCTCTCAATCTGATCAGCTTTGCAGCCTTTGTGAAGCTCCAGCTCAGCCTCTCATAACTAAGGCCCTCCCGCCCATTCTCCGGAGTGGGTCCGAATGCTATAACACCTCTCAGCCTTGTTACTCTCCTGGTGACCTTCAGGACACCGGAGAACTACCGGTCCGAGAAGCTGGTATTTGATGTGGCACACATCAATTTACTCTTTATCGCCATCCTAGGCAGGCCCGCACTATATAGGTTCATGGCAGTGGCCCACTATGGCTACCTAGTGTTAAATATGACAACCCCATCAGGCGTACTCCAGATTCGAGGGGATCGCACTACTGGGGTTACTGCGCTGGAAAAGCTTCATGCGCTTGCAGCAGCGCTAGAAGCTGAATCCGGCAAGGAGCAATCTGCTCAGCAACCTCCGAGCTCGCGTTAGCACGACTCAACCTCTGCACCTCATGTGCAGCCAAGCGGCGACACCGACGTTCGCATCAAAGTTGTCCAAATCGGTTCTGATGCCACTCAGACCAGTCGTATATTGGGAGGTCTAGGTGACAAATAAGAACTCGCGCTCGTCACTTTCCTCCGAGCAAATGTCGATGTGTTTGCATGACAACCATCACAAATGCCTGGGATCTCTAGGGATGTGATCAAGCATCATATGAAAATCTACCCCAACATACAACCTATACAACAGAAGCCCCAGAAGCAATCTATTGAGTGACAGAATTTCATCCGAGAAGAAGCTAAGAAGCTGCTTGACGCTGGATTCATTCGGCAGGTACATCATCCGCAATGGCTGGCAAACCCAGTCATCGTGCCAAAGGCCGGCGGAAAGCTTCGGATGTGCATTGAGTACACCACTTTGAAAGGCATGTCCAAAAGACCCTGTAAGGATCGAAATGCCCAAGAGGGGGGGTGAATTGGGCTTTCTTTCAAATTTTAAAACGATTAAGAACTAACAACCTCAAGCCCAATTCCCTATGCAATTAAACTATGCAATCAATGTAAATTAAAGTTGCGGAATGAAGATTGCATAAGAGTAAAAGGGAGAGGGATGCAAACGCTCAAGGGACACGGAGTTTATCCCGTGGTTCGGTAAGATCACAAGGATCTTCCTACATCCACGTTGTGGCACCCACCGAAGGGTTTTGCCACTCCCAAGTCACCGAGACAAGGGGGTTCTTCACTATTCTTCTCCGTTCGCCAACCTCGGCAAGGTAGAGCTCAAGCCTTGTACAATTTGGGATCCTCCGGGCTTCCACAATCTTCTTGGCAAGCTCCGGAAGTTGCACACACCAAGGGACACTCCCTTATGGCTCTCACTACACTAGAGACTCCAATCACCAAGAATGGAGGCACCCAAGCACTATCTCTAGCTAGTTCTAGCCTATCTCTTGGTGTACAAATGATGAACAAATGATGTGAAAGTGGTAGCTCTATTGCTTGAATGCTCTAGGATGTGTAGAGTATGTCTGGGCTTCAAGTCTTGTCGATTTGACAGGTTGAAGGGGTATAAATAGCCAGCCTCCACGAGATAGCCGTTGGAAAAGTAGGCTGACATCACTTCTCTGCGAACACCGGATGATCCGATGTCTCCCCTTCAGTTAACATCGGTCAAAGCCAAATTAGCTGATGTCACTGTGTCAGATATGACCGTTGTTAGACCGATGTTGATCTGTCTTCTCATCGGATGATCCGGTGGCTCTTCCTCCAGAATTTTGCTTGATCTTGAGGCTCACTGGAGTGATCGACCGATGTGTGTATGTCTGCACATCGGATGATCCGGTGCTTCACTTGGTCCAATGGTATTGCAATCTGTGATGATGGACCGATGTCACTGAGCCACTCACATCGGATGATCCGGTGAGTGCATTTTTCTGAGGTCTTCTTCTTCAGTTGAACCAACTCGACCGATGTGTGTCAACTCAAAGACCATCGGATGATCCGGTGTGTTCAACTTGTTGACTTCGAGTTGTTTTGAGTTGTTCTTTTGGAATTTGAACTTGTGACCTCTTTGACACTTGTTTGAAATGTTGTTTTGATTGTCTTCAAGCATTGAGTGATATCAAGTTAGAGCTTTCACTTCTTGTCTTCATATGATTTGATTTGATCTCATTCGTTGATTTTATATGGGTCTCCAATGTAATTTTGATTTCATTTGATTGAGTGTTATTGAGACCTTGCATTCACAAATTCATTAGTAATATCGAATGGTTGTCATTAATCATCGAAACCGTACCTCATGGGGCCTAGATGCTTTCAATCTCCCCCTTTTTGGTGATTGATGACAACACAATAATTTAAGGCGCAATAATAATGAATTTGATGATAATACTCAAGTAAATATGCAAAGAATACCGCATAGAACACATTAAGCTTGTAAAACGCAAAAGAAATTTGTGGTGCGAAAAGCTCAATTGATTAAAATCATAAGCAAATGAGACAGGTGAAAGAGTGCTTAATTAAAATTACAAAAGAGTACTCAAGCATGAATACAAAGGATAAGCACCCACACACACTCCCCCTACACTCCCCCTAAGACTACCACTCCCCCTGACTCTTCTACACCTTCTCCCCCTTTGGCATCAAGACACCAAAAAGGGATCAGACCGCCTATAGACCCTGAGAGCTGGGCGTGAGGACGAACTGAGAACCGTCGCAGTCGTCGGAGCTGGAGTCGCCGGTCGTAGGAGCTGCCGGGGCTGCGGGAGCTGGAGGGTCCGCTGCCGGTGCTGGAGGAGAGGAAGCGGGTACTGGAGGAGCCGGTGGAGCTGGAGGAAGTGGAGCGCTCACCACGGACGCCGGTGTCTGCTGGAACAAGATCGTCGCCGGCAGTGGTGAGTGAATCGGTGCGCTGGATGCCAGAAGTGGTGACATACTGATTGAAGGTATAGGAGAAGTAGGCACCTGAGCAACACCTGGAGCCAGTCCCAGTCCAGGCTGCTGTGGAGGAAGGGCGATCCCGGTCTGAGTGTAAAGGTTGGTGATCAACCCTAGGATCCCCATCATGGCCTGCTGGGTCTGCTGCTGCTGGTCGAGGGTACGGCGGTGCATCTGATCTACCAGGTTGGTGAACCGGTCCGTATCCTCTCGCCTCTGACGGGCGATCTCCAGCTGGAGCTCCTGCTGCTGCCGCTGCAGCTGTGCCAGGTGAGCAGCTTGCTCTGCCCTGGCCTGCTCAGCAGCGAGCCTGTCCTGGCGCTGCTGCTCGATCATCTGCTGGAGGAGCGACGTCAGCTCAGATGGCTGCGTCACCTGCGCCTCGGACACAGGAGGTGGTGTCGGTGGCGGAGCAGCTGATCCTCCTGCCTCGGCGTCGTGCTGCCTCGGTGAAGGTGGAGGGGGAGGGAAGTACTCCTCGACACTGTCGTCGGTGTCGCTCTCAGACCAGATGTGCTGCAGGTCCTCCCCCTGAGCCTCAGCCTCAGCAAGCCTCTCGTCCTCCCGCTCTAGGTCGGACCAGTCTTCCTCTGACAGACGGGCCCGGACCTGGCGCTCAACTGGACGACCAAGACGACGGTCTCCAGGAGCAGAGGCACGATAGTGACTAAAGCGAGTCACACTCTCGTCAGCTAGCCGGGCTTGTGCTGTATGTCCCTCAGGCACCACCATAGAGCAAATGTAACTGATCCAGTGCCCGTAGACCATCTGCCTCATCATGCCAATCCCATCCGTGATTACGTCTTCCATCTCATAGAGGAGTATGTCCACTATATCGAAATCCATCCCGTTCATTATGTAGAACAGGAGGGTCTG
The DNA here is from genome assembly GCA_036927565.1 of Tuctoria greenei. NCBI lineage: Eukaryota > Viridiplantae > Streptophyta > Magnoliopsida > Poales > Poaceae > Tuctoria > Tuctoria greenei. Next base: position 167,363,056 of record JAYESD010000006.1, read on the forward strand.
CTGCAGACTCGTGAACCCCTCCAAGTATCCTGACCTCGGCAGGAGCATGCGGCGCAAGGCGAGGTGCACAATGCGCGCAGCTGGGGTCAGGAGAGCTGGAACTCTCGGCTGGTCTGGAGAGAACGAGGGGCCAAACAAAGAGCGGATCTCGTCCAGCTGTGGTGCTACCCCTCCAGTAAGTGGCCTCCTTGGTGGATCTGCCTGCCCATAGACCTTCTCGTGCACGCTGGTGTCGTGCAGGTCCAAACCAAGAATATGCCCCAAAGTCTGCCTCGAGAGGTGGTAGTGCTGACCATTGAACATGAAGGCAATCGACCTCCTGCCCTCTGAGATGTACAGGGTCGCGTAGAAGACACGGACCCACTCTTCCACATACGCACTTCTCTCATAATCCAGTAGCTCCACCAAACCTCTGTACCTCTCAAAGAAAGGACGGACCTCAGTCTCCGCTGCCACTGCAAGCTGCCTCCAGTCCAAGTGGTTGTGCTGAAAAAGCTTGTGCCCTCGGCGCTTGTAGGTCTCATAGAGAGACGCCTGGGTGACAGTCCAGAAGCGACTGTCCACAAGAAGCTCTCGGGGCTGTGGGAACCACTCCTCAAGCAGTACACTCCATCTGAGCTTCCGGAGTTGCTTAGCCTTCATCTTCCAGTAGTCCACAAGACGGACTCCTTCACCGACCCGGACGGCCGTGTCCATCTCATTGATGGCCCTCTCAGCCTCCCTGTCCTCACGACGGTCGGCAGCCGTCGGTCTCGGACGAGGAGCAGCCTCGGTGTGACCTCCTCGAGTCCGGGCTGAGCGCCGGCGGACAAGAGGCTCAACCGGCTCCTCTTCGGCGTCGGAGTCGTCGATCATGGGAGGCTGCCTCGGACGAGCCTCGCGGATCCTCAGGGATCCCCCTCGGCCTCGCTCACGCTCCTCGGCGGCGCGAGCGGCCATTAGGGCCTGCTTCTCATCCTTCGAAAGTTTGCGCTTCTTCGCGGCGGGCTCCGCGATCGCCTTTCCCTTCCCTTTGCGGTCGCGACCCATCTATACGACGGAGAGCTAGGGTTAGCGATGAAGAGAGAAAGGATGACGAAAAATAACGATGGACGTCGCACGGCACGACACAAACCTTAGCAATGAGCGATCTCGAGCTCTAGAAGCAAGAAGATTGACGGGCCGGGAAACCTTAGCGAGGTGGAGATGATCGGAGATGGCGCACGTTGGTGGTGTGAGCGTGGAGCAGCTTTGGCGGTGGAGAGAGGCGGCGGCGATGCTTGGGCGCGGTGGTGAGTGGCGGCGACGGTGCTTGGGCGCGGTGGTGCGAGTGGTGGCAGCCGGGGACGGCGGCGGCGGCGCCTGGGGGGGCGGCGGCGGCAGCGCTGCGAGCAGGGGACGGCGGCGGCGGCCGGCGGCGGCGCTGCAGGTGGCGGCGCGGTTGGCTGCGGCGAGGTGGGCGAGAGGCGGCGGCAAAAGCACGGGAGGGCGATGGCGTCGGGGAGAAAGAAGGAGGCGGCGGCGCGTGGGCTTAAATAGTGGACCCCAAACCCTAGCCGAAAATTTAACACCGGATGGTCCGATGATAAGTGAAGTGCACATCGGTCGAATGCCACAGTAAGGGTATTCAAAAATTGCTGTTGACATCGGATGGACCGATGTTTAGGGTTTGGGTCATCGGTCGAATGGCACAGTAAGGGTGTTCAAAAGAGTGAAGTTGACACAGGATGGTCCGACGTTGGAGGAAGCGAACATCGGTTGAATTGACCACAGCTCCAGAAGAGTGAACATCGGATGGACCGATGTTTTTCGGAATGAACGCGTCGGATCATTTGAAATTCAGACAGAATTGAGCTTTGAAGATTTGAACACCTATTGGACCGATGAGGGATTGACATAGGCATCGGATAATCTGATGACAACAGAACGAAAACATCCCATATATGTCCTTTGACCAAACAAACAATCGAAGAGAAACACATGTCTTAGGACTTTTTGGGCAACCCCTTACCCCTCAAGAAGCTAATATGCCAATAGCTTGGCTAGACCTTAACTCAAATGGAACACCAAGAAAAATGGAGGAAAATATCCAAATAAAATGTAAGGCCCATGCTTTGCGAGGTAGAGTATGAAGACTTCTATCTCTTTGAAGCATGATCCTCTAGGCATTAACGTACCTAACATTTTGTTCTTTCCACCTTATATGAGTTGAGATATTGCATTTCAAACAAGTCTCCTTCTCATGAGGTGGGTTCCCCTTTGTGACAATCTACCGTTATGCAATGCCAAACAAATTATAATGCAAGAGATTAAATGAGTGCAAGTTTATATGGCAGGGATCATGCAAGGCATAAAATAAATCTATCTTGCCAAGTTTGAACCTTCCAAAGGCTTCCTCAGGGAAAACTACTTCTAGCTTGCCCCTATCCTTTGGGAGTTAGACAAGACCTATATGATATGCATCCTTACATGAACATGGCAACTTACATGACGTTAGATGCATCTAGCACATTTAATTCACTTCTAAGTCTAGAAAAGGTTTTCTCATCAAGTGGTTTTGTGAAGATATCCGCCAATTGTTCTTCGGATCTAACACCTTGCAAAGAGATGTCTCCTTTAGCCTCATGATCACGCAAGAAGTGATGGCGAATATCAATGTGCTTAGTGCGGGAGTGTTGAACGGGGTTTCTAGCTATCTTAACCGCACTTTCATTGTCACAAAGGAGAGGCACACAACCAATTTTAATTCCAAAGTCCAAAAGGGTTTGCTTCATATATAGAATTTGGGCACAGCATGCACCGGCCGCTATATACTCCGCCTCCGCGGTGGACAAAGCCACGGAATTTTGCTTTTTGCTCGACCAAGATACTAGGGAACGCCCAAGTAAGTGGCACCCACCGGAGGTACTCTTGCGATCCACACGACATCTGGCAAAGTCCGAATCCGAGTATCCCAAGAGATGGAAACTAGCGTTCTTGGGGTACCACAAACCTACACTTGAGGTATGCTTGAGATACCGAAGTATCCTAAAGACCGCCTTCTTGTGCGATTCTTTAGGTGCCGCTTGAAAGCGAGCACACAGGCACACACTAAACATAATATCGGGCCTAGATGCGGTAAGATATAACAATGAGCTAATCATAGAACGATAATGAGATTGATCAATAGGTTTACCGTCCATGTCCGCGTCGAGATGGCAATTTGTCGCCATTGGAGTGCTTCTTGAGCTACAATCTCCCATCTCAAATTTCTTCAAGAGGTCCTTTGTGTACTTCTCTTGATAGATGAAGGTCCCCTCTTGAAGTTGCTTGATTTGGAATCCAAGGAAGAAGTTGAGCTCTCCAATCATTGACATCTCGAATTCCCTAGACATCATTTTGCCAAACTCATGGCTAAGAGCTTTGTTAGTTGAGCCAAAAATAATGTCATCAACGTAAATTTGACAAAGAAATAAATCTCCGTTGATGTCCTTGGTGAAGAGTGTAGTATCCACCCTCCCGATCTTGAATCCTTGCATGACTAGGAAATCCCTTAGTCGTTCATACCACGCCCTAGGTGCTTGCTTGAGCCCGTAGAGCGCCTTGTGTAACCTATACACATGGTTAGGATTCCTCGGATCTTCAAACCCGGGAGGTTGCTCAACATAAACAAGTTCGTTAATATAGCCATTGAGAAAGGCACTTTTAACATCCATTTGATAAAGCATTATATTGTGATGTGAAGCAAAGGCAAGGAGTATGCGAATAGCTTCTAACCGAGCGACCGGAGCGAATGTTTCTCCAAAGTCTAGTCCTTCAACTTGTGAAAACCCCTTGGCCACAAGTCTTGCCTTGTTGCGGACCACGACGCCATTCTCGTCTTGCTTGTTCCGGTATACCCACTTCGTACCGATGACGTTCTTGTCCTTGGGTCACTCCTCCAACACCCAAACTTCATTGCGGGTGAAGTTGTTGAGTTCTTCTTGCATGGCCATCACCCAATTTAGATCTTGGAGTGCTTCCTCTATATGAGTGGGTTCTACACACGAAACAAAAGAGTAGTGCTCACAAAATGAGGCGACATGGCGGGAACGAGTACTTACGCCCCTTGAAGGACTTCCAATGATTTGGTCCATTGGATGCGCCTTGGAGATGCGTCCATGCCTCATAAGTGGTTGTGAGGCACTTGGCGGTGGTGAAGCTTGTTGTTCCTCTTGTGGTTGGACTTGATCATGGACTTCTTCTTGTTGTTGGTGTTGTGTGGCTTGTGAATCTTGCATTGGCAATGGATCATCTTTCTCTTCTTCTTCTTCATCAACTTGAGGCATCATGGAGGTGTTGATGTTGGAACTTGATGCTCCCCCTTGATCATGGCCCTCTTCAACTTCCGGCTTGATGTCTCCAATGGTCATGTTTTTCATGGCTTCTCGTAGAGGCTCATCATCTATTTCATCATGACCAAAACTCTCCTCTTGGGAGCCATTAGTCTCATCAAACTCAACATCACAACTTTCTTCAACTAGACCGGAGGTTTGGTTGAATACTCGATATGCTTTTGAGTTTGATGCATAACCAAGAAAAATACCAACATCACATCTTCTTTCAAACTTACCGAGCCTTTTCTTGCGGTAGATGTAGCATTTACACCCAAAGACTCTAAAGTAGGAGATGTTGGGCTTTCTCCCAATGAGGAGCTCATATGGGGTCTTTTGGAGTAGTCGGTGAAGATAGACCCTATTTGCGGCATGGCACGCCGTGTTGATTGCTTCGGCCCAAAACTTCTCCGACGTGCCATAGTCATCAAGCATTGCTCTTGCAAGGGTGATAAGGGTCTTGTTCTTCCTTTCAACGACACCGTTTTGTTGGGGGGTGTATGTGGCCGAAAACTCATGCTTCACGCCTTCACGATCACACCACTCCCCAATGTTGTAGTTCTTGAACTCGGTGCCGTTGTCACTCCGGACTTTGATGATGGGAAGTTGAAATTCCCTTTGAGCACGTTTGGCAAAGGTCTTGAAAACTTCCGGAGTTTCACCCTTGTCACCTAAAAACAAAGTCCAAGCATATCGAGAATAATCGTCAACGATAACAAGACAATAGAAGTTACCACCAAGACTTTGATATGTGGATGGTCCGAAGAGGTCCATGTGGAGTAGTTCAAGCGGCTTGGAGGTTGACACCATTGTCTTCATTGGGTGGTGTGAAGCAACTTGCTTCCCGGCTTGACAAGCACTACAAAGCTTGTTCTTCTCAAACGTGACATCCTTCACGCCGGTCACCATCCCAAGCTTGAACGACTTCTTAAGCTTGCTCATCCCAATGTGAGCAATGCGTCGATGCCATAGCCAACCCAAGCTTGTCTTAGTGAAAAGACAAGTGGTCAAGCTAGCATCCTTGTTGGAGAAGTCCACCAAGTAAAGATGTCCATGCCGAAATCCTTTGAATATTAGTTCTTTGCTTGATTCACTAGTTACTACAACACCATTCTTGTCAAAGGTGCACGTTAGTCCAAGATCACACAGTTGTGCAATGGAAAGTAGATTGAAACTAAGTGACTTAACATATAGTACATTAGAAATGGACAAATCATGCGAAATAGCAATTTTACCTAAACCAATTACCTTCCCCTTTGAGTTGTCACCAAAGGTGACTTGTTCATGATTATCGGGGTTCTCTATGGTGGTGAACATACCATCATTACCGGTCATATGTTGAGTGCACCCGCTATCGAGTACCCAATGTTTTCCTCCGGCTTTGTAGTTCACCTACACACATGAAGTTAGTTTTTGAGTTTAGGCACCCAAGCTAACTTAGGTCCTTGTATGTGTGATACAAGTGATTTTGGGACCCAAAGTTGCTTGGGGAGCTTCCCCTTCATGCCCTTAATATCTTTGCCGATGAACCTTGCCTTCACCTTGCCACCTACTTTGCTTAAGAGATAGTGATAATCATGGAAAGTAGATTTGTAGTTAGGAGGCAATTTGGGAGAAGGACGGTTGGGAAGAGGACACTCCCTCGTGTGGTGTCCGGTGACCTCACAATGTTGGCAATAGGATCCAACTTCTTTGATGAAGCTCGCCCTAAGCTCCGGTGAGGGCACCTTTCCTTTGTTGAGCACCGGGAAGGATCCAAGTCCTCTCTTGTTGAAGCCTTTGGCTTGTTGGTAGAGGATTTCCTTGTGCTTGTCCTCCCCCTTGGAAAGTCTCACCACACTAGTGCGGAGACTTTCAATTTCGTCCATCAATTCCTTCTCCCTAAGGCTTGCTTTCAAAGGCAAAGACTTATCCAAAGTATTAGTGGCATGTGAAATAGTTGATACTTTGCCATCAAGGGTTTCCTTTTTCATGTTTTTCATTTTTAGTTCAATTGCCTCATAAGCAAGGTTAAGCATTTCATGTTTTTGAACCAAGTCATTGTGCTTTCCCAAGAGTGCTTGGTTTGCTAAGTCAAGCTCATGATGATCAAGCTTGATTTGAGCATTTTCCTCCTCGATTTGCTTGACATGTGTTTTGAGCGTGTCATGCTCTTTAAGTATGGTTACATACTTGTCATGCAAATCGAGCTTCGCACTCTCAAGTTTAGCACAAGCTTGTTCAAGTGCTTTAACCTTGCTCTTTTCCCTTTTTATGATGACATGGTATTCATTAATCATAGATGCTAGTTCATCAGGGGAGAGCTCATCATCATCGCTAGAATCGTCACATACCTTAGAGTTACCTTTAGCCATGAGGCACATAGGAGGTGGACGAAGAGGTGAGTTGTCTTTGTCGACGACGGCAAGGCCCGCCAAGTTTTCTTCATCTTCACTCTCTTCATCGCTTGACTCTTCATCCGTGATCCACTCATTTGCCTCGCACATGAAGACTTTTTGAGGCCCTCTTCTCTTCTTTGGAAAGAGCTTGGTTTTCTTGCCCTTGTCAAATTTCTTCTTTCCAAAGGCGCGCTTGGGTTTGACCTCTTCTTCATCTTCATCACTTTCTTCTAGCTTTCTATACTTTCCTTTGTGGTTGTCCTTCCTCTTGTCGGGTCTTGGACAATCATATGATATGTGGCCTTGATCACCACAATTGTAGCATGTTTTGTTTTCATCTTTTCTTGGGAGGAAGGCTTTCTTCTTTGGATCAAAGGAGTATCCCTTCTTTGCGATTTTGGAGTTTAGACGTGAGAATTTTCTCATCATCAACGCAAGCTCATCATCGTCATCTTCACTTTTTGCTTGCTCTTCTTCGCTTGAGCTAGGCTCAACCACTTTCTTTTTCTTGGGAGTTGTCTTCTTGGTTGAAGCCTTGAGAGCAATAGTTTTTGACGATGACTCCTCCATCATTCCAAGTACGCTCATCTCATGAGCATGAATTTCTCCAATGAGCTCCGAGACTTCAATGTTGTCAAGTGATTCCTTTTGGAGCATTGAGTTGATAATGTTGTACTTGGGCTTAGGTAGAAGCATGAGGATCTTGCGGTTGATAAGTCCCTTACCAAGAGAAGCAATGTCAAGTGCGTTAATCTCCTCAGTGAGCACATTTAAGCGAGAAAACATTTGGTTAACATTCTCATGAGGAAGCATTTTGAATTCATCATACTTGGATTTTAGCAAGTGATATTTGAGTTCTTTAACACGAGATGAGCCCTCATGAATTTCAATTAGACATGCCCAAATTTCACAAGCTTTCTCCTTACTAGCAATTCTAGCAAAAACATCTTGACTTATGCATTCATAGATGGCATTTCTAGCCTTAGCATCCCATTTTAGTTGATCACCAACATAATTAAGATCTCCAAATCCCGCATGGGTCGCTTCCCAAACTTCGGGAGCAATGGCCTCTAGGTAGGCACGCATGCGTGCTTTCCAATAGGCAAAGTTCTTGCCCTCGAAGATAGGAACCGAACCCCCATTCTTGGCCATTTAAGCTCTCTAGCGGTGAAGCTAGAATGATCCAATGAGCAACAAGGCTCTAATACCAATTGTAAGGATCGAAATGCCCAAGAGGGGGGGGTGAATTGGGCTTTCTTTCAAATTTTAAAACGATTAAGAACTAACAACCTCAAGCCCAATTCCCTATGCAATTAAACTATGCAATCAATGTAAATTAAAGTTGCGGAATGAAGATTGCATAAGAGTAAAAGGGAGAGGGATGCAAACGCTCAAGGGACACGGAGTTTATCCCGTGGTTCAGTAAGATCACAAGGATCTTCTTACATCCACGTTGTGGCACCCACCGAAGGGTTTTGCCACTCCCAAGTCACCGAGACAAGGGGGTTCTTCACTATTCTTCTCCGTTCGCCAACCTCGGCAAGGTGGAGCTCAAGCCTTGTACACTTTGGGATCCTCCGGGCTTCCACAATCTTCTTGGCAAGCTCCGGAAGTTGCACACACCAAGGGACACTCCCTTATGGCTCTCACTACACTAGAGACTCCAATCACCAAGAATGGAGGCACCCAAGCACTATCTCTAGCTAGTTCTAGCCTATCTCTTGGTGTACAAATGATGAACAAATGATGTGAAAGTGGTAGCTCTATTGCTTGAATGCTCTAGGATGTGTAGAGTATGTCTGGGCTTCAAGTCTTGTCGATTTGACAGGTTGAAGGGGTATAAATAGCCAGCCTCCACGAGATAGCCGTTGGAAAAGTAGGCTGACATCACTTCTCTGCGAACACCGGATGATCCGATGTCTCCCCTTCAGTTAACATCGGTCAAAGCCAAATTAGCTGATGTCACTGTGTCAGATATGACCGTTGTTAGACCGATGTTGATCTGTCTTCTCATCGGATGATCCGGTGGCTCTTCCTCCAGAATTTTGCTTGATCTTGAGGCTCACTGGAGTGATCGACCGATGTGTGTATGTCTGCACATCGGATGATCCGGTGCTTCACTTGGTCCAATGGTATTGCAATCTGTGATGATGGACCGATGTCACTGAGCCACTCACATCGGATGATCCGGTGAGTGCATTTTTCTGAGGTCTTCTTCTTCAGTTGAACCAACTCGACCGATGTGTGTCAACTCAAAGACCATCGGATGATCCGGTGTGTTCAACTTGTTGACTTCGAGTTGTTTTGAGTTGTTCTTTTGGAATTTGAACTTGTGACCTCTTTGACACTTGTTTGAAATGTTGTTTTGATTGTCTTCAAGCATTGAGTGATATCAAGTTAGAGCTTTCACTTCTTGTCTTCATATGATTTGATTTGATCTCATTCGTTGATTTTATATGGGTCTCCAATGTAATTTTGATTTCATTTGATTGAGTGTTATTGAGACCTTGCATTCACAAATTCATTAGTAATATCGAATGGTTGTCATTAATCACCGAAACCGTACCTCATGGGGCCTAGATGCTTTCAGACCCCTTTCCACTACCAAGAATAGATCAAATAGTGGATTCCACCTCTGGCTGTGAGCTTTTATGTTTCTTTGACGCATATTCTGGCTTCCAAAAAATTCCAATATCTAAGGAAGATGAAGAGTACACAGCTTTAATTACGGTAGATGGTCTTTATTATTACACAGCAGTGCCTTGTGGTCTAAAAAATGCACTCTCCATCTTTGTGCGAGCTATGCAAAAAACTTGTGGAGAGCTGATCAGGGACCTAGTGGAAGTATACATTGATGACATCATTGTCAAAGTGAAGAACAAAGACTCACTGTTGGACAACCTTCAATCCGTGTTTGACAAGTTGCGCCTGACGCACACGAAGATCAACCCTGACAAGTGTGTCTTCGGGGTTAACTCCAGAAAGCTTCTTGGTTTCTTGGTCACCCACCAAGGAATTGAAGCAAATCCAGTCAATATTAAAGCCATTTAAGCAATGCGGCCTCCAGCCCGCATCAAGGATGTCTAGAAGCTTACTGGATGTTTAGCTTCGCTCAACCGGCTCATTTCAAGGCTGGCAAAGCGAGCACTTCCCTTCTTCAAACTATTGAGGAAGTCCGGGATATTCTATTGGTTTGAAAAAGCAGAGAAGGCATTCCAAGAGCTCAAGCAGCTCCTTACCACACTAGCAATCATGGTAGCTCCAGAACGTAGAGAGCCTCTTTTGTTTTACATTGCTGCAACTACAGAGGTTGTCAGTGTAGTCCTGGTTGCGGAAAGACCAGAGACATCTTCAACTCAGGAGCTCAGACCCCTCCAGGAAGGTCCGAGGCTACCTAAGGGTGAGTCTGAGTCCCAACCCCCAGGCACGGATCCTAAATGCAAGATGTGTGTGGATCAACCTCTCTCATCCGATAGAGTATCTACCACTCAAGAAGAAGATTTGGACCCCTCCGGGAGGGTCCAAATAGATGAAGAAGAAAGTTTGGACCCATCCGAAAAGGTCTGAACTGTCTAGTGACCAGTATACTTCATCAGTCAAGACTCGATACATTGAGGTGCATAAGCTACTGTACGCAGTTCTTATTGCCTCAAGGAAGCTACATCATTACTTCCAAACCCACAAGATATAAGTGGTAACATCTTATCCACTATGTGCTATTTTGCATAACCCCAATTCAACAGGAAATATAGCCATGTGGGTTGTAGAGCTAGCAGAGTTCGATCTCGAATTCCAACCTCGACATGCAATTAAGAGTCAGGCGTTGGCTAACTTTGTCGTGGAGTGAACATCTTCTCCATCAAGTCTGGGGGGCCTCAGCAAGCAGAAGTCAGAACCTAAGGTCCCAGTCTTCACTGTGCCTCACTGGACTCTCTACTTTGATGGCTTTGTGCAGAATAGGGGGTCGGGGGTGAAATCCTTCTACTCACTCCAACTGGGGAGAAGGTCAAGTACATGGTATGCCTTGACTTCAAGGCGACTAACAACATGGCAGAATACAAAGTTCTCATCTTCAGACTCAAGATGGTGCTATCGTTTGGCGTTCGGTAGCTGCTGGTGAAGCTAGATTCGTAGCTCATCATCAAACAAGTAAAAGGTGCATGTAGTTGCAATAACTCTTAGCTTGCTACATATTTGCTTGAAGTCCACATGTTGTAGAAAGATTTCTAGGTCCTGGACCTCTGCCATGTCCAACGTCTCAACAACGTTGAAGCTGGCGATCTCTCGACAAAGGCTTTAACCGGAGCTCCGGTATCCGAAGGAGTTTTGATTACCAGCACCTGTCGCTCAGCCCGCCGAACTGAGTGATGGGGGTAAGGCCAGCACCTCCAAGCTGGCGGTCCTGATGGCCCTCTTACCATGGCGTCCACCAAGGATCGTAGGCACTACAGGAAGCTCCGAGCAACCAAGCGCGCAAGATCCTGAACTCAAGTTAGTCCCGATGCATGGATCTCAGAGGTTTGGGACTACTTGAAAGACAACATCCTTCCTGAAGATGGTGTGTCCGTTGAGTGAATTGTCAGATTGGCTAAAAGTTACATGTTGGTAGAAGGGGATCTCTATCGACGTGGTGCTAACAGCATTCTAATTCGGTGCATTTCCCAAGAAGAGGGCTGCAAACTTCTCGCAAAGATCCATGGAGGCGAATGTGAAAATCACGCATCATCCCGCACTCTGGTCGGTAAGGCCTTCCGACATGGTTTTTACTGTACAACAACACTCCAGGATGCGGTCAAGCTGGTCAAGAAGTGTGCGGCGTGCCAGTTCCACGCGAAGAAAATTCATACACCAGCGCAGTCACTACAAATGATTCCTCCCTCATGGCCATTCGCTGTGTGGGAGATGGATATTTTGGGACCTTTCCCAAAAGCCGCCAGAGGGTACCGATTCTTATACGTCGCCATCGACATGTTCACAAAGTGGTCGGAAGCAACTCCAGTTGTGACAATCAACATGCAATCTTCCATCAAGTTCTTGAAGTCCATTGTCTGCAGATTTAGAGTTCCGAACAAAGTCATCACTGACAATAAAACCCAATTCACAAGAGCATCATTCCAAGAGTATTGCGAAGATCTCGACATAACTGTCAACTACACATCAGTAGCTCATCCGGCAGGCAATGGCCAAGCGGAGAGAGCAAACATAGTAATTCTCAAGGGACTCAAGACACGCACTTATGAGCGCTTAAAGAAGCATGGTGCCAACTGGATAGAAGAGCTTCCATCTGCATTGTGGGCAAGCCAAATAACACCCAGTCGGGCAACACGAGAAACACCCTTCTTCATGGTGTATGGAGCTGAAGCTATCATTCCCCCAGAAATTGCCATGGGATCTCTCCGAGTTCGGACCTACGACGAAGTCACGCAAGACCAGCTCCAGCGTAATCACTTAGACCTTGTCGACGAGGCAAGGTGTCAAGCAGCTGTCCCGGCACTATCATCAAAGGCATGTGCGCAACCAGCAGTTGAAGGAAGGCAATCTGGTGCTGCGGCGAATACTCACTCGAGAAGGGATGAACAAACTTTCCCCCAACTGGAAAGGTACCTTCCGAGTTATCAAAGTTTCCCGCCCCGAATGTGTTCGCTTGGCAACAGAGGATAGGATACCACTTTCCAACCCCTAGAATATTGATCATCTCCGTAAGTTCTATACTTAGTAGCACGAAGGTGAGTCTGTATTTGTATAAAATGTATCTCATAGAGTCGATGAACAAAGTCGGGTTGGTCCAAGATGAATAGCACGCTTAATTTGGTCATGTACTTTAAGTGTGTCCTTGCCTTCTCTTGTTATTCGGACCTATAATAAAATACATTTATATGAAAACAGATTCTACGTGCATTTACTTTGTGCATGCTCATTATTTTCCTTCTTTTACCTTCTTGTCAATAGCGATGTTGTGCAATCCACTTGAAAGTTAGTCCTAAAGATTCATGTGATATACACATAAGTTTTATTGATAATCTTCTTTTGGATCCTAGTATTGCTAGATGGTCTACTCGCCTGAAAACCAATACCAATGACAAGTGTACGGAGTGCTCTATCGACTTAGCCTAGTCCAGCACCCAAAGTATGCCACTCTACCTATTCTGGTGGGTCTCAGCAAGGCGGGTGCAGAAAGCACACGGACCTATGGAAGTTTAATCAGTATACCTACATTGTCACAATGAGTTTGTTAGGATCCAAAATTCAAAGAAGGATAATAAGCCACGAACAAGCTATAGGCAAGAGGACGAATTTTACTACTTTTCTCGTCTCTAGTGTGCAAGAAAAAATAAATGTCAGTGATCTGCACGCTCATGGTGGATGCTACCAGAGCACCTAGCTCCGACATCACCCAGGGGGCCTGCCGTCGACATTTTATACGTTGATAGTGACCGCCATCAAAGCAACTAAGCTCTGACAAAACCTAGGAAGCCCTCCATCGACGTTTCATACGTTGATAGTGGCCATCGTTGAAGCAACTAAGCTCCAACAACACCCCGAGAGCCCGCCGTCAACGTTTCATACGTTGATAGTGGGCGCTATCGAAGCAACTAGGCTCTGACAACTCCCAGAGGGTCTGCCATCGACGTCAAGAACGTGGCCAAGGATCCTTGGAGATTTCGGATGCAGGACTCGAACCTCGGAGCTATCACATTAGCTACGAGTTTGAAGTAGCCAAAAATTCAAGGCATTGCCAAATTCTTTATGGTAGATGTCCTCAATCAATTGAGCACATCTACCAGAGGGCCAACAAGATAAAGGAAATGAAACATTGAAGATAAAAATGGAATTCAAAAGGATTTCATTCATTCAAAATTTGGAGATTTATAAGATGAAGGTACAAAAGAGAAGGATTCTAGCTACTGGAGTTCTGCTGGAAGTACCCAGCAACCTTCTGGGTGGCTTCTTGGGCGCTTGCCTTGGCAACTTCTTCCTCCTCGGTGATGGGTCCATTAATCTCTAGAGCTCGAGATATAGAGGGATCCAGGCTTCGAAAGAAGGTCAGACATATTCTGTGACATTCTTTGCCAAGGATCTTCCCTCGGTCTTGTGCTGGTCGCTGATCACATCTTCTAGCGCATCCATCTTAGCTCCGGCAGAGTTGAGTGCCACCAAAGCTTTGTCCATCTCTGGCTCTAGGTCAGCCGATCGGACCAGACTGAACCCCAGTGGCGTCAGAGCGTCTTCCGCTCGCCCAAGGAAGTCCCAAACCTGCTGGGACTCTATTGTCCTTGTACCTCGGAGCTCTTCCAGTGACTTTCTTGCAGATGATAGCTCCGCAGATCCCTCCTTCGAGAATCTCTCGACCTCTTTAGCATGTTGTTGAATCCGTTCAGCCAACTGCCTTTCTTGGTCAGCAATTTGCTTCTCCCAGAGGTTCAAGCAGTCTCACTTCTCCTTAAGGTCCCTTAACACCCGTAGATGGTGTATAGGATGGTTATTGCAGTTGGGGCCATCTGTCAAGCCATGGCACATACTGTAACACCTAGTCCTTGGCATACAAAAGGATTGTGCTGCACGGTAGAACACAAGTCATCCAAGGTCGAAGTCATTCAAACTAGATCACGAGTATATTCGCTCATAGCGATCCAATACACAAAAACCCCGTGGAGTAGAGTATTACGCTCAGGCGGCTCGAACCACGTAAAACTCTTTGTGTCACCTAGCTCTTGGATCTTGATTTTGCTCCCTGCCTAAATACGAACCTCCATGGGCTACTTCTTAGTAGTATTGGAGGAAGTGTCGTTAGAACATTTCGATATTTGGCGCGCCAGGTAGGGGGAGAACCTACATGAAGATGAATAAAAATTTCTTATTGAAAAAAAATATTAGGAGAAACCATTTCAAATCCATTTGTTCTTTTGAAGCAGTTTGCTCCATTGCGGTAGTCAAATTAGTGACTTCATGAATATATTTTGTGAGCCAGCTTAAGATTTGCAGTTATCCGATTTGATAAATTGAACCACTCATGTTATATGGTTAAAAGGGGTGCACTTAAATCTGTCCTGCAATTTTATTTTTATTTGACATGTTATACAATTTTTTATTAACTTTAATTTTCGTGGTAACAATATGAAAGCCTCTTATGTTTTTACCATGTGATTTAGTTCGATACATTAGGTTACTAGTGTTATGAATAGTGCTTATTGTATCATGAGGGTCATAGGCACTAATATATAGAGTTACAGAAGAGGATAAATATGTACAAAACCCCTTACGCAAGAGGGAAAATACAAAAGGAAAAATATAAATCTCTTATATCTCTAATACCCTGCCCCCTCAAACTCAAGGTGCGTCACGAACACTAAGTTTGGAGAGATAAAAACTATGCTGAGTCCGAGTCTGTGCCTTCGCGAAGAAATCAACCAACTGAAGCTCTGAAGGCACATACTGAAGATCAATAACATCGTCATGTACCTGTGCTCGTGTATAAGAAGCATCAACACTAATATGGTTGGTAAGGTCATGCTTGACCAGATCACGAGCAATACTAATAGCACTTGTACTGTCAGACAAAAGAGGAGTTGGCATACCAACAGAAACACCAAAGTCCTCAAGCATGCATCGCAACCAAGTCACCTCTGCACTCACAAGAGCCATAGCACGCAACTCAGCCTCTGCACTCAAACGAGAAACTGCTACATGCTTCTTAGTCTTTCAAGCAATGAGGGAACCAGCAAGAAAAACACAATAGGTGTAAATAGATAGACGATCAGAGGGATCACTAGCCCAAGTAGCATCAAAGTATGTTTTGAGCTGTAAGGAGCTAGAGCGTGGAAAGAACAAGGATCTAGAGATAGTCCCACGAAGATAATGCAAGACACGAAGCAAGTTACTACAGTGGACTTGGGTGGGAGCCGAAACAAACTGACTCAGAATGTGAACATGGTACAAAATATCAAGATGAGAGACACCAAGATACACTAGACTCCCTACAATATGATGGTAATGAGTAGGATCATCAGGAGGCTCACCATGAGGGGCTCGAATATGGACACTGAGTTCCATGGGAGTCTCAACGGTTCGTGATCTATAAGAGAAGCCCGATCAAGAAGATCCTGAATGTACTTCTCCTGAGAGAGATAAATTCTCTTAGAAGAGGAGGAAACCTCAATCCCAAGAAAGTAGCAAAGAGTACAAGGATCAGACATGAGAAATTGCTCACTAAGATGGGTCTTCACAAAGGCTATGTACTTAGAATCGTCTCCGATGATGATCATATCATCAACATAGAGAAGAAGAAGAGTGCGGCCACAAAATGAAATGTGCACAAATAGCGCGGGATCACGAGCACTGGCAGAGAAACCAGCAGCAGTGACCACAAATGCAAAACGCTGAAACCAAGCACATGGAGCTTGCTTAAGGCCATAAAGAGAGTGTCGAAGACGACAAACCATACCCTTAGGAACAGAATACACAGGTGGTGGCTGCATATAAACCTCCTCACATAACTCACCCTTAATAAAGGCATTCTTCACATCAAGCTGAGAGATGGACCAGTCACGAACAGAGGCCACAGCAAGTAAAGTGCGAATAGTGGTCATGTGAGCGACAGGAGCAAAGGTCTCATCATACTCATGACCATGTTTTTGCTGGAAGCTGCGGGCGACTAATCGAGCCTTATAGCGCTCAAGTGAACCATCAGAGCAGGTCTTAAATTTATAAACCCACTTATAGGTGATAAGACGAACACGTGGGGATAGGGCATAAGTTCCCACGTGTTTGTACACTCGAGAGCAGCAATCTCCTCAGTCATCGCATTCTGCCATTCCGCATGAGGAACAACATCATGATATGTAGTCATCTCAGACAGAGCAGTAGCAACAAAGCTAGAAGGAGAATACCTATCAGGAGGGTGGCGAGGATGATGACCACGTCCAAGAGGCTGCTCTGGAGAAGAATCATCAGAACGAGATAATCCCTTAAGAGAAGAAGGTGTATTCGGAGAGGTAGGCTGAGCTGGAGAACCTGGTAAATTGGAAGATGACTCAACTAGAGTATACCGCTCATCAGAAGAAGATGGCACATCTGGAGGTGGTACAACTCGTCGTGTATAGACCTGAGTCACAGTAGCTTCAAAGTATAATCGAGAACCAAAGAACAAGGATCTGAAGCAGAAGAAGGAGAGATTGTGGAATGCGACATAGAGTGTGGAGGTGGTAAACTAGCAACAGGAGCATCTGGAAAGAACAGAATGAAATAGGATCAACTACAGACACAGAGGAAGTATCAGAAGAAGGACAGGGATAGAAAGGACATGTCTCATCAAAAACAACAACCCGTGAAATTCTCATCTGTCGACCAACCGGATCCCAACAACGATAACCCTTATGCTCTGAAGTACCCTAAGAAGACACACTTGACCGACTGAGCAGTCAACTTAGTGCGCTCACGAGGTGCGAGCAACACGTAGCACACACAACCGAAAAGATGAAGGTTGGTGTAGTCAGGCGTCTTGTCCGTAAGACGCTCAAAAGGAATCCCGCCTTTAATAGCGAGCGAGGGCTGAATGTTAATCAAGTGGCAGTGGAAATAGCCTTGTCCCAAAAATGAGGTGGAATGGAGGAAGCAATGAGAAGTGTACGTGCTGTCTCAAGGAGATGACAATATTTACGCTCAGTAACGCCATTTTGAGCATGAGCACTAGGCTAAGAAAACAGAGCAAGGGTACCTAGCTCAGAAAGAAAGTCACAAAGAGCATCAGAGAGGTACTCATGAGCAGAGTCAACACGAAAGACACAAATAGGAGTGTCAAAATGAGTGTGGACCATAGCTGAAAAAGGCTTATAGATAGGCAATGCACTACGATGTTTCGTGAAGTAAACCCATGTGTGGCAAGAAAAAAACATCTATAAAAATAATAAATTATTGATGCCCTCCTTTGGAAACAAAATGAGCGGGACTCCAAACATCTGAATGAACAAGTTTAAAAGGACGCTGAGACACTAATTCACTAGAGCGATAAGGAAGCTAAATCTGCTTCCCTAATCGACAACCCTAACACTGAGCTAACGATTGAGATCCTGAAATCAATCCCAAGACACCACGACGAATTAAGGCAGATAGACGAGAGCCACAAATATGTCTTAGACGATGGTGCCACTGAGCAAAAGACGAGGTAGACGGAGTAGCAAAAGCAGAGCTAAAAAAACTAGCAGGCGCAGCAGAAGGAAGACGAAGCCAGTCAAGCTCCCAAAGTCACTGAGAGTCATGACAACAAGGACCAGAGCCAACAAGCCGACCCGTACAACGATCCACAACAGAACAAGAATAAGGATCAAGAATCACCCGTCATCCATTATTAGTGATTTGACCAGCAGACGTAAGCTGCATGGTCAGGTTATGAACATAGGAGACATCAAGAACATTAGAAGAGTTAGATAAAAGAGTGCCCTGTCTAAGAACCAAAAGTGGAGAACCATCAGCAGTATGAACAGTAAGAGAATGAGACGAATGACTCAGATATGATAAACATGTGAAGTGCATCTAGGCATCCCCATGGGTTTGGATGATTGATGACGACAAATTAACAGACTAATAAGCTCAGTTGATCTGAAGCACGGGTGTGATGATTGAAATAAAAGAAAATCCCTCAAAAAGGAAAAGATTAAAACGGTGTCGAGTTTTCTTATGTGTTGAGTTTAGACTAGCCCTCTGTGTGTGAGGGTGTGTGTATCAAGTGCATTGATATCATAGAAGAGGGCTCAAAGTTATGGTTGAGAGAAAACCTAAGTGAGAAGCCTTGTTGAGAGTATTCCCAGGAGACTAGACTTGTCCAAACCTCAGGGCCGGACTAGTCCGGGTTATCCAGGGTCCATTTTTGATCGTACTACGTGTTTCTATGTGAGTTCGGACTTGTCTGTCTGGGGACGAACTAGTCCATTCTACACTTGGTGAGAGTTTTTGGTGCTAAGTCCTGGGGGGTCGGACTTGTCTGCCCCATAGGCCGGACTAGTCTGGACGTCCTAGACTAGTCCATTTCCAGTCGGTCTAAAGGTTATTGTTGTACTTCGAACTTGTTCGTTGTGTGGTGGACTAGTCCATTGTATTAAGAGAGAAAGGGTTTCTAAGGTTAAGTCATGTTGTACAGACTTGTCCGTATGAGTGATCAGACTAGTCTGGTGTGTCCAAAGTTATTCGTGTTTAGGCGGACCAAGCCATTCCGTTTGAGTTCGGATAAGTCTGTTGTTGGCCGGACTAGCCCGGTGTGCCATGAGCGTTTGAAATTCAAACGTTAGAGGGTACGTCACCCTCTGCAGAGTGTGACGTAGTGTGGATTCAGTAGGCCTGACTAGTTCGAGGTCCTGGTCAGACTAGTCCGCGCATTCAATGCTGGCAACGGTTAGATTTTGAGACACCTACAAAAAGGGATCCCCAACCCTCTAACTCAACACTTTTGAACCCTAGCACCACCACAAGTTTCCTTGAGCCATCCTAAGCCTTCTACTCTGCCTACTTGCCCTCTAGAACCAAATCTTGAGGAGATTAGGATTTGGGAAGGGAAGAGAAGGAAGATCTTGCTTTGGCTCTCGTTTGATCTCTTGCACTTGGTGTCGCATTTGATGGCTTGTGGCTATTGAGCTTCATATGCTTCTTGCTGTAAATCATTTGTGGGAGCCTCAACTTGCGAGAAGCCCTAAGAACTTGGTGATTACCCTTGTGATTAGTGGAAACCAAGCCGACCTTTTATGGTGGCTTGGTGAGATTAGGGTCAAGTGAGAATCGATCCTTTTGTGGACTTCTCAACGTGGTTGTAGGCTTCTTTGTGAAGCTGAACCACAGGATAAATCGTGTCTCACTTGTTGTTTTACTTTCCTCTATTCACTAGAATTGCTTTTAGGGTCTATATCATTCTTCATATTGTTCTTCATTAAAATCTTGCAACTTAATTTCTCTCACTTGTTAATCTAAGATGTATTAGGTTGCTAGACATTGAATTTATCTTACGTCAAACTAAAATCTGCAAATAACTTGTAGAAATCAAGTTTTTGGGTTTTTTCTGTGTACTAAACAGACTAGTCCGGCCTTGACCAGACTAGTTCGACCTCAGAGTTTTAATCTCGTTCGATTAAGCATTTTCATGTCATATTGCCTATTCACCCCCCCCCCCCTCTAGGCGACTTTCAACATATGGAGTAAGGAGTCATATGAAATGAAGATCCAGAATCAAGGATCCACGGGCGATTACCTGAACAAGAAGTGGAAGTTGGTTCCTCAGAGGAAGACGGAGAAACAATAGCAGAACCCGAAGGTGCGGAAGGTTGAGTCACAATACTGGTAGCTCCTGATAGTGTAGAAGCAGCAAGGTGACGAAGAAGCATAAACAACTGGGCATCTGTAGTAGCAGAACTCCCCTGACATCCTCCAGTACCAGCACCACGAGCATCCTGTGAAGAACGACAAGTCTGAACACCAGTAGTGGGTCGAGAAGTCGAAGAACGAGCAGACAAAGACAACACGGTAGAGGTCCGTAAGAAGTCAGCATCACGAAGACGAGTCTCCTCCATCTGATCAAAGAACTCCTCCACAGTAGGCTCATAACAGCGACGAAGAAAGCCCACATTTGGTGTGAGTACTCGAACTCAAAAATATTAGCAGCCAAATGATCCTCCAAACTAGCAGCAAGTATAGCACCAGCGCGAGCATCCTCTACAACCATGCCTTGTACATACTGAACTCTCGTAAAGAACTCCCGTGAACTGCAGTAAAGAATAGACATTTAAGATCACCCATAAGAAACTCCCAGAATCGTGGACCATGCATATGGAAACACATGCGAACGCAAGACCGGAATCTCGTCCGAAGAAGAAGTCATCCTGACAGGACAACCAGCGACGGCTAGAGCGCAAAATATACGGCGGCGAGCTACGGCAAGAGCGCAGAGGAATAAGCGGCACAAGCTTTAAGTAAGAAATAAAAGAAAGAAGAACAGCAAGAAAAAATCTTCTTTTTTTTTTGATTTTTTTCTGTAACTCTAAACCGCCCAGTCCACAGGCTCACAACCGAGCAGTGGCGGCGGCAGACAAATAACCAGCAGCGTGCGGCACCAAATAGAGGAGCCGCTCACCCCGGCGTTTGAAGCCAAGCAGCCACGGCCAAAGGAAGAATCGGCAGAGCGGCACCACACCAGAGGACCGCGATGGTCGAAGGAAGATCGGCGCTGGCGGTGGCGGAGGAGCGCCGCACGGGAGGGTCCCACCACGTCAGATCTGAGACTCAACGGCACAACAGCACTTGCTCATCGGTCAGATCGACGGACCAGAGGCGGAAATTGTCGGTCAGAGTGACGCGAATCGATCCTTGGAGGCGGCGAGCGCAGAACGGGCATCGGGGCAGTGGACGAACCTCCGGCCGTGGACGAATCCAGGTGATACAGTCGACGAGATAAACCGGCGAAAGAAAATCGGCTAGAAAACCGATATTGGCACTGGCAGCTTGGATGCGAACTTCAGAACGAAGAAGAATGGCAATGGAAGAAAAAATCCATAGCGTAGAAAGAATTGCTAGGGTAGCACGGAAAAGCTAACCCTAGTTTGGTTCTGTACCATGTTATGAATAGTGCTTATTGTATTATGAGGGTCATAGGCATCAAGATAAATAGTCACGCAGGAGGGAAAATACAAAAGAAAAAAATAAATCTCCTATATCTCTAACAACTAGAACTTTTATCCAGTAAATAAAGAGGAACATTGATGCCGATATGCCAAAATGGTGCTGGAGTATATAATCATGTAAGATGTTTCATCGGGTGAGAAGGATTTAATCTGGATTTACTTATCATACATGATTATATATTTATAATATATCAAATGTATCTGACATTGGCAATTGATGCATGAGAGATGTGTGGGTAATTGCAATGGCCTTAGGTGTAGGCTGTGCATGAGATTCGGGTCCCCGACGTCCAGTAAACGATGGCCGAGATGACTTTTTCTATGGAATATCCTGCCCTGTAATAAAAATAGATACTCAATGAATGGCTAGCAGATAGGTTAGCAGGAATATTTAGGCCAACATAAGATTCACGACACGGATAATTAGTTTTTAAAATATAAATTTTGAATGTGATGTGGACCATTCTGTGCTGCAGCTGATTTATGTAATATGAAAAATACAACAACCATGATATTGTTTCTGTTCTCTTTCATCCAGGAATGGCTAATTATGTCTGTTGTTCTCATTTAATGTGTTAAATTATTTCCTTGTAATACAGAGCATTCTGGGCCATACAAAGATAGAGATTCCCGGTACAGTGAAACTGCAGCAGGCAAAGCAACTAATACTAAAAATCCAGAAGGTCGAGCTGCAGGCAGTAGAGAAGCTGCTACTGATGAGCTCATGCTTGAACGTTTCCGCAAGCGAGAAAAATTCCGTGTCATGCGAAGGTAGCAAGGGCCAACAAAATAGGCTGCTAGCTGGTACTACTGCCTGTTGTTGACTCTCGATATATCTGTCCCTTTTAACCAATGATTAACAGTGAAGTGTATTCCCTGTTGTTGACTCTGCTTTTGCAGCTCCTGAGGCCAAGTAGCAGGGTAATCCTCTTATTATAGAGGTGGCGTAATTTTATAGGAAGGGTAATCAAAATTTCTGTGTTAATTTGGAGGCTCGAGGTGGGACTCTGCAGTACCCTAGGACGTTGGAGCTCCTGGCTTTGCCAGTATGGTGCCAAGCTCCAATGGGAATGAACTACATCTTGTGCAAAGGTCGAAGGTACAACGAATACATTTTTCTGCGTGCAAAGGCAACCAACAACCTTGTCTCTCTAGCGGTCTAGCCTGTAATGTAGAGTACTGTTCATCTGAGTCCAGTCTCGTGTTGCAGTGCAAACAGAAACCAATTACCATTTATTCAATAGGTTATTTTTTCCTGCCATATGTCTGCTTTCTTTTCTTTCTGCTTACAAGTATTAAGTATGTGAGTTATCATATTTTGTTGCAATGCAGTTACTGCAGCTGATAGGTGTGTTTCATGCCTCTGACCTATCTATCAGTTGCACTGCAGACGATTTGTGTTCCACCTCTAACATGCAACAGACGCTTGTGTGGGGCCATGGCTAGAAATTGTAGTTTTTTGCAATTTGGTGTCAAAATACTTGCAAGTTTTGCAACTGAAACAATATGCAGCCTTTTGCAAAAGTACAAAAATGGTTGTAGTTTTTTAATATTTATTCAATGAAATTTGAAGTTTTTGCACTGATGCATAACTTGTTTTAGCGCCGAGTCGTATCGGTAGCATTGTAGCTACTAATCGGGTTAGGAATCCATGAATTGTTCTGTGCAAGCACCTAAACCGATATTGCATAGTGCTTTCAACGACATCTTCAACCCCCCTGCCTCAGTTTATTCATGATCAAATCGGCCTATAACATATGATTCAGGGGCCACTTTGCAATCAAGAGAGAGATTAACTCAGTTTTGCCGCCCCCTGGTATTCTATTCTACCTTGTGTGTTTGTGCAAGGAAAAAGTCTACATAACCTCCCAAACTATGATATAGCAATTACTTAATCCTCTCAACTTTAAAACCGGATATTTAGCACCTCAACTTTTGTAAAATCGTCTAAATAACCCCCTAATATGGTTTTATAGGGTAGTTTTGCCATGATAGTGTTAAGATGACATTTTTGCCCCTAACAATTGTATTCTTTCTTTATTTTTAAAGGATAACATTATTAACAATTTGTTCATACGATGCTACGTTCAAGAAGAAAAAAAATGAAAAGAATATCACAACTATTGTGCTGCATGCATATCATGTAGCCAATGATCACGAGACATCGTACATTGTTTTTTCTAAAGTACATCATGCTTTTTTTCTAAAAAATACATCGTACGTTTTAGTTAAGACGAGGAAGATATGAAAGAAAAACATGAGTATTTACATTACGCATGACGATTGAAAGGCTTGCAAGTTACACAATTGCTATGTTCAGATAATTAAACACTTAAAAAAAAGAAAAAACAATTGACAGGGGTAAAAATGTCATCTCAACTGCCATCTTGGCAAAACCATCTCGTAAAACCGGATTAGGGGGTTATTTAGATGGTTTTACAAAGGTTGAGGTGCTAAGTACTCTGTTTCAAAGTTGAGGGGGTTAAATACTCATCATAGCATAGTTTGGGGGGTTATGTATACTTTTTCCTTTGTGTAATGTATTCCTTGTTGGAAAGTAAGAGGCAATTTACTGAATAATTCCGGAAAAATACGAGAAAAACAACAGCGACCGGCGGACAGACTGGACGAGAAATAACGCGTACCGATTTGAAGTCGATCGCACTGCTGTAGATCGCCGCTGTAGGCGTTGATGACGACGTTGAGCCGCAGCGCCCGATCTGGTCGGTAGACGAGCCGTGGTGAAGAACGCGAGCAGTCGCGCAGTGCGCTTCCCAAAAAACCTTATTCGCCCTCTCCCGGTGCAGGATCGCAAGGGCGAGCGGTTCCGGAGACCTGCTCTCCCGGTCGTCGGTGCACGCCGGCGCTCGGGATGGAGTAGACTAGAAGGCGGCGCAAGGAACGCGAACGTGGGAACGATCTGATCGTGGGGGTGCTCTGCCGTACCGCGGACGCCCGTATTTATAGAGTCCCAGGAGGCGGTTCGTATGCGATCTGGATCCTAACCGACTCCGCAGTCGTAGACGCGTCCGTCTCTAACGACTTGGACTCTGACTCGGTAGCCCCAAAAATTCGGAGGCCCAAAAGCCCAATTTAATTTTCTGCAAAAATATAAAATCTGGGCTCGGCTCGAGAACCGAATTCACACGAACACACGCGCGCGCGCGCGCGTGTGCGGGGCGGGGCGAGGCGAGGCGTGGCGTGGCGAGGCGAGCGAGCGAGGAGGAGGAGGAGGAGGAGGAGCGCGCGTGGGCCACCCCTCTCTTCCTCTCTTCTCTCTCACTCAAGGAGTGGAAGAGCAACCTCCCTTATATGTAGGGGTTGCTCCACTTCCACTTCCCATGTGGGACTAAACACTTAGCACCACTCCCTCTTGCCCTAATGGGCCTTTGAGATTTTCTAGGATTTATTTCTGAATTAATATTGGGCCAAGCCCATTAATTCCAACAATCCCCCACCAGATCTCAAAGCCATTAGGAGAGAGGTCATTCTCGTTCCTTGTTTAATATACTAGTGTTTTCGGCAGAGACTGTAAAGTTGAACTTCTGCCTAGATCCTCAAGTTTCATCAGGTCACAACTTGAACAATGGACTACGCCTTGAATTGCAAGTTTTGTGTGAACTGACTTCACCCAAAGACCATTACCAGTACTTGGCTACCAGTAGTCTACCCCGCGGGTGGAGCATATGCGTCGTACTCCCTGGTCTCTTCATGAGCTTTCCAGAGATCACCCAAATCTCACAGACTGCGACGTTAGACAGTCGGAGCTCATATAGGTGTGTTTCCTTCAAGACTGCCCTGTAGGACGGCATCTTTGCTACACATAGCCAACAGAAACACATTAAGGCAATTCGCCAACCTGCCTTACAGTTTGAGAGTACAAGTGTGCATCTTCCCATAGAGAGGGTATAAAGGAAGTACTCTCCTCGGTGAACCATTAGCTTGTTTTCCCATGTCCTATTCACGGGATCTCCGATCACATAGGTTGGGTTACTACTATGGTGTCACATCAATGGGTCTCAGACCCATCTCTCTCGATGCACTTTCTATCACATTACGTGATAGACCCTTCGTAAAGGGATCTGCCAGGTTTTTGTCTGTTTGTATGTACGAAACAGTAATAACTCCGGAGTTTCTCATTTTCCTGACAGATTTTAAACGTCTCTTGACGTGTCTTGATGATTTTGCATTATCCTTAGAACTGGTCACTTTGGCAATCACCGTCTGATTGTCACAGTTCATAAGGATTGTCGGCAATGGTTTCTCAACTATAGGCAAATCCATCAAGAGCTCTCGCAGCCATTCTGCCTCCGCAGTGGCTGTCTCTAAAGCAGTGAGTTCTGCTTCCATGGTTGACCTCGTCAAAATGGTCTGTTTGCAAGACCTCCATGATATAGCACCACCAGCTAGAGTGAACACATATCCACTCGTGGCATAGAGTTCATCAACATCAGAGATCCAGTTCGAATCACTATAACCCTCAGGCACGGCCGGATGCCCAGTATAGTGAATTCCATAACTCATTGTACCTCTCAGATAGCGCATAACCCTTTCAAGTGCATGCCAATGATCTGTACCCGGGTTTGACATGAACCTGCTCAGTTTGCTTACAGCAAACGAGATATCAGGACGGGTTGCGCTAGCTAAGTACATGAGTGAACCAATCATCTGAGAATATCTGAGTTGATCTCTTGACTCTTTCTTGTTCTTTCTAAGTATCACGCTGGGATCATAAGGCGTTGGAGAAATCCTGCTATCCATAAAGCCGAACCGGCTCAAGATTTTCTCAACATAGTGGGATTGACTTAAAGTAATTCCACTCTCATCCTTATTCAGCTTAATGTTCAAAATAACATTAGCTTCTCCCAGATCTTTCATATCAAAACACTTTGATAGAAAAGACTTGACCTCAGAAATTATATTAATGCTCGTACCAAAATGAGTATATCATCTACATACAAGCATAACATAACGCTATCGCCCCCACCATGGCGATAGTACACGCACCGATCAGCCTCATTAATGACAAAGCCCGCAGACGTCAAAGTACTATCGAACTTCTCATGCCATTGCTTAGGTGCTTGTTTCAGGCCATACAAGGATTTCAACAATTTGCACACCTTTGTCTCTTCACCTTTTACTACGAATCCATCAGGCTGTTCCATATAAATCTCCTCTTCCAACTCTCCGTTCAGGAAAGCTGTCTTTACATCCATTTGATGGATGATTAGACCATAAGAGGCAGCCAAAGAAAGTAGTACACGAATTGTCGTCATTCTGGCGACAGGTGAATAGGTGTCAAAATAGTCTTCACCTTCCTTTTGAGTATAGCCCTTTGCAACTAGTCTTGCCTTGTACTTTTCAATAGTACCGTCAGGTCTGAGCTTCTTCTTGAACACCCACTTGCAGCCTACTGGTTTGCACCCGTATGGCCGTTCAGTTAACTCCCAGGTTCCATTTGAAAGAATTGAGTCCATCTCACTATGAACTGCTTCTTTCCAGTCATCTGCATCAGGTGATGCATATGCCTCTGCTATGGATCTAGGAGTATCGTCCACAAGGTACACAATGAAATCATCACCAAAGGATTTTGCAATCCGTGATCTCTTACTCGACTGAGTTATTTCATTGTGTTCTTCCTCTGGGACATTCTCAAATGGTATATCAAGAAACTCGCTAGTTGTGGTGGGTTCAGGACAAATTTCAGAAGAGATCCTAGCAATACTATGCATATCTTTCATAGGAAAAATATTCTCAAAAAATGTTGCATCACGAGATTCCATAATAGTATCAACATGCATATCAGGTACCTCAGATTTAACTACTAAAAATCTATATGCGATGCTCCGATGAGCATAGCCTAGAAAGATACAATCCACTGTCTTTGGTCCTAGCTTGCGTTTCTTGGTAATTGGCACATTGACTTTTGCCAAACATCCCCAAGTACGCAAGTATGAGAGTGATGGTTTTCTCCCAACCCACTCTTCATAAGGGGTTTTCTCTTTATTCTTGTTTGGAACGCGGTTTAGGACATGACATGAAGTCAATAGAGCCTCCCCCCACCATGCCTTAGATAAACCGGACGTGTCTAACATGGCATTCACCAAGTCACACAATGTGCGGTTTTTCCTCTCGGCTACCCCGTTTGATTGGGGTGAATAGGGAGGCGTCCTTTCATGTATAATCCCGTGTTCCGCACAAAAATCATCAAATATTTTGGGAAAATACTCACCACCACGATCTGACCTAAGACGTTTGATCTTTCTTTCTAATTGAGTTTCTACTTCAGATTTATAGATTTTAAAGTAGTCTAAAGCTTCATCTTTAGTTTGCAACAAGTAAACATAGCAGAATCTAGTAGAATCGTCTATTAATGTCATAAAATATTTCTTTCCACCTTTTGTCAACACACCATTCATCTCGCATAGATCAGAATGTATGAGTTCTAATGGTGCCAAGTTTCTCTCCTCGGCTGCCTTGTGAGGCTTTCGAGGTTGCTTTGACTGCACACAACTATGGCACTTAGAACCTTTGACAATAGTGAATTCCGGAATTAATTTGAGACTAGATAGCCGATTCATTAAACCAAAATTAACGTGACATAAACGAGAATGCCAGACACTTGCATTATCATTAATACCGCCACAAATATGGTTTACTGACTTATTATTAAACTCCGAAAGAGAAAAGCGGAACAGGCCTCCGCATTCATAGCCTTTACCAATAAATTGTCCATGCTTAGACACAACTATTTTATTGGACTCTAAAACTACTTTAAACCCATCTCTACATAGAAGGGTACCGCTAACAAGATTCTTGTTCATAGTAGGGACATGTTGCACGTTCTTCAGCTGGACAATCTTTCCCGAAGTGAACTTCAGATCGACCGTGCCAACACCACGAACAGAAGCATGTGACCCATTCCCCATTAGGACGGCGGAATCCCGGACGAACTGGTAAGAAGTAAACATGGACATGTCAGAACATACATGAACATTAGCACCCGTATCAAACCACCAAGATGATGTTTGAGAAACAGAAAGAACAGTAAAGGAATTACCGTACCCATCTGCATTGCTGGATGTCACGATGTTGACATTCTTTTTCCCTTTGCGATCTGCCCTCTCAGGACAGTTCTTGGAAATATGTCCCT
Organism: Tuctoria greenei; assembly: GCA_036927565.1. NCBI lineage: Eukaryota > Viridiplantae > Streptophyta > Magnoliopsida > Poales > Poaceae > Tuctoria > Tuctoria greenei. Next base: position 167,391,575 of record JAYESD010000006.1, read on the forward strand.
GCTCCCCACAGGTGTAGCAGCAGCCATCATTGGCTTTGTTTGACTTCTTCTTCTTGAAAGCAGTAGTTTTGTTTGGCTTGAATAGAGACTTGTTCCCTTTGTTCTTGACATAGGGTTTCTGCACCATATTAGCATTGGCGCTAGATTGACCCTCACCTCCTTTCTCAGTAGCGTCCTTAGCCCGAGCCTTCTCCTCAACATCAAGAGATGCTATCAGGTTTTCAACTGATATTTCCTGTCTCTTGTGTTTGAGGGCTGTGGCGAAGTTCCTCCATGATGGAGGTAACTTTGCAATAATGCACCCAGCCACAAACTTGTCGGGTAAAGGACACTTAAGGAGATTGAGCTCTCTCGCAAGGCACTGTATTTCATGAGCTTGTTCAACTACAGGACGGTTGTTAACCATCTTGTAGTCATGAAAATTCTCCATGATATACAGTTCACCACCTGCATCGGCTGCACCATACTTAGCGTTAAGTGCATCCCAGAGCTCCTTCCCATCTGTGACTGTCAGATAGACGTCACAGAGTTTATTATCAAGAACGCTTAGAATGCATCCTCTCAGGGCAGAATTGGCTTCCTCGAACTTTGTCTGTTCTTCAACAGACAAAGGACCTTGAGGCCTGCCCTCAGTTACCCAGAAGATCTTCAGCGATTGGAGTCAGAGCGTGGCCTTAACTTGCCACCTCTTGAAGTGCACGCCAGAGAATTTCTCCGGCCTCAGTGCATCGGCCAAAGTCATCATGTTCAATTCAGGAAATTGCCTAATAAGGTTTTTTGGATTGTTGGAAAGTAAGAGGCAATTTACTGAATAATTCCGGAAAAATACGAGAAAAACAACAGCGACCGGCGGACAGACTGGACGAGAAATAACGCGTACCGATTTGAAGTCGATCGCACTACTGTAGATCGCCGCTGTAGGCGTTGATGACGACGTTGAGCCGCAGCGCCCGATCTGGTCGGTAGACGAGCCGTGGTGAAGAACGCGAGCAGTCGCGCAGTGCGCTTCCCAAAAAAACCTTATTCGCCCTCTCCCGGTGCAGGATCGCAAGGGCGAGCGGTTCCGGAGACCTGCTCTCCCGGTCGTCGGTGCACGCCGGCGCTCGGGATGGAGTAGACTAGAAGGCGGCGCAAGGAACGCGAACGTGGGAACGATCTGATCGTGGGGGTGCTCTGCCGTACCGCGGACGCCCGTATTTATAGAGTCCCAGGAGGCGGTTCGTATGCGATCTGGATCCTAACCGACTCCGCAGTCGTAGACGCGTCCGTCTCTAACGACTTGGACTCTGACTCGGTAGCCCCAAAAATTCGGAGGCCCAAAAGCCCAATTTAATTTTCTGCAAAAATATAAAATCTGGGCTCGGCTCGAGAACCGAATTCACACGAACACACGCGCGCGCGCGCGTGTGCGGGGCGGGGCGAGGCGTGGCGTGGCGTGGCGAGCGAGGAGGAGGAGGAGGAGCGCGCGTGGGCCACCCCTCTCTTCCTCTCTTCTCTCTCACTCAAGGAGTGGAAGAGCAACCTCCCTTATATGTAGGGGTTGCTCCACTTCCACTTCCCATGTGGGACTAAACACTTAGCACCACTCCCTCTTGCCCTAATGGGCCTTTGAGATTTTCTAGGATTTATTTCTGAATTAATATTGGGCCAAGCCCATTAATTCCAACATTCCTTTGTTTATTTGATCTCAATTTGAAAAATGATGTTACTTTTTAAGAGAATGAAATGATATTATTTTCAAATAGAAGTGTATATCCCGTAGCAGACATCCATACTCCTCCCTACCATCTTCGGTATGATATGTAGGGGAAAAATCACTTTACTCCTTCAACAATTTTTACTTTGTCCGTGTGATCCCCCTATCATAAACATGATTTGATTTAGAACGAATTATACCAGCTTAAATAAACTCCTAAGCAGGTTTGGCAGGCTGATCCACTGACATGGAAATAACGATCCTGGGCATTTCAAAAGGAGCAATTTCTCATAAGAATAATATGTATAGATTCGTACAGGGATGTAGTTAGAGAATGCAAAAAAAGTCGTTCATACATGCATCTAATGGTGACGTGAAGCTAAAAGTTCATACACGCAGGATGCCATGCATGCTGACAGGACGATCGATCAGTTGGATGCGGCATGTGCCCTGCAATTTAGTCATGTGCTCTGCATACGATCTGAAGAGCAAGATTCCTTCTGCTGCGGCTGGATAATTTTCCAGATTTTAAAACAGTCATGTACCCTGCAATTTAGTTGAGCATGTCGTCTAATGAACACTAATGTACGCATGTAACTAAGCCGTGCTATGGCCGATCAAACTCGTCTAGACATCAGTTGACAGCTAAGAGTGTGTTTGGTTTGAAGTCAAGATTGTATTGGATAGGATGATCCATGTTATTCTGTATTGGATCATCTAAGTTGATGTTTGGTTGGATGGATTGAATGATCCTTGTTTGGTATGTTGGATGACAAATGGATTGGATGATCCAAGTTCATATTTGTTTGCATGGATATGAATGACAAAGTTGGATATAATGATCACTTTTAAAATTATGGTGATCTTACTATCTTTGAACTTGTATGCACTAGCTTTAAAAAAATTGATCATTCAGAATCAAATATGAACACAATAAAGTTTTAGTGCTGTTTGTATGTCTTTTTTATTTGAAAAAACCAACAATAAGGCTCCTGCGAATCTCTGTTAAATGAAAATTTCAAGGATCATCAGGTACCCAGTTAAGATACAACAACAAATAAAGTATTTTGAAGGACTGGAGGAGGGCCCGATCAATGCAGAAGAACCGATTAAGTACTGCATATCGTTCAAGGCAGGACTGGAGGAGGGCTCGGACGACGGTGCTCAGTTGGAGGACGGCGACGCTCGGACTGGGGGCGGCGTGGGAGGGCTCGTGCAGGGCGGCAACGCTTGGACTGGGGGCGGCGGCGCTCAGGCACGATGGCGGCGGCGCTCGGACTGGGGCTGGCGGAGGACGGCTCGCGTGGGGCCAGATCAAGGGCGGCGAAGGAGGGCACCCGCAGGGCAGCGGCGCTCGAGTTGGGAGGCGGCGGCGCTCCGGCTGCGGGGTGGCAGCCTTTGGCCTAGCAGGCGGCGGAGCTCACCTACATCCGCAGGGAAGAATCTTACCTGAGTTCATCTTGCTTGCTTGCAGGTGGCGAGGTGTTTCACGGGCTGACCCGGACAGGGCTGTCCGATCGATTTTTGCAGATCGGCTAGTACAGGATCTAGTAGGAATATTCTTGATATTGGATGAGTCTGTACAACGACTGTGAAACAAACACTGAATTGTATGAGCTTATCCAACTCAACTCACTCAATCAAACACACCCTAAATTGATCCGGAGGCCAAAAACGGTCCATATACGTATGTCTACTACGTGTCCTGTAAGTATTGACGGCAGCGTGAACGTCGTCCCAGGATCCAGGAGGCGATCACCAGGGATGGCTATGGGGAAATCTCAGACCAGATGAACGGACGACGCAGTGGGCGGGCCTTTCCAATCAATGTCGCCGTCAGCAGCAGCTCGACCAGGCACACGACACATGTAAAATTTTGAATGGGAAAAATAAATCAAAATGGCAATTGAAAATCAAACCAATTTAAACTTCAATGGAGGGAATTCAAATATTCAAAACATGCTCCTGTTCAGATCAGGTAAAAATAAAAATCTGAGTTCACTAATAAATTCCAAATATTCCAAATAGCCTCTCTGCAAAGTTTCAAAATTTTTGAAGCACAATTGCTATATAATTCAGTAGAAACATTGAATTTAACTCAAATCCAAATTCAAGTTTGAATTCGAATGAAACTTGGTCAAATCAATGATTTGAGTTCAGAATCAAATTCTCCATCTTCAATTTAGCCTTTCCACAAATATCTAGCAATTTTTAGACTGAATTAGGTGGTAGAACTGACTGTCCAGTGAAGATAAGGATGAAAGCAGTAGGACCCACCTGTCATGGATTTCTCCTCTGTTTTCCTCTGTTTCATCACAGAGCGACACCTCACGGCATGCAAAATCCACCCAGCTGGTTGTGTACTTGCTTCATGCCTTGGTTGTGAAGCCAGCTGAGCCGCATATAAGTGGAGAAATGATCCTTTCACTTGCTCACGGTGCAACACAGCAGCAAGCTTTCTCCTCCTCTATTTTTCTCTTCCCCAGCAACCACCTCACTTGTCCTCCCATGCAGCAGCTGTTCTTGGCCGATTCTCATCTCAGTCCTTAAAGCGAAAAGGTGTGCCAACACTCCTAGATTCTACTCGCAAAGTTTCAGATCAAGCCATGGCTCCTAGCTCGTTACTTTCAAATTTTATCGAAGCTTAGTTCATACCTACGTCACTAGGTCGTCGATTTAATGTCGTTTCTAGGTGCAACCATTTTCCAATTCGTTCATGAATGTTGTTCACCACCTCATGGCACACATCTCAGTCAAATTTTAGTAGCATCCATCAAGGAATTGCTGAGTTCCACGAGTTTTCCCCACCACCTTCTAAAATGGCACTGTTCTCCTTCAAGGCCAACCTTCGGCCAATTTATCCACGATTTTGATCCATAATCATGTTCTCCTTGTTTCTATGGTTAATTTGGTAAAAATCCCGTTCAATTTGGTGCAAAAATGAGTGAAATCGAGCTCACCCTAGGTGCTTCAGCCGTTGGTCGAGCGCCCCTGCTGGAGGTTGAAGACAACCCTGCCAGTGGGGCCTAAGGTTAAATTAGTTAGGACATTTTCTCTGTGCAGGTTCTGTGCCAAACTTAGAAAATCTATATCTATTTGAATACTTGTCCAAATATTCCCAAATAAATTTTGTTGCAACCAGGATGATCTATTCTTTTAAGTGGTGCACTTGGAACTGTATGAAAATCCCTAATAGGACCTCAATAATTCTTTGAAGCAAAATGCTATTAGGATTAATTCCTGACTCTCAATGCATTCAAAAATTCCCAAACTTGAGCAGATCATTCCACATAATTCCCTTAAGTTCCAGTAAAAGTTTCAGGTCCATTTCAGTTGATTTGAATAGCCAAACTATGTTTCCAATCTCTATGTATCTAAAAATTCCAAAATGTCCATAAACATTTCTAGAATTTTTCCCAAACTTGTAAAATCAATTTCTCCCTGTAGGAAGCTCAGAAAATTATGAAACAAATTTTCCTAGAACCAGTGAGACCTTCTCTACCCAGATCATCCACTGTTAGCTATGTTAAAGCTACAATTTCCGTACCAAACTTCAGAGAAGCCTTTTACTTGTTGGAATTTTAGAGACAACAAGCTTCCTTGATCATCTCCAATTTTGGTCCAGATGTTCCTCATAGGACCTAGTGTCCACTGTAGAAATCTCGAAGCCAATTAAAAATCATTTACATACCTCATCAGTATTTAGAAAGGCTTTTATGAAGATTCAATATCACTCATATATTTATATATTGCATATCATATAGTGATCGAGATCGAGGAGGAGCCGGAGGCCTTGGACAACATCCTCCCAGAAGCTAAATTTCCCTCTGACTTGCAGCCAGGTAAGCCCCGGTTTGCATTTAAGTGCTATTTAGAGTTTATATTTGTATCACTTATGTCTAGGATGATTTTGTGCATTAGGGCTAAGGTTCTTGTTACTCCACTTGCATGACCCAAAAATCCCATGGAGTATTGGGTAGGTCTACAGCCCGACGAGTAGAAAATACTATGCTTATGTTTTGAGGAATCCGATAGAAGTCGAGTAGTTGGAATCTACTCGCGAGATAGTATTTTATCACATGGGATGAATTGGATCAAAGAATGGTTTATGAATATGAAATCGAGACTGAGCAGCGGGTAGGATGTAGCGAGACATGGTCTCACGTGCGTAGCCCTGCTTGTGTCGGTTGAGGACCGATCCGTGTGCGGCCCAACTGGACAAGTTTGAATTGTACCAGATGCATACTGGCTATATGGAAACCAGAAAACCGATGTAATTGGTTAACCTTGGTGTCGAGGCTTACCCTACTATTTTATAGGAGTGGGTTGAGGGTAGCAAGGTGTAAATCTGCCGACGGGCATAGTGATACTCCACGCGGGGACATCCTGCCCGTTACGGAAGGACCGGTCCGACATTTGGGTTTCCTTTGAAAGGTTGTTACATACAACATAGTATTGAAGTGTGATTCGCTCCACTTCTGAAATGGGTGTATGTGACATGTTATCCGGGTGTCTACTGATTGCAATCACCGTCCCTTGCGGTTATTTGAGTACTTCTTGTTCACTGCGCTGTGACGTAGTAAATACTGAAGAAGCCAGGTGAATATGATGTATTGAAAAATATTTGTTGTGTAACTATGATTGTTGTCCAATATGCTCCTAAAATTACTGTTACTAAACTTGTAAGTTGTTGTTAATAACTTGAAAATTAAGGATCAACATGTAGGTGAGTCATTTACTGCTATATCGATTCCTATGTTTAGTATATCTGCATGTAGAGTTTCATGTTTAGGTGAGACGGTTAAGTCTTGCTGAGCCTTTGTGCTCACAGTTGCTATATTAAACCTTGAGCCAGTATGCCAGGCTGTGAGGATCGGGTCCACACATTCTAGGAATCGCATAGGATGGTGTTGTGCGATGCGGCACCCAACTGCACACACGAAAAGAATACGACAAAATACAAAGTTTTATATATAGAAACAGCGGAAGTCTTTTACAATACTTAATATACAGCAGAAGATAATACTCATAGCTAAACTCTCAGTTTAGCTATGCAAAAGTGCAGTCGTCCAGCCCGGGGACACTACACACTAGCAGCACACAAAAATTCACGACGGTGTGCAGGGCTCCCACTCGGCGGTATACTCCGACGGGGGCATCACCTCATCTTTGGGCCCTTCCTCATACGTCTCACATGCAAACAACTTAATATAGCAACCGTGAGCACGAAGGCTCAACAAAATTTAACTGTCTAACCTAAACATGGAACTCTACATGCAGGGATACTTAACATAGGAATAGATATAGTAGTAAATGACTCGCCTACATGTTGATCCTAAATTTTTAAGTTATTAACAGCAGCTTACAAGTTTAGTAATAGTAACTTTAGTGAGTATATTGGATAGCAATCATAGTTACAAAGCAATTATTTTTTAATACATCCTATTCTCTTGGCTTCTCCAATATTTACTACATCAAAGCACAGTGAACAAGCAGTACTCAAATAACTAGGATATTTGCAATCATAAATCAAAATGGCAATTGAAAATCAAACCAATTCAAACTTCAACGGAGGGAATTCAAATATTCGAAACATGCTCCTATTCAAATCAGGTCAAAATAAAAATCTGAATTTACTAATAAATTCCGAATATTCCAAATAGCCTCTCTGTAAAGTTTCAAAATTTTTGAAGAAAATTGCTATATAATTCATTGGAAACATTGAGTTCTACTCAAATTCAAATTGAAGTTTGAATATGAATGAAACTTGGTCAAATCAATGATTTGAGTTCATAATCAAATTCTCCATCTTCAATTTAGCCTTTCCACAAATATCTAGCAATTTTTGGACTGAATTAGGTGGTAGAATTGATTGTCTAGTGAAGATAAGGATGAAAGCAACAGGACCCGCCTGTCATGGACTTCTCCTCTATTTTCCTCTGTTTCATCACAGAGCGACACCTCACGGCATGCAAAATCTACCCAGCTGCCTGTGTGCTTGCTTCATGCCTTGGTTGTGAAGCCAGTTGAGCTGCATATAAGGGGAGAGCTGATCCTTTCACTTGCTCATGGTGCAACACAGCAGCAAGCTTTCTCCTCCTCTATTTTTCTCTTCCCCAGCAACCACCTCACTTGTCCTCCCTTGCAGCAGCTGTTCCTGGCTGATTCTCACCTCAGTCCTTGAAGCAAAGAGGTGTGCCAACACTCCTAGATTCTGCTTGCAAAGTTTCAGGTCAAGCCATGGCTCCTAGCTCATTACTTTCAAATTTTATCAAAGCTAGTTCATACCTAGGTCACTAGGTCGTTGATTTAATGTCGTTTCTAGGTGGAACCATTTTCCAATTTGTTCATGAATTTTGTTCACCACCTCATGGCGCACATCTCAGTCAAATTTAAGTAACATCCATCAAGGAATTGCTGAGTTCCATGAGTTTTCCCCACCGCCTTCTAAAATGGTGCCGTTCTCCGTCGAGACCCAACCTTTGGACAATTTATTCGCGATTTTGATCCATAATCATGTTCTCCTTGTTTCTATGGTAAATTTGGTGAAATTCCCATTCGATTTGGTGCAAAAATGAGTGAAATCAAGCTCACACTAGGTGCTTCAGCCGCTGGTCGAGCGCCCCTGCTGGAGGTTGAACACAACCCTGCCAGTGGGGCTCACAGTTAAATGAGTTAGGCCATTTTCTCTGTGCAGGTTCTGTGTCGAACTTAGAAAATTTATATCTCTTTGAATAATTGTCCAAAAATACCCAAATAAATTTTGTTGGAACCAAGATGATCTATTCTTTCAAGTGGTGCACTTGAATCTGTATGAAAATCCCCAATAAGACCTCAATAATTCTTTGAAGCAAAATGCTATTAGGATTAATTCCTGACTCTCAATGCATTCAAAAATTCCCAAACTTGACCAGATCATTACACATAATTCCCTTAAGTTCCAGTAAAAGTTTCAGGTCCATTTCAGTTGATTTGAAAATCCAAATTCTGTTTCCAATCTCTATGTATCTGAAAATTCCAAAATGTCCAGAAACATTTCCAGAATTTTTCCAAAACTTGTAAAATCAATTTCTCCCTGTATGAAGATCAGAAAATTATGAAACAAATTTTCCTAGAACCAGTGAGACTTCGTCTACCAGATCATCCACTGTTAGCTATGTTAAAGCTACAGATTTAGTATCAAAATTCAGAGAAGCCTTTTACTTGTTGGAATTTTAGAGACAACAAGTTTCCTTGAACATCTCCAATTTTTGGTCCAGATCTTCCTCACTAGACCTAGTGTCCACTGTTAAAATCCCAAAGCCAATTAAATATCATTTACATACCTGATCAGTATTTAGAAAGTCTTTTATAAAGTTTCACTATCACCCATGTACTACATATATTGCATATCATATAGTAACCGAGATCGTGGAGGAGTCGGAGCCCTTGGAGAGCATACAACTAGGAGCTAACTTTGAATTTTATTCTCAGCCAGAAAAGCACTGATTTGCATTTAAGTGCTATTTCAAAGTTTATATTTGTATCACTTATGTCTAGGATGATTTTGTGCATTAGGGCTAAGGTGCTTGTTACTCCACTTGCATGACCCACAAATCCCATGGAGTATTTGGTAGGTCTACAGCCCCACGAGTAGAAAATGCTATGCTTATGTTTCGAGGAATCCAGTAGAAGTCGAGTAGTTGGAATTTACTCGCGATATAGGATTGTATCACACGAGATGAATTGGATCGAAGAATGGTTTATGAATAAGAAATTGAGACCGAGCAGCAGGTAGGATGCAGCGAGACGTGGTCTCACGTGTGTAGCCCTGCTTGTGTCAGTTGAGGACCGATCCGTGTGCGGGCCTGCTGGACAAGTTTGAACTGTACCGGATGCATACTGGCTATATGAAAACCAGGAAACCGATGTAATTGGTTAACCTGGGTGTCGAGGCTTATTCTACCATTTTATAGGAGTGGGTTGAGGATAGCAAGGTGTAAATCTGCCGGCGGGCATAGAGATGCTCTGCGCGGGGACCTCCTACCCGTTACGGAATGACATGTTCGACATTTGGGTTTTCTTTGAAAGGTTGCTACATACAACATAGTATTGAAGTGTGATTCGCTCCACTTCCGAAATGGGTGTATGTGACTTGTTATCTTGGTGTCTACTAATTGCAAATAACCACAAGGGTGGGTGACCGACCGAGAAGTCTTCCCGGGTGCGCACGAGTGAGGACAAAATGCGTAGAAAAGTCTAGTGTTGGTCTATGGGGCTAGTCTGTGATCCTAGAGAGCTGCCAGAAGTAACGACCGCCAGGCCCGTAGTGGCAGGGGCATTACAAAATTGTATCAGAGCCGACCCTCGCGGTTTCACAGTTGCGTATGGGTCAGGGAAGTGGGTACGTACGCATGACGCGTGAGTCCTCTAGGAGGGACACGGTATGGTATGTATGCCAGTACTGAACGTATGGACATGGCCAAGAGGGGACGTTCCTGGCTTGGGAGTTGACTGACGAGGACGTCGGTCTTCTAAGGTGGGTGGATTGTGACATCCTTGCTTGAGGCTTACTAGGATTGATAAAATAAATAATACCACCAAGGTATACCTTATTTTTCGGGAGCCCACCTGCAAAGAACTCCAAGGTTAAGTGTGCTTGGCCTGGAGCAATTTACGGATGGGTGACTATCGGTACCCTCAAGACCGGGTACCCCCAATACAAGAAGAAGCTACAGACCCGGCCTCCCCGCTGAGGCGTCCTCCGGAGCTGCCACACGTCCTCCGGCTTCGGACCCTTCCTCCCACCAGGGAGGGCTCCAGAGCTGCCACGCGTCCTTCAGCTCCAGACCCTTGCTCCCACCAAGTAGGGCTCCAGATCTACCATGTGTCCTTCGGCTCTGGGCCCTTGCTCCCACCAAGGAGGGCTCCAGAGCTGCTACGCGGCCTCCGGCATCGAGCCCTCACTCCCACTAAGGAGGGCTTCGGAGCTGGAGTGTGTCCCATGACCTGCAATAAGCTGTGGGCCCCGGAGAGTAAAGGGCGGTGTGTCATGTCCAGTCGCGCATTAAAGGCGCGCGCCTTCCCTAGGCACACGATGCTGCACACACCCCTTGTCAGGTACTTTTGCGTCCAATCACATCGCAGTGAAGGCTCCACAAGCCTACCCCACACCGCCAAGTGGGTATCTTACGGCGACAAGGCAGATGGGACGCTCTTTGCTATCATCAATGACTACACATAGCCACTGGCGTCCGACATGGCAAGCCAATGGGTCTTCAAGCTGCGGTCAGAGGCAGCGTACACAAGAAACCTTAGATCTTGTATAGGATAAGATCACCCTGGGGCCACCTGTCAGGCCTCGGGCCCCAATTGTAAATTGTACGGCCTTTAACTATAAAAGGATTGGGCAACCACCGACTTAGACAGCTTCTCTTGTCCGCTCGGACTAGGGATCCCACACAAGTCCCAAAATCCCCGATACACTCACATATGCATACACACTCACCAAGCAATACAATCCACCGTGGAGTAGGGTGTTACGCTCCTTGCGGCCCAAACCATGTAAAAACAATTGTCTCATACTCTTCTGCTAGAACACTAGTTTGAGGCCTAAGCCCCGCCGAACAAGAACCTCTGTGGGTTGCTCCTTAGCAGATCCGGGGGAGGTGTCGCATTGACCCTTCGACTTTTGGTGCGCCAGGTAGGGGTTTTTTCCCTCAAAAAGTGGTAGCGTTTTCACCAATCATGGTGTTCATCAAGCTTGCGAGTAGCAGCAAGATCAATCCACAAAATGCCGGAGTAGCCAGCTCCAGCACCACCCAGAGGGCCTACCATCGACGTTTCTACAGCGACAATGGGAGACACCGGAGCAGCCAGCTCCGGCACCACCTAGGGGGCCTACTTTTGGCGTTTCTACGGCGATGGTGGGCGACGTTGGAGCAGCCAGCTCCGGCACCATCCAGGGGGCCCGCCGTCGACGTTCTTCTCCTTTATGGTGGGCGCCGTCAGAGCATCCAGCTCTGGCACCTCCTAGGGGGCCCGCTGTCGACGTTCTGCACGTTGAGGGTGGGCGCCGCCTTGGTTCGATGACCACCTCGTTGCCATCGCCACCGGAGACTTCTCCGACGATGACCACACATCCCAATTCAGGTCTAGCGCTCCCCATGGGGCCCGTTGGCGTCAACTATTCAAGCTCCCACTCTCCGCTAGGGGCCCGCTGATGACATCCTACGACTAAGTGGTAGGCATGCCCAACCAGTTGGCCGCACCTACCAGGGGGCCTCTAAGGGGTCTCACGGGTAGGACGTCAAGTGATTTCCTGCCACCACAGCGACAATGACGTCACCAAGGCATTACGGTAAGTTTGACCCGAAGATCTGCTGTAAGTTTTACTTTTTACCTGGTGAGAGGTCCAGAGTATGCAACCTGCTTAGTCTGGCCCTGCACCCTAAGCGTGTACACTTTGTCTCCCCAATGCCACTTCGGTAAAGCTTCACCTCGGGCGTAGTGGTAGGATAGTTTTTTTTTTCTAAAAAGGGTGTCATAACGTCTAGAAGCAGTGCTCGAAGCAACTAAGCTCCGGTGGTTCCGATCCAGGGTGTTCAGCCTGCTTAGCATGGTTCCATACCCTAAGCATGTACATTTTCCCCCCTTGTCATCTAAAGCGGGTTGTTGCCTTCTTGTAAAGTCTGCCCCCTCCTATGATTACCAAGTTAGAAGAAACATTGTCTTTCCCTATGCTTTGTTTATGTTCATTTAATTACGCATTAATTTTATGATCATAAAATTATGCTCATTCTCGCATATTCTCTGTCATATGCTAGGGCACTCTCTCCGTGTCTCGCGCCTAGTGGAGTTTTGCAATCCTGCTGCTGGCGGGTCTGCTTGAGGTTCCTATGATGTATTTGGGTTCTTTGGTTGTTTTCCTACTCGGGAGCCTGTGGCGCTGAATGGTCACTCCCCTGAAAAGCTAACACCCATGGGAGGTCAAGAGTGTACAGCCTGCTTAGCCTGGTCTTGCACCCTAAGCGTGTACACTTTGCCTCTTCAGCGCTAACGGCTGAGTACAGGGGGCCGGACGGCACACATTCCTGAGCAGGGCGATAACCATAATCCGGATACCATGGCACTGAATTACCCATGCAACGTAAGCCCAACTCAGGATCGTAGGACATAACGAGACTAGAAGCAGGAAGGGAGTAATCAACGAGCAAAATTATTTACATTATGCTTTAATTTTTTGCTTACTTTCACATATCGTCAACCATATGTCCGGTTACATTTCTCCTGTCTCGTCCTAGTTGGAGTTGTGCTATACTACTAAAGGCGGATCCGCATGAGGTACTTGCAATGTGTTTGGGGTTTGATGTTCGTTTTCTTGGTCAGGGTCCATGGTGTCGAATGGTTCTAACTCCTGAAAGGCTAACGCCGAGCAGGAGGTCCAGGATGTGCAGTCTGCTTAGCTCGGTTCTATACCCTAAGCATACGCACCTTGCCTCCCAGTGCTAATAGCTGAGTACAGGAGGCCGGATGGCTCATGCCTTGAGCAAGGAAGCAACCATACCCTGGATGTTGTCGCACCGACTTACCCATGCCCCGTATCTTAGCTAAGGACCGTAAGCCATAACAAAACTAAAGAGCAGGGAAGTGGTGACCAACGAGCAAAATTACTTTTGTCTATCGTATGTGCAGGACACACAGGGAGCTGTCGTCGACGTTCTACACGTCCGTTGTAGCCGCTAGCGTCACTACTCTAGCTCTGGCGCCCTCCAAGAGGACCACCGGTGCCGTCGACGCTTCTCCGAGCTACGGTGTCCCCAAGGGGGCCACTGGCGTCACTTCTTTGAGATCCGGCGTCCCCAAGGGGGCCGCTGGCGTCACTTCTCCTAGGACCGGCGTCCCCAAGGGGGCCGCTGGCGTTACTTCTTCGAGCTCTGGTGCCCCCCAAGGGGGCCACTAGCGTCACTTCTCCGAGCACCTGCATCCCCAAGGGGGCTGCCAGCGTCATTCCTTTGAGCACCGACGTCCCCAAGGGGCCGCCGACGTCACTTCTTCGAGCTCCGGCGCCCCCAAGGGGGCCGCTGGCGTCACTTCTCCGAGCTCTGGTGTCCCCAAGGGGGCTGCCGGCGTCACTTCTCCAGGCTCCAGCGCCCCCCAGGGGGCTCACTGGGGTCACTTTTGCAAAACAAGATGAAGGCCCTACCTTCGGGATCGTCACCTCTCCCGAGGTGGGCCCAGGGGCCACTGACGGTACCCTCAAGACTGGGTACCCCCACATACAAGAAGAAGCTCCAGACCCGGCCTCCCCGCTGAGGCATCCTCTGGAGCTGCCACACGTCCTCCGGCTCCGGACCCTTGCTCCCACCAAGGAGGGTTCCGGAGTTTCCACGCGTCCTTCGGCTCCAGGCCCTTGCTCCCACCAAGGAGGGCTCCAGAGCTGCCATGCGTCCTTCGGCTCCGGACCCTTGCTCCCGCCAAGGAGGGCTCCAGAGCTACCACACGGCACCCAGCATCGATCCCTCGCTCCCACCAAGGAGAGCTTCGAAGCTAGAGTTGAAAGTGCATCTAGGAATCCCTTGTGGGTTTTGGTTGATTTATGACAAGCAAATGAGATCTTAACCACATTGTTGAGATGAGCACAGGTTCTAATGAGAGAATGAACAAAACACCAAAAAGAAAGGAGAATGAGGAGCAATGCAGAAAAGAGCTCAAGAAACAAGTGTAGTAGATCATTGTGTATGGAGTGTGTTAAGGAAACACACCCCAAGAGCTCAAGCACGAATAATCTCACACATTGTACAAATTTATACAGGACCGAACTAGTCCGACTGACCCCAGACTAGTCCAATATATTTCTGCACAAGATCGGACAAGTCCTCACAATGTGGACTTGTCCTCATAGTCCAGTTTTTCACTGATCGGACTAGTCTGGTATCACCACAGACTAGTCTGATATCTCTCTGACTAGAATCGGACTAGTCCTCCTCAGTGCGGACTAGTACCCCAAACACTTCACAAGTCACACAAAATCGGACAAGTCCGATAACAGAACGGACTAGTCCGATATCTTTCTGATGTCAATCGGACAAGTCTGATATTGGCACGAACTAGTCCGAAAACGCTCTAAATCGGACAAGTCCTTCAAGTGTGGACTTGTTCCCCAAATTCACTTAGGGTTTCACCTATTCGGACAAGTCCGATATGCATCGGACTAGTCCGAAGATTTCCAGAACCAAAATCGGACTAGTCCGGCTTCACTTCGGACAAGTCCGATACTTTGGGACACCTAGGGTTTCCTACACGCAGCACATCGGACTAGTCCGGTGTCCACCATGGACTAGTTTGATCTTTCTAAACCCTAACAGTAACTTTTGGAAACCCCATATAAATAGGTGTGCACGGCCCATCTTTCAAACCGCTCGACCCCCTGCGCCGTCACACCTTCCAAGAGCCTAGAAAACACCTCTCTCCACGAAATCCAATGCAAGAAAGATCAATCCCTTAAGGATACACTTTAGATCATTGGAGAGACACAATTCTTCACTCATTGAGCTCTTGGTTTGATTCCCTAACACACTCCTGTGGTTTTCATTGCGATCTTAAGAGTGTGTTCTTGGTGGTGTTCATATTGTAATCTTGGGGAGACCTCAACTTGTGAGAAGGCCCCCTTGAATTTGGTTATTTGCCCTTTGTGATTATTGAAGAGGATTGGCCTCCGTGGCGATCCGACGAGGGTAGGGTTGGAGAAGATCCGGTCCTTTTGTGGACTCCTCAACGTGGACGTAGGTTGCCTCTGTGGGAACCGAACCACGGGATAAAGAGCTTGTGTTCTTACTTTGCGCACATCGTTCTTACTCTTCATATCAATCTAGGGTTTCAATCAATCTTGTTCACTTTATGTTGAAACATTGAATATAAGATTAACTTGTGGTACATCCTAGTTCATAGTAGTGTGACACTTCAATTACAAGTATATTTCCGCTGCATACATCCTAGGATCAAGATAATCGATCAATTTTGATCAATCTAGTCGGTACACACCGGACTAGTCCACACTCGACCAGACTAGTCCGATATCTCGAGATTTGATCTAGTTGTTAACTGTTGCAGGTTCTGACAAAATTCAAAAAGGCCTATTCACCCCCCCCCCCCATCTAGGCCACATTCAATTGGTATCAGAACAGGACTCTTCAAAAGGAGACTAATCGCTCGAAGAGATCATGTCAGACATGAAGGACGTACACTAGAGCATCAACCAAGAGAAGGTTGAAGAAGAAAAGAACCAAAAATTGGAGAGGCTCCTCGAGGCTATTCAAGACTTTGAGGATGACGATGAGCAGACGCTGGAACTCAAGAAGCTCCTAAGAAAGAAAGCCCTCTTCAAGAGAAAAGTAAAGATCGAAGATGAGAAGAAGAAGGGGAGTAGTCACACCGACTACTCCCGATATCCTTTCAACTACGATCGTCTTAATTCTAGTGATAATCACTACTTATCTATTCCACTTGGAAAAGCCCAACACTTTGATGGCAATGACTACTCAATGTGGAGGCAAAACATGAAAATGCACTTAATCTCTCTCAATCCAAGTTTATGGCACATTGTGGTTACAGGAATAGATATCCCCGACGATGATGAGGAGCTCACCCCTAGCCAAGAGCAAGCAATCCATCGAAATGCCCAAGCTGCAGCAGTCATCACCTCATCACTTAGTCAGGACGAGTTCACAAAGGTGGATAGACTCGAGATCGCGAAGGAGATATGGGATACATTGCAAACCGCACATGAAGGTGATCGTCATGTGCGAGAAGCAAAGATCGAGATGATTGAAGGCGAGCTGGGAAGATTCGCCATCGAAGAAGATAAGTTGCCACAAGACATGTACAACCGACTAAAGATGCTCATCAACAAGGTGCGAGCATATGGAAGCAAGAAGTGGAACGACCACGAGGTGGTGAAGCTCATTCTTAGAGCTTTCATGCCTCGCAATGTCACCTTGTGCTCGATGATACGAGAAAGCCTCGGGTACAAGAAGATGACTCCGGATGAGATACTTGGGAAAATCATCAACTTTGAGATGATGGAAAAGAAAGCCAAGCATGTTAAGGAGATTGCTGATCTCACCTCGGCAAAGAAGAAAGGGGTCGCTTTGAAGTCCACTCTCGAGCCCTTGTCTAAAGAAGCTCGAGAAGCTCAACTAGAAGAAGACGGTGATGATGAGAGCAGCAACTTGGATGAAGATAACATGACACTATTCATGAAGAAATTCAAAAGGATGATGAAGAAAAGACAAGGAGCTAAATCAAGTGAAGGGAAGTACAAGGAAAAATCAAGACTGAAGTTGAGGCGAGCATGCTATAACTGTGGTGAGTGTAGTCACCTTATAGTTGATTGCCCATATGAAGAAAACAAGAAGAAGACCAAGGAAACAAAGCCTCAACCCAAGAAATTCTTCAAGAAGAAGAAGCAAGCTGAATAAGAGCATCTAGGGAAGGAGTGGGACTCAAATGATGAGTCCTCATCCGAAGAAGAAGAGGAGATGGCTAGCATAGCCATCGAGAAGACAACCAAGAAGTCCACTCTCTTCCCCACTCTCGGCGCATGGAAGGGGAACGACAATTGCCTCATGGCAAAGGAAGGTAAACAAAAGGTAACAACCAAATCCTCTTCCTTGCAGTCCTATTCTAGTGATAGTGAAATTGCTAGTGATAATGAAGATATGCTCATTGGCTTAGATAAGAAAACAGCCGTGAAAATGAAATTTCTACTTGATCAGCTTGTTGAGAAGGATAAGTTGATAAACCGTCAAGAAGACATGATTATCTCCCAAAAGGAGGAATATGTTGAACTTGACAAGCTTCTAGAACTTGAAAAGGAATGAAGCAAGTCATTAGAGCTTGAGTTAGCTTCAAGCAAGGAAGCTTGCTTGGAGTTAAGCGACTCAAATGCTACAATCAAGGACGAACTTGCTAACCTAACCAAGGTTAACAAGATCCTTGAGGTACAAGTTGAGTCACTCAAGCAAGGTGACCCTTCATCCTCCTAAAGTTCACCTTCTCAACCACTTAAGACTGAAGCTACCATTACTTGTTCATGTGGTAAAATTGACACCAGCTTGGAAGACAAGTCAACCTCTACCAAGGATAAGTATCCTGCCCAAAGTGGCATATTTGACAAGGAGAAGGTCAAATATGCACGTAGTGCATACTTGGCCACAAGACCCCCTAATGTCAAATATGGCATTGGGTATTCCTATGGTGGAAAGTAAAATGCTAGAAGCCATAAGAATAACAAGGAAAGCATTACCTTTGTAAAGGGAAGACCCTCTCAAACTGGGAAATCCAAATTTAAGTCATCCAACACACATGATCACCGGACTAGTCAGGTCGGGACATGGACAAGTCCGATCTCCCGAACTAGTCCTGTATATAAACAACAACAGTTTCTATTTAGAACCTTTGATGCATCTTATGTTTTAATGAGAGGTAATTTTGGTAAGATTCATGCTCATTATGTTGGGCCACGCCATGGGAACACCAAGTCTCATGTGTGGGTGTCCAAATCCCTTGTGACTAACCTAAAAGGACCCAAGCAAGCTTGGGTACCTAAAACTAAAGCATGATTTGTTTTTGTAGGCCTATTCCTCCGATGGATCTAAATGGGTGCTAGACAGTGGTTGCACCAACCATATGACCGGAGAAAGAAGGATGTTCGTTGAGTATGAAGAAAATGAGGATCCAAGCGAGGGCATCTATTTTGGAGACAATAGTCAAAGAAAGGTGCTCGGTACCGATAAAATTGTCATATCATCTCAACATACTCTTTCTCATGTGCTACATGTTGATTCCTTAGATATAACCTGCTGTCCATATCTCAATTATGTGATAAAGGTAAAAATTGCTTGTTCACTAATGAGAGTGTGACCGTCTCTAGAACGAGTGATGGTTCCATTGCATTCAAGGGTATGTTAAAGGGAAAGCTTTACCTTGTTGACTTCAACAAAGATAAAGCCGAACTTGACACATGCTTGATTGCAAAGACCAACTTGGGTTGGCTGTGGCATAGATGGCTAGCGCATGTTGGTATGAGGAATCTTCAAAAACTCCTCAAGGGCAATCACATCCGAGGTTTGAAGGATGTTGTTTTTGAGAAAGACAGGCCTTGTAGCGCGTGCCAAGACGGGAAGCAAGTTAGAGCACCTCATCCCGGGAAGAACGTCATGACTACAACAAGACCGCTTGAGCTACTTCACATGGACCTATTCGGTCCAATTGCTTACATAAGCATCGGAGGTAACAAATATGGCTTAGTAGTTGGTGATGATTTTTTCGTTTCACTTTGGTTTTCTTTCTACATGATAAGGCAGAAACTCAAGAAACCTTGAAGAAGTTTTTCAAGCGTGCCCAAAATGAGTTTTCATTGACGATCAAGAATATTCGAAGCGACAATGGCACGGAGTTCAAGAACACACAAGTTGAGGAGTACCTAGATGAAGAAGGCATAAAGCATGAGTTTTCAGCACCTTACCCCCCTCAACAAAACGGAGTTGCTGAAAGGAAGTACCGAACCCTCATAGAGATGGCGAGAACAATGCTCGATGAATACAAGACCTCCGATCGGTTTTGGGCGGAAGTGGTTAACACCGCTTGTCACGCCATAAACCGACTCTATCTTCATCGACTACTCAAGAAGACATCATATGAGCTACTCACCGGTAACAAGCCTAATATTTTATATTTTCGAGTCTTCGGTTCCAAATGATATATTTTGAACAAGAAGCCTAGGACTTCAAAGTTCGCTTCGAAGTCCGATGAAGGTTTCTTGCTTGGTTATGATTCAAACTCTTACGCCTATCGTGTCTTCAACAAGACCTTCAAAATTGTTGAAGTAGCACGTGACGTAGTGTTCGATGAGACTAACGGCTCCCAAAAGGAGCAAGTTGATTCATGCGTGCTAGATAGAGAAGAAGCTCCTTGTCAAGCATTGAAAAGGATGGCGTTGGGCGAAGTTCAACCACAAGAGCCACCTCTACATATGCATGAGGAAGATGAACCACAAATGGAGGCCAATGATCAAGGGGGAGCCTCCATACAAGATCAACCTCAAGAAGACGAAAATGATCAACAAGTCAATGAGAGCAACCATCTAGGGGGAGAAGAAGATGACCATGAAGACTCAAGACAGTAAGTGTCACACCCAAGAGTACACCAATGCGTTCAAAGGGATCACCCAATCGACAACATCATCGGTGGCATCCAACAGGGAGTGACTACTAGATCTCGCATAGCTAATTTTTGTGAGCATTATTTGTTTGTATCCTTTTTGGAACCGCGCAGGGTTGAGGATGCATTGAAGGATCCGGATTGGGTAGTGGCCATGCAAAAAGAACTCAACAACTTCAAATGGAATGAGGTGTGGGAACTAGTCGAAATACCAAAGTTCAACGTCGTCAGCACCAAATGGGTCTTCCGCAACAAATAAGACGAACACGGGGTGGTGACAAGGAACAAAGCACAACTTGTGGCCAAAGGGTATTCACAAGTCGAAGGTTTGGATTTCGATGAAACCTTTGCTCCCGTAGCTAGACTTGAGTCTATTAGAATATTACTTGCATATGCTACTCACCATGATTTCAAGGTCTATCAAATGGATGTGAAAAGTGTCTTCCTCAACAAACCAATCAAGGAAGAGGTGTATGTGGTGCAACCCCCCTGTTTTGAAGATGAAGAGTTCCCCGACCACGTCTTTAAATTGCGTAAGGTTCTCAACGGCCTCAAACAAGCCCCTAGAGCTTGGTATGAGTGCCTTAGAGATTTCTTAATTGAAAACAGTTTTAAGATCGGCAAAGTAGATTATACATTGTTTACAAAGAACTTTGACAACGATCTCTTTATTTGTCAAATTTATGTTGATGATATTATCTTTGGTTCAACTAACAAATATTTTTGTGAGGAATTTAGTAAGATTGTGATAGATAGGTTTGAGATGTCTATGATGGGAGAGCTAAAGTACTTCTTGGGATTCCAAGTGAGGCAACAAAAGGAAGGGACGTTCATAAGCCAAATCGTCGATACCCTGCAGACCGGGTACCCCCGCATACAAGGAAGACAAGATAGCTCCAACAACCAACAGCTCCGGACCTAGCCTCTCCGCTGAGGAGAGGTTCGGTGCTGCCACATGTACCGACAAAACCAGACCTAGCCTCCCCGCTGAGGAGAGGTCCGGTGCTGCCATGCGTCTCGAAGACTCCGGACCTAGCCTCCCCATTGAGGAGAGGTTCGGTGCTGCCACGCGTCTCAAGGACTGCGGACCTATCCTTCCCGCCAAGGAGAGGTCCGGTGCTGCCTCCAGACCTAGCTTCTCCGCCGAGGAGAGGTCCGATGCCGCCACCGCCCGTACCGCAACTTCAGAAGGCGACGTGTACACTCAAGACCGTATTAACATGCCATCAACACAACATTAATGTGTCATCAAGACACCTTGGTGCACCATGAAGACCCATGAAGACCTATTAACGTGTCATCAGGACACGTTAATGCACCATCGAGGCCCATTATCGTGGCATCAAGGCACGTTAATGCGCTTTCAAGGCTAATTAACCCGGGGCCACCTGTCAAGCCCCAGACATAATGTAAGTTGTCGGCCTTCACCTATAAAAGGACCGGGCAGCCACAACAGAAGGGGACGTTTTCATCTTGTTCATACGCATCTCACGCTCACCATGGGCTGAGTACGTGCAATACAACACAACCCCCCGTGGATGTAGGGTATTTGTGGGGACCGAAGTCCACACATCCGAGGATCTCATTGGGGTGTGTCGTGCGATGCGGCACCTAACAGCACACACAAAAATGATACCAAAACGTACAAAATTTTCATTTCAGAATAATCAGAGTTTACAAAAAAGTGTACAATAGAAGTACACACGCAACGGAACTACATACTCATATTCTCACCTATCTAAGCATAAGAGAAGACGTCCATGCCCTAGGACGCTTCTCACTAGCAACATGACGCTCATTCAGCAGCGGCGTGGTTCACATGAGATTTAACTCGATACCTCAAGATCTCATGTACAACCTGAACAGCAGAAATGAACCTAGTACCTGCAAAAATCGTTAAAGCGCAAACGTGAGCATAAGGCTCAGCAAGACTAACCCGTCTCACTAGACATATGCAAGGGTGAGTACTAAACATAGGTAAGGAATAGCATAAATAGACTCGCCTACAAGTAAATCCTTATAATAATGTTTTAAGTAGCAAATGACATTCTTCAAGCACGGCACATCATAGACTCCACAATTAAACAAGAAACGCTTTGCCGATGATATGACATGCTCAAAGCACATAATGCTATTACAGCTAAAGTATGGGGAAACTGTAAACTTTAGTTTTTCTATCTCTAAGTCATACAAGGTTGCAGAGCAATTATAATTCAATACAATATATTTTTCTGGCTTCTTTAGTATTTACTACATCACGACAGTGACGGACAAGTGGTACTCTATTACCGCGAGGGACGGTGATTGCAATCAGGACACACCCGGACTGCATGACACGCACACCCACGTGGGAGACACATACGTGCTCTCCTCCCCACGTCATATGTGGCCACCATTCACCCAAGACCCCAATGTCGACAAACCCCTTCATCCCGAGCAAAAGGTCCCCTACACGGACACGTCAAAACGTTCCGCTAGGAGATTTACACCTTTCTGCCTTCGCATCTCCATTCAAGGACAACTGAGGAGTCTCCACACTACAGTCTGGAGTTACATCAGTTTAATGGGCCCATATACCATTATGCAACCGGTACAGTTCAAGCTTGCCCAACGGTGCCGCATATGGCATGGTCCTCAAGCGACACAGGCAGGACTATGCGCCCGAGATTCCATCTCGTCGACTCCTATTCCCCCTACCCGGTCTCGTATTCATTTCATAAGCCATTTTTAATCTTCCACCCTCATGTGAACTGTTATTCCTATCTTGCGAGTAGATTCCAACTACTCGACTTCTACCGGATTTCCTATACATTAGCAAAGCAGTTACTACAGGTCAAACTGTAACCCGTTCCAACCAACCCCTGGGATTTGTGGTCATGAAAGTGGAGTATCAATCACCCTATACGTAATGCACATATGAAACTTAAGACGTAATGTGAGAAATACTGCAAAACTCTGTAAAGCTTTTATATGCAAACCAGGACTTGCCTTAGTTTGCAACTCGATTAAATGTCAATTGTTAGTGGTCCTTCTCTGAAGACTTCGCCAAGGACTTCAAGTGGACACCATGGCCTTATCCTCCAAGTGACACTTCTCGTCAATATCGATCACTACATGACATGCATATATGAATGCTAGTAAATTATAATGTATATATAGTTCATAAGCTTCTAACTATGGTTATGGTGAGTGAATGATCTTAGTTGGCTTTGGGATTTTTATGGTAGATATTAGGGACTACAAGGGAGACTCTTGCAAAGAACAGGAGATGATCAAAAAAGTTTGTTGTTCCTAAAAATTATGGCAAGCAATAACCTGCTCTAAATTTTGGTTGAAATTTTGAAGACCTATCATGGCTACCAGTGGTTGTATTATGTAGAGGGGGTCTTAATGGTTCTAAGAAAATTTATTTCACAATTTTCTAAGTTTCTGTGAAAGATATGTTGAATTCTAAAGTTGCTAGGAATTTCTGGAATTATTTTATAACTGAATTTAGTTTTTCAATTAACATTCAGATTGGGAATTGAATTTGGGCAAGTATATTAAGTCTAATAAATCGGAAATTTTTATAGGAGATAGTATATGACTAAAGCAAGGTTCAGTTCAAATTTGGGACATAACAAAGCAACTGAACATCTGTAATAATTCAATGAAGGAAAAAGGCAATTGAATTATACAGAGGGTTATACAGGCTTTCATACAAAACTAACTGTACAACCAGAAAGCTAAGAGTGTAAGGGTTATACAGGATTTTATTTGACATTTTTAGAGCAAGTATTCTAGGAGAAACTGAATTTAGAAGTTTGAATATATTTTCTGGTCCAGTTCTGTTTTATATTTAAACAGCAGAAAGGAATTTGGAATTTGACTATGTTATACAAGTTCAATGACTCCTAACTTCTTATGGTAATCAAGAACAGTAGAATGTATTTTATGTGAATTTTGGGGATTTTTCCAGTGGAAGGTTCAGCTGGGAAAAATCTATTTGTATTTGGAAAGATTGCATTCTACAGAATTGAAAACTGATTTTCATACATACCAATTGGTACTAACAGAAACTAGAGCTCAGGGGCTTTCAAACAAAATTTGTTTGAAGATTTTTGGAGTAATATACAGAGAGATATGCATTTTTGAAGTTGGACAAAGTTTCTGGATTTAGAAAAACAGAATTGAATCACTGACAGGGGGACCCACTGTCAGGTTCATCTTCTACCTCCAGCCAGACCCGAACTGAGAGCCACACAGTGACTTCGCGCGACCGTTCCCGCTGCTAGAGGCAACAAACGGCAACGACACAAAAACAAAAATTTCTCTCCACATCCTGGGACACGCGCTGGACAACTTGTCAACCAGGAACGGTGAGTGGAATGTCGCCGGCGATGGTGGCAGCGGCGGTGGCGGCGTTGGCCCCATAGAGCATTGCGGGAATATTGTGTAACCAACCTATATTTTAATCCTAAACCAACAATGGACCATGGGTAACTCGGATCTACCATTTAATTGTGGATAAACGAAGTGTAAAGTGGGGTTCCTCGACGGCCTATGTTGACAATCGGCTGCTACAAAAATTGGCGTTCCGGATTCACCACGCCATAAAAATTTAATTCCTTGCAGCTACATCGAGAGGAGAGCCTCACAAACCTTATGACATGCTCGTCCCGGTTGGAGAGTGGGTGTGGTGACCGTGCGACGTGGAGGCGCGGCGGCGACCGAAAACCGAACTGCGTGGTTAACGTTGCTCACTGCTCGACGATGAATTGGGGAGGCACCAGCTGAGCTCGCTGGGAAAGTGGAGGAGGACGTCGTGCGTTGCTTGTTGGCCACTGCTGGTGCTACCACACAGCCGGGAGCAAAGGCGCCGTGGTCCTGCATGGTGCAGTGCGGCGCACCAGAACAAAAGAAAGAACTGGGCTGGGAGGAGACTAGTGTGCCTGCTTGGGCAGAAAGATTTTATAGAGGATAGGGATGTACGGTGGTTCTGTGATCAACCAAGCACACAGCTAGCTGCGTGTACATGCAAACTGTTGCGGTGTCACCTGGTAAGGAAATGACGATAAGATCAACAATCCAGAGGCGGTTCAGCATCTCAGTGACACTTACAGGTGGGTCCCACACTACCTCATTCTCCTTTCCAATTTCTAATAGAGCTAGCAAACATGCTTCAAAAATATTCAACTTTGGCCGAATGACTAAATAAAATGTGAAGAATTTTATGGTGCAATCAGATTTCAGAACTGAGCAAGTTGAATTTTTAACTCAGGTTTGAATTTGAATTCAAGCGGTGATACTTGACTCAATGAAATAAATAGTAAATTAGGTTCAAAAATCCTAAAACTTAACCATTATAAACCATAAGGGACCTCGGGAAAAATATGGAGTTTATTTGGACAAGGTTAAGTACAAAGTTTAAATTTGAAGTCGACGTTGATTAAACTCTCAGTATGCATCCAAATAAATGGAAAACGTGCTTCAAAAATTTTGAAACTTTACCGAGAGTCTATTTGGAATATTATAAGGCCATGGAAAAATTTACAGTAGATTTGAATATTTTTGACAGGGCCAAATGTACAGTAGCATATTCAATTTGTAACTAATTTGAATATATATTTGGTACTGCATATTAATTTGACCTAGCAATCTCCATTCAAAAAATTCAAAAATTTGCAGAGAGGTCAACGAAATTAATCTAAGATTATTGGTGAAGTCCATTCCCCATGTTAATAAAATTTTAAGCATGAGTGGAAGAAAAGATTTGATGAGATCAAGTTCATAAGCATAGCTATATTTGATCTTTATTAGGGTTGATAACCAACTTACAACTGAACTTCATATGAAGGAAAAAATGGGATTTTACATTCCTCCCCCCTTAAAAGAATCTCGTCCCGAGATTACAACAGGAAGGATAAAAGGAAAAAAAATCTAATGCACATATGCCGCTAACAAGTCCGGATAGTTCGATTTAAGAAAATCCTCGCTTTCCCAAGTTGCTTCTTCAGCGGTATGGTGATTCCACAAGACTTTGTAAAAGTGCAAGGTGCGGCTTCTTGTGGTACAAGTCTTCTCATCGATGATCTTGACCAGATGCTCAGAATAAGTGAGATCAGGTTGTAGAGCTACAAGATCTTCCGTGCGGACTTCATATAGGATTTAAGACACTTCCGCAACTAAGAGATGTGGAGTACATTATGAATTCCAGAGAGAGATGTCGGTAACTCCAGACGATAGGCCACAGGTCCGCATTTCTCAGTGATAGCGAACGGCCTGATGAATCGTGGAGCCAGCTTTCCCTTCACCCCAAAACGATGAATCCCTTTCATTGGAGATACACGAAGGTAAACGTGATCCCCAATGTCGAAGCGAATAGGTTGACGTCGTTTATCTGCATAACTCTTCTGTCGAGATTGAGTAGCCTTGAGATTGGCTTGGATTACTCGCACTCGTTCCTCTGCTTCATTGACCAGATCAATACCATATGTCACTCTTTCACAAGACTCATACCAATTCAATGGTGTGCGGCATTTCCTGCCATAGAGAGCTTCATATGGCGCCATCTGGATACTAGCTTGATAGCCATTGTTATATGAAAACTTCGCCAATGGTAGATGATCATCCCAATTTTTACCATGGTGGATGGCACAAGCTCGTAGCATGTCCTCAAGGACTTGATTTACTCGCTCTGTCTGACCATCAGTCTGCGGATGATAAGCAGAGCTTCGAATCAATTTGGTACCCAATGATGCGTGGAGCTGCTCCCAAAAGCGAGCAACAAATAAGGCTCCACGATCTGAAATGATAGTACGGGGTACTCCATGTAGTCACATGATCCTTGTGATATACAACTCTGCATACTTGGGGCCTCGATAGTTGGTGTTGACAGGGATAAAATGCGCTGACTTGGTCAACCGATCAACTATCACCCAAATCGAATCATGTTTACAGAAAGTGAGAGGTAACCCAACAATGAAATCCATGCTGATGTCTTCCCACTTCCATGTTGGTATGTTTAAAGGTTGTAACTGTCCGGCTTGCCTCAAATGGTCGGCTTTCGCTCGCCGACATGTATCACATTCGGATACGTACTTTGCTATCTCTCGCTTCATCTGTGACCACCCGAATTTCTTCTTCAGATCTTGGTACATCTTGTTGCTACCCAGATGAATAGAGTACTTGGATAAGTGTGCTTCATCGAAGATCTTCTTTCGGATCTCCATGTCATGGGGTACGAATATACAGTTGTTAAACCAAATAGTACCCTGATCATCACATTGAAAACATTTCATCTCTCCCTTCTTCACTCTTCGTCGAATATGCGATATTCCCTTGTCTTCTTTCTGAGCCTCTACGATATCTTCCCTGATGGTAGGGATGCGGGCTAGATTGTAGAGCGCTCCATACGGAACCAAGTATAAACTCGGCTCATTCTCTTCCATTGAAATGATCAACAGATGATTGACATGAGACTTGCGGTTCAGCGCATCTGCAACCACATTTGCTTTGCCAGGATGGTAGTGGATCTCAATCTCATAGTCCTTGATCAATTTCAAGCATCTTCGCTGTCGCATATTCAAATCTTTCTGGGTGAAAATGTACTTCAAACTCTTGTGATCAGTGTAGAGATGCACTAGATTGCCTAATAGATAGTGTCTCCACATCTTCAATGCGAGCACCACAGCAACGAGCTCAAGATCATGAGTCGGATAAAGTTGTTCATGATTCCGAAGCTACCGGGATACATACGCGATCACCCTTCCATCTTGCATGAGTACACAACCAAGACCAATGCCACATGCATAACAATAGACATCAAATGGTTTAGTTGTGTCCGGCTGAGCCAACACCGGTGCGATTGTGAGGTGTTTCACCAAAGCTTGAAATGCTTCTTCACATTCTTTAGTCCATACATATCTTGTTCCTTCTTCAGTAGTTCTGTCATTGGTTTAGCTATCTTTGAGAAACTCGGAATGAACCTCCGATAATAGCCAGCCAAGCCAAGGAAACTACGAACTTCATGTACGGACATGGGAGATTTCCACTTCGGGACTTGTACAATTTTGCTTGGATCAACGGCAATACCATCAGCCGATATGATATGCCCTAGAAATGGCACTTGGCGGATCCAAAACTCACACTTGCTGAACTTTGCATACAGTTTGTGATCTCTTAAACGTTGTAGCACAATATGCAAGTGTTTAGCGTGTTCTTCTTCAGATTTAGAATACACCAAGATGTCGTCAATGAATACCACGACAAACTTGTCCAACTCCGGCATAAACACCGAATTCATGAGATACATGAAGTGAGCTGGTGCATTGGTCAACCCAAAGGACATGACGAGATACTCATATAGCCCATACCTTGTCGAAAATGCGGTTTTTGGAATGTCCTCAGGTCGAATCTTAATCTGATGATAACCTGAACGAAGGTCCATCTTTGAGAATACCTTAGCACCCACTAGTTGATCGAATAAAATATCGATGCATGGTGGTGGATACTTGTTCTTGATGGTGACCGCATTCAGTGGACGATAGTCCACACACAACCTTAAAGTCTCATCCTTCTTCTTCACAAACAACGTGGAACAACCCCAAGGTGATGAACTTGGGCGAATAAATCCCTTGCTCAATAAGTCATTCAGCTGCTCCTTCAATTCCGCAAGTTCCTTCGGTGCCATCCTATACGGCTTCCTTGAGATTGGTATGGTTTCGGGCACTAGTTCAATCTTGAACTCGACGTCACATTCTGGTGCCATGCCCGGGAGATCATCAGGAAACACGTCTGGATATTCACATACTACGGGGATATCCTCAAGCTTCTTGACACTGGTGTGATGCACCACTGAGACTCTTGGTGCGGTATTCAAAAGATTTAAAGTGTTGCTGCCATGGAATTTAGAATTCAGTTGGACAGTCCGCGAGCTGATATCAAAAATAGCTCCATGATATGTCAACCATGACATTCCAAAGATGAGGTCAATCTGCTGACCTTCCAAAATGATGAGGTTCACCGGATAGATACTTCCACCCATGCACAAAGGTGCTCGAGAAATAACCTCATTAGCCGAAATCTTGCCTCCAGGTGAACTGACACAAAAAGGATATGAGACAGTCACAATTGGCACTTGATGTTTCAGCACAAAAGACTTTCTCACAAAGTTATGAGTAGCTCCAGAGTCAAACAGAACGACTACTGGTTTATCATATAAAGTAAACATGCCTGCTAAAACAGGCTCCCCTTCTGGAATGTCCTCAATTGCAGCGTAATTAACACTGGAAGACTTCGATGAGGTCTTCTTTTTAAATTTATGGTGCTTGTCGACTGTTGGAGTCGGCAGATCTCCTGACACTGCTAAAGTGTTGAAGGAGTTTGTGGTTCGGTGTGGGCGCGCGGAGACTCAAGAAGGTGAATTGCAGTTTAACACAGGAGACACAAGGATTTACGTGGTTCGGGCCGCCTGAGCGTAATACCCTACTCCACGGGTGTTTTGGTGTTGTATTAGCTTGTCAAGTATGATCGCTTGTCAACGTCTGTGAACGTCCCTCCCCTGAGTGTATCGTCGGCCTGTCCTTTTATAGTACAAGGACAGGTCGTTACAAGCTAGCCTGGCCCGACATGTGGCCCCGGCGGTTACTAGTATTGATACACGATTAATTGTTGTTAATGATCCTGTAACGGGCCCCGACAGTGCCGTTACAGGTGTTAAGATCGTCCGTTTAAGTGTCATTAATATGGCATTAATGACATTTAATCGGGTCTTGAAGTCCTTGGCTCTCCTTTGAAGATCCGGAGCCGTTACAAGGTCTTCCGGAGGTTAGAGGCTGGCAGATCCGACAATTTGACACGTGGCAGCTTCGGAGCTTGCTGAGGGAGGCAGGTAGCTCCGAGGCTATTAGACACGTGTCAGGTCCGGAGCTTCTCTCGGTCTGGGGTTAAGTCCGGAGGTGCCGTTTCGGTACGTGGCCCGGAGCTTCCCCCTTGTGGGAGGTAGCTCCGGGTTAGTCGTACACATGGCGACCCAGGGATTAACCATGTTGGAGAAGCAGGTCCGGTCATGTCTGACAAGTGGGCCTCCGAGGGTCTTCAATCCAAGTAGACGGCCTTCCCTCGAGATCTTTGTAACCTCAGGGGGTGTACGGTTTTTAGGGTACCGACAGTGGCCCCCTGGACCTACCTCCGAGGAAGGTCACTGGGGTGAAGTCATTCCGTCGGAGGTGGGTCCATCCTTGCGACTCTTGAACTGGGTCTTCAAGGGTCTTCGGAGGTGCCGTTGGCAGGGTTTTACATTTAGATCCCGCCGCGTGGCGCACCTCAGGCGGCAGATGAGATCTTTGACGTGCGGATCTCACGCAATTGAAGGTTGCCGGTTCCCGATACGAAAACCGTATCAGTTCCGCGCGCCCTGTCAGGCCGCCGCCTTTGGGTTTCCCGCCTCATGATGACAACCGTTCGCCTGGGTAAGAGCTTCGACTTGATCGTCGGGGTGGTCCCGGGCCCTCTTGTCATCGGCTGGGTTGAATTCTTGAGTAGTATCTTCGGCTTCCCTGCAATTTCCATCCAAGCGTTGCGAGGGCTTACTTAAGAAGGAAAGCGCGCATCGTCGGGAGTTCTTTACGCCTCTCATCTGATCTTGCGCTCAAACTCCCAACTCGTACTTCGCTCCTCTTCTCTTGCCTAGCTGTGCCGCGATGGAGTTGGGTCTGCGTGAGAGTCGCCTGAAGACTGACAACGATTTGAAGAAGGTCCGGGCCCTCATGGGGTGGTCCTCGGACTTCTTCAACCGCTTGGTCCGTGCCGGCGGAGAGCTCCCCTTTGAGAAGGAGCGCGCTGGCGAGATGGTGTACTTTTCTTTGTACGCCATGGTGGGACTGATCCCACCTTTTTCTTCTTTCTTCTTGATGCTGCTAGACTTCTATGGTCTGCAGCTATACCACCTTGGCCCTCACTCCATTCTCCTCATGTCCATCTTTGTCCACTTCTGCGAGACGTGGGTGGGCATCCCCCCTGCGTCGAGCTCTTCCGAACCTTCTTCACCGTTCACACCACCGGCCGGAGCAATGAGTACCTTGGCTTCTACTACTTCGTGAAGCGCAAGAAGTGCCCATTCAAGTACCTCCGGTCGTTCCCTTCCGGGAAGTGGGATGACTGGAAGAAAGATTGGATAGTCGTCAGGGTGGAGGAGCATGAGCGGTTGGAGCTTCCAGACGGTCTGCCCGGCATCGACACGTCGATATGGAGTGAAGTTCTGGTGCTGGCGGAAGCTTTCGACCCTGCCCTGACCAGGATCCGCCGATGCGTGGAGGGAGGATTGACTCCCCAGGCAGTGTTCTGCAACTTCCTGGCCAACAGGTGGGCGCCGCTGAAGAGGAGGGAGAAGCTCGCCTGGGCCCTCAACAGCGTGATGGACGAGGACCGGGTTGAGACCGGGTTGAAGTCCAACATGGTGGGGAAGACCTTGGAGTTCCACCTCAAGAAATTCCAGCACGGCATCGACATCGACGGAGATGACTTGACTCCGCCGTCGGCCTTTCTCCCTCTGAACGTGGAAGTGGAGTTCAGCAGGGAGCTCCGGCGGACGATGCCCGCGCTTGACGACCTTGGTGTCATCGAGAGAAGATCAACCACCCGGGTGGCAATCCCCGGGGTGCCCGAAGACGGCTCCGCCCCTGTCCCACAGCCGAGG
This sequence comes from Tuctoria greenei, assembly GCA_036927565.1. NCBI lineage: Eukaryota > Viridiplantae > Streptophyta > Magnoliopsida > Poales > Poaceae > Tuctoria > Tuctoria greenei. The sequence continues at coordinate 167,423,149 of JAYESD010000006.1, forward strand.
GTTGAGGTCGTCGGCAAGGGCAAGGAGCTGGTGGAGGAGCCGGAGAGTCGGAAGAGGAAGCTGCGACATGCCGACGGAAGGTCCGTCGGGCCCGCTACTTCCGCCTCGGTTCCTTCTCCCCAGGGGGGAAGATCTTCTGCCACCGTGGCGACTGTCCCCGTAGTGGGGTCCTTCCGGAACGATACTGTTCCTGCAGTGGGATCCTCCCGGAGCGCGTGTGTCCCCGTGGTGGAGCCCTCCTGGGGTGCTAGCCCCGGGCGCACGACTCCGGCTCTGGGATGGTGGGAGCCTCCAGGTCCAGGGGTTCCTCCCGATCGAGGAGAGCCTCGACCCGGGAAATGCCCGTGGCTGCGACAAGTTCTGAGGGGCCTCCCGGAGCTCCTACGCCGACCATGGCCAGCCCGAAACGTCCGAGAAAAAGGTTCCGCGCAAGCTGGTGCGGAAGCCTTCCAAGGTAATTTTTGATCTTTACCTTGGTTAACTTTTTAATTGTAGCGATTGTTTGTTAATTTTCTTTATCCATCCTCTGCGGCGTCCCCTAGAAGGGGAGTGAAGCTTCACCCTCGGCTACGATGTCTGAGGCCGGGGGAGCTTCTGCTCCTGTCCCGGTGCCGCCCCAGGTGGTGGCTGAGGCTGCGACAGCTCCGGCGCCGGCTGTCGTGGTCATGAACCTCGACTCGTCCCCAGAATTTCCCGTGGTAGCGCCGGACCACGGGAGTGAAGACACGCCAGCGGCACTTGTCTCGGAGGTTGAAGCTCCGGGTCCTGGTGCTGCAGTGGTGGAAGCTCCGGCTGTAGAGCCGGAGGAAGTAGTAGTCCCGGCCTTGGAGCCGGAACTTGTCGAAGCCCCGGCGATTGAGCCGGAGGTGACTGAAGCTCTGGCATGCGAGCCGGAAGTCGAGGTAGTTCCGGCAGTTGAGCCGGTTACCTCCGAAGTACCGGTCGCTGAGCCGGTTATTGTTGGAGCGCCGGTCACAGAGCCGGCGGTTGAAGAGGCGAGGGAGCTCGAGCCTCCCTCGGAAGAGGTGTCCCGGTCGGAGCCTGTAGCAGCTCCTGTTCCGGAGGCGACGACGTTGATGGTACCTGCGGCCGAGCCGGAGTGCCCAAGTGAAGTCGCTGGCCCCCTGCCCGAGGGGGCAAATGAAGACTTGGCGGCGGGGCCTTCTTCGATGGCAACTGAGGCCATCCCGGAGGACGGCCCTAGTGCCTTGGAAGCTCAGGGTTCCACTCTCGTAGAGTGGGACCCAATTTTTGTATGTGAAGACCCGCTGGAACCAGCGGAGGAGACCCCAGCAGGTCCGGAGCCCATCCCGCTGTCGATGTCTATCGACAACGCCTGCTCCAGTCTACGTCAGGTCCAACTGGCCTTCTTCCACGATAGCAAGGCTCTTGAAGAGGAGCGCCAAACCCTTAGGCGGTGGCGTAATTGGCTCCACTTCGAGACTAAGCTGGCGCAGTCGAGGCTAGCGGACGACAAGGAGTGGATCAAGCGGGAGAAGATCCGCCTGGAGTACTGGGGTAAGCTGCTGGATGACAGGGAGAGCATGACTCATGCCCTCGACGCTCAATCCCAGGAGATCCACGATCAGGCCAAGGCTGCCAACGACGCAACCAATGCTCGGCACGAACAGCTTGAGGCCATCAACGCCGCACTCATCAAGCGCCGAGAGGCACTCGAAGGGAGGGAGAGACGGCTCGAGGACGAAGAGCAGAAACTCCTGGAGCTACGGGATGACGTCCTGAGGAGGGAAGAGGAGCTCGTTGAGAAAGTAGCTCTGGCTGACAAGGGCCTCGAGGAGCGCACTAAGAAGTTGGAAGAGTGCTGCCTCGAGGAAGAGGAGAAGACCTGGGTGCGGGGGCAGGAACACTACGAATACGAGTGTGCCCTTGTTGCCCGGGAGAAGAAAGTGGAGGCTAGGGAGAAGGACCTGGTCGATCGTCAGAACAAGATCCACCTCCGGGAGGAGGAGCTCGGAAGACTTGAGAGGCGGGTTGCTGCAAAGATTCAGCAAAACGCCAAAGAAGTTGAGCGCCTCGCCCGTGAGAATTCCTAACTGACGGCGGCCAAGAGATCCCTAGAAGAGGTGAAGAGCCTGAGGACGGCGGACTCCCTGCAGATTTGGGAGTTCCTGGGCAAGGCCAATGATGCGCTGACGCCGATGGGTTTCAGCCCCGTGCGCCCGGATGATCCGGAGCTGGAGCCAGACCTTGCGCTGCAGGCGTTGAGCGCAGCAGGTAGCAAGCTCTCCAAGGTGGGCGACGTCATCACGGACCAACTGGAGGTCGAGGGGCAATCCCTGGCGAGGAACGTCACAGAATATGTGCTGACGTGCTACACCAGCCGGAACCCTCAATTTCCTCTGGACCCGGTGCTTGAAGGCCCCGTCGAAGGAGAAGGCGAAGCTACCCGAGCCAGCGTGTCGGAGGTCACCCAGAAGGTCGCCGAGTTCTTCCATAGGGTCTAGGACCATCTCTTTAGCTCTCACTTGTATTTTCTCTTCTTCTTCCTCAATTTTGTAATCCCTTGTCTCCAGATGTAATCTCCTGTCTCCAGATGAATGAAATCCCCAAATTTTTGCGAATTTCATTTTTTGTCTTCAACATCTTTATCTTCACTTGGCCCCCTGGTAGATGTACACAATTTGATTGTGAACATGTACCAAAAGGATATTGAGTTTTGTTGAAGACGAATTTGCTCCGAACTTGTAGAATTTAGGTCCGAAGTCTTTGATAGTGAAGGTCCCCTGAAGTTGTCGGAGCTTAGAAGCTCCGGCATTGTCCATCGCTGGAGCTTGGTAGCTCCGGCAATAGCCTCTATCAACACGTAGAGCATCGATAGTTAGTCCTCCGAGGTGTCGAAGCTTAGTAGCTCCGGCAGTGACCTTTGCCAACACTTGGTTTGTTGGCAACAGACTCCATTTACGGGGTCTTCTCACCATCTTTTACTCAACGTCGACGGTTGACCCCCTTGGGGGAGTCGGAGCTTGGTTAGCTCTGGCTTTTCTCCATCAACGTAGGGTTTATTTTTCCTGCACACTTAAGCCAAGAAAAATAGTAAAATTCGTTCCTTGTCTATAATTTCGTCACGGCTTACGATTCTCAAGAAAATTTTAAGTTGAACGTGATTTTAAATACAACCGGATGCGTTGTCTTTTCTCTTAGATCCAATTGTCCATGGACCCGCCTTACTTCGGCCTGCCGGGGTGTAGGTAGAGTGGCGTACTTAGGGTGCTTGACCAGGCTAAGTCGATAGCGCACTCCAGCCCTAGATTGGCTTGGCGGCTTTCAGGCGAGTTGGCCATAAACGATATTTAAATCCAAAAGATCTGACAATACAACTCGAATCGTATATAAACCGGTCGAACTAAAAATTTCTTAAGAATTGCACGTCTCTGTTATAGACAAGAAAGAGAAAAATAAAAATGTCGAGCCTGCACAAAATGAATGCACGTGGAGTCTATTTCACATGAAGATGTCTTTCATTATAGGTCCGGGGTACAGGGGAAACAAGTACACTCTTAGGGTACGGGACCAGGCTAAGTGTGTTTGGTTTCTCGTTTGACCCAGGGTAGTTAGCCACACTTTTAGTCCGGAGACTGTGACAAGTGCTGCATGAGCTTTGCGGACCTTTCGCGAAAGGTCTGGCTGCTCTCCCGGAGGAACTACCCGACTTTGTACAATGACTCTATAACATACATCTCAAGTTACTCAAGACTCACCTCCGTGGTATTAAGTGTAGAACTTACGGAGGTGCTCAATGTTCCAAGGATTTGGGAGAGGTGTCCCATCCTCGGTAGCCAAGCGAACGCTTCCGGGACGGGATACTTTGATCACTCGAAAGGGCCCCTCCCAGCCGGGGGAGAGTTTGTTTAACCCTTCTCTGGATAGTATTCTCCATAGCACCAGATCGCCTTCCTCGAGCTGTCGGTTGTGTACATGCCGCTGGTGATAACGCCGTAGAGCTTGGCGGTATCGGGCATTCCGAACAGCTGCTTGGCACCTTCCCTCCTCGAGGAGGTCTAGGTCTTCACGCCGGAGCTGGTCCTGCGCGGCTTCGTCGAAGGTTCGGACCCGGAGCGAACCCAAGGTGATTTCCGGAGGAAGGATTGCTTCAGCTCCGTACACCAGAAAGAAGAGTGTTTCTCCGGTTGACCAGTTTGGAGAAGCCCTGTTGGCCCATAGAGTGGGCAGAAACTCTTCGATCTAGTTGGCCCCGTGCTTTTTCAAGCGCTCATAGGTGCGCGTTTTGAGTCCTTTAAGGATTTTTGCATTTGCTCTCTCAGCTTGGCCATTACTGGCTGGATGAGCTACGGAGGCATAGCAAACTTGTATACCGAGGTCTTCGCAATATCCTTGGAATGTGGAGCTTGTGAATTGAGTCCCATTATCAGTGATGATCTTGTTTGGGACTCCGAATCTGCTTACAATGGATTGCAGAAAGTTGATAGCAGATTGCTTGTTGATCGTCACAACTGGAGTTGCTTCCGACCACTTGGTGAACTTGTCAATGGCGACGTACAGGAACTTGTAACCTCCGATGGCTCTTGGGAAGGGTCCCAAGATGTCCATCCCCCACACAATGAAGGTCCATGTAGGAGGTATCATTTGTAAGGGCTGAGCAGGTGTATCAATTTGCTTTGCATGAAATTGGCATGCTTCGCATTTCTTCACCAGCTCAGTGGCATCCTGGAGCGCTGTAGGCCAGTAGAAGCCATGTCGAAAGGCTTTTCCGACCAGCGTGCGGGAAGATGCGTGGTTCCCACACTCGCCTCCATGGATTTCTGCGAGGAGCTCGCAACCTTCTTCCCTTGTGATGCACCGCATTAGGATGCCGTTGGCACCACGCCGGTAGAGATCCCCTTCTACCAACGTGTATCTTTTAGCCAATATGACTACCCGGTCAGCGGATACATCATCGTCAGGAAGGATGTTGTCTTTCAAGTAGTTCCGGATCTCCGAGATCCATGCATCGGAACTGACTTGAGCATTTGAGTCTTGCGTGTTGGGTTGCTCGGAGCTTCCGACAGCACCTACGACCCTTGATGGCTGCCATGGTAACAAGGCCATCGGGACCGTCAGCTTCGGGATGCTGATCTCGCCCCCTTCGTTCAGTTCGGCAGGCTGAACTGTGGGTTTTGACAACCTCCGGACAAAGATTCCGTCAGGAGCCGGAGCTCCGGTTGACGCTTTCGTCGAGAGTTCGTCGGCTTCAGCGTTGTGGGCACGCTGAACATGGTGGAGGTCTAGGACTTCAAAGTCCTTCTGAAGCCTCTGGACTTCAAGGAGGTAAGCAGCTAGCTGGAGATTATTGCAGGAGCATTCACCCTTCACCTGCTTGATGATGAGCTGTGAATCTCCTTTGACCAGCAGTTGCTTGACACCGTATGATAGTGCCACCTTTAGTCCGTAGATGAGTGCTTCATACTCCGTCATGTTGTTGGTTGCCTTGAAGTCAAGGTGCACCATGTATTTCACCTTCTCCCCAGTCGGTGCAAGGAGAAGGATTCCAGCTCCGGCCCCCTGCTTCTGCATGGAGCCATCGAAGTAGAGGGTCCAGTGAGGCTCGGTGAAGGTTGGAGCTTGATGCTCCGTCTTCTGCTCGCTGGGGCCCCCAGGGTTTGATGGAGAGGGAGTCCATTCCGCCACGAAATCTGCCAACGCTTGACTCTTGATTGCTTGCCTCGGAATGAATTCGAGATCGAATTCAGCCAATTCCGCTGCCCACTTTGCAATATTCCCAGTTGAATTGGGATTATGCAAGATCGCTCGAAGTGGATAGGAGGTCACCACCGAGACTTTGTGAGCTTGGAAGTAGTGTCGAAGCTTCCTGGAGGCAATAAGAACTGCATAAAGCAGCTTATGCACCTCTAGATATCGAGTCTTGGCATCATGTAATACTTCACTAATGAAGTATACCGGGTGTTGAATGGTCCGGACCCTCCCGGAGGGGTCCAGAGCTTTCTCTTCATTGATCCGGACCCTGTCGGAGGAGTCCAGATTCTCTTCGGGGACCTCCGGGTCCTGGCTGGAAGAACCCAGAGCTTCTTCAGAAATGACCTGGACCCTCTCAGAGGGGTCTGGGTTTTCTGAAGTGACTTCTTGTGGGTTTGAGTCTGGGAGCTGGGACCCAGACTCACTTTCAGGAACCTCCGGACCCTCCCGAGGGGGTCTAGATTCCTGAGTATGGGGTAGTTTCGGTCTCTCCGCAACCAGAACCATACTGACGACTTTGTCAGTAGCTGAAATGTAAAGCAACAAAGGCTCACCAGGGTTCGGAGCTACCAGAATTGGTAGGGTGGTGAGGAACTGTTTCAGCTCCTGGAATGCCTTCTCTGCTTCTTCGGACCATTGGAATGGTCCGGACTTCCTCAACAACTTGAAGAAGGGAAGTGCCCGTTCCGCCAGTCTTTATATGAATCGGCTGAGGGCCGCTAGACACCGAGTTAACTTTTGGACGTCTTTGATGCGGGTTGGTGGCCGCATGTCTTCAATGGCTTTTATCTTCGCCGGATTAGCCTCTATGCCCCGGTGACTTACCAGGAAACCAAGAAGTTTTCCGGAGCTAACCCCGAAGACACACTTGTCTGGGTTTAGCTTCGTGCGGGTGGCCCGCAGCTTGTCGAAGACAGCCTGCAAGGTGTCCAAGAGGGACTCCTTGTTCTTGACCTTGACCACGATGTCATCGACGTACACTTCCACTATGTCTCTGATGAGTTCTTCAAAAGTTTTGTACATAGCTCGTACAAAAGTTGAAGCTGCATTCTTGAGACCAAATGGCATGGCTGTGTAACAATACAATCCATCTACTGTGATGAATGAAGTATGCTCTTCATCCTCCCTAGACATCCTGATTTGATGATACCCAGAATATGCATCTAGGAAACACAGTAACTCACACCCGGAGGTGGAATCCACTATCTAATCTATTCTAGGTAGTGGGAATGGATCTTTTGGACATGCCTTATTCAGTGTGGTGTAGTCGATGCACATCCGAAGCTTCCCGCCGGCCTTGGGCACAACGACTGGGTTCGCCGGCCATTTTGGATGGAAGACTTCTCGGATGAATCCGGCTTCGAGCAACTTCTTCACTTCTTGTCGGATGAAGTTCTGCCGCTCTACGGATTGCTTCCGAGGCTTCTGATGTACAGGCCGAGCATCGGGGTAAATCTTCAGATTGTGCTCAATCACTTCCCTGGGGATCCCAGGCATTTGTGACGGTTGCCAGGCAAACACGTCAACATTAGCCCGGAGGAAAGTGATGAGCGCGAGTTCCTATTTGTCGTTCAACCCTCCCGATATACAGGTGGTTTGAGCGGCATCAGAACCAATTTGGACGACTTTGACGGGAATGTCGGTGTCGCCGCTTGGCTGCACACGGGGTGCAGAGGTTGAGCCTCGTTGACGAATGCTCGGGGGTTTCGGAGCTTGCTCCTGTCTGGAGTCCTCCTCTTGCGCCGTGGTGAGTGCATGGAGCTCCTCCAGAGCAGTTACTCCGGCGGTGCGATCTCCGCGGATCCGGAGAACGCCTACTGGTGTTGGCATCTTCAACACCAGGTATCCATAATAAGCAGCTGCCATAAATTTGTATAGGGCAGGTCTACCCAAGATGGCGTTGAATGGTAAGTTGATCTGAGCGACGTCGAAGACCAACTTCTCGGTGCGATACTTCTCCCGTGTCCCGAAGGTAACGGGGAGAGTTATAGCTCCGAGTGGGGTAATGGCCCCCGGACCTACTCCGGAGAAAGGTCGAGAGGGCTGGAGATCTGAAGGTCGAAGCTGAAGCTTGGTAAAAGCTTCAAAGCTTATGAGGTTCAGCCCCGAACCTCCGTCCACCATAACATGATGGAGCTGGATGTTATTGATGGTGGGAGATACCATCAAAGGTAACTGTCCAGCTCCGACCATGCTTCGAGGACAGTCCGAAGCATCAAAAGTGATGGATGTGTCCATCCACTTTTGATGTGGCTCCGGTCTAGCTGTAGGAGCTACAGCGGCCATATCCCGCCGCATAGTCTTGATGACGCGACGGGAGGTGATGTCCCATGATCCACCAAAAATGGTGTTCATGGTTTCCCGACGCTCGTTGTCAGAGACGTCAGAGTCATGGTTGACGGAGGTGTAGACGGCCTTCATGACCTTTTTGGGGTCCTGAAACCCTAACTCCTCTTCAGCCGGAGCTTCGTCGACCTTCTGTTTTCCTTCCCTCTGTCGGAAAGGGGACCCTTCCCGGCGCTTGTTGTAGCGCTCGGCAAGGTTTTGGACCTCCCGGCAGTCTTCCAAACCGTGGCTGCCCGTTTTGTGAATGGGACACCACACTTTGGGTTTGCCACCATCTTCGGAAGACAGTCGAGGTCGCTTCTCGGGGCGTGGCCCCTGGCCACCCGGAGTTGCAGCAGCTGCAACGTTGGATGTGCCGGTCGACAGCTTCTTCTTGTCGTTGGTCTTCTTTTTCTTCTTGCCACCCCCGGAGGTAGCGGCTTCTTCTTTGGAGGATTTCTTGTGATCCTCCGAGGCTGGTTTGGAGTGCATTTCACGGCCCTCCGCAGCTCTAGCACATTTGTCTGCCAGGCTGAAGAGTTCCGTGACGCTGGTGATCTCTTTGATCGCCAGCTTCTCCAACATCTTCTTGTCCCGTACGCCCTGTCTGAATGCCACAATGACAGAAGCGCTTGAGATAGAAGGGATTGTGTTGCGTACCTGAGAGAACCTCTGGATGAAGGACCGCAAAGATTCTCCCCCTTTTTGCACGAAGTTGGCAGTGAACTGACGGCACAGCTCCTCCCAACTGTTGATAGAGTTGGGTGGAAGGCTCATAAACCAGGACATGGCGGTCCCAGTTAAGGCCACTGGAAAGTAATTGGCCATTACAGTCTCGTTTCCTCCAGCTGCCAAGATTGCAGTGGAGTATATCTGAAGGAATTCGACGGGGTTGACAGTCCCGTTGAATTTTTCCGGCAGGTGTGGCCGGAACTTCTGTGGCCATCTAACCATGCGCAGGTGCATGGCTAGGGCTGAACAGCCTCCTCCTACTCCTTCCAGAGTAGAAAGGTCCTGAGCTTCCCGTCTTTCACGAGCGCGCTCGATATGGACATGGCCATCCTGTTGGCGGTATCGGCGATCAAGCTCCGCCCGGAGGTCATGAGTCGAAAGCCTGGATACCGTATGGGTGCGTCGTGCCCCAGAGGGCAACAACGTCACCTGTTGTGACGCAGATCGTCTCCTGTTGTTGGAGACGTGCAGACCAAGTCTACCTGACAAAGTCCGCCACTACGACGGGGCCCGTCCTGAAGGAGGAGGACCCTGGTTGTTGAGGCGTTCGGCCGCTGCTGCGACCAAATGCTCCACATCGGCCCTCCACTGCTCCATTGCATCTCGAGATGCGTCCGGAGGTGGTGGACGTTGGAGAAGAGCACGCGCTGCATGGAGCGCGTGTTCCGGGTTGTCATGACTTGCCGACGCAGTAAGTGACGCCGACGCACCATCACGTTGCCCAGCACAATTTGACGGAGAAGATGGTGGTGGTGGGAGTGTGGCTCCTGTTGGTGTTGAGGCTCCTGCTGGTGGCTGCCTGTTGGAGGGATTGCCCCCAACAGCCTGAGCAGCAGGTTGGCCGTTGGATGATCCAGCCGCGGAGTTCACCATTCTCGAAAGTCTCAGGCGCCCCCCTACCTGGCGCGCCAACTGTCGACTGTTGGAGTCGGCAGATCTCCTGACACTGCTAAAGTGTTGAAGGAGTTTGTGGTTCGGTGTGGGCGCGCGGAGACTCAAGAAGGTGAATTGCAGTTTAACACAGGAGACACAAGGATTTACGTGGTTCGGGCCGCCTGAGCGTAATACCCTACTCCACGGGTGTTTTGGTGTTGTATTAGCTTGTCAAGTATGATCGCTTGTCAACGTCTGTGAACGTCCCTCTCCTGAGTGTATCGTCGGCCTGTCCTTTTATAGTACAAGGATAGGCCGTTACAAGCTAGCCTGGCCCGACATGTGGCCCTGGCGGTTACTAGTATTGATACACGATTAATTGTTGTTAATGATCCTATAACGGGCCCCGACAGCGCCGTTACAGGTGTTAAGATCGTCCGTTTAAGTGTCATTAATATGGCATTAATGACATTTAATCGGGTCTTGAAGTCCTTGGCTCTCCTTTGAAGATCCGGAGCCGTTACAAGGTCTTCCGGAGGTTAGAGGCTGTCAGATCCGACAATTTGACACGTGGCAGCTCCGGAGCTTGCTGAGGGAGGCAGGTAGCTCCGGGGCTATTAGACACGTGTCAGGTCTGGAGCTTCTCTCGGTCTGGGGTTAAGTCCGGAGGTGCCGTTTCGGTACGTGGCCTGGAGCTTCCCCCTTGTGGGCGGTAGCTCCGGGTTAGTCGTACACGTGGCGACCCAGGGATTAACCATGTTGGAGAAGCGGGTCCGGTCATGTCTGACAAGTGGGCCTTCGAGGGTCTTCAATCCAAGTAGACGGCCTTCCCTCGAGATCTTTGTAACCTCAGGGGGTGTACGGTTTTTAGGGTACTGACAGTGCTGATCAGAATTTTTGGAAAAGGACAATTTGACACGGTCATGTTCCGTCTTGCGACGTTCCCGTGCTAAATGCATTCTGTGCTTTCCACTGAATTGGGGTGGACTGACAACATGCACATCTTGCAGAGATTGGGCTGCAAGAGTGTGATCATACTGTTGCGGTGGAGAACCAGGACACACTTGCACGCTTTGCTGAGGTGCAAGTAAGGTCTCCACTAGATAGGAGTGATACCGAACCTGTTGTGGTTGCTCACTCGACCAAAGCTGTCGACCGGACGGTAAGCAATATACCGCACGATTTTCCTGAGGAACATCACTGATAATTTTTAGTGATGTCTTCCTCTTTCTCTTCTCTGCCTGATAGCGAAGAGTTGCATCCTCCTGAACAATAGCGGCACCAACCAAGTCATTGTAGTTGCCATTTTTGAATAACACCAATCGAGCTCGAAGTTCGACGTTCAGTCCTCAAAAGAAATAATCGCACTTCAACGCCTCGATATTCACATACTTAGGCGCATATTGAGCCAAACGATTGAACGCCTTGGAGTATTCATAAGCACTCATTTCTCCTTGCTTCAACTCCACAAACTCCTCCAACTTGGTTTTAATCATCCCTGTAGAAATGTGACGTGCACGAAAAGCATCACGGAACTCCACCCAGGTCACACGATGACCGTCAGAGAGAGTGGTGAGATATTCAGACCACCAAGCTCATGCGGATCCGTGAAGCCGTTGAGCGGCAAATAAGACCTTCTGATACTCATCACACTGAAGTAACTCAAATTTGGCTTCAATCACCCGGAGCCAATGCTCTGACTCCAATGGTTCCCAGGCTTCTGTGAAAACCGGTAGTTGAGTCACCAAGAAATCTAGATATGTGACTTGAGGTCAATCAAGTGGTCGAGCCTCAGGTTGTACACTCCGCTGTACCAACGTCTGCAGAGACTCGGCCATCCTTGCTAAGACTTCTGCCAATCCGGTTGATGATGGCACTGGTGGTAGAGTTGAGTCATCTCCACCATGAGCAGAATTACCCGGTTCACCCTCAAAATGAGTGTGATCCATGCTGCAAGAGTGAGCATTACGGTTAAGATCCAAAGTTGCAATACCAACTGGAGTCATGATAAAGACCGTAATATGCATCACTTAACAATGCAGTATGCTAGGTGTAAATAAAGACTAGAACATGGAACTAGACCCAAATAAGTGATACTGCCCACCAATCACTTAACATGGTGTTTCAACTTTACGTTAATCAATCATGTGGAGTAATCACTCCTAGACATGATGAGTGACATAAGAAGGTGAAACTAAAACAATTTGAGTTGATGATATCGCATACTGGTATGCCGTCCAGTTTCTGGTCCATCAGACTAGTCTGTAGAAATGTAATTATTTCTCACAGTTAAATGCAGAATTTGGTCTGGAGTTCAACTACAAATTTATAGTAAACTCAAAAACCTTTCCAGAATGTATTACTTTGTCCCCATAGCAATTCTGGAATGGAAAATATAGAAGTTTGATTAATGGTTACAAGACAGTTCAAATCTGGAATATGAACTTCAGTTCTGTTCCAGCAAACCATCCTGTATAAATTCGAAATTTGCTCCCAGCAAATGGCAGGAATAGGATTTGAGTTGAATACAAAAGTTTTATAGCACTTCATAATCTTTCCATATTGTACTTGAACACCACCAGGTGAGATCTGGATTAAAAGTTATACAGGTCTGAAGTTGACTAAAATTTTCTGGAAATTTTTACAGAACCTCCCCTGTATATGTGGGTTTTGTCCATAGTTTATACAGGTATATCGAAACAATATCTTGAGGTAATGACAAAATAAACATGGTACCAAATCATGTTAATATTCCAGAAATAGATTTTGTTTAGTCTTACAAAGTTGTTATACAGGTCAAAGCTCGCAAACTCCAACTATGCACAAAAGATTTCTGGTCCTGGACTGCCAGAACAGCGTTTGCGACAATTGGAATTGGACTCTGGTAATGAAAGATTCAGACCAGGAGTTGAATAGAAAGTTGATAGAGGACTTCCTAAGATTTCCGAAGATGTATATATCTGACTATGTCAAGCTTTAATATTATGAGATATGGCTGTCAAAAGTCGACAAATGAGTTGACTGGTTTTCTGCCAGCAGATCTGCAGTGTACCAGTTTCCAACTGGGATTTGGATTGGTTCAGTGTCGAATTAGAAAAAACTTCAATTTGCAAAGTTGTAGTGATGCTTCTGCCCTCTCCATATATGTATCACAAGAGGACAGAAGATTTTTCTACAAGAATTTATGGTGAAAATACAGAGACTGTGTAATTGGGTAAGACATTTGTAGTAGTTTTTGTGGAGTTCAAATTACGCCAAGGTAGGATCATTTTCAGTCCTAAAGACCAAAATGAACTTTGTATCGGACTTGATGATATTTCTATCCATATAGCATATCTTTATGTTATTTTTCAATTAACCAAGATTACGACCTGGCGAAGTTGAGCAAACTCCTGCCAGAAACAAAGAACCTTGATTCTCCACAAGTTATGAGTGATATTCACCTAGCAATGTCCCAAAACTTACCAGCAACTGGTAGTCGGACTTTCCAAAATGTAATGCAACCATTCTGACGTTGGGGATGGTCAAGTATCAAAGTTGATACTGATGGTACTACATGCCTCACTAAAGAAAATTCTAACCGGTATATCCGGATACGTTTATAGATGGTCCTAATATCGTTCGCTCGCAAACGTGTGCTACACGGGTCGCTACCGTAGTCAATGCTGCAAAAGACAAACAATCCCCTTTCACACCTTCACACCTCAAGGGCGGCACGGGGAAACACGACAGGCAGTCACAATAATATATAAAAGTAAATGCATACGACTCTGGTATGAGTCGCCCTCGAGCGAGGTCATGTCTCGAGGTACATGGCTGTAAATACGTTTGTACAGCAAAGACTCCCGTACAAACCGGCTTATACACGCTCGGGCATACGTGTTTTGCATGCTCCCATAGAATACGAATGATTCTAGAGAGGCATACTATCGGGTTATACACCACCCGACGGGGGCTCCCACTAACTTTGAAGCACGCTAGAGTACCGCATGTCATAGGTTCTCAGAAACATGGAAAGTTTCAGAGACTCCTATTAACTTTTCCGTGCCACGCCACGGAAAACTTCCATGCTACCTCTCGCATGGTGAGCTTACCGCAATTGATCCGCTTACGGTGGCGTACCTTACCTCTTACCTGACATCGGAGCATCGTTACAGAATTAATAACATATAAGTCAGTTTACCACCTTTATATCTTATACTAGTAATAGTCCTTAATGGGCATATAGCTAATCCTCACTCGACTACTTCGGAGTTTTCAAAAATAGGCTCGTTTTGAGCGTGCTATTCCCAATGAAGCTCTGATACCATGTCTGTCGGGACCGAAGTCCACACATCCGAGGATCTCATTGGGTGGTGCCGTGCGATGCGGCACCTAACAGCACACACGAAAAGGATACCAAAATGTACAAAATTTTCATTTCAGAATAATCAGAGTTTACAAGAAAGTGTACAATAGAAGTACACACACAACGGAACTACATACTCATATTCTCACCTATCTAAGCATAAGAGAAGACGTCCATGCCCTAGGACGCTTCTCACTAGCAACATGACGATCATTCAGCAGCGGCGTGGTTCACATGAGATTTAACTCGATACCTCGAGATCTCATGTACAACCTGAACAGCAGAAATGAACCTAGTACCTGCAAAAATCGTTAAAGTGCAAACGTGAGCATAAGGCTCAGCAAGACTAACCCGTCTCACTAGACATATGCAAGGGTGAGTACTAAACATAGGTAAGGAATAGCATAAATAGACTCGCCTACAAGTAAATCCTTATAATCATGTTTTAAGTAGCAAATGACATTCTTCAAGCACGGCACATCATAGACTCCACAATCAAACAAGAAACGCTTTGTCGATGATATGACATGCTCAAAGCACATAATGCTATTACAGCTAAAGTATGGGGAAACTGTAAACTTTAGTTTTTCTATCTCTAAGTCATACAAGGTTGCAAAGCAATTATAATTAAATACAATATATTTTTCTAGCTTCTTTAGTATTTACTACGTCAGGATAGCGATGGACAAGTGGTACTCTGTTACCGCGAGGGACGGTGATTGCAATCAGGACACACCCGGACTGCATGACACGCACACCCGCATGGGAGACACATACGTGCTCTCCTCCCCACGTCATATGTGGTCACCTTTCACCCAAGACCCCAATGTCGACAAACCCCTTCATTCCGAGCAAAAGGTCCCCTACACGGACACGTCAAAACGTTCCGCTAGGAGATTTACACCTTTCTGCCTTCGCATCTCCATTCAAGGACAACCGAGGAGTCTCCACACTATAGTCTGGAGTTACATCAGTTTAATGGGCCCATATACCATTATGCAACCGGTACAGTTCAAGCTTGCCCAACGGTGCCGCATACGGCACGGTCCTCAAGCGACACAGGCAAGGCTATGCGCCCGAGATTCCATCTCGTCGACTCCTATTCCCCCTGCCCGGTCTCGTATTCATTTCATAAGACATTTTTAATCTTCCACCCTCATGTGAACTGTTATTCCTATCTTGCGAGTAGATTCTAACTACTTGACTTCTACCGGATTTCCTATACATTAGCAAAGCAGTTACTACAGGTCAAACTGTAACCCGTTCCAACCAACCCCTGGGATTTGTTGTCATTCAAGTGGAGTATCAATCACCCTATACGTAATGCACATATGAAACTTAAGACGTAATGTGAGAAATACTGCAAAACTCTGTAAAGCTTTTAAATGCAAACCGGGGCTTGCCTTAGTTTGCGACTCGATTAAATGTCAAATGTTAGTGGTCCTTCTTTGAAGACTTTGCCAAGGACTTCAAGTGGACACCCTGGCCTTCTCCTCCAAGTGACACTTCTCGTCAATATCGATCACTACATGACATGCATATATCAATGCTAGTAAATTATAATGTATATATAGTTCATAAGCTTCTAACTATGGTTATGGTGAGTTAATGATCTTAGTTGGCTTTGGGATTTTTATGGTAGATATTAGGGATTACAAGGGAGACTCTTGCAAAGAACAGGAGATAATCAAAGAAGTTTGTTGTTCCTAAAAATTATGGCAAGCAATAACCTGCCCTAAATTTTGGTTGAAATTTTGGAGACCTATCATGGCTACCAGTGGTTGTATCATGTAGAGGGGGTCTTAATGGTTCTAGGAAAATTTATTTCACAATTTTCTAAGTTTCTTTGAAAGATATGTTGAATTCTAAAGTTGCTAGGAATTTCTGGAATTATTTTATAACTGAATTTAGTTTTTCAATTAACATTCATATTGGGAATTGAATTTGGGAAAGTATATTAGGTCTAATAAACCGGAAATTTTTATAGGAGCTAGTATATGAATAAAACAAGGTTCAGTTCAAATTTGGGACATAACAAAGCAACTGAACATCTGTAATAATTCAATGAAGGAAAAAGGCTATTGAATTATACAGAGGTTTATACAAGCTTTCATACAAAACTAACTGTACAACCAGAAAGTTCAGAGTCTAGGGGTTATACAGGATTTTACTTGGGATTTTTGGAGCAAGTATTCTAGGAGAAACTGAATTTAGAATTTTGAATATATTTTCTGGTCCAGTTCTGTTTTATATTTAAACAGCAGAAAGGAATTATGAATTTGACTATGTTATACAGGTTCAATGACTCCTAACTTCTTATGGTAATCAAGAACAGTAGAATGTATTTTATGTGAATTTTGGGGGTTTTTCCAGTGGAAGGTTCAGCTGGGAAAAATCTATTTGTATTTGGAAAGATTGCATTCTACAGAATTGAAAACTGATTTTCATAGATCCCAATTGGTACTAACAGAAACTAGAGTTCAGGGGCTTTCAAACAAAATTTGTTTGAAGATTTTTGGAGTAATATACAGAGAGATATGCATTTTTGAAGTTGGACAAAGTTTCTGGATTTAGAAAAACAGAATTGAATCACTGACAGGGGGACCCACTGTCAGGTTCATCTTCTACCTCCAGCCAGACCCAAACTGAGAGCCACACAGTGACTTCGCGCGACCGTTCCCGCTGCTAGAAGCAACAAACGGCAACGACACAAAAACAAAAATTTCTCTCCACATCTTGGGACACGCGCTGGTCAACTTGTCAACCTGGAACGGTGAGTGGAATGTCGCCGGCGATGGTGGCAGCGGCGGTGGCGGCGTTGGCCCCATAGATCATTGCGGGAAAATTGTGTAACCAACCTATATTTTGATCCTAAACTAACAATGGACCATGGGTAACTCGGATCTACCATTTAATTGTGGATAAACGAAGTGTAAAGTGGGGTTCCTCGACGGCCTATGTTGACAATCGGCTGCTACAAAAATTGGCGTTCCGGCTTCACCACGCCATAAAAATTTAATTATTTGCAGCTACATAGAGAGGAGAGCCTCACAAACTTTATGACGTGCTCGTCCCGGTTGGAGAGTGGGTGTGGTGACCGTGCGACGTGGAGGCGCGGCGGCGACTGAAAACCGAACTGCGTGGTTAACGTTGCTCACTGCTCGACGATGAATTGGGGAGGCACCAGCTGAGGTCGCTGGGAAAGTGGAGGAGGACGTCGTGCGTTGCTTGTTGGCCACTGCTGGTGCTACCACACAGCCGGGAGCAAAGGCGCCGTGGTCCTGCACGGTGCAGCGCGGCGCACCAGAACAAAAGAAAGAACTGGGCTGGGAGGAGACTAGTGTGCCTGCTTGGGGAGAAAGATTTTATAGAGGATAGAGATGTACGGTGGTTCTGTGATCAACCAAGCACACAGCTAGCTGCGTGGACATGCAAACTGTTGCACTGTCACCTGGTAAGGAAATGACGATAAGATCAACAACCCAGAGGCGGTTCAGCATCTCAGTGACACTTACAGGTGGGTCCCACCCTACCTCATTCTCCTTTCCAATTTCAAATAGAGCTAGCAAACATGCTTCAAAAATATTCAACTTTGGCTCAATGACTAAATAAAATGTGAAGAATTTTATGGTGCAATCAGATTTCAGAACTGAACAAGTTGAATTTTTAACTCAGGTTTGAATTTGAATTCAAGCGGTGATACTTGACTCAATGAAATAAATAGTAAATTAGGTTCAAAAATCCTAAAACTTTGGAGTTAACCTTTCTAAACCATAAGGGACCTCGGGAAAAATATGGAGTTGATTTGGACAAGGTTAAGTATAAAGTTTAAATTTGAAGTCGACATTGATTAAACTCTCAGTATGCGTCCAAATAAATGGAAAACGTGCTTCAAAAATTTTGAAACTTTACCGAGAGTCTATTTGGAATATTATAAGGCCATGGAAAAATTTACAGTAGATTTGAATATTTTTGACAGGGCCAAATGTACAGTAGCATATTCAATTTGTAACTAATTTGAATATATATTTGGTACTGCATATTAATTTGACCTAGTAATCTCCATTCAAAAAATTCCAAATTTTGCAGAGAGGTCAACAGAATTAATCTAAGATTATTGGTGAAGTCCATTCCCCATGTTAATAAAATTTAAGCATGGGTGGAAGAAAAGATTTGATGATATCAAGTTCGTAAGCATAGCTATATTTGATCTTTATTAGGGTTGATAACCAACTTACAACTGAACTTCATATGAAGGAAAAAATGGGATTTTACAGTATTATGCCTCTCGGCAGCCTGAACCACGTAAATCTCTAAGGTCATCATATTGATCTTGATCTTTGCATGCCTCAACCACAAAAGAACCTCCGCGGGCTGCTTCTCAGCGGGTCTAGGGGAAGTGTCGTATCAAACACTTCGACATTTTAGCGCGCCAGGTAGGGGGGCACTTTTTTGGATCGACGAGCCTCACCTCGATGGTGAATCTTCAGCCCATCGTCGACTCTTCTCGACCCTCACACCATGAAGGGAGCAGGGAAGACGACACCACTTCTTGCTCCCTAGCGGGCTGACCCGGCGGACACACGTTTCATGTACCAGTGGCTACGCTACCGCCGCCAGTGGGGGATCCAAAGTGTGCAGTATGCTTAGCCGTGTCTTGCTCTCTCAGCAAGTGCCCCGTGACCCTAAGCGTGTACACTTTGCCTCATGGCTACTTCCGCCACCATACGACGACTAAGTGCGACCATGACAACAATGATGCCACAAGGTAACTGTGACGTATCCGTTGTCCTTGGTTATTTTCTTCTTCGTAATCTCATGTCACTAAACGGTCGCTCCCACGAAAGGCTAATGCCAATAGAGGGTCCGGAGTGCAATGTCTGCTTAGCCTGGTCACGCATCCTAAGTATGCGCACTCTACCTATCTTGCAGACGAATATTGGGGGTCCGGAGTGTGTTACCTGCTTAGTCTGGTCCTGCACCCTAAGTATGCACACTCTACCTTTCCAATGTTGTGGCTAAGTACTGGTGGCCGAACGTCTCCCGAAAGACTAATGTCAGTGGGAGGTCAAGAGTGTGTAGTCTGCTTAGCCTGGTCTTGCACCCAAAGTCGTGCCCCGTGACCCTAAGTCAACACACTCTTCCTCCCCAGCACTGCGGTTCAGTACCGGGGACTGAAAGGCACATGCTCCTAGACAAAGCAATAACCAAAATCTGGATATTGTCACCATGTTCACATAATTATGCTTAATTATTATGCATAGTATTCCCTTTTTCGCTCTATTACATCTTTCTGTCTGCCCACAACAAAACTGAGGGCAGAAAGATTGTAAACAATGAGCACTATTACACTTTTTGCTGTCACTCTTGCGCAGGACTTCACCCTTCGGGCTCTGCCGTCGGACCTAAAGCTCCGACATCGACACCTCTCACGGGCGCCCGCTGTTGATGTTCTTAGCATTAATGATGGTGGCCCCACCTCCGGGATCGTCGCCTCCCCCGAGGTGGGCCAGGGGCCACTTTCGATACCCTGCAGACCGGGTACCCCGCATACAAGGAAGACAAGACAACTCTGACAACCTGCAGCTCCGAACCTAGCCTCTCCGCTGAGGAGAGGTCTGTGCTGCCACGTCTCCTGACGAAACTGGACCTAGCCTCCCCGCTGAGGAGAGGTCTGGTGCTTCCACGCGTCTCAAATACTTCGGACCTAGCCTCCCCGCTGAGGAGAGGTTCGGTGCTGCCACGCGTCTCAAGGACTCTAGACCTATCCTTCCCGCCGAGGAGAGGTCTGGTGCTGCCTTCGGACCTAGCTTCTCCGCCGAGGAGAGGTCTGATGCCGCCACCGCGGGTCCCGCAGCTTCAGAAGGCAACGTGTACACTCAAGACCGTATTAACACGCCATCAACACGACATTAATGTGTCACAATACACCTTCGTGCACCATGAAGACCCATTAAGACCCATTAACGTGTCATCGGGACACATTAATGCACCATCAACACCCATTAACGTGGCATCAAGGCACGTTAATGCGCTTTCAAGGCTAATTAACATGGGGCCACCTGTCGGGCCTCGGACATAATGTAAGTTGCCGGCCTTCACCTATAAAAGGATCGGGCAGCCACGACAGAAAGGGACTTTTCATCTTGTTCATATGCATCTCACCCTCACCATGGGCTGAGTACGTGCAATACAACACAACCCCCGTGGATTTAGGGTATTATGCCTCTCGGCAGCCTGAACCACGTAAAAATCCTCGTGTCTATCGTGCTCGTAGATCCATAAAATTCGCCCCGCCTTAAAAGAACCTCCGCGGGCTGCTTCTCAACGGGTCCGGGGGAAGTGTCACAAAAACATCTCCAACACAAACTAAGTACACTCAAGACATACTCAAGAAGTTTGGAATGGACAAAGCGAAGCCTATAAAGACTCTCATGGCAACGAATGGTCACTTGGATCTCAATGAAGATGGACCAAACATCGATCAAAAGGTATATCGCTCCATGATTGCATCTCTACTCTACTCATGTGCATCTAGGCCAGACATTATGTTGAGTGTATGCTTGTGTGCAAGGTTTCAAGCCAACCCAAAAGAGTGTCATTTGATAGCCGTTAAGAGAATCTTGCGGTATTTAGTTCATACACCCAACCTAGGCCTTTGGTATCCTAAAGGTTCCAAATTCAATCTCATTGGTTACTCCTATGCAGATTATGCCGGATGCAAAGTAGATAGAAAAAGTACCTCTGGTACATTCCAATTCCTAGGAAGATCCCTAGTTTCTTGGTCCTCCAAGAAACAAAACTCCATTGCCTTATCCACAGCCGAAGCGGGGTATGTTGCAGTCGGGAGTTGTTGTGCACAACTCCTTTGGATGCGACAGACTCTAAGGGATTACGTTTATAATATGAGCCGTATTCCGCTCCTTTGTGATAATGAGAGTGCCATTAAAATTGCCCATAATCCCGTTGAGCACTCTAGGACCAAACACATAGACATCCAGCATCACTTTTTGAGAGACCATTCAATGAAGGGAGATATAGCCATTTCACATGTCAATATCGAAAAGCAACTAGCCGATATATTTACCAAGCCACTTGATGAAAAACGCTTTTGCGAACTTCGAAATGAACTAAATATCCTTGATGCTCAGAATGTGGCTTGAAATCTTGTATACCTGAATGCTATCTTCAAAATTCATTAATTGTTTTGTGAAAATCATCTCTCTCAATTTTTCCGAAAAACAATGTAAATTACTGGATCTTGGTGAATTATGGTCATTGCTTGATTGTTGAATGCTTACTGATCATATTCATCAAGATTATTTGATTTGATTTGCATCTCTATTTTCTTAATGAGTACCTTCGAATATATATGAATGGGCTAAGCATTTCTTCCCTGGTGACCACGGACTAGTCCGTGGTTGCCTAGACTAGTCCGCCCATGCAGACTAGTCCGCTGAGTGACGGTTAGGCCGTACTAGTCCGGCAGATCACGGACTAGTCCGATATAGTCCCTGGAAAAGTTCGGACTAGTTCGATTATTTTTGGACAAGTTCGATTTTTCGTGTCCATAACCCTAGCCGCCGCCAAACCCTAATCTTCCTCACCCCACACTTGCTTCAAGCTTTCTCTCTCCACGCTCGAGCTCCCCAAGGCGATTTGGCGATTTCTCCGTCAAAATTCCTCAAGCTTTGGGTGGAAATTGACCTCCGTTGCGTAGGGATTGAAGACCACGGACTTGTCCGATCCTTCAACCCCTACATCTCCAAGAATCAAGGATTTTCGGTAAATTTTCCTCCTAAAACCTAGAAATTGCTATTTCCTTCGTTTGTGATCAACTACCTTGGTTCCTTTCACCATATACTTGCTTCCTTGATGTATTACATTGATGCTAAGCTAGTTGTGCATTAGGAATCACCATTTGTCTCATAGTTAGGGTTTTAGAGGTTGAATACCAGACTAGTTCGTGCCTGTACACCGGACTAGTCTGATTTTTCTGAACTCAACCCTAACTTCTCAATTCCTCAATGTAATTCCTTGTCATCTATTCTCATCAATACCTTGTGAAATCCATTCTCAGGACAATGTCGAGCACCAACGACGAAATCTCCGATTTCGAGGCAGAGATGGACCACGAAGCCGTGCTTCGGTCCACGACGGGCCTAAACAAGAAGCGCCAAGAGTGCCCATCCGAGCCGGCTCCTTCTCCTCCACAGGCTCGAGGGAAGGTGATCGCAAAGAAGCCTGCCTCCAAGCATTCAGCTGGAGGTGGCCCTAGCTCGGCAAGTGCTCGCCAAGCAAAGGGAAAGGGCAAAGGAATCGCAACGGGCCCGATTGGCCCTCTCAAGATGTCAGCTCCAAAGGAAGGGGCCCAAGATCCTGCTGAGGAAAGATTCAATGGCAAGGGCAGCGACATGGCTGCAAATTTTAGGAATGTGGATTGCTACAACCGTCCCAAGCAAGCTGCTGATTGGAGGTTTTGGAGTAACTTCCACGCAGACTTTTACAAGTTTGTCTATCTTCCGATGAAGAACCCCAT
Organism: Tuctoria greenei; assembly: GCA_036927565.1. Taxonomy (NCBI): domain Eukaryota; kingdom Viridiplantae; phylum Streptophyta; class Magnoliopsida; order Poales; family Poaceae; genus Tuctoria; species Tuctoria greenei. The sequence goes on from JAYESD010000006.1 coordinate 167,445,678, forward strand.
GGTGCGCAACCAATGGATAGATTGGGCGAATTTTGAGAAGAAGGGCTGCTCACCTTTTGTGGTGGTAGTCGAGGCAATCGAGAAGCATGGTTTGAAGGACCTATTTGCCTTCCAAAACAATTGGAATGACGAGGTCATCGCGCAGTTTTATGCTACATGTCACTTTGCTTGTGATGAGGAAGAATGGGTGACTTGGATGACTCATGGATCCAAGTACACCATTACATATGAAGAATTTGCAAGATTGCTACATCTTGACACCTCCAGCAATGACAATCTGATCATTAACAATATTGGTGTCATTGAGAAGGACAGGATGAAGTTTCTCTATGAACCCCACTCAAAGTTCAATCCTCCTTCCACAAAGAACATGAAGCCCTTCTTTGTGGTGCTAAACAGGGTCCCTAGGAAGACAATTGACCCGAAGGATGGGGATGCTGGAAGTGTGCAGGGATATCTCAGGACCATGATGAAGGTCATAAGCAAAGACAGAAAGTTTGATGTCTTTGACTACATTTGGAATGATATGGTCAATATCTCCTGCACTTCAGACAGATCCTGTAGCTATGCCCCCTACCTCATGTTTATGATTGAGAAGGTCACAGGAATAGAGTTCGTCAAGGATGTGGAGCACACCCCATTGAGGCCCCAGAAGCCTCAACAAGCAAGTGTTCGAGTTGCTCCCTCTCTAGCTTCCAGTCCTGAGGCTCCAGTGAGAGCTAGTGGAGATGCTAGGGCTGCTCCCGTCGCTAGGGCCCCTCCTCAAAGGGGTCACCAAGTGGCATCTTGAAGTACCTGTCAGCCATCTTTGCCTCTTGCAAAAAGGCCAAAGCGAAAGCCCATAAGCTGAACAAGAGGAGAAAGGCCAACATGAGATATGTCAAAGAGAATGTGAAGCAAATTTGGCAAAAGCTGGAGATCGAGCCCATTGGGTCTCCAGTCATTCTGATGACTCAGATTCTGACTTCACTAAGCTCGGGCCCTTGACTCCCTCCGAGCTTGCCTATTTTGGCATTGGGGACTCGAGTGGTATTGTTCCTCCTCCTCCTCATCATCAGCCAGAGAATGAAGATGAAGACAATGAGAGGACCGACAGCGAGGCTTGAAGACCTTAGGTCCCTCTTCTCCTTTTTGGTGTCATGATGCCAAAGGGGGATAGATTGAGGGGGAGTCTTAGGAGTCTTCTTTAGTTGTAGGTGCGAGGAGAGCTATCTTTTTGTGTCTTTTGTCTATTTGTGGGTTGTAAGACTGCTCTTTTGGTACTTTTGGTCCTGTGATGCAATGTTTTGAACTACTTACGAAGATATGTATGAAATCTATGATTTTGCTCTAAAAATGACATATATGCTTGTTGTTAACATGTTGATGTTAATTATGTCATTCTCATTATGATTATTGTTTATATACACTTAGTTCTGCATCCCACCATAAAGAGAGCACATATGGATCATGTTTTTATTGCTTCATGTGTTTCAAACTCATATGTGCACACTTTATGAAAATATCAACTTTTTATCATATTTTGTGAAATCTCATTTGGTTGTCATCAATCACCAAAAAGGGGGAGATTGAAAGTGCATCTAGGAATCCCTTGTGGGTTTTGGTTGATTTATGACAAGCAAATGAGATCCTAACCACATTGTTGAGATGAGCACATGTTCTAATGAGAGAATGAACAAAACACCAAAAAGAAAGGAGAATGAGGAGCAATGCGAAAAGAGCTCAAGAAACAAGTGTAGTAGATCATTGTGTATAGAGTGTGTTAAGGAAACACACCCCAAGAGCTCAAGCGCGAATAATCTCTCACATTGCACAAATTTATACAGGACCGGACTAGTCCGACTGACCTTGGACTAGTCCAATATATTTCTGCACAAGATCGGACAAGTCCTCACAATGCGGACTTGTCCTCACAGTTCAGTTTTTCACTGGCTGGACTAGTCTGATATCACCACGGACTACTCCGATATCTCTCTGACTAGAATCAGACTAGTCCTCCCTAGTGAGGACTAGTCCCCCAAACACTTTACAAGTCACACAAAATCAGACAAGTCCGATAACAGATTGGACTAGTCTGATATCTTTCTGATGTCAATCGTACAAGTCCGATATTGGCACGGACTAGTCCGAACACCCGCTAACCTAAATCGGACAAGTCCTCCAAGTGCGTACTTGTTCCCCGAATTCACTTCGGGTTTCACCTATCCGGACAAGTCCGATATGCATCGGACTAGTCCGAAGATTTCCAGAACCAAAATCGGACTAGTCCGGCTTCACTTCGGACAATTCTGATATTTCGGGACACCTAGGGTTTCCTACACGCAGCACAACGGACTAGTCCGGTGTCCACCACAGACTAGTCTGATCTTTCTAAACCCTAACGGTAACTTTTGGAAACCGCATATAAATAGGTGTGGACGGCCCATCTTTCAAACCACTCGACCCCCTGCGCCGTCACACCTTCCAAGAGCCTAGAAAACAGCTCTCTCCACGAAATCCAACGCAAGAAAGATCAATCCCTTGAGGATACACTTTAGCTCATTGGAGAGACACGGTTCTTCACTCATTGAGCTCTTGGTTTGATTCCCTAACACACTCTTGTGGTTTTCATTGTGATCTTAAGAGTGTGTTCTTGATGGTGTTCATATTGTAATCTTGAGGAGCCCTCAACTTCTGAGAAGGCCACTTGAATTCGGTTATTTTCCCTTTGTGATTAGTGAAGAGGATTGGCCTCTGTGGCGATCCAACAAGGGTAGGGTTGGAGAAGACCCGGTCCTTTTGTGGACTCCTCAACGTGGACGTAGGTTGCCTCTGTGAGAACTGAACCACGGGATAAAGAGCTTGTGTTCTTACTTCGCGCACATCGTTCTTACTCTTCATATCAATCTAGGGTTTCAATCAATCTTGTTCACTTTACTTTGAAACATTGAATATAAGATTAACTTGTGCTACATCCTAGTTCATAGTAATTTGACACTTCAATTACAAGTATATTTCCGCTGCATACATCCTAGGATCAAGATAATCGATCAAATTTGATCAATCTAGTCGGTACACACTGGACTAGTCCGCACTCGACTGGACTAGTTCGATAACTAGAGATTTGATTTGGTTGTTAAGTGTTGCAGGTTCCGACAAAATTCAAAAAGGCCTATTCACCCCCCCCCCCCCTCTAGGCCACATTCAGAAGTGTGTCCCACGACATGCAATAAGTCGTGGGCCCCGGAGAGTAAGGAGCGGTGTGTCATGTCCAGTCTGATGAGGACATCACAACAGCGGAGACGCACATTGAAATGCAAGGATCAATCACAAGAGCATGAGCACGGTTAATAAATCAGCAGGTGAACTCACTCCTAACTTTTTTTGCATGTGAGTTTGAGAATAGATTGCTATGTGATGATTTATTTGTTATTAGGAATAATGGAGAAGATCAAAAAGTGAAGGAAGGAGGCCTTGGGAGCGTGGAGAACCAGCTGGGACGTCCACAAGTTGATGGAAGCAGTTTACAACTCGGACTCGAGTTCAACTCGGAGTCTAGGAGCATCCTACCTTAAAACGGACGCCCAGGATGCATACGTACTCCGTTTTTGACATTATACATATGCACGGAAAGAGGAGAAGATAATGTTTCCAATGGCTCTGGTCCCATCTCAAAAATTTTATGGAGTCATAGGGAATCGTCAAAACAAGTCGAGTCCAGATTTCTGTCCGGTGCGGAGCCACCGAATCGGGCCTTTGGGCCTTGTATCCCGTATGAGTCCATTAGGGATGCGTCTAATCATGATTTGGCAAAACCCTAGCCTTTAAATACTGCATCCACCGGTCATATTCGGTGGGTTTTGCTTAGAATAACAATTTCGCCATTCTACGGTTTGTGAGACCCCAACTTCTCATTTTCAGATCGTGTCTTCTACGTTCTTGCTGGTGTTCTCGGTTCACTTGTAGGGATTAGCCTTCTTGGCGAGGTCAAGCGTGTGCCGCATGGTTGATAACCAACGGAGCAGTGATGTAATGATTGCAGGAGTATTTGAACTGCTCGAGTGTTGCGGATCATCAACGTCGAGTTTTCCACCCCAATCAACTTACCTTTCGGAAGATCGGGCCTAAACCTACTCATCAATTGGTATCATATCCAGGTTGCCCGTGAGGTATCTTTTTTTTCCTTCCATTAGATCGGTTTTGTTTCGTACCTAGAGTCCACGGAAAAGCCACAAAAAAATTAGATCGTTTTACTGCTTCCTAAACTATAGTGTCTGCAGTTTCGTTTTTCAGTTTGCATTGTTGAGTTTGCATTTGTGTGGTCGAGTCTTGTTGCTAGTTTAGCTTTGTGTTTTGGGTCCTATTCCACAATCCCTAAATAACAAACCGATCCACCACGTTCATCGGTTTGCCTTAGATAGCCGCCTTGCGTGAGCTCCCGCATTGCCAGCCCTAGATTAGGTGACAAACCTTTGTGCCACTCATCCTTGAATCATCACACACCACCCCATTAGTTGTTGTGCAAATTCCCGATCGTTTTCATATCCTATTGCGAGTTCTATTCTCAAACCGAGTTGGAATCAACATCCAAAAATCGTAACTCGGACAGCCTACCTTAAAACGGCCATAACTTTCGCATACGAACTCGAAATCGAGCGATTTTTTTCAAATTCATCTACGCAAAATTTCGCATCTGATTTTGCGCTGCGTAGCCGCATTCGGCGAAATTAGATTACCCAAATTCCCCTCAGAAGATAGGCTATCCGGACTCCGAAGTTTCAGCACAAATTTTAAAGAATCTTCTTGATTTTCTATAGGCCGCATATTACATCCAATTGAGCTTCAAATTTGTGTGCTTCCTATCTTCGTGCTTCTGAGTAAAGAAAAAATATCAAAAAAATATTACAAAAAAGAAAAAAAATAATGAAGAGCACGCATATTAAAGCAATTGGCCTATACCACTTGGTGTTGTTTTGTTGGTTTTATCATTCCGTCTTTCGTTTGCCTTGCTACTTCCTTGTGTTGTGCTAGGCCCTAGAGCACTTGGTTGACCAGCAACAGTTTCCTACATTGAATACTTATTCAACTTTGTTTACCTGTTAACGATTTTCTGCTTATTAGCCACCATATTGTGCCATCCAAGCTCCACCTTTCTCTTGAGCATAACAGGTACCTTTGCAATCATCCCACGCTTCATTGGTTCATCTCACCGTCCACATCACCTGTTGTGTCGGTAAGAACACTTGTAAGAGCATGGTAAGACGCTTGAGCGAGAGAGATTGTTTTCTTCCACCTTTCACATTGTCACTGTAGTTGATAGGAATAACAACTTTTTGTTGTCTTTTGTTTCCTACTAACAATGGCAGAAGAAGACAATGATGACGAATGTGTTCAACATGCTTAGTTACGTGATATGATGAAGACCATTACAGATATGTTTGCCTAATACAACGCATCAACGGAGGAGTCATTGGCGAACTTGACTCGCCAACTTGATGACCTTGCTCTTCGGATGAATACTTTAGAGGCTCGGTTGCCTCTCGCTGGAAGACATGAAGACAATCCTTATGATGATATGGAAGATAACAACAATCAGCCAAGACTGCCACTTTATCATTGAGGTATGGGAGGTAATAATCATAACAATTATAATCATCCTCCTGATGATCCTTTTGCTAAAGTGAAATTTACTATACCCTCTTTTCTAGTGCTTATGATGTTGAGGCTTATCTTGATTGGGAGATGACAGTAGAGCAAAAATTTAATGCCCATCTTGTTCCTGAACAACATAGTGTTCGTCAAGCCACTAGTGAGTTTAAGGACTTTGCTATCATATGGTGGAATAAACTTGTTAAAACTAGACTGATCCTCCAACATGGGATAGATTAAATGAAGTTATGCGTGTTCGATTTGCTCCTCCATCTTTTCAGGGGGACCTTCGAAAAAAATTGCAGTGCTTAGATCAAGGTAACATGTCCGTAGAGGAGTATTATGAAGAGTTACAAAAGGATATGCTGCATTGTGGGGTAGTAGAAGACATGGATGATAAAATAGCTCGTTTTTATGGGGGGTTGAGGCGTGAAATTCAGGACATTGTTGATTACAAGGAATATGATATTGTTAACATATTGTTTCAGCTTGCTATGTTGGCAGAAAAAGAATTGCAGGACCGACAACAACAGCAACAACCCACAAGGAGCAACTTCACACCGCGTTCGACGCCCACACCATACAAAACAGCACCATCTTCGACCCCTCGTGCAACGACTACACCATCCAATGGCGTCCAATGAACTATACCTACTGCTCCACCTTCTCGCGTGCCGGAGGGTAGCAAGACGACATCATTCAAGCCTTCGTCGTCCACTCCTTCTATGAGTCGTACTTCTGACATTAAGTGTCACTGTTGTCAGGGACTTGGTCATATGATGAGAGATTGCCCGAGCAAACGAGCATACATAGCACGCGACGATGGCGGGTATGATAGTACTTCTGATGTTGAAGATAAATATTTTTTCGCTACTGACTTTATAGATCCAAATGACGAACACACCAAAGAAGAGGTACTTGGTACAGCGGCAACGGAGAACTATAGGAGCATCATTGTGCAGTGTGCCTTGAGCTCCAAAGTGGACACTGACGACAAGCTACAACAACACAACCTCTTCCACATGTTTCTCGTCGTCAAGGACTGCTGTGTACACACTATAATTGATGGATGTAGCTGCAATAACTTGGTGAACACGGACATCGTCAAGAAACTTGGTTTGACAACAAGAGCACACCCCCATCCATACCACATTCAATGGTTCAACAACAGCGGTAAGGTTCGGGTAACACAAACAGCGAGAATACATTTTTCAATTGGTTCTTAGCATGATTTTTCTGATTTTGATGTCGTTCCTATGGATGCTTGTTCTCTTTTATTGGGTCGTCCTTGGGAATTCGATATAGATGCTATTCATCATGGTAGAACTAATAAATATACTCTCATGCATAAGGGAAAGAAAATCACTTTGCTCCCCATGACTCCTGCTGAAATTGTGCATTTTGAGAAGAGTAAAATTCATGATGGCAAAGCAACAAAATTAGAATCTGAAAAACAGCAAGTCATTAAGTTAAAATCACCATCGTTGCTTGTAACTAAATCTGACCTTGCTGATTTATTCGATGCTAAGGGGATGTGCTATGCTTTAGTATGCAAAGAAGCCATGTTTTCACTTCATGAATTGTCTATTGCATTGTCCCCTGCTGTTGCTAACCTTTTGCAGGAGTTTGAGGATGTGTTTCCCTCCGAGATACCCTCTGGTTTACCACCGATGAGAGGCATTGAACACAAGATTGATTTGATTCCAGTAGCAAGTTTGCCAAATCGTGAAGCATAGAGGGCGAATCCAGAGGAAACTAAGGAAATTCAGCGACAAGTCCAAGATCTTTTGGACCGCGGGTACATTCGTGAAAGCCTTAGCCCTTGTTCCGTTCCTGTTCTTTTGGTTCCTAAGAAAGATGGTAGTTGGCGCACGTGTGTTGATTGTCGAGCGATTAATAACATCACCATTCGATATCGTTATCCTATTCCTCGATTAGATGACATGCTTGATGAATTGAGTGGTTCTTTCATCTTCACAAAAATTGACTTGCGTAGTGGTTACCACCAAATTAGAATGGCACTAGGAGATGAATGGAAAATTGCATTTAAAACCAAGTTTGGACTTTATGAGTGGTTAGTCATGTCTTTTGGTTTAACTAATGCACCCAGCACCTTTATGCGTTTAATGAACGAGGTTTTACGTGCTTTCATTGGACAATTTGTGGTGGTTTACTTTGATGATATCCTCATTTACAGCAAGTCATATGATGAACATCTTGATCATTTACGTGTTGTTTTTACTGTTTTGAGAGATGCACGTTTGTTTCATAACCTCAAAAAGTGTGTCTTTTGCACCAATCGAGTCTCGTTTCTTGGCTATGTCATTTCGTCGCAGGGAATTGAGATGAATGAGGCAAAAATTAAAGTGATCACTAGCTGGCCAGTCCCAACAACCGACATACAAGTTCGTAGTTTTCTTGGTCTTGCAGGTTTTTATCGCCATTTTGTGCGCGATTTCAGCACCATTGCAGCACCTCTACATGAGCTAACGAAGAAGGGAGTGCCATTTTGGTGGGGCGAACAGCAGCAACATGCTTTTGATGCTCTCAAATCGAAGCTTACACAAGCACCATTGCTACAACTTCCTGATTTTGACAAGACATTTGAGCTAGAATGTGATGCAAGCGGAATTGGTATTGGAGGCGTTCTCATACAAGGAGGTAAACCCGTTGCTTTCTTTAGTGAAAAACTTCATGGTCCTTCTCTGAATTATTCTACTTATGATAATGAATTGTACGCCTTAGTGCGAATATTACAAACTTGGCAACATTATCTTTGGTCTAAGGAGTTTGTCATACATTCCGATCATGGAAGTATCGTAAGTGTCAAACCAATCTGAATAAATGACATGCTAAATGGATTGAGTTCATAGAGTCGTTTCCATACATCATTAAGCATAAGAAAGGGAAGGAAAATGTCATTGCCGATGCATTATCTAGACGTTATACCATATTGTTCCAACTTGATCGTAAAATCTTTGGTTTGGAAATAATAAAAGCATTATATCCTACTGATTTGGACTTCAAAGATGCTTTTGAAAACTGTAGAGAAGGAAGAACTTGGAATAAATATGTGATGCGAGAGGGTCTCCTCTATCGTGCTAACAAGCTATGCGTTCCAGCTAGCTCCATTCGTCTATTACTTTTGCAGGAAGCACATGGAGGAGGTTAGATGGGACATTTTGCAGTGAAGAAAACTGAAGATGTGCGGTCCACACACTTCTTTTGGCCGAAGATGAGGCATGATGTCGAGCGCTACATGTCACAATGCACTACTTGCAATAAAGCTAAGTCTCGCCTTAACCCACATGGTCTTTATATGCCTCTTCCTGTTCCTAGTGTACCTTGGGAGGATATTTCTATGGACTTTGTTTTGGGATTGTCTTGGACTAAGAGGGGGAGGAATAGTATTTTTGTAGTTGTTGATCGTTTCTCCAAAATGGCACACTTTATACCTTGTCATAAGAATGATAATGCTTCACACATTGCTGATTTATTAATGACAGAAATTGTTCGTTTACATGGTGTGCCAAATACCATTGTTTCGGATCGTGATGCAAAATTTTGAAGTTATTTTTCGAGAACTTTGTGGTATAAATTGAGAACCAAGTTGCTGTTTTCAACTACATGTCACCCACAAACGGATGGACAAACTGAGGTAGTTAATCGTACTTTATCCACTATGTTGCAGATTGTCTTGAAAACAAATTTGAAGTTGTGGGAGGAGTGTTTACCACATATAGAATTTGCTTACAACAGATCCATTCACTCCACGACAAAGGTAAGTCCATTCCAGGTAGTGTATGGTTTCAATCCCTGTGCTCCTATTGATTTACTACCTTTGCCTCCTTCTGAAACTATAAATTTGGATGCTACACAACGATCTGAATTTATTCTTAAGATGCATGAAACTACAAAGAAAAATATTGGAAAGATGAATGAGAAGTATAGAATTGCTGGTAGTAAAGGTAGAAAAGAAGTAAAACTTGAACCGTGTGATTTGGTGTGGTTACATTTGAGAAAAGAGTGATTCCCTGACTTGAGAAAATCTAAACTTATGCCACGAGCTGCTGGTCCTTTTAAGATTGTTGAAAATATTAATGATAATGCATATAAGCTTGAATTGAATCCTGATTTTGAGGTTATTCCTACATTTAACATTTCAGATTTGCGACCGTACTTGGGAGAAGAAGATGAACTTGAGTCGAGGACGACTCCAATTCAAGATGGGGAGGATGATGATGACATCACAACAGCGGAGATGCACATTGAAATGCAAGGACCAATCACAAGAGCACGAGCATGGTCAATAAATCAGCAGGTGAACTCGCTTCTAACTTCTTTTGCATGTGAGTTTGAGAACAAATTGCTATGTGATGGTTTAATTATTATTAGGAATAATGGAGAAGATCAACAAGTGAAGGAAAGAGGCCTTGAGAGCGTGGAGAACCAGCTGGGACGTCCACAAGTTGATGGAAGCAGTTTACAACTCGGACTCGAGTTCAACTCGGAGTCCAGGAGCAGTCTACCTTAAAACGGACTCCCAGGATGCATACAGACTCCGTTTTCGACGTTCTACATATGCACGGAAAGAGGAGAATATAAAATTTCCAATGGCTCCGGTCTCACCTCAAATTTCCCCAGAGTCCTTGGGAATCATCGGAACAAGTCGAGTCCAAATTTCTGTCTGGTGTTGTGCCATCGAATCGGGCCTTTGGGCCTTGTATCCCGTATGAGTCAATTAGGGACGCATCTAATAGTGTTTTTGTCCAAACCCTAGCCTTTCAATACTGCAGCTGCCGGTCTTATTTTGTGGGTTTTGCTTAGAATAACAATTTTGCCGTTCTACGGTTCATGAGACCCCAACTTCTCAATTCCAAATCGTGTCTTATACGTTCTTGCTGGTGTTTTTGGTTCACTTGAAAGGATTAGCCTTCTTGGTGAGGTCAAGTGTGTGTGCACGGTTGATAACCAGCAGAGCAGTGGTGTAGTGATTGCAGGAGTATTCGAACTGCTCGAGTGCCGCAGATCATAAACATCGAATTTTCCACCCCAATCGACTTACCTTTCGGAAGATCGGGCCTAAACCTACTCATCACTGTCACGCATTAAAGGCGCGCGCCTTCCCCAGGCGCACGATGCTGCACACACCCCCTGTCAGCTACCGCTACGTCCAATCACATTGCAGGGAAGGAGCCGCAAGCCTACCCCACACCACCAAGTGGGTAGCTTACGGTGACAAGACGGATGGGACGTTCCCTGCTATCATCAATGACTACGCATAGCCACTGGCGTCTGACACAGCAAGACAACAGGTCTTTAGGTTGCGGTCAAAGGCAGCGTACACAAGAAACCTTAGGTCTTGTATAGGATAAGATCACCCAGGGGCCACCTGTCGGGCCTCGGGCCCCACTTGTAAGTTGTCCGGCCTTGGACTATAAAAGGACTGGGCAGCCACCGACTTAGACAACTTCTCTGGTCGCTCGGAATAGGGATCCCACACAAGTCTTAGAATCCCCGATACACTCACATACGTATACACACTCACCAAACAATACAATCTACCATGGAGTTGGGTGTTATGCTCCTTGCGGCCCGAACCACGTAAAAACAATTGTCTCATACTCTTCCGCTAGAACACTAGTTTGAGGCCTAAGCCCCGCCAAACAAGAACCTCCGCGGGCTGCTCCTTAGCAGATTCGGGGGAAGTGTCGCATTGACCCTTCGACAGTGACCGACCGGGAAGTCTTCTCGGGTGCGCACGAGTGAGGACAAAATGCGCAAAAAAGACTAGTGTTGGTCTGTGGGTCTAGTCTGTGATCCTAGAGAGATGCCAGAAGTAACGACCGCCAGGCCCGTAGTGGCTGAGGTGTTACAAAATGGTATCCAAATGTAAAAGCCCTAAAATTTTATAGTGCAAAGTTCAGATGGGAGATGTAAAAATTTGAATGGGAAAAATAAATCAAAATGGCAATTGAAAATCAAACCAATTCAAACTTCAATGGAGGGAATTCAAATATTCAAAACATGCTCCTATTCAAGTCAGGTCAAAATAAAAATCTGATTTCACTAATAAATTGCAAATATTCCAAATAGCCTCTCTGCAAAGTTTCAAAATTTTTGAAGTACAATTGCTATATAATTCAGTGGAAACATTGAATTTAACTCAAATTCAAATTCAAGTTTGGATTCGAATGAAACTTGGTCAAATCAATTATTTGAGTTCAGAATCGAATTCTCCATATTCAATTTAGCCTTTCTACAAATATCTAGCAATTTTTGGACTGAATTAGGTGGTAGAATTGACTGTCTAGTGAAGATAAGGATGAAAGCAGTAGGACCCACCTGTCATGGACTTCTCCTCTGATTTCCTCTATTTCATCACAGAGCGACACCTCACGGCATGCAAAATCTACCCAGCTGCCTGTGTGCTTGCTTCATGCCTTGGTTGTGAAGCCAGCTGAGCTGCATATAAGGGGAGAGTTGATCCTTTCACTTGCTCACGGTGCAACACAGCAACAAGCTTTCTCCTCCTCTGTTTTTTTCTTCCCCAGCAACCACCTCACTTGTCCTCCCTTGCAGCAGCTGTTCCTGGCCGATTTTCACCACAGTCCTTGAAGCAAAAAGGTGTTCCAACACTCCTAAATTCTGCTTGCAAAGTTTCAGGTCAAGCCATGGCTCCTGGCTCGTTACTTTCAAATTTTATCGAAGCTAGTTCATACCTAGGTCACTAGGTCGTCGATTTAATGTCGTTTCTATGTGCAACCATTTTCCAATTCGTTCATGAATGTTGCTCACCACCTCATGGTACACATCTCAGTCAAATTTTAGTAGCATCCATCAAGGAATTGCTGAGTTCCACGAGTTTTCCCCACCGCCTTCTAAAATGGCGTTGTTCTCCGTCGAGACCCAACCTCCGGCCAATTTATCCACGATTTTGATCCATAATCATGTTCTCCTTGTTTCTACGGTTAATTTGGTGAAAATCCCGTTCGATTTGGTGCAAAAATGAGTGAAATCGAGCTCACCCTAGGTGCTTCAGCCGTTGGTCGAGTGCTCCTGCTGGAGGTTGAAGACAACCCTGCACGTGGGGCCTACGGTTAAATGAGTTTGGCCATTTTCTCTGTGCAGGTTCTGTGCCGAACTTAGAAAATCTATATCTCTTTGAATACTTGTCCAAAAAATCCCAAATAAATTTTATTGGAACCAGGATTATCTATTCGTTCTAGTGCTGCACTTGGATATGTATGAAAATCCCTAATAGGACCTCAATAATTCTTTGAAGCAAAATTCTATTAGGATTAATTCCTGACTCTCATTGCATTCAAAAATTCCCAAACTTGACTAGATCATTCCACATAATTCCCTTAAGTTCCAGTAAAAGTTTCGGGTCCATTTCAGTTTATTTGAGGAGCCAAATTGTGTTTCCAATCTCTATGTATCTCAAAATTCCAAAATGTCCAGAAACTTTTCCAGAATTTTTCCCAAACATGTAAAATCAATTTCTCCCTATAGGAAGCTCAGGAAATTATGAAAAAAATTTCTCTAAAACCAGTGAGACCTCGTCTACCCAGATCATCCACCGTTAGCTATGTTAAAGCTATAGATTTAGTACCCAAATTCATAGAAACCTTTTACTTGTTGGAATTTTAGAGACAACAAGCTTCCTTGAACATCTCCAATTTTTGATCTAGATCTTCCTCATAGGACCTAGTGTCCACTGTAAAAATCCCAAACCTAATTAAAAATCATTTACATACCTGATCAGTATTTAGAAAGTCTTTTATAAAGTTTCAATATCACTCATGTACTATATATATTGCATATCATATAGTAACCGAGATCGAGGAGGAGTCGGATCCCTTGGAGAGCATACAACCAAGAGCTAACTTTGACTTTTACTCTCAGCCAGGTAAGCCCCGGTTTGCATTTAAGTGTTATTTCAAAATTTATATTTGTATCACTTATGTCTAGAATGATTTTGTGCATTAGGGCTAAGGTGCTTGTTACTCCACTTGCATGACCTACAAATCCCATGGATTATTGGGTAGGTATACAGCCCGACGAGTAGAAAATGCTATGCTTATGTTTTGAGAAATCCGGTAGAAGTCGAGTAGTTGGAATCTACTCGCGAGATAGGATTTTATCACACGGGATGAATTGGATCAAAGAATGGTTTATGAATATGAAATTGAGACCGAGCAGTGGGTAGGATGTAGCGAGACATGGTCTCATGTGCATAGCCTTCTTGTGTCGGTTGAGGACCGATCCGTATGCGGCCCTGCTGGACAAGTTTGAACTGTACCGGATGCATACTGGCTATATGGAAACCAGGAAACCGATGTAATTATTTAACTTGGGCATCGAGGGTTGCCCTACCATTTTATAGGAGTGGGTTGAGGGTAGCAAGGTGTAAATCCGCCGGCGGGCATAGAGATGCTGCGCGCGGGGACCTCCTGCCCATTACGGAAGGACCCGTTTGGCATTTGGGTTTCTTTTGAAAGGTTGCTACATACAATATAGTATTGAAGTGTGATTCGCTCCACTTCCAAAATGGGTGTATGTGACGTGTTATCCGGGTGTCTACTGATTGCAATCACCGTCCCTCGCGGTTATTTGAGTACCGCTTGTTCACTACGTTGTGACGTAGTAAATACTGAAGAAGTCAGGAGAATATGATGTATTGAAAAATAATTGATTTATAACTATGATTGTTGTCCAATATGCTCACTAAAGTTACTGCTATTAAACTTGTAAGTTGTTTTTAATAACTTGAAAATTAAGGATCAATATGTAGGCGAGTCATTTACTGCTATATCTATTCCTATATTAAGTATTCCTGCATGTAGAGTTCCATGTTTAGGTGAGATGGTTATGTTTTGTTGAGCCTTCGTGCTCACAGTTGCTATATTAAGTTGTTTGCAGGTGAGACGTATGAGGATGGGCCCGAAGATGAGGTGATGCCCCCATCCGCGGTATACCTTCGAGTGGGAACCCTGCACGCCGCTGTAAATTTTTGTGTGCTGCTAGTGTGTAGTGTTCCCGGACTGGACGGCTGCACTTTTGCTAGGCTGAGAGTTTAGCTATGAGTATTATCTTCTGTTGTATATTAAGTATTGTAAAAGACTTCTGCTGTTTCTATAAATAAAAATTTGTATTTTATCGTATTCTTTTTGTGTGTGTTGTTGGGTGCCGCATCGCACGGAACCATCCTATGCGATTCCTAGAATGTGTGGAACCGGTCGTCACAGCCTGGCATACTGGCTTAAGGTGTAATATGATTGATAGAATAACTCATACCATCAAGGTATACCTTCTTTTCCGGAAGCCCACCTGCAAAGAACTCTGAAGTTAAGCGTGATTGGCCTGAAGCAATTTACGGATGGATGACCGACTGTGAAGTCTTCTCGGGTGCTCACGAGTGAGGACAAAATGCGCAGAAAAGACTAGTGTTGGTCAGTGGGGCTAGTCTGTGATCCTATATAGCTGTCAGGAGTAGCGACCGCCAGGCCCGTAGTGGCTAGAGTGTTACAGAATTATAGGATCACAGACTAGCCCCACAGACCAACACTAGTCTTTTCTGCTCATTTTGTTCTCACTCGTGCACACACAAGAAGACTTCCCAGTCGGTCACCCATCCGTAAATTGCTTCAGGCCAAACACGCTTAACTTTGGAGTTCTTTGAAAGTGGGCTCCCAAAAAAGAAGGTATACCTTGGTGGTATGAGTTATTCTATCAATCCTATTAAGCCTCGAGCCAGGATGTCCAACGTCCTCGTCTGTCACACCTGGTTATCAGAAGGCGACCAGATGCTTTCCACATGTATGCCAGGATCAGTTGAATTCATACATGTGTAGACGAAAGTGATATACCATTAAATTGAACCATGATCGAGTACATAAATTATTACATAAATGACCATCCTGGTCTAAAAGAAAAATTACAAAGCAACGGAAAATAGTAGATAAACGTGGCTCCAAAGCACAGGCGTCGCCCGGGGGTTTTGCCAGCCTAGAACATATCATCCGGATCAGCGTAGAAATCTTCGTTCTCCACTTATTCACCATTGTAGACTGGGGAAAGATAAGCAACAAGCAAGTTTGGGTACCAACAATACTCAGCAAGTGGGGAAGTTTATGACATGAGGGTTACAAACAAGGAAGGCAAACAGTGATAAAGCACTATAACAATTGCAACCTATCCTTACTGTTATTAAGCACCTATCTCTAGGTGAATTCCACCCATAATCCCAAAAATGGTCAATAATTCACAAACCATTCCTCCAACCTTTTAACCATGTGCTAATCATGAATTCGGTTCCAAGCCGCTCGTGTCCGGGAGCACGGCTCTGATACCACTTTGTCACACCTAGTACTAAAAAGGCGACCAGATGCTTTTCACATGTATGTCAAGATCAGTTCAACTCATACATGTGTGGACGAAAGTGAAATACCATAAATAATGTCATGTTCGAGTACATCACCTTATTACATAAATGACCTTCCAGGTCTAAAAAAAGTAAATAAGCAGCGGAAATCAAATAAAAGGGCTCCAAGCACAGGCGTTGCTCGAGGGATACGCCAGCCTAGAACATCTCATCAGGATCTCCAAAGAAGTTCTGGTTCTCCACCTCTTCGTCTTCATAGGCTGGGGGAAAAATATGCAACTAATAAGTTTGAGTACCAACGGTACTCGCAAGTGGGGAAGTTATGACATGTGGCTCATAACAAGGATGGCAAACAATGGCAAAGCACTATAGCAGTTATAACCTACTCTTAATGTTGTTAAGCACCTATATCTAGGTGAATCCAAACCATAAATCCCAAAGGTAATCAGATAATGTCCAAATCCAAACCATCAACCATTTAACCATGTGCTAATTATGAACTTGGTTCCAAGCCGCTCGTGTCCGTGAGCACGGTTGCCTAGATAGTTTGACAAAACTTTGCAGAGTGTGTATCCTTTACCAACAGTTCATGATTTCATCCCCTGTTGACAGGTGGACTAAAATAAACCTCCCTGTTGCCAGCGGCGGCCAACCACTATACACACTTCCATAGGTGTGCGGCCAGGAGATCACTATGAGGTCTTTTCGATGGTTCTCTCGACTTGCAATTGGTACTATGAGGTTTCACCGCTCCGGCACCTGGAGTCTATTTTCCCTCCGCCGGGAGAAGCCCCCTCTTGAGCCCTGCAGATCCCAAGGCAGTACTCTGAACCAATTCTTCGCTCGTTCGATTACCAACGCTACATCGGGAGAGACCAAATTACTAAACCAAGTTGTCCCATATACAATCCTATGGCGATACTGTATGGCTTAGCAACTTCCTCCATAAACCGGTCCTTAGAATCCTATAGTTGTCAAATCCCAAATCAAGGTCTTGTGCACGCATGCACCATACCAATCAACACCCCCTATCAGATTCCTATCCACTAATTTCATATTTGCGAACATTTCATGGATCATAGTAAATCATATACAACATGTGGATAAGTTGTTCATATTAAATTAAGCATGGCTAAGCGTGAAACTAATTAATAGTAAACCAACCAAATCATGTCGACAAGGAATATTGTGGAAAATCTAGGGAAACATAACATAGGATTCATATTTTAATTTAGCATACATCTAACTAAACTTAACAAAAAGGGTGCAAGATGGTCAAGGAACTTGCCTCTATAGTGACCTTGGTGGTTGACGGGAAACTGATGCTCTTGAAGATTGAAGGTCGGTTCTTGCTCCGACTCTAAATACGATGATGCATATAAAATGATAACATACAATAAGAACAATCACAAAACGCACAGAATATAATAAAAATAAAATCCTACGTATTAATGATTTTATTGTTAATTTAAATCATAGGCATAAATTATGAATTATTTGAAAATTTAGAGTTTTAATGAGATAATTTGATTAAGACATATTTTTATACAATTTATATATTTATTTGAAACCTATTAATATTTTCCAGAAAGTTTTCTCCTTCAAAAATATGTTTAAAATATATCCCCCAACATAAAATATGCATTTTACAATTTTACACCATTTTTAATATTTATTTCTATGTGTAAACTAATTTCTATGGATTAAATACACTTATAAAGCATTTATACACAACTCAGCAATTTAATTAAATTATTAGAAATATTCCAGAACTAGATATTAATTAAAATTATTTCCAGGGCTGTTTTTTAATATTTTATGGAAACTAGGAATTTTTATTTAATTTCTGATATTTTCAGGGGCTTTTCTGTAAAAGCAGAATTAATCCAGAGGCTAAAAACTATTTTTATAAAGTCCAGGGGTTATTTTATAATTTTCCAGTATTTAATTTGCTATTCTCCAAAATTCCAGGGGCTTTCTGGCAATTTTACTCTATTTCACAGTTATTTCTTAATTTCTAGAAAGTTTAGGGTTGATTCTATAATTATTTGGACCAATCTGTGCTTAGTTTGAATGGTCCAGGGGTTTAAGTGCGAGATTGCCAACGGTTATGCCGATTTGAACATGGGTCGTAGGATTTAAAATGGGGGGCCCAGATTTAATGTACCGAAGGGGTATCTCTTGATTTAATCATAGCCGTCCATATGAAATGGAGGGCCAAAAATTGGCCACGTCATCCGACGGCGGGGCACACATCGGCCGGACCACCCAGGGGCGGCGGTGCCCATGGAGGCTCGCCGGAGTTGACCAAAACGGCGCTCCGGTGGCCCAAGATCAATGGGGAATGGGGGAAACGAGAGATAAGATGGTGGAGAACCTCACCGTGGTGGTGCGCACGCAAGAATCGGGCGGAGACGAGCGCGCAACGGCGACGGGCGGCGGAGCTCGGCGACGCACGACGAAGACGGCGGCGCGACCTCCAGATCGATGAAATAAGTTGCCCGACGACCTCCTAGGAACACGGTGAACATGAGAGGAGCAATGGAACTGAGAAAAGACGACCAAAACGACGAGAACGAATGAGACATACCCGGTGGCGGCGGCTAGGGTTTGAGCACGAGAGATAAAAGAGAGGCGCTCAGCTCGGGATTTATAGGGGAATGGTGAAGAAACGCATGGCAAAATTATTGGGCACTATCCCTTGGCTTGATTGTGGAGAAATAGGCGACATTGAATCGGGGAAAGTGGGGGCGGCGTGGCGTGCGCGTTACTGGCGGCGCGGCGACTCAGTGGAGGGGATGAACCTGACGAGTGGGGCCTGGTTGCAGTGAGAGGGAGAGAGAGGGAGGGGGGCGCAGGTGTGGAGCGGCCCGGCTCTGGGAGAGGGGAATTGGGCCAGGAAAGAGAAATCGCCCCAGGAAAGAGAAATCGGCCAGGTGCGTGTTTTCTTTTTTTTTCTTTTTCCTCTTTCTTTTCTCTTTTATTTTACTTCCCTTTTTATGATTTGAATTTTAAACTGAATTTCTAAGAAATTTAAATTTCAAAAATTTCACACAATCAATACACATGATGCACTTTTCTTATATGAATTTTTATTCCCAAAAGAAATTATTTTTTTAGCTCTTCAAAAGTTCATTTATATATTTTTTTTCTTTCCAAAAATTGGGGAGTTACATCGTCGGTCAACTCGCAAACCAGAAATTTCCCCTCTTTGTCGCGTTCATACGTTCATACCGTGTCCCTCTTAAAAGACCCAATGTCATAATAAAAAACTAATGTTGGTCTGTAAAACTAGTCTATAATCCTATAAAACTAGAAATAACAACCACAGCCCGAGTGTTGCAAAATGGTATGACAGCTGCCTGGTTCAAACGGCTTGCATGCATTGAGGGATCTGAATTGATTCTACAAATTCATATCAAATTCTTGCGATATCCAACATATGGGCACAAAACTATCCTCACCTTCAGTTAACTTAGCAGCACACAACTATTACAATGTCCATAACAAAGTTTTCCTTTAAGGAGACAAAAGTAAAGATCAACAAGTGAATGTGGAAGGTTACGACTCTGCACTGGGGCCTCTTGTCAACAAAAACCACAAGCATGGCAAAAGACGACCCTGGTATGAGATATCCATGGACCCATGGTTTCGGACCATAAACATGGCAGAACTCATTCTTTGATGATCAATCAATGGAATTTTAGCTCACTTATTGTAGGGAACACATATCCAGAGCCATTACCTGTTAAACAAAAAATGACTTTCAGCATTAAAAAGATGCAAATTAACATGCTACCGCAAATTAAGATGCATTAAAAAGATGCAAGATGCATTAAAAAGATGCAAAAAATGGTTTAGAGGTATATGTATATCTAATGCTAGCAAGACCAAATTAACATGCAAAGTTCCCACACCATTTGAGCATACTTTTAGAATGCATCAACGTTGAACTTCATACAAAATTTGTATTGGGACAAAAGATTAAATAAAACCATGATAGACTGTGAATTCAAAAGCAAAGAAAAAAGGTGAAAAATGAAAATAGTATCTACGGTGTTCATTTTTTGTGTTATGGAATGGCTGCTGACACACGTGAAGCAATTATACTCAGTAACCATCAGTCAGTCCAATGCATTCTGTTGTCCCCAAACACATAAAACGGTGTGTCCCCTTTTCCTTTGCCCTTCACTGCTCCTTGCTACAAATCCCGCAACAGGATGAGAGCTCCCATTCAGCAACCCCACACCCACCCAAAACCCAAGATGCACATCCCACCAGTGTTTCGTTGTTTGAATTTCTGTTTGTTGAGATCAAAGTCAGGATCTGTCTGATCAGTTTAAAGTTAATTTCTCGAGTGCAAATGTACCAGTGTTTTTAAGTCATCCGACCAATCATAATTAGTCATCCTTATCGCCCAATCAATCACGATTTGGTATGTCAACCCGATCAGGGCGACTTCAAACCTAATTGTCCGACTAGTTGTCCGGCTACGGTTCCGGCGATCAGGGATGGCCGCCGCCAACCAGCTCACCTCCACCGCCAGGAGAGGAGTGAGAAGTGAGTAAGAAAAGATTAAGGTTAGGTTGAAGCGAACCATGATTTTATATACCCCGATCTGATATGACCATTGGATCTCATGCGGCAATTCAGATCTGTTGTACTTCAAGCGGCCCAGTCCTAGCCCAACCCACCTAACTACTCACTTCATCGGCTGCCCGATTCCTCTCGGCCGCCACCCGCCGCCACCCGCCCGCCTCCATAGCCTCTGCTACCACCCGGTCGCCACCCCTCCCTGTGCGCTGCCACCGCGCCACCCCTCCCCTGTGCACCGGCAACTAAGGTCAACTAGTCGCCCTAGTCTACTACTACTCATCCTAGTCGCCCCTTAGGCGACTAGGGTCAGTTAGGCAGCTTGAAAATATTGAAATATACATATTTCAAGTTAAACTTCTTACATAATGAAAGTTGAATTTGTCGCCTTAAAAGCTAACCCATATGAGAGGTTCAAGTTCATAATCCAAAGCATGAGGGGTATCAACTTTTTTAGCCATTAATTTTCAATTGAAATTAAGGGAAGCACTGGCACCTTTTAGGATGGACCGACCCGTGTGATGAAAATCAACATAGTAAAATCAATTCAAACAGGCTAACACAATCAGAATCTACAAAACCGAAAAGCACACATTTTTGTGTCTTAAATCTTAATGCCTTTTAACTATTTATTTTAAACAGTGGTGTACCCAAACTATTTGAGAAATTTCATGCTAACAAATATATTTACATGACAGTATTATTTTGAACTTCAAGTGATTTGTATGGTTTCAGCATGCTAATTGTTTATCATGAGATGACATGACATCAAAGTATGAGTTGTAGTCATTTCTAGGTTAAGCTCACAAGACCTATCAATCTACTCAATTAACATATGCACCAAGAGATCTAAAGTCACACTTACATTAGCCGTATAGAAGATGGTCCAGTAACAGCAGCAACTTTCTGAGCCTTCTGCGTTTCAGATTTATACAAGCCTTTGAGTTCTTTCTTTGCTTTGCGTGCTTCTCTCTTCTCCTCTTTCACTGCTGCCTAAAGGTGGAACGAAAATGGGCCAGAGGCCCATGATGTAAAGATCAGGAAAAGAGAATTTAATGGCTGCAGTAGTTAAAGATTTGTTGCATTGCATCATGAAGGTTTTACTAATCTTCTGACAACAGAGAAGCATGGGAACATCAATTGAGCCATATGACCACTATACAAGTAAAAATAACCAAAGAGAAGCACTATACCTAAGACGCCACTATTTTAATAAAATTGATATTACTAACAAAAGACCGTCACAAGTACACATATCAAGCTTAAGCTTCATTACTTCAGGTCTACGTATTAGCTGCAGTACAAAAAAAAACAGCATCCTATATCTTTTTTTCTTCATCCAATTTAATAAGCTTAGTTTATCCTTTTTACCTTTCTTGCCTTCTTTTCCTCCTTTGTTTCCTTGTGAGCTTCTTTTTTAAATTTTTCAGCACTCAAAGCTTCTGCTGGTTTTAGTTTCTTCTCTTTTTCACTGTTTCTCTTTCTTTGGGGTAAGTAATCTACTGGAAGTTTCTCTTTCCCATGAAGCTTGATGAAATCATTTGTTGTAGCTGTTTCTCCAGGGAAAACTCTAGGAAGCCGCTTTCTAGGATTCCCTGGAGTTTCAATTTTCCCAGGATGATTGTCAAGGTTTGAATATGTAGAAACAATGGTCTCACAGTCCCAAACTTCCGATTCATCACTGCTTTCTGATACTAGTAGAACTTCTTCCTCTGCAGGTTCATTCAAATACCTTTCAGCATATTCAGCACATTTTCTTATCACGTTAGCAGATTCATCAACCTCATCTGCTGTGGTTGATTCCAGTTTCCCACGAACAAAATCTGCCGGTGTTCTATATTCTTCGTCAACACAACTATTTTGATCTTGGAACAATTTTAATTCATCTATAGCTTCACTTGGCAGTTCATAGTCTCCATCTCTACCGGCTATGTCATCATCATCACTGTCTCCATATTCTTCCAAAGCAAGCTGTCAATTGATTCACATGGAGTAAAAATTCAACATACAGTTTGCAGCACAGAAAGAGGTCCGCAAAAAAAATTGAACAATGAATTCCAGTCCACTGCCATAAAGAGCAAATCTTGAGACAGTATGTGTGGCCAACAGTTATTACAAGTGCAACTATATTCTACACAGTTTTCAGGTGGCTCAGTACAACCTGCTTATTCATCCAGACTTATCCTCAAATACAATTGACAAGCTCACAAGCAAAGAAGTAAATAAGAGGTTTAATATCTCTGATACTACCATATGAAATAAACATGAATTGTCCATAACATAAGAGCTATAATTGCACTGGTAGCAAACAGCTCAAAGCTGTGTGGACTTC
The DNA here is from genome assembly GCA_036927565.1 of Tuctoria greenei. Lineage (NCBI taxonomy): Eukaryota > Viridiplantae > Streptophyta > Magnoliopsida > Poales > Poaceae > Tuctoria > Tuctoria greenei. The sequence goes on from JAYESD010000006.1 coordinate 167,468,618, forward strand.
ATAATGCAATGTTTCCACTTCATACGAAATCCAATATCAGAATTTATTGACTGAAATGTGCTCACCAGATCAAACTGTTCATCTAGCAATCGGCGCACCCTTGGCTTGGGCTCATCTTCAAACTCTTCCACCTCTTCCACATCACTGAGCACACCATTCCCCAATTCTTCCTCTACTTCCTCGACCTCATCCCCCTCGGCTTGGTTCGCCATGATGACAAAATCCTCTTCCAGCCCCTCATCCTCTGATCCACCATGTGACACGTCACTCTCATCAAGCAACCTTGCAACGTCAGGATCGACAGCCCTCTGGACACGCCTCAGTAGTGCCGTCTTCGCGGCCACCTTACATATGGTCCTCCCCTCGTTCAAGTCATCCACGCTGGGAGCAACCCGTACCCGACTTGCATCATACGCCTGCACCAAATACAAAGATTAAACATTACAATTGCGGCAGCAGAACAGACAGTGCTGTAGAGGGGACTGAGCAACCTTGACGTCAAACGGGAGGGGCTCGGGGCGTGTAGTGGAGCTGGGAACAAAGGAGGAGGCAGCGCCGGCGGAGGGGCGGAGCTCCCGCAGGTGGGAGAGGTAGTTGTAGCCGTCGTCGGGGAAGCCGAGCTCGAGGATCTCGCGGCGGACGTGTTCAGGGAGGGGGCCGGAGGCGGAGGGGTGGAGGTCGGCGGCGTCGGCGGTGGGGTCGGAATCGAAGGGGTCCTCGTCGGCGAAGCCGGGGACGGAGTAGTCGTTATTGTCGACGCGGATGAATACGCGGTCGTTCGGATCCGCTGCGCCGGCGCGCGGGAAGAGGCGGAACGTTGCGTAGTTGCGGGGCTTTCGGCCTTCTCCTCCTCCCATGGCGGTGGCGGCGGTGGATGGGATAGGGTTTTGTGGATCGAGAGAAAGCTGTACAGAAGCGAGAACTGCCTGTGGGTTTATATTTATACATGTCGGATCATTTGGTGAAATCAGGAATATACTATATAGCTTTCAAATATCAATTTCAAAAATAAAAAGAAATAGAGTTCAAATATCACCACCTCCAGCAGAGTTTTTCACAGCATGGCTTGCAAACCAACCACTCAAAAGAAAGTTTGCCATGGATAAGTGGTTCGGAAATCGACAGACAATTACGCTCATTTACCCAAGCCAGTACTTAGTAGAATGTAGATGTTAGAAATCAAGATGGAGCCCAAAGATCAAATAGTCACTAAATCATCTCGAATTACATAGAGAAATCTGATTACAAGATCAACATCAAGTGCTATCTCTCAAATAGCACAAGAACACTAATAATATCTTCTCCTCCATCTTGTTGTTGCTTGACGATGCGGCCATCTAGCCAACAAGGCGAGGCCGCAAGAAGAACGACGAAAGGTGTTTTCCCTTGTTCTCCTCTTGGTATGTTGATCGGATTCTGAGTGGATTAGAGTGTTCAAGTGTGTATGAGTGTATGCCTTAAACATTCTTTGATCATACATTTGACTCTCTACTTATAGTTGACCAAGAGACACAAGAGGGAGTCTCCCACCCTTAGGAATTATTGAGTCTCCCGATCAGAGACTCAAAATTCGGTGGGTTGTGTCCTTTCAATTAGAACACATGTTAATTTCGAGTTTAAACTGACAGTTACTGAAAAATCGGACTAGTCCGTATAGGGTCCGGACTAGTCCGATTACCCTTACTGGACAAAATCGGACTAGTCCGGTCTTCACCGGACTTGTCCGGTTACTTCCAACATTCTTCCGTTTGAACTCGAATTTGAAACTTACCAACTTACTTAATATTAAACTTAGTGTCCATTTTCTCATGCTTGACATATAGGGCACGACGCATCACAACAACCATTTACATATTGTTGGACTCGAAGACCACAATACATCTCACACTTGAAAATGAACCTTACTCTTACTTGGCCCCTAAATATCCAGTGATCATATGCTCTCCCTTAAACACATGTCGGCTACGTGTTCACTGAACACGCTGGATGGAAGACCTTTTGTTAGCAGATCCACAAGCATACGCTTGGTACTTATATGCTCAAGACTTATGGTATGATCCTGGATTCGATCTTTCACAACATAAAACTTAATGTCGATGTGTTTGGCAGCACAACTCGACTTATTGTTGTGCAGGCTCATTATCGCAGTATAACTTAAGTTGCTTTTCAATGCTGTCGACCACTCTAAGACCGGGTAAAAATTTCTTGAGCCAAACAGCCCGCCCCGTGGCCTCATAACATGCAACAAACTCGGCATGCATTGTGGACGATGCAGTGACGGTTTGTTTGGAGCTTTTCCACGAAATGGCTCCATTCGCGAGGGTAAATATATAACCTGACGTGGATTTCTTAGTATCCACACAACCCGCAAAATCTGAATCTGAATATCCCACTACTTCAAGTGGGTCTGACTTACTATACGTTAACATGAGGCCTTTTGTGCCTTGCACATATTTTAATGCTTTCTTAACTGCCTTCGAGTGATCAATCCATGGATTGGCCTCATATCTGCCAAGCATTCCGGTCACATAAGCTAAGTCAGGGCGAGTACAGACTTGAGCATACATAAGGCTTCCGACAGCAGAAGCATATGGAACCGACTTCATTTGATCGATCTCATATTAGTTCTTGGGACACTGAAAGTTCCCAAACTTATCGCCCTTGACAATCAGAGCAGGCGAAGGCTTACTCTTATACATACTGTACTTTCTAAGTACATTCTCTAAGTATGCCTTTTGTGATAAGCCTAATACCCCCTTGTTTCTATCTCGGTGAATTTCTATGCCCAATACATAGGATGCTTCACCAAGATCTTTCATATCAAAATTAGAGGACAAAAACTTCTTAGTTTCTGATAGTAGATTGAAATCACTACTTGCAAGTAGTATATCATCTACATAAAGCACGAGGAAAGTAAATTTCCCGCTCTTAAACTTAGCATAGATGCAATTGTCCTCCTCATTTTCTTTAAACCCAAACTTTCGTATTGTCTCATCGAACTTGAGATACCACTGTCTTGATGCTTGTTTAAGTCCATAGATGGACTTTCTTAAGTGGCATCCCATATGTTCCTTACCCTTAACAACAAAATCTTTCAGTTGTGTCATATAGACGTTCTCATATAGATCACCATTGAGAAACGCCGTCTTTACATCCATCTGATGTAATTCTAAATGTAATGTGCAACTAATGCCATAATGATTCTGAACGAATCCTTACTTGAGACAGGTGAAAATGTCTCATTATAATCAATTCTTCTCTTTGAGTGAAGTCTTTTGCAACAAGTCTGACCTTAAACTTATCAGAGTCACGTTTAATTTTGTAGACCCATTTACAACCTACTGTTTTGGCTCCATTAGGAATCTCAACTAAATCCCAGACTTTGTTTGTTTCCATAGACCTCATTTCATCCTCCATGTCTTTACGCCATTCAGATGATTGAGGACTTCTCATAGCTTCTTCAAATGTGGTGGGATCACCCTCCATTTGAATTGCCTTACTCAAATAGATCTCATAATCATCTGGAATGGCCAATTTTCTTTCTCGTTGAGATCTTCTTAATTGCACATTATACTCATTTTGAGGCTGTTGTTGCTCTTCATTATTAGTGACAACGGGCTGAAAATGCTCAACCTCTCTTAATAATTTCGTTGTCAATGGAGAACTAACAACAGGTGTTGAATCATTACCAATAGGCACTGATGATTCAACAGCAGTAGGTAATGAGAAATATGGTTCTTGAATCATAGGAGTGGGTACATAAACCCGCTTCTCTTCAAGATTAATTTCTCGTCTTACCGTACTCCCCCTGATCATGACATCCTCTAAAAAGACGACATGTCTTGTTTCTACAAACATAGAATATCGTTCTGGACAATAGAAATGATATTCCTTACTCTTTTCTGCATAGCCAATAAAATGGCAACTTACTGTCTTAGAATCCAACTTACCAATGTTTGGATTAAACAATTTTGCCTCAGCGGGACATCCTCATATATGCATATAACTTAATGAGGGCTTATGTCCTGTCCACAACTCATACGGTGTTTTGGGCACCGACTTAGTAGGAACCCGATTTAGCACATGAATGGCGGTTTTTAATGCCTCCATCCATAAGCTACCAACAAACCTGATTGACTTAACATGGATCTAACCATATCCATTAGCGTACGATTGCGCCGTTCCGCTACTCCATTTTGCTGAGGCTCGCCCGGTGTGGAATACTGGACGACTATGCCATTTTCCTGTAGGAACCGAGCAAACGGTCCAGTAACTTGGCCATACGGGGTATGACGACCGTAGTACTCGCCACCACGATCGGATCTTACCACTTTAATCTTAATATTGTGCTGATTTTCAACTTCAGCCTTAAATATCTTAAATTTATCCAACGCTTCAAAGTGTTCTTTAATTGGATAAATATAGCCATAGCGAGAATAGTCATCCGTGAAGGTTATGAACGAATCAAAACCATCAACAGATACTACGGGAAATGGACCACAAATGTCCGTATGGATTAATTCCAAAATTCCTGCACTGCGTATGGCACCTTTCTTATTTTTCTTAACAAATTTTCCCTTAATGCAGTCTATGCATTCTTCTGAATCCGAAAAATCCAAATGGGGAAGAATCGATTGTGAAATCAATTGTTCAATTCTCCCCTCGAAATATGGCCTAAGCGACAATGCCATAATTTCGAAGACATTTCGGAATTGATTCTCTTACGCTTTACCCTGATGTGAGGAAAACTCATTGTCGCTTACAACATTAACATCATTATGCATAAATAATAAGTATAGCATGCCTTGTCTTATGGCAACACCAACCATCTTATTATCATACTTAATTACACATCTGTCTTTGCCAAACTGACAAACATAACCATCATCATCTAAGCATGACACTGAGATGAGATTTCTACTTAAAGAGGGTACATATAATACATCCTGAAATGTAAGTACAAAGCCATTTCTTAATACTAATGGGTAATCTCCATTGGCTTTCACTTCAGCTTCATGGCCATCAGCAACTTTAATGGCCCTTTCCCCTCTTTCTAGGGTCCTCCTCATATTTAACCCCTGCAACGAATTGCAAACGTGCACAGTGGCACCTGAATCAATCCACCAAGAAGATGGTGTATAATCTAAAAGCAGAGATTCATCAACAAAGGTCACAAAGTCATTACCATTTTTGCAACACCATTTAAGGAAGCCAATGCAACCCTTCTGATGGTGACCTTTGTCTAAACAAAAGCGGCACTGATCTTTATCTACTTTCACATCCTTATTGTAAGGATGGCTTTGTGGAAACTTACCCGTATCTTTATCATGGTGAGAAGAACCATGATACTTAAAAGATTGCTTAGAAGAATAATTCTTCTTAGCCTTACATTTTTCCTTCACGTAATTAATAGCATCATAACTATGAAGGGACTTAATCCTCTCTTCCTCCTGAACACACATAGCCATGAGTTTTTCTATGTTCCATAGTTCAGGTTGAGAGTTGTAGTTGATGACAAAAGTCTCAAATTCCTTAGGAAGTGAGGCAATAATGAGATGCACAATGAACTCATCTTTAATCCCCAAATCCATAGGCTTAAGCTTTGCAGCCATATTTGTCATCCTTAAGATGTGCTCACGCACACCACCTCCATGATACTTTTTAGTAACAAGCCTCTTGATAAAAGTGCTTGTAGTGGCCTTAGAAGAACCAGTAAACTGATTCTCTATCATTTGGAGGTATTCAACAGCAGTTTCACATTCAGGGATTGCTCCCCGAATGGCCTTAGTGATAGTACCCTTAATTACCATCAAACATTTCCTGTTTGATTTCTTCCACTTATAAAAATCAATATTATAAGCCAATAACTCAGTAGTATATTCCTTTGTCCTCACAGCAAAGGATTCCTGAGTTTCTTTAGCATCTCTTACTGGTTCAACTAGTGCAACCGGATATGGAGTAGTGAGAGCAAAGTCTATCTCAGAGACTGCCAAAGCAATCTCCAATTTCTCTTGCCATCTCCCATAATTGCTTCCATTGAGTAGATCAATAGAAGCGATGAAATTCAGTGCTGAATTAGCATTGGAGGAACCTTCATAATCAAAAACCAAAATCAAGAAGAATGCATAGATGTTAACCACAAGAAAATGATGAATTTTATCTTTCACTTTGTTTACTCGATCAAAACTCAACATTTGAGAATAACTGAAAATCAACATAGTAATTTATCTTTTGCTTTGGTTACTCGATCAAATTACTATGTTCTTACAAAAAGAATGTCATTAATGCCTTTCGCTTTGGTTACTCAGCCAATAATGACATTAAAACTGAACATTGAAGAACAACTGAAATACCTAATAATTTATCTTTCGCTTTGGTTACTCGACCAAATTAATATGTACTTAGAAAGGAAAATGTCATTAATGCCTTTCGCTTTGGTTACTCGGCCAATAATGACATTAATATAACTTAAAATCATGACAATTCTATTTTTCACTTTGATTACTCAATAGAATTCCATGCAACTTAAATTGACATAGCAATTTATCTTTCGCTTTGGTTACTCGACCAAATTGCTATGACAATAAACTTAATTCACAGCGGAAGCTTATTAAATAAGCAAACTTAATTGTATAGCACAGACTAGTTTGCACATGGCCGGACTAGTCCGAACTCTTACAGTATGGTTTTCGGACTAGTCCAATCCATACGCTGGACAAGTCTAGTCTCATCAAAAACATTTGATCCATTCTTTATTGAACTTTTCGAGTTTGGTCCGTACTATTCCGGATTAGTACGACCAACCCCGGAAAGTTTCATATAAAAAACTAGAAAAATGTCGAAATACCCAAAAGGGAATCTTAATCTTACCATCTTACCAAATCAACTTAATTTTCACAATGGATTTTAATCCAAAATGCTTAATTGGTTTTCAATCAGATGAACGCGTCAAAACGCCCTGATCCGAAAAACCTAACCACTTAATTGTGGCACACCGGACTAGTTCGGCCCTTAGACCGGACAAGTCTGGACCTTCAAAACTTTCAGCGAAAAACTTCGATCAAAACTCAATTCGAAATGATTAGTGGTCTAAACGGCTCTGATACCATTGTTAGAAATCAAGAGGGAGCCCAAAGATCAAATAGTCACTAAATCATCTCGAATTACTTAGAGAAATCTGATTACAAGATCAACACCAAGTGCTATCTCTCAAATAGCACAAGAACACTAATAATACCTTCTCCTCCATCTTTGTTGTTGCTTGACGATGCGACCATCTAGCCAACAAGGCGAGGCCGCAAGAAGAACGACGAGAGGCGTTTCCCCTTGTTCTCCTCTTGGTATGTTGATCGGATTCTGAGTGGATTAGAGTGTTCAAGTGTGTATGAGTGTATGCCTTAAGCATTCTTTGATCATACACTTGACTCTCTACTTATAGTTGACCAAGAGACACAAGAGGGGGCCTCCCACCCTTAGGAATTATTGAGTCTCCCGATCAGAGACTCAAAATTCGGTGGGTTGTGTCCTTTCAATTAGAACACATGTTAATTTCAAGTTCAAACTGACAGTTACTGAAAAATCGAACTAGTCCGTATAGGGTCCGGACTAGTCCGATTACCCTTACTGGACAAAATCGGACTAGTCCGGTCTTCACCGGACTTGTCCGGTTACTTCCAACAGTAGAAACATCCTTGTAAAAGCCTATCATATAAAAAAAAATCACTTAGTTCCAAGAATAAATAGTAAGAATAATCTTGATATTATATTCCAAGACACTCCCTTCATCCCAGAATGCTTGTCATTGGCTTCAAAAGAAATGCTTGTCATTAGGACAAGAATTTTCAGTTCAAAACTAAACTAAACTTTTTGTCTGAATAACAAGTATTTTGGATTAGAAGGAATACTACACATTTTCACATTGTTGAACTAAACAACTAACTGTGGGTCGGTATGAATCCGACTTCTTCAAATGCAGCATAAATATGACATTCATATATCTCGCAAGTAATTTTTTCTAATGTGATCATATTTGTCCCTTTTCTGCAGAAAATTTTATACAAGTAAGTTTTAATTATTCACAAATTACATGTAAGTTTTCTTATTAAAAATATTGATGGTAAGACTGATCTCACTCGTGACCCTTAATATCAGCCCTCATAATAAATATTCTCAGTTTTTTACAATGATTCATAAAAGATTTTCAGTTTTACAGTTTAATTCTCCACACTCGTTCTTCTCTAAATCAGAGCTCTATATCAATTACCATCTAATTTATATCGTATCAAACAACTATCTCTTATTTTTAATTATATCATACAAATACTTATATTTCACTAATATTATTTTCACAATTTATAAACCATCACCATATTCATTTTCTTTTCCTTTTTTACTATCTTTATTTTCTTGTCTTCTGTTTCCCTTTTTCCCTCCTGTTCTTCCTTTTCCTTTATTTTTCCTTCTCTCTTTCTTCTCTCTCCCTTATCCTCTCTTCTCTCTCGAACCTTCGACTGATTCTTCCAATACCATCTCCGGATCACATGGCCGCTGCCCTTCTAGGTGCGGATCCCGGCACCTCGCACCCCCCTTGTGGCGTCTCGCCATCATCAGGTCGTGCCGTCTCGTCTAGTCCTCGCAACACCACCTCATCTCGTCGTCCCAGCGCAACGCCGACTCACCGCTCATCCCAGCGCCGCGCCACCCCGCCTTGCCGCGCGTCGCCCCGGTCCAAGCACTCCGCCTTCCCTCGCGTCCCTTGAGCATTGACAACGACATAGCATGTCCCGCGGGCATCACAAATATGGAGTGTTCTTGTAGCAACTACGATAGTAGCGAGCCCGCTAAAAGTGCTGTTGTGGGGGACCGGTATCGCGATGTCCTCTATATTTCACGTCGCGCTCTATAGCTTTTTCCGGTGTGATCGGTCTAAGGCTCATTGCACTCATGGCGCTCTATATCAACCCTCTAAAAGAATATTCTCACCTTTTTAAGTGACTTTCAAAAGATTCTCAACTTTACAATTTCGTTCTCCGCACTCGTTCACCTCTAAATTAGACATATATATCAACTAACACATTGTCGGAGTCTGGTTCCGGCAATTCTCCCGGTACTACTGTTAGTAGCCCACGGAGTTTCTTAGTTCGGTTGGGACGCGCGGAAATTCAGAATAAGATGGCGACTTGACACGAGGATTTACGTGGTTCGGGCCGCCTGAGCGTAATACCCTACTCCACGAGTGTGTATTGTTGTTGTATTGAGCGTATGAGCGCTAGTGTGTGAGAGAGACCAAAAAAAGTCTCTAACCAGTCTCAACCTGTCTCCAGCGCGTGTGTCCAAGACCAGAGAGTCTGGAAGAGTCTCTCTGTGTATCGCTCGACCAACCCTTTTATAGTACAAGGGCTGACTATTACATCATTAGCCTGGCCCGACATGTGGCCCTGGCCGTTACTGATGTCTAATACATGGTTTAATGTACTTAATACCCTTAATAGCGTGATAACGCCCTTTAATGGTGGCGTTACTGGTATTAAGGGTCATCTGATCGTGTGTCATTAAGATAGCATTAATGACACATAATCAGGTCTTGAAGTCTCTAATGTCCCTTGAAGGTCCGAGTCGTTGAAGATTCACCAATCTGTCTGTTGAGGTTGAAGGTCCGACGGTTGGACGCGTGGCAGCTCTAGAGCTTACCGTCTTGGACGAGTAGGTCCGGTGCTGTTGTACACGTGTCGGTACCATAGCTTCCCTCTGTCGGGGGTTAGGTCCGGGGGTGCCACACAGGTATCCAGTCCGGAGCTTTCCATGTATGGAATGTAGCTCCAGTTTTATGATACACGTGGCAGCACTGGGACTAACCATAGGAGGGAGGCAGGTCCGGTTCCGAGTGGCATGTGGGGCCTTCGGGGGTCTTCAACTCAGATGGGTGGAATTCCTTTGCACTCTTTGCAGTTCCAAGGGGTATCCGGTATGCTGGGTACCGACAGTGGCCCCAGGGCCCACCTCTGGGAGAGACCTTTCGGGTTAAGTCATTCTGCCGGAGGTGGGTCCATCTTTCGATTTCTGTGCCGTATCTTCAAGGGTTTTTGGATGTGCCATTGAGGTGGTGGTTCACAGTTAAACCATCGCCGCGTGGCATCTTCAAGATGCGACAGGTGAGATCAACGCGTGCGGATCTCACGCAATTGAAGGTCGCCGGTTCCCAATATAAAAACCGTATCGGTTCCGTGCGCCCTGTCAGGCCGCCGCCCTCGGGTTTCCAGCCTCTCATCATGACAACAGTTCGCCTGGGGTAAGGTCCTCGACTTGATCGTCTGGGTGGCCCCGGGCCCCCTTGTCATTGGCAGGGTGAAATTTTTGAACTGTATCTTTGGCTCTTCTGCGGTTTCCATCCAAGCGTTGCGGGGGGTTACTTAAGAAGGAAAGCGTGCACGGTTTGGGGATTCCTTACGCCTTCATTTGAACTTGCGCTCGAATCCTCCAAACTTTTGCTTGCTTTTTCTCTCTCGCCCCACCGTGCTGCGATGAAGTTGGGTCTCCGCAAGAGCCATCTCACGACCGATGACGATTTGAAGAAGGTCCGGACCTACATGGGGTGGTACAGCGACTCCTTCAACCACCTGGTTCGCGCCGGCGAGCTTCTGTTCAAGAAGAAGCACGGTGGCGACATGGTGTACTTCTCTGCGTACGCCATGGTGGGACTGATCCCGCCTTTCTCAACTTTCCTCTTGATGCTGTTAGACTTCTATGGTCTGCAGTTTTACCACCTTGGCCCCCACTCCATTCTTCTTGTGTCAACATTTGTCCACTTCTGTGAGATGTGGGTGGGTATTCCCCCCTGCGTCGAGCTTTTCCGTAGCTTCTTCACCATCCACACCACCGGCAAGAGTAACGAGTATCTTGGCTTCTACTATTTTGTGAAGCACAAGAAATGTCCCTAAAAGTACTTGAGGCCGTTCCCTTCCGACAAGTGGGACGACTGGAAGAAGGATAGGATTGTCACCACAACAGAGGAGCACGAGAAGCTAGAGCTGCCTGAAGGTCTTCCCAATGTTGACACAGACGCCTGGAGTGAGGTTCCAGTGTTGTCCGAATCCTTCAACCCCGCCTTGACCAGGATCCGCCAATGTGTGTAAGGAGGAGTGACCCCCCAAACGGTGTTATTCAACTTCCTGGTCAACAGGTGGGCTCCGCTGAAGAAGAGGGAGAAGCTCGCCTTGGCCCTCAACAGCGTGATGGACGATGACCGGATTGAAACCGGGTTGAAGTCCAATTTGGAAGGCTCTGCTTTGGAGCTTCATCTCAAGAAGTTCCAGCATGGCATCGACGTTGAGGGCGACAACTTAACTCCGCCGGCGGCTTTTCTCCCTTTGAACATGGAGGCGGAGTTCAGCAGGGAGCTCCGGCGGAAGATGTCGGTGATTGACGACCTCGGGAGGTAGAGAGGCGTCCAACCACCAGATTGGTGATCCCCGGAGCTTCCGAGGGTGGCCCTGCTCCTGCCCCGAGACCAAGAGCTAAAGTCATTGGCAAGGGCAAAGAGTTGGCGGAGCCCTCCAACCGAAAGAGGAAGTTGAAGCATTCTGACGGGAGGCCCGTCAGACCTGCTCCTTCCACAACAGCTCCTTCTCCTTGGCATGGGAGGTCTTCAACAGCGACACCAACTCCAGCATCGGCGTCTCCCCAGAACGCCAGCTCCGACCAGGCGACTCCGTCACTAGGGCCAGCTAAGGGCTCTAGGTCTGAGGGTCATTCTCAATCGAGGAAGGCCCCAACCAAGACGTCACTAATGGCGGCAGTAAGCTCTGAAGAGCCTTTCGGGGCCACTACCCCAGTTGCGACTGGGTCGGGCTGTGAGCGTCCGACGAAAAGGTTCCGCGCTAACTGGAGCGGAAGCCTCCCAAGGTAAATTTGCTTTTTTACCCCAGTTGATTGTTTTTGTTGTAACCATATTTTGAGTTTCTTTGTCCTTCATCCACAGGGTCTCCAAAAAAGGGGCTGAAGCTCCGGTTCCTGTGACAGCAACTGATGCTGTACAGGCAGAGGCTCCGGCTCCAATTCCAGCGCTGCCCCAGGTGGTGGCTGAGGTCTCGGCAGCGGCGCCAGCTGTCGAGGTTCTGGACCTTGACCCATCTCCCGAAGCTCCCATGGTAGCACCAAACCATGGGAATGAAGACGTACCAGCGGCACCAGCTCCAGAGACTGAAGCTCCGGTTTTGGATGCTGTGATGATGGATGCTCCGGCCTCAGATCCGGAGGTAGCTGCAGTTCCGGCCTTAGAGCCGGATGTTACTGAAGCCCCGACGGTGGAGCCGGTGGTTCATGTAGTTCCGGCGCCGGAGCCGGTTGTCGCGGAGGTGTCGGCACCCGAACCGGTAGTGGTCGAAGCACCAGCGCCTAAACCGACGGTGGAGGAGGCACCAGCGCTGGAGCCGGAGGTGGCCTCAGCTCTGGCCGAGTCTTCAATGCCTATAGCAGAGGTGATAGTTCCAGAGGTACCCGTGCCTGAGCCAGGGTGCCAAGACGAAGCGACCGGTCCTCTGCCTGAGGGACCAGTTGCTGATGACCTGGCAGCGGGACCTCCAGAGCTGGCTCTGGAGGTAGAAGATCCCGTTGTCGGACCTTCCTCGGCGGCTACCGAGGCTATCCCGGAGGGCGACCCTAGTGCCGTAGAAGCTCAGGGGACCACTCTTGTAGAGTGGTACCCAAATTCTTTTTATGGAGAACCCGCTGGAGTCAGCGAAGAGGACCCCGGTAGGTCTGGAGTCGATCCCCCTGTCGTTATCCATCGACAACGCCTGCTCCAGCATTTGTTAGGTCCAGCTTGCTTTTTATCACGACAGCAAGGTCCTCAAAGGGGAGCGCCATACCCTTAGGAGGTGGCGCAACCAGCTCCAATTCGAGACCAAGCTGGCGCAAACAAGGCTGGCCGACGACAAGGAGTGGTTCAAGAGGGAGAAGGTCCGGATGGAGTACTGGGGCCTGCTGCTGGACGAGAGGGAAAGCATGGTGCGATCCCTCGACAATCAGTCCCGGGTTATACACGAACAAGCTGTGGCTGCTAATGAAGCAACGAATGATCGCTAGGAGAAGCTCAGTACCATCCATGAGAGCCTCGTCAAGCGCTGGGAGGCTCTTGAGGAGCGAGAGAAAAAGCTCGAAGATGAAGAGCAAAAGCTCCTGGAGCTGAGGGATGACCTCATGAAGAGGGAGGAGGAGCTCGCTCAAAGGCTAGCTCTAGGTGACAAGAGCCTTGCGGAGCGCACCCAAAAGCTGGAGGAGTGCTGCAAGAGCGAGGAGGAGAAGGCCTGGCAGCGGGGACATGACCTTACCAAAAGGGAAAACGAAGTCGCTGCAAGGGAGAAGAAGGTGCGAGGCCGGGAGAAAGACCTGGTTGATCACTAGAACAAGATCCACGTCCGGGAGAAGGAGCTTGCCAACCTTGAAAAGCAAGTTGCTGAAAGGATTCAGCAGCACGCCAAAGAGGTCAAGCGCCTTGCCCGGGAGGGTTCGGAGCTTGCGGTAGCCAAGAGGTCCCTGGAAGAGATTCGAGGCTCAAGGGCCGCGGAGTCCCAAAAAGTATGGGACTTCTTGTGCAAAGCTAATGACGCACTGACGCCACTGGGCTTTAGTCCCGTGCGTACGGACGATCCGGAGCCGGAGCTGGACCATGCGTTGAAGGCATTGAGCTCGGATGGCAACAAACTCAACAAGATGGGCGATGTCATCGCGGATCAGTTGGAAACTGAAGGAAAATCCCTTGTGCAGAATGTCGCAGAATACATGCTGACATGCTACACAAGCCGGGATCCTCATTTCCCACTAGATCCAGTGCTTGAGGGTCCCATCGATGGAGAGAGAGAGATGCCGACAAGACCAGTGTGTCGGAGGTTGCCCAGAAGGTCGCCTCGTTCTTCCGTAGGATTTAGGACTTTCTCCTTGTAGCTCCCACTTGTATCTTCTCTTCTTTTCTCCAATTTTGTAATCTCTTGTCTTCAGATGAATGAAATCCAAGAAATTTATGAATTTCATTTTTTTGTCTTCAACCTTTGTCTCACTTGGCCCCCTGGTAGATGTACACAATTTGATTGCGAACATGTACCAAAAGGATGTAGCGTTTTGTTGAAGACTTGAGTGCTTCGAACTTGTAGAGTATAGGTCTGAAGTCGTCGATAGCAGGGCCCCCTGCGGTTGTCGAAGCTTAGTAGCTCCGGCAGCGACCATTGTCAACATGTAGAATGTCTACAGCTGGTCCTCTAGGGTTGTCGGAGCTTAGTAGCTCCGGCAGCGTCCACTGTAAACACGTAGAGCGTCGACAACAGACCCCATTAGGGTGTTCTTCAACCATCTTTTCTTCACGTTGACGGCTGGCTCCCTGGATTTGTTGGAACTTGATAGCTCCGACGATGCCTACTATCATTGTTTAAAACATCGACAGGGGGCCACCTTAGGGGATGTTGAAGCTTTGATAGCTTCGGCATCATACACCATCATCATGAGATTTTTATTATTCCTGCACACTAAAGTCAAGAAAAACAGTAAAATCCATTTCTTATCTATAACTCGTTTGCGCCTTACTATTCCCAAAAGAAATTTTTAGATCGACTGCAATTATATATACAATCAAGTGCATATTCTTATTTTCTCCAGGTCCGATAGTTTTTTGGACTCACCTTACTCAGGCCTGCCGGGGTGTAGGTAGAGTGGCGTACTTAGGGTGCAGGACTAGGCTAAGTCGATAGCACACTCCAGACCTAGATTGGCTTGGCGTTCAGGCGAGTAGGCCATTCAACAATGTTAAGACCCAAAAGAACTAACAAACACAACTTGAATTATACATGAATTGTTCGAGCTAAAGTTTCTTGAGAATTGCACAACTTTGTTATAGACAAGAAAGAGAAAAGTAAAAAAGAATGAGCCTATACAAAATAAATGCACGTGGAGTCTGTTTTCACACAATGATGTCTTTCATTATAGGTCCGGGGTACAGGAGAGACAAGTACACTCTTAGGATATGGAACCAGGCTAAGTGTGTTGCATTTCTTGTTTGAACCAGGGTAACTAGCTACACTTTTAGTTCTGAGACTATGTCAAGTGTTGCTTGAACTTTATGGACCTTCTGGGAAAGGTCTGGCTGTCCTCCCGGAGGAGTTACCCGACTCTGTACAATGACGCTATAACATACATCATATGCAATTACAGACTTACCTCTGTGATATTAAGTGTAGAACTTACGGAGGTGCTCAATGTTCCAAGGATTAGGGAGCGGTGTCCCATCCTCGGTTGCCAAGCGAACGCATTTGGGACAGGATACTTTGATCACTCGGAAGGGTCCTTCGCAGCTGGGGAAAAGTTTGTTTAACCCTTCTCGAGTTTGTATTCTCCGCAGCACCAGATTGCCTTCCTCGAGCTGTCGGTTATGCACATGCCTTTGGTGATAGCGCTAGAGCGCTTGGCGGTATCGTGCATTTTGAACAGCTGCTTGGCACATTCCCTCTTCAACGAGGTCAAGGTCTTCACGCTTGAGCTGGTCCTGCGTGGCTTCGTCGAAGGTCCGGACCTGGAGTGACCCTAAGGTGATTTCCGCAGGAAGGACTACTTCAGCTCCGTACACTAGGAAGAAAGGTGTCTCCCCAGTTGACCAGATTGGAGTTGTCCTGTTTGCCCACAAGGTGGGCGTAAGCTCTTCAATCCAGTTGGCTCCATGTTTTTTCAGGCGCTCATATGTGCGCGTCTTGAGTCCTTTTAGGATTTCTGCATTTGCTCTCTCAGCTTGGCCATTGCTTGCCGGGTGAGCTACAGAAGCGTAACTGACTTGAATGCCGAGGTCTTCGCAATATCCTTGGAATGCAAAACTTGTGAATTGGGTCCCGTTGTCAGTTATGATCTTGTTTAGGACTCCAAATATGCATACTATGGACTGCAAGAAATTGATAGCTGATTGCTTGTTTATTTTCACAAATGGAGTTGCTTTCGGCCACTTGGTGAACTTGTCGATGGCGACATACAGGAACTTGTAACATCCGAAAGGCTCTTGGGAAAGGTCCCAAAATATCCATACCCCACACAACGAATGGCCATGTCGGAGGTATCATTTGTAGAGGTTGAGCTGGTGTGTGAATTTGCTTCGCATGAAACTGGCATGCTTCACATTTCTTCACTAGCTCGGTTGCATCCTGTAGTGTTGTAGGCCAGTTAAAACCATGCTGGAAGGCTTTACCGACCAACGTGCGGGAAGATGCGTGGTTCCTACACTCACCTCCATGGATTTCCTCAAGGAACTTGTGGCCTTCTTCCCTCATAATGCACCGCATTAGGACGCCGTTGGCACCACGCGGTAGAGATCCCCTTCTACCAGTGTGTATCTTTAGCCAATCTGACTATCCGGTCAGCAGATACATTGTCTTTAGGAAGGATGTTGTCTTTCAAGTAGCTCCGGATCTCCAAGATCCATGCATCGGAGCTAACTTGAGCTTCTGAGTCTTGCGTACTGGGTTGCTTGGAGCTTCCTGCAGCACCTACGACCCTTGATGGACGCCATGGTAACAGGGCCATCGAGACCGCCAACTTCGAGGTGCTGGTCTCGCCCCCTTCGCTCAGTTTGGCAGGCTGAGCTGTTGGTCTAGACAATCTCTGAAGGTTCCGTCGGGAACCGAAGCTCTGGTTGAAGCTTTCGTCGAGAGTTCGTCAGCTTCAGTGTTGTTGAGACGCTGTACATGGCAAAGATCCAGGGCTTCAAAATCCTTCTGAAGATTCTGGACTTCAAGAATATATGCAGCTAGTTGGGGGTTGTTGCAGCAGCATTCACCTTTGACTTGTTTTATATCGAGCTGCAAATCACCCTTTACCAACAGCTGCTTGACACCATATGATAGTGCCACCTTGAGCCCATTGATTAGTGCTTCATACTCCGCCATGTTGTTGGTCACCTTGAAGTCAAGGTGAACCATGTATTTGACCTTCTCTCCGATCGGAGCGAGGAGAAGGATTCCAACTCTGGCCCCCTACTTCTGCATGGAGCCGTCGAAGTAGAGAGTCCAGTGAGGCTCAGTGAAGACTGGAACCTTAGGTTCCGACTTCTGCTCACTGGGGCCCCCATGATTTGATGGAGAGGGGGTCCATTCCGCCACAAAGTCTGCCAATTGACTCTTGATCGCTTGTCTTGGGACGAATTCAAGATCGAACTCGGCCAATTCCGCTGCCCACTTTGCAATGTTCCCAGTAGAGTTGGGGTTATGCAAGATTGCACGCAGTGGATAAGCGGTTACCACTGAAATCTTGTGAGCTTGGAAGTAGTGACGAAGCTTCCTAGAGGCAATAAGAACTGCATAGAGCAGCTTATGCACCTCTAAGTACCAAGTCTTGGCGTCATGAAGTACCTCATTGATGAAGTACACTGGGCGCTGGACTGTCCGGACCCTCCCGGAGGGGCCCGGAGCTTCCTCCTCATCAACCCAGACCCTCCCGGAGGGGCCCGAACCTTCTTCGGGGACCTCCCGGTTCTTGCTAGAATAACCCGGAGCTTCTTCTGAAGTGACCCGAACCCTCCCAGAAGGATCCGAATCTATTTTTTCAACAACAGTAGCCCCTTCATTTGAAGGAGGTTGTTCCTCTAGCATCTCACCTCGAGGATTCTGGATATGCCACGCGACGTTGGTTTAACTGCGAACTATCGCCAACGGCACATCCGAAGACCCTTGAAGACAAAACTCAAAAATCGAAGGATGGACCCACCTCCGACAGAACGACTTCATCCAAAAGGTCTCTCCCAGAGGTGGGCCCAGGGGGCCACTGTCGGTACCCTGCGTACCTTATACCCCTTGGGACTACAAAAAGACCAAAGGAACTTCACCTGTCTGAGTTGAAGACCTGCGAAGGCCCCACGTGTCATACGGGACCGGACATGCCTCCCATCTATGGTTAGTTCCGGTCCTGCCACGTGTATACTGCAACCGTACCTACATCCCACACATGGGATAGCTCCGGGCCAAATACCTGTGCGGCACCCCCGTACCTAACCCCCGACAGAGGGAAGCTCCGGTGCTGACACATGTACATCTACACCAGGCCTACACGTCCGAGACAGAAAGCTCCAAAGCTGCCATGTGTCCAACCGTCGGACCTTCAACCTCAACAATCAGACTGGTGGACTCCCAACGGCTCGGACCTTCAAGGGGCAATCAAAGACTTCAATACCCGATTAAGTGTCATTAATATCATATTAATGACACACGATCGGAAGGCCCTTAATACCAGTAACAGCACTGTCAAGGCCCGTTACCATGCTATTAAGGGTAATTAACCTCATTAATCATGTATTAAACATCAGTAACCGCCGTGGCCACATGTCGGGCCAGGCTAACGGTGTAACGACCGGTCCTTGTACTATAAAAGGACTGGTTGATGATACATAGAGGGATCTTCTCTCGCTCTCTGAACTTTGAGACCTCTCCCATACTCAGCTCTGACACGTACTCACAAGTGCTCAAACACTCAATACAACAACTAAAGACCCCGTGGAGTAGGGTATTACGCTCAGGTGGCCCGAACCACGTAAATCCTTGTATCTATTTGCCATCATGTTCTAAATCTCTGCGCGCCCAATACCGAACTACAAACTCTGCGGGCTACCAACGGTAGTACCGGGAGAATTGACGGAACAACACTCCGACACATGGGGAAGCTTAAAATCGTGCACAAAGACATACGCTAAATTGTAAGTCCGATCTTGATGCCGTGAGGTACAAAAGTGATCCAATCATGCTTCAACATTCTTTTTGATCAACGAGTTAACCCTCTTCATCAAGTTCAAGTGTCGCTGTTGTTCCCATTGGTGTCTGAAGTGGCTTGCTGTTTTCCATGTTGAAATGCCTAAGGAGACCTTTCGTGTACTTCTCTTGATGCACAAAGGTTCCCTCAGTTTGCTTGATTTGCAGCCCCAAAAAGTACGTGACTTCTCCCATCATACTCACTTCAAATTCCGAACTCATCATAGCTGAAAACTTGGACACAAAATCATGAGAAGCACAACTAAAGATAATATCATCCACATACACTTGAATGAATAGTGAGTGCGTGTGTTGTATCTTTGGGTCAAGCTACAAAAGCAGAATGAGAGTTAGAGTTTGGATCGCAAAACCTGAACCGTGTGACTCGTTCGTGCAAGCTTCCGATAATCTATTGTGGAGGATGACTTTTGAGGACACGGAGGGGAGTAGACACTTTACAAACTCCTTCTTCTTCATGTTCATCACAAATCGAAGAACTTGTGGCTCGAGGAAGATCTGAACCAGTAGTAGTGGTCATTGGTGCTAGTTGTGGAGCGGGATCAAGAGATGGAACATTATTGTTTATTTCTGAAATTTTGGGCAGCAGCTCCACTCCTTCTTCATCTTCAGTGAAAATACTCTCCTCCCGCGGATATGCATCTTGACCTGCAGTAGTAGAGCTAGTACTCGGGCTAACTTCATCAAAAGGAACCTCACAAGTCTTCACAATTTTGTTAGTGCCAAGTAAAAGCACACGATAGCCTCTAGTATGAGATGGATAACCAAGAAACATGCCATCAACAGATATAGCTTCAAATTTATCAAGATTGCCATGTTTCTTAACAAAGCATTTGCAACCAAAGATCCTAAAATGAGTGGCACTTATGTACAATCCAAAGCTCACATGGTATTTTCCTAACTTAGATCTTAAGAAAACATGGTTTGAAACATCATAAGATGTTGCAATCGCATCTTCCCAAAATTTTCTAGGAGTTTGATATTCATCAAGCATAGTCCTAGCCATCTCAACTAAGGCCCTATTTGGCACAGCTTCTGCTGCAGCTTCTTCATAAAAAATAAGCTGAGGGTGTGCCAAACAGGAAGCTTCTATAACAGCTTATTATTTCAGCCGCTTCTCAGAATGAACTAAAAGCTGAATATAAGGAGAAGCTGCTTTCCACCAGCTTTTCAAACAAGCTGCTTTTGTAACAAGTTCCAGCTATGCCAAACAGGGCCTAAGGTGTGAGACCTATGTGTGATGAATACATTTGCTTTTACAATAAAAGTTTTGAATATTGACAAAACATCCTTCTCATCGAGGTACGACTCTAGGTCCGAGCTTCGACAAGGTCCGACAATAGGTCTGGCATGCTTTGGGCAACTCTGGCAAGGTCCAACAATTAGTCCGACTTGTTTTAGATAGCTCCGGCAAGGTCCGACGTGAGGTCTGACAATTTTTGGCTAGGTCCGGTGCAATGTCCGGTTAGCTTTGGCAAGGTCTGGTTACCTTTGGCTTGGTCCAGCACAAGGTCCGGTTAGCTTTCGCAAGATTCGATAAGCTTTGGCTAGGTCTGGTGCAAGATCACAATGATTCTGCTTTTAACTTGCAATGTTTCAAACTTGTTCTTTAGCTTATGGTAAGGTTTTCTTAGTATTCATTTACTAAGTTTTTGATATGGTTTGGATGATTATAGAAGTTAATATTTTGATATGGTTTGCAACATACTTATGTGAGGTGCTCACGTAAGGTGTTGTAGTTTTTGAACTAACCAGAGTCAAGTCGAGGACTTGAGCTCGCAAAGGATGGTTGTTTATTCATGTGCAGGTGTTGATTGAGATCAATACAAGGCTGGTGACGGGATCCATTGAACTAGTCTTAGGGAGAAGATGAGGTTCAACAACCAATTCAGGAGGAATTGTGGTTGAGTTGATCGGGAGGTCATGCAACACGTTTGAGTCAAGAACAATACATATGAAGGTATCGTGGATGTTGTTGGAAGATGTCTGAACGTGTGCAAGGAGTGCATGGATGTGGCAACATGGTTCCAAGGCGTGATGAAGAGAAGTGGATGTAAAGAATTGGTCAAAAAGGTCCAACCGGCTGGATTATGCCTCATGCTGCGGCTGAGGTAGTTATGGTTCGGTTATGGAAAGTTTTTAGTTTGTTTTGGTTAGATTTTGTGTGCATCACAAAGTTGAGTTATTCTAGGAATGTAGGATACGTTCCTAAGGTCTTTGGAAGTCTTAAGATTGCTTCTATCTGCGTATAGAAGAGTCTTGAGCAATTATGGAAAGTTTTGGTTGAAACTGAGTAGGATTAGAGTCCTAGTTTGGATTGGGTTGGCCTTAGGGCTGGTTATATCAGTAAGGAAGGCCATAGCTCTTAATAAGACGACTTTGGTACTTTTCCTCTTGTGTTTTGATTAATAAAATTCGTAGTTTAGAGGAGCTTTTGTACCTTCTTTGTCCGACTTGTTTCAGACAAGTTTTTCTCGTCAAGTTTCTGCACAACACTATGTTGTATTGGTTTTTTATCGTATCTTGAGTTTTACAGATCCAATTGATGTGATTCTTTTTGGATTGTCTTCACAACTTAATTATATATCATCTGTAAAATTTTCACAGTCATTGGATTTGTGGTTTCTGATCTACACGAGTTTCTTTGCAGTATTGCACATATGTTTTTACTCGGGTAGAACAGATTGACCTTTGTTCGACCTTTCGATCATAACTTGAGTTTTTCTCGATAGTTTTTCGTGATTATTGTTGTCGTGTCTTCGTGAATTGGTTATCTATATTACCTACTACTTTTTTCATGGTTGAACACGTTTAGATCAGTTGCACACATGATTTCTTAACTGATTGATTTTTTGCCAAGGGGTTTTCGTTGCTTCTGCTGAAAAAGTTTTAATCTACCATTCACCCTCCCTCTGGGAGATTTTCACATGATTTTCGATCCTACAATTGGTATCAGAGCTACGGTGCTCTAATCTTTGTGATTTGAACATGTTTTAACTAATCATCATGGAGAAATACTCTGCAAAACATTTTGTGTTTAGTGGCATTGATTTTTAGGTTTGGAAGGCATGTATGGAGGCTTTCATCCAGACACAAGGATTCACAATATGGGAAAAGGTGTACAAGCCTTACGACGTGCCGTCAAATGATCAAGTTACAACTACAAACTTGAGAGATGTCGATAACAACAACAAGGCTCAAAACTTGATCATACAAGGATTAAATCAAAGCGACTTCGACTGTGTTGCACACCTCCGATCTGCGTACGATGTGTAGAAAGCACTTTGTGACTACCACGAAGGATCCAAAACGATCAAGGAGGAAATGCAAGACATGTTCAAAAAGCAGTACATGTGTTTTGAGATGCAACCAGGTGAGTCCATCGATGATTTATTTGCTCGCTTTAATAAAATTCTCAGCAACTTGCGTAGTGTCAATGTTAAATTTTCAGATGTTGAGAATGCTAGGCAATTACTAAGTGTATTAGACATGTCAATTTGGGAGATGGAAGTTATATCTATTCGTGAATCTACTATCATGAGTACACTTACTTTAGATGTTCTATATTCTAAATTGAAAACTCATGAAATTGACATAATCTCACGGAAGAATCCCAACAAGTCTCTTGCATTTATTTATCAACATGATATGCCTAGCTCTAGCCAATCTTCATCTTGTGGTACACTTGCTTTGTTGTCCTCTCTAACCCTTTAACAGATTGAAGAGTTTTTAGAGGAGGAGCTAGCACTTCTCTTTACTCGATTCTCAAAAGCATTACAAAATATGAGAACTCGAAGAAGAAGGAGTGGTGGTTCTCAACAATGCTTCGAATGCGGTGAGGTTGGACATATTCGTACAAATTGCCCTAACCTTTCAGGTTCTACTTCCCATGATGAGAAGCAAACAAAGTTCAAGTCCTCCTCTGTAAAAAACTACAAGAAGAAGAAAGGATTTTACAGGTCGCCAATCGGTAAACAGTTTTATCTCCGCACTTCAAGAACTTGGCTCGAGCAACATGGACATCGGAAGTGATGAAGATGAAGAGAATTTGGCAAATATGTGCTCCATGGCGGGGAACTCAAGATCAAGTATGGAGGAGGCAAAACGCAACAATGACAATGAACAGGTATGTCCCACTTTCAAAGAAATGTGTGATGCTATTTCTCATGTCAGTGTTATAGTTAAGAAAAAAAGACAAAAAACTTAGGGACAATGCTGTTAAAATTGAATCACTAGAATATGAAATTAATCGTTTAAGATCCTTGATTCCTAGTGATGATTTTTGTTCCTCATGTGAGCTTATATACGAACAATTGACCTCTTTAAGAAGTGTGCACACCTCCACACTTGATAAGCTTGAACTTGAAATTGAAAAGAACAAAAAGTTTGCTGCACTTAATGATAAAACTTGAAAGATGCTTGCTATTCTACAATTGCTTTGCATTGTTCTACTTGTAATGATCTTGATAAGAAACTACATAATGCTATGAATGAGATTTCTATATTTAGCAATGTTTTACGTTCTCAGAAAGTTAAATATTGTTCTAATTGCAAACTAAAAGGAAAAACTTCATGTGAAAACTAACAAGACTTGTCTAAGAAACTTGATGACATGAATAGGACACTAGAGCTATTCTGTAATGGGAATAAAAATCTAAACTTGCTTGCAATGATAAAACTGGTTTAGGTTTTGATTCGTATGCTCATGCTAAGGCACATCCACCTAAAATTGTAAAATCATTAGGAAGTGGTTTGATTCAAACAATTTCTAAACATAAAGAAGTGGTTTTCAAATCTGCAGAAGTGTTGTCTCATTCGGTTTCTAATAAACATGTTTCTTGCTCATCTAGACATGAACACAAAGTTAAATTTCATTGTACCTACTATGGTAGAGATGTTCATTGTAACACCCTAATTTTCCAATCATGCATTGCATACATGTTCATGCATTAAACATTAATAGAATAAAAGAAAAATAATAAAAGATAAAACATACGTATACAAATATGTGTAGCAAAAGAAGAGAGAAAGAAAATAATAGCGTAAAACATGTATTAGGGAATAAATATAAAAATAATATATATTATAAATAAATAATATATATAATAAAATATATACATAAAATATATATAATGATAATATTTATATATATAAAGAAAAAGAAAATATAAATAAAAAATATAATAAAAATGATATAAAGAATAAATAAATAATAATAAAAAAAACAAAAAAACAAAAGGGTCAAACGCCCGCAAGGCCGAGCCGGCCCAGCCAAGGCGCCCCGCCCGACGGCCCCGCACCGCGCACTTGCACCGGCCCCGCACCTCGCTCCGCCCGACGGCCCCGCACCGCGCGCCCGCTCGCGCGCCCAATCCCGCGCCCCGCGCTCGACCTCGCGCCCGACCGGCCCCAGCTCCCGCTGCCACGCCCCCGAGCCCGGTACCGAGTCGATCCCTACTGTCGCGCCTATATAAACACCCGAGGGTTTCATGTTTTTCTCGGTACCAGGAAGCAACCCCGCCGCCAGGGAAAAAGGGAGGAACCCTAGCTCAGTAGAGAAAAGAACAGAGGCACCAGGAGTTGCGCCGCCAGGGGAAGAAGAGGAAAAAAATGGAAGAGAAGAGGAGGGTGCCGTCGTCCGTCGGAGATCGTCGTCGTCGTGCCACCGGAGGACCGTTACGCCATCCACTTCGTCTACGTGTCGCCATCGTCCCACGATCTTCGGAGCCGTCACATCTACGGTAGGATTCGTTTTTCCGATGCGAGTTTTAACAACATATTAGATCTAATAGATGTAAATTGATTTTAGTTGCATCGTCTTTTTATTTTCAGCAGCATTAATCCTCGCTAAAACCCCCGTAAACTTGTATGAACATGTATGAACTAGTTGCATCTAATCAATAAACAACCATAGTTAATTAATTATTGAACTTTGCATGCATGCATGCCATTGCATGTTGATTAGTATGTGTGCATCATGTTGATTTGTATATGTTTTCTTGTATTTGTGATCACGAGTAGAGAGAAGTGCTCAAGAGGTCGTGTACGAGGATTTCCAGAACCAAGACTTTGAAGCACTTGAGCAACCCTATCCGTCGGAGCAAGGCAAGTGTCCTTGAAGCATATTGATCCTGTTTTTAAAATAAATGTTTTGTTTGCAAACTGCATGCTTGTGTCAATTTGATGGGAATCATATGGTAGGAAGTTTACTAGATTTGTTAAACCACCCTTGTCACATGGAATTTATGGTAGAGAGTCGGGAAGGGCTTTTACCTTTTTGCTTCGCTTAATTAATTGGGATGGGAGAACAACACTACACATTTAATTATGAATTAATGATATTCTAGTTAATGTGAACTGGTCAATATGATATGGTAATGGGTGATCTAAGCAAGCCTTGTATGTGGATGGGTTGGATGTTATGGTGGTTTGCTTGCTTTAGATCTAAGGACCACTTCATGCGAGAATAAGCAAGGACTACAGTGCCACCACGAGGCCAAGTATGGGTGCGGCGTAGCTGATTAATTAGGGCTTTGTCAGTGCTATTTGGACCATTAAGGATGCTTGGGGAAGGGGTAGTTGGATTGGGTTTGTTGATGATTGGTGGGACTACCTTGGGATCCCAATGGCTCAAGAGGGGGCCCTTGGTTGAAGATGTGCTCAGTTGGAGGCATCGCCACCGGTGAAACCTCAGTGGGGTCTAAATAGGCTAGTAATCCCTTTGTAAAGGCTATTTTGTGATCTCTTGGCCACACACCAACGGAAGTGTGTAATGTGACCGACGGGTCATGGGCATAAGGGAGGTTCTTAGTCACCGAAAGGTGATAAAATCACGAACACGTGAGTAAAGTGGTACAAACTCTGCAGAGTCTAAATAAACTATCATGATAGTCGTGCTCCCGGTTACGAGCACCTGGACAACTTCCATGATTAGAGGGAATTTGATATTGAGATGGTTTTTGGGATGGTTATGGTTGATAATTTGGTTATGGTCATGGATAATTATGAATTAAATACTGGCATTGATTATGGTTAATGGTATGATGGTGATGGATATGGAATATGAATTGGTGCTATGTTATTAATTATGGTTTATGATGGGAATACTTCACATACGTATAATATATTGCTTTTCAAATGTTTTACAGTACTTTTCAGCACTTAGCCTTTATTATATTCGTCATTTGAATCAGCCACATATCATACTTTCCACACTTGCTGAGTACGACATGTACTCACTCTTGCACCCCCCCCCCCCCCAAATAGTTGCAGGTCAGGATTGTGAGTTTAACGATGATAATGCAGAGTTCTAGGCCGTGTCTACCGTCAGCTTTGCCTGTGGTGTTATTGGAGCTGCACTATCCCTTTTGCTTAGTTTGCTTAATTAGAGTATTTGCGCTGCATTAGTTGAACTTGTCATTAATATTCATTAGCGCTTGTATTCAAAGATATTCTGAATTTGTAATAAAATTTGGTTAATCAATCTTGTCTTGTGATAATTTTCTGTATACTCTTTTGTGAATGCACTCGTGTATGTGTGTTGAACATCCTGGGCACACATATGCGTTCACTTGGTTAATTTTCGGAATCGGGTGTCACAAATTGGTATCAAAGCCACAGGTTGACCATATGACGCATCCTAGATATAATGGACACTTTAGAGCACATAGGAGCACTTAGGAATCGATGTGTTTTTGCTTGGAGTGCTGTTTGCTATGTATATTGTTTGCTTGTGTGCTTAATAGAGGATTTTGGGATGCTTTAGCATTGCCATGTCCACCAAGGCTAGTGTAGCTAGTTGGTTAGTTTCATATTCCTTGATGCATATAGTTGGGGATTCATTCTATCTCTCTTTTCTTTCTCACTCAACCTCTACTTCAATGGAAGAAGGACACAACCAGAAGATTCATTGTCTCATACGAAGCTGTATGGAAGATGAGAACAAATATAATGTGTCTAAGAAGTTTTAAAATAAGGGGGGGGGGTAGAATCGTTTGCCAACCTTATTGTTTTGGATTCACAAAGACCAGACGTGACACTTGGAATGGATTGGCTACAGAAGCATAATGGAGTGGTCCAGTATGCCACAAGGACAGTGCAGTCGACATGTGATAAGGAAGTCAGCATTGGAGTTGATGCGTCACAATAGATATCAAGACTATCCAATCATCAAAGACTACTCCAACGTAGTGAAGTGCATGACTGAGTTGCTAATAAGGGGAAGGCCTCTCAAATGGATTCTATCTTGTCAGGATACTATTGAGAAAGTGAAGAAGAGATTTATCACTACAGCGGCATTGGTATTACTAGACATGAGCAAGAAGCTTGGATTTATACGACGCATCAAGGCAAGGACTTGGATGTGTGCTCATGCAAGAAGGTCAAGTGGTCGCCTATGCGTCAAGACAATTGAAGAAGCATGAGCAGAATTATCCTACACATGATCTTGAACTAGCAGCCGTGGTACATGCATTGAAGATTTGGAGACATTATATTCTTGGACATAGGTGTGAAATTTATACGGATCATAAGAGTCTCAAGTATATTTTCACACAAACAGATCTGAATTTGAGGCAACGAAGATGGTTGGAGCTCATCAAGGATTATGATGTGGGGATCAACTATCATCCAAGAAAGGCCAATGTAGTGGCCGATGCCTTGAGTCAGAAAGGAGTAAGTAATCAACTCACAGTTCGAGAATTGCCATCCGTGTTATGCAAGGAGTTTGAACGGTTGAATCTTGGATTTGTGAATGAGATGGGAATGATGGAGTTAAACCCAACCTTGGAGCAAGAAATTTGAGAAGCACAAATGACGGATAAGGAGATCAAGGAAATCAAGGAAAGGACCGAAGAAGGGAGAGAATTCAGATTTGATGAAGACGAACATGGTACATTATGGCTTGGAAAGAGAATTGTCGTGCCTAATGTGAAGCATATTCGGGAGACAATATTAAAGGAGGCACATGACTCGCCGTACTCAATTCATCCCGGTTGTACAAAGATGTACAAGGATTTGAAGACATGCTATTGGTGGGCTAGCATGAAAAATGACATAGCCGAATATGTTGCGTTGTGTGATGTGTGCCAACGAGTTAAAGCTGAACATAAAAGGCCAGCTGGATTATTGCAACCATTGAAGATCCCGGAATGGAAGTGGGAAGAAATTGGAATGGACTTCATAGTTGGGTTACCACGTACTCAGTCTGGTTAAGACTCAATTTGGATAATTGTGGATCGCTTAACCAAGTCAGCTCATTTTGTCCCCGTGAAGACCAAATATACAGCTGCACAATTGGCCAAAAAATACATGGAGAACATTGTGTGTCGACACGGAGTACCAAAGAAGATAGTCTCAGATAGAGGTTCTCAATTTACCTCCAGATTTTGGCAGAAATTGCATGAAGCATTGGGAACAAGGTTGAACTTCAGTTCGACATATCACCCTCAAACGGATGGACAAACCGAGAGGACCATTCAAATTTTGGAAGACATGTTAAGAGCTTGTGCTTTAAAGCATGGGAAAAGTTGGGACAAGAGCTTGCCATATGCAGAATTTTCATACAACAATAGCTACCAAGCCAGCTTGAAAATGTCACCCTATGAAGCACTATACGGAAGGAAGTGTAGGACACCTTTGTTTTGGAATGAAACAGGAGAGAACCAAGTATTTGGTCCTGATGTGTTACAAGACGCTGAAAGACAAGTCCAAATAATTCGTGAAAACCTAAGGGCTGCTCAGTCGCGGCAAAAAGGTTATGTGGATAATCGACGAAGGAATCTGGTATTTGAAGTTGGAGATTACGTATACCACAAAGTGTCACCTATCCGAGGGCAATGCCGGTTTAATGTCAAAGGAAAACTAGCACCTCGCTATATCGGGCCATTTAAGATTATGGACAAGCGAGGAGAGGTAGCTTATCGACTTGAGCTGCCGGCGTATCTCTCCGATGTACACGACGCGTTTCACGTGTCTCAACTCAAGAAGTGTCTCAGGGTGCCAGAAGAACAGCTGCCGATGGACGAGTTAGAACTTCAGGAGGATTTGTCCTATGTCGAGCAACCTATCAAGATCATGGACGTGAAGGAAAGGGTCACGAGGAATAAGAGGGTCCATTGGTGCAAAGTGCAATGGAACCACCATACGGAAGCTGAAGCTACGTGGGAACGTGAAGAAGACCTGAAGGCAGAATTCCTTTATTTTTTCTCCTTACTGTCGAATCTCGAGGGCGAGATTCACTTTAAGGGGGTAGGTTTGTAACACCCTAATTTTCGCATCATGCATTGCATACATGTTCATGCATTAAACATTAATAGAATAAAAGAAAAATAATAAAAGATAAAACATATACAAATATGTGTAGCAAAAGAAGAGAGAAAGAAAATAATAGCGTAAACATGTATTAGGGAATAAATATAAAAATAATAATATATATAAACATATATATATATATACAAATAATATATATAATATATAAATAAAATATATAATGATAATATTTATATATATAAAGAAAAAGAAAATATAAATAAAAAATATAATAAAAATGATATAAAGAATAAATAAATAATAATAAAAAAGAAAAAAAACCAAAAGGGGCAACCGCCGGCCAGGCCTAGCTGGCCCAGCCAGGGCGCCCCGCCCGACTGCCCAGCACCGCGCGCCCGCTCGCGCGCCCAATCTCGCACCCCGCTCTCGACCGCGCGCCCGACCGGCCCCAGCTCCCGCTGCCACGCGCCCGAGCCCGGTACAAAGTCGATCCTTGCTGTCGCGCCTATATAAATGCCCGAGGGTTTTGTGTTTTTCTCTGTACCATGAAGCAGCCCCGCCGCCAGGGAAAAAGAGAGGAACCCTAGCTCGGTAGAGAAAAGAACAGAGGCACCAGGAGCTGCACCGCCAGGGGAAGAAGAGGAAAAAAAAGGAAGAGAAGAGGAGGGTGTCGTCGTCCGCCGGAGATCGTCGTCGTTGTGCCGCCAGAGGACCGTTGAGCCATCCACTTCATCTACGCGTCGCCATCGTCCCGCGATCTTCGGAGCCGTCGCATCTATGGTAGGATTCGTTTTTCCGATGCGAGTTTTAGCGACGTATTAGATCTAATAGACGTAAATTGATTTTAGTTGCATCGTCTTTTTATTTTCAGCATTATTAATCCTCGCTAAAACCCCCATAAACTCGTATGAACACGTATGAACTAGTTGCATCTAATCAATAAACAACCATAGTTAATTAATTATTGAACTTTGCATGCATGCATGTCATTGCATGTTGATTAGTATGTGTGCATCATGTTGATTTATATATGTTTTCTTGTATGTGTGATCACGAGTAGAGGGAAGTGCTCAAGAGGTCGTGTACGAGGATTTCCAGAACCAAAACTTCAAAGCGCTTGAGCAACCCTATCCGTCGGAGCAAGGCAAGTGTCCTTGAAGCATATTGATCTTGGTTTTAAAATAAATGTTTTGTTTGCAAACTGCATACTTGTGTCAATTTGATGGGAATCCTATGGTAGGAAGTTTACTAGATTTGTTAAACCACCCTTGTCACATGGAATTTATGGTAGAGAGTCGGGAAGGGCTTTTACCTTTTTGCTTCGCTTAATTAATTGGGATGGGAGGACAACACTACACTTTTAATTATGCATTAATGATATTCTGGTTAATGTGAACTGGTCAATATGATATGGTAATGGGTGATCTAAGCAAGCCTGGTATGTGGATGGGTTGGATGTTATGGTGGTTTGGTTGCTTTAGATCTAAGGACCGGTTCATGCGAGAGTAAGCCAGGACTACAGTGCCACCACGAGGCCAAGTATGGGTGCGGCGTAGCTGATTAATTAGGGCTTTGCCAGTGCTATTTGGACCATTAAGGATGCTTGGGGAAGGGGTAGTCGGATTGGGTTTATTGATGATTGGTGGGACTACCCTGGGATCCGAATGGCTCAAGAGGGGGCCCTTGGTTGAAGATGTGCTCAATTGGAGGCATTGCCACTGGTGAAATCTCAGTGGGGTATAAATAGGCTAGTAATCCCTTTGTAAAGGCTATTTTGTGATCTTTTGGCCACACACCAATGGAAGTGTGTAATGTGGCTGACGGGTCATGGGCATAAGGGAGGTTCTTAGTCACCGAAAGGTGATAAAATCACGAACACGTGGGCAAAGTGGCACAAACTCTGCAGAGTCTAAATAAACTATCATGATAGCCGTGCTCCCGGTTACGAGCACCTGGACAACTTCCATGATTAGAGGGAATTTGATATTGAGATGGTTTTTAGGATGGTTTGGTATTGGTAATGGTTATGGTTGATAATTTGGTTATGGTTATGGATAATTATGAATTAAATACTGGTATTGAATATGGTTAATGGTATGATGGTGATGGATATGGAATATGAATTGGTGCTATGTTATTAATTATGGTTTATGATGGGAATACTTCACATACGTATAATATATTGCTCTTCAAATGTTTTACTGTACTTTTCAGTACTTAGCCTTTATTATATTCGTCATTTGAATCGGCCACATATCATACTTTCCACACTTGCTGAGTACGACATGTACTCACTCTTGCAATCCCCACCCCACAACAGTTGCAGGTCAGGATTATGAGTTTAACAATGATAATGCGGAGTTCTAGGTCGTGTTTACTGTCAGCTTTGCCTGTGGTGTTATTGGAGCTGCGCTATCCCTTTTGCTTAGTTTGCTTAATTAGAGTATTTCCTCTGCATTAGTTGAACTCGTCATTAATATTCATTAGCGCTTGTATTCAAGGATATTCTGAATTTGTAATAAAATTTGGTTAATCAATCTTGTCTTGTGGTAATTTTCTGTATACTCTTTTGTGAATGCACTCGTGTATGTGTGTTGAACATCCTAGGCACACATATGCGTTCACTTGGTTCATTTTTGGAATCGGGTGTCACATTCATGTCATAGATTTTTGTTCTAGACTAGCTAAACAACAGAAAAAGGAAAGAATGATTGCTAGATCACATAACAACCATGCAAAACTTGTTGCACATGTAGAACTGAATGCTAGGAACATGCAACCTGCTGTAATGAGTCGAAAACATGCAAATTTTGTTCTCAAACCTACTGTTTCTTGTGCTACACATGTAACACCTCATAGGTTAGTAGTTGGGTACAAAAATCCTCAAACTTTGGCTCATAAACCTGCTGTTACTTTTTCCGATAATTCTTCAACTCCTATAATTGCAAAGGGTTTGGTTAGAGTAAATAATCACTACAGTTTGAAGGATGTGGAACTTGTTAAAAATTTGAAATACAACTTGTTTTCTGTTTCACAATTGCTAGATGAAAATCTAGAAATTATTTTCACTAAAAATTGCTGCAAGGTTGTGGATTCAAATAGTGAGCTCATTTTTAACATGTCTCGGTTTGGAAGATTTTTTAAAGCTGATTTTAATATGTCATCCTCTAAACATAGGTGTCTAGTGCTAATGATTCAAAAAACCTATATTTTTTGCATTTAGACTTGGTCACATAGGCTTTAATCATCTTACGCGTGTTAGTGCTCTTGATCACATACGCGGGCTGCCTAAGCTTAAAGAAGACAAAGAAATTGTGTGCTCTTCTTGTAGACATGCTAAGATGGTTGCGGGTTCACATGATCCTCTCACGATGACCATAACAACTAAACCGGGACAACTTTTGCACCTTGACATGTAGGTCCTTCACGTGTTTAATCTTTTGGAGGTAAATGGTATGTTCTTGTGATTGTTGATGATTTTTCTAGGTACTCTGGGTTTACTATATGACATCTAAGAATTAAGTTTTTAGTAACTTTAGAACTTTATTTCTTAGATTATCAATTGATCACCCAAGATCCATAAAAGAAATTAGAAGTGATAACGGAACCAAATTTAAAAATTGATCACTTTTGTGCTGAAAATGGAATAGATCATCAATTTTCTTCACTATATGTACCTAAACAAAATGGTGTCGTAGAGAGAAAGAACAGAATATTAGTTGAGATGGCTAGGACTATGCTTGATGAATATCAAACTCCTAAGAAATTTTGGGCTGATGCAATTGTAACCGCTTGTTATGTCTCAAATCGTGTTTTCTTGCGTGCTAAGCTAGGAAAACACCATACAAACTTCGATTTGGACATAGGACTAGTGTCACACACTTTCGGGTCTTTGGTTGTAAATGCTTTGTTAAGAAACAAGGTAATCTTGTTAAATTTGAACCTAGCTCTGTTGATGGCATGTTTCTTGGTTATCCATCTCATACTATAAGCTACCGTGTGCTTTACTTGACACAAACAAAATTGTGGAGACTTATGAGGTTTCTTTTGATGAATCTAGCCCAGGTACTAGCTCTAATATTGCAGGTCCAGATCCATATCCACAGGGGGAGAGTATTTCCATCGAAGAACACGAAGAAGTGGTGTTGCTGCCCAAAAATTCAGAAGCAAATGATGTTGATCATGCTGTTGATTTCGCACCACTACCAGCACGAACAACTACTGCAGCTGGTACATATCATCCTCAAGTCACAAGTTCTTCGATCTATGATGAACATGAAGAAAAAGGAGCTTGTGAAGTGTCTACTTTCCTCCGCATCCTCAAAAGTCATCCTCCACAACAAATCATTGGAAGCTTGCACGAACGAGTTACAGGGGCCATATTTTGCGATCCAAACTTTCACGCTCATTCTTCTTTTGTTACTTCTTTTGAACCCAAAGATATATCACATGCACTCACTAATGAATCTTGGGTTATTGACATGCAAGAAGAGTTAGAAAATTTTGAAAGGAATAATGTTTTGAAACTTGTATCTCGGCCTCAAGGTCACAATCTAATTGGAACTAAATGGGTGTTTAAAATTAAACAAAGTGAGGATGGGGTTGTGGTTAGGAATAAAGATTGTTGGGTTGCTTAATGTTTGATACAAGTTGAAGGTCTAGATTTTGATGAAACTTTTGCTCCTGTTGCTAGATTAGAAGCCATAAGAATTTTGTTAGGCTTTGCTGCATCTAAAGCTTTCAAGTTATATCAAATGGATGTTAAAAGTGCTTTTCTTAATGGCTACATAGATGAGGTGGTTTATGTCAAGCAACCACCAGGTTTTGAAAATCCAGATTTTCCTAATCATGTTTACAAACTGTCCAAGCTTTGTACGGTCTCAAACAAGCCCCTAAAGCATGGTATGATAGGTTAAAACATTCTTACTTGAAAAGGGTTTACCATGGGCAAGGTTGTAGGATCGAAGAGCACGTGAAAAGCTACCAGAGGGGGGGGGGGTGAATGGTAGATTTAAAAATCTTATGCAGCGGAAACAATTAAACACCAACCCATTCGGCAGAAAAACGATCTGTTAAAGAAATCGTGTGTGATACTAATATAAAAGTGTTTCACCAAGACAAAAGTGATATATATATAAGAGAATCAAGTCACGAAGACAACACAACAAAAATCACTCAAATCCGTCGAGAAAAACTCAAGATATGATCGAAAGATCAAACAAAGGTCTATCTGCCCTACTCGAGAAAAAAACAGTTCTGGAACGCTGCAAAGAAACTCATGTAGATCATAGACCACAAATCTAATGACCGGAAAATTTTGACAGATGATAGATAATCAAGTTGTGACGACAACCCAAAAAGAATCACGTCAATTGGATCTGTAAAACTCGAGTTATGATAAAACCACCGACGAAAGATAGTGCTGCCCAGAAACTCGACGAGTAAAACTTGTCTGGAACAAGTCGGACGAACAAGGCACAAAAGTTCCTTCAAACTACAAATTTTATTCAATATAAACACAAGAGGAACAGCCCCAAAGTCGTACACCACGAGCTCTGGCCTTCTCTTGCTTATATAACCAGCCCTTAGGCCAACCCAATCTCAACTAGGACTCCAATCCTACTCCGATCACAAATCAGAACTTTCCATAACCGCTCAAGATCTTCCTATTCGCAGATAGAAACAATCTTAAGACTTACAAACACCTTAGGAACATATCCCACATTCCTAAACAACTCAAATTCGTGACCCACACGAAATCCTATCATAACCAACTCGATACTTTCCATACCGAGCCATAACCGACTCCGCCGCAGCCAAAGTCATCAACCGATACGATCCGATCCTTCCAACCAGATATTTCCTTCCTTATACCATCTTCAGAACCATGTTGCCACGTCATGCACCGCATGCATACGTGTGAACACCTTCCTTCAACGTTCAGTAACCTTCATATGCACTGCCCTTGATTCAATCATCCTGCGCGACCTCCTGATCAGCTCAACCACAGTTCCTCCTGAACTTGGTTGTTGGAACCTCATCTCCTCCCTGAGACTAGTCCAATGGATCCCATCACCAGCCATGTCTTGAACTCAAGCAACACCTGCACATGAACAAACAACCAATCCGTACGAGCCCAAGTCCGCGACTTGACTCACGTTAGTTCCAACACAACACCTTATGTGAGAACCTCACATAAGCATGTTGCAAAACCACAGTAACACGATATCATTCATGTCAACCAAAAATGCACCAAAGACTTAGCAAATGAATACTAATCAATCTTTCCAGAGATGTAAAGCAAGTACGAAACATTGCAAATGAAAAACAGAAGCATTGCGGTCAAGTTCCAGACCTTGCCAGAGCAACCCGTACCTTGAGCCGAAGCTAACAAAAGCTAGTAGAACCTAGCACCGGAACTTACCAAAACTAGTAGGAACTAGTAAACCCAAAACCCGGAGCTAGAAAAATCAACTCGGAGCTTAGAAAAAACATGCTGGAGCTATCAAAAACATGTCGAAGCTAAAGACAAAACTTCACCGGAGCTGACCAAAGCTAGTCGGACCTTGCTGTAGCTCGGTGCTAGAGTCGGACCTTGATAAAAAGGTGTTTTGGTGATATTCAAAACTTTTATCGTCAAAGCAAGTGTATTCACTACAAGCCAATGTATTCAACACACATAGGTCTTACAATCTCCCCCTTGATGAATGCATTGGCAACACCATTTAAAATCCAAACATTGGCTTATTCACATAAAAGTTTTGAAGGCAATTTCTCCCCCTTTGTAAATCAAAAGTAAAATGAGAAGAAAATCCAAAAATTATCCCATATTATCTCTCCCCCTTTATTATCTCTCCTTATGCACATATTCTCTTTCTCTTCATGCTTATCTCCCCCCTTTGACAATGTATTCAGCAAGTCATGAGCATATAAACAAATTATCTCTCAAACTTTAGTTGTTATGAGCATATTATAACATATACATATAAACAAAGCTCATCCAAGTCATACTATCAGCTACCTTACAGTATCACATCAATGAGATACATAAAGTAGTGTAAGCCATGCTAGAGATCAAATGTAATTTTCAATTTAAGCAAGTCATGATCTCACAAACTTAACTATTTCAAAACCTGAAAGCATGACACTAGTTGCTGCATTTTATTATTTTTCAAAGCATAAATTTAGATCATATGATATTTGCAAGAGATTATATGCGCATCTGCCTTATTCTAACCAACCAAGCCAAGTCCATGTCATTTGATAATCACAAGCTTAAGGACATGGTTTTAGTCATACACAACTTCTTCCAAGTTCATATCTAAGTGCAATGATAAGCCATCTCAAAAGAAGAAGTGTGATGCATGCATATTCTCTTGAGCTTTTCTCAATTTATATTTGTTCATAAAAACTCAACATGTGAGTTGATTACATGATTAATTCTTAATGATTAAAAGCACTTGTGAACATGTAACAAGTTCAAAACAGCAAGAAAGTTCGACCATGACCAGTTTTAGTGTAAGCAATTATTCCAATTACTAGATATGGCAAAAACTACAAAATGTATAACACGAGTAATGTAGTAAGAACTTTCAGCATGTAAAAAGAATCACAAAGTCATATATGTATGAAATACTATGCTCATATTATTTTAATTTCAGATTCACACATAGACTTCCCAAGTTTCAAAACTCCCCCTCAAGTTAAGACATGAGGATGCATAACCCCTATTTCACTACGAATGTAACAAAAACGAGTGAAATCCAAAGGTTTTGTAAAAATGTCAGCCAATTGTTGTTCGGTATCAACATGGTGAAGCACAATGTTTCCTTTTTCAACATTACCTCGGAGAAAGTGATACCTAATGTCAATGTGCTTAGTTCTAGAATGTTACACAGGGTTTTTAGCAATGCAAATGGCACTAGTGTTATCACAGAACAGTGGAACACTATTTAGATCAACCCCATAGTCCTTAAGTGTTTGAACAATCCAAAGAATTTGTGAGCAAGCACTAGCAGCAGCTACATATTCAGATTCAGCTGTGGATTGTGCAACTGAATTTTGTTTTCTAGAGGACCAAGCAACAAGAGAATTACCAAGAAAATGACAAGCACCGGAAGTACTTTTCCTATCTATCCTACAACCCCCAAAACAGCATTCGAAAAAGCTTTCAAAGTAACAGTTGAGGAAGAAGGAAGAAAAATTCCAAATTCTTGAGTTCCATGTAAGTACCTGAGAACCCTTTTGACAGCTTGACGATGGGAAGCACGTGGGGAGGCTTGAAACCGTGCACAAAGACATACGCTGAATTGTATGTCTAGTCTTGATGTCGTGAGGTACAAAAGTGATCCGATCATGCTCCTATATTCTTTTTGATCCACGGGTTCACCATCTTCATCAAGTCCAAGTGTTGTTGCTGTTCCCATTGGTGTCCGAAGAGGCTTGCTTTTGTCCATGTTGAAGCGCCTTAGGAGATCTTTTGTATACTTCGTTTGATGCACAAAGGTACCCTCCTTTGTTTGCTTGATTTGCAGCCCCAAAAAGTAAGTGAGTTCACCCATCATACTCATTTCAAATTCGGAACTCATCATTGCCGAAAACTTGGACACAAGATCATGAGAAGCACAACCAAAGATAATATCATCCACATACACTTGAACGAATAATGAGTGTAACACCCACTATTTTAGAGAGAAATGTTTTTTTTGTAAAATGAATTTTTCAAGAAGTAAAATCATTTTCTTCGGAATAAAATTTATATAGGGCAAGTTGCATCATGTTTGATTGTTTGTGTGAATTTTTGAAAATACAAATTTGCTAGAAATTCAGATTACAAATTCATATCATAAAAGAGGAGAAAAAGGAAACAAAAAAGAAAAAGAAAAAAGAAAAGAAAAAGGAAAAATCGCCCCTGGGCCGAATTCCCCAATCCGGCCCAACTCTCTCCACCCTCCCGCGCCGGCCCGCGCCTCCCCTCCCTCTCTCTCTCTGTCACCCGGCCCCACACCTCAGCCCTCAACCGCACCCCTCTCTCTCCTCCCTTCTGCTGACCAGCTGGGCCCGTATGTCGGCTCTGTCTTCCTCGCACCCGCGCCGCTTCCTGTAACGCACGCGCACGACGCCACCCCCATTCCCCCTTTTCAATGTCGTCCGTTTCTTCGCAATCAAGCATCGGCTAGTGCCCTATGATGGTGTCGGCCGTTTCCACACCGAAACCCTATAAATACCCACCAATTCCCCCTCAATTTCCTCACCCCGACACACTCAAACCCCAGCCGCCGTCGAGGTCAGTGTTGGCGATCGCGTTCCCGTCGGTTCTTTCAATCTCTGTCCTCGCCGCCGTGTCTAACACCTTTGCTGCATCCCCAGGAGTTTGCCGGACAAATTCGTTGGGGGATATTGCCTCTGCTTCGCCGACTTCTTCGGGCGCCGAGGAGCACCGCCGCTGTTCATCGTCGCCGACCCACCTCCAACCGATTTCCAGCCTCGCGACAACTCTCGGTGAGACCCCCTTGCTTCCCTCTTCATTTTGCGCTATTTGGATGTACCCCGTGGCCTCTGTGGCGCGTTCTTGGACTTCTTCGGCGAGCCCGCCGCCGCGCACCGCCGCCCGACCCTAATCGGGGCGACGTGGCTCAATGCCCGTTGTCCATTATGTTTCAACGGCCAAGATTAGAACCCCCGTACCCCTTCGGTGAATAAAATCTGGGCCATCCATTTTAAATTCAATGGTCCACATTCAAATAATTTTTCCCGCCGCCTGTTTTGCGCCCAAGCCCCTGGAAACTTGCGGGCTACTCCCTGAGTTTCTCTGGAACTCAAGTCTAGCCCCTAGAAATGTCAAACTAGCCCCTGGACATTCTGAAAATTAGTAAAATACTGGTTAAATTAATAAAAAGTGTTTTAAAGCCCCTGGAGAATTATAAAATAGCAAATAAATTCTAGAAAATTGTAGAATAAACCCCAGACTTAATAAAAATTATTTTTAACCTCTGGAACAGTTCTGTTTTTACAGAAAAGCTCCTGTTAGTTCTATAAATTAAATAAAAGTCCTTAATTTGTATAAAATAATTATAAAAACAGATTTAAATATGTTTTATTTATTTTCATTTCTGTATTATTTTTATTAATTCATTTAAATTGCTGAAATGGTCATAAAAATACTTTTAAGTATATTTAGTTCATAAAAATTGTTTTGCATATAGAAATAATTAGTAAAAATAATGAAAAAATTGTAAAATTTATATTATTCATTATAAATCTATTTTAGGCTTATTTTGAAGGATAAAATTTCTAGAAAATAATTTTAGGGATTCTAATAAATATAAAAATGGTATAAAAATCTATAAAAATATGTTTTACTCTCTAAATTTCATTTAACTTTAAATTCTCATCAACAAATGTATGTCTATAATAAAAATTAACCCTAAAATCACTTTTGCGTAGGAATTTGCGTTTATTTGAATATTGTGCATTTTTATTATATTCTTATTGTTTGTTATTTTTTTCGTGCATCGTCGTATTTTAGAGTTGGGGCCAGAACCCACCTTTAACCTTCAAGAGCAACAGTTTCCCGACGACCCCGAGACACAGTTTGGAGGCAAGTTCCTTGACCGTCTTGCACCCTTTTTGTTAAGTTTTAGTTAGTTGCATGCTAATTAAAATATGAATCCTATGTTATGTTTTCCTAGATTTTTGCACAATATTCCTTGTCATCATGGTTTGGGCATTTTATTATTATTTAGTTACGCTTAGCCATGCTTAATTGAAATATGATCTATTTATTTACAAGTTTACATCTGAAGTACTTTGATTCATGAATTGATGGATATAATGGAAATTAGTAGATAGGAATCTGATAGGGGGTTTTGTATGGATTGGTGCATGCGTGCACAAGACCTTGGTTTGGGCTTGATACCTATCGGATTCTAAGGACCGATTTATGGAAGAAGATGCTAAGCCATTTAGTATCACCACAAAATTGTATATGTGACAACTTGGTTTAGTAATTTGGTCTCTCCTGATGTAGCATAGGTAATTGATCGGGCAGGGAATGGGCTTTGCCTTGGGATCCGCATGGCTCAAGAGGGGGCTTCTCCTGGCGGAGGGAAAATAGACTCCAGGTGCCGGAGCGGTGAAACCTTAGAGTACCCATTGCAAGTCGGGAGAACCATCGGAAACACCTCGTAGTGATCTCCTGGCCACACACCTACGGAAGTGTGTATTTGAAAGCATCTAGGCCCCCATGAGGTATGGTTTCGGTGATTAATGACAACCATTGGATTTTACTAATGAATTTGTGGATGCAAGGTCTCCCATATCACTCAATCAAACGAAATTTATATGAACATCAATATCAACTACTAATCATTGGAGACCCATATACAATCACTTTATGAGATCAAATCAATGATATGAAGATAAGAAGTAAAAGCTCTTATGTCAAAGTCATTCAACCACAATTGATGACACTTAATGCTTGACAACCATCAGAAGTACATTTCCAACAAATGTCTAAGAGGTCAATCGAGCAAAGTTCAAAAGAATCACTTAGAAACAACTCGAAGCAAACAAAATCAACTCACCGGATCAACCGATGTTTCTAGAGAACAACACATCGGTCGAGTTGGTTCAGCTGAAGAAGAAGACCTCAGAACAAAGCACTCACCGGATCATCCGATGCTAAGGGCTAAGCTACGTCGGTCCATTAGTACAGTATGCAATATCCTTGGACCAAGTGTAGCACCGGATCATCTGATGTACAGAAATATACACATCGGTCAATCACTCCAGTAAGCATCAAGTTTGAGCCAATTCTGGAGGAAGAGCCACCGGATCATCTGATGAGAAGACAAGTGCAACATCGGTCTAACAACGGTCATATCTGACACAATGAAGTCAGCTAAAGTAAAATTGACCGATGATAACTAAAGGGGAGACATCGGATCATCCGGTGTTCGCAGAAAAGTTCTGTCAGCCTACTTTTTCCAACGGCTATTTCGTGGAGGCTGGCTATATATACCCCTTAAACCTGTCAAAACGACAAGTCTTGATCACTAGACATAATATACACATCCACAAGCATTCAAGACAAAGAGCCATCACTTCTACATCATTTAGATCACTTACACACCAAGAGATAGGCTAGAACTAGCTAGAGAGAGAGCTTGTGTGCCTCCATTCTTGGTGAGTGGAATCTCTAGGGTAGTGAGAGCCTTAAGGGAGTGTCCCTTGGTGTTTGTAACTGAGAGATACTTCTGTAGCTTGCCAAGAGGATTGTGGAAGCCCGGAGGATCAAAGTTGTACAAGGCTTGAGCTCCACCTTGCCAAGGTTGGCAAACGGAGAAGAATAGTGAAGATCCCTAGTCTCGGTAACTTGGGTGTGGCTATACCCTTTCGTGGGTGCCACAACGTGGATGTAGGAAGATCTTGACGATCTTGCCGAACCACAGGA
Organism: Tuctoria greenei; assembly: GCA_036927565.1. Taxonomy (NCBI): domain Eukaryota; kingdom Viridiplantae; phylum Streptophyta; class Magnoliopsida; order Poales; family Poaceae; genus Tuctoria; species Tuctoria greenei. The sequence continues at coordinate 167,510,123 of JAYESD010000006.1, forward strand.
TAAATCCTCGTGTCTCCTCGGGAGTTTGCATCCTCTTCCTCTCGCTTACATTTATGCATTTTATATACCGCAAAGTTGCTATTTACTTCAATGCATAGATCGTTTGCGTAGGGAATTGGGCTTTTAGGAATTAAGTTTTATTGCTTAGATTTTTGAAAAGAAGCCCAATTCACCCCCCTCTTGGGCATTCGATCCTTACAATTGGTATCAAAGCAAGGTTGCTCATAGGATCATTCTAGCTTCACCGCTAGAGAGCTAAAATGGCCAAGGTTGGGGGTTCGGTTCCTATCTTCGAGGGCAAGAACTTTGCCTATTGGAAAGCACGCATGCGCGCTTATCTAGAGGCTATTGCTCCCGAATTATGGGAAGCGACCCACGCGGGGCTTGGAGAACACAACTATGTTGGTGATCAAATTAAATGGGATGTTAAAGCTAGGAATGCAATCTATGAATGTATTAGTCAAGATGTGTTTGCTAGGATTGCTAGCAAAGAAAAAGCTTGTGAAATTTTGGCTTGCTTAATAGAGATTCATGAGGGTTCTTCTCGAGTCAAGGAACTTAAATATCACATGCTTAAAGCAAAATATGATGAATTTAAGATGCTACCTCATGAAAATGTCAATGAGATGTTCTCTCGCTTGAATGTACTTATTGAAGAAATTAATGCTCTTGACATTGCTTCTCTTGGCAAGGGACTCATCAACCGCAAGATCCTCATGCTCCTTCCCAAGCCAAAGTACAACATCATCAACTCCATGCTTCAAAAGGAGTCTCTTGACCACGTTGAAGTTTCAAAGCTCATTGGAGAAATTCACGCTCATGAGATGAGTGTACTTGGAATGATGGATCAATCATCTTCAAAAACAATTTCTCTAAAAGGCCTCCACCAAGAAAACAAGCCTCAAGAAGAAGAAGGTGGTTGAGCCTAGCTCAAGTGAAGAAGAGCAAGCATCAAGTGAAGATGATGATGATGAGCTTGCATTGATGATGAGAAAGTTCTCACGCTTGAACTCCAAGATTACTAAGAAGGGATACACATTTGATCCCAAGAAGAAAGCATTTCTACCAAGAAGAGATGATCACAAGACTTGCTACAATTGTGGTGATCAAGGCCACATCTCCTATGATTGTCCAAAACCAGACAAAAGAAGAGAGAACAACAAGAGCAAGCATCGCAAGCTTGAAGATAGTGAAGATGATGAAGAAGAGGCCAAACCCAAACCAAGATCCTTTGGGAAGAGGAAACGTGACAAGGGCAAGAAGACAAGACTCTTCCCAAAGAAGAGAAATGGCCCACAAAAGGTGTTCATGTGTGAGGCAAATGAATGGGTCACCGACGAAGAAACAAGTGATGAAGAGAGTGAAGCGGAAGAAGAAAGTTTGGCCGGCCTTGCCATTGCCAACAATGATGACTCACCTCTTCATCCACCGCCCATGTGCCTCATGGCGAAAGGTAACACCAAGGTATGTGACGACTCTAGTGATGATGAGCTTTCCCCCGATGATTTAACTTCTTTGATAAATGAATATCATGCTATCATTAAGAGGGAAAAGAGTAAGGTTAAAGCTCTTGAAGAAACTCGTGCTAGACTTGAGAGTGCTAACCTTGATTTGCTTGACAAGTATGAAAGCATACTTAAAGAGCATGACACGCTCAAATCCCATGTCAAGCAAATTGAGGAAGATAAGGCTAAAATCAAGTTAGATAATCATGAGCTTAACTTAGCACACCAAACACTCTTGGGAGAGCACAACAAGCTAATACAAGAACATCAAACACTTAACCTTGCTCATGACGTGCTTGATCAAGAGTTGAAAAATATAAAGAAACAAACTCTTAATGATAGGATATCCATTACTTCTCATGTCACTAATGCCTTGAACAAGTCTTTGACTTTGAAAGCAAATGCTAGGGAGAAGGACTTGTTGGAAGAAATTGAGAGTCTCCGCACTAGTGTGGCTAGACTTTCAAAAGGGGAAGTCAAACACAAGGAAATACTCTTCCAACAAGCAAAGGATTTCAACAAGATAGGACTTGGATCCTTCCTGGTGCCCAACAAAGGAAAGGTGCCCTCACCGAAGCTTAGAACAAGCTTCATCAAGGAAGTTGGTTCTTATTGCCAACATTGTAAGGTCACCGGTCACCACACAAGGGAGTGTCCTCTTCCTAACCGACCTTCTCCAAAGTTGCCTATTAATTACAAATCTACTTTCAATGATCGTTATTATCTCTTAAGTAAAGTAGATGGCAAGGCGAAGGCTAGGTTCATTGGCAAAGACATGAAGGGCATGAAGGGGAAGCTCCCCAAGCAACTTTGGGTCCCAAAGACACTTGTATCACACATACAAGGACCTAAGTTGGCTTGGGTGCCTAAATTTAAAAATTGAATTCATGTGTGTAGGTGAACTACAAAGCCGGAGGAAAGCATTGGGTACTCGATAGCGGGTGCACCCAACATATGACCGGCAATGATGGTATGTTCACCACCATAGAAAACCCCGGCAATCATGAACAAGTCACCTTTGGTGATAACTCTAAGGGAAAGGTAATTGGGTTAGGTAAAATTGCTATTTCAAATGACTTATCTATTTCTAATGTTTTGTATGTTAAGTCACTTAGTTTTAATTTACTTTCTATTGCACAACTATGTGATCTTGGACTAACATGCACATTTAGCAAAAATGATGTTGTTGTGAGTAGTGAAACAAGCCAAGACATAGTCTTCAAAGGATTTCGGCATGGACACCTCTACCTAGTAGACTTCTCCAACAAGAATGCTAGCTTGACCACTTGTCTCTTCACTAAGACAAGCTTGGGTTGGCTACGGCACCGACGCATAGCGAACATAGGGATGAGAAAACTCAAGAAGTCATTCAAGCTTGGGATGGTGACCGGCGTGAAGGATGTTACATTTGAGAAGAACAAGCTTTGTAGCGCTTGTCAAGCCGGGAAGCAAGTTGCTTCACACCACCCGATGAAGACAATGGTGTCAACCTCCAAGCCACTTGAACTACTCCACATGGACCTCTTCGGACCGTCCACATATCAAAGCCTTGGCGGTAACCTCTATTGTCTTGTTATAGTTGATGACTACTCTCGCTATGCATGGACTTTATTTCTAGGTGACAAGAGTGAAACTTCGGAAGTGTTCAAGACCTTCGCCAACCGCGCTCAAAGGGAATTTCAACTTCCCATCATCAAGGTTCGGAGTGACAATGGCACCGAATTCAAGAACTACAACATTGGAGAGTGGTGTGACCGTGAAGGCGTGAAGCATGAGTTTTCGGCCACATACACCCCTCAACAAAATGGTGTCGTTGAGAGGAAGAACAAGACTCTCATCACTCTTGCACGAGCAATGCTTGATGACTACGGCACGTCGGAGAAGTTTTGGGCCGAAGCAATCAACACGGCATGCCATGCCGCAAATAGGGTCTACCTACATCGACTACTTCAAAAGACCCCGTACGAGCTTCTCATTGGGAGAAAGCCTAACATCTCCTACTTTCGAGTCTTTGGATGCAAGTGCTACATCTACCGCAAGAAAAGGCTCGGTAAGTTTGAAAGAAGATGTGATGTTGGTATATTCCTTGGTTATGCATCAAACTCAAAAGCATATCGAGTATTCAACCAAACCTCCGGTTTAGTTGAGGAAAGTTGTGATGTTGAGTTTGATGAGACTAATGGCTCCCAAGAGGAGAGTTTTGGTCATGATGAAATGGATTATGAGCCTCTATGAGAAGCCATGAAGAACATGACCATTGGAGACATCAAGCCTGAAGTTGAGGAGAGCCATGATCAAGGGGGAGCTTCAAGTTCCAACAACAACACCTCTATGGCGCCTCAAGTTGACGAAGAAGAGAAGGATGATCCATTGCCGACTCAAGACTCACAAGCCCAACAACATCAAGAAGAAGAAGAAGAAGAAGTCCATGATCAAGTCCAACCACAAGAGGAGCAACACGCATCACCATCGCCAAGTGCTTCGCAACCACTTATGAGGCATGGACGCATCTCCAAGGCGCATCCAATGGACCAAATCATCAGAAATCCGTCAAGGGGTGTAAGTACAAGTTCTCGCCATTTCGCTTCATTTTGTGAGCACTACTCGTTTGTTTCATGTGTAGAACCCACTCACATTGAGGAAGCACTCCAAGACCCAAATTGGGTAATGGCCATGCAAGAAGAACTCAACAACTTCATCCGCAATGAAGTTTGGGTGTTGGAGGAGCGACCCAAGGACAAGAACGTCATCGGAACAAAGTGGGTGTACCGCAACAAACAAGACAAGAATGGCGTTGTGGTCCGCAAAAAGGCAATACTTGTGGCCAAAGGGTTCTTGCAAGTTGAAGGACTAGACTTTGGGGAGACATTTGCTCCGGTCGCCCGGCTAGAGGCCATCCGTATACTTCTTGCCTTTGCATCACATCACAATATTAGACTTTATCAAATGGATGTGAAAAGTGCCTTTCTTAATGGTTACATTAACGAGCTTGTTTATTTTGAACAACCTCCCGAGTTTGAAGATCCGAGGAATCCTAATCATGTGTATAGGTTGCACAAGGCGCTCTATGGGCTCAAGCAAGCACCTAGGGCATGGTATGAACGACTACGGGATTTCTTGATCATGCAAGGATTCAAGATCGGGAGGGTGGACACTACACTCTTCACCAAAGACATCAACAGAGATTTGTTTATTTGTCAAATTTATGTTGATGATATTATTTTTGGTTCAACTAACGAAGCTTTTAGCCATGAGTTCGGCAAAATGATGTCTAGGGAATTCGAGATGTCAATGATTGGAGAGCTCAACTTCTTCCTTGGATTTCAAATCAAGCAACTTCAAGAGGGGACCTTCGTCTATCAAGAGAAGTACACCAAGGACCTCTTGAAGAAATTTGAGATGGGAGATTGTAGCTCAAGAAGCACTCCAATGGCAACAAATTGACATCTCGACGCGGATAAGGACGGTAAACCTATTGACCAATCTAACTACCATTCTATTATTGGTTCATTGCTTTATCTTACCGCATCTAGGCCTGATATCATGTTTAGTGTATGCTTGTGTGCTCGCTTTCAAGCAGCACCTAAAGAATCACATAGGAAGGCGGTCTTTAGGATACTTAGGTATCTTAAGCATACCCCTAGTGTGGGCTTGTGGTACCCTAAAGGTGCAAAATTCCACCTCTTGGGATACTCGAATTCGGACTTTGCCGGATGTCGCGTGGATCGCAAGAGTACCTCCGGTTGGTGCCACTTGCTTGGGCGTTCCCTAGTATCTTGGTCTAGCAAGAAGCAAAATTCCGTCGCCTTGTCCACGGCGGAAGCGGAATATATAGCGGCCGGTGCATGTTGTGCCCAAATTCTTTATATGAAGCAAACCCTTTTGGACTTTGGTATTAAACTTGGTTGTGTGCCTCTCCTTTGTGACAATGAAAGTGCGGTTAAGATAGCTAAAAACCCCATTCAACACTCCCACACTAAGCACATTGATATTCGCCATCATTTCTTGAGGGACCATGAAGCTAAGGGAGACATCTCTTTGCGAGGTGTTAGGTCCGAAGAACAATTGGCGGATATCTTCACTAAACCACTAGATGATAAAACTTTTTCTAGGCTAAGAAGTGAATTAAATGTGCTAGATGCAATGAACGTCATGTAAGAATGCATCTCATATAGGTCTTGCCTAACTCTCAAAGGATAGGGGTGAGCAAGGGTTAGCTTGGGATGGAGGTTCTTTTGGGTTTTCCAAGGCTTGGAGAGTGGCTCTCCCTGAAGAAGCCTTTGAAAGGTTCAAATTTGGCAAGATAGATTCATTTTATGCCTTGCATGATGCCTGCCATATAGACTTGTAATTTCTTGCATTATAAAATGTTTGGCATTGCATACGGTAGATTGTCACAAAGGGGAACCCACCTCATGAGAAAGAGACTTGTTTGAAATGCAATATCTCAACTCATATGAGGTGGAAAGAACAAAATGTTAGGTGCGTTAATGCCTAGAGGAACATGCTCTAAAGAGATAAAAGTCTTCATACTCTAGCTCACAAAGCATGGGCCTTACATTTTATTTGGATGATTTCCTTCCTATTTTCTTTAGTGTTCTATATGCTTTAAGGATTAGCCAAGTTATTGGCAAATTAGTGTTTTTGAGGGGTAAGGGGTTGCCCAAAAAGTCCTAAGACATGTGTTTCTTATTGCTTGTTTGTTTGGTCAAAGGACATATATGGGATGTTGCTGTTTTATAGTCATTGGATCATCCGGTGCTTAGGTCAGACCATCATCGGATCAGTTGGTGTTCAAAAGCCAAGAGTCAGTTCAGTCAAGTGTGACAAATCAACCGACGAGTTCATTCTGAAAAACATCGGTCCATTCGATGTTCACACTTCTGGAACTGTGCTAAATTCCACCGATGCTAATCCCTTCCACGTCGGACCATCCGGTGTCAACGGCACCTTTTTGAATACCCTTACAGTGCCATTCGAACGATGCTTCTAACGTTTAACGTCAGTCCATCCGGTGTTAAATTTTTGGCTAGGCTTTGGGACCCACTATTTAAACGCCGTCTCGCCTCCCTCTTTCTCTCCCCCCGACCCCGACGCACGCCTCACCTTCCACCGCCGTCGTCTCTCTCGCCCTGCACCACCATCGCCTCGGGCCGCCGCCGCCGCACTCCGGCTGCCGCCGCCGCCGCCCTCCGGCCGCCGCCCCCGCCCTCCGGCCGCCGCTGCAGCACAGCCACAGTCGCCACCGTCCGCAGCAGCGCTGCCGCCATCCACAGCAGAGCCGCCGCCACCACTCTCCTCCACCATAGCCGCCGCTGCCGCTTCCACCAGCGCTGCCGCCGCCTCTCTCCACCACCAATGCCGCCCCACGCATAGCCACACCACCGTGGTGCCTCCCTCTACGGCCGCTGTCCCTTCGTCGCTAGGGTTCCCGGCCGCGTCCACGTGCTTGACGTCGTTGCGCCTCATCGCAATGGTTCGTGACAAGAAGAACAAGGGCAAGGCCATTGCGGAGCTGGCCGCAAAGAAGCAGAAGCTCTCGAAGGAGGAGAAGAAGGCGTTGATGGCCGATCATGCCGCCGAGGAGCGAGAGCGTGGCCGAGGAGGATCATTGAGGATTCGCGAGGCTCGTCCGAGGCAGCCTCCTGTGATAGATGAGTACGAGGCAGAAGAAGAGCCGGAAGTGCCACTCGTTCGCCGGCGATCAGCCAGGACCCGTGGGGGTCATCCCGCGGCAGCACCACGTCCGAGACCGACTGCTGCCGATCGTCGTGAGGACAGGGAGGCCCAGAGAGCCATCTACGAGATGGACACCAACGTCCGTGTTGGTGAAGGTGTCCGGTTGACTGATTACCGGAAGATGAAGGCCAAGCAGCTAAGAAGACTCAGATGGAGTGTTCTGCTTGAGGAGTGGTACCCGCAACCCAGAGAGGCTCTTGTGGACAGTCGTTTCTGGACCGTGACACAGGCGTCTCTATATGAGACCTATAGACGCCGAGGCCACAAGCTCTTCCAGCACAACTTCTTGGACTGGGATCAGCTTGCCCTGGCAGCAGAGATGGAGATTCGCCCCTTCTTTGCGAGGTACAAAGGGCTTGTGGAGCTGGTGTCCTACGAGAGGAGTGCCTACGTGGAGGACTGGGTCCACGTATTCTACGCCACCCTCTACGTCTCTGAGGGCCGCAGGTCTATAGACTTCATGTTCATGGGCCAGCACTATCACTTGACGAGGCAGACGTTGGCACAACTGCTAGGAGTGGACCTGCACAACACTTGCATGCATGAGAGGGTATATGGACAGGCAGACCCGCCGGAAGGCCGCTCACTGGAGGAGTGGCACCACCACTGGAGGAGATCCGCTCTTTGTTTGGACCGTCCTTCTCTCCAGACCAGCCGAGGGTACCGACACTACTGACTCCAGTTGCACGCACAGTGCACCTTGCCTTGCGCCGGATACTCTTGCCGAGGTTCGGGTACCTAGAGGGGTTCACCAGCCTGCAGCAGACCCTCCTGTTCTACATCATGAACGGGATGAAGTTCGATATTGTGGACCTCCTTATATGTGAGATGGAGGATGTGATCACTGACGGAGTTTAAATGATGAGGCAGCTTGTGTATGGACACTGGATCAGCTACCTGCTCTCCATGATGGTTCCTGAGGAGTCCGCCGTGCGTGACCGTCTCACTGACGAGAGTGTCACACGTTTCAGCCACTACCGAGCTCCAGCTCCTGGAGACCGCCGCCTTGGCCGTCCAGTCGAGCGTCAGGTCCGAGCTCGGCTATCAGAGGGGGACTGGTCGGATCTGGAGAAGGAAGATGAGAGGCTGGCAGAGGCAGAAGCTCAGGGTGAGGACCTTCAACATATATGGTCTGAGAGCGACACAGATGACAGTGTTGAGGAGTATTTCCCACCTCCTCCCTCACCCAGGCAGCACGATGCGGAGGCTGGTGGATCGATAGTGCCCCCCCTACTCCACCTCCCGTCTCAGAGGCACATGTCTCTCAGCCGTCAGAGCTCACCTCACTCCTGCAACAGATGGTTGAGCAGCAGCGCCTGGACCGGCTTGCAGCTGAGCAGGCCTGAGCTGAGCAGGCAGCACACCTTCTGGAGCTCCAGCAGCAGCAGCAGGAGATGCAGCGCCAGATCGCCCGTGAGAGGCGAGAGGACACTGACCGGCTGACTGGGCTGATCGACCAGATGCACCAGCGCTCCCTCGACCAGCAGCAGCAGACGCAGCAGGCGATGATGGGCATTCTGGGGTTGATCACCAACCTCTACACCCAGACCAGGATTGCCCTGCCGTCGCAGTTGCCAGGCGTTGCTCCACCACCACCTATCCTTGCTCCAGCTGCAGCTCCGGTGCCGACCACGCCGATCCCGTCGATCAGCATGTCTCCACTGCTGGCTCCAGGTGCACCGATCCACTCTCAACTGCCGGCTACGACACTGTTCCAGCAGACGCCGGCATCCATCGTCAGTGCCCCCTTGCCAGCAGCTACTACTCAACAGGCACCGACAGCGGCTCCTACGGCTCCGACAGCTCCTTCCACCTCTACTCCATGCAGCAGCTCCGACGACAACACTCCCGACGGTGACCAGTTCGTCATCGCTCCTTGCACTCAGGGCTCGTAGGTACTCGGATCCCTTTTTGGTGTCTTGATGCCAAAGAGGGAGAAGAGTTAGAGGAGAGTCAGGGGGAGGATAGCTTAGTCTCAGGGGGAGTATCCTAGCTGTAGGGGGAGTTTATCCATATGAGTCTATATCATCTTTTGTAATTTGATGTTTTTGCTACTCATTGAGCATTAATGAACTTGCCACTTATTCCCATGAGTTACTCATCGATTGAGCTTTTCGAGTTATTGATTGATTTTGAGCCTTCAAATTTTAAGTGTGATAATCTTGTATTCATTGCATATCCTCTTAAATTTCATACTATCAAATTCATTACTATTGAGCTTCAATTGTTGTGTTGTCATCAATCACCAAAAAGGGGGAGATTGAAAGCATCTAGGCCCCCATGAGTTATGGTTTCGGTGATTAATGACAACCATTGGATTTTACTAATGAATTTGTGGATGCAAGGTCTCCCATATCACTCAATCAAATGAAATTTATATGAACATCAATATCAACCTCTAATCATTGGAGACCCATATACAATCACTTTATGAGATCAACTCAATGATATGAAGATAAGAAGTAAAAGCTCTTATGTCAAAGTCATTCAACCACAATTGATGACACTTAATGCTTGACAACCATTAGAAGTACATTTCCAACAAATGTCTAAGAGGTCAATCGAGCAAAGTTCAAAAGAATCACTTAGAAACAACTCGAAGCAAACAAAATCAACTCAAACGGATCAACTGATGTTTCTAGAGAACAACACATCGGTCGAGTTGGTTCAGCTGAAGAATAAGACCTCATAACAAAGCACTCACCGGATCATCCGATGCTAAGGGCTAAGCTACGTCGGTCCATTAGTACAGTATGCAATATCCTTGGACCAAGTGTAGCACCGGATCATCCGATGTACAGAAATATACACATCGGTCAATCACTCCAGTAAGCATCAAGTTTGAGCCAATTCTGGAGGAAGAGCCACCGGATCATCTGATGAGAAGACAAGTGCAACATCGGTCTAACAACGGTCATATCTGACACAATGAAGTCAGCTAAAGTAAAATTGACCGATGATAACTAAAGGGGAGACATCGGATCATCCGGTGTTCGCAGAAAAGTTCTGTCAGCCTACTTTTTCCAACGGCTATTTCGTGGAGGCGGGCTATATATACCCCTTAAACCTGTCAAAACGACAAGTCTTGATCACTAGACATAATATACACATCCACAAGCATTCAAGACAAAGAGCCATCACTTCTACATCATTTAGATCACTTACACACCAAGAGATAGGCTAGAACTAGCTAGAGAGAGAGCTTGTGTGCCTCGATTCTTGGTGAGTGGAATCTCTAGGGTAGTGAGAGCCTTAAGGGAGTGTCCCTTGGTGTTTGTAACTGAGAGAGACTTCCGGAGCTTGCCAAGAGGATTGTGGAAGCCCGGAGGATCAAAGTTGTACAAGGCTTGAGCTCCACCTTGCCAAGGTTGGCAAACGGAGAAGAATAGTGAAGATCCCTAGTCTCGATGACTTGGGTGTGGCTATACCCTTTGGTGGGTGCCACAACGTGGATGTAGGAAGATCTTGATGATCTTGCCGAACCATAGTATAAATCCTCGTGTCTCCTCGGGAGTTTGCATCCTCTTCCTCTCCCTTTCATTTATGCATTTTATATACCGCGAAGTTGCTATTTACTTCAATGCATAGATCGTTTGCATAGGGAATTGGGTTTTTAGGAATTAAGTTTTATTGCTTACATTTTTGAAAAGAAGCCCAATTCACCCCCCCTCTTGGGCATTTGATCCTTACAGTATTGTGGTTAGCTACCACGGGCATCGGGGAGGTTTACTTTAGTCCACCTGGCAACAGAGGACGAAATCATGAACTGTGGGTAAAGGATACACACTCTGCAGAGTTTTGTCAAACTGTCTAGACAGCCGTGGTCACGAACACGAGCGGCTTGGAAACCAAATTCATAATTAGCACATGGTTACATAATGGATGGTTTCGGTTTGGTCTTACCTGGATTAATTTTGGGATGTTGGTAGTGATTTCACCTAGATGTAGGTGCTTAATAAACAATTAAGAGTAGGTTGTTACTGCTATAGTGCTTAAACTATTAATTGCCTTCCTTGTTGTGAACCACACATGTCATAATTTCCCAACTTGCGAGTACCGTTGGTACTCAAACTTGTTAGTTGCATATTCCCCCCCCCCCCCTAGTCTATGAAGACGCAGAGGTGGAGAACCAGGACTTCTACGGAGACCCCGAAGAGATGTTCTAGGCTGACGCTCCCCCATGCAACGCCTGTGTTTAGATCCCTTGTTATGTTTTTCCGCTGCTTATGTACTTTTATTTTAGACCTGGATGGTCATTTATGTAATAAGGTGATGTACTCGAACATGGTATTATAGTTGGTATTTCAGTTTCGTCTACACATGTATGAGTTGAACTGATCCTGGCATACATGTGGAAAGCATCTGGTTGTCTTCTTATTACTAGGTGTGACAAAGTGGTATCAGAGCCGTGTTGCCCGTAGGACGCAAGCCTAGATAGAAAAGGACGATTTAAGGACTTTACTATTTTCAAGTATTATTAATTGTAAAATTTCTTTGTATTCTTTACCTTGCACTTATTTCACTTACTCTTTAATTTGTTTTATTACTGACACTCTCCTGTTTCAAAATCTTAGATGGCCAACGTCAGGAGAACCGCTCGCATGTCAACTGGAGGCTATGTTCCCAACCGAAGGATTGCTGCCCGCCGTACCCCACTCAATGATCCTCGACGTGCGGTGGTGATTCGTACTGATGGGAGAGCTACAGGACGACTTCGACGTCGACTTCAAGCCATACTGCTTGACGCCGGCTACAGACACGAGAGACTGGCACTCACCTACCACTCCATCGGGATGCAGCGTCCCTACCGGATCGAGTGGTCATGCAAGCTATTTGTCTACTATGGGGATGAACTACTCAAGGTGCACCGTACCCCTGCTGCAAGGAGCTACCGACGACATGCTGAGTAGGATGTCAGCTGGGAGGCCATCACCTATTGGAGCCACACTTACCGCTACCAGCTGCGGAACTCAGTGCACGCCTACACTCCCCAGCGTCCCAGCGGCGCTAGCAACTTCGTCACCAGGTACGTGGAGGGGCCCCTGACCCTTCCACAGACTCACCAGACAGTTGATGACGTGGAGCGCCACAGCATTTGCCTCCACAAGGCTCAGCAAGAAATTCAGGATGTTCGTGACCTGGCAGCACATTATGAAAGGCAAGTGAGGAGGTACCATCGGATCACAGACGAGGACCCAGATGGGTATGCTTCAGACACCTCCACTTGGATCAAGGACTCTCTTGACCGCCGTGTTGGTCGTGGGGACACCGACTCGATGGACTACTCTTCAGACGAGGAGCTAGACTCAGGGGAGCCTTCTGTGCCGCAGCAGCCAGCCAACTCTCCTCCGCATGGCAACAAGTCTCGTGGCAGCAACTCGGGATATGATGGAGATGACAATGAAGACCCAGACGAGTAGGAGGATCCTGAGGAGTGAGAGTAGACTCCGACCTGCCCTACAACTCAAGATTAAGACACTTACCCATGAGTTGTAATAAGAGCGATGTAGTAATGATCTGTGTAATCTTGAGTTGTAATGATTTTTGCTTTGAGAACTTGATTATCCATGTTTTTGTTTGCTTAATGAAAGTGATCTTTATTTCTCTATCACCTTATTGATGGATATAGTGGGAAAGACGTATAGAATAGTTTCTCTCTTATTTTTTTATTCTAAAGCAACACCCCAATCTCTGATGGCAGGAAGAGGAAGAGGACGTGGACGTGGTGTGCCACCCAATCAGGATAATGAAGTCCCACTACCTCAATGGAATGGAAGAGGTGCTCGTGGGGCACCAGCTGCAAACCAAATGCAGCATATGATGGCTATGCAACTTCAAATGATGCAAAACTTGACACAAATTGTGAACAATATGCAACAGACTCATCAAGCACCACCACCCCCTCCACCACCACCACCCCCACCTCCAAGGTTTTGCTTAAGAGACTTCATGAACACTCAACCCCCACGCTTCTCCAACGCCACGGAACCTATGGATGCAGATGATTGGATCAATACTATTGAAAGTAAACTAAGGATTGTACAACGTGAAGGAAGGGAAAGGGTGTTATTGGCATCACACCAACTCCATGGACCTGCGGCTGATTGATGGACCGCTTTTACTACGGCCCATGGCAACCCAGACAACATTACCTGGGAATAGTTTAGAGAAAGCTTCCGCAATCATCATGTACCTGCAGGAGAAATTCAAGCCAAGTGTATGGAGTTCCTAGCACTGAAGCAGGGGAACATGAACATAAGGGGGTATTTGAACAAGTTTACACAATTATCTCAGTACGCCCCTGGAGATGTTGACACTGATGCCAAGAAGCAATTATGTTTCAAAGAGGGACTGGACAAAGAGATACAATTGATGATGTCTTCCAGTGACTATGCTAGTTTCCAACATCTGGTGGATAAAGCTTTCATGGTGGAAAGAAAGAAGAAGGAGTGCGAAGGAGAAGACCGCAAAAGGAAGATGATGATGGGGCAGTCTTCAAGCAGCAATCGTCCTCGCTTTAACCCACAGCAACCGGGACACCTGAGTCATCCCATGGGCAATAATCAAGGCCAGCGGTACACTAACAACTCTTCATTCAGACCTCAATCTCAGTATGCGCGCCCACAGTACCAGCAGATGCCACCACAATGCCCTCAAATGTATCAACAACGTCCTATGACTTCAAACCCTCGACCAACTGGGCAACCACAACAAAATCAACAAAAAAACAAGGCTCAAGACACCAGTACTCGGGGACCTTGCTATATATGTGGTGACAAGGGACACTACTCCAACAACTGCCTGAAAAAGCATTCGCAGCAGAACCAGTCCAGAGGAAGGGTCAATCATGTTGTTCTGGAGGAAGCTCAAGACGCATCAGATGTGGTGATCGGTACGTTCCCTGCTGATTCCCATCCTTCTACAGTATTGTTTGACTCTGGTGCAACACATTCGTTCATAGCAAAAGAATTCATAAGAATACATGGAATGAATGTTATATTAATGAATCAAGTATTAGTAGTCAACTCTCCTGGAGGAGAGATGCTGACAAGGCAAGTATGCCCTAATGTAAGCATAAGCATTAGGGGGGTAGCATTCTTAGCAAACCTTATAGTGCTGGAGTCACAAGGAATACACATTATTCTCGAAATGGATTGGTTAACCAAGTACAAAGGAGTGATCCACTGTGCCACGAGAACAGTATGTCTGACTCATACGGATGGCACAAACGTGGAGTTTCGAGTGATCCACTGTGCCACGAGAACAGTATGTCTGACTCATACGGATGGCACAAACGTGGAGTTTCGTCCTGATCAAGCACCAGTTCAGAAAATACGACTCAACCAGGTTGAAGGAGTACAAGAGATCAAAGTTGTTTGTGACTTTCCAGATGTGTTTCCTGATGAACTACCGGGTATGCCCCCTGACAGAGAAATTGAATTCATCATTGAATTAGTACCTGGTACATTACCAATTTACAAGCGGCCATACAGGATGGATGCTATACAATTGGCAGAATTGAAGGATCATATCAATGAGTTGTTAGCAAAAGGATACATTCGTCCTAGTTCCTCACCTTGGGGAGCTCTAGTGATATTTGTGCCCAAGAAAGATGGCACACAGAGATTATGTGTGGATTATCGCGCACTCAACGCAGTAACTATCAAGAACAAATATCCTTTACCAAGGATTGAGGATTTGTTTGACCAGTTGAGAGGTGCATGTGTGTTCTCGAAGATTGATCTGCGATCAGGGTATCACCAATTGAAGATACTACCCTCGGACATACCAAAGACGACATTTGTTTCAAGATATGGATTATATGAGTATACAGTCATGTCTTTTGGCTTAACTAATGCCCCGGCTTATTTCATGTACCTTATGAATAAGGTATTTATGGAGTATCTGGATAAGTTTGTTGTGGTGTTTATTGACGACATTTTGATATTCTCCAAAAGTGAAGAGGAACATGAGGAGCACCTAAGATTGGCCTTACAGAAACTTCGAGAACATCAGTTGTATGCAAAGCTAAGTAAATGTGAGTTCTGGTTAAAGGAAGTGTCATTTTTGGGACATGTTATATCATAGGGAGGAATAGCAGTAGACCCCAGTAAAGTGAAAAATGTTCTGAATTGGAAAACACCAGAAAATGTTGGGGAAGTCAGGAGTTTCTTGGGCATGGCTGGCTATTATCGCCGTTTCATCGAAGGATTCTCAAAAATATCTCATCCGTTAACCAAGTTACTTGAGAAGGGAGTTGCGTACAAATGGACACCAGAGTGTGAAGCCAGTTTTACAGAGCTAAAGAAAAGGTTGACTACTGCTCCAGTGTTGGTTATGCCAGATATGCAGAAAGAATTTGCAGTTTACTGTGATGCATCCGGACAAGGACTGGGATGTGTATTAATGCAAGAGGGACATGTAGTGGCTTATGCTTCACGTCAACGCAGAAAGCATGAAAGAAATTACCCTACTCATGACTTGGAGTTAGCAGCAGTGGTTCATGCATTGAAGTTATGGAGACATTATCTGATAGGAAAAAGAACTGAAATTTATACGGACCACAAGAGTTTGAAGTATATCTTCACCCAACCAGAACTAAATCTCAGACAACGCAGATGCTTGGAACTTATCAATGATTTTGATGTCGGAATCAATTATCATCCTGGGAAAGCTAATGTGGTCGTAGATGCATTAAGCAGATCATCTCAATGCAATAGCTTGGCACTACAAGGTCAACAAACACAGTTATATGAGGAATTCGCAAGACTAAACCTTAGTATCGTGTCTAATACTGAGGTAGTGAATATGGAAATAGATTCTACTTTGGAGAAGGATATTCGTGAAGGGCAAAAGAGTGATAAGTGGATTCAGAAGATTAAGCAACTAATGAAAGAAGGAAAAGCACCAGACTTTAAAGAAGATGAACAGGGAACTCTATGGCTAGGGAAGAAAATATGTGTACCTGATATCAAGGAGATTCAAGAGCTGATACTAAGAGAAGCCCATGATTCATCATATTCTATTCACCCGGGAAGCACAAAGATCTATCAAGATCTAAAGGATCGATATTGGTGGCATGGAATGAAACGTGATGTGGCGGAGTATGTAGCTCTGTGTGACACGTGTTAGAAGGTCAAAGCAGAACATCAATGACCCGCAGGGTTACTCCAACCAATTAAAATTCCTGAATGGAAATGGGAAGAAATAAGTATGGACTTTATTGTGGGATTGCCGAGAACTCAGTCAGGGTACGACTCTATATGGGTCATAGTGGACCATTTGACCAAAGTGGCTCACTTTATCCCAGTAAAATAAAGCTATTCTGGTTCAAGATTGGCAGAACTATATATGGCAAGAATTGTATGCCTGCATGGAGTGCCAAAGAAAATAATACCGGATAGGGGTACTCAGTTCACTTCCAGATTTTGGCAGAAGTTGCATGAGTCTATGGATACCCGACTCAATTTTAGCTCGGCATATCATCCGCAAACTCATGGTCAAACAGAGCGTACTAACCAAATTCTTGAAGACATGTTGAGAGCATGTGCTTTGAAAAATAGTAGGAGTTGGGATAAGAACCTACCATATGCTGAGTTCTCTTATAACAACAGTTATCAAGCCAGTTTGAAGATGTCCCCATTTGAAGCTTTGTACAGACGAAAGTGCAGAACACCATTGTTCTGGAATCAAACTGGAGAAAGCCAAGTATTTGGGCCTGAAGTACTAAGAGAAGCTGAGAGACAAGTACAAGAAATCCGGAAGAATATGAAGACGGCTCAGTCAAGGCAAAAGAGTTATGCAGATACTCGACGACGTGATCTGTCATTTGAGATTGGTGATTTTGTGTATCTCAAGGTGTCACCCGTGAGAGGGTTAAGACGATTCAAGGTGAAGGGCAAGTTATCACCCCGATATATTGGTCCTTTCAAAATACTGGAGAAAAGAGGAGAAGTAGCCTATCGGCTCGAGCTACCACCTCATTTATCAGATGTGCACGATGTATTCCACGTGTCACAATTAAAGAACTGCTTAAGAGTACCAGAAGAACAATTGCCATTGGAAGCAGTAGACGTGCAAGAGGACTTGACCTATGCAGAACAACCTGTTAAGATTCTCGAGACGTCAGAACGAGTTATGAGGAATAAAGTTACTCGGATGTGCAAAGTCCAATGGAAACATCACTTAGAAGAAGAGGCAACATGGGAAAGAGAGGAAGACCTCAAGGCGGAGTTTCCCAGTCTATTCTCTTGGGACGTCCAAATCTCGAGGGCGACATTTCATTTTAGGGGGGTAGAATTGTAACACCCACTATTTTAGAGAGAATTTTTTTTTGTAAAATGAATTTTTCAAGAAGTAAAATCATTTTCTTGGGAATAAAATTTATATAGGGCAAGTTGCATCATGTTTGATTGTTTGTGTGAATTTTTGGAAATACAAATTTGCTAGAAATTCAGATTACAAATTCATATCATAAAAGAGGAGAAAAAGAAAACAGAAAAGAAAAAGAAAAAAGAAAAGAAAAAGGAAAAATCGCCCCTGGGCCGAATTCCCCAATCCGGCCCAACTCTCTCCACCCTCCCGCGCCGGCCCGCGCCTCCCCTCCCTCTCTCTCTCTGTCACCCGGCCCCGCACCTCAGCCCTCAACCGCACCCCTCTCTCTCCTCCCTTCCGCTGACCAGCCGGGCCCGCATGTCGGCTCCGTCTTCCTCGCGCCCGCGCCGCTTCACGTAACGCACGCGCACGACGCCGCCCCCATTCCCCCTTTTCAATGCCGTCCGTTTCTCCGCAAATCAAGCACCGGCTAGTGCCCTATGATGGCGTCGACCGTTTCCACACCGAAACCCTATAAATACCCGCCAATTCCCCCTCAATTTCCTCACCCCGACACACTCAAACCCTAGCCGCCATCGAGGTCAGTGTTGGCGATCGCGTTCCCGTCGGTTCTTTCAATCTCCGTCCTCGCCGCCGTGTCTAACACCTTTGCCGCATCCCCAGGAGTTTGCCGGACAACTTCGTTGGGGGATATTGCCTCTGCATTGCCGACTTCATCGGGCGCCGAGGAGCACCGCCGCCGTTCACCGTCGCCGACCCACCTCCGACCGATTTCCAGCCTCGTGACAACTCTCGGTGAGACCCCCTTGCTCCCCTCTTCATTTTGCGCTATTTGGATGTACCCCGTGGCCTCCGTGGCGCGTTCTTGGACTTCTCCGGCGAGCACGCCGCCGCGCGCGTGTCGCCGCCACCGCGCACCACCGCCCGACCCTTATCGGGGCGACGTGGCTCAATGCCTGTCGTCCATTATGTTTCAACGGCCAAGATTAGAACCCCCGTACCCCTTCGGTGAATAAAATCTGGGCCATCCATTTTAAATTCAACGGCCCACATTCAAATAATTTTTCCCGCCGCCTGTTTTGCGCCCAAGCCCCTGGAAACTTGCAGGCTACTCCCTGAGTTTCTCTGGAACTCAAATCTAGCCCCTAGAAATGTCAAACTAGCCCCTGGACTTTCTAAAAATTAATAAAATACTGGTTAAATTAATAAAAAGTGTTTTAAAGCCCCTGGAGAATTATAAAATAGCAAATAAATTCTGGGAAATTGTAAAATAAACCCCAGACTTAATAAAAATTATTTTTAACCTCTGGAACAGTTCTGTTTTTACAGAAAAGCCCCTGTTAGTTCTAGAAATTAAATAAAAGTCCTTAATTTGTATAAAATAATTATAAAAACAGATTTAAATAAGTTTTATTATTTTCATTTCTGTATTATTTTTATTAATTCATTTAAATTGCTGAAATGGTCATAAAAATACTTTTAAGAATATTTAGTTCATAAAAATTGTTTTGCACATAGAAATAATTAGTAAAAATAATGAAAAAATTGTAAAATTTATATTATTGATTATAAATCTATTTTTAGGCTTATTTTGAAAGATAAATTTCTAGAAAATAATTTTAGGGATTCTAATAAATATAAAAATGGTATAAAATTCTATAAAAATATCTTTTACTCACTAAATTTCATTTAACTTTAAATTCTCATCAACAAATGTATGTATTTAATAAAAATCAACCCTAAAATCACATTTGCGTAGGAATTTGCGTTTATTTGAATATTGTGCATTTTTATGATGTTCTTATTGTATGTTATTTTTTTCGTGCATCGTCGTATTTTAGAGTCGGGGCCAGAACCCACCTTTAACCTTCAAGAGCAACAGTTTTCCGACGACCCCGAGACACAGTTTGGAGGCAAGTTCCTTGACCATCTTGCACCATTTTTGTTAAGTTTTAGTTAGTTGCATGCTAATTAAAATATGAATCCTATGTTATGTTTTCCTAGATTTTTCCACAATATTCCTTGTCATTATGGTTTGGGCGTTTTATTATTATTTAGTTACGCTTAGCCATGCTTAATTGAAATATGATCTATTTATTTACAAGTTTACATTTGAAGTACTTTGATTCATGAATTGATGGATATAATGGAAATTAGTAGATAGGAATCTGATAGGGGGTTTTGTATGGATCGGTGCATGCATGCACAAGACCTTGGTTTGGGGCTTGACACCTATCAGATTCTAAGGACCGGTTTATGGAAGAAGTTGCTAAGCCATTTAGTATCACCACAGAATTGTATATGGGACAACTTGGTTTAGTAATTTGGTCTCTCCCGATGTAGCATAGGTAATTGATCGGGCGGGGAATGGGCTTTGCCTTGGGATCCGCATGGCTCAAGAGGGGGCTTCTCCTGGCAGAGGGAAAATAGACTCCAGGTGCCGGAGCGGTGAAACCTTAGAGTACCCATTGCAAGTCGAGAGAACCATCGGAAACACCTCGTAGTGATCTCCTGGCCACACACCTACGGAAGTGTGTATTGTGGTTAGCTACCACGGGCATCAGGGAGGTTTACTTTAGTCCACCTGGCAACAGGGGACAAAATCACGAACTGTGGGTAAAGGATACACACTCTGCAGAGTTTTGTCAAACTATCTAGACAGCCGTGCTCACGGACACGAGCGGCTTGGAAACCAAACTCATAATTAGCACATGGTTACATAATGGATGGTTTGGGTTTGGTCTTACCTGGATTAATTTTGGGATGTTGGTTATGATTTCACCTAGATGTAGGTGCTTAATAAACAATTAAGAGTAGGTTGTTACTGCTATAGTGCTTAACCTATTAATTGCCTTCCTTGTTGTGAACCACACATGTCATAATTTCCCAACTTGCGAGTACCGTTGGTACTCAAACTTATTAGTTGCATATCCCCCCCAGTCTACGAAGACGCAGAGGTGGAGAACAAGGACTTCTACGGAGACCCCGAAGAGATGTTCTAGGCTAACGCTCCTCCTTGCAACGCCTGTGTTTAGAGCCCTTGTTATGTTTTTCCGCTGCTTATGAACTTTTATTTTAGACCTGGATGGTCATTTATGTAATAAGGTGATGTACCCGAACATGGTATTATAGTTGGTATTTCACTTTCGTCTACACATGTATGAGTTGAACTGATCGTGGCATACATGTGGAAAGCATTTGGTTGTCTTCTTATTACCAGGTGCGACAATGAGTCATTGCCATGCTTAAGCACAAAAAGAGTTTTATCAACCTTGCCCATGGTAAACCATTTTTCAAGTAAGAATGTTTTTAACCTATCATACCATGCTCTAGGGGCTTGTTTGAGATTGTACAAGGCTTTGGACAGTTTGTAAACATGATTAGGAACATCTGGATTTTCAAAACCCGGTTGTTGTTTCACATAAACCTCCTCATCTATGTAGCCATTAAGAAAAGCACTTTTAACATCCATTTGATATAGCTTAAAACCATATGATGCAGCAAAAGCTAGCAAAATTCTTATGGCTTCTAATCTAGCAACAGGAGCAAATGTTTCATCAAAATCTAGACCTTCAACTTGAGTGAAGCCTTGAGCAACCAACCTAGCCTTTTTCCTAACCACAACCCCATCCTCACTTTGTTTATTTTTAAATACCCATTTAGTTCCAATTAAAGTGTGACCTTGAGGTGGAGGTAAAAGTTTCCAAACATTATTTCTTTCAAAATTTTCTAACTCTTTTTGCATGGCAATAATCCAAGATTCATTAGCGAGTGCGTGTGATATATCTTTGGGTTCAAAAGAAGCAACAAAAGTAGAATGAGCATAAGACTTTGGATCACAAAACCTGGACCGTGTGACTCGTTCGTGCAAGCTTCCAATTATCTGTTGTGGGGGATGATCTTTGTAAAACCGTAGGGGAAAAGATGTCTCACAAGCTTCTTCTTCTTCATGTTCATCACAAATCGATGAGCTTGTGACTTGAGGATGATTTGAATCAGCATTGATGGTTGTCGGTGCTGGTTGAGAATTAACATCCGGAGCTGAACCAAAGTCTTTAGCTACTGAATTTTCGGGCAACAGCTCCAATTCTTCCTCATCTTCAATGAAAATGCTTCCCCCCTGTGGATATGGATCTAGACCTACAATGTTTGAGCTAGTACCTGGGCTAGCTTCATCAAAAGACACTTCACAAGTCTCCACAATTTTGTTAGTGTCAAGTAAAAGCACACGATAGCCTCTAGTATGAGATGGATAACCAAGAAACATGCCATCAATGGATCTAGGTTCAAATTTATCAAGATTACCATGTTTATTAACAAAGCATTTGCAACCAAAGACCCGAAAGTGTGTAACACTAGGCCTATGTCCAAACCGGAGCTCATATGGTGTTTTACCTAGCTTAGCACACAAGAAAACACGATTTGAGACATAACAAGCGGTTGCTAACGCATCAGCCCAAAATTTCCTAGGAGTTTGATATTCATCAAGCATAGTCCTAGCCATCTCAACTAAGGTTCTGTTCTTTCTTTCTACAACACCATTTTGTTGAGATACATATGGTGAAGAAAATTGATGATCTATTCTATTTTTAGCACAAAAGTGATCAAAAGATTGATTTTTAAATTCAGTTCCATTGTCACTTCTAATTGCTTTTAAAGATCCTGGGTAATCAATTGATAATCTAAGAAATAAAGTTCTAAAGTGACTAAAAACTTCATTCTTAGACGTCATAAAGTAAACTTAAGAGTATCTAGAGTAATCATCAACAATCACAAGTACATACCATTTACCTCCGAAGGATTGAACACGTGAAGGTCCGGTCATGTGGCGTGAGCAACCTGAATCCACAATCCAAATGTTCTCCTTCCTCAAATGTGTAACCTACATAGAAGCATAATACGTAGATGACTCAATACTAGGGTTAGTCAAAAGGCATTTAGGAATCCAGTACTGAGTCACGCGACGTGCAGCAGGAAAAACACGCAAAAGCTAAGACAAAACAGCAGGTTTATGAGTCAAAGTTTGAGATTTTTATTCTTAACTACTGACCTATAAGGTGTTACTTGTGTAGCTCAAAAATCAGTAGCTCCGGAGGCAAAAACAGAAGGTCTGGAGGTAAACTTTGAAAGTTTTTGACTCAAAACAGTAGGTTGTACATTCGGTTCAATATGTGCAGCAAATTTTGCATAAAAGTTATGAGATCTAGCAACCATTCTTTCCCTTTTTTGTTGTTTAGCTAGTATATAACAAAAATCTATGATATGACCATCTCTACCACAGTAGGTACAATGAAATTTAACTTTGTGTTCATGTCTAGATGAGCAAACAACATTTTTATTTGAAACCGAATGAGACAACACTCCTGCAGATTTGAAAACCACTTCTTTTTGTTTAGGAACTGTTTGAATCAAACCACTTCCTAATGACTATACAATTTTAGGTGGATGTGCCTTAGCACGAGCATGAGAATCAAAACCTAAACCAGTTTTATCATTGCAAGACTTGGATGAATTCAGCAGCAAGTTTAGGTTCTTATTCCTATTACAAAACCGATCAGATGTCATATGCATGTTATCAAGTTTATTGGACAGATCAAGGCAATTTTCACATGAAGTTTTTCCTTTTAGTTTGCAATTGGAACAAAATTTAACTTCATGAGAACGTAAAGCATTGTTCAATAGAGAAATTTCATTCATAGCATCCTGTAGTTTCTTATCAAGATCATCACAAGTAGAACAATGCAAATCAATTTAGAACAGCTAGCATCTTTCAAGTTTTTATCATTAAGTGCAGCAAGCTCTTTGTTCTTTTCAATTTCTAACTCAACTTTATCAAGTGTGGAGGTGTGCACACTTCTTAATGAGGACAATTGTTCATATATTAAATCACATGAGGGACATGCATCATCACTAGGAATCAAAGTTTTTAAACGGTTGATTCCAGATTCTAGTGATTCAATTTTAGCAGCACTATCCCTAAGCTTTTTGTCCTTTTTATTAACAATAATAGTGGCCCGAGAAATAGCATCACACATTTTTTCGCAAGTAGGACATACCTCTTCATTGTCGCTGTTGTGTTCTGCCTCCTCCATACTTGATCTTGACTTGCCCGCCATGAAGCACAAGTTGGCCAAATCATCTTCATCTTCATCACTTCCAATGTCCACGTCGCTTGAGCCAAGTTCCTGGAGTTCTGAGATAAAACTGTTCACCAGTTGGCGACCTGTAAAGCCCTTCTTTTTCTTGTTATCGTTTGTTGAGGAGTGCTTTATCCTTGATTGTTTTTCTTCCCGGGAAGTAGGACCTGAAAGGTTAGGACAATCTGTACGAAAGTGTCCCGTCTTACCACATTCGAAGCATCGTTGAGGTCCGGAGCTTCCTCTCCTTCTAGTTCTCACATTTTGCAATGCTTTTGAGAACCTCATAGAGAGAAGTGCTAGCTCCTCCTTTGGAAACTCCTCAATCTGTTAAAGGGTTAGAGAGGACAACAAAGCAAGTGTACCACAAGATGAAGATTGGCCGGAGCTAGGCATATCACGTTGAGAAACAAAAGCAATAGACTTGTTGGGGTTCTTACGTGATATTATGTAAATTTCATGAGTTTTTAGCTTGGAATATAGAACATCTAAAGTAAGTGTACTCATGACAGTAGATTCACGAATAGATGTGACTTTCATCTCCCAAATTGACATATCTAATGCACTTACTAATTGCCTAGCATTTTCAGCATCTGAAAAATTTACATTGACACTACGCAAGTTGCTGAGAATCTTATTAAAGCGAGCAAAAAGGTCATCAATAGACTCACCGGGTTGCATCTTGAAGCGCATGTATTCTTTCTTGAACATGTATTTCCTTACCTCTTTGATCGTGTTTGATCCTTCGTGGTAGTCACAAAGTGCTTTCCACACATCATATGCAGATCGGAGGTGTGCAACACGGTCGAAGTCGCTTTGTGTTAATCCTTAGATGATCAAGTTCCGAGCCTTGTTGTTGTTGTCGACATCTCTCAGATTTGTAGCTGTAACTTGATTGTTTGATGGAACTTCGTAAGGATTGTATACCTTCTCCCATATTGCAAAGCCTTATGCCTGGATGAAAGCCTCCATGCGTGCCTTCCAAACCTGAAAATCAATACCAGCGAACACACAAGGTTTGGCAGAGTACTTCTCCATGATGATTAGTCAAAAACACGCACAAATCACAAAGATTAGAGCACCGGGGCTCGGATACTAATTGTAGGATCGAAGAGCACGTGAAAAGCTACCAGAGGGGGGTGAATGGTAGATTTAAAAATCTTACACAGCGGAAACAATTAAACCCTAACCCCTTCGGCAGAAAACGATCTGTTAAAGAAATCGTGTGTGAGACTAATATAAAAGTGTTTCACCGTGACAAAAGTGATAGATATAAGAGAGAATCATGTCACGAATACAACACAACAAGAATCACTCAAATCCATCGAGAAAAACTCAAGATATGATCGAAAGATCAAACAAAGGTCAATCTGTCCTACTCGAGAAAAAAACAGTTCTGGAACGCTGCAAAGAAACTCGTGTAGATCATAGACCACAAATCCAATGACCGTGAAGTTTTGACATATTATAGATAACCAAGTTTTGACGACAACCCAAAAAGAATCACGTCAATTGGATCTGTAAAACTCGAGTTATGATAAAACCACCAACAAAAGGTAGTGCTGTCCAGAAACTCGACGAGTAAAACTTGTCTGGAACAAGTCGGACGAACAAGGCACAAAAGTTCCTTCAAACTACGAATTTTATTCAATAGAAACACAAGAGGAACAGCTCCAAAATCGTACACCACGAGCTCTGGCCTTCCCTTGCTTATATAACCAACCCTTAGGCCAACCCAATCTCAACTAGGACTCCAATCCTACTCCGATCACAAATCAGAACTTTCCATAACCGCTCAAGATCTTCCTATTCGCAGATAGAAACGATCTTAAGACTTACAAACAACTTAGGAACATATCCCACATTCCTAAACAACTCAAATTCGTGACCCACACAAAATCCTATCATAACCAACTCGATACTTTCCATACCGAGCCATAATTGACTCCGCCACAGCCTAAGTCATCAAACGATATGATCCGATCCTTCCAACCAGATCTTTCCTTCCTTATCCCATCTTCGGAACCATGTTGCCACGTCATGTACCGCATGCATACGTGCGAACACCTTCCTTCAACGTTCAGTAACCTTCATATGCACCGCCCTTGATTCAATCATCCTGCGCAACCTCCTGATCAGCTCAACCACAGTTCCTCCCGAACTTGGTTGTTGGAACCTCATCTCCTCCCTGAGACTAGTTCAATGGATCCCGTCACCAGCCATGTCTTGAACTCAAGCAACACCTGCACATGAACAAACAACCAATCCATACGAGCCCAAGTCCGCGACTTGACTCACGTCAGTTCCGAACACAACACCTTATGTGAGAACCTCACATAAGCATGTTGCAAAACCACAGTAACACGATATCATCCATGTCAACCAAAAATGTACCAAAGACTTAGCAAATGAATACTAAGCAATCTTTCCAGAGATGTAAAGCAAGTGCAAAACATTGCAAATGAAAAACAGAAGCATTGCGGTCAAGTTCCGGACCTTGCCAGAGCAACCCGAACCTTGAGCCGGAGCTAACAAAAGCTAGTAGAACCTAGCGCAGGAACTTACCAAAACTAGTAGGAACTAGTAAACCCAAAAGCCGGAGCTAGAAAAATCAACTCGGAGCTTAGCAAAAACATGCCGGAGCTATCAAAAACTTGTCGGAGCTAAAGACAAAACTTCACCGGAGCTGACCAAAGCTAGTCGGACCTTGCTGTAGCTCGGTGCTAGAGTCGAACCTTGATAAAAAGGTGTTTTGGTGATATTCAAAACTTTTATCGTCAAAGCAAGTGTATTCACTACAAGCCAAAGTATTCAACACACATAGGTCTTACAAAGGTTGATAAAACTCTTTTTGTGCTTAAGCATGGCAATGACTCATTATTCGTTCAAGTGTATGTGGATAATATTATCTTTGGTTGTGCTTCTCATGATCTTGTGTCCAAGTTTTCAGCTATGATGAGTTTAGAAATTGGGATGAGTAATGGGAAAACTCACGTACTTTTTGGGGCTGCAAAACAAGCAAACCAGGGAACCTTTGTACATCAAACGAAGTATCTAAAAGACCTCCTTAAGAGCTTCAACATGTAGAAAAGCAAGCCTCTTCGGACACCAATGGGAACAACGACAACACTTGAACTTGATGAAGATGGTGACTCGGTCGATGAAAAAGAATATAGAAGTATGATTGGATCACTCTTGTACCTCACGACATCAAGACCGAACATACGATTCAGCATATGTCTTTGTGCACGGTTTCAAGCTTTCCCACGTGCTTCACATCGTCAAGCCGTCAAAAGAATTCTCAGGTACTTACATGGAACTCAAGAATTTGACATTTTTCTTCCTTCTTACTCAACTGTTACTTTGAAAGTTTTTTCAGATGCTTATTTTGGGGGTTGAAGGGTTGATAGGAAAAGTAATTCAGGTGCTTGCCATTTTCTTGGTAATTCTCTTGTTGCTTGGTCCTCTAGAAAACAAAGTTCAGTAACACAATCCACAATCGAATCTGAATATGTAGCTGCTGCTAGCACTTGCTCACAAATTATTTGGATGGTTCAAACTCTTAAGGACCATGGAGTTGATTTAGATAGTGTTTCTCTGTTTTGTGATAACACTAGTGCCATTTGCATTGCTAAAAACCCTGTGCAACATTCCAGAACAAAGCACATTGATAATAGGTATCACTTTCTTCGTGATAATGTTGAAAAAGGAAACATTGTGCTTCACCATGTAGATATCGAACAACAATTGGCTGATATTTTTACAAAACCTTTGGATTTCACTCGTTTTTGTTTCATTTGTAGTGAAGTAGGGGTTATGTATCCTCATAGCTTAAATTGAGGGGGAGTTTTCAAACTTGGGAAGTCTATGTGTGAATCTGAATTTAAAATAATATGAACATAGTATTTCATACATATATAACTTTGTGATTCCTTATACATGCTGAAAGTTCTTTCTACATTACTCATGCTATACATTTTATAGTTATTGCCATGACTAGCAATTGGAATAACTACTTACACTAATTCTGGTCATGATCAAACTTATGTGTTGTTTTGAACTTGTTGCATGCTCACAAGTGCTTTTAATCATGAATAATTAATCAAGTAATCAACTCACATGTTGAGGTTTTATGTTCAAATGAAAATTGAGAAAAGATCAAGAGAATATGCATGCATCACACTTCTTCTTTTGAGATTGCTTATCATTGCACTTTGATATGAACTTGGAAGGAGTTGTGTATGACTAAAACCATGTCCTTAAGCTTCTGATTGTCAAATGACATAGGCTTGACTTGCTTGGTTAGAATAAGGTAGATGCAGCATATAATCTCTTGCAAATGTCATATGATATGAATTTGAGCTTTGAAAAATAATAAAAAGGCAGCAACAAATGTCATGCTTTCAAGTTTTTGAAATAGTTATATTTGTGAGATCATGACTTGCTTAAATTGAAAATTACACTTGATCTCTAGCATGACTTACACTACTTTATGTATCTCATTGATGTGATAGTGTAAGTTACTTGATAGTATGACTTGGATGAACCTTGTTTTATTTGTATAAGTTATAATATGCTCATAACTATTAAAATTTCTCTTTTGAACCTTGTTGAATACATCATTAAAGGGGAAGAAATTTGTATAGGGGGAGAAATACATTGTTTTGAAATTTCTTTCTCATTTGATTTTCAAAAAAAGGGGATAAAATTCAAAACTTTTCATGTGAATAAGCCAATGTTTGGATTTTAAGTGGTGTTGCCAATGCATTCATCAAAGAGATGATTGTGAGACCTATGTGTGCTGAATGCATTGCTTCTATGATAAAAGTTTTGAATATTGCCAAAACACCCTTCTCATTGAGGTCCAACTCTAGGTCCTATCTTCGAAAAGGTCCGACAATAGGTCCGGCGTGCTTTGGGTAGCTCCGGCAATGTCCTACAATTAGTCCGACTTGTTTTGGGTAGCTCCGACAAGGTCCGACGTGAGGTCTGATAAACTTTGGCTAGGTCTGGCGCAAGGTTCGATTAGATTTTGCAAGGTACGATTACCTTTGGCTAGGTCCGATGCAAGGTCCGATTAGCTTTCGCAATGTTCGGTTAGCTTTGGCTAGGTCCGGAGAAAGGCTCGGTTAGCTTTGGCAAGGTCCGGTGCAACATCGCAGTGATTCTGCTTTTAACTTGCAATGTTTCAAACTTGTTCTTTAGCTTATGGTAAGGTTTTCTTAGTATTCATTTACTAAGTTTTTGATATGATTTGGCTGATTACAGTAGTTAATGTTTTGATATGGTTTGCAACATGCTTATGTGAGGTGCCCACGTAAGGTGTTGTGGTTTTTGAACTAACCAGAGTCAAGTCGAGGACTTGGGCTCGCAAAGGATGGTTGTTTATTCATGTGCAGGTGTTTCTTGAGGTAAATACATGGCTGGTGACAGGATCCATTGAACTAGTCTTAGGGAGAAGATGAGGTTAAACAACCAAGTTCAAGAGGAATTGTGGTTGAGTTGATGTGGAGGTCATGCAACATGTTTGGGTCAAGAACAATTCATATGAAGGTATAGTGGACATCGTTGGAAGATGTTTGCATGTTTGCAAGGAGTGCATGACGTGGCAACATGGTTCCAAGGCATGATGAAGAGAAGTGGCCGTAAAGAATTGGTCGGAAAGGTCCAACCGGCTGGATTATGCCTCAAGTTGCGAGTGAGGTGGTTATGTTTCATTTATGGAAATTTTCAATTTTGTTTTGGTTAGATTTCATGTGGGTCACGAAGTTGTTGTTTTAGGAACGTGGGATACATTCCTAAGGTGTTTGGAAGTCTTAATATTGCTTCTATATGTGTATAGAAGAGTCTTGAGCAGTTATGGAAAGTTTTGATTGAAACTTAGTAGGATTAGAGTCCTAGTTTGGATTGGGTTGGCCTTAGGGCTGGTTATATAAGTAACGGAGGCCACAACTCTTAATAAGACGACTTTGGGTCTGTTACTCTTGTATTTTGATCAATGAAGTTTGTAGTTTAGAGGAGCTTTTGTGTCTTGTTCGTCCGACTTGTTTCAGACAAGTTTTTCTCGTCAAGTTTCTGCACAACACTACGATGAGTTAGTGTTTTTATCATAACTCGAGTTTTACAGATCCAATTAACATAATTCTTTTTGGGTTGTCTTCACAACTTGATTATATATCATTTGTTTCACAGTCATTGGATTTGTGCTTTCTGATCTACACGAGTTTCTTTGCAGTGTTGCAAATCTATTTTTACTCGGGTAGAACAGATTGACCTTTGTTCGATCTTTCGATCATAACTTGAGTTTTTCTCGACGGTTTTTCGTGATTCTTGTTGTTGTGTCTTAGTGACTTGATTCTCTATATTATCTACTAATGTTTTGATGGTTGAACACGTTTAGATCAGTTGTACACATGATTTATTAACAAATTGATTTTCTGCCAAGGGGGTTTTCGTTGCTTCTGCTAAAAAAGTTTTAATCTACCATTCACCCTCCCCTCTGGTAGCTTTTCATGTGCTCTTCAATCCTACATAAGTTTTTGTTCTTTCTCTCTACAACACCGCTTTTTTAATTTAATTTGGTGAAGAAAATTGATGATCTATGCCTTTTTCAGCACAAAAGTGGTCAAACGATTGATTTTTAAATTCAGTTCCGTTATCACTTCTAATTGCTTTTAAAGATCCTAGGTGATTAATTGATAATCTAAGAAATAAAGTTATAAAGTGACTAAAAGCTTCATTCTTAGATGCCATAAAGTAAACCCAAAAGTATCTAGAATAATCATCAATAATCACAAGCACATACCATTTACCTCCAAAAGATTGAACACGTGAAGGACCTACGGTGTCAAGATGCAAAAGTTCTCCTGGTTCACTTTTTATGGTTATTGTGAGTGGAGTATGTGAACCTACAACCATTTTAACATGTCTACAAGAAGAACAAACTATTTATTTTTCCCCTTTAAGCTTAGGCAGCCCAAATATGCGATCAAGTGCACTAACACGTGTTAGGTGATCAAAGCCTACGTGAGAATTTCTACGATGCCAAAAATATAAGTCTTTTTGAATCATTAGGAACTAGACACCTATGCTTAGAGTATGACATATCAAAATCAGCTTTAAAACTCTTCCAAACCGAGACATGTTAAACACAAACTCACTATTAGAATCTCCAACCTTGCAGTAATTTTTAGCGAAAATAATTTCAAGATTTTCATCTAACAATTGTGAAACAGAAAGCAAGTTGTATTTAAAATTTTTAACAAGTGCCACATCTTTCAAAGTGTAGTGATTATTAACTCTAACCGAACCCTTAGCAATTATAGGAGTTGAAGAATTATCGACAAAAGTAACATTCTCTACACGTGACACAAAAGAGAGGGAGGAGAACCAATGTTTGTTACCAGTCATGTGGCGAGCAACCTGAATCCACAAGCCAAAAGTTCTCCTTCCTCAAGCGTGTAACCTACAAAGAAGCACAATACGTCGATGACTCAATACTAGGATTATTCAAAAGGCACTTAGGAATCCAGTACTGAGTCACACGAAGTCCAGCAGGAATGACATGCGAAAGCTGAGAAATTACAGCAGGTTTTTGAGCCAAAGTTTGAGGATTTGTTTACCCAACTACTGACCTATGAGGTGTTACATGTGTAGCACGAAAAATAGTAGGTTTAGGAGCAAACTTTGCAAGTTTTGACTCATCACAGTAGGTTGCAAGCTCCTAACATTCGGTTCAGCACGTGCAACAAGTTTTGCTTGATTGTTTCGTGATCTAGCTAGCATTCTTTGCTTATTTTATTGTTTAGCTACTTTATAACAAAAATTTATGACATAACCATCTCTACCATAGTAGGTATAATGAAATTTAACCTTATGTTCATGTCTAGAAGAACAAGCAAGATGTGAGTTAGCAATCGAATGAGACAACATTACTGCAGACTTAAAAACCACATCCTTTTGTTGAGGAATAATTTGAATCAAACCACTTGCTAGTGACTTAACAACCTTAGGTGTATGTGCCTTACAATGAGCATGAGAATCAAAACCTAGACCACTTTTATCATTGCAAGACTTGAAGAATTTAGTAGCAAGTTGATATTTTTATTTGCACTACAAAACCGATCTAATGTCCTATGCATGTTATGAAGTTTATTGGACAGATCAAGACAATTTTTACATGAAGTTTTTCCTTTTAATTTGAAATTAAAACAACAATTAACTTCATGAGAATGCAAAATATTGTTCAAAACAAAAATTTCATTCATAGCATCATGTAGTTTCTTATTAAGATCATCACAGTTAGAATAATGCAAATCAATTGTTGAACAACTAGCATCTTTCATGTTTTTATCGTTAAGTGCATCAAGCTTTTTGTTCTTTTCAATTTTAATCTAAAGTTTTTCAAGAGTGGAGACGTGTGCACTTCTTAAAGATGACAACTGTTCATATATTAATTCACATGAAAAACAAGAATCATTAGTAGTAATCAAAGATTTTAATCGATTATTTTGATATTCTAGTGATTCAATTTTAATAGCATTGTCCCTAAGTTTTTGTCCTTTTTCTTAAGTGTAACAGTGGCACGAGAAATAACATCACACATTTCTTCGCGAGTGGGACATACCTCTTCATTGTTGCTATTGTGTTCTGCTTCCTCCATACTTGATCTTGAGTTGCCCGCCATGAAACACATAGTTGCCAAATTGTCTTCATCCTCATCACTTCTGGAGTCCACATCGCCCAAGTTGTTGTCTAGTAGAGCGGAGAGGATATGGTCCACCACTTGGCGTTTTGTGAAAATCTTCTTTTTCTTGTTGTTGACTTTGACTTATTTTGCTTTTCATCATAGGTAGAAGGACCTGAAAGGTTAGGGCAATTTGTACGAAAATGTCCTGTCTTACCACATTCAAAGCATCGTTGAGAACCACTACCTCCTCTCCTTCTAGTTCTCACATTTTGCAATGCTTTTTGAGAACCGAGTGGAGAGAAGTGCTAGCTCCCCCTCTGTAAATTCTTCAATCTGTTCAAGGGTTAGAGAAGACAGCAAAGCAAGTGTACCACATGATGAAGATTGACTAGAACTAGGCATGTCACATTGTGAAACAAATGCAAGAGACTTGTTGGGATTTTTACGTGATATTATGTCAAGTTCATGAGTTTTCAATTTAGAATATAGAACATCTAAAGTAAGTATACTCATGACAGTAGATTCACGAATAGATGTAACTTTCACCTCCCAAATCAACATGTCTAATGCACTTAACAATTGCCTAACATTTTCCGCATTTGAAAAATTAACATTGACGCTACACAAGTTGCTGAGAATTTTATTAAAGCGAGCGAAAAGATCATCGATCGACTCACTGGGTTGCATCTCAAAGTGCAGTCATTCTTCATTGAACATATCTTGTCTTACCTCCCTAATCGTGTTGGAGCCTTCGTGGTAGTCGTATAGTGCTTTCCACACGTCACACACATACCAGAGGTGTGCAACACGGTCGAAGTCGCTTTGAGTCAATCCTTGTACGATCAAGTTCCACGCGTTGTTGTTGTTGTCGACGTCCTTCAAGTTGGCATCCGTGACTTGATTGTTTGGTGACATGTCGAAGGGCTTGTACACCTTTTCCCATATGGCGAAGCCTTGCGCCTGTATGTAAACCTCCATACATGCCTTCTAAACCTGAAACTTAATGCTATTGAACACACAAGGTTTTGCGGAGTATTTCTCCAAGTTGATTAGCAAAAACATGTGCAAATCAAAAAGATTAGAGTACCATGGTCTTATACCAATTGTAATATTGAAGAGAACGTGAAAAACTACTAGATGGGGAGGTGAATGGTAGATTTAAACTTTTTCAGCGGAAGCAACAAAAACCCCTCGGTAGAAAACTAATCTGATAAAGAAACTGTGTGTGCGACTGAGCTAGATGAGTTCAACCGCGACAAAACTAGTATAGATTGTATATAATCAATTCACATAGACTCCACAACAAGAATCACGAGAAATCGTAGAGTAAAACACAAGTTATGACAAAACCATGAGCGAACGTCAATTGTTCTAACAGAGAGCAAACAGATCTATTAGACTGCAAGGAAAACGTGTGTAACTCAAAAACTACAAATCCAATGATCGTGAAATTTTAAAAGATGATAGATAATTGAGTTATGAAGACAACACAAGAAGAAACATTTCAATTGAAGTAGTAAAACGCGAGTTACGATCAAAACACCAAAGAAAGGTCGGATAGCGCAGAAACTCGACGAGAAAGACTTGACAAAAACAAGTTGGACGAACAAAGCACAAAATATCCTCTAAACTATGAAATTTTATTCAAAGAAACACAAAAGGAACAGCCCAAAGTCGTCTTACCACGAGCTCTGGCCTCCCTTGCTTATTTAACCAGCACTAAAGCCAACCCAATCGTAACTAGGACTCTAATCCTACCCAGTTTCAACCGAAACTTTCCATAACTGCTCAAGACTCTTCTATACGCAGATATAAGCAATATTAAGACTTCCAAACACCTTAGGAAAATCCAAAACATTCATTAAACAACTCAACTTAATGATCCACACAAAATCTAACCAAAACAAACTAAAAAATTTCCATAAACGAACCATAATCACCTCAGCTGCAGCTTGAGGCATAAACCTGCCGGTTGGACCACCCGGACCATATATTCACGTCCACTTCTCTTCATCACGCCTTGGATCATTGTAGCCACATCCATGCACCCCTTTCATACGTGTAAACACTTTCCAACGATGTCCACAATACCTTCAAATGCATTGTTCTTGACCCATACATGTTGCATGACCTCCCGATCAACTCAACCACAACTCCTTGCGAACTTGATTGTTGAACCTCATCTTCTCCCTAAGACTAGTTCAATGGATCCTGTCACCAGCCAAGTCTTGACGTCAAGCAACACCTGCACATGAATAAACAACCAATCTTTGCGAGCCCAAGTCCTCTTCTTGACTCTTGTTAGTTCGAAAAACACAACACCTTACGTGAGCACCTCACATAAGCATGTTGCAAACCATAGCATTGTTTAACCACCATAATCATCCATAACAAATCAAAAACTTAGTAAGAGAATACTAAGCAAACACTCCATAAGCCAAAAAGCAAATTTGAAACATTAAGAGTTAAAAACAGATCCGCCGCACAATTATTCAGCAAATAAAATTATCGAATAGACCAAAAGCGGTGCTGCAATGTAAAGGCAAAATATCGGACATTCCAATCCCAAACTCACGTGCAAATCACATGTCTAAAAGTTCGGATAGTCCTAGCCACGTAAAGAGTAAATGTTACTCCCGAAAACACGTTTGTAAAGATCAACCGTGTCGACGCACATGCAACTCACGTGACTGAAAGTTCAAACAATCCGAAGCGTGAAACATGTGCAACTCACATGAGAATAAGTTCGAACAATACAAAACCATCGAGGGTAACTTTACTCCAAAAAACACATTGAAAAGTTTAGATAGTCCAAAACTATCAAAGGTAACGTTACACCCAAAATGTACTGAGACAAGTTTGGACAGTGTGTATCGGGGTGTATCGTGGTGTATCGGTGTAAGCTCAAAACGTTGAATGTAAATCTTCACTTTTATTCTAATTGCCAATGTATTCAGCACACATTGGTCTCACATGCCCGATGGAGGAGGAGCCGGGTTTAGCACCGGTCTTGGCGGTGATGGAGAGGCTGAAAGCGGATGCCTTACCGGCCACCCATCCTCCAAGCCCTCATCGAGCGACGGGTCCTGCCGCTTCGAGATAGGGCTAGCACCATGTGGGTTTATGCCTTTTATGGCGACCCGATGAGGAAGTCATAGGGGGAGTTGTCGCCGTCCAAAATCTCGCATAGAGTCGAAGCACATGAGACAGGCCCCGAGTGATGTTGCGGATGGTCCACTCCCGGCGAGCTGGTATCGTCCTCCTTATTGGGGCTTTACAGGATTGTCTACCACCCTAGACCACTGGAGGATTAGGGGAATGGGGCCCAACCCGCGCGGTTCGTGTGCCCGAGTGACGCTTCCGCTCTCCGAAGTGCGGGGCCCCGGGTCATTGTCGAGTCGAGCTCTGCGGGTCAAGTGTCACTTTTTGTCGAGATTCGACATGTTATGGTCCTTGGTCATTTTGCTCATGTTGGATTTTTATGTCTCCTCTCAATACAGGACGTACGAGGACCGCGTGGCTGTCCCACCACGGAAACCATCCATGGTTTCTCCCACCTCACCATTGGCGGGGATGGTTCCGCAGGCTAAGATGGTCACTTTCGAGGGTGCGGGAGTGAATGCGCTACCTCCACCGCTGCCAATTCTGAGGGTTACTTTCCAATGCGCTTGGCTCCCCTTCGGGCCTGTTGGTGCTGCCGGCGAGCACAGCTAATGCGGGGCTGTATGGGTACACTCATTGGCCTCATGCCCGGCACCGCCATCAGCAGGAACGAAAAAGGCCACTGCGGAGGTGGCCATCATGGTGCTACCCACAATCCCTTTGGTGGATCTAGCGACAACGTTGGCAGAAGCAACTACGACCGAGGCAACATCGATTGTCCCTCCAGCGGCTCAAACGAAGGCATCCTAGGAGGCAAGGGCAGCAGCGTCGGATGATTTACCATCCCCTTACGGTACTTGGTGAAGCCTCGATTTCCTGGTATCGTCGTTTGAAGAAGTGGTGGTTGTCTAGCGCCGCCTGTGGCGATGCCGATTCCGTTGGCATTAGCACGGGATGGGGAGTTATAAGCGGCCGAGGCACAGCTGACATGCCCCGCAATTTTGGATCCGATGGTGCCCTAGGCTTTGGTTATGGCGTAGGCCCAGATCCCGCAGGAGGGGGGCCTATGGTGTCCTCGCTTTGGCTGTTCCCTCATTGACGGGAACCTCGGGCCCTGCCAGGGAAGGTAAAGATGCACCTGAGTAAGCGGTCGTGGAGCGGACCGAGCTTGAGCTTCCCTACGTGAGAGCCGTCGACATGGGCTCGCAGTTCGACGGTGTCCATTCGTATCTAGAGGCCGGGCTCGAGCAGACCCTTGATGCATTTAAGTTCATTCAGGGATCAGTCGTCAACAACCGGGTTAGTTACCTTGCTATCGTTCCGTTGTTTCTTATTTCGTCGCTTGTTGACCCAGTCCCATCTGTAGAGGTTGGCGCGATTGGCTGCCGAAAGGTCGTGCCTGCTCAGTGAAGCCCGAGGCTATCAGAGCTTCCTCAAGGACGAGCTGTTGGCTATGCGGGAGAAACTTGAGCGAGCCAAGGCGGATGCCACGATGGCGTGGAAGGAGGCGGCTGTCGTGCGAGCCAAGAAGCTTGGTGAGATGGCGGTCATTCGGGACCGTGCTTTGCATAATGTGAAGGAGTTCACTGATCAGCTATCTGAGGCGAGAGACATCCTGGATCAGTTGGTTTGGGTGGCAGAAAATCCAGCGCCTTGTAAGTGGAAACCCACACCGCTGTTGGTATCACCCGGGAACCGGTGGAAGGTGGGCTTTGTAGTCTCACCGCCTCTTGGGGCAGGAGATTGTAGCAGGGGGTCTTTATGTGTCTGACGCCTGGTTGCTTGCACGGCCTACGTCTGGTCCCGTGGACTCCCAAGGCACGTTCAAGGCTTGGGACAACAAGCTTTACTCAACTCAGGAGGCCGAAGGAGCTGTTCATGCTCTCATAGTCGACGGGTCTGAGGGACATTCGAAGCTGATTCCCCGACTCCGTGGATTCGTTCCAGGTGCTCAAAGTCTTGGAGCATAACGAGCACATCGTACCCGAGGCGGCCGGATCAGCATGTGACACGGTGCTCGGACCTTCGGTGTCTGACCTCAGCAGGCTGCCTTGTAGCGTGTCAAATGCTGGCGCTCCATGCGATGAGGCCACTCTGGTGTCCTAGTTGCGCAAGGTCTGGCGGAGGTTCGAGGTGACCCGGGGGGGGGGGGGGGGAGTTGGACGGGATCCAAGGGGCCGCTCGGTCTGTTTCCCTTGTCATGGGACTCCCGGATGTGCCATCGGATGACCAACTGTCGGAGATCCCTACAGTCCACTGTCGCTGTCGGGGTCGAGATGGGTGCCAGGGCCACAGGGAGTGCTTCACGTCCAACTAGTCTGCGGCTGAGCTCGACGCCATCGAAGGTGATGTTGCACCCATTGGGACACCGATAGCGGTAGCGCTGATTTTCCTCGACTATGTCCTCCAACTGGTGGAGATGCGATGGGGCCCGACGTAGGCATTGGTGTGATGGGACGGGCCCTCGTGGTCCCTCTTGTTTCTTTGCTTGTTTTTTTTTTCTTTTAGCATGGACAGAATTGTGTTGTTTCTTTTTGTCCTCATTGTGATTTCTAGGTGAATGTGGCCTAGAGGGGGGGTGAATAGGCCTTTTTGAAATTTGTCAGAACCTGCAACACTTAACAACTAGTTCAAAACCAGAGATATCGGACTAGTACGGTAAAGTGCGGACTAGTCCGGTGTGTACGGACTAGGTTGATTAAGTTTGATCAATTAATTTGATTCTTCAATATATGCAACGGAAATATACAATCAAATGAAGTGTTACAAGGTTATGAACCTGGTTATATCACAACTCAATCTTATATTTGATGATTCAACTTGAAGTAAGCAATAATGATTGAAACCCTAGATTATAGTGAAGAATAAGAACGATGAACACAAAAACAAGACACAAGGATTTATCCCGTGGTTCAGCTCCCACAGAGGCAACCTACGTCCACGTTGAGGAGTCCACAAAAGGACCGGGTCTTCTCCAACCCTACCCTCGTCGGATCGCCATGAAGGCCAATCCTCTTCCACTTATCACAAAGGGGTGAATAACCGAATTCAAAGGGGCCTTCTCACACATTGAGAGCTCCCTTGGATTACAACACGAAATACCACCAAGAACACACTCAAAAGATTACAATGAAATCATAGAAGTGTGTTAGAGAATCAAACCAAGAGCTCACTGTGGTGTTGAACGTGTCTCTCTAGCGAACTAGAATGAATCCTCAAAGGATTGATCTTTGTTGCACTTAATTTTGTGGAGAGATGTGTTTTTGAGGCTCTTGGGAGGTGTGACGGCGCTAGGGTTCAACATATGGTGAAATATGACCGTGCACCTCTATTTATATGGGTTTCTAAAAGTGACCGTTAGGGTTCATAAAGATCAGACTAGTCCGTGGTGGTCACCGGACTAGTCCGGTGTGCTGTGTGTAGCAAACCCTAAGTGTCCTGAAATATCGGACTAGTCCGGCTAGGAGCGGACTTGTCCGATTTCGCTTCTGGAAATCTTCGGACTAGTCTGATAGTCATCGGACTTGTCTGGACATGTGAAACCCTAAGTGTATTGGGTGACAAGTCCGCACTTGGAGGACTTGTCCGATTTAGTTCAGAGGGTTTTTTGGACTAGTCCGTGCAAATATCGGACTTGTCTGATTTGGACCAAAAAGAATATCGGACTAGTCCAGTTGTGATCGGACTTGTCTGATTTTGTGTGACTTGTGAAGTGTTTTGAGGACTAGTCCGCACTGGAAGGACTAGTCTAATTCTAGCCAGAGAGATATCGGACTAGTCCGATGGATATCGGACTTGTCCGATTTTGTGCAGAGAGGATATCGGACTAGTCCGGTGTCAGTCGGACTAGTCCGGTCCTGTGTAACTTTGTGCAATGTGTGTGTTTAATTGTGATTGAGCTCTTGGGGCGTGTTTCCTTAACACACTCCATACACAATGATCTACTATTATTCTTCCATGAGCTCATTTTCACTTTGCTCCTCATTCTTCCTTCTTTTGGGTACTTTGCTTATTTTGCTATTAAAAACCTGTGCTCATCTCAACAAAGAGGTTAGGATCCCAATTGCTTGTCATAAATCATCCAAAACCCACAAGGGATTCCTAGATGCACTTTCAATCTCCCCCTTTTTTGTGATTGATGAGAACCAATTGAGATTTCACAAAACATGATAAAAGTTGAGATTTTCATAAAGTATGCGCATATGAGTTTACAATACATCAAGCAATGAAAACATAATCCATATGTGCATTCTTTATAGTGGGATGCATAACCAAGTACATTAAAACACTAAGAATGACATAATTGACATTAATCAACCATAAGCAAGCATATATGTCATTCTAGGAGCAAAAGCACAGATTTCAACAAATACTTCTCAAAAGATCATAACATTGCATCACAGAACCATAATTAACTTAAGAACAAATTTAAAGCTTTATAACCCACAAAATAGTCAAAAGAACATAAAAGAAATCTCTCTCCTCGCATCCTACAACTAAGGCTAAGACTCCCCCTCAATCTCTCCCCCTTTGGCATCAAGACACCAAAAAGAAGGAGAGGAGGGTCCTAAGGTCTTCACTCTTCGCTGTCGGTCCTCTCACCGTCGTCTTCGTCATCTTCATCTTCAGCTTGATGAGGAGGAGGAGGAGGTGCGGAGCCACTCGAGCCCCCAATGCCAAAGTAGGCCAACTCGGAGGGGGTCATGGGCCCGAGCTCAGTGATGTCTGAATCGGAGTCTTCAGAGATTACTGGAGACCCAATGGGTTCGATCTCCAGTTTCTGGCAAATTTGCTTCACATTTGACTTCACATACTTCATGTCTTCCTTTCTTTTCTTGTTCAGCTTGTGGGCCCTCACTTCGGCCTTCTTGCAGAAAGCGAAGATGGCAGCCAGGTATTTGAAGATTCCACTGGCTGATCCCCTTTAAGGGGCTGCCCTACTAGCAGGGGCAGCTCTTGCATCTTCAGATCTTCTTGCCGGTGCCTCAGGACTGGAGGCCGACGAGGGAGCAGCCTGGATACTTGGCTTCTGAGGCATCTGAGGCCTCAAAGGTAGATGCTCCACATCCTTGACAAATTCAATCCCGGTGACCTTCTCGATCACAAACATCAGATATGGGGCATACCCACAAGACCTGTTGGGTGTGCAGGATATGTTGACCATATCATTCCAAATGTAGTCCGCCACATCAAACTGGCAGTCTCTGCTTATCACCCTCATCAGCGTCCGGAGATAACCTTGCACACTCCCAACATCTCCATCCTTGGGAGCAATAGTCTTCCTAAAGACTTTGTTCAGAACCACAAAGAAAGGCTTCATGTTCTTTGTGGATGATCAAGCAGTCAGATCTTCAGGTGTCAAGGTGAAGTAGGCTTGCAAAATCTTCTTAGGTGATACTGTACCTGGATCCATGAGTCATCCAAGTAACACTTTCCTCATCTTCACCGGAGAAGTGGCAAGTTGCAAAGAACTGTGCAATCACTTCATCATTCCAATTGTTCCTGAAGGCAAAGAGATCCTTTAGGCCATGCCTCTCTATGGATTGCACGACTTCAGTGAACGATGAGCAGCCCTTCTTCTCAAAATGTGCCCAGTCAATCCATTGACTGCGCACAACCAGTGTCTTCATTGGGAGATACACAGACTTGTAGAAATCAGCATGGAAGTTGCACCAAAATCTTCCATCGACAGCTTGCTTCGGCCGTCCATACCAATCGATGCTTCTGAATTTTGCCGCCGAATCACTGCCCTTCCCATTGAACTTCTCGTCAGTGGGGTCCCAGACCCCTTCCCTTGGAGCATGGAGTTTCAACAGGCCAACTGGACCCGTCACTATCCCTTTGCCCTTGCCTTTGGCTAGGCGGGCACTTGCCGAGCTAGATCCACCGCCGGCGGTGGCCCTAGAAGCTGGCACCTTGGAGGCCGACTTCTTTGCTAGCACTTTCCTTCGAGCGTGTGGAGGAGACGGAGCTGGCTTGAAAGGTCTCTCTTGGCGCTTCTTGCCAAGACTTGTCGAGGTCCGAGGTGCCACCTCGTGGTCCATCTCGGCCTTAAAGTCGGAGACTTCATTGCCCGAGCTTGACATGACCTGAGAATGAGTGGCTTGATTGAGAATGAATGGTACAAGGCATAGGTATGGAAGGATATCAAGGAATTGCATTGAGGAATTGAAAATTTAGGTTTTGAGTACAGAAAAATCGGACTTGTCCGGTGCACAGGCACGGACTAGTCCGGGGGACCGGACTTGTCCGTACATGGACCGGACTAGTCCGGTATTCATCCTCAAAAACCTAGGCTACCAGTCACATGGTGATTCCTAATGCACAATAAGCGTAGCATAAACGTAATACATCAAGGAGGCATTTATATAGTGAGATATGCTAGGCTATTTGATCAACAATGAAGAAATTTGGAATTTCTAGGGTTTGAGTGAAAATTACCAAAGAATTCTATTGATGCTTGAAGAGGAGGGTGTTGAAGTCCGGACTTGTCCGTGAACTTCAATCTTTGAGCAAGGATGCTTGATCTCCACCCAAATGCGGAGCTTTTTGGTGGAGAGGATGCAAAATCGCCTTGGGAGCTCGAGTGGAAGAGAGAGAACATGTGAGGCAAGAGTGGAGGTGAATGAATTAGGATTTGGTGGCAGCTAGGGTTAT
Source organism: Tuctoria greenei (assembly GCA_036927565.1). NCBI lineage: Eukaryota > Viridiplantae > Streptophyta > Magnoliopsida > Poales > Poaceae > Tuctoria > Tuctoria greenei. The sequence continues at coordinate 167,552,287 of JAYESD010000006.1, forward strand.
GTACACGAAAAAGCGGACAAGTCCGGAGATGACCGGACTAGTCCGAACTTTTCCAGAGGACTATATCAGACTAGTCCTTGTATACCGGACTAGTCCGGCCTAACCGACACTCTGCAGACTAGTCTGCATGGGCGGACTAGTCCGGGTAACCATGGACTAGTCCGCGGTCACCAGGTAAGAATTTCTTAGCCCATTCATATATATTTGAAGGTACAGGCAAGTCAAATCAAATAACCTTGATGAATATGACCAGTAAGCATACAACAATCAAGCAATGATCATAATTCACCAAGATCTAGTAATTGACATAGTTTTTTGGAGAAAATTGAGAGAGATGATTTTCATAATCCAATCAACATATTCGAAGAATTCATACAGGTACGCAACATTTTAAGCCACACTCCAAGCATCAAGGATATTTAGTTCATTTCGGAGTTCACAAAAGCTTTTTTCATCAAGTGGCTTGGAGAATATGTGTAGGATCAAAGAGCACGTGAAAAGCTACCAGAAGGGTGGGGGGGGGGGGAGGGGGTGAATGGTAGATTTAAATATCTTACGCAACGGAAACAATTAAACCCCAACCCCTTTGGCAGAAAAACGATCTGTTAAAGAAATCGTGTGTGAGACTAATATAAACGTGTTTCACCGTGACAAAAGTGATAGATATCAGAGATAATCAAGTCACAAAGACAACACAATAAGAATCACTCAAATCTGTCGAGAAAAACTCAAGTTATGATCGAAAGATCAAACAAAGGTCAATCTGCCCTACCCGAGAAAAAAAAACAGTTCTGGAACGCTGCAAAGAAACTCATGTAGATCATAGACCACAAATCCAATGACCGTGAAATTTTGACAGATGATATATAATCAAGTTGTGAAGACAACCCAAAAAGAATCACGTCAATTGGATCTGTAAAACTCTAGTTATGATAAAACCACCGACAAAAGATAGTGCTGTCCAGAAACTCAATGAGTAAAACTTGTCTGCAACAAATCGGACGAACAAGGCACAAAAGTTCCTTCAAACTACGAATTTTATTCAATAGAACACAAGAGGAACAGCCCCAAAGTCGTGAACCACGAGCTCTGGGCTCCCTTGCTTATATAACCAGCTCGAAAGCCAACTCAACTCAGATTAGGAACCTAATCCTACTCTGTTCACGAATCTTAACTTTCCATAACTGCTTAGGATTCTTCTATAGGCAGATAGAAGCAATCTTAAGACTTCCAAACACCTTAGGAACGTATCCCACATTCCTAAACAACTCAAATTCGTGATCCACACGAAATCCTATCATAACCAACTCAAATCTTTCCATATTTGAGTCAAACCCGACTCAGCTGCAGCCTAAGTCCATAACCTAGTCAGTTGGACCTTTCCGACCAACTCTTTACGTCCACATCTCTTCATCACGTCTCGGAACCATGTAGCCACATCCATGCACTCCTTGCACACGTGCAAACATCTTATAATGACATCCACAATACCTTCACATGCATTTATCTTGATTCAATCATGCTGCGCAACCTCCTGATCAGCTCAACCACAATTCCTCCTGAATTTGGTTGTTGGTACCTCATCTCCTCCCTGAGACTAGTCCAATGGATCCCATCACCATCCATGTCTTGACTCAAGAAACACCTGCACATGAATAAACAGCCAATCCATACAAGCCCAAGTCCTCGACTTGACTTAAGTTAGTTCCGAACACAACACCTTACGTGAGAACCTCACATAAGCATGTTGCAAAACCACAGTAACACACTATCATCTACATCAACCAAAATGCACCAAAAACATAGCAAATGAATACTAAGCAATCTTTCTAGAGATGTAAAGCAAGTACGAAATATTGTAAATGAAAAACAGAAGCATTGCGGTCAAGTTCTGGACCTTGCCAAAGCAAACCGGACCTTGAGCCGGAGCTAACAAAACTAGTACAATGAAGCACCTGCCGGAGCTTACCAAAACTAGCAGATCCTAGCATTGGAGCTTACCAAAAACTAGTATGAACTAGTCAACCCAAAACCGGAGCTAGACAAAGTACGTCGGAGCTTAGCAAAAGCACGCTGGAGCTATCAAATACATGTCAGAGCTAAAGATAAAGCTCATCGGAGCTAACCAAAGCAAGTCGGACCTTACCAAAAAATCGGACCTAGATAGAAAGGTGTTTGGGCGATATTTCAGAACTTTTATCATTAAAGCAAGTGTATTCACTACAAGCCAATGTATTCAGCACACATAGATCTTACAATCTCCCCCTTGATGAATGAATTGGCAACACCATTTAAAATCCGAACATTGGCTTATTCACATAAAAGTTTTGAAGGCAATTAAAATCAGAAGAAAATCCAAAAATTATCCCATATTATCTCTCCCCCTTTATTATCTCTCCTTATGCACATATTCTCTTTCTCTTCATGCTTATCTCTCCCCCTTTGACAATGTATTCAGCAAGTTATGAGCATATAAACAAATTATCTCTCTCCCTTTAGTTGTTATGAGCATATTATAACATATACATATAAACAAAGCTCATCCAAGTCATACTACCAAGTACTTTACATTATCACATCAATAAAATACATAAAGTAGTGTAAGCCATGCTAGAGATCAAATGTAATTTTCAATTTAAGTAAGTCATGATCTCACAAACTTAACTATTTCAAAACCTGAAATCATGACACTAGTTGCTGCATTTTATTAATTTTCAAAGCATAAATTTAGATCATATGATATTTGCAAGAGATTATATGCGCATCTGTCTTATTCTAACCAACCAAGCCAAGCCTATGTCACTTGACAATCAGAAGCTTAAGGACATGGTTTTAGTCATACACGACTTCTTCCAAGTTCATATCTAAGTGCAATGATAAGCCATCTCAAAAGAAGAAGTGCAATGCATGCATATTCTCTTGATCTTTTCTCAATTTATATTTGTTCATAAAAACTCAGCATGCGAGTTGATTACTTGATTAATTCTTAATGATTAAAAGCACTTGTAAACATGTAACAAGTTCAAAACAGCAAGAAAGTTTGACCATGACCAGTTTTAGTGTAAGTAATTATTCCAATTACTAGACATGGCAAAAACTACAATATGTATAACACGAGTAATTTAGTAAGAACTTTCAGCATGTAAAAGGAATCACAAAGTCATATATGTATAAAATACTATGCTCATATTATTTTAATTTCAGAATCACACATAGACTTCCCAAGTTTCAAAACTCCCCCTCAATTTAAGCCATGAGGATGCATAACCCCTATTTCACTACGAATGTAACAAAAACGAGTGAAATCCAAAGGTTTTGTAAATATGTCAGCCAATTGTTGTTCAATATCTACATGGTGAAGCACAATGTTTCCTTTTTCAACATTATCTCGGAGAAAATGATACCTAATGTCAATGTGCTTAGTTCTAGAATGTTGCACGGGGTTTTTAGCAATGCAGATGGCACTAGTGTTATCATAGAACTGTGGAACACTATCTAGATCAACCCCATAGTCCTTAAGTGTTTGAACAATCCAAAGAATTTGTTAGCAAGCACTAGCAGCAGCTACATATTCAGATTCAACTGTGGATTGTGCAACTGAATTTTGTTTTCTAGAGGACCAAGCAACTAGAGAATTACCAAGAAAATGACAAGCACCGGAAGTACTTTTCCTATCCTACAACCTCCAAAATCAGCATCCGAAAAAGCTTTCAAAGTAACGTTTGAGGAAGAAGGAAGAAAAATGCCAAATTCTTGAGTTCCATATAAGTACCTGAGAATTCTTTTGACGGCTTGACGATGTGAAGCAAGTGGGGAGGCTTGAAACCGTGCACAAAGACATACGCTGAATTGTATGTCTGGTCTTGATGCTGTGAGGTATAAAAGTGATCCGATCATGCTTCTATATTCTTTTTGATCCACGGGTTCACCATCTTCATCAAGTTCAAGTGTTGTTGTTGTTCCCATTGGTGTCCGAAGAGGCTTGCTTTTGTCCATGTTGAAGCGCCTTAGGAGGTCTTTTGTATACTTCGTCTGATGCACAAAGGTACCCTCCTTGGTTTGCTTGATTTGCAGCCCCCAAAAGTAAGTGAGTTTACCCATCATACTCATTTCAAATTCGGAACTCATCATTGCTGAAAACTTAGACACAAGATCATGAGAAGCACAACCAAAGATAATATCATCCACATACACTTGAACGAATAATGAGTCATTGCCATGCTTAAGAACAAAAAGAGTTTTATCAACCTTGCCCATGGTAAACCCCTTTTCAAGTAAGAATGTTTTTAACCTATCATACCATGCTCTAGGGGCTTGTTTGAGACCGTACAAGGCTTTGGACAGTTTGTAAGCATGATTAGGAAAATCTGGATTTTCAAAACCCGGTGGTTGTTTTACATAAACCTCCTCATCTATGTAGCCATTAAGAAAAGCACTTTTAACATCCATTTGATATAGCTTAAAACCAATAGATACAGCAAAAGCTAACAAAATTCTTATGGCTTCTAATCTAGCAACAGGAGCAAAAGTTTCATCAAAATCTGGACCTTCAACTTGAGTGAAACCTTGAGCAACCAACCTAGCCTTATTCCTAACCACAACCCCATCCTCACTTTGTTTATTTTTAGATACCCATTTAGTTCCAATTAAAGTGTGACCTTGAGGTGGAGGTACAAGTTTCCAAACATTATTTCTTTCAAAATTTTCTAACTCTTCTTGCATGGCAATAATCCAAGATTCATTAGTGAGTGCGTGTGATATATCTTTGGGTTCAAAAGAAGCAACAAAAGCAGAATGAGCATAAGAGTTTGGATCGTAAAACCTAGACCGTGTGACTCGTTCATGCAAGCTTCCAATCATCTGTTGTGGGGGATGATCTTTGTAAAACCGTAGGGGAACAGATGTCTCACAAGCTTCTTCTTCTTCATGTTCATCACAAATCGATGAGCTTGTGACTTGAGGATGATTTGAATCAGCATTGACGGTTGTCGGTGCTGGTTGAGAATTAACATCTGGAGCTGAACCAAAGTCTTTAGCTGCTGAATTTTCGGGCAGCAGCTCCAATTCTTCCTCATCTTCAACAAAAATGCTCCCCCCTGCGGATATGTATCTGGACCTGCAATGTTTGAGCTAGTACCTGGGCTAGCTTCATCAAAAGACACTTCACAAGCCTCCACAATTTTGTTAGTGTCAAGTAAAAGCACACAGTAGCCTCTAGTATGAGATGGATAACAAAGAAACATGCCATCAATGGAGCTAGGTTCAAATTTATCAAGATTACCATGTTTCTTAACAAAGCATTTGCAACCAAAGACCCGAAAGTGTGTAACACTAGGCCTATGTGCAAACCGGAGCTCATATGGTGTTTTACCTAGCTTAGCGCACAAGAAAACACGATTTGAGACATAACAAGCGGTTGCTAACGCATCAACCCAAAATTTCCTAGGAGTTTGATATGCATCAAGCATAGTCCTAGCCATCTCAACTAAGGTTATGTTCTTTCTTTCTACAACACCGTTTTTTTGAGGTACATATGGTGAAGAAAATTGATGATCTATTTTATTTTCAGCACAAAAGTGATCAAAAGATTGATTTTTAAATTTAGTTCCGTTATCACTTCTAATTGCTTTTAATGATCCTGGGTGATCAATTGATAATCTAAGAAATAAAGTTCTAAAGTGACTAAAAACTTCATTCTTAGACGCCATAAAGTAAACCCAAGAGTATCTAGAATAATTATCAACAATCACAAGAACATACCATTTTCCTCCGAAGGATTGAACACGTGAAGGTCCTACGGTGTCAAGATGCAACAGTTGACATGGTTCAGTTGTCATGATCATTGTGAGAGGAGTATGTAAACCTGCAACCATCTTAGCATGTCTACAAGAAGAGCACACAATTTCTTTGTCCCCTTTAAGCTTAGGCAGCCCATGTATGCGATCAAGAGCACTAACACGCGTTAGGTGATCAAAGCCTACGTGACCAAGCCTACGATGCCAAAAATACAGGTCCTTTGAATCATTAGCAACTAGACACCTATGCTTAGAGGAAGACATATCAAAATCAGCTTTAAAAACTCTTCCAAATCGAGACATGTTAAAAATAAGCTCACTATTTGAACTTACAACTTTGCAGCAGTTTTTATTGAAAATAATTTCCAGATTTTCATCTAGCAATTGTGAAGCAGAAAGCAAGTTGTATTTCAAATTTTTGACAAGTGCCACATCCTTCAAAGTGTAGTGATCATTTACTCTAACCGAACCCTTAGCCATTATAGGAGTTGAAGAATTATCGGAAAAAGTAACATTCTCTACACATGACACAAAAGAGAGGGAGGAGAACCGATTTTTGTTACCGGTCATGTGGCGTGAGCAACCTGAATCCACAATCCAAAAGTTATCCTTCCTCAAACGTGTAACCTACATAGAAGCACAATACGTCGATGACTCAATACTGGGGTTAGTCAAAAGGCATTTAGGAATCCAGTACTGAGTCACGCGATGTGCAGCAGGAAAAACACGCGAAAGCTGTGACAAAACAACAAGTTTATGAGTCAAAGTTTGAGATTTTTATTCTTAACTACTGACCTATAAGGTGTTACTTGTGTAGCACAAAAATCAGTAGCTCCGGAGGCAAAAACAGAAGGTCCGGAGGTAAACTTTGAATGTTTTTGACTCAAAGCAGCAGGTTGTACATTCAGTTCAATATGTGCAGCAAATTTTGCATGAAAGTTATGAGATCTAGCAACCATTCTTTCCCTTTTCTGTTGTTTAGCTAGTATATAACAAAATCTATGACATGACCATCTCTACCACAGTAGGTACAATGAAATTTAACATTGTTTTCATGTCTAGATGAGCAAGCAATATTTTTATTTGAAACCGAATGAGACAACACTCCTGCAGATTTGAAAATCACTCCTTTTTGTTTAGGAACTGTTTGAATCAAACCACTTCCTAATGACTTTACAATTTTAGGTGGATGTGCCTTAGCATGAGCATGAGAATAAAAACCTAAACCAGTTTTATCATTGCAAGACTTGGAAGAATTCAGCAGCAAGTTTAAGTTCTTATTCCCATTACAAAACCGACCTAATGTCCTATGCATGTCATCAAGTTAATTGGACAGATCAAGGAAATTTTCACATGAAGTTTTTCCTTTTAGTTTGCAATTGGAACAAAATTTAACTTCATGAGAACATAAAGTATTGTTCAATATAGAGATTTCATTCATAGCATCTTGCAGTTTCTTATCAAGATCATCACAACTAGAACAATGCAAATCAATTGTAGAACAAGAAGCATCTTTTAAGTTTCCAATATTAAGTGCTGCAAGCTTTTTGTTCTTTTCAATTTCATGTTCAAGTTTATCAAGTGTGGAGGTATGTGCATTTCTTAGGGAGGACAATTGTTCATATATTAAGTCACATGAGGAACAAGAATCATCACTAGGAATCAAGGATTTAAAACGATTAATTTCAGATTCTAGTGACTCAATTTTAATAGCATTGTCCCTAAGCTTTTTGTCCTTTTTCTTAACAATAACAGTGGCACGAGAAATAGCATCACACATTTCTTCGCAAGTAGGACATACCTCTTCATTGTTGCTGTTGTGTTCTGCCTCCTCCATACTTGATCTTGACTTGCCCGCCATGAAGCACAAGTTTGCCAAATCATCTTCATCTTCATCACTTCCAATGTCCACGTCGCTTGAGCCAAGTTCCTGGAGTGCTGAGATAAAACTGCTCACCAATTGACGTCCCGCAAAACCCTTCTTTTTCTTCGTATCTTTTACAGAGGAGTGCTTCGTTCCTGTTTTCTTTTCATCCTGGGAAGTAGGACCTGAAAGGTTAGGGCAATCTGAACGAAAATGTCCTGTCTTACCACATTCAAAGCATCATTGAGGTCCGGAGCTTCCTCTCCTTCTAGTTCTCACATTTTGCAATGCTTTTGAGAACCGGGTAGAGATGAGCGCTAGCTCCTCCTTTGGAAACACCTCAATCTGTTCAAGGGTTAGAGAGGACAGCAAAGCAAGTGTACCACAAGATGATGTTTGACCGGAACTAGGCATGTCACATTGAGAAATAAAAGCAATAGACTTGTTGGGGTTCTTTTGGAGATTATGTCAATTTCATGAGTTTTTAACTTGGAATATAGCACATCTAAAGTAAGTGAACTCATGACAGTAGATTCATGAATAGATGTGACTTTATCTCCCAAATTGACATATCTAATTCACTTAGCAAATGCCTAGCATTTTCAGCATCTGAAAAATTAACATTGACACTACGCAAGTTGCTGAGAATCTTATTTAAGTGAGCAAAAAGGTCATCAATAGACTCACCGGGTTGCATCTCGAAGCGCATGTATTCTTTCTTGAACATGTCTTGCCTTACCTCTTTGATCGTGTTGGATCCTTCGTGGTAGTCACAAAGTGCTTTCCACACATCGTATGCAGATCAGAGGTGTGCAACACGGTCGAAGTCCCTTTGTGTTAATCCTTGTATGATCAAGTTCCTAGCCTTGTTGTTGTTGTCGACATCTCTCAGATTTGTAGCTGTAACTTGATCGTTTGATGGCACTTTTCGTAAGTCTTGTATACCTTCTCCCATATTGCAAAGCCTTGTGCCTGGATGAAAGCCTCCATGCATGTCTTCCAAACCTGAAAATCAATACAGCGAACACACAAGGTTTGACAGAGTACTTCTCCATGATGATTAGTCAAAAACACACACAAATCACAAATATTAGAGCACCTTGGCTTTGATACCAATTGTAGGATGGAAGAGCACGTGAAAAGCTACCAGAGGGGGTGAATGGTAGATTTAAAAATCTTACGCAGCGGAAACAATTAAACCCCAACCCCTTCGGTAGAAAAACGATCTGTTAAAGAAATCGTGTGTGAGACTAATATAAACGTGTTTCACCGTGACAAAAGTAATAGATATCAGAGAGAATCAAGTCACGAAGACAACACAACAAGAATCACTCAAATCTATCGAGAAAAACTCAAATTATGATCGAAAGATCAAACAAAGGTCAATCTGCCCTACCCGAGAAAAAAAACAGTTCTGGAAAGCTGCAAAGAAACTCGTGTAGATCATAGACCACAAATCCGATGACCGTGAAATTTTGACAGATGACAGATAATCAAGTTGTGAAGACAACCCAAAAAGAATCACGTCAATTGGATCTGTAAAACTCGAGTTATGATAAAACCACCAACGAAAGGTAGTGCTGTCCAGAATCTCGACGAGTAAAACTTGTCTGGAACAAGTCGGACGAACAAGGCACAAAAGTTCCTTCAAAATACGAATTTTATTCAATAGAACACAAGAGGAACAGCCCCAAAGTCGTGCACCACGAGATCTGGGCTCCCTTGCTTATATAACCAGCTCGAAAGCCAACTCAACTCAGATCAGGAACCTAATCCTACTCTGTTCACGAATCTTAACTTTCCATAACTGCTTAGGATTCTTCTATACGAAGATAGAAGCAATATTAAAACTTCCAAACACCTTAGGAACGTATCCCACATTCCTAAACAACTCAAATTCGTGAACCACACAAAATCCTATCATAACCAACTCAAATCTTTCCATATTTGAGTCAAACCCGACTCAGCTGCAGCCTAAGTCCATAACCTAGTCAGTTGCACCTTTCTGACCAACTCTTTATGTCCACATCTCTTCATAACGTCTTGGAACCATGTAGCCACATCCATGCACTCCTTGCACACGTGCAAACATCTTCCAATGACGTCCACGATACCTTCACATGCATTGTTCTTGATTCAATCATGCTGCGCAACCTCCTGATCAGCTCAACCACAATTCCTCCTGAATTTGGTTGTTGGAACCTCATCTCCTCCCTGAGACTAGTCCAATGGATCCCATCACCAGCCATGTCTTGAACTCAAGCAACACCTGCACATGAATAAACAACCAATCCATACGAGCCCAAGTCCTCGACTTGACTCAAGTTAGTTCCGAACACAACACCTTACGTGAGAACCTCACATAAGCATGTTGCAAAACCACAGTAACACGCTATCATCCATATCAACCAAAACACACCAAAAACTTAGAAAATGAATACTAAGCAATCTTTCCAGAGATGTAAAGCAAGTAAGAAATATTGCAAATGGAAAACAGAAGCATTGCGGTCAAGTTCCGGACCTTGCCAGAGCAAACCGGACCTTGAGCCAGAGCTAACAAAACTAGTACAATGAAGCACCTGCCGGAGCTTACCAAAACTAGTAGATCCTAGCACCGGAGCTTACCAAAAACTAGTTTGAACTAGTCAACCCAAAACCATAGCTAGACAAAGTACGTCGGAGCTTAGCAAAAGCATGCCGGAGCTATCAAATACATGTCAGGGCTAAAGATAAAGCTCATCGGAGCTAACCAAAGCTAGTCGGACCTTACCAAAAAACCGGACCTAGATAGAAAGGTGTTTTGGCGATATTTCAGAACTTTTATCATTAAAGCAAGTGTATTCACTACCAGCCAATGTATTCAGCACACATAGGTCTTACAATATGTCGGCCAATTGCTTTTGGGTGTTAACATGGGAAATGGCTATGCCTCCTTTCATGGCACGATCTCTCAAAAAGTGATGTCTTATATCTATGTGTTTAGTTCTAGAGTGCTCAACTGTGTTCTGGGCAATTTTGATGGCACTCTCATTGTCACAAAGGAGTGAAATATGGTTCATATTGTAACCATAATCCCTTAGAGTTTGTCGCATCCAAAGGAGTTGTGCACAACAACTCCCGGCTGCAACATACTCCGCTTCGGCTGTGGATAAGGCAATGGAATTTTGTTTCTTGGAGGACCAAGAAACTAAGGATCTCCCTAGGAATTGGCATGTACCGGAGGTGCTTTTTCTATCTATTTTGCACTCGGCATAATCTGCATCAGAGTAACTAATGAGATTGAATTTTGAGCCTTTTGGGTACCAAAGACCAAGGTTGGGTGTATGAACTAAATATCTCAAGATCCTTTTTACGGCTGTCAAGTGACATTCCTTAGGATTGGCTTGAAATCTTGCACACAAACACACACTCAACATAATGTCTGGCCTAGATGCACATAAATAGAGTAGAGATCCAATCATGGAGCCATATACCTTTTGGTTGACGTTAGGTCCATCTTCATTGAGATCCAAGTGGCCATTCGTTGCCATGAGGGTCATTATGGGCTTCGCCTTGTCCATATCAAACTTCTTAAGTATGTCCTGCGTGTACTTGGTTTGGCTTATGAACGTCCTTCCTTTTGTTGCCGCACTTGGAATCCCAAGAAGTACTTTAGTTCTCCCATCATTGACATTTCAAATCTGTCTGACATGATTTTACTAAATTCCTCACAAAAAGATTGATTAGTTGACCCAAAGATTATATCATCAACATAAATTTGGCAAATAAAAATATCATTGTCAAAATTCTTTTTAAATAGTGTATAATCTACTTTGCCAATCATAAAGCCATTTCCAATTAAGAAATCTCTAAGACACTCATACCAAGCTCTAGGAGCTTGTTTGAGGCCATAGAGAACCTTACACAATTTAAATATGTGGTCGGGGAACTCTTTGTCTTCAAACCCGGGAGGTTGCTCCACATACACCTTCTCCTTGATTGGTCCGTTGAGGAAGGCACTTTTCGCATCCATTTGATACAGCTTGAAATCATGGTGAGTAACATATGCAAGTAATATTCTAATAGATTCAAGTCTAGCTACTGGAGCAAAGGTCTCATCGAAATCCAAATCTTCGACTTGTGAATACCCTTTGGCCACAAGTCGTGCCTTGTTCCATGTCACCACCCCGTGTTCGTCTTGTTTGTTACGGAAGACCCACTTGGTGCTGACGATGTTTGCATTGGGTCTTGCCACAAGTTCCCACACCTCGTTCCGCTTGAAGTTGTTCAATTCTTCTTGCATTGACACCACTCAATCTGGATCCTTCAATGCATCCTCAACCCTGCGCGGTTCCAAAAAGGATACAATGAATAGTGCTCACAAAAGTTAGCTATGCGAGATCTAGTGGTTACTCCCTTTTGGATGTCACCGATGATATTGTCGATTGGGTGATACCTTTGGATGCATTGATGTACTCTTGGGTGTGGCAATTGAGGCGTTGTATCTTCATGATCATCTGCTTCTCCCCCTAAGTGATAGCCTTTGTTGACTTGTTGATTATCTTCGTATTCTTGTGGTTGATATTGTGCTGAAGCTCCCCCTTGATCGTTGGCCTCCTCTTGTGGTTCATCTTCCTCATGTACGTGTGGAGGTCACTCTTGTGGTAGATCACCTAGAGCCATTCTTTTCAATGCTTGACAAGGAGCTTCTTCTTTACCTAGTTCACATAGATCAACTTGCTCCTTTTGGAAGCCATTAGTCTCATCGAACACCACATCACGTGCTACTTCAACAAGTCCGGAGGTCTTGTTGAAAACACGATAGGCGTAAGTGCTCGAATCATAACCAAGCAAGAAACCTTCATCGGACTTCGAAGCGAACTTTGAAGTCCTAGGATTCTTGTTCAAGATATAACATGGAGAACCGAAAACTCAAAAATATGAAATATTTGGCTTGTTACCGGTGAGTAGCTCATAGGATGTCTTCTTGAGTAGTCGATGAAGATAAAGTCGATTTACGACATGGCAAGCGGTGTTAATCGCTTCCGCCCAAAATCGATCCGAGGTTTTGTACTCATCGAGCATTGTTCTTTCCATCTCTATGAGTGTTCGGTTCTTTCTTTCGGCAACTCTGTTTTGTTGTGGGGAGTATGGAGCTGAAAATTCGTGCTTTATGCCTTCTTCATCAAGGTACTCCTCCACTTGTGTGTTCTTGAACTTCGTGCCGTTGTCACTTCAAATATTCTTGATTCTCAATGAGAATTCATTTTGAGCTCGCTTGAAGAACTTCTTGAGTATTCCTTGTGTTTCTGACTTATCATGCAAAAAGAAAACCCAAGTGAAGTGAGAAAAATCATCAACGACAACTAAACTATATTTGTTACCACCGATGCTTATGTAGGCAATTGGACCAAACAAGTCCATGTGTAGCAGCTCGAGCGGTCTTGTTGTAGTCATGACGTTTTTGGCGGGGTGAGGTGCTCCAACTTGCTTCCCGGCTTGGCACGCACTACAAGGCCTGTCTTTCTCAAACAAAACATCCTTTAAACCTCGGATGTGATCTCCTTTGAGGAGTTTTTGAAGGTTCCTCATACCAACATGCGCTAGCCGTCTATGCCACAACCAACCCATGTTGGTCTTTGCAATCAAGCATGTGTCAAGTTCAGCTTTATCCTTGTTGAAGTCAACAAGATAAAGCTTTCCCTTTAACATACCCTTGAATGCCATGGAACCATCACTCCTCCTAGAGACGGTCACACCCTCATTAGTGAACAAACAATTATAACCTTTGTCACATAATTGAGATATGGACAACATGTTATAATCTAAAGATTCAACATGTAAGACATGAGAAAGTGTGTTTTTAGAAGATATTGCAATTTTACTGGTACCGAGCACCTTTCCTTGACTATTATCTCCAATGTAGATGCCCTCATTTGGGTCCTAATTTTCTTCATATTCCACGAACATTCTTCTTTCTCCGGTCATATGGTTGGTGCAGCCGCTGTCTAGCACCCATTTAGATCCACCGAAGGAATAGGCCTGCAAAATCAAATTATGCTTTGGTTTTAAGTACCCAAGATTGCTTGGGTCCTTGGAGGTTAGTTACAACACATTTGGGCACCCACACATGAGACTTGGTGTTCCCATGGAGTGGCCCAACATAATGAGCATAAACCTTGCCAAAATTACTTCTCATTAAGACATACGAGGCATCGAAAGTTTTAAACAATAACTGTTATGTACATGACTAGTCTGGGAGGACAGACCTGTCCGGAGGACCGGACATGTCCGGACACCAACCGGACTAGTCTGGTAATCATGAGTAATTACTGTCTTAATCTTTGACTTTCTAGTTTGAGAGAGTCTTCCCTTTACAAAGGTAATCCTCTCCTTGTTATTCTTATGGCTTCTAGCATGTTGCTTTTCACCATAAGAGTAACCAATGCCATATTTGACATTTGGAGGTCTTTTGACCAAGTATGCACTGCGTGCATATTTGATCTTCTCCTTGTCAAATATGCCAATTTGGGCAGGATGTTTATCCTTTGTAGAGGTTGACTTGTCCTTCAAACTAGTGTCAACTTTCTTACATGTACAAGCATGAGCAAACTCAGTTTTAGTGGGTTGAGAAGGTGAGCTTGAAGAGGAAGAAGGTTCACTTAGCTTGAGTGACTCAACTTGCACTTCAAGGATCTTGTTAACCTTGATCAGGTCAACAAGTTGGTCCTTGATTGTAGCATTTGAGTCGGTTAACTCCAAGCATGTTTTCTTGCTCGAAGCTAACTCAAGCTCTAGTGATTTGCTTCGTTCCTTTTCAAGTTCTAGAAGCTCGTCAAGTTCGACATATTCCTCCTTTTGGGAGCTGATCATGTCCTCTTGACGATGTATTAACCTCTCCTTCTCAACAAGTTGATCAAGCAAAAATTTCATTTTTGTGGTTGTTTTCCTATCTAGTCCAATAAGCATGTCCTCATTATCACTATTGATTTCATCATCACTAGAATAGGAATGCACGAAAGGGGGTTTAATGGTTACCTTGCGTTTACCTTCCTTTGTCATAAGGCAAGTGCTATCTCCCTTCCATGCGCCAAGTGTAGGGAAGAGGGTAGACTTCTTGGATGTCTTCTCGATGGCTATTCTAGCCATCTCTTCTTCTTCGGATGATGAGGACTCATCATTTGAGTCCCACTCTTTCCCAATGTGCGCTTGTTCAGCTTGTTTCTTCTTCTTGAAGAATTTCTTGGGTTGAGGCTTGGCTTCTTTGGTCTTCTTCTTGTTCTCCTCGTATGGGCAATCAACTATAAAGTGGTTATACTCACCACAATTATTGCATGCCCGCCTCAACTTTGGCTTTGTTGTTTCCTTGTACTTTCCTTCGCTTGACTTTGTACCTTGTCTCTTTTTCATTATTCTCTTGAATTTCTTCTTGAACAATATCATGTCTTCTTCATCTAATTCACTGCTCTCGTTGTCACTATTTTCCTCTAGTTGTGCTTCTCTAGCTTCTTTGGATAGGGGCTTGAGGGTGGACTTCAAAGCAACCCCTTTCTTCTTTGCCTGAGGTGAGGTCGGCAATCTCCTTGACATGCTTTGCTTGTTTTTCCATCATCTCAAAGTTGATGATCTTTCCAAGCAGTTCATCTGGAGTCATCCTTTTGTATCCAGGGCTTTCTCTGATCATGGAGCATAGGGTGACGTTGCGAGGCATGAAAGCTCTAAGGATGAGCTTTACCACCTCGTGGTCATTCCACTTCTTACTTCCATATGATCTGACCTTGTTGACGAGTGTCTTTAATCGATTGTACATGTCTTGGGGTGACTCGTCTTCTTCAATTGCAAATCTTCCTACTCGCCTTCAATCATTTTGATTTTTGCTTCACGCACATGTCGATCACCTTCATGTGCAGTTTGTAGTGTGTGCCATATCTCCTTAGCAATTTCGAGTCCATCCACCTTGGTGAACTCGTCCCGACTGAGTGAAGAGGTAATTACGACCGCGGCTTGAGCATTTCGGTGAATAGCTTGCTCTTGGCTTGGTGTGAGCTATTCGTTGTCGTCCGAGATATCTATCCCTGTGCACACAATATGTCATAAATTTGGATTGAGGAAAATTAGATGCATTTTCATATTTTGCCTCCACATTGAGTAATCACTTCCATCGAAATGTGGGGCTTTTCCAAGTGGGATAGACAAATAATGATTATTATTGGAATTGAGACGATCATAGTTAAAAGGATATCGGGAGCAGTCGGTGTGACTACTCCCCTTCTTCTTTTATTCGATCTTCACTTTTCCTTTGGAAAGTGTCTTCTTTTTTAGGAGTGCCTTTAGTTCTAGCGTCTCCTCATCGTCGTCCTTGAAGTCTTGAATGGCTTCGAGGAGCTTCTCCACCTTGAGGTTGTTTTCATCATCAACCTTTTCTTAGTTGTTGCTCTTGTAGGTGTCCTTCATGTCTGACATGATCTTCTTCGAGCGATTAGTCTCTTTCTTGAAGAACCTGCTCTGATACCAATTGAATATGGCCTAGAGGGGGGGGGGTGAATAGACCTTTTTGAAATTTGTCAGAACCTGCAACACTTAACAACCAGTTCAAAACCAGAGATATCGGACTAGTCCGGTAAAGTGCAGACTAGTCCGGTGTGTACGGACTAGGTTGATTAAGTTTGATCAATTAATTTGATTCTTCAATGTATGCAGCGGAAATAAAGAAGAAGAAGAAGGATGGGAAGCCTCAAGAAAAGAAGATCTTCAAGAAGAAGAAAGCATATGGTGAAGCCCATGTCGGCAAGAAGTGGGACTCTAATGATGAGTCCTCCTCTAAAGATCAAGAGGAGATGGCAACCATCGCCATCAAGAAGCCAACTATAAAGAAGACTTTCTTGCCAAACAAGGGAGAATTGAAGACCACAAGCCACACTTGCCTCATGGAAAAAGAAGGGAAGAGAAAGGTTAAATCTAAAACTCCCTTGCATTCAATTAAAGGTGATGATTTTGATAGTGCTAGTGAGAATGAGTACATGTTTAATGGGTTCAATCAGAGTGTTATCTCTGGAATGAAAATGCTCTTCGATGAAATATTTGATAAGGTGGAGCTTCTAAATGAGCAAGAGGAGTTGCTTGTCCTTCAGAGGCAACACAATCTTGATCTTGAGAAACTACTCGAGCTTGATATGGAGAAGAACAAAACACTTGAACTTGAACTTGCTGAGAACAAGGAGACTTCTTCAAGTCTCAAGAGTTCGAATGTTGTGCTACAAGATGAACATGTGAATTTGTCTAAAGATCACAAGAGTCTTAAGGCACAATTCGACACTGTCAAGTAAAGTGTCAACTGTTCCGCCTCGACAACCTCAACTTCATCAAATATGGATTCAAATGTTAAAACATGCAAATGTGCTAATATATTCCTTGATTTGAAAAATGAACTCAAAGTGGCACAAAGCAAGAGCACACCCAAGAGTGGCATCTTTGACAAGGAGAAGATCAAGTATGCATGTAGTGCATACTCGATCACAAGATATCCCTTGATCAAAGATGGCCTTGGATATTCTAGGGGAAGAAAGCAAAATGCTAGACTCCTCGAGAATAACAAGGTGCACATTGCTTTTGTCAAAGAGAGTTCATATCAAGTCAAGAACAACCATGATGCGTCCTCTATTCATGAAAGTGCTACACATGTCAAAAATGTTGAAAATGTTAAGAATGCTAAAATTGCCAGTTCAACCATGTTTCATGACTTTGATGCATCATATGTGCTTATGAAAAGTAAATTTGATTATGTCTATGCAAAACATGTTGGGCCACACCACAAGAACCCAAAATCTTGTGTGTGGGTGCCCTAATGTCTTGTCACTAACCTCAAAGGACCCAATCGAGTTTGGGTACCTAAAACAAAAGCCTAAACTTGTTCTGTAGGCTTACTCCTCCGGTGGCTCGAAGTGGGTGCTAGATATCGGTTGCACCAATCACATGACCGAAGTGAGAAACATGTTTGTGGTGTATGAAGTAAATGAGGATCCAAGATAGGGTATCTACTTGGCGATAATAGATAAGGGAAGGTACTAGGTATGGGTAAAATTGCTATTTCCCCTCAACATACTACTTCTCACGTTATGCATGTTGAGTCTTTAGATTATAACCTTTTATCCATATCTCAATTATGTGAGAAAGGTTATAATTGCTTGTTTACTAACGAGGGTGTGACCGTCTCTAGAAGAAGTGATGACTCTATTGCCTTCAAGGGTGTTCTCAAAGGCAAGCTTTATCTTGTGGATTTTACCAGGATAAAGCCCAACTTGATACATGCTTGATGGCAAATACCAACATGGGATGGTTGTGGCAGCGTAGGCTAGCCCATGTTGGTATTAGGAATCTACCAAAAATTATAAAAGATGATCATGTCTGTGGATGGCCTTGCCGTGTCAAGCCGGGAAGCATGTCAGAGCGGCACATCCCGCCAAGATTGTAATGACGACAACAAGCCCATTGGAGATGCTTCACATGGATATCTTCGGTCCTATTTCTTACATAAGCATTGGTGGTAACAAATATGGTTTTTTTATTGTGGATGACTTTTTCCCACTTCACATGGGTGTTTTTATTGCATGACAAAGGTGAAACTCAAGGTGCCTTCAAGATATTCTTGAGAAGAGCTCAAAATAAGTTCTCCTTAAAATTCAAGAAGATAAGAAGCAACAACGACACCGAATTCAAGAACACTCAAGTGGAGGAGTACTTGGACGAGGAGGGCATCACGCATGAGTTTTTGGCACCTTACCCCCCAAACAAAATGGGGTGGAAAAGAAGAACCACACTCTCATAGAGATGTCAAGAACCATGATTGATTGGTACAAGACCTCTGACCGGTTTTGGGAGGAAGCAGTCAACACCGCTTGCCATGCTACAAACCTCCTATACCTCCATCGTCTATTGAAGAAAACTCCATATGAACTACTTACCGGTTACAAACCAAACATCTCATACTTTTAATTTTTTGGTAGTAAGTGCTACAATCTTAACAAGAAGCCTAGGATATCAATGTTCGTTGTAAAATCCGATGAAGGTTTCTTACTTGGCTATGATTGAAATACCTACGCCTGTCATGTCTTCAACAAAACCTCCTGTTGTGTTGAAATTGCATGTGAAGTGGTGTTTGATAAAACTAAAGGCTCTCAAGTGGAGCAAGTTGATCAATGTGTGTTAGAAGAAGAAGAGGCACCATGTATGGAACTAAGAAGGATGGCACTTGGCAACATACGACCATGAGAACTCGATGCCGTATGGTTAATTTTTGTGCTCATACTTCTTTGTGTCTTCTTTGGAGACATTTAAGGTTGAAGATGTCCTATGAGACCCGGATTGGGTGATGGCCTTGCAAGAGAAGCTCAACAACTTCAAGAGGAACTAAGTGTGGGAGCTAGTCAAAAGACCAAATGCCAACGTGGTAGGCACCAAGTGGATCTTACGCAACAAACAAGACGAGGCATGGTAACAAGAAACAAAGCAAGACTTGTGGCCAAGGTGTACTCACAAGTCGAAAATTTGGATTTTCAAAGAAACTTTTGCTACCATAGCTAGGCTTGAATCAATTCGCAT
This sequence comes from Tuctoria greenei, assembly GCA_036927565.1. NCBI lineage: Eukaryota > Viridiplantae > Streptophyta > Magnoliopsida > Poales > Poaceae > Tuctoria > Tuctoria greenei. The sequence continues at coordinate 167,571,523 of JAYESD010000006.1, forward strand.
ATTATTAGCTTATGTTACTCACCATGATTTCAAGTTGTATCAAATGGATGTGAAAAACACCTTCCTCAATGGTCCAATCAAGGAGGGGGTGTATGTGTAGCAACTACCCGGATTCGAAGATAATGAGTATCCTAACCATGTCTTTAAATTACACTTAGCTCCTATGGCCTCCAAGCTTCTAGAGCTTGGTATGAGTGCCTTAGAGATTTTATCATCAAGAATGGTTTTAGGATAGGTAAAAGCCGATTACACTCTCTTTACTAAGAATGTCAATGAAATTATATTTGGTTCTACTAACAATTTTTTATGTAGAGTTTAGTAAGATTATGACAGAGAGGTTTGGAGATGTCTATAATGGCGGAGTTGAAGTTCTTTCTAGGATTCCAAGTCAAGCAACTCAAGGATGACCCTTCATAAGTCAAACAAAGTATACCCAAGACATACTCAAGAAGTTTGACATGGAGAAGGCCAAACCCATCAAGACGCCAACAACGACAAACGGACAACTCGACCTCAATGAAGATGGATCTAGTGTGGATCAAAAGGTATAGCGCTCCATGTTTGGATCCTTGCTTTACCTTTGTGCATCTAGGCCCGATATTATGCTTTGTGTATGTATGTGTGCAAGATTTCAAGCCGCACCTAAGGAGTGTTATTTGACCACCATTAAGAGAATCTTGCGCTATTTAGTTCATACACCAAACCTTGGGCTACGGTATCCAAAAGAGTCAAAATTTAATATCATTGGATATTCCTATGCGTATTATGCCAGATGTAAGGTTGATAGGAAGAGTACCTCTGGGACATGTCAATTCTTGGGTAGGTCCCAAGTATCATGGTCATCTAAGAAACAAAACTTCATTGCCCTATCCACAGCTGAAGCGGAGTATTTCACAGCCGGAAGTTGTTGTCCACAACTTGTTTTGATGCGACAAACTCTAAGGAAATATAGTCTCAATATGAGTCATATTCCACTCCTATGTGATGATGGGAGCGCCATTAAGATTGCTCATCATCCTATTGAACACTCTAGGACCAAACACATAGGCATACGACACCACTTCTTGAGAGACCATTCAATGAAGGGGACATAGTCATTTCCCATGTTAGAACCAAAAAAACAACTAGCCGACATCTTCACCAAGTCACTAGATGAAAAAAAACTTTTGCAAACTTAGGAATGAGCTAAATATCCTATATTCTTAAAATGTGGCTTGAGATGCTGCACACCTGATTGTTAATAGTGTAGGTTCTTCAAATCTTTCGAAAACTTGTCTCCCTCAATTTTCTCTCAAATTATTTTTAAATTATTGTCTCCATAAATTAAGGTCATTGTGTGATTGGTTGTATGCTTTACTGGCCACATTCTTTGAGAATATTTGTGAAAACTAGTCCATATGGATCAATTTCGGCAAATTTCTCAATATATATGAGAATCTGCCTTTCTAGGATTGGACTAGTCCGCCTATAGGGTCGGACAAGTCCGGACACCTAGACTAGTTTGTACTACTGTCTAGTCCAGAACCGGTCTCATTGACCGGACTAGTCTGGACCCCATACCGGACTAGTCCGACCTTTGGAGACTTAACATCCCAGGGTAGGGCCCGAAGCATCCCATTCTGTTCAAATAATAACTCACCCGCGCCCCTCCTCCAAAATCACCCTCATTGGCAATTTTTGAATCCAACCACCAAAATCTTTAAGCCTTCCGTGATTCAAGCCTCTAGGAGTGTCAAGAACTGATTCCCGGACTACTCCGCTCCTTCGATTAGGAGATTTCATCGATTCTCTTATTCTCAAGGTATTTTTGACCTAACCCTCCGTTTCTTTGATTCCTTGCCTTCTAGATCATACCCCTTGTAACTTAGGATATATTCTACATCCTTGATACCTTGTGACGCTAATTGCTAAGTATTGCATGTTCTAGTTGTCATTTGTGGTGAATATCAATAGTTAGGGTTTGAAACTGTCGGGTTCGGACTAGTTCGTACCCAGGGCGGACAAGTTCATTTCTGATTGGATTAGTCTGGCTAGGGATCGGACAAGTTCAACCCTACATAGTTTCAGTGCTAACTTTATGAATTTTACCATATTTCAAACGCAATACCCTCATACTTTTCACCCATTTACTCTCTTTTTCTTGCCAGCAGCATGTCGAAGGGCAATGATTCATGCTCTTCGATCCCGTGCACGAGGAAGCTTGCCAAGCTATCTATGGAGCAAGAGATACTCAAGCGGCCGAGGAAGCTTAGACAACATCTACTCGTGAAGCAAGATCCAAGAAGCATCATGACAGAGACGTTTCTCAAGCACGAGTAGCAGAGCCAATGAGAAGGAAGAGACTTGTCATACTTTGTGACAAGGAGAGGGCCCTAGCGGCTGCTAAAGGGAACGGCAAGGTTGATGAGACCGAGGCAAGCAAGGGGAAAGGAAAAGCTCCTGTGACAGAGAAAGGAAAGGGCAAAGCACCGGTGAAGTCCAAGGCTCCTCTGAGGAAGAAGGACTTGGCAAAAAGAGGACTTGTCATTCATGACACACCCGTGGGATATGCTCCTTCACAAGGCCCTATTGGTTCACTTGTCATGACTCCACTAGCTCATGACCCCAATTGCTGAGCGGATCTCCCAGGCAACATCTTTCATGGCAAAGGGGTAGATAAAGCTAAAAGGTTTAGAAATCAAAATGTGTATCAATATGAGAAGGCCACAATGGATCACCACTTATGGTGTGTGATTTCCACTGGGACTACTATCGGCTTGTGTAATTGAGGATGAATGTTCCAGTGGTAGATGCTCAGTTAGTGGATTGGGACTACATGGCAAAGAAGAACCATAGCCTTCAATTCCATTATCAACGCAGTCAAGCACCATGGCTTGAAGGACATCATGAGCTTCAAGTATGATCGAAACACTAGATGATAGTCCAAATTTACACAACTTGCCACTTCTCAACTTAAGGAGATAAGAAGATTACTTGGATGACCGAGGGAGTTCAATAGCCAATTCTATTTGGTGAGTTTGCAAGGATTCTTGGGTTGCAAGAGCACTTGAGCCATGAGATTGTGGTGCACAACCTTAAAGCCATGGACCTTAATGAGATGAAGTTTATGTATGCAAGTGGATTTTCCTTCAACCTTCAAACTACCAAGTATATTCTTCCATTCTTTGGAGTTCTCAACCGGCTTTTGAGGAAGACTCCTGCCCCTAAGGATGGAGATGCAGGGATGATTCAAGGAAATTGAAGGCATTTGATGAAGCTTCTTTGTGAAGAGGAGAGGTTCAACATTGTTGACTACATTTTTAATGACATCTTCAACATCTCTCACACTCCCAACTGCTCTTGTGGATATGCACCCTTCATTATGTGCATGATTGAGAAAGTTTTCGGGTTGTAGTTTGTGAAAGATGTTAAACACCGGAAGCTCCATCCTCAAATTCCAACTCCATTTCCCAAGATTGGTGATTCTTCTAGGAGGAGTGCCTCCGAGGCTCCTCCTTCCACTCCCATATCCTCCTACGGAGACTCCTCTAGCACCATTCTCAAAATTTTCAAGTCCATATTCACTTCATACTGCAAGGTTGAAGTGCACTCTTGAAGGACGGAGCGCTATGTGAAACAACTTTGTTAGAAGGCTGAGATCCAAATGTCTCCATAGGAATCCGAAGACGATGAGCTTACAGTTAACATTTCTTACGTCACAAATAAAAATCCGCAAGCGCACATAAACTATCGATGTAGCATTTCCCCTCAAAGAGTATTCCAAAGGGTGTCATTTATATTTTCCCAAAGGAAGGCTAAGTGGAAGTAAAGCAATCATCAAATGAAGAGGGTAGATTGGTCTAGGTAGGGTTCTAGTGAGGATGGGTAATAGATATGTGGAGGTAGTGTGACACACAAGATCATTCTATTCTAATGGGGATAAATAGGTCATAAGAGAGATTAGACTAAGAGTTAGGGAGTTGCTCCTACAATGCCTATAATATACATATACATAGCCTAAGTTAGATACTAATGAGCATGCCAATGGTGAATTCTTATGCTAAGTTGTTCAACACATCGAGCACGAGTTTACCCCTAGCAATACTAGGACGACTCCCGCAAAGAGCCTATAGCATAGCCGAACATGGAGAATTACAAGGACAGATAGGGTTGTCACCACCTATTGCCTACCTCTTCAATCCGTGAGTCTACAAGACATCCAACGATACTTACTATCCTAGCACCAAGCTACCATACTAAGTAAACACCTTAGAGGCTCAAGTAGATGTACCTCTCTAAGGCAGTGACTAACCTAAACATCTCTGAACCAATGTTGAGACATATCATAAGTCATTCATATTAACATGATCATATCATAACTAATTAGACTATAGTGGGGGTTTGTAGTGTTTATGATTATAGAATAATAGTGTTATGGCATAATCATAAAGACAACTCATACCACATACATGGACTCCACAATCAAACAAGAAATGCTTCATCCAAGTATATGAATAAAAGAAGACTAAAGATAACATCTTTATTATGCATAAAGTCACAAATACAATAAGGAATATGTGAGCCATACCTTTCCCAATTTGGAACTGGGAAGAGAGAGAATCCTTCCAATCCTTCCTAATTTGCACTAAGACTAGAGGTTCTCCTCTCTATAGCCTGAACTCCTCTAAGACTATGGAAGATAGTGGATACTATAGAATGAACCTCAAGTGGTGTGTGTGAGAAGTGAGAGTAGGGGGTCCTATTTATAGCTAGAGAAGGGTCGGTTCCCGCCATTCAAAGCGTGTGAATTAGTCTTCATCGTGATCGGGGCACCATAGGGAGTCAACATGTGGAAGCTGACCGAGTTTGGCGCAAATTCCACATCGGCCGAACAGGGAATTCGGCCCAACTGGTCTTTGGACCAATTCCAGTGTGCTTCCTCGGGGTGACTTCCAGGTGGGTCCCATTGACTGATATGAGTCATACGCCGTTGGATGTCTCGGATGCTACTGTTTGTGGGCCATTTGATCCATGTGATGCCACGTGTCAGGACTTGATTGGTTGGGATGATAATTTATAGGATTGATCCCATTCTTTTACCTTATTTCCTGCATTATATGTCTGCATGCACTATTCTTCCGAAGACAAGTGGAAATAGGTTAAGTAGAAAGGTGATGTGCGCAAGAAATGATCTTTCCTTCACATAACTGAGTTATATTGACAGGTGAAATTGGGATATAACAATCGTCAACTAACTCAAGCTTATCCTTTGCTCATCCCGAGCAAAGGCAACACTTTAGGTTGATGATCAAGAGTTGCTATAATGTTCTACTTTTCAAAAGTACCATGTGCACAACAAAATACTCTACCTAGTATTGCAAAAATTGGCTATGGTACTTCACCCATCTTAAGTCATTATGGGGCTTATGCCTTCTCCTATTCATGGTGGTCGAAAGATAGAACCGTGAATGGAGCAAGCATAGCCTAGAGATCAAGTTCCTCTCAAATTTTGGAGAGTTTCAATTTAGATTTTAATTACCTCAATTTGATTCTCTCAATCACTCCTTTTTGTGTAGTGTAAGACCTATGTGTGCTGAATACATTGGCTTGTAGTGAATACACTTGCTTTGACGATAAAAGTTTTGAATATCACAAAAACACCTTTTTATCAAGGTCTGACTCTAGCACCGAGCTATAGCAAGGTCCGACGGTAGGTTCAGCTTGTTTTGGGTAGCTCCGGCTATGTTATATGCTAGGTCCGACTAGTTTTTGTTAGCTCCGGCTAAAGGTCCGGGTTGCTCTGGCAAGGTCCGGAACTTGACTGCAATGCTTCTGTTTTTCATTTACAATGTTTCGTACTTGCTTTACATCTCTGGAAAGATTGCTTAGTATTCATTTTCTACGTCTTTGGTGCATTTTTGGTTGACATGGATGATATCGTGTTACCGTGGTTTTGCAACATGCTTATGTGAGGTTCTCACGTAAGGTGTTGTGTTCAGAACTGACTTGAGTCAAGTCGAGGAGTTGGGCTCATATGGATTGATTGTTTATTCATGTGCAGGTGTTGCTTGAGTTCAAGACATGATTGGTGATGGGATCCATTGGACTAGTCTCAGGGAGGAGATGAGGTTCCAACAACCAAATTTAGGAGGAATTGTGGTTGAGCTGATCAGGAGGTTGCGCAGCATGATTGAATCAAGAACAATGCATGTGAAGGTATCGTAGACGTCATTGGAAGATGTTTGCACGTGTGAAAGGAGTGCATGGATGTGGCTACATGGTTCCGAGACGTGATGAAGATATGTGGACGTAAAGAGTTGGTCGGGAAGGTCCAACCGACTAGGTTATGGACTCAGGCTGCGGCTGAGTCGGGTTTGACTCAAATATGGAAAGATTTGAGTTGGTTATGATAGGATTACGTGTGGGTCACGACTTTGAGTTGTTTAGGAATGTGGGATACATTTATAAGGTGTTTGGAAGTCTTAAGATTGCCTCTATCTGCGTATAGAAGAATCCTAAGCAGTTATGGAAAGTTATGATTCGTGAACAGAGTAGGATTAGGTTTCTGATCTGAGTTGAGTTGGCTTTCGAGCTGGTTATATAAGCAAGGGAGCCCAGAGCTCGTGGGCACGACATTGGGGCTGTTCCTCTTGTGTTCTATTGAATAAAATTCGTAGTTTGAAGGAACTTTTGTGCCTTGTTCGTCCGACTTGTTCCAGACAAGTTTTACTCGTCGAGTTTCTGGACAGCACTACCTTTTGTTGGTGGTTTTATCATAACTCAAGTTTTACAGATCCAATTGACGTGATTCTTTTTGGGTTGTCTTAAAAACTTTATTATTTATCATCTGTCAAAATTTCACGGTCATTGGATTTGTGGTCTATGATCTACACGAGTTTTTTTGCAGCGTTCCAGAACTGTTTTTTCGGGAAGGGCAGATTGACCTTTGTTTGATCTCTCGATCATAACATGAGTTTTTCTTGACAGATTTGAGTGATTCTTATTGTGTTGTCTTCGTGACTTGATTCTCTCTGATATCTATAACTTTTGTCATGATGAAACACGTTTATATTAGTCTCACACACGATTTCTTTAACAAATCGTTTTTCTGCCGAAGGGGTTGGGGGTTTAATTGTTTCCGTTGCATAAGATTTTTAAATCTACCATTCACCCCCCTCTGGTAGATTTTCACGTGCTCTTCGATCCTACAATTGGTATCAGAGACACGGTGCTCTAATATTTGTGATTTGCACGTGTTTTTGACTAATCATCATGGAGAAGTACTCTGCCAAACCTTGTGTGTTCGCTGGTATTGATTTTCAGGTTTGGAAGGCACGCATGGAGGCTTTTATCCAGGCACAAGGCTTTGCAATATGGGAGAAGGTATACAAGCCTTACAAAGTGCCATCAAACGATCAAGTTACAGCTACAAATCTGAGAGATGTCGACAACAACAACAAGGCTCGAAACTTGATCATACAAGGATTAACACAAATCGACTTCGACCGTGTTGCACACCTCCGATCTGCATACGATGTGTGGAAATCACTTTGTGACTACCACGAAGGATCCAACACGATCAAAGAGGTAAGGCAAGACATGTTCAAGAAAGAATACATGCGCTTCGAGATGCAACCCGGTGAGTCTATTGATGACCTTTTTGCTTGCTTTAATAAGATTCTCAGCAACTTGCGTAGTGTCAATGTTAATTTTTCAGATGCTGAAAAAGCTAGGCAATTGCAAAGTTCATTAGATATGTCTATTTGGGAGATGAAAGTCACATCTATTTGTGAATCTACTGTCATGAGTTCACTTAATTTAGATGTGCTATATTCCAAGTTAAAAACTCATGAAATTGACATAATCTCACGTAAGAACCCCAACAAGTCTATTGCTTTTGTTTCTCAACGTGACATGCCTAGTTCCGGTCAAATATCATCTTGTGGTACACTTGATTTGCTGTCCTCTCTAACCCTTGAACAGATTGAGGAGTTTCCAGAGGAGGAGCTAGCGCTCATCTCTACCCGGTTCTCAAAAGCATTGCAAAATGTGAGAACTAGAATGAGAGGAAGCTCCGGACCTCAACGATGCTTTGAGTGTGGTAAGACAGGACATTTTCGTTCAGATTGCCCTAACCTTTCAGGTCCTACTTCCCAGGATGAAAAGAAAACAAGAACGAAGCACTCCTCTGCAAAAGATATGAAGAAAAAGAAGGGTTTTACAGGATGTCAATTGGTGAACAGTTTTATCTCAGCACTCCAGGAACTTGGCTCAAGCGACGTGGACATTGGAAGTGATGAAGATGAAGATGATTTGACAAACTTGTGCTTCATGGCGGGCAAGTCAAGATCAAGTATGGAGGAGGCAGAACACAACAGCGACAAAGAAGAGGTATGTCCTACTTGTGAAGAAATGTGTGGTGCTATTTCTCGTGCCACTGTTATTGTTAAGAAAAAGGACAAAAAGCTTAGAGACAATGCTATTAAAATTGAGTCACTAGAATCTGAAATTAATCGTTTGAAATCCTTGATTCCTAGTGATGATTCTTGTTCCTCATGTGACTTAATATATGAACAATTGTCCCCCCTAAGAAATGCACATACCTCCACACTTGGTAAACTTGAACTTGAAATTGAAAAGATTGCTGCACTTAAAGATGCTTCTTGTTCTACAATTGATTTGCATTGTTCTAGTTGTGATGATCTTGATAAGAAACTGCAAGATGCTATGAATGAAATCTCTATATTGAACAATGCTTTACATTGTCATGAAGTTAAATATTGTTCCAATTGTAAATTAAAAGGAAAAACTTCATATGAAAATTGCCTTGATCTGTCCAATAAACTTGATAACATGCACAAGACATTTGATTGGTTTTGTAATAGGAATAAGAACCTAAACTTGCTGCTGAATTCATCCAAGTCTTGCAATGATAAAACTGTTTTAGGTTTTGATTCTCATGCTCATGCTAAGGCACATCCACCTAAAAGTGTAAAGTCATTAGGAAGTGGTTTGATTCAAATAGTTCCTAAACAAAAATAAGTGATTTTCAAATCTGCAGGAGTATTGTCTCATTCGGTTTTAAATAAAAATGTTGTTTGCTCATCTAGACATGAACACAAAGTTAAATTTCAATGTACCTACTGTGGTAGAGATGGTCATGTCATAGATTTTTGTTATAGAATAGCTAAACAACAGAAAAGGGAAAGAATGGTTGCTAGATCTCATAACTTTCATGCAAAATTTCCTGCACATATTGAACCGAATGTACAACCTGCTGTTTTGAGTCAAAAACATTCAATGTTTACCTCCGGACTTTCTGTTTTTGCCTCCGGAGCTACTGATTTTTGTGCTACACAAGTAACACCTTATAGGTCAGTAGTTAAGAATAAAAAAATCTCAAACTTTGACTCATAAACCTGCTGTTTTGTCCCAGCTTTCGCGTGTTTTTCCTGCTGCACGTCGCGTGACTCAGTACTGGATTCCTAAATGCCTTTTGACTAACCCCAGTATTGAGTCATCGACGTATTGTGCTTCTATGTAGGTTACACGTTTGAGGAAGGAGAACATTTGAATTGTGGATTCAGGTTGCTCACGCCACATGACCGGTAACAAAGATTGGTTCTCCTCCCTCTCTTTTGTATCATGTGTAGTGAATGTTACTTTTGCCAATAATTCTTCAACTCATATAATTGCTAAGGGTTTGGTTAGAGTAAATGATCACTACACTTTGAAGGATGTGGCACTTATCAAAAATTTGAAATACAACTTGCTTTCCGTTTCACAATTGCTAGATGAAAATCTGGAAATTATTTTCAATAAAAACTGCTGCAAAGTTGTAAGTTCAAATAGTGAGCTTATTTTTAACATGTCTCGGTTTGGAAGAGTTTTTAAAGCTGATTTTGATATGTCTTCCTCTAAGCATAGGTGTCTAGTTGCTAATGATTCAAAGGACCTATATTTTTGGCATCGTAGACTTGGTCACGTAGGCTTTGATCACCTAACGCGTGTTAGTGCTCTTGATCGCATACGTGGGCTGCCTAAGCTTAAAGGGGACAAAGAAATTGTGTGCTCTTCTTGTAGACATGCTAAGATGGTTGCAGGTTTACATACTCCTCTCACAATGATCATGACAACTGAACCGTGTCAACTTTTGCATCTTCACACCATAGGACCTTCACGTGTTCAATCCTTCGGAGGAAAATGGTATGTTCTGTGATTGTTGATGATTATTTTTTTTGACCGGTGAAAAACTGCAAGGGAGAACCCCGACAGCCATAAAACATATATTAAAAGAGACAAGGAAACAACGATTTACAGTAGCTCAGTAGAGCTTGACTAGGTGTTCCAGAGGGAGGAACATCCTTTACAAACCGTGAAGCCACACGAGCACACTAGCCCTATCCTCCGGCTTAAAACGGCAGGCCTGAAGCCTTGTAGAAGCAAAGAAGGATCGTTTCCAAGCATTTACAGAGGTAGTAGAGTTTTTGAAAATGACATTGTTACGAGCAATCTAGATCTCCCAGGCCGCTATGGAGAAGGTTTCCATTAAGGCGCTACCACCCCAGCTGAGCTTGGCTTTTTGCAGGGTATGAAAGAAGGGGATGTCGTGGTCCTAGTGAATCCCAAGGATATTCCAGCATGCCATGCTGAAGGAGCAGTTAAAGAAGAGATGGTATGTGAGTTCCTCCACATTGTCAGCACAGAGTACGCAGGTGTAGTCGTTCCCGTCAATCGTGATGTTTTTTCTCTTCAGGAGGTTGCGTGAGTTGAGCCGGTCCCGAAACATCAGCCACATGAAGATCTTTATTTTCTTTAGCACCTTTGAGGCCCAAATCCAGCTAAAGGGTGTTGGTGGGTTGATGTGTTTGTAATAGTTGTTGTAAATAAGCTTGGAGCTGAAAGTTCTTGTTCCCCCGATTGGAGTCCACTCATCCTGTGAAGCTTCCCTGTGTGAAATTTCCTCCAGCATGGCCTCCAGATTGGCCAGTTCCAACAATGCTTCCTCCGACAGTGGTTGAAAAAAGTGATTGCCATGGTCTGAGTTGCTGAGGTATTGGGCCATTGAGATGTTGGTTCTTTTTGCGAAGGAGTATAAACGGGGCATGTCCCTTCTGAGTAGGTGATCTTCCCACTGATCCTGCCATAGTCGAATTGTGTCTCCTGTGGCAATTTTGACTTCAAAATTCATGAGAAAAGAATCAGATAGGCTCACAACATCCCTCCACCAGAAGGATACTTTTCCTTTTGTGCTGTGTGGGGGTTTACCGTTGCTGCAATAGCGCTGGTTGATGAGGTGAACCCAGGGGATGTTTGTTTTTTATAGATTTTCCAGAGGAATTTCATGAGCAAGGTTCCATTCATTGCAGTGAGGCTTTTTAGACCCAACCCTCCATTTTCCTTTGGTGTTGTAACTTGGTTCCAGGCCACCAGGGGCCGGCCTTTTCTAGCGATGTCCGAGCCTCTCCATAAGCATTGTTTCCTGGCTTTGTCAATAGCTTGAACGACTGACTGTCTCAATTTGATGGTACACATCGCATAAATTGGGATGGCGGACAAAACGCTGTTGATAAGTGTGCATCGACTAGCCATTGACAACCATGTTGTTGCTCCAGTTAACGTTTTTTGCACCCTTAAGACAAGCCCTTCAAAGGCATCTGCTTTGGGTCTGTCGAGGCTCATTGGCAGACCTAAGTAAGTAAATGGGAATGAGCCAATAGTGCAACCCAGTGCGGCTGCTAGAATTGTGGCCTCCTCTTCATCAGTGTTTATTGGTGTTAAGCTTGATTTTGCCCAGTTCACTCTCAGCCCTGTAGCTCCCCCGAAGGATTGTAGTAAGTTTTTCAGAAAGAAGAGCTGTCTCTGGTTGGCTTTGAGGATTAGAATAGTGTCATCTGCATATTGTACTACCGGGAAGTCCTCGTTCATTTCTTGATGCAGTGGCAATGATAGAAGTCCCAGTTCTACTGCTTTGTTGATTAAAATTTGTAGAAGATCTGCTGCCAGTACAAATAGCAGGGGGGATAACGGGTCCCCCTGCCAAACACCTCTTCTGCAGTGAAAAGTCTTACCTGGCACTCCATTGAGAAGAACTGAGGAGGTGGTAGTAGATAGAATACCTGTTACCCGTGATCCACTGTTCAGGAAAACCCAAAACTCTCAGCATGTGTATAATGAAGTCATGTTCCACCTTGTCAAATGCTTTTTCGAAGTCCAGCTTGAGTACTATGACACCAGTGTTGGTTTTTTTGCATTGATAAAGGTACTCATAGACCCAAGCCATGGAGTCCTGGATGGTTCTTTTTTTGATGAAACCATATTGATTTTTGTGGATAATGGTTGATGATTATTCTAGATACTCTTGGGTTTACTTTATGGCCTATAAGAATGAAGCTTTTAGTCACTTTAGAACTTTATTTCTTAGATTATCAATTGATCACCCAGGATCATTAAAAGCAATTAGAAGTGATAATGGAACTGAATTTAAAAATCAATCTTTTGATCACTTTTGTGCTGAAAATGGAATAGATCATCAATTTTCTTCGCCATATGTACCTCAACAAAACGGTGTTGTAGAAAGAAAGAACAAAACCTTAGTTGAGATGGCTAGGACTATGCTTGATGAATATCAAACTCCTAGGAAATTTTGGGCTGATGCGTTAGCAACCGCTTGTTATGTCTCAAATCGTGTTTTCTTGCGTGCTAAGCTAGGTAAAACACCATATGAGCTCCGGTTTGGACATAGGCCTAGTGTTACACACTTTTGGGTCTTTGGTTGCAAATGCTTTGTTAAGAAACATGGTAATCTTGATAAATTTGAACCTAGATCCATTGATGGCATGTTTCTTGGTTATCCATCTCATACTAGAGGCTACCGTGTGCTTTTACCTGACACTAACAAAATTGTGGAGACTTGTGAAGTGTCTTTTGATGAAGCTAGCCCAGGTACTAGCTCAAATATTGCAGGTCCAGATCCATATCCGCAGGGGGGGCATTTTCGTTGAAGATGAGGAAGAATTGGAGCTGCTGCCCAAAAATTCAGCAGCTAAAGACTTTGGTTCAGCTCCAGATGTTAATTCTCAACCAGCACCGACAACCATCAATGCTGATTCAAATCATACTCAAGTCACAAGCTCATCGATTTGTGATGAACATGAAGAAGAAGAAGCTTGTGAGACATCTGTTCCCCTACGATTTTACAAAGATCATCCCCCACAACAGATGATTGGAAGCTTGCACGAACGAGTCACACGGTCCAGGTTATGCGATCCAAACTCTTATGCTTATTCTGCTTTTGTTGCTTCTTTTGAACCCAAAGATATACCACACACACTCACTAATGAATCTTGGATTATTGCCATGCAAGAAGAGTTAGAAAATTTTGAAAGAAATAATGTTTGGAAACTTTTAACTCCACCTCAAGGTCACACTTTAATTGGAACTAAATGGGTATTTAAAAATAAACAAAGTGAGGATGGGGTTGTGGTTAGTAATAAGGCTAGGTTGGTTGCTCAAGGTTTCACTCAAGTTGAAGGTCTAGATTTTGATGAAACTTTTGCTCCCGTTGCTAGATTAGAAGCCATAAGAATTTTGTTAGCCTTTGCTGCATCTAAAGGTTTCAAGCTATATCAAATGTATGTTAAAACTGCTTTTCTAAATGGCTACACAGATGAGGAGGTTTATGTCAAGCAACCACCAGGTTTTGAAAATCTAGATTTTCCTAATCATGTCTACACACTGTCCAAAGCCTTGTACGGTCTCAAACAAGCCCCTAGAGCATGGTATGATAGGTTAAAAACATTCTTACTTGAAAAAGGGTTTACCGTGGGCAAGGTTGATAAAACTCTTTTTGTGCTTAAGCATGGCAATGACTCATTATTCGTTCAAGTGTATGTGGATGATATTATCTTTGGTTGTGCTTCTCATAATCTTGTGTCCAAGTTTTCAGCAATGATGAGTTCCGAATTTGAAATGAGTATGATGGGTGAACTCACTTACTTTTTGGGGCTGCAAATCAAGCAAACAAAGGAGGGTACCTTTGTGCATCAAATGAAGTATACATAAGATCTCCTAAGGCGCTTCAACATGGACAAAAGCAAGCCTCTTCGGACACCAATGAGAACAGCAACAACACTTGGACTTGATGAAGATGGTGAACCCGTGGATCAAAAAGAATATAGAAGCATGATTGGATCACTTTTGTATCTCACGACATCAAGACCAGACATACAATTCAGCGTATGTCTTTGTGCACGGTTTCAAGCCTCCCCACGTGCTTCACATCGTCAAGCCGTCAAAAGGATTCTCAGGTACTTACATGGAACTCAAGAATTTGGAATTTTTCTTCCTTCTTCCTCAACCGTTACTTTGAAAGTTTTTTCGGATGCTGATTTTGGGTGTTGTAGGATTGATAGGAAAAGTACATCCGGTGCTTGTCATTTTCTTGGTAATTCTCTTGTTGCTTGGTCCTCTAGAAAACAAAATTTAGTTGCACAATCCACAGCCAAATCTGAATATGTAGCTGCTGCTAGTGCTTGCTCACAAATTCTTTGGATTGTTCAAACACTTAAGGACTATGGGGTTGATCTAGATAGTGTTCCACTGTTCTGTGATAACACTAGTGCCATTTGCATTGCTAAAAACCCCGTGCAACATTCTAGAACTAAGCACATTGACATTAGATATCACTTTCTCTGAGATAATGTTGAAAAAGGAAACATTGTGCTTCACCATGTAGATACCAAACAATAATTGGCTGACATTTTTACAAAACCTTTGGATTTCACTCATTTTTGTTACATTCGTAGTGAAATAGAGGTTATGCATCCTCATGGCTTAAATTGAGAGGGATTTTTGAAACTTGGGAAGTCTATGTGTGAATATAAAATTAAAATAATATGAGCATAGTATTTCATACATATATGACTTTGTGATTCCTTTTACATGCTAAAAGTTCTTACTACATTACTCGTGTTATACATTTTGTAGTTTTTGCCATGTCTAGTAATTGGAATAGTTACTTACACTAAAACTGGTCATGGTCGAACTTTCTTGCTGTTTTGAACTTGTTACATGTTCACAAGTGCTTTTAATTATTAAGAATTAATCAAGTAATCAACTCACATGTTGAGTTTTTATGAACAAATATAAATTGAGAAAAGATCAAGTGAATATGCATGCATCACACTTCTTTCTTTGAGATGTCTTATCATTGCACTTAGATATGAACTTGGAAGAAGTTGTGTTTGACTAAAACCATGTCCTTAAGCTTCTGATTGTCAAATGACATAGGCTTGGCTTGGTTGGTTAGAATAAGGCAGATGCGCATATATTCTCTTGCAAATATTATATGATCTAAATTTATGCTTTGAAAAATAATAAAATGCAGCAACTAGTGTCATGCTTTTAGATTTTGAAATAGTTAAGTTTGTGAGATCATGACTTGCTTAAATTGAAAATTACATTTGATCTCTAGCATGGCTTACACTACTTTATGTATCTCATTGATGTGATAATGTAAGGTACCTGATAGTATGACTTGGATGAGCTTTGTTTATATGTATATGTTATAATATGCTCATAACAACTGAAGTTGGAGAGATAATTTGTTTATATGCTCATAACTTGCTGAATACATTGTCAAAGGGGGAGAGATAAGCATGAAGAGAAAGAGAATATGTGCATCAGGAGAGATAATAAAGGGGGAGAGATAATATGGGATAATTTTTGGATTTTCCTCTCATTTTACTTTTGATTTACAAAGGGGGAGAAATTGCCTTCAAAACTTTTATGTGAATAAGCCAATGTTCGGATTTTAAATGGTGTTGCCAATGCATTCACCAAGGGGGAGATTGTAAGACCTATGTGTGCTGAATACATTGGCTTGTAGTGAATACACTTGCTTTGATGATAAAAGTTTTGAATATCACCAAAACACCTTTTTATCAAGGTCCGACTCTAGCATCGAGCTACAGCAAGGTCCGACGGTAGGTTCGGCTTGTTTTGGGTAGCTCCAGCTACGTTAGATGCTAGGTCCGACTTGTTGGTAAGGTCCAACTAGTTTTTGTTAGCTCCGGCTCAAGGTCCGGGTTGCTCTGGCAAGGTCCGAAACTTGATTGCAATGCTTCTGTTTTTCATTTGCAATGTTTCGTACTTGCTTTACATCTCTGGAAAGATTGCTTAGTATTCATTTGCTATGTCTTTGGTGCATTTTTGGTTGACATGGATGATATCGTGTTACTGTGGTTTTGCAACATGCTTATGTGAGGTTCTCACGTAAGGTGTTGTGTTCGGAACTGATTTGAGTCAAGTTGAGGACTTGGGCTCGTATGGATTGGTTGTTTATTCATGTGCAGGTGTTGCTTGAGTTCAAGACATGGCTGGTGATGGGATCCATTGGACTAGTCTCAGGGAGGATATGAGGTTCCAACAACCAAATTTAGGAGGAATTATGGTTGAGCTGATCAGGAGGTTGCGCAGCATGATTGAATCAAGAACAATGCATGTGAAGGTATCGTGGACGTCATTGGAAGATGTTTGCACGTGTACAAGGAGCGCATGGACGTGACTACATGGTTCCGAGACGTTATGAAGATATGTGGACGTAAAGAGTTGGTCGGAAAGGTCCAACTGACTAGGTTATGGACTCAGGCTGCGGCTGAGTCGGGTTTGACTCAAATTTGGAAATATTTGAGTTGGTTATGATAGGATTTCGTGTGAGTCACGAATTTTAGTTGTTTAGGAATGTGGGATACATTCCTAAGGTGTTTGGAAGTCTTAATATTGCTTCTATCTCCGTATAGAAGAATCCTAAGCAGTTATGGAAAGTTACGATTTGTGAACAGAGTAGGATTAGGTTCCTGAGTTGAGTTGAGTTGGCTTTCGAGCTGGTTATATAAGCAAGGGAGCCCAGAGCTTGTGGGCACGACTTTAAGGCTGTTCCTCTTGTGTTCTATTGAATAAAATTCGTAGTTTGAAGTAACTTTTGTGCCTTATTCGTCCGACTTGTTCCAGACAAGTTTTACTCGTCGAGTTTCTGGACAGCACTACCTTTCGTCGGTGGTTTTATCATAACTCGAGTTTTACAGATCCAATTGACGTGATTCTTTTTGGGTTGTCTTAACAACTTGATTATATATCATCTGTCAAAATTTCACGGTCATTGGATTTGTGGTCTATGATCTACACGAGTTTCTTTGCAGCATTCCAGAACTGTTTTTTTTTGGGAAGGGCAGGTTGACCTTTGTTTGATCTTTCAATCATAACTTGAGTTTTCTTGACGGATTTGAGTTATTCTTGTTGTGTTGTCTTGGTGAATTGATTCTCTCTGATATCTATCACTTGTGTCATGATGAAACACATTTAGATTAGTCTCACACACGATTTCTTTAACATATCGTTTTTCTGCCGAAGGGGTTGGGGTTTAATTGTTTCCGCTGCATAAGATTTTGAAATCTACCATTCACCCCCCTCTGGTAGCTTTTCACGTGCTCTTCAATCCTACATGTAGTGGAAATATATTCTCACCAAGGCATTTTGCCTATATTAATCCGACCACTAAATAAGGCTTGTATGTGGAGCTTGGTAGGGAATGTAGTAGGCATATTTACAACACATAAAATTGCTAAGTCAAAAGAGTAAACTGTGAGACCTATGTGTGTTGAATACATTGGCTATGATGATAAAAGTTTTAAATACTGCCAAAAAACTTGTCTCGACAAGGTCCGTCTCTAGGTCCGAGCTATTGCAAGGTCCGACAATAGGTTCGACTTGTTTTGGGTAGCTCCAGCAAGGTTCGACGTAAGGTTCGACTTATTTTGGCTAGGTCCGACTTCTTTGTCTAGGTCTGACTTGCTATGGCTAGGTCTGACATGTTTTTGCTAGCTTTGGCGCTAGGTTCGACTAGCTTTGGTAAGCTACGGCGCTAGGTCCGACTAGCTTTGGTTAGCTCTAGCGCTAGGTCCATCTAGCTTTGGTTAGCTCCCGAGCTTGATCCTGCTAGCTTTGGTAAGGTCCGGCTTCAAGGTCCGGTTAGCTTTGGCAATGACCAGTGCTAGATTGCAATGGTTCTGCTTTTACCTTGCAATGTTTCAAACTTTATTTACATTTATAGAAAGCTTGCTTAGTATTCTATTACTAAGTTTGTGGTATGTTTTGGTGGTTATGGCTGATATCATTTTGCTATGGTTTGCAACATGCTTATCTGAGGTGATCATGTATGGTGTTGTGGTTTCGGAACTAACGTGAGTCAAGTCGAGGACCTGTGCTTGAAAGTATCGATTGTTTATTCATGTGCAGGTGTTGCTTGAGTTCATGACATGGCTGGTGATGGGATCCATTGAACTAGTCTTAAGGAGAAGATGAAGTTCAACAACCATGTTCGGGAGGAATAGTGGTTGAGTTGATCGGGAGGTTGCGCAGCATGTTTGAATCTAGAACAATGCATATGGAAGTATCGTGGACGTTGTTGGAAGATGTTTGCACGTGTGCAAGGAGTGCATGGACGTGGAAACATGGTTCCAATGCGTGATGAAGAGAAGTGGAAGTAAAGAATTGGTTGCAAAAGTCCAGCCAACTAGGTTATGGACTCAGGTTGCGGCTGAGTCATGTTTGACTCAAATATGGAAATATTTGAGTTGATTATGATAGGATTTCATGTGGGTCACGAAGTTGAGTTGTTTTTAGGAATGTGTTATACATTCCTATGGTGTTTAGAAGTCTTAATTTTGCTTCTATCTGAGTATAGAAGAGTCTTGAGCAGATATGGGAAGTTTCGGTGGAAAGTGAGTAGGATACGAGTCCTAGTTTGATTTGGGTTGGCCTCATGGCTGGTTATATAAGCAAGGGAGGCCATAGCTCGTGGTGCATATATTTTGGGCTGTTACTCTTGTGTTCTATTGAATAAAGATGGTAGTTTATAGGAAATTTTGTGCCTTGTTTGTCTGACTTGTTTCAGACCAGTTTTTCTCATCGAGTTTCTGCACAACACTATCTTGCTTCGGTGGTTTTATCATAACTCAAGTTTTACAAATCCAATTGACATGACTAATTTTGGGTTATTTTCACAACTTGGTTATCTATCATATGTGAAAATTTCACGGTCATTGGATTTGTGGTTTCTGATTTACACGAGTTTCATTGCAGTGTTGTAGATCTGATTTTTATTGGGTAAAACAGATGGACCATTTTTTGGGTCTTTTGATCATAACTTGAGTTTTTATTGACGGATTTTCGTGATTCTTGTTGTCACATCTTAGTGACTTGATTCTCCACAATCTATAGTGGTTTTGTCACAATTTATCACGTTTAGATCAGTTGCACACACGGTTTTTAACAGATTGATTTTCTACCAAGGGGTTTTTTGTTGCTTTCGCTGAAAAAGTTTTAATCTACTATTCACCCCATCTGGTTCCTTTTCATGTGCTCTTCGATCCTACAATTGGTATCAGAGCCACGGTGCTCTAATCTTTGTGACTTGCATGTGTTTTGAATAATCATCATGGAGAAATACTCCGTCAAACCTTGTGTGTTTAGTGGTATTGATTTTCAGGTTTGGAAGGCACGCACAGAGGCTTTCATCCACGCGCAAGGCTTTGCAATATGGGAAAAGGTGTACAAGCCTTACGAAGTGCCGTCAAATGATCAAGTTATAGCTAAAAATATGAGAGATGTCGAGAACATCAACAAGGCTCGGAACTTGATCATACAAGGACTAACTCAAAGTGACTTCGACCGTGTTGCTCACCTCCATTCTGCGTACGATGTTTGGAAAGCTCTATGTGATTACCATGAAGGATCCAACATGATCAAGGAGGTAAGGCAAGACATGTTCAAAAAGGAGTACATGCACTTTAAGATGCAACCAGGTGAGTCCATCAACGACCTCTTTGCTTGGTTTAATAAAATTCTTAGCAACTTAAGTAGTGTCGATGTTAATTTTTCAGATGCTGAGAATGCTAGACAATTACTAAGTGCACTAGACAAGTCAATTTGGGACATGAAAGTTACATCTATTCGTGAATATACTATCATGAGTACACTTACTTTAGATATTGTATACTCCAAGTTAAAAACTCATGAAATTGACATAATCTCACGTAAGAACCCCGACAAGTCTCTTGCATTTGTTTCTCAATATGACATGCCTAGCTCTGACCAATCTTCATCTTGTGGAACACTTGCTTTGCTGTCCTCTCTAACCCTTGAAGATTTTCCAGGGAAAGAACTTGCACTCATCTCCACTCGGTTCTCAAAAACATTGCAAATTGTGAGAACTAGAAGGAGAGTGTCGGTACCCTGGAAACCGTACACCCCTTGAGGTTACAAAGATCTCAAAGGAAAGTCATCTACTTGATTTGAAGACCTTCGGAGACCCACATGTCA
This sequence comes from Tuctoria greenei, assembly GCA_036927565.1. Taxonomy (NCBI): domain Eukaryota; kingdom Viridiplantae; phylum Streptophyta; class Magnoliopsida; order Poales; family Poaceae; genus Tuctoria; species Tuctoria greenei. The sequence continues at coordinate 167,591,884 of JAYESD010000006.1, forward strand.
GATATAACTGAACCCGCTTCTCCAACATGGTTAATCCAAAGGTCGCCACGTGTACTATCAAACCGGAGCTACCGCCCACAAGGGGGAAGCTCCGGGCTATGTACCGAAATGGCACCCCCAGACCTAACCCCAGACCGAGGGAAGCTCCGGATCTGACACGTGTCAGGTAGCTCCGAAGCTACCTGTTTCCCACAGTATGCTCCGGAGCTACCACGTGTCCAACCGTCGGATCTTCAGCCTCTAACCTCCGGAAGACTCCACAACGGCTCCGGATCTTCAAAGGGGAATCAAGGACTTCAAGACCCGATTAAGTGTCATTAATACCAAATTAATGACACACGATCGAACGACCTTAATTACCAGTAACGGTGCTGTCAAAGCCCATTACCCGGTCATTAAGGGCAGTTAAACGTGTTGAATGAGTACCAATATTAGTAACCGCCGGGGCCACATGTCGGGCCAGGCTAACTTGTAACGGCCTGCCCTTGTACTATAAAAGGACAGGCCGACGAGACGTTCTGAGAGGCTACACACATTCCATAGACGCTCGACACAAGCTCATACAGCTAATACAACACCAACATATCCGTGGAGTAGGGTATTATGCTCAGGCGGCCCGAACCACGTAAATCCCTGTGTCTCCTGTGCTATTTACAATTCACCTTCTTGAATCTCCGCGTGCCCACACCAAACATCAAACACCTCTAACACTTTAGTAGTGTCGGGAGATCTGCCGGATCCAAACCACCGACAGAGAGGAAGTGCCGGACCTCAACAATGCTTTGAATGTGGTAAGACAGGACATTTTTGCACAGATTGCCCTAACCTTTCAGGTACTACTTCCTGTGATGAAAAGCAAATAAGGACGAAGCACTCATCCACAAACAACAGCAAGAAAAAGAAGGGTTTTACAAGATGCCAATTGGTGAACAATTTTATCTCCGCACTTCAAGAACTTGGCTCAAGCGATGTGGACATTGGAAGTGACGAAGATGAAGATGGTTTGGAAAACTTGTGCTTCATGGCGGGCAAGTCAAGATCAAGTATGGAGGAGGCATAACACAACAGTGACAATGAAGAGGTATGTCCTACTTGCGAAGAAATGTGTGATGCTATTTCTCGTGCCACTGTTATAGTTAAGTAAAAGAACAAAAAGCTTAGGAACAATTCTGTTAAAATTGAGTCACTAGAATCTGAAATTAATTGTTTGAGATATTTGATTCCTAGTGATGATTCTTGTTTCTCATGTGAGGAGCTGTGCCGGCAGTTCACTGCCAACTTTGGGAGTTCATACACCCGACCAGACACTGAACTATACCTTTTTGCAGTCGTGCAAAAAGGGGGAGAATCCCTGCGATCATTCATCCAGAGATTTTCTCAGGTACGAAACACTATCCCTTCTATCTCTAGCGCCTCTGTAATTGTGGCATTTAGACAGGGTGTATGGGATAAGAAGATGCTGGAGAAACTGGCGATCAAGGAGATCACCAGTGTAACAGAACTCTTCAGTTTGGTCGACAAATGTGCCAGAGCTGCGGAGGGCCGTGAGATGCACTCCAAACCAACTCCGAAGGATCACAAGAAATCCTCCAAAGGAGAAGCCACTACCTCCGGGAGTGGCAAAAAGAAGAAGAAGACCAACGGCAAGAAGAAGCCGTCGGCTGGTACATCCAATGTTGCAGCTGCTGCAGCTCCGGGTGGCCGGGGGCCACGCCCTGAGAAGCGACCTTGACCATCTTCTAAAGACGGTGGCAAACCCAAGGTGTGGTGTCCAATTCACAAAACGGGCAGCCACAGTTTGGAAGACTGCCGGGAGGTCCAAAACCTCGTCGAGCGCTACAACAAGCGTCGGGAAGAAACTCCTTTCCGACAGAGGGAAGGAAAACAAAAAGTCGATGAAGCTCCGGCTGAAGAGGAGTTAGGTTTTCAGGATCCCAAAAAGGTCCTGAAGGCTGTCTACACCTCCGTCGATGATGATTCCGACGTCTCCGACAATGAGCGTCGGAATACCATGAACACCATTTTTGGTGGATCATGGGACATCACCTCCCGCCGCATCATCAAGACTATGCGTCGGGACATGGCTGTTGTAGCTCCTACAGCCAGACCGGAGCCTCATCGGAAGTGGATGGACACAGCCATCACTTTTGATGCTTCGGACTTCCCTTGAAGCATTGTTGGAGCAGGTCAGCTACCTTTGATGGTATCTCCTACCATCAATAACATCCAGCACCACCATGTCATGGTAGACGGAGGTTCGGGGCTTAACCTCATAAGCTTCTAAGCCTTCACCAAGCTTCAGCTCCGACCTTTGGATCTCCACCCCTCCCGACCTTTCTCCGGAGTAGGTCCGGGGGCCATTACCCCACTCGGAGCTATTACTCTCCCCGTTACCTTCGGAACACGGTAGAAGTATCGTACCGATAAGTTGGTCTTTGACGTTGCTCAGATCAACTTACCCTTCAATGCCATCCTTGGTAGGCCTGCCTTGTACAAATTCATGGCAGCTGCTCATTATGGCTACCTGGTGTTAAAGATGCCAAGACTAGTAGGAGTTCTCCGGATCCGCGGGGATCGTACTGCCGGAGTAACTACTCTGGAAGAACTCCATGCACTTACCACGGCGCAAGAGGAGGACTCCAGGCAGGAGCAAGCTCCAAAACCCCCGAGCATTCGTCAACGAGGCTCGACATCTGCACCTCGTGTGCAGCCAAGCGGCGACACTGACATCCCCGTCAAAGTAGTCCAAATCGGTTCTGATGCCGCTCAGACCACCCGTATATCGGGAGGATTGAACGACAAATAGGAACTCGCGCTCATCGCTTTCCTCTAGGCTAATGTCAACGTGTTTGCCTGACAACCGTCACAAATGCCTGGGATCCCCAAGGAAGTGATTGAGCACAATCTAAAGATCTACCCTGATGCCCGGCCTGTGCACCAGAAGCCTCGGAAGCAATCTGTAGAGCGACAGAACTTCATTCGACAAGAAGTGAAGAAGTTGCTCGAAGCTGGATTCATCCGAGAAGTCTTCCATCCAAAATGGCTGGCAAACCCAGTCGTTGTTCCCAAGGCCGGCGGGAAGCTTCGGATGTGTATCGACTACACAACACTAAATAAGGCATGTCCAAAAGATCCATTCCCACTACCTAGAATAGATCAGATAGTGGATTCCACCTCCGGGTGTGAATTACTGTGTTTCCTAGACGCATATTCTGGGTATCATCAAATCAGAATGTCTAGGGAAGATGAAGAGCATACCTCTTTCATCACGGTAGATGGATTGTACTGTTATACAGCCATGCCATTTGGTCTCAAGAATGCAGCTTCAACCTTTGTACGAGCTATGTACAAAACCTTTGAAGACCTCATTAGAGACATAGTGGAAGTGTACGTTGATGACATTGTGGTCAAGGTCAAAAACAAGGAGTCACTTCTTGACACCTTACAGGCTGTCTTCGATAAGCTGCGGGTCACCCGCACAAAGCTAAACCCAGACAAGTGTGTCTTCGGGGTTAGCTCCGGAAAACTTCTTGGTTTCCTGGTAAGTCACTGGGGCATAGAAGCTAATCCGGCGAAGATCAAGGCCATTGAAGACATGCGGCCACCAACCCGCATCAAAGACGTCCAAAAGCTAACTGGATGTCTAGCAGCCCTCAGCCGGTTTATTTCAAGACTGGCGGAACGAGCACTCCCCTTCTTCAAGTTATTGAGGAAGTTCGGACCATTCCAATGGTCTGAAGAAGCAAAAAAGGCGTTCCAGGAACTAATACAATTCCTCACCACCCTACCAACTCTGGTAGCTCCGAACCCTGGTGAGCCTTTGTTGCTTTACATTTCAGCCACTAACGAAGTCGTCAGTATGGTCCTAGTCGCAGAAAGACCAGAACTACCCCATACTCAGGAATCCAGACCCCTTCGGGAGGGTCCGGAAGTCCCTGAAAGCGAGTCTGGGTCCCAGCTCCCAGACTCGAATCCACAAGAAGTTGCTTCAGAAGACCCAAACCCCTTCGGGAGGGTCCAGGTCACTTCTGAAGAAGCTCCGAGTTCCTCCAGCCAGAACCCGGAGGTCCCTGAAGAAAATCCGGATCCCTCCGGGAGGATCCGGGTCAGTGAAGAGGAAGCTTCGGGCCCCTCTGGGAGGGTTCGGACCATTCAGCGCCCAGTGTACTTCATCAGTGAAGTACTACATGATGCCAAGACTCGATACCTAGAGGTGCATAAGCTGCTCTATGCAGTTCTTATCGCCTCCAGGAAGCTTCGACATTACTTCCAAGCTCACAAAATCTCAGTGGTGACCACTTACCCACTTCGAGCAATTTTGCATAATCCCAACTCAACTGGGAATATTGCAAAGTGGGCAGCGGAATTGGCCGAATTCGATCTCGAATTCATTTCAAGGCAAGCAATCAAGAGTCAAGCATTGGCAGACTTCGTGGCGGAATGGACTCCCTCTCCATCAAACCCTGGGGGGCCCAGTGAGCAGAAGCCGGAACACAAAGCTCCGGTCTACACTGAGCCTCATTGGACCCTCTACTTTGATGGCTCCATGCAAAAGCAAGGGGCCGGAGCTGGAATCCTTCTCCTTGCACCAACCGGGGAGAAGGTGAAGTACATGGTACACCTTGACTTCAAGGCGACCAACAACATGGCGGAGTACGAAGCACTCATCTACGGACTAAAGGTGGCACTATCATACGGTGTCAAGCAATTGCTGGTCAAGGGAGATTCATAGCTCATCATTAAGCAAGTGAAGGGTGAATGCTCCTGCAATAATCTCCAGCTAGCTGCTTACCTCCTTGAAGTCCAGAGGCTTCAGAAGGACTTCGAAGTCCTAGATCTCCACCATGTCCAGCGTGCCCACAACGCTGAAGCTGATGAACTCTCGACGAAAGCGTCAACCGGAGCTCCGGCTCCTGACGAAACTTTTGTCTGGAGGTTGTCAAAACCCACAGCTCAGCCTGCCGAACTGAGCGAAGGGGGCGAGATCAGCATCCCGAAGCTGACGGTCCCGATGGCCCTATTACCATGGCAGCCATCAAGGGTCGTAGGTGCTGCCGGAAACTCCGAGCAACCCAGCACACAAGACTCAAATGCTCAAGTTAGTTTTGATGCATGGATATCGGAGATCTGGAACTACTTGAAAGACAACATCCTTCCTGACGATGATGTATCCGCTGACCGGGTAGTCAGATTGGCTAAAAGATACACGTTGGTAGAAGGGGATCTCTACCGGCGCGGTGCCAACGGCATCCTAATGCGGTGCATCACAAGGGAAGAAGGCTGCGAGCTTCTCGCAGAAATCCATGGAGGCGAGTGTGGGAACCACGCGTCTTCCTGCACGCTGGTTGGTAAAGCCTTTCAGCATGGCTTCTACTGGCCTACAACACTCCAGGATGCAACTGAGCTGGTGAAGAAATGCGAAGCGTGTCAATTTCATGCAAAGCAAATTCACACACCGACTCAGCCCCTACAAATGATACCGCCTACATGGCCCTTCGCTGTGTGGGGGATGGACATCTTGGGACCTTTCCCAAGAGCCGTCAGAGGTTACAACTTCCTGTACGTTGCCATTGACAAGTTCACCAAGTGGCTGGAAGCAACTCCAGTTGTGACAATCAACAATCAATCTGCTATCAACTTTTTGCAGTCCATTGTATGCAGATTTGGAGTCCCAAACAAAATCATCACTGATAATGGGACCCAATTCACAAGCTCTGCATTTCAAGGATATTGCGAAGACCTCGACATTCAAGTTTGCTACGCCTTTGTAGCTCACCCAGCAAGCAATGGCCAAGCCGAGAGAGCAAATGCTGAAATCCTTAAAGGACTCAAAACGCGCACCTATGAGCGCTTGAAAAAACATGGTGCCAACTGGATTGAAGAGCTTCCGCCCACTCTCTGGGCCAACAGGACATCTCCAAACCGGTCAACTGGAGAGACACCCTTCTTCCTGGTGTATGGAGCTGAAGCAATCCTTCCTCCAGAAGTCACCTTGGGGTCACTCCGGGTCCGAACCTTCGACGAAGCCACGCAGGACCAACTCCGGCGTGAAGACCTAGACCTCCTTGAGGAGGGAAGGTGCCAAGCAGCTGTTCGGAATGCCCAATACTGCCAAGCCCTTCGACGCTATCATCAGCGGCATGTACACAACCGACAGCTCGAGGAAGGCGACCTGGTGCTACGGAGAATACAATCCAGAGAAGGGTTAAACAAACTCTCCCCCAGCTGGGAGGGACCCTTTTGAGTGATTAAAGTATCCCGTCTCGGGAGCGTTCGCTTGGCTACCGAGGATGGGACACCTCTCCCAAATCCTTGGAACATTGAGCACCTCCGTAAGTTCTACACTTAATATCACGGAGGTGAGTCTGTAGTAACTTGGGGTGTATGTTATAGAGTCATTGTACAGAGTCGGGTAGTTCCTCCGGGAGAACAGCCGGACCTTTCCCGGAAGGTCTGCAAAGTTCATGCAACACTTGTCACAGTCTTAGGACTAAAAGTGTGGCTACCTACCATGGATCAAACGAGGAATGAAACACGCTTAGCCTGGTTCCGTACCCTAAGAGTGTACTTGTTTCCCCTGTACCCCGGACCTATAATGAAAGACATCTTCATGTGAAACAGACTCCACGTGCATTTATTTTGTACAGGCTCAACATTTTTTATTTTTCTCTTTCTTGTCTATAACAAAGACGTGCAATTCCTAAGAAATTTTGGTTCGACCGGTTCATATGCGATTCGAGTTGTATTGTCGATTCTTTTGGATTCAAATATTGTTCATGGCCCACTCGCCTGAATGCTGCCAAGCCAATCTAGGGCCGGAGTGTGCTATCGATTTAGCCTGGTCAAGCACCCTAAGTACGCCACTCTACCTACATCCCGGCAGGCTGAAGTAAGGCGGGTCCAAGTACAATTGGATCTGAAAGTAAAGACAACGCATTCGATCGTATTTAGAATCACGTCAGACTTAAAATTTCTTTAGAATCGTTAGCCGCGACGAAGTTGTAGGCAAGAAACAAATTTTACTATTTTTTCTTGGCTTCAGTGTGCAGGAAAAATAAAATCTACGTTGATGGAGAAAAGCCGGAGCTAACAAAGCTCCGACTCCCCTAGGTGGCTTGTAATCGATGTTACGCATTGAAAACGAGCATCACCAAAGCAACCAAGCTCCGGTAGACCTAGGGGGACCAGCCGTCGACGTAAAATATAAGATGGTGAGAAGGCCCCACAAGCGGAGTCTGCTGCCGACAAACTAAGTGTTGGCAAAGGTCACTGCCGGAGCTACTAAGCTCCGACACCCCGGAGAACTAACTATCGATGCTCTACGCGTTGATAGGGACTATTGCCGGAGCTACTAAGCTCCGACGATAGACAATGCCAGAGCTTCTAAGCTTCGACAACCTCAGGGGGCCTTCACTATCGAAGACTTTGGACCTGCACTCTACAAGTTCGGAGCAAATGAGTCTTCAACAAAACACAATATCCTCTTGGTACACGTTCACAATAAAATTGTGTACATCTACCAGGGGGCCAAGTGAAGACAAAAGTGTTGAAGACAAAAAGTGAAATTCACAAAAATTTGGGGATTTCATTCATCTGGAGACAAGGGATTACAAAATTGAGGAAGATGAAGAGAAAATACAAGTGAGAACTGCAGAGATGGTCCTAGACCCTATGTAAGAATTGGGCGACCTTCTGGGCAACATCTGACACGTTGGCTCAGACAGCTTCTCCTTCTCCTTCAACGGGACCTTCAAGCACCGGGTCCAGAGGAAATTTGGAGTTCCAACTGGTGTAGCACGTCAGCACATATTCTGCGACGTTCTTCGCCAAGGATTGCCCCTCAACCTCCAATTGGTATGCGATGACATCGCCCACCTTGGAGAGTTTGCTGCCTGCCGAGCTCAACGCCTGCAACGCCAGGTTTGGCTCCGGCTCCGGATCATCCGGGTGCACGGGGCTGAAGCCCATCGGTGTGAGCGCGTCGTTAGCCTTGCCCAGGAACTCCCAAATCTGTAGGGAGTCCGCAATCCTCAAGCCCTTTATTTCTTCCAAGGATCTCCTGGCCACCACCAGTTCAGAATTCTCGCGAGCGAGGCGCTCAACTTCTTTGGCGTTTTGCTGAATCTTTTCAGCAACCCGCTTTTCGAGTTTTCCGAGCTCCTCCTCCCGGAGGTGGATCTTGTTCCGGCGGTCGACCAGGTCTTTCTCCCTGCCCCTCACTTTCTTCTCCCTGGCAGCAAGGGCACACTCTTGCTCGTAGAGTTCTTGCCCTCGCACCCAGGCCTTCTCCTCCTCCTCAGCGCAGTGCTCTTCCAATTTCTTGGCTCGCTCCTCGGGGCCCTTGTCAGCCAGAGCCACCTTCTCGGTGAGCTCCTCCTCCCTCCTCAGGACGTCATCCCGCAGCTCAAGGAGTTTCTGCTCTTCATCTTCGAGCCGTTTCTCCCTCTCCTCAAGTGCCTCCCGGCGCTTGATGAGTGTAGTGTTAATGGCCTCAAGCCTTTCTTGGCGTTCATAGGCCGCACTGTTAGCTGCTTTGGTCTGCTCATAGATCTCCCGGGATTGAGCGTCGAGGGCACGAGTCATACTCTCCCTATCATCCAATAACTTGCCCCGGTATTCCAGGCGGACCTTCTCCCGCTTGATCCACTCTTTGTCATCCGCTAGCCTCGATTGCGCCAGCTTGGTCTCGAAGTAGAGCCGGTTACGCCACCGCCTAAGGGTTTGGCGCTCCTCTTCAAGAGCCTTGCTGTCGTGGAAGAAGGCCAGTTGAACTTGACACAGACTGGAACATGCGTTGTCAATAGACAGTGACAACGGGATAGGTTCCGGACCTGCTGGGGTCTTCTCCGCTGGTTCCAGCGGGTTTTCAGATACAAAAATTGGGTCCCACTCCACAAGAGTGGTCCCCTGGGTCTCCATGGCACTAGGGCCATCCTCCGGGATGGCTTCAGTCGCCATCGAGGAAGGCCCCGCTGCCAGGTCTTCATTCACCCCCTCAGGCAGGGGGCCAGCGACTTCACCAGGGCACTCCGGCTCAGCCGCGGGTACCTCCGACATCGTCACTTCCGGAGCAAGGGCCGCTTCTGGCTCTGGCCTGGGCACATCCTCCGAAGGGGGCTCGAGCTCCGACGCCTCCACAACAACCGGCTCGGGAGACGCAAGATCTTCAACATCAACCGGCCCTGCGGCCGGAGCTCCAACGATGATCGGCTCTGCGGCCGGTGCTTCTGAGGTAGCCGGCCAACTGCCGGAACTTCCTCAGCTTCCAGCGCGCACGCCGGGACTTCAATCACCTCCGGCTGAACCGCCGGGGCTTCGACAATTTCCGGCTCTGAGGCCGGAATTACTGCTTCCTCCAGCTCAACAGCCGGAGCTTCTATCATCTCAGCACCAGGACCCGAAGCTTCAACCTCCGAGACAGGTGCCGCTGGCACATCTTCTCTCCGGCGGTCCGGCGCTACCACGGGAGTCTCTGGGGACGAGTCGAGGTCCATGACCACGACAGCTGGCGCCGGAGCTGTCGTAGCTTCCGCCACCACTTGGGGCGGCACCGGGACAGGAGCAGAAGCTTCTGCCCTCACAGCATCAGTTGCAGTGGCCGAGGGTGGAGCCTCACTCCTCTTCTTGGGAACGCTGCAGATGATGGACGAAGAAACTTAAAAAACAGTTACTACAACAAAACAACTGTCTAAGGTAAAGATTAAAAATTACCTTGGGAGGCTTCTGCACTAGCTTGCGCGGAACCTCTTTCCCGAGCATTCGAGGCTGGACATAGCCGGCGTGGAAGCTCCGGAAGGCCCCCCGGAACTCGTTGCAGCCACGGGCGTTTCCCTAGTCGAGGCCTCCCTCGATCGGGAAGAACCTCCGGACCTAGAGGCCTCAACCGGCCCTAGTGCTGGAGTCGCATGCCCGGAGCTAGCTCCCCGGGAGGATCCCACTGCAGGTACAGTCGTCGCGGTTGCAGAAGACCTCCCCCTCCGGGGAGAAGGAGCCGATGCAGAGGTGGCAGGCCTGACGAACCTTCCGTCGGCATGCTGCAACTTCCTCTTCCGGCTCAAGGGTTCGTCCGCCGGCTCCTTGCCCTTGCCGACGACCTCGACCCTTGGCTTTGGGGCAGGGTCGGAGCCACCTTCAGACACTCCAGGGATCGCCACCCTGGTGGTTGATCTTCTCTTGACGACACCAAGGTCGTCAAGCACGGGCATCTTCCGCCGGAGCTCCCTACTGAACTCTACTTCCACGTTCAGAGGAAGAAAAGCCGATGGCGGAGTCAAGTCGTCACCCTCGACGTCAATGCCGTGCTGGAACTTCTTGAGGTGGAACTCCAAGGTTGTCCCCACCATGTTGGACTTCAGCCCGGTCTTGACCCGGTCGTCGTCCATCACGCTATTGAGGGCCCAAGCAAGTTTCTCTCTCTTCTTCAGTGGTGCCCACCTGTTGACCAGGAAGTTACAAAACACCGCCTGAGGGGTTAATCCCCCCTCCACGCACTGGCGGATCCTGGTCAGAACAGGGTTGAAGGCGTCCGCCAGCACCGGAGCTTCACTCCAGATCGTCGTGTCAATGTTGGGGAGGCCTTCGAGCAGCTCCAGCCTCTCGTGCTCCTCCACCCGGATGACTATCCAGTCCTTCTTCCAGTCATCCCACTTCCCAGAGGGAAACGACCGGAGGTACTTGAATGGGCACTTCTTGCGCTTCATGAAGTAGTAGAAGCCAAGGTACTCATTGCTCCTACTGGTGGTATGGACCGTGAAGAAGGTCCGGAAAAGTTCAATGCAGGGGGGATGCCCACCCACATCTCACAGAAGTGGACAAAGATAGACACAAGGAGAATGGAGTGAGGGCCAAGGTGGTATAGCTGCAGACCATAAAAGTCTAGCAGCATCAAGAAAAAGGAGGAAAAAGGTGGGATCAACCCCACCATGGCGTACGAGGAGAAGTACACCATTTCGCCGGCGTGCTCCTTCTCAAATGGGAGCTCTCCCCTGGCGCGGACCGAGCGGTTGAAGAAGTCCGAGGACCATCCCATGAGGGTCCGGACCTTCTTCAGGTCACCGTCGGTCTTCAAACGGCTCTCACGGAGACCCAACTCCATCGCAGCACAGCAAGGCAAGAGAGGAAAAGCGAAGCACAAGTTGGGAGTTTGAGCGCAAGATCAGATGAGAGGCGTAAAGAACTCCAGACGCTGCACGCTTTCTTTCTTAAGTAAGCCCTCGCAACACTTGGATGGAAACCGCAAGGAAGTCGAAGATACCGCTCAAAAATTCCACCCAGCCCATGACAAGGGGGCCCAGGACCACCCCGACGATCAAGTCGAGGTTCTTACCCAGGCGAACGGTTGTCATCATGAGGTGGGAAACCCGAAGGCGGCGACCTGACAAGGCGCGCGGAACCGATACGGTTTTCGTATCGGGAACCAGCGCCCTTCAATTGCGTGAGATCCGCACGCTAAAGACCTCATCTGCCGCACACGGGATACGCCACACGGCGAGGATTTAACTCCAAACCATCGCCAACGGCACATCTGAAGACCTTTGAAGACTTAGTTCAAAAGTCGCGAGGATGGACCCACCTCCGGCGGAATGACTTCACCCCAGGGGTCTTCCCCAGAGGTGGGACCAGGGGGCCACTGTCAGTACCCTGGAAATCGTACACCCCTTGAGGTTACAAAGATCTCAAAGGAAAGTCATCTACTTGATTTGAAGACCTTCGGAGACCCACATGTCAGATATAACCGGACCCGCTTCTCCAACATGGTTAATCCCAGGGTCGCCACGTGTACTATCAAACCGGAGCTACCGCCCACAAGGGGGAAGCTCCGGGCTATGTACCGAAATGGCACCCCCAGACCTAACCCCAGACTGAGGGAAGCTCCGGATCTGACACGTGTCAGGTAGCTCCGGAGCTACCTGTTTTCCACAGTATGCTCCGGAGCTACCACGTGTCCAACCGTCGGATCTTCAACCTCTAACCTCCGGAAGACTCCACAACGGCTCCGGATCTTCAAAGGGGAATCAAGGACTTCAAGACCCGATTAAGTGTCATTAATACCAAATTAATGACACACGATCGGACGACCTTAATTACCAGTAACGATGCTGTCAAAGCCCATTAACCGGTCATTAAGGGTAGTTAAACGTGTTGAATGAGTATCAATATTATTAACTGCCGGGGCCACATGTCGGGCCAGGCTAACTTGTAATGGCCTGCCCTTGTACTATAAAAGGACAGGCTCACGAGACGTTCTGAGAGGCTACACACATTCCATAAACGCTCGACACAAGCTCATACAGCTAATACAACACCAACACATCTGTGGAGTTGGGTATTATGCTCAGGCGGCCCGAACCACGTAAATCCTTGTGTCTCCTGTGCTATTTACAATTCACCTTCTTGAATCTCCGCGCGCCCACACCAAACATCAAATTCCTCTAACACTTCAGTAGTGTCGGGAGATCTGCTGGATCCAAACCACCGACAGAGAGGAAGTGCCGGACCTCAACAATGCTTCGAATGTGGTAAGACAGGACATTTTTGCACGGATTTCCCTAACCTTTCAGGTACTACTTCCTGTGATGAAAAGCAAATAAGGACGAAGCACTCTTCCACAAACAACAGCAAGAAAAAGAAGGGTTTTACAGGATGCCAATTGGTGAACAATTTTATCTCCGCACTTCAAGAACTTGGCTCAAGCGATGTGGACATCGGAAGTGACGAAGATGAAGATGGTTTGGCAAACTTGTGCTTCATGGCGGGCAAGTGAAGATCAAGTATGGAGGAGGCAGAACACAACAGCGACAATGAAGAGGTATTTCCTACTTGCGAAGAAATGTGTGATGCTATTTCTCGTGCCACTGTTATAGTTAAGAAAAAGAACAAAAAGCTTAGGAACAATTCTGTTAAAATTGAGTCACTAGAATCTGAAATTAATTGTTTGAGATATTTGATTCTTAGTGATGATTCTTGTTCCTTATGTGATTTAATATATGAACAATTGCCCTCTCTAAGAAGTGCACACATCTACACAGTTGATAAACTTGAGTTAGAGATTGAAAAGAACATAGATCTTGTTGCACTTAATGATAACAACTTGAATGATGCTAGCTGTTCTACAATTGATTTGCATTGTTCTACTTGTGATGATCTTGATAAGAAGCTACAAGATGCTATGAATTAGATTTCTATATTAAACAATCCTTTACGTTCTCATGAAGTTAAATATTGTTCTACTTGCAAACTAAAAGGAAAAACTTCATGTGAAAACTGCCTAGATTTGTCAAAGAAACTTGATGACATGAATAGGACACTAGAGCGGTTTTGTAATGGGAATAAGAATCTAATTTTGCTGCTGAATTCTTCCAAGTCTTGCAATGATAAAACTGGTTTACATTATTATTCTTATGCTCATGCTAAGGCGCATCCACCTAAAATTGTAATGTCATTAGGAAGTGGTTTGATTCAAACAGTTCCTAAAAAAATGGGTTTCAAATCTGTAGGGGTGCTGTCTCATTCAACTTCTAATAAAATGTTGCTTGCTCATCTAGACATGAACACAAAGTTAAATTTCATTGTACCCAATGTGGTAGAGATGGTCATGTCATAGATTTTTGTTATAGACTAGCTAAACAACAGAAAAAGGAAAGAATGCAAGCTAGATCTCATATCTCTCATGCAACGTTTGCTGCACAAGCTAAACCAAATATGAAGAACATGCAACCTGCTGTTATGAGTCAAAAACATGCAAAGTTTGCTCCCAAACATACTGTTTTTCGTGCTACACATGTAACACCTCGTAAGTCAGTAGTTGGGTGTAACACCCTCATTTTCATGCATAATGCATTGCATACATCCTCATACATGTTTAACATTAATCCATGTAAAAAGGAACAAGATCAAAATGAATTTAGGCTTAATCTGGAAGTTTAAGTCTGTTAGGGTACAAACTTGTTCGGCCTTGTATCCGGACTAGTCCGGTGTCCCTATTCCTTTTCAGAAAATTCAATTTCTTTAGAACCCAGACTTGTCCGACACAATGCATGGATAGTCCGTTATTGGTTCTGATGTTTTTCTGGACTTGTCTGATTTGGAGCGGACTAGTCCGAATATGTCTAAGTTTCAATCCGTTTCTAGTCACCCCAGACTTGTCCGCCCATTTAAACCGGACTTGTCCGATTTCGCCTGTGTTCCACAAAGGACTTGTGTGGTCCCCCATGCGGACTAGTCCAGCCTCCTGAATCCCACTCGGATTCTGTTATTTTTCCCCGAACAATTTTTGGGCAATTGCCTTAATTGGCCTCAAGAACTTCGTGCCCAACCTCAGAGGAGCCCAAGTGAACCCCACCACGGCCCCATTACGTCCTCCACCGAATTCTACTTGGAATTCACCGCAAAACCCTAATTCTCCACCTCTATATAAACGACCCAATACCCCACCCCTCCCCACCCCAATTGAAAACCCTTGCTGCCACCTTCGCATCGTGCACGTCGTCGAGAGGAGGTCTAGAGGCATGGAGGAGGAGGAGGAAATCTCGAAGAAGGGCCGATCAAGATCAAGCTACATCGAATCTTCGACAATTGACATTCTTCATCACCACTCTTCATCAAGTCATCTCCATCAAGCCCTAACTGCCAAGAACCAAAATCTCACGTCAAAACTTTGTTCTTTGGATCTTAAAACACGTGGTATACCCTGATGAGTAAAATATGAGTCCCGATCTTCCGATAGGTAATGGATAGGTCGATTGATGTGGAGATCTCGACGTTGATGATCCGAGGCTCTCGAGTAGAACACGAACAACCCCTGCAATCACTACACCACCGCTCCGTTGGTTATCAACCGTGCTTCACACGATTGACCTCACCAAGAAGGCTAATCCCTGCAAGTGCAACCGAGAACACAAGCAAGAACAAGGTAGACACGATCTGAAATCGCGAAGTTGGGGTTTCACAAACCGAAGAACGGCGATATTATTGATCTAAGCAAAACCCAATTGTCTATGGCGGCTACCATGGAGTATATATAGGTGGGAGGACGTCCAAGGGGGTGTTAGGGTCGTGACCTAACCCTAAGACACGAAAATAATGGACTTAGACTTGATACAAGGCCCAATGGCCCAATACGGTGGCGCAGCACCCTAACAGATTCTGTACTTGATTTTGTTTCGACGATTCCCGACGACTCCGAAGGAATTTTTACATGGGACCGGTGCCATTGGAAAGGTTATCCTCTCCCCTTTCCGTGCATTTGTAGAACGTCCAAAACGGAGTTCGTATGCGTCCTGGGAGTCCGTTTTAGTGCGTACTGCTCCTGGACTCCGAGTTGGATACGATTTGGAGTTTGGTTCGGTTTCCATCTTCTTTGAACGAATTCTCTGGTCTTCCACGTCCCTAATACTCCCTCCAAGTACTCCTTGAACCTCTACATGGATCCTAATCACAAATAAATCATTAAGTAGGAATCTATGCTCAAAACATATAAGGAAATATATAAGAACGAGTTCACCTCTGAAATTAATTATTGTGTATGAACTCTATTGATTGCATCTTGTATATTCAGTAGAGTGTTGTTTGTATCCATATAAGTGATGTCCTCATCATCCTCCCCTCCTTGAATTGGAGTCGTCCTCGACTCAAGTTCGTCTCCTCTCATGTGTTGGTCCAAATGTGCAACGCCATCAAATCTTCTTGTATGCATGAATGGAGGAGGCCAAGGTGGTGGACGACATAGTGCGCCATCTTGATCTTGTCCATCAAATAAGAGTGCACATTCACTTGAGCCAGGATCCCAAACAAATAAATATTATGTCATGTTTGTAGGTGCAATAATAATGTGCATGATCTCATCATACCCTGTACTTCCAAGTTTCTATGTCAATTCAACCCCAATTCTCCCAGATCAGAAAAACCCTAAGTTTGTAGTCTGCGTAGTGCGTACTAGTCAGCCCCTATACCGGACTTGTCCGGCCTCTGAATCTGAACTGTGCTTAATTAATTCCAAATCAACTCAAACCAATTTCAAACTTGTTAAAAACTATTAGAACTAGATAGTAAACATTATTAACAACCCATTAATAAGTTTTAACTCACAATTGCATTAATCATGCATATCATGGCATATTGAGTACTATATGAACATTATTTGATTGAATTGTGTGTTCTGCATATTTGTCGCTCGGAATAGAAGGAATTGCTGTAGAGAGTGCATCGAGCACTTCCAGAATCAGAACTACGAAGCCTTTGATCCAAACCAAGGTCAGGAGCAAGGCAAGTGCCCTTGACCATATTGATCCTGTTTTAAAGGTTTTGTTTGCAAAATTGCATGGTTGTTCGAAATTGATGGGAAAACCCAATTGTAGGAGTTTACTAGTTTTGTATAACCACCCTTGTCGCTTGAACACTATGTAGAGAGTCGGCAAGGGTATTTTACACTTTTTTGCTTCGCAATGCTAAATTGAGTTTGGGAATCAACCATAATGCTTAATTGTGAAATATTGAACACATGAATGATAAGAATCGATATTAATGACCCTTTAGCAACATGGTTGTGACATCCTGGCTCGAGGCATAATAGGATTGATAGAATAACTCATACCACCAAGGTATACCTTCGTTTCCAGGAGCCCACCTGCAAAGAACTCTAAGGTTAAGCGTGCTTGGCTCGGAGCAATTTACGGATGGGTGACCAACCGGGAAGTTTTCGCTAGTACGCATGAGTGAGGACAAAATGCGCAGAAAAGACTAGTGTTGGTCTGTGGGGCTAGTCTGTGATCCTATAGAGCCGCCAGAAGTAATGACCGCCAGGCCCATAGTGGCTGGGGTGTTACAAAATGGTATCAGAGCCGACCCTCGCGGTTTCACGGGTGCGTACGGGTCAGGGACATGGGTATGTACCATGAAGCGTGGGTCCTCTAGGTGGGACACAATATGGTATGTATGCCAGTACTGAACATATGGATGTGGCCAAGAGGAGACGTTCCTGGCTTGGTAGTTGACCGACGAGGTCGTCGGTCTTCTAAGGGGGGTGGATTGTGACATCATGGCTTGAGGCTTAATACGATTGATAGAATAACTCATACCACCAAGGTATACCTTCTTTTCCGGGAGCCCACCTGCAAAGAACTCCGAGGTTAAGCGTGCTTGGCCCGGAGCAATTTACGGATGGGTGACCGACCGAGAAGTTTTTCCGGGTGCGCATGAATGAGGACAAAATGCACAGAAAAGACTAGTGTTGGTCTGTGGGGCTAGTCTGTGATCCTATAGAGCTGCCAGAAGTAATGACCGCCAGACCCGTAGTGGCTGGGGTGTTACAATGGTGCCTAGGGATCTAAGCAAGTTGGTAATGTGGAATGGGTTGGACTATTTTTGGTTGTTTTGCTTGCTTTGGATCTAAGGACCGATTCGTAGAGCGACCATCTAGGATGTACTGTGTCACCACAGGGCCAAGTATGGGTGTGGCTTAGCTGACTAATTAGTGAGTTGTCGGTGCTGTTTGGATCACTAAGAATGCTCGGGGAAGGGGTAGTCGAATTGGGTTTGTAGAGATTGGTGGGACTACCTTGGATCCAAATGGATCAATAGGGGGCCCTTGGTTGCATGTGCTCAGTTGGAGACATCACCATCGGTGAAACCTCTGTGGGGTCTAAATAGGCTAGTAATCACTTTGTAAAGGCTATTTTGTAATCTCTTGGCCACACACCTAAGGAAGTGTGAGATGACATAATTGAGATTCTATAGTCATCAAAATGTGATGAAATCAAGCACTTATGGGTAAAGTGGTACAACCTCTGCAGAGTGTGCCTAAAACTATCATGATAGTCGTGCTCCTGGTCATGAGCAACCTGGACCCTCACATGTTTAGAATTTGGACTTTAACTTGGTTTAATGGCTAAAATTGAATTGCGAATCAGTATTGGTTTATTAACGGGCTTTGGTATATGAAATTGATAAAAATGAGATTTATGAGCAGTTATGATATGGTTTTGGTTTATTATTGCTGGAATTGGTTATTTAAGTTGGAATTGATGATATTTGGGTTATTTTGGGAAGGACCTCACTTAATAATGATATAATTGTATTTTCAACCATTTTAATATACTTTTATGCAATTAGCCATTGTTATCATCATCCTTTTTTTAAGCTACATTTCATGCTTTCTCACACTTGCTGAGTACGACATGTGCTCACCCTTGCTATTCCCCCAACAAATCCAGACGCAGGCGACTAGGTGGAGTACTAGGAGGTTTTTGAGGAGTACTAGGCGTGTGTTAGCGTCAAACTTGCCTATGGAGTTTGAAGTCATCAGAGTTCATTTTTTTCGTTACAGTTTCATTAGAGATTGTACTCGAGGCTATTTGGTTTGTAATAAGATACTATTATTATTGTTATTATTTGAGACATGGTTTATATATGTTTATCAGTTGTGAATCACTTGTGTATGTGTGTTAAACATCCTGGGCACACATATGCATTACGCTTGATTCGTTTTTGGAACCAGATGTCACAAGTTGGTATCAGAGCTGTGTTTGACCGTAGGACACATGCCTAGTTAGAATGAACACTACGAATCACTTAGGACTTCTTTACTATCCAAAATTAGCCCGTTTTGCACTATTTGGCCTCCCACTAGCTATATAATGTGGAGAAAAACTGCGTCTTTCCTGTTGCTGCAATTTTTGCTATTTTTTCATCTTTTTGAGCAAATGCACATCCTCTCATCTAAATTTATGGCTGTTGCTCTGGAATTGAAATTTTCCACTTCTTTCCCATTGCTGCGATGTCTTTTCTTGTCTCTTTTTGCTGAAATAGAACTTGTGTCCCACACTTGCACCGACCATCACTTCACACACCGATGACCCATCCCTAGACCATCCGTGTAGATCGTTAGTGCTTGCTCGGATTTGGTGTGCTGATTGTATGATTGCTTGCTTGGGTGCTTGGTGTGCGTTGTGGGACACCTAGCATTCTGTCCACATCCGCACGTAGTAGAGTGTCGTAGGATACTTGTCCACGTCCTCTAATAGGGTTATTAGTATTAATAAAGGAGCTGTTTAGTTACATATACCTTGATGCATATAGTTGTGGCGTTTTCTTTCAAATTCTAAGTTCTTTCATATCTACTATTCTTTTACCAACAGATGCTGAAGACTCGTAACTAGAGGAATGCCAATGGTGAGGAGGAAAGCAATGAAGTACCCCAGAACAACCAGGGACCTGCATAGGGAGCTATCAACCTTGAGCAGCTATTGGCTATGCAGAACCAGCTCATGCAGACCATGATACAGACTATAGGACAGCCGCAAGCTGGCAACAACAACCAACACCACATGCCGCCACCACCACCACCCTCGCCACATCACAACTGGTTGGGAGAGTTTATGAGGACCAGACCGCCTACCTTTGCTCAAGCCATAGATCCAATGGAAGCTGATGACTAGCTGAAGTCCGTTGAGAAGAAACATGTTATTTTCCAGTGCAGCGATAGAGAGAAGTTTTTTTTTGCCTCAAACCAGTTGATGGGATCTGCTGCAGAGTGGTGTGAATCTCTATGCAATGCCCATGAAAATCAGGAGAGAATCACCTGGGCTGAATTCAAGGAGAAGTTTCGTTCTCACTATGTGCCAAAGGGAGTTATGATACTAAGAGGGCAAAAATTTGAGAACCTCAGGCTAGAAAGGATGAGTGTGAGTGAATACCTCAATAAATTCACTCAACTATCTCGATATGCTCCAGAGGACATCAGCACTGATAGCAGGAAGCAATATCTGTTCATGAGGGGACTCAACAATGAAATTCAAGTTCAGTTGCTCAATTTTGACTATGCAAACTTTGAGATGCTGGTTGACAAGGCCATTGTGGTTGAGAACAAGATTTGTGAGATGGAGCTATACCACAAGAGGAAGATGCCATATGAGGGACAACCGCAAGGAAGCAATGTCCGTCCTCGCTATGCACTGCCTGCTGCACCATATTACAAACCATGTGCTGCTGCATACCGCCCTGCTTATCCACCGGAACCGCAACAACCAATGCAACAATGCCCACCTATGCAAGCACCTCGCTTACCTATGCAGCCTGCGCCACACCTAAATATGTCTGTTTATGCTCAGAACCAGCCTCACCATAACTTTGCTGGCGCCACTGGTGGAAAGACTTGCTATACTAGTGGTCAGACAGGACATTTTGCTAATCAATGCCCAAGGTCAGGACAGGGTCAAATGAACAATGTTCCAAGGTAGAATCCAAGGCCCAATGGAGGAGCAACTCAAGGAAACTGAGGACTACAAAATTTTGCTCGTGGCAAGGTGGACCATGTATCTGCGCAGAAGAGGCTCAGCAAGCTAAAGATGTTGTGATTGGTATGCTTCTCGCCAACTCCAACCTCGCGACTATTATTTGATTCAGGAGCGTCCCATTCATTCGTCTCATCAAAGTATGTTGCAAAGCATAGCATGCCCATATGATACCTAAAGTTTACTTTATTGTTTAAGTCTCTTGGAGGAGAGAAGAGGACAAATATAGTATGTCCAAAAGTAAGTATTTCCATAAGGGCGTATAATTCGTTGCCAACCTTATAGTCCTGAATTCGCAAGGCTTGGACATCATACTTGGAATGGATTGGCTAAGGAAGCACAACAGAGTGATTCACTGTGCTACTCAGACAGTGCAATTGACAAATGAAGAAGGAGTCAATATAGAATTTAAGGCAGTTCAGCCAACGACTGAGAAGGTAATGGTGAACCACGCAGAAGGAGTGACCTTGGAGGAGATTCCAGTTGTTCATGAGCATCCAGATGTGTTTCCTAAGGAATTGTCAGGTATGCCACCTGATCGTGACATCGAGTTCGTCATTGATTTAATACCTAGAACTGCACCTATATCAAGGAGGCCATATAGGATGCCTCCTAAGGAATTAGCAGAGCTCAAGAAGCAGATTTAAGAGCAGCTAGAGAAGGGTTTTATACGCCCAAGCTCTTCACCTTGGGCAGCGCTAGTGCTTTTCGTAGATAAGAAGGATGGATCCCAGAGAATGTGTGTGGATTACCGATCTCTCGACGAGGTGACAATCAAGAATAAGTACACACTGCCCCGCATTGAAGATCTATTTGACTAGATGACGGGAGCTAGAATATTCTCTAAGATTGATCTTCGGTTGGGATACTTACAAATGAAGATTAGACCATCTGACATACCCAAAACAACTTTCAGGAAACGATATGGATCTTATGAGTATACAGTCATGTCTTTTGGATTGACTAATGCACCCGCATACTTCATGTATCTTATGAATAAGATTTTCGTGGAGTATTGGGATAAGTTCATGGTAGTGTTCATTGATGACATCATGATCTACTCGAAGAGTGAAGAGGAGCACGAAGAGCATTTAAGACTGACATTGCAGAAATTGTGAGAGCACCAGTTGTATGCTAAATTCAACAAGTGCCAATTCTGGTTGAGAGAGATATCATTCGTAGACCATATCATATCTGGCGGAGGAGTGTCCGTTGACCCAGGAAAGGTTAGAGATGTGCTTAAATGGGAACCACCGCAGAATGTTAAGGAAATCAGGAGTTTTTTTGGAATGACTGGATATTACCGTCGATTCATCAAGGACTTTTCCAAGATAGCGAAGCCCATGACCGAACCGTTAATGAAAGAGAAGCCTTTCAAATGGACTCAAGCTTGTCAAGATAGTTTTGAGGATATAAAGAAGAGGTTGAAAATAACACATGTGTTGGTATTGTCAGAAGTGAGCAAGAGCTTCGACATCTATTGTGATGCTTCAAGGCAAGGACTTGGATGTGTAATGATACAAGAAGGCCGAGTAGTGGCTTATGCATCCAAGCAACTGAAGAAACATGAGAAGAACTATCCTAAGCATGATCTCAAACTTGCCTCCATAGTGCACACGTTGAGGATTTGGAGACATTACGTTCTTGTTCATAGATGTGCGATTTATACAGATCATAAGAGTCTAAAGTACGTATTCACATAGACGGATCTGATTTGAAGCAACGAAAATGGTTGGAACTCATCAAGGACTATGATGTGGGAATCATCTTTCATCTAGGAAAGGTCAACATAGTAGCTAATTCTTTGAGTCGAAAGGGAGCAAGCCACCAGCTTACCGTTAGGGAGTTGCCACCCGAGCTATACAAGGAGTTCGAACGGCTGAATCTTGTATTCATGAATGAGATGGGAGCAATGAAAGTGAATCCACCCTGGAACAAGAGATTCGAAAAGGTCAAACGAAGGACAAGGAAATCCAGGAAATCAAAGAAAGAACCCAAGAAGGGAGAGAATTCAGATTTGATGAGGATGACCATGGTACTCTATGGCTTGGAAAACGGATTGTTGTGCGTAATGAAAAGAGTCTCCGACAATTGATATTGGAATAGGCACATGACTCACTTTATTCTATCCATCCCCATTGTACAAAGATGTACAAGGACTTGGAGACATGCTACTGGTGGGATAGTATGAAAAGGGACATATCAGAATATGTTGCATTGTGTGATGTATGCCAACGAGTCAAAGCTAAACATCAAAGGGCAGTTGGATTATTACAGCCATTGAAGATTCCAGAATGGAAGTGGAAAGAGGTTGGTATTGATCTCATAGTTGGTTTGCCTTGCACTTCAGCAGGATATGATTCAATATGGGTTATTGTGAATCAATTGACGAAATCAGTGCATTTCATTCTTGTCAAGACTACCTATAGTGGAGCCAAGTTGGCAGAATTGTATATGGGAAGAATAGTGTGTTTACACGGAGTGCCCAAGAAAATAGTATTCGATAGAGGTTCTCAGTTTACTTCGAGGTTCTGGCAAAAGCTGCACGAATCAATGGGACTCAATTGGATTTCAGTTTTGCCTATCACCCTCAAACGGATGGACAGGCCGAGAGGACAAATCAGATTTTGGAAGACAGGCTAAGAGCTTGTGCGCTAAAGAATGGAGGAAGCTGGGACAAAAGTCTGCCATATGCTTAATTTTCCTACAACAATAGTTATCAAGCAAGCTTGAAGATGTCGCCATATGAAGCATTGTATGGGAGAATGTGTAGAACACCTTTGTTTTGGAATGAGATAGGGGAAACTCACGTATTTGGACCTGATGTGATCCAGGAAGAAGAAAACAAGTTCAGACTATCCGCGAGAATTTGAGAGTTGCCCAGTCAAGTAAGAAGGGTTATGCGGATAATAGACTAAGAGCTTAGCCTTTGAAGTAGGAGACTTCGTATACCTCAAAGTGTCACCTATGCGAGGTCACAAGTGTTTTGATGTCAAAGGAAAATTGGCACCCCGCTATATTGGACCATTCAAGATTTTTGACAAACGGGGAGAAGTAGCCTATAAACTGGAGATGCTTGCACGTCTTTCGGATGTTCATGATTTGTTTCACATTTCTCAGCTCAAGAAGTGCTTGAGGGTACCGGAAGAGCAGGTGCCAAGGGAGGAATTGGTGCTTGAGGAAGATTTGACCTATGCCAAGCAACCTGTAAAAATTTTGGACACCAAGGAGAGGGTCACAAGGAACAAGGTGATTCGATGGTGGAAAGTGCAATGGAAGCACCATACAGAATCGGAAGCAACTTGGGAGCGAGAAGATGAACTTAAGAAGAAATTTCCCTATATCTTTCCTTTTACATCGAATCTTGAGGGCGAGAGTCATTTTAAGGGGGGTAGGTTTGTAACACCCTCATTTTCATGCATAATGCATTGCATACGTCCTCATACATGTTTAACATTAAGCCATGTAAAAAGGAACAAGATTAAAATGAATTCAAGCTTAATCTAGAAGTTTCAGTTTGTCAGGGTATGGACTTGTCTGGCCTTGTATCCGGACTAGTCCGGTGTGCCTACTCCTTTTTAGAAAATTCAGTTTCTTCAGAACCCATACTTGTCCGACACAATGCACGGACTAGTCCATCATTGGTTCTGACGTTTTTCTGTATTTGTCCGATTTGGAGTGGACTAGTCCGAGCATGTCTAAGTTCCAATCCGTTTCTAGTCACCCCAGACCTGTCCGGCCATTTAAACCGGACATGTCCGATTTTGCCACTGTTCCACAAAGGACTTGTCCGGTCTCCCAGGCGGACTAGTCCGGCCTCCTGAATCCCACTCGGATTCTGTTATTTTTCCCTGAATTGTTTCTGGGCAATTGCCTTAATTAGGCCCAAGAACTTCGTGCCCAACCTCACAGAAGCCCAAGTGGACCCCACCATGGCCCCTATACGTCCTCCATTGTATTGTACTTGGAATTCACCCCAAAACCCTAATTCTCCGCCTCTATATAAACAACCCAATACCCCACCCCTCTCCACCCTAATTGAAAACCCTTGCTGCCAGTTTCGCATCGTGCACATCTTCGAGAAGAGGTCCAGAGGCAAGGAGGAGGAGGAAATCTCGAAGAAGGGTGGATCAAGATCAAGCTACATTGATTATTTGACAATTGACGTTCTTCATCACCACTCTTCATAAACTCATCTCCATCAAGCCCTAATTGCCAAGATCCAAAATCTCACGTCAAAACTTTGATCTTTGGATCTTCAAACATGTGGTATACCCTCTACTTCCAAGTTTCTACGTCAATTCAACCCCAGTTCTCTCATATCAAAAAACCCCTTAGATTGCAGTCTGCGTAGTGCAGACTAGTCCGACCCCTATACCGGACTTATCCGGCCTCTGAATCTGAACTGTGCTTTATTAATTCCAAATCAACTCAAATGAATTCCAAACCTGTCCAAACTTGTTAAAAACTATTCGAACTAGATAGTAAACATTATTAGCATCTCATTGACAAGTTTTGACTCACAATTGCGTTAATCATGCATATGATGGCATAATGAGTACTATATGAGCATTATTTGATTGAATTGTGTGTTTTGCATGTTTGTCGCTTGGAATAGAAGGAATTTACGTAGAGAGTGCTTTTGAGGACTTGCAGAACTAGAACTACGAAGCCTTTGATCCAAACAAAGCTCAAGAGCAAGGCAAGTGCTCTTGACCATATTGATCCCGTTTTAAAGGTTTTGTTTGCAAAATTGCATGTTTGTGTCAAAATTGATGCGAAAACCAAATTGTAGGAGTTTAATAGTTTTTTATGACCACCCTGGTCACTTGAACACTATGTAGAGAGTCGGAAAGGGTATTTTACACCTTTTGCTTCGCAATGCTAAATTAGGTTTGGGAATCAACCATAATGCTTAATTGTGAACTATTGAACATATGAATGATGAGAATTGATATTAATGACCCTTTAGCAACATGGTGCATAGGGATCTAAGCAAGTTGGTAATGTGGAATGGGTTGGACCATTTTTGGTGGTTTTGCTTTCTTTAGATCTAAGGACCTATTCATGGAGCGACCATCGAGGATGTACAGTGCCACCACAGGGCCAAGTATGGTTGCGACTTAGCTGACTAATTAGTGAATTGCCAGTGCTGTTTGGATCATTAAGAATGCTCGGGGAATGGGTAGTCGGATTGGGTTTGTAGAGATTGGTGGGAATACCCTGGGATCCAAATGGCTCAAGAGGGGGCCCTTGGTTGGATGTGCTTAGTTGGAGACATCACCACCGGTGGAACTTCAGTGGGGTCTAAATAGGCTAGTAATCACTTTGTAAAGGCTGTTTTGTGATCTCTTGGCTACACACCTAAGGAAGTGTGAGACAGCATAATTGAGATTCCATAGTCCTCGAAAGGTGATGAAATCATGAACTTGTGGGTAAAGTGGTACAACCTCTGCAGAGTGTCTAAAACTATCATGATAGTCGTGCTCCCGATCATGAGCAACCTGGACCCTCACATGATTAGAATTTGGACTTTAACTTGGTTTAATGACTGAAATTGAATTGGGAATCGGTTTGGTTTATTAACTGGCTTTGGTATATGGAATTGATGAAAATGATATTTATGAGAAGTTATGAGATGGTTTTGGTTTATAATTGCTGGAATTGGTTATTTAAGTTGAAATTGATGATATTTGGGTTATTTTGGGAAGGACCTCACTTAATAATGATACAATTGCATTTTCAACCGTGTTAATGTACTTTTATGCAATTAGCCATTGTTATCATCGTCCTTTGTTTAAGCTACATGCCATACTTTCCCACACTTGCTGAGTACGACATGTGCTCACCCTTGCTATTCCCCCAACAAATCCAGATGCAGGCGACCAGGTGGAGTACCAGGAGGTTTTTTAGGAGTACTAGACACGTGTTACCGTCAAACCTGCCTGTGGAATTTGAGGTCATTAAAGTTTAGTTTTTCCGCTGCAGTTTCATTAGAGATTGTACTCAAGACTATTTGTCTTGTAATAAGGTACTATTATTAGTGTTATTATTCGAGACATGGTTTATATCTTTTTATCAATTGTGAATCACTTGTGTATGTGTGTTAAACATCCTGGGCACACATATGCATTACGCTTGGTTAATTTTCGGAATTGGGTGTCATATTGGGTACAAAAATCCTCAAACTGTGACTCATAAACCTGCTGTTTTGTCTCAACCATCACGTGTTTTTCCTGATGCACATCGTGTGACTCAGTACTGGATTCCTAAGTGCCTTTTGACTAACCACAATATTGAGTCATCAATGTTTTGTGCTTCTATGTAGGTTACACAATTGAGGAAGGAGAACATTTGGATTGTGGATTCAGGTTGCTCATGACACATGACTGGACCTTCACGTGTTCAATCCTTCAAAGCTAAATGGTCCATAACCATATCCACAGGGGGAGAGTATTTTCATCGAAGAAGACGAAGAAGTGGTGTGGCTGCCCAAAAATTTAGAAGCAAATGACGTTGATCACATTGCTGATTTTGCACCACAACCAGCACCAACAACTACTGCAGCTAGTACAGATTGTCCTCAAGCCACAAGTTCTTCGATCTGTGATGAACATGAAGAACAAGGAGCTTGTGAAGTGTCTACTCCCCTCCGAATTCTCAAAAGCAATCCTCCACAACAAATCATTGGGAGCTTGCACAAACGAGTCACGCGGTTTAGGTTTTGCGATCCAAACCCTCATGCTCATTATGCTTTAATTGCTTCTTTTGAACCCAAATATATATCACATGCACTCACTAATGAATCTTGGATTATTGTCATGCAAGAAGTGTTAGAAAATTTTGAAAGAAATAAAGTTTGGAAACTTGTACCTCCACCTCAAGGTCACACTTTAATTGGAAGTAAATGGGTGTTTAAAAATAAACAAAGTGAGGATGGGGTTGTGGTTAGGAATAAGACTAGGTTGGTTGCTCAAGGTTTCTCACAAATTGAAGGACTAGATTTTGATGAAACTATTGCTCCTGTTGCAAGATTAGAAGTCATAAGAATTTTGTTAGCTTTTTGCATCTAAAGGTTTCAAGTTATATCAAATGGATGTTAAAAGTGCTTTTCTTAATGGCTACATAGATGAGGAGGTTTATGTCAAGCAACCACCGGGTTGTGAAAATCCATATTTTCCTAATCATTTTTAAAAACTGTCCAAAGCCTTGTACGGTCTCAAACAAGCCCCTAGAGCATGATATGATAGGTTAAAAACATTCTTACTTGAAAAGGGGTTAACCATGGGCAAGGTTGATAAAACTCTTTTTGTGCTTAAGAATGACAATGACTCATTATTCGTTCAAGTGTATGTGGATGATATTATCTTTGATTGTGCTTCTCATGATCTTGTGTCCAAGTTTTCAGCTATGATGAGTTCAAAATTTGAGATGAGTATGACAGGAGAACTCATATAATTTTTGGGGCTGCAAATCAAACAAACCAAGAAAGGTACCTTTGTGAATCAAATGAAGTATATAAGAGACCTTCTTAAGCGCTTCAAGATGGACAAAATCAAAGTCTCTTCGGACACCAATGTGTACAACAGCGACACTTGAACTTGATGAAGATGTTGAACCCGTGGGTCAAAAAGAATATACAAGCATGATCGGATCACTTTTGTACCTCACGGCATCAAGACTAAACATACAATTTAGCATATGTATTCGTGCACAATTTCAAGCTTCACCACGTGCCTCACATTGTCAGGCCATGAAAAGAATTCTCAGGTACTTACATGGAACTCAAGATTTGACATTTTTTTTTCTTCTTCCTCAACCGTTACTTTGAAAGTTTTTCCGGATGCTGATTTCG
Source organism: Tuctoria greenei (assembly GCA_036927565.1). Taxonomy (NCBI): domain Eukaryota; kingdom Viridiplantae; phylum Streptophyta; class Magnoliopsida; order Poales; family Poaceae; genus Tuctoria; species Tuctoria greenei. Next base: position 167,620,027 of record JAYESD010000006.1, read on the forward strand.
GGGGTTGTAGAATTGATAGGAAAAGTACTTCAGGTGCTTGTCATTTTCTTGGTAATTCACTTGTTGCTGATATTTTCACTAAACCTTTGGATTTCACTCGTTTTTGTCTCATTCATAGTGGAATAGGGGTTATGCATCCCCATGGCTTAAATTGAGAGGCAGTTTTAAATCTTGGGAAGCATATGTGTGAATCCAAATTTAAAATAATATGAGCATAGTATTACATACATATATGACTTTGTGATTCCTTTTACATGCTGAAAGTTCTTACTACATTACCCATGTTATACATTTTGTAGTTTTTGCCATGACTAGTAATTGGAATAATTACTTACACTAAATTTGGTCATGATTGAACTTTCTTGTTGTTTTGAACTTGTTGCATGCTCATAAGTGCTTTTAATAATGAATAATTAATCAAGTAATCAACTCACATGTTGAGCTTTTATGATCAAATAAAAAATGATAAAATATCAAGAAAATATGCATGTATCGCACTTCTTGTTTTGAGATGGCTTATCATTGCACTTAGATATGAACTTGGAAGAAGTTGTGTATGACTAAAACCATGTCCTTAAGCTTCTGGTTGTCAAATGACATGGGCTTGGCTTGGTTGGTTAGAATAAGGCTGAGACGGCATATAATCTCTTGCAAATGTCATAAGATGAATTATGTTCCTTAAAAGAAAATAAAAATGCAGCAACAAGTGTCATGCTTTTAGGTTTTGAAATAGTTAAGTTTGTGAGATCATGACTTGCTTAAATTGAAAATTACACTTGATCTCTAGCATGGCTTACACTATTTTATGTATCTTATTGCTGTGATAGTGTAAGTTACTTGATAGTATGACTTGGATGAGATTTGTTTTACATGTATGTGTTACAATATGCTCATAAAAATTGAAATTTCTCTTTTGAATCTTGCTGAATACATTGTCAAAGGGGGGGGGGGGGAATTGATAACACATTGCACACATTCACAAGTGTTTTTGCACGATTCTTCTCAGGAGGAGATTTTTTGTTTTTCTTCTCTTTTTATTTCTGATTTACATATGGGGAGAAATAAGTATGGGGGAGAAATATTTGTTTTGAAATTTCTTTCTTTCTCATTTGATTGTTTTCAAAACTTTTCATAAGCCAATGTTTGGATTTTAAGTGGTGTTGCCAATGCATTCATCAAGGGGGAGATTGTGAGACCTATGTGTGTTGAATACATTGGCTATGATGATAAAAGTTTTGAATACTGCCAAAACACCCATCTCGACAAGGTCTTTCTCTAGGTTCGAACTCCTGCAAGGTCCGACAATAGGTCTGACTTGTTTTGGGTAGCTCCGATAAGGTCTGACTTATTTTGGCTAGGCCTGACTTGTTTTGGCAAGGTCCGACTTCTTTGTCTAGGTCCGACATGTTTTTGCTAGCTCTAGCGCTAGGTCTAACTAGCTTTGGTAAGCTCCAGCGCTAGGTCTGACTAGCTTTGGTGAGCTCTAGCGCTAGGTCTGACTAGCTTTGGTTAGCTCCAGCGCTAGATCCTGCTAGCTTTGGTAAGCTTCGGCTTCAAGGTCCGGTTAGCTTTGGCAAGGACCGGTGCTAGATTGCAATGGTTCTGATTTTACCTTGCAATGTTTCAAACTTGATTTACATTTATAGAAAGCTTTCTTAGTATTCTATTAATAAGTTTGTGGAATGTCTTGGTGGTTATGTCTTATATCATTTTGCTTATGGTTTGCAACATGCTTATGTGAGGTGATCATGTAAGGTGTTGTGGTTTTGGAACTAACGTGAGTCAAGTCGAGGACTTGTGCTCGAAAGTATAGGTTGTTTATTCATGTGCAGGTGTTGCTTGAGTTCAAGACATGGCTGGTGACGGGATCCATTGAACTAGTCTCAGGGTGAAGATGAGGTTCAACAACCATGTTCGGGAGGAATAGTGGTTGAGTTGATCGGGAGGTTGTGCAACATGTTTAAATCAAGAACAATGCATATGAAGGTATCGTGGACGTTGTTGAAAAATGTTTGCACATGTGCACGGAGTGCATGGATGTGGCAACATGGTTCCAAGGCGTGATAAAGAGAAGTGGACGTAAAGAATTGGTCAGAAAGGTCCAACCAACTAGGTTATGGACTTAGGCTGCGGCGTCACGATTTACCGGACAAGTCCGAAATGGGCCAGAATAGCCCGAAGTTAGTCAGAGAGATATCAGACAAGTCCGGATAGGACATCGAACAAGTCCGAACTTATATAGAGGGGAAAAATAGACAAGTCTGTCCAAAATCGGACAAGCCCGACTTTAGTCAGAGGGGAAAACGGACAAGTCCGCTGGAATATCAGACAAGTCTGGACAAGTCCGGACAAGTCTAGGGACTTAGCAAAATTTCCAAGGAATTAGAACACCAGACTAGTCTGCATTGAACCGAACAAGTCCGGAAGTGTCCAGAGAGAAATAGACTAGTCCGCAGCAAAACGGACAAGTCCGATGGAAGTCATAGAGAAACCGGACTAGTCCGCACAAAAATCGGACTAGTCCGTACTTCCCAGAATTTTTAAGTGCAGTTTTATTTCTAATTCATTTTAAACTTGTTCCTTTTAATGTTGCTTGATGTTAAACATATTTAATGATTGATGCAGGGCACAATGCATGAAAATAAGGGTGTTACAAACCTACCCCCCTTAAAATGAATCTCGCCCTCGAGATTCAACGCAGAAGAGAAGAGATAGGTAAATTCCTTCTTGAGATCATCTTCCAGTTCCCAAGTTGCCTCTGATTCCATATATTGCTTCCATTGAACTTTACAGCATCTGATGACCTTGTTTCTTGTGATTCTTTCCTTTGTTTCCAAGATTTTGACTGGTTGTTCGGCATAAGTCAAATCTGCCTCTAATTCCAATTCTTCCATTGGCACTTGTTCTTTCGGTACCCTGAAGCACTTCTTGAGTTGGGAAACATGAAAGACATCATGAACGTTCGATAAGTGAGCTGGCATCTCCAACTTATATGCTACTTCTCCCCTTTCGTCCAAAATCTTGAATGGTCCAGTGTAGCGAGGTGCTAACTTACCTCTTATGTTAAACCTCTTATGACGTCTCATTGGTGACACCTTGAGGTATACAAAGTCTCCCACTTCAAAGGCTAGTTTTCTCCGCCTATTATCCGCATAACCTTTTTGCCTTGATTGAGCGGCCCTCAAGTTTTCGCGAATAATCTGAACTTGCTTTTCAGCTTCTAGCAACACATCCGGACCAAATACTTGAGTTTCTCCTATCTCATTCCAGAACAAAGGTGTCCTACACTTCCTCCCATACAGTGCTTCATAGGGTGACATTTTCAAGCTTGCTTGGTAACTATTGTTATATGAGAATTCTGCATACGGCAAGCTTTTGTCCCAACTTTTCCCATGCTTCAAAGCACAAGCTCTCAACATGTCCTCCAAAATCTGATTGGTCCTCTCAGTTTGTCCATCCGTTTGAGGGTGATATGCTGAGCTAAAATTCAACTTTGTTCCCGATGCTTCATGCAGTTTCTGCCAGAACCTGGAGGTAAATTGAGAACCTCTATCCGATACTATCTTCTTTGGAACTCCATGCAAACATACTATTCTTCCCATATACAGTTCAACCAATTTCTGTCCATTGAAGGTGGTCTTGATGGGAATCAAGTGAGCTGACTTAGTAAAATGATCCACAATTACCCAAATTGAGTCATAACCGGACTGGGTACGCGGTAGCCCAACTATGAAGTCCATACCGATTTCTTCCCACTTCCATTTCGGAATCCTCAATGGCTATAATAATCCATCTGGCCTTTGATGTTCCACCTTGACTCGTTGGCACACATCACCCAAAGCTACATATTCGGCTATGTCCTTTTTCATGCTAGCCCACCAATAACATTTCTTCAAGTCCTTGTACATCTTTGTACAACCAGGATGAATTGAGTATGGCGAGTCATGTGCCTCTTTTAATATTGTCTCTCGAATATGCTTATCATTGTGCACAACAATCCTTTTTCCCAGCCATAAGATACCATGGTCATCCTCATCAAAACTGAATTCTCTCCCACTCTTGGGTCTTTTCCTTGATTTCTTGGATTTCCTCGTCCTTTGTTCGACCTTCTCAAATTTCTTCTCCAAGGTTGGATGTAACTCCATTATGCCCATCTCATTCGCAAATCCAAGATTCAACCGTTCAAACTCCTTACATAGCTCGGGTGGCAATTCTCGAACTACGAGTTGGTGACTTACTCCTTTCCTAGTCAAAGCATTGGCTACTACATTAGCCTTTCTTGGATGATAGTTGATTCCTACATCATAATCCTTGATGAGCTCCAACCATCTTCGTTGCCTCGAATTCAGGTCCGTTTTTGTGGAAATATACTTAAGGCTCTTATGATCGGTATAAATTTCACACCTATGTCCAAGGAGGTAGTGTCTCCAAATTTTCAATGCGTGTACCGTGGCTGCAAGTTCCAAATCACGCGTTGGGTAATTCTGCTAATGTTTCTTCAATTGCCTCGATGCGTATGCAACCACTTGACCCTCCTGCATAAGCACGCATCCAAGTCCTTGTCTCGATGCATAACAATATATATCAAAACTCTTGCTTACGTCCGACAATATCAAAACTGGTGCTGTTGTTAATCTTTTCTTCAACTCCTCAAAACTCACTTGACAAGCTTGAGTCCATTGGAAAGCTTTTCCCTTCATCAACAATTCCGTCATTGGCTTGGTTATTTTGGAAAAGTCATTGATGAGTCAACGATAATATCCAGCCATCCCAAGGAAACTCCTTGTTTCCTTTACGTTTTGCGCTGGCTCCAACTTTAGCACATCTCTCATTTTTCCGAGGTCGACCGATACTCCTCCTCCCGAGATGACATGACCCAAAAACGACACCTCTTTCAACTAAAACTAACACTTGCTGAACTTGGCATACAATTGATGCTCCCTCAATTTCTGCAATGTGAGCCTCAAGTGTTCCTCATGTTCCTTCTCATCCTTCGAGTAGATCATAATATCATCAATAAACACCACAACAAATTTATTCAAGTACTCCATGAAGACCTTATTCATGAGGTACATAAAGTATGTAGGCGCATTTGTCAATCCAAAGGACATCATGGTGTACTCATAAGATCCATACCATGTTAGAAAAGCTATCTTGGGTATGTCCGATGGTCTTATCTTCATTTGAAAGTATCCTAACCTCAAATCAATCTTGGAGAAAACACAAGCACCCTTCATCTGATCGAACAAATCCTCTATGCGGGGCAAAGTATACTTGTTCTTGATGGTCACCTTATTGAGAGCTCGGTAATCCACACAAATTCTTTGCGACCCATCTTTCTTATCCATGAAAAGAATGGGCGCTCCTGAAGGTGAAGAGCTTTGGCGAATAAAACCTTTCTCTAGTTGCTCTTGAATCTGCTTCCTGAGCTCCGCTAACTCCTTAGGAGGCATCCTATAGGGCATCTTATCTATAGGTGCGTTCCAGGTATTAAATCAATAACGAACTCAATGTCGTGATCAGGAGGCATACCTGGCAACTCATCCGAGAACACGTCCAAAAATTCTCACACCACCGGGATCTCCTCAATTGCGACACCATCCATGTGGTTCAGCTCCAATTGCTTCAGTGCGTGTTGAGATGCTTCAAATTCTACGGTGATCTCTTCCTCATTGGTCAACTTCACCGTCTTTGTGGCACATTCAATGACTCCTCATCTCTCCTCTAGGAGACTTAACCAATAGAGTAAACTTCATATGATGGATAGGTAAACTATACCTGGAAACATATTTCAATGCAATGAAAGAATGCGATGCTCCAGAATCAAATAAAATAGTCGCCGGGTTGGAGTATGCGAGAAACATACCAATCACCACGTCATCCGCGTGTTGAGCATCCACCGTAGAGATATGGTTCATGTTGCCACGAGCAAAATTTTGCTGTCCACGACTCCCTTGCGGCTGTCCTCCATTGGGTCTTGGGTTCGGTCTTTGAGCATTGCTTCCTTGACCAAGGTCTATCTTTGGACATTGATGTGTAAAGTGTCTTGCTTCTCCACACATATAGCACTTCCTTGCTACACCCGGATTATTGGGACAAGCTTGGTTCTACGCATTGGCACTAGGAAAGTTAGCACGAGGTGCAAAAGGCATTGGAGGCCTAGGTGCTTGCATTATAGGGCGCTGCTGCATGAACTGAGTTGGGCGCGATGCATATCTAGGGCGCTGTACAGGAGCATAGGAGCTATAATATGGTGCATTAGGTGGCACAAAGCAAAGGCGCACATTGCTTCCTTGTTGCTGTCCTTGATATGGCGCCTTCCTCTTGTTGTCTTGCTCCATCTCACGGACCTTGTTCTCCACAACAATTGCCTTGTCCACTAGCTTCTGTAAGTTTGCATAATCACAGTTCAGCAATTGAACTTGGATTTCATTGTTCAAGCTCCTCATGAACAAGTATTGCTTCTGGCTGTCTTGGCTCACATCTTCAGGTGCATACCTTGAGAGTTGAGGGAATTTGTTGAGGTATTCACCCACACTCGATCTTCCTTGCATCAAGTTCTCAAATTCTTGCCTCTTCAATATCATAACACCTTCTAGCACATAATGAGAATGGAAGCTCTCCTTGAATTCAGCCCATGTAATTCTCTCTTGGTTCTCATGAGCATTGCATAACGAATCCCACCAACCGACAGTTGCTCCAACAAGTTGATGAGATGCGAATAGCACCTTCTCCCAGTCACTACATTGGACAATAGCTAGCTTCTTCTCTACAGACTTGAGCTAATCATCAGCATCCATAGGGTTAGCGGCATGAGCAAAGGTTGGCGGCCTAGTCTTCATAAACTCTCTCAATCGGTTGTGAGGAGGTGGGGGTGGCGTTGGAGGCATGTGGGGCTGATTGTTGTTGTTACCAGCCTGCAGCTGTCCCATAGTCTGAATCAAGTTCTGCATGAGCTGGTTTTGCATCGCCAAAAGCTGCTCAAGGTTGATAGCTCCTTGGGCAGGTCCTTGTCCATTGTTGTTCTGAGGTGCTCCATTGTTCTCCTCCTCATCGTTAGCATCTCTCTGGTTGCGAGTCCTCACCATCTGAAGAAAAGCAAGAGATAGGAATTAAGAAGACGTCTCCAACTATATGCATCAAGGGATATGAAACTAAACAACTACCTATACAAGCCTATGTGGACATGGCAATGCTAAAGCATCCCAAAATCCTCTATTAAGCACACAAGCAAACAATATATAACAAACAACACACCAAACAAAAACACCTTGATTCCTGAGTGCTCCTATGTGATCTAAAGTGTCCATTCTATCTAGGCCGCGTCCTATGGTCAACCTGGGGCTCTGATACCGATTTGTGACACCTGGTTCCAAAAATGAACCAAGTGAACGCATATGTGTGCCCAGGATAGTCAACACACATACACGAGTGCATCACAAAAGGATATACAAAAAATTACCACAAAACAAGATTAATTAAGCACTTTCATTACACAATTCAAAATATCCTCGAATACAAGCTCTAATGAATATTAATGACAAGTTTCAACTAATGCAGAAGAAATGAACTGAATAAGCAACTAAGCAAACTAAGCAAAAGGGATAGTGCAGCTCCAATCAACACCACAGGCAAAGCTGACAGCAGACATGGCCTAGAACTCTGCATTATTATCGTTATACTCCCAATCCTGACCTGCAACTGTTGGTGGGGGAATTGCAAGGATGAGTACATGTCGTACTCAGCAAGTGTGGAAAGTATGACATGTAGCTGATTCAAATGACAAATGTCATAATGGCTAAGTGCTGAAAAGTACATTAAAACATTTGAAAAGCAATATATTATATGTAATGTATGTGAAGTAAACCCATCATAAACCACAATTATTAACATAGTACAAGTCCATATTCCATATCCATCACCATTATACCAGATTTCACCATTACCATTAATCATATCCAATGCCAGAATTTAATGCATAACCAGCCATAACCGTAACCATCCCAAAAACCAAGTTTCCTCTAGTCATGTGAGGGTCCAGGTTGCTCATAACCCAGAGCACGACTATCATGATATTTTTTAAGACACTCTGCAGAGGTTGTACCACTTTACCCACGTGTTTATGATTTCATCACCTTTTGATGACTGAGGAGTCTCAATTATGCCGTCTCACACTTCCTTAGGTGTGTGGCCAAGAGATCACAAAATAGCCTTTACAAAGGGACTACTATTATGTACGGACCAACTGAGGTTTCACTGGTGGCGATGTCTCCAACTGAGCAAATCTTCAACCAAGGGCCCCCTCTTGTGCCGTTTGGATCCCAGGCCGCCAACCATATCCAAACATAATCCGACTCCCCTTCCCCGGTGCGCCAAATTATCCAAGCAATACTAGCAATACCCTAATTAATCAGCTACGCCACACCCATACTTGGCCTCGTGGTGGCATTGTAAATCCTGGATGGTCGCTCCACGAACTGATTAATTAAGCGAAGCAAAAACGGTAAAAAGCCCTTCCCGACTCTCTACCATGTATTACAGGTGACAAGGGTGGTTAAACAAAGCTAGTAAACTCCTATCAAAGGATTCCCATCAATTTGACACAAGCATGTAGTTTTGAAAACAAAAAAATTTGTTTTAGAAACAAGATCAATATGTTCAAGGACACTTTCCTTGCTCTTGGGCTTGATTAGGATCAAAGACTTCAAACTCTTGGTGTTGTAGATCCTCCGCGGCACTCTCTAGCGCAAATCCGTCTAAACCGCGCAATGAACATACAAGACAAGAATCACAATCAATAAGTGCACACATATTACTCAATATGACGTGACATGCATGATTAATTCAAATGCAAGGCAAAACTAGTTAATGAGTTGTTAATGATGTTTAATAACTAGTTCTAATAGTTTTTAACAAGTTTAGAACTCAAATGAATCAGGTGTTTAGAACTCCAATGAATCAAGGATCTTTGAGGAAACACATAGATCTTGACAATCTAGGGTTGGTGAAGAACTTGATGGTGAATTGGCGATGGAGAATGAAACTTGATGGAGATCTTGATCCTCTTTCATTTCCTTCTCTTCTTCCTCTTGGTCGGAATCTCTTTCTCGCTCCTTGATGGCGGCTCTCCACGAACTAGGGTTTGGGTGTGATGGAAAAGTGGCAAATAGATGTCAAGCCAATTGGTGCGGTTGTTTATATAGAGGTGGAGGCTAGGGTTGGGTGGGTGTTGAGTTTGAGATGAGTAGGGGTCAGTTTGGAGTCCCACATGAGCTCTAAAAGAGTTAGGCACGATGTCCCTAGGCCCACTTAACGTAAAACCGAGGAAATAAGTCGTGAATTAGAAGATCAACTTGGAGTCGCGATTTATCGGACAAGTCCGAAATGGGCCATACTGGTCCGAAGTTAGTCAGAGAGATATCGGACACGTCCGGACAGGACATCGGACAAGTTCGAACTTATCTAGAGGGGAAAAACAGACAAGTCTGGCCAAAATTGGACAAGTCCTAGTCAGAGGGGAAAACAGACAAGTTCGCTAGAATACCGGACAAGTCCGGACAAGTCTAGGGACTTAGCAAAATTTCCAAGGAAACTGAACACCGGACTAGTCCGCACTAGACTGGACAAGTCCGAAAGTGTCCATAGAGAAAAATAGACTAGTCCGCAGCAAAATGGACAAGTTCGATGGAAGTCAGAGAGAAACCGGACTAGCCCGCACAAAAATCAGACTAGTCTGCACTTCACAGAATTCTTAAGTGCGGTTTTGTTTCTAATTCATTTTAAACTTGTTCCTTTTTATGTTGCTCGATGTTAAACATATTTAATGATGGATGCAGGGCATGATGCATGAAAACGAGGGTGTTACACTATCCCAGTCAGAGCCACAGGAAAGTAATTGGCCATGATAGCCTCATTGCCACCCGACGCGAGGTTGGCGTGGAGTAGATTTGAAGGAACTCGACGGGATTGTTAGTTCCGTCGTACTTCTCCGGCAAATGAGGCCAGAACTTCTGCGGCCATCGGACCATGCGAAGGTGCATGGCAGGGCCGAACAGCCGCCCCCAACTCTCAAAGGAGAAGGGTTTTCCTGAGCCTCTCGCCTCTCGCGAGCATGCTCGATGTGAACGCGGCCGTCTTGCCGCCTGTAACAGTGGTCAAGCTCTGACCACAGATCATGCGTCAAGAGTCTCGATGCAGTGTGAGTACATCGTGCCTCGGAGGGCAGCGACATCACTTGTTGGGACACATCACGTCTCCTGTGCTGTGAAACTTGGGGACCAAGTCTACCAGACAAGGTCCTTCGCTGAGAGGTTGCTTGCCCACCTGGGGGCGGGCCTTAGTTACTGATGGCATCGGCTGCGATTGCAACCAGATGTTTGACATCAGTACACCATTGTTCCATAGCTACCGGAGGAGCTCCAATCGCTGGAGGATGCTGGTGTTTGTTTGTTGGTTGTTTGTCGATTAGCGCGTTCTCCGGGTTGTTTGTCGATGTAGTCACTGAAATGAGGGCACCATCTTGTTGTCTGTCATTGGCAGCCAGAGCAGGTGGTGGTGGTGGTGCAGCGACAGCCGTCGGGACAACAACGCCAGCTGGCCGTTGAGCATTGGAGGGATTTCCTCCGTCAGGCTGTTCGGCGTTGCCGTTGGACGATGCTGCCGCAAAGTTCACCATCTCAAAATCTCAGGCTCCCCTTCCTGGCACGCCAAATGTCGAAGTGTGCGATCGACACTTCCCCCGATACTACTAGATCGTAGTCCACAGAGGATCGTAATTGGTTGGGGTGCACGTGAGATTATGAACAAGATTGTGACACAAGGAATTTTACGTGGTTCGGACCGCTTGAGCATAATACCCTACTCCTGGGTGGTTGTTGTATGTATGAGTATGTGTGTGTGAGCGCTTGATTGGACTTGTCCTTTGTAGCGTGCGGCACAACCCTTTTATAGTCCAAGGACTGGCCGTTACATTGTCAGCCTGGCTCAACTTGTGGCCTCGATGGTGTTTAACTACCTAATACGCGATCTGTATGTATTAAGTACATTTAACATCGTGATAATGCACCTTAATGGCTGCATTACCGGTACTAAAGGTCCTCTGATGGTGGGTCATTAACATGGCATTAATGACACGTAATCAGGTCTTGTACCGGTTGCTTTAACTGCCCCTTAGATGTTTGCTTTAACTGTTTGCTGTCATTAACATGGCATTAACGACACATGGCAGCTCCGGAGCATCCACTGTGGGCAGGCACGTCTGGAGCCGTTGTACACATGGAAGCACCAGAGCTTCCCTCTACTGGGGGTTAGGTCCAGGGCCACTGGACACGTGGCACGACCAGAGCTTTCTTATACGAGGAGTTAGGTCCGGCCTTGCTTTACATGTGGCAGCGCCAGAGCTACCCTAATGAGGGAGGCAAGTCTAGTGCTACGGGACACGTGGAGCCTTCGGAGGTCTTCAAATTGGACAGGTGTAATTCCATGGCTTTTCTTGCGGTATCGTGGGGTACCCGATACGCAGGGTACCAACAACCATCATTGGCAGGTCCACACTGTATCGATTCATGGTCGTAGCCCACTACAACAACCTTTTCCTGAAGATGCCGACCCCCTCCGGCGTCCTCAGCATCCGTAGAGACCGCACTGCTATGGTGTTAGCCTTGGAGAAGCTCCAAGCCCTCACAGCAGACCCAACACCAGCCGAGGGCAGCGCCGGACCAAGTCAGCCTTCGCCAAGCTCGTGCCAGCGCGGCTCACCCGCTGCACCCAGTATGCAGCCTTTCGACAGCATCGATGCTCCCATCAAAGCTACCAAGATCAGTTCCAGCTCTGCTCAGACCACCCACAAGGCAAGGGGCCAAGGCAAAAAGTAGGGCGCCCGCTCATCGCCCCACTGGTAGCTTTCGACGGCAAGTTGCCCGACAACCATCACAGCTATCATCGGAGCTTTGGGCACCCCTATATGTTAATATTAGCTTAGTAGGATAGTGTAAAGGTTTTTATAGAGTCTAGGAGCAGCATTTTGGATAACCAAGCTCCAAGAGGGTCAGGTCCAGAGCGCAAAGTCAGCTTAGCCTGGTCTGAACCCTAAGCCTGTGCATACTGCCTCCCTCGACATTCAGAAGAAAGAAGTTGCCCTCTTTTGTAAAATTCTGTCTCCCCCTATGAATATCAATATAAAAGAATCACTATATTACTTCATGTTTCCCTAACAATGTTCATTTAATTACGCGCTAATTTTATGATCAACCATGCTGGACTTGTTTATTGTATATGGCCTTCATATACACGGTTGTACACTCTGTATCTCACAATTGCTGGAGTCGTGCAATCCTACTGTAGGTGAGCTTGCTTGAGGTACCTGCAACATGTGAGGGGTTCTCGCGGCGGCCCCCATCCTAGGAGTTCTGTGAAGCCGAATGGGCTCCCAGGAAAGGCCTAATCCAAGCCGAAGGTTCAGGGCATGTGAACTACTTAGTCTGGTCCTGTACCCTAAGCATGCACATCTTGCCTCTCAGCGCTGCGGTCAAGTACTGGGGCCGGAAGGTTCGCACCCTAAGGACAACAGGAACCGAACCCCGAAGCACTAATGCATTTAATTACCCAAGACCCGTGTGTCAGCTCAGGACAAAGAGACCTGACGAAGCTTAGGAAGAGGAACATGTAAAACCAGCGAGCAAACTAGTCCCTCCTTTACCATATGTGCAGGGCATCCAGCTTCAACACCTCCTAGAGGGCCCGCAGTCGACAACTCAACATGTCGAAGACAGTAACAAGTGCTTATTCATGAGTACACTCTTCCGTCCCACTCTTATTGCTAATAGGGTTCACTTGTGGTAACCTATACACCAGAGGCCTGTTGTAGACGTCTCTGCGATGATGGTGGGCGACGCTGGAGCAGCTAGCTCTGGCACCACCCAAGGGGCCTGCCGTCGACGTTTCTACGACGATGGTGGGCGAACAGGAGCAGCCAGCTCCGACACCATCCAAAGGGCTGCCGTTGATGTTTCTGTGATGATGGTGGGTGATGCCAGAGCAGCCAGCTCCAGCACCATCCAAGGGATCCGTAGTCGACGTTTCTATGACGATGGTGGGCTACGCCGGAGCAGCCAGCTCCAGCACCACCCAAGCGCCTTCCGTCGATGTCCCAGGATGTTGATGACAGCAACAAGCACTGATAAGTGAGTACACTCTCCTGCCCCGCTCTTGTTGCTAACAGGATTCTCTTGTGGTAACCTATACACCAAGGGCCTGTCGTTGACGTCCTACACATTGGTGATGGGCAACGTCGGAGCAGCCAGCTCCGGCACCACCCAGGGGGCCTGCCGTCGACGTTTCTGCGACAATGGTGAGCGACGCTGGAGCAGCCAGCTCCGGCACCACACAAGGGGCCTGTCATCAACGTTTCTACGATGATGGTGGGCGACGCTGGAGCAGCAACCTCTAACACAACCCAAGGGGCCTGCCGTTAACGTCCCAGGATGTTGATGACAACAACAAGCGCTGATAAGTGAGTACACTCTCCTGCCCCGCTCTTATTGCTAACAGGGTTCTCTTGTGGTTACCTGTACACCAGGGGCCTGCCGTCGACGTCCTACACATCGGTGATGGGCGACCTCGGAGCAGCCAACTCCAGCACAACCCAGGGGGCCCGCCGTCGATGTTTCTACGATGATGGTGGGCGACGCTGTAACACCCTCATTTTCATGCATCATGCCCTACATACACTCATATACATGTTTAACATTAACCCACATAAAGAGGAACGTGTTTAAAATTGATTTGGAGCAAAACCGCACTTAAAACGCAGGAAAGTGCGGACTAGTCCGACTTTACTGAGGACTAGTCTGATTTCTCTCTGACTAAAAATGGACTTGTCCATTTTTGCTGCGGACTAGACCGATTTTTGGCACTGGAAACTTTCGGACTTGTCCGATTTTGTGCGGACTAGTTCGATATTTCAAGAATCCTTGAAAAATTGCTAAGTCCTTGGACTTTTCCGGACTAGTCCGGTATTCCAGCGGACTTGTCCGATTTCCTCTCTGTTCAAAGTCGGACTTGTCCGATTTTTGGCCAGACTTGTCCGATTTTCTCTCTGGACGACTTCGGACTAGTCCGGTCCTGTCCGGACTTGTCCGATATTTCGTGACTCCAAATTGATCTTTTGTTTTTCAACTTGTTTCTTTGGTTTCAAGTTAAGTGGGCCTAGGGACGTCGTGCCCAACTCTTTTGGAGCCCACGAGGGACTCTAAACCGGCCTCTACTCATCCCAAACTCAAAATCCATCTAACCCTAGCCTCCACCTCTATATAAACAACCCCACCCCTTGGTTTGACATCTATTTGCCACTTTTCCACCCCACCCAAAACCTAGTTCGTGGAGAGCCACCATCAAGGAGGGAGGAGAAGATCCCAAGCAATAAGAAGAAGAGGAGGAAACAAAAGAGGATCAAGATCTCCATCAAGCTTTCGTTCTTCGCCACCAATTCATCTCAAAGTTCATCACCAACCCTAGATCACCAAGGTCCAAGTGCTACCTCCAAGTTTCTTGATTCATTGGAGTCCTAAACACCTGGTATACCTTCTATTCTATTTTCCTTACATGAATTCAACCCCTAATCTCCGAATTTATGTCGATCTAGAAAACCCTAATCTGCTGATCTCGCGGAGGGCGGACTTGTCCGGTCCTTAGCGGACTAGTCCGATCTTTCTGGTTAAATTGTGTTGAATTGATTCTAAAGTTTGATCCAATCAACTCCAAACCTGTATAAACTTGTTAAAAGCTATTAGAACTAGTTAGTGATCATGAAAAGCAATCTAGTAACAAGTTCTACCTTGCATTTGCATCAATCATGCATGTCATGTCATATTGAGTAATATTTGTGCACTCTTTGATTGTGTTTCTTGTCTTGTTTGTTTATTGTGTGGATTAGATGGATTTGCGCTAGAGAGTGCCGCAGAGGATCTACAACACCAAGAGTTTGAAGGCTTTGATCCTAATCAACAGCAAGAGCAAGGCAAGTGTCCTTGAAGCATATTGATCCTGTTTTTAAAATAAATGTTTTGTTTCTAAACTGCATGCTTGTGTCAATTTGATGGGAATCCTATGGTAGGAAGTTTACTAGACTTGTTAAACCACCCTTGTCACCTGGAATTTATGGTAGAGAGTTGGGAAGTGCTTTTACCTTTTTGCTTCGCTTGATTAATTGGGATGGGAAAACAACACTACATATTTAATTATGTATTGATGATATTCTGGTTAATGTGAACTAGTCGATACGGTATGGTAATGGGTGATCTAAGCAAGCCTAGTATGTGGATGGGTTGGATGTTATGGTGGTTTGCTTGCTTTAGATCTAAGGACCGGTTCATGCGAGAATAGGCTAGGACTATAGTGCCACCACGAGGCCAAGTATGGGTGCGGCGTAGCTGAGTAATTAGGGCTTTGCTAGTACTGTTTGGACCATTGTGGATGCTCGGGGAAGGGGTAGTCGGATTGGGTTTGTTGATGATTGGTGGGACTACCGTGGGATCCGAATGGCTCAAGAGGGGGCCCTTGGTTGAAGATGTGCTCTGCGGGAGACATCACCACCGGTGAAACCTCAGTGGGGTCTAAATAGGCTAGTAATCCCTTTGTAAAGTCTATTTTGTGATCTCTTGGCCACACATCAACGGAAGTGTGTAATACGACCGACGGGTCATGGGCATAAGGGAGATTCTTTAGTTGCCGATGGGTGATGAAATCACAAACACGTGGGTAAAGTGGTACACACTCTGCAGAGTATTAAAACTATCATGATAGTCGTTCTCCCGGTTATGAGCACCTGGACAACTTCCATGATTAGAGGGAAATTGGGATTTGGGATGGTTATGGTTGGTATTATGGTTATGGATTTATTTCTGGTATTGAATATGGTTATTGGCAATGGCAAAATCTGGAATTATTGATGATGGTAGTGAATTCAGACTGGTATTATGATATTACTTATGATTATAATGGGTTTACTTCACATACATATAATATATTGCTTTTCAAATGTTTTAATGTACTTTTCAACACTTTGCCATTATTATTGTCATCTTTTGAATCAGCCACATGTCATACTTTCCACACTTGCTGAGTACGACATGTACTCACTCTTGCAATCCCCCCCAACAGTTGCAGGTCAGGGTTGGGAGTTTAATGGTGATAATGCGGAGTTCTAGGCTGTGTCTACCGTCAGCTTTGCCTGTGGTGTTGATTGGAGCTGCGCTATACCCTATTGCTTATGCTGCCTAGCTGTTTAGTTTGCTTAATTAGTTTATTTCTGCTGCATTAGTTGAACTTGTTATTAATGTTTATTAGAGCTTGTATTCGACGATAATATGGTTTGTTTAATAAAATTTGGTTAATTAATCTTGTTCTGTGGTAATTTTCTGTATACTCTTTTGTGATTGCACTCGTGTATGTGTGTTGAACATCCTGGGCACACATATGCGTTACCTTGATTCATTTTTCGGAACCGGGCATCACAGATTGGTATCAGAGCCAAGTTGACCGTAGGATGCATCCTAGATAGAATGGACACTTTAGAGCACATAGGGGCACTCAGGAATCGATGTGTTTTGGTTGGTGTGTTGTTTGCTATATATTGTTCGCTTTTATGCTTAATAGAGGATTTTGGGATGCCTTAGCATTGCCGTGTCCACCTAGGCTAGTATTGCTAGTTGGTTATCTTCATATCCCTTGATGCATATAGTTGGGGATGTTTTCTAATTCTTACCTATTGCTTTTCTTCATATGGTGAGGACTCGCAACCAGAGGGATGGCAATGATGAGGAGGAGAACAATAGAGTACCTCAGAACAACAATCGGCAAGGACCTGCTCATATCAACATTGAGCAGCTTTTGGCTATGCAAAACCAGCTCATGCAGACCATGATACAGACTATGGGACAACTGCAGGCTGGCAACATCAACAATCAGCCCCACATGCCTCCACCGCCACCCCCGCCTCCTCATAACCGATTGGGAGAGTTTATGAGGACTAGGCCGCCGACCTTTGCTCAAGCTACCGATGAATGTGGCCTAGAGGGGGGGGGGTGAATAGGCCTTTTGAATTCCCTGCACACTTAATAGAATCGTCAATCCTTGGTTGGCCGGACTAGTCCGGTCGTGTGGGCGGACTTGTCCGGTGTGCTAAAAATATGTGTGTTGATCAAGTGTTGATTGGGAATCTAAATTTCTTTTGCAGCGGAAATGAGAACAACTGATATTTTTATTTGAGATTAATATAAGAATGCAGGTAAAACTTATAATTGCCTTAGGTTGATGTTTTAGCACTTAAGTGATCTAGTGAACAAAATTTAAATGAAATAAGGCGCAAGACACACGAATTTTTCCCGAGGTTCGATCTCACCACGAGATCTACGTCCTCATTGAGGAAGCTCACACAGAGCCGGGTCTCCAACCCTTTCCCTCTTCAAGACACCACGAAGGCCGACTTGATTCCACTATCACGGGTAATCACCAAGTTTGTGGGGCAACCTCACACGTTGAGGGCTCCCACGAGAATTACAACGAAAGAGGTGATCAAATACACTCAAAAGTATTACAATGCAGAGTATGAGTGTAGAAAGATCAAACCCCAAGAGCTCGCAATGAAAGAACGGCAATCTCCCAATCCCGGATCCAAGTGTTCAATTGATTTCACTCTTTTTGCACTTTAGATGTGTGGGGAGATGTTTTTTGGGCTCTTAGGACGAAGTGGTGGCGCTAGGGTTTGTTCTTTGATCAGTATTCGACGTGTGTGTTAATAGGAAAGCTGTGGACTCTCTATTTATAGGGTTTCCAAAAGGTAGCCGTTGAAAAACCCTAACACCGGACTAGTCCAGTGCAAGTCTGGACTTGTCCGATCACTGTGCATTTTGAAGTCCAGAAAGTCTGCCAGACTAGTCCGGTCCAAGCTCGGACTAGTCCGGTGTTGTGTGTAGGTGACTCCAGAAAGTTCAACGGACTAGTCCGCGGACTAGTCCGATCTCCACGAATGGGAGATTCCAGAAAGTTCAACGGACTAGTCCGGTCCATGATCGGACTAGTCCGGTCCCTCAATACGAGAGACTCCAGAAACATCAACGGACTAGTCCGGTTAACGCACGGACTAGTCCGGTCTCCCAATAAGTGAGATTCTAGAAAGATGAACGGACTAGTCCGGTCCATGATCGGACTAGTCCGGTGCTTTTTGAAAGTTAGGTTAATTTTAATCCCTTACCCTCGCGCAAAGTTGTGAGCTCTTGGAGTGTGTCTTTCATACACTCCCTATACATTCAAAATCTAATTTAGTCTTCCAAGCTTCATCAAAGTATCTTTCTTTGAACACCACTTCATTTTTCACCTTTTTGTGTGCCCTGAGCTGTTTCACTTGTTTGTCCTGCAATCATCTCAGTGGATTCATTAGAATCTCATATGTTTGTCATCAATTAGCCAAAACCCACAAGGGATATCCTAGATGCACTTACAATCTCCCCCTTTTTGGTGATTGATGACAATCATTTGAGATATCACAATTGAGAATAAAATCTTGATTTTCATAAGGTGTGCACATATGAGAATAATGATAAGTCCACAAAAAGCTTCTCACATATGCACACACCTTATGGTGGGGTGCCTAACAGGTGTGTGATTAACAAGGTGTGATGAAGTAAGGTAATCAATAATGAGCATGGAGATAATCATCCAAGCAACAATAAGAATCACACATAAGAGAAGAAATAGTGCATTACAAGGTTTTAAAAATAAGTACATGTCCTTGATCACAAAAACATAAAGACACCAACTAGAGATGGTCTCAAGCTACTAGTCTCAATCTCTCCCCCTTTGGCATCAAGGCACCAAAAAGGGAAAAATTGAGGGGAATCACTCATCGCCACTCTCTTCTTCAGTCTCGGTCCGGTCCTCATATTCACCACCATCATCATCATTCGCCAGAGCAGACTCTTCCTCGGAGTCGTCGAAGGCAGGCGGGGATCCCACCGGCTCAATCTCTAGCTTGTCACAGATAGCTTTGATGTTGGCATTGACATATTGTTGATGCTTCTTCTGCCTGACTTCAATCTTGCGACAGCAGGCAAAGATAGAGGTGAGCATTTTGAGCACACCACAGGAGGATTCATGGGCAGGTGCAGAGCTAGGAGGAGCAGCTGAAGATCTTGTGACATTCACATCCCGAGTTTGTTTAGTCCTCCTCTCAGCTTCAGGGGAGGGAGGTGCATCAGGAGCCGAAGGTAGAGTGTACTCGGTGGGCTTTTGCGACTTCAACCCTGTATGGTGAACATCCTTGACGAACTCAAGTCGAGTCACCTTCTCAATAATGAACATGATGTACGGGGCATACCCGCACGATCTGTTTCGAGTGATTGAGATGTTCACAATGTCATTGTAGATGTATTCAAAGACATTGAACGGTCTCCTCCCACCAATGACCTTCATTAGGGTCCTCAAAGTTCCTTGAATAGTCCCCGCATCTCCATCTTTTGGGGCTATTGTCTTCCTCAAAATTCTGTTGAGGACCACATAGAATGGCTTCAAATAATTGATATTGGGAGGGACATAAGGCATCCTTGTGTCATAGAGAAATTTGATCTCATCCTTCTCCAAGGGTTGCAGATTGTGGATAACAAGATCATGATCCAAAGTGTGTTCAAGGTGGAGAATTCTTGCAAACTCATCATAAGTAACACTATACATGGAACCATGAGTCATCCAAGTAAGACTGTCTCCATCACCATGAGCAAAGTAGAGGGTAGAGTAGAATTGGGTGATGACCTCATTGTTCCAGTCATTCTCAAAGGAAAACAGTTCCTTCAGTCTGTGCCTCTCCAGGGACTCAACCACCTCATGGAAGGCAGGATACTTCTTCTACTGCATGTACCCAATGTTCACCCATTGACTCTTCACAACGGGATTATTCATCTTCATGTACACATGCTCGTAGTAGTCGGCATGCAAGTTGCTCCAAAATCTTGGGTCTGAGCATTGCCGAGGTTGAGCATACACATTAACCTGCCTGAAGCTATCGACAAGCTCCCCCCCTTTTCCGGTGAAATCCTTACTTGAGCGCTGCCTGTTGCGGTGACTTGGGTTCTTCATTTTCAGGGGTCCAATGGGACCACTAGCAAGCCCCTTTCCTTTGTTGAGAGTCCTCTTTGGCCCTGAGGAGCTCTCACCAGCCTTTCCTTGGGCCTTCTTCACAACTACCCTCCTTTTCTTGGGCAAGTTGTCGTCGGAGGGTGGAGAGTGCACATTTACATCATGCCTTTTCTTCATGTACCTCTCCTTGGCTCTCTTCACTTTTTTGCGTTAAACTTCTTCATCAACATGGAAGGAGCTGTCATCTGAGCTTGAAGACATCGTGCCTAACAAGGAGTTCATGATTTAGATGAGAATGAACTAAGAATGAAGGTGATGTGAGGATTCAAATGTCAGAGACCGGACTTGTCTGGTTTCAGAGTGCGGACTTGTCCGGTATACCAGGCTAGTCCGTATCTGGGAGCCGGACTAGTCCGGCCTGGCACAAGAACCCTAACAAAACTAGAATCACAACTTCTATCTAAGGATGCAAGGGAGCATGATGGTGAAAGAAATACATCTCTGAAGCTAATGTACTTCCTTGGAATCAAGAGAAATAAGCTAGAACTAGAAAAGTTGAGAGTTTGATTTTTGGGAGAAATTTACCAAGATTTGAAGATTCGCGTTGAAGGAGCAGGAATCTGCCCAGATGAGTTTGGAGTGGAGTATCAACTCAACGAGGGGAGGATTTCCCACGGAGGAAGCTTGGATTTTGAGGGCTCAACTCGAAAATCACTTTTGGGGGCTAGGGTTTGAGAGGTGAGGGTTCAACTCAAAGTGGAGGGAGGTTTGAAACGGTTTTGGGCCGGCCAACTGCTTATATACGCGGCCGACCGGACTAGTCTAGTCAGAGGATGGACTAGTCCGGTGCCCCTAGAAAACCTAGAAGGAGGGACTGTCTGGACTAGTCTGGTGGCAAACCTGACTAGTCCGGTGTCCCTGGAAAAACTTAGTATTTAGAGATAACTAAAGGTGATCCAAGGACAAGTTTTGCAAATAATCTTGGTGATTATGACCAGAAAGCAATCAACACAAAAGAATGGTCATAAATTCCAAGATTTCTTCATTAAAATTAGTTTTCTTAGAAGAAAAAGAGGTGAGGGGCAGTTTTAGCAATAAAATGTAACATTTGAAGTTTCAACCAGGTGTGCAACGTTTCAAGCCACATTTCGAGAGTCAAGAATATTAAGTTCATTTCTAAGTTCACCAAACCTTTTCTCATCCAATGGTTTGGTAAAAATATCGGCAAGTTGTTTTTCAGTTCTAACATGAGAAATAGCAATGTCACCTTTTAATGAATGATCTCTAAGAAAATGATGACGGATATCTATGTGCTTAGTTCTTGAGTGCTCTACCGGGCTGTGTGCAATTTTTATAGCACTTTCATTGTCACATAGTAGTGGGATATGGTTAAGATTGTAGCCGTAGTCCATAAGGGTTTGTCGCATCCAAAGTAATTGGGCGCAACAGCTACCGGCTGCAATATATTCTGCTTCTGCTGTGGAAAGGGCAATGGAGTTTTGCTTTTTAGATGACCAAGATACCAGGGACCTACCAAGAAACTGACAAGTCCCTGACGTGCTCTTTCTATCGACTTTGCATCCTGCATAGTCGGCATCGGAATACCCTATCAAGTTAAATTTGGATCCTTTGGGATACCAAAGGCCCAAGTTGGGTGTGTGCACAAGGTACCTTAGGATTCTTTTTACAGCAACTAAATGACACTCTTTAGGTGCAGCTTGAAACCTTGCACACAAGCAAACACTAAGCATAATATCTGGCCTAGATGCACATAAATAAATTAAGGAGCCAATCATGGACCGATATACCTTTTGGTCCACATTTGGACCATCTTCATTGAGGTCGAGGTGTCCATTAGTGGCCATGGGTGTATTGATGGGCTTGAATTTGTCCATATTGAATTTCTTGAGAATGTCTTGTGTATATTTGGTTTGGCTTATAAATGTACCTTCTCTTAGTTGCTTCACCTGGAATCCCAAGAAGAACTTTAATTCGCCCATCATTGACATCTCGAACCTATCTGTCATAATTTTGCTAAATTCTTCACAGAAGGATTTGTTAGTGGATCCAAAGATAATGTCATCAACGTAAATTTGACATACAAATAAATGATCATCACATTGTTTAGTGAAAAGTGTATAGTCAGCTTTACCAATTTTGAATCCATTCTGAATTAGAAAATCTCTAAGACACTCATACCAAGCTCGAGGAGCTTGTTTGAGGCCATAGAGAGCCTTACGCAGTTTGTAGACATGGTTGGGATATTTCTGGTCTTCGAATCCTAGTGGCTGCTCCACATAAACTTCCTCCTTGATTGGGCCGTTTAAGAAAGCGCTCTTGATGTCCATTTGATACAGCTTAAAATTATGGTGAGTAGCATATGCCAATAAAATACAAATGGACTCAAGTCTAGCTACAGGAGCGAAAGTTTCATCGAAGTCCAAACCTTTGACCTGAGAATAACCTTTGGCCACCAGTCTTACCTTATTTCTTGTTACTACTCCATGTTCATCTTGCTTGTTCTGAAAGACCCATTTGGTTCCAACTATGTTCGCCTTTGGTCTCTCCACCACCTCCCATACTTCATTTCTCTTGAAGTTGTTTAGCTCCTCTTGCATTGCAATCACCCAGTCTGGATCCCTTCTTCTACCCTGTATGGTTCCAGAAAAGACACAAAAGAGTAGGATTCACATAAATTTGCAATTTGAGATCTAGTAGTTACTCCCTTAGCAATATCTCTGATGATATTGTTGACAGGGTGGTCTCTTCGCACGCTCTGGTGTACTCTTGGGTGTGGAGCTTGTGTAGTTGCTTGTTCTTCATTATCTTCAGGTGCATTGTCTCCCCCTAGATCATTGTTTCCATGATTGTCCTGATCTTCTTGATCTTCCTCCTCTTGATCTTGTGCAAGAGCTCCCCCTTGATCATTGCCTCCGTGTTGAGGTTCATCTTGTGCATTTGAGTCGAATGTTTGCTCTTGTGGTAAGATATCACCAAGTCCCATTTTCTTCAGTGCTTCATATGGAGCTTCCTCTTTATCTAGCACACACTTATCAACTTGCTTCACTTGTGAGCCATTAGATTCATCGAACACTACGTCACATGCTACTTCAACAAGGCCGGACACCTTGTTGAACACACGATAGGCGTAGGCATTCGACTCAGAACCGAGCAAGAATCCTTCATCGGACTTTGAAGCGAACTTCAAGGCCCTCTGTTTCTTGTTCAGAATAAAACATTTGCAACCAAAAACTTTAAAATAAGAAACATTAGGCTTTTTACCGGTAAGGAGCTCATATGGAGTTTTCTTCAGTAGTCGATGGAGATACAATCGATTCGTGGCATGGCAAGCGGTGTTCACCGCTTCTTCCTAAAATCGATTTGATGTCTTGTATTCATCCAACATAGTTCTCGCCATTTCGATTAATGTTCTGTTCTTCCTTTCGGCCACTCCATTTTGTTGAGGGGAGTAGGGTGCTGATAATTCATGCTTTATCCCTTCTTCATCGAGAAACTCTTCAAATTGGAGGTTCTTGAATTATGTCCCGTTGTCACTTCTGATGTTCTTTATGGTTGATGAGAATTCGTTCTGAGCTCTTTTCAAGAACTTCTTGAGGATCCCCTGAGTTTCTGACTTATCATACAAGAAAAATACCCAGGTAAATCTTGAAAAATCATCAACAATTACTAAACCGTATTTGTTACCGCCGATGCTGATGTATGAAACTGGACCAAAAAGATCCATGTGGAGAAGTTCCAGCGGTCTTGCGATAGTCATCACATTCTTGGCAGGGTGTGGTGCTCCGACTTGTTTTCCTGCTTGACAAGCGCTGCACGACCTGTCTTCTTCAAAAACCACATCCTTAAGACCACGGATGTGACCACCTTTTAGAAGTTTTTGCAGATTTCTCATCCCAACATGGGCTAGCCGTCTATGCCACAGCCATCCCATGTTGGCCTTAGCAACCAAGCAAGTGTTGAGTTCGGCTTTATCTTTGTTGAAGTCAACTAGATAAAGCTTGCCCTTCAACATTCCCTTGAATGCAATCGAGCCATCGCTTCTTCTAAAAACAGTCACACCCTCATTAGTGAATAAAAAGTTGTAACCTTTGTCGCATAGTTGGGATATTGACGAAAGATTATAATCTAGAGAATCTACGTGTAACACATTTGATAAGGTATGTTGAGAGGATGTTTCAATGTTACCGCTACCAAGGACCTTTCCTTGGCTATTGTCTCCGAAGTATATGCCTTCACCTGGATCCTTGTTGTACTCGTACTCTACAAACATACCTCTCTCTCCGGTCATGTGATTTGTGCATCCGCTATCAAGTACCCATTTTGTTCCACCAGAGGAGTAAGCCTGCAAAAAGAATTATTCCTTGGTTTTAGGTACCCAAGCTTGCTTGGGTCCTCTCAGGTTAGTCACAAGAGTCTTAGGCACCCACACACAAGTTTTCAAGTTCTTGTGGCATGGACCTGTATATTTGGCAATGACTTTTCCATATTTGGCTTTCATAAGAACATAAGAGGCGTTAAATGTATGAAGCAATATTTGTGGTTCAGATTCATGGGATTTTTCCTTAACAAAGACAATTCTATTTTTAGCATGATTAGAAGTAGACATGTGTTTGTTCTTATCAAAACCAATGCCATCTTTGACATTAGGAGGTCTAGTGACCATGTATGCACTGCGTGCATATTTGATCTTCTCCTTATCAATGATGCCGCTTGGAGGGGCATGCATATTATGAGTAGTTGAAGTATTAGAAATAATATTCTTCTTACTAGAGCAAGTGCAAGTTCCGATTGTTGTCGAACTCATATCTTTGGAGGAGGAGCTCTTGGAAGACGAGGAGTCACTTTGCTTGAGCGACTCGACTTGCATCTCAAGGATCTTGTTAGCTTTTGACAAGTTAGCAAGTTCTTCCTTGATTGCAATATGCGAGTCTTCTAGCTTTGAGTAAGTTTCCTTACTCAAGGCTAGCTCAACTTCAAGCGACTCGTTCTTCTCTCTTTCAAGCTCGAGAATCTTTTCAACTTCTTGATATCTCTTCCTTTCACGGATGAGCATATCTTCTTGTCAGTCAAGAAGTTCCTCCTTTTCAAAGATTTTATTCGACAACATTTCCATTTTCTTTAGAGCAATTTTACTTAGTCCTCTAAACATTTCTTCATTATCACTAGAGCTATCAAAGTCATCAATAGAGGAATTTAGCATAGGAGGAGTGAGTCGTACCTTTTTCTTGCCTTCCTTAGCCATAAGGCAAGTGTGGTTGTTCATGTCCGATCCTACCATGTTTGGAAAGAGTGTGGCCTTCATAGTAGGTTTCTTGATTGCGATAGTGGCCATTTCTTCTTCTTCATCGGAGGAGGACTCGTTGTTTGAGTGCCACTCCTTGCCAATGTGAGCTTGATGGGTTTGTCTTCTTTTTTCTGAAATTTTTCTTTTCTTGAGATCTTGTTTCCTTCTTCTTTTTGTTTTCTTCATAAGGGCAGTCCACCATGAAGTGACCATACTCTCCGCAGTTGTAGCAAGTGCGTCGAGCCTTGGATTTTCCTTTATCCTTGATTTTGCCTTCATTTGAGTTGTTTCCGTGTCTTCTTTTCATCATTCGCTTGAACTTCTTGATAAAGAGTACCATTTCTTCATCATCAAGATCGGTGCTCTCGTCACTTGTATGCCCATCGTCTTGATCTTCACGAGCATCTTTGAGTTTGGGTCGGCATGTTGCTTTGAGAGCAACCTCCTTCTTTTTTGGGGAAGTGAGTTCGGCCAAGTCTTTGACGTATTGTGCCTCTTTCTCCATTATTTCATGGTTTATGATCTTTCCCAATAACTCATCGGGAGTCATTTTGTGAAACCCGGGGCTTTCTCTAATCATTGAGCAAAGTGTGACATTTCTTGGCATGAAGGCTCTAATCATTCTCTTGACTACCTCGTGATCCACCCATTTCTTACTTCCATAGGCACGTATTTTGTTGATGAGTGCCTTCATCTCAAGGGCATTGGAGGATCATCTCAAGAAGGAATTTCCCTATCTCTTCTCTTCCACGCTGAATCTCGAGGGCGAGATTCATTTTAAGGGGGGTGGGTTTGTAACACCCTCATTTTCATGCATCATGCCCTACATACACTCATATACATGTTTAACATTAACCCACATAAAGAGGAACGAGTTTAAAATTTATTTGGAGCAAAACCGCACTTAAAACGCAGGAAAGTGCGGACTAGTCTGATTTACTGAGGACTAGTCTAATTTCTCTCTGACTAAAAACGGACTTGTCCGTTTTTGCTGCGGACTAGTTTGATTTTTGGCACTGGAAACTTTCGGACTTGTCCGATTTTGTGTGGACTAGTTCGATATTCCAAGAATCCTTGAAAAAATGGCTAAGTCCTTGGACATTTCCGGACTAGTCCGGTATTCCAGCGAACTTGTCCGATTTCCTCTCTGTTCAAAGTCGGACTTGTTCGAGTTTTGGCCAGACTTGTCTGATTTTCTCTCTAGACGACTTCGGACTAGTCCGGTCCTGTTCGGACTTGTCCGATATTTCGTAACTCCAAATTGATCTTTTGTTTTACAACTTGTTTCTTTGGTTTCACGTTAAGTGGGCCTAGGGACGTCGTGCCCAACTCTTTTGGAGCCCATGAGGGACTCTAAACTGGCCTCTACTCATCCCAAACTCGAAATCCATCTAACCCTAGCCTCCACCTCTATATAAACAACCTCACCCCTTGGTTTGACATCTATTTGCCACTTTTCCACCCCACCCAAACCCTAGTTCGTGGAAAGCCACCATCAAGGAGGGAGGAGAAGATCCCAAGCAAGAAGAAGAAGAGGAGGAAACAAAAGAGGATCAAGATCTCCATCAAGTTTTCGTTCTTCGCCACCAATTCATCTCCAAGTTCATCACCAACCCTAGATCACCAAGATCCAAGTGCTACCTCAATGTTTCTTGATTCATTGGAGTCCTAAACACCTGGTATACCTTCTATTCTCTTTTCCTTACGTGAATTCAACCCCTAATCTCCGAATTTACGTCGATCTAGAAAACCCTAATCTGCTGATCTCGCGGAGGGTGGACTTGTCCGGTCCCTAGCGGACTAGTCCGATCTTTCTGGTTAAATTGTGTTGAATTGATTCTAAAGTTTGATCCAATCAACTCCAAACCAGTATAAACTTGTTAAAAGCTATTAGAACTAGTTAGCGATCATGAAAAGCAATCTAGTTACAAGTTCTACCTTGCATTTGCATCAATCATGCATGTCATGTCATATTGAGTAATATCTATGCACTCTTTGATTGTGTTTCTTGTCTTGTTTGTTTATTGTGTGGATTAGAAGGACTTGCGCTAGAGAGTGCCGCGGAGGATCTACAACACCAAGAGTTTGAAGGCTTTGATCCTAATCAACAGCAAGAGCAAGGCAAGTGTCCTTGAAGCATATTGATCCTATTTTTAAAATAAATGTTTTGTTTGCAAACTACATGCTTGTGTCAATTTGATGGGAATCCTATGATAGGAAGTTTACTAGACTTGTTAAACCACCCTTGTCACCTGGAATTTATGGTAGAGAGTTGGGAAGTGCTTTTACCTTTTTGCTTCACTTGATTAATTGGGATGGGAAAACAACACTACACATTTAATTATGTATTAATGATATCTGGTTAATGTGAACTGGTAGATACGGTATGGTAATGGGTGATATAAGCAAGCCTAGTATATGGATGGGTTGGATGTTATGGTGATTTGCTTGCTTTAGATCTAAGGACCGGTTCATGCGAAAATAGGCCAGGACTACAGTGCCACCACGAGGCCAAGTATGGGTGCGGCGTAGCTGAGTAATTAGGGATTTGCTAGTACTGTTTGGACCATTGTGGATGCTCGGGGAAGGGGTAGTCGGATTGGGTTTGTTGATGATTGGTGGGACTACCGTGGGATCCGAATGGCTCAAGAGGGGGCCCTTGGTTGAAGATGTGCTCTGCGGGAGACATCGCCACCGGTGAAACCTCAGTGAGGTCTAAATAGGCTAGTAATCCCTTTATAAAGGCTATTTTGTGATCTCTTGGCCACACATCAACGGAAGTGTGTAATACGACCGACGGGTCATGGGCATAAGGGAGATTCTTTAGTCGCCGACGGGTGATGAAATCACAAACACGTGGGTAAAGTGGTACAAACTCTGCAGAGTATTAAAACTATCATGATAGCCATGCTCCCGGTTATGAGCACCTGGACAACTTCCATTATTAGAGGGAAATTGGGATTTGGGATGGTTATGGTTGGTATTATAGTTATGGATTTATTTCTGGTATTGAATATGGTTATTGGCAATGGCGAAATCTGGAATTATTGATGATGGTAGTGAATTCAGACTGGTATTATGATATTACTTATGATTATAATGGGTTTACTTCACATACATATAATATATTGCTATTCAAATGTTTTAATGTACTTTTCAGCACTTTGCCATTATTATTGTCGTCTTTTGAATCAGTCACATGTCATACTTTCCACACTTGCTGAGTACGACATGTACTCACTCTTGCAATCCCCCCCAATAGTTGCAGGTCAGGATTGAGAGTTTAATGGTGATAATGCGGAGTTCTAGGCTGTGTCTACCGTCAGCTTTGTCTGTGGTGTTGATTGGAGCTGCGCTATACCCTATTGCTTATGCTGCCTAGCTGTTTAGTTTGCTTAATTAGTTTATTTCCACTGCATTAGTTGAACTTGTCATTAATGTTTATTAGAGCTTGTATTCGAGGATAATATGGTTTGTTTAATAAAATTTTGTTAGTTAATCTTGTTCTGTGGTGTATACTCTTTTGTGATTACACTCGTGTATGTGTGTTGAACATCCTGGGCACACATATGCGTTAGCTTGGTTCATTTTTCAGAACCGGGCATCACAGACGTCGGAGTAGCTAGCTCGGACACCACACAAGGGGTCTGCCGTCGACGTCCTACACATCAGTGATGGGCGACGTCGAAGCGGCTAGCTCTGGTACCAACCCGGGGCCTTCCATCAACGTTTCTGCGATGATGGTGGGCGACGCAGGAGCAGCCAGCTCCGACACCATCCAAGGGGCCTGCCGTGGACGTTTCTATGATGATGGTGGGTGACACTAGAGTAGCCAGCTCCGGCACCACCCAAGGGGCCTGCCGTTAACGTCCCAGGATGTTGACAACAACAACAAGCATTGATAAGTGAGTACACTCTCCTGTCCCGCTCTTGTTGCTAACAGGGTTGTCTTGTGGTAACCTGTACACAAGGGGCCTACCATCGACGTCCTACACATCGGTGATGGTTGACGCTGAAGCAGCGAACTCTGGCACCACCCAGGGGGCTTGCCGTCGATGTTTTTGTGATGATGGTGGCAGACGCTAGAGCAGCCAACTCTGGAACCACCCAAGGGGCCTGCCGTCGACGTCCTACACATCAGTGATGGGTGACGCCAAAGCAGCCAACTCCAGCACCATGCAGGGGGCCTGCCGTCGACGTTTCTGCAATGATGGTGGGCGATGCCGGAGCAGCCATCTCTCGCACCACCCAAGGGGCCTGCCGTCGATGTTTCTGCGATGATGGTGGGTGATGCCAGAGCAGCCAGCTCTAGCACCATCCAAGGGGCCTACCGTCGTCATTTCTACGATGATGGTGGGCGACACCAGAGCGGCCAGCTCAAACACCACCAAAGGGGCCCGCGGTCGACGTCCCAGGATGTTGACGATAGCAACAATTGCTGATAAGTGAGTACACTATCCTTTCCCGCTCTTGGTTCTAACAGGGTTCTTTTGTGGTAACCTGTACACCAGGGGCCTGCCGTCGATGTCTCTGCGACGATGGCGGGTGACGCTAGAGCAGCCAGCTCTGGCACCACCCAGGGGGCCTGCCATCGACGTTTCTATGACGATGGTGGGCCATGTCGGAGTAGCCAGCTTCGGCACCCCCCAGGGGGCCTACCGTCGATGTTTCTGTGACGATGGTAGGCGACGCCAGAGCAGCCAGCTTCGGCACCACCCAATGGGCCTGCCGTCGACGTCCCAGGATGTTGACAACATCAACAAGCATTGATAAGTGAGGACACTCTCATGCGCCGCTCTTGTTGCTAACAGGGTTCTCTTGTTGTAACCTATACACCAGGGCCCTGTAGTCGATGTCCTACACATTGGTGATGGGCAACGTCGGAGTAGCCAGCTCCGGCACCACCCATGATGAGGACATCACAACAGTGGAGACACACATTGAACTGCAAGGACCAATCACAAGAGCACGAGCACGGTTATTAAATCAGCAGGTGAATTCGTTCCTAACTTCTTTTGCATGTGAGTTTGAGAATAGATTGCTATGTGATGATTTAATTGTTATTAGGAATAATGGAGAAGATCAACTAGTGAAGGAAAGAGGCCTTGAGAGCGTGGAGAACTAGCTGGGACGTCCACAAGTTGATGGAAACAGTTTACAACTCGGACTCGAGTACTACTCGGAGTCCAGGAGCAGTCCACCTTAAAACGGACGCCCAGGAGGAATACGGACTCCGTTTTCTAAGTTCTACATATGCACGGAAATAGGAGAAGATAAAATTTCCAATGGTTCTAGTCCCACCTCAAAATTCTTCCAGAGTCATTGGGAATCGTCGAAACAAGTCGAGTCCAGATTTCTGTCTGGTGCTGCGCCACCGAATCGGGCCTTTGGGCCTTGTATCCCGTAAGAGTCCATTAGGGATGCGTCTAATTGTGTTTTGGTCAAACCCTAGCCTATAAATACTGCATCCGCCGGTCATATTTGGTGGGTTTTGCTTAGATCAATAATATCGCCGTTCTACGGTTTGTGAGACCCCAATTTCGCGATTTCCTGATCGTGTCTTCGATGTTCTTGCTCGTGTTCTCGGTTGCACTTGCAGGGATTAGCCTTCTTGGTGAGTTCAAGTGTGTGCAGCACGGTTGATAACCAACGGAGCCATGGTTTAGTGATTGCAGGGGTACTTGAACCGCTCGAGTGCCGCAGATCATCAACGTCGAGTTCTCCACCCCAATCGACATACCTTTCGGAAGATCGGGCCTAAACCTACTCATCAATTGGTATCATATTTCCAGGTTGCCCATGAGGTATATTTGTTTTCCTTCTACTAGATCAATTTTGTTTCGTACCTATAGTCCACAGAAAAAGCACAAAAAAAATTAGATCGTTTTTACCGCTTCCCAAACTATAGTGCCTGCAGTTTTGTTTTTCGGTTTGCATTGTTGAGTTTGAATTCGTGTGGTCGAGTCTTGTTGCTGGTTTAGCTTTGTGTTTTGGGTTCTAGTTATCGTGTTTCGTCCTTGTTTTCTTGCTATTCGACACCTATTCCACAATCCCTATATAACAAACTGATCCACCACGTTCATCGGTTTGCCCTAGCTAGCCGCCTTGCGTGAACACCCACATCGCCAGCCGTAGATTAGGTGACAAACTTTTGTGTCATTTGTCCTTGAATCATCACACACCACCCCATTAGTTGCTGTGCAAATTCCCGATCGTTTTCATATCCGATTGAGAGTTCTGTTCTCAAACCGAGTTGGAATCAACATCCAAAAAAACGTAACTCGGACAGCCTACCTTAAAACGGCCATAACTTTCGCATACAAACTCGAAATCGGGCGATTTTTTTTTTTCAAATTCATCTACGCAAAATTTAGCATCTGAAATTTTCCACGGCATAGCCCTGTTTGGCGAAATTAGATTGCCCAAATTCCCCTCGGAAGATAGGCTATCCGGCCTTCGAAGTTTCAGCACGAATTTTAAAAATCTTCTTGATTTTCTATAGGCCGCATATTACATCCAATTGAGCTGAAAATTTGTGTTATTACTATATTTGTTCTCTTGAGTAAAGAAAAAATATCAAAAAAATATTACAAAAAAGAAAAAAATAGTGAAGAGCACACATATTAAAGCAATTAGCCTATACCACTTGGTGCTGTTTTGTTGGCTATATCATTCTGTCTTTCTTTTGCCTTGATACTTCCTTGTGTTGTGCTAGGCTCTAGGGCATTTGGTTGACCAGCAACAGTTTCCTACATTGAATACTTATTCAACTTTGTTTAGCTGTTAACGATTTTCTGCTTATTAGCCACCATATTGTGCCATCCAAGCTCCACCTTCCTCTTGAGCATAACAGGTACCTTTGCAATCACCCCACGCTTCATCGGTTCATCTCACCATCCACACCACCTGCTTTGTCGGTAAGAACACTTGTAAGAGCATGGTAAGACGCTTGAGCGAGAGAGATTGTTTTCTTCCACCTTCCACATTGTCACTGTAGTAGATAGGGATAACATATTTTTTTTGTTGTCTTTTGTTTCCTACTAACAATGGCAGGAGAAGACAATGATGACGAATGTGTTCAACATGCTGAGTTACGTGATATGATGAAGACCATGACAGATATGTTCGCCAAATACAACGCAGCAATGAAGGAGTCATTGGCGAACTTGACTCGCCAACTGGATGACCTTGCTCTTCAGATGAATACTTTTGAGGCTCGGTTGCCTCTCGCTGGAAGACAAGAAGACAATGCTTATGATGAACCAGAAGATCACAATAATCAGGCAAGACTGCCACTTTATCGTCGAGGTATGGGAGGTAATAATCATAACAATTATTATAATTGTTCTCCTAATGATCCTTTTGCTAAAGTGAAATTTATTATACCCTCTTTTTCTGGTGCTTATGATGTTGAGGCTTATCTTGATTGGGAGATGATAGTAGAGCAAAAATTTAATTCCCATCTTATTCCTGAACAACATAGAGTTCGTCAAGCCACTAGTGAGTTTAAGGACTTTGCTATCATATGGTGGAATGAACTTGTTAAAACTAGAACTGACCCTCCAACATGGGATATATTAAAGGAAGCTATGCGTGTTCGATTTGTTCCTCCATCTTTTCAGTGGGACCTTCGCAAAAAATTGCAGTGTTTAGACCAAGGTAACATGCCCGTAGAGGAGTATTATCAAGAGTTACAAAAAGGTATGCTGCGTTGTGGGGTAGTAGAGGACATGGACGATAAAATAGCTCATTTTTATGGGGGGTTGAGGCGTGAAATTCAGGACATTGTTGATTACAAGGAATATGATACTGTTAACAGATTATTTCAGCTTGCTATGTTGGCAGAAAAAGAATTGCAGGGCCGACAACAACAGCAACATCGCACGAGGAGCAACTTCACGCCGCGTGCAGCGACTACACCATCCAAAATAGCACCATCTTCGACCCCCCGTGCAGCGACTACACCACCCAATGGCGGCCAACGAACTATACCTGTTGCTCCACCTTCTCGCGTGCCGGAAGGCAGCAAGGCGACATCATTCAAGCCTTCTTCGTCCACTCCTTCTACAGGTCGTACTTCCGACATCAAATGTCACCGCTGCCAGGGACTTGGTCATATGATGAGAGATTGCCCGAGAAAACGAGCATACATAGCACGCGACGATGGCGGATATGATAGTACTTCGGATGTTGAGGATGAATATTCTCTTGCTATTGACTTTACAGATCCAAATGACGAACACACCGAAGAAGAGGTACTTGGTACAGCGGCGACGGAGAACTATAGGAGCATCATTGTGCAGCGTGCCTTGAGCTCCAAAGTGGAGACCGACGACAAGCTACAACGACACAACCTCTTCCACATGTTTCTCGTCATCAAGGATTGCCGTGTACACACTATAATTGATGGAGGTAGCTGCAATAACTTGGTGAACACAGACGTCATCAAGAAACTCGGTTTGACAACAAGAGCGCACCCTCATCCGTACAACATTCTATGGTTCAACAACAACGGTAAGGTTCGGGTAACACAAACAGCGAGAATACATTTTTCAATTGGTTCATACCATGATTTTGCTGATTTTGATGTTGTTCCTATGGATGCTTGTTCTCTTTTATTGGGTCGTCCTTGGGAATTTGATACAGGTGCTATTCATCATGGTAGAACCAATAATATACTCTCATGCATAAGAGAAAGAAAATCACTTAGCTTCCCATGACTCCTGCTGAAATTGTGCATTTTGAGAAGAGTAAAATTTGTGATGGCAAAGCAACAAAATTAGAATCTGAAAAACAACAAGTTATTAAGTTAAAATCATCATCGTTGCTCGCAACTAAATCTGAACTTGCTGATTTATTCGATGCTAAGGGGATGTGCTATGCTTTAGTTTGCAAAGAAGCCATGTTTTCACTTCATGAATTGTCTATTGCATTGCCTCCTGCTGTTGCTAACCTTTTGCAGGAGTTTGAGGATGTGTTTCCATCCGAGATGCCCCCTGGTTTACCACCGATGAGAGGCATTGAACACAAGATCGATTTGATTCCAGGAGCAAATTTGCCAAATCATGCAGCATACAGGGCGAATCCACAAGAAACTAAGGAAATTCATTGACAAGTCCAAGATCTTTTGGACCGCGGGTACATTCGTGAAAGCCTTAGCCCTTGTTCCGTTCCTATTCTTTTGGTTCCTAAGAAAGATGGTAGTTGGCGCATGTGTGTTGATTGTCGAGCGATTAATAACATCACCATTCGATATCGTTATCCTATTCCCCGATTAGATGACATGCTTGATGAATTGAGTGGTGCTATCATCTTCACAAAAATTGACTTGCGTAGTGGTTACCACAAAATTAGAATGGCACTAGGAGATGAATGGAAAACTGCATTTAAAACCAAGTTTGGACTTTATGAGTGGTTAGTCATGCCTTTTAGTTTAACTAATGCACCCAACACCTTTATGCGATTAATGAACGAGGTTTTACGTGCTTTCATTCGATGATTTGTGGTGGTTTACTTCAATGATATCCTCATTTACAGCAAGTCATATGATGAACATCTTGATCATTTACGTGCTATTTTTACTGTTTTGAGAAATGCACGTTTGTTTGGTAACCTCAAAAAGTGCGTATTTTGCACCAATCGAGTCTCGTTTCTTGGCTATGTCGTTTCCTCGTAGGGAATTGAGATGGATGAGGCAAAAATTGAAGCAATCACTAGCTGGCCAGCCCCAACAACCGTCACACAGGTTCGTAGTTTTCTTGGTCTTGCAGGTTTTTATCGGCGCTTTGTGCGGGATTTCAGCACCATTGCAGCACCTCTACATGAGCTAACGATGAAGGGAGTTCCATTTCGATGGGGCGAACAGCAGCAACAAGCTTTTGATGCTCTCAAATCGAAGCTTACACAAGCACCATTACTACAACTTCCTGATTTTGACAAGACCTTTGAGCTAGAATGCAATGCAAGCGGCATTGATATTGGAGGCATTCTCATACAAGGAGGTAAACCCGTTGCTTTCTTTAGTGAAAAACTTCATGGTCCCTCTTTGAATTATTCTACTTATGATAAGGAATTTTATGCCTTAGTACGTGTATTACAAACTTGGCAACATTATCTTTGGTCTAAGGAGTTTGTCATACATTCCGATCATGAATCATTGAAGTATCTTAAGTGTCAAACCAATCTGAATAAACGACATGCTAAATGGATTGAGTTCATAGAGTCATTTCCATACATCATTAAGCATAAGAAAGGGAAGGAAAATATCATTGCCGATGCATTATCTAGGCGTTATACCATGCTGTCCCAACTTGATCATAAAATCTTTGGTTTGGAAACAATTAAAGCATTATATCCTACTGATTTGTACTTCAAAGATGCTTTTGAAAATTGTAGAGAAGGAAGAACTTGGAATAAATATGTGCTGCGAGAGGGTCTCCTCTATCGTGCTAACAAGCTATGCGTTCCAGCTAGCTCCGTTCGTCTATTTCTTTTGCAGGAAGCACATGGAGGAGGTTTGATGGGACATTTTGGAGTGAAGAAAACTGAAGATGTGCTGTCCACACACTTCTTTTGGCCAAAGATGAGGGGTGATGTAGAGCGCTACGTGTCACGATGCACTACTTGCAACAAAGCTAAGTCTCGCCTTAACCCACATGGTCTTTATATGCCTCTTCCTGTTCCTAGTGTACCTTGGGAGGATATTTCTATGGACTTTGTTTTGGGATTGCCTAGGACTAAGAGGGGGAGGGATAGTATTTTCGTAGTTGTTGATCGTTTTTCCAAAATGGCAGACTTTATACCTTGTCATAAGAATGATAATGCCTCACACATTGCTGATTTATTTATGACGGAAATTTTCGTTTACATGGTGTGCCAAATACCATTGTTTCTGATCGTGATGCAAAATTTTTAAGTCATTTTTGGAGAACTTTGTCGTATAAATTGGGAACCAAGATGCTGTTTTCAACTACATGTCACTCACAAACGGATGGACAAAGAAAGGTAGTTAATCGTACTTTATCCACTATGTTGCGGGCTGTCTTGAAAACAAATTTGAAGTTGTGGGAGGAGTGTTTACCACATATAGAATTTGCCTACAACAGATCCGTTCACTCCACGACAAAGGTAAGTCCATTCCAGGTAGTGTATGGTTTCAATCCCCGTGCCCCTATTGATTTACTACCATTGCCTCCTTCTGAAACTATAAATTTGGATGCTACACAACGATCTGAATTCATTCTTAAGATGCATGAAACTACAAAGAAAAATATTGAAATGATGAATGAGAAGTATAGGATTGCAGGTAGTAAAGGTAGAAAAGAAGTAAATTTTGAACTGGGTGATTTGGTGTGGTTACATTTGAGAAAAGAGCGATTTCCTGACTTGAGAAAATCTAAACTTATGCCACGAGCTGCTGGTCCTTTTAAGATTGTTGAAAAGATTAATGATAATGCATATAAGCTTGAATTGTCTCCCAATTTTGGGGTTAGTCCTACATTTAACATTTCAGATTTGCGACCGTACTTGGGAGAAGAAGATGAACTTAAGTCGAGAACGACTCCAATTCAAGAGGGGGAGGATGATGAGGACATCACAACAGCGGAGATGCACATTGAACTGCAAGGACCAATCACAAGAGCACGAACACGGTTATTAAATCAGCAGATGAATTCGTTCCTAACTTCTTTGCACGTGAGTTTGAGAATAGATTGCTATGTGATGATTTAATTGTTATTAGGAATAATGGAGAATATCAACAAGTGAAGGAAAGGGGCCATGGGAGCATGGAGAACCAGCTGGGACGTCCACAAGTTGATGGAAACAGTTTACCACTCGGACTCGAGTACAACTCGGAGTCCAGGAGCAGTCCACCTTAAAATGGACACCCAGGAGGCATACGTACTCCGTTTTTGATGTTCTACATATGCACGGAAAGAGGAGAAGATAAAATTTCCAATGGTTCTGGTCCCAACTCAAAATTCTTCCGGAGTCATTGGAAATCGTCGAAACAAGTCGAGTCCAGATTTCTGTCCGGTGCTGCGCCACCGAATCGGGCCTTTGGGCCTTGTATCCCATAAGAGTCCATTAGGGACGCATCTAATCGTGTTTTGGTCGAACCTTAGCCTATAAATACTGCAGTCGCCGGTCATATTTGGTGGGTTTTGCTTAGATCAATAATATCGCCATTCTACGGTTTGTGAGACCCCAACTTTGCGATTTCCTGATCGTGTCTTCGACGTTCTTGCTCGTGTTCTCAGTTGCACTTGCAGGGATTATCCTTCTTGGCGAGGTCAAGCGTGTGCAGCACGGTTGATAACCAACGGAGCCGTGGTGTAGTGATTGCAGGGGTACTCGAACCGCTCGAGTGCCGCGGATCATCAACATCGAGTTCTCCACCCCAATCGACATACTTTTCGGAAGATCGGGCCTAAACCTACTCATCAACCCAGGGGGCCTCCCGTCGATGTTTCTGTGATGATAGTGGACGACGCCAGAGCAGCCAGCTCATGCACCACCGAAGGGGCCTGCCGTCGACATCTTACCCATCGGTGATGGGCGACATCAGAGCAACCAGCTCCGACACAACCTAGGGGGCCTGCTGTCGATGTTTTTGTCATGATGGTGGGCGACACCGGAGTAGCCAGCTCTGACACCATCCAAAGGGCCCGCCGTCGATGTTTCTGCAACGATGGTGGGTGACGCCAGAGCAGACAGTTCCAGCACCACCCAAGGGGTTTGCCATCGATGTTTCTATGACGATGGTGGGCGACGCCAGAGCAGCCAGCTCCGGCACCAACCAGGGGGCCTGCCGTCGACGACTTTGTGATGATGATGAGCGATGCCTAAGCAGACATCTCGGGCACCACCCAGGAGCCTGCCGTCGATGTTTCATCAATGATGGTGGGCAACGTCGGAGCAGCCAATTCTGGCACGATACAACTGGCCTGCCGTCGATGTTTCTACGATGATGGTTGGTGATGCCAGAGCAGCCACCTCCGACACCACCCAGAGGGCTTGCCGTCGACGACTCTGCGATGATGGTGGGCGACGTCGGAGTGGCTAGCTCCGACACCACCCAAGAGGCCTGCTGTCGATGTTTCTGCGATGGTGGCGGGCGACGTTGGAGCAGCCAGCTCCGGCACCACCCAAGGGGCCTGCGGTCAACGTTTCTAGGACAATGGTGGGCGACGCCGGAGCAGCCAGCTCCGACACCACCTAGGGGGCCTATCGTCGACAACTCTGCAACGATGGTGGGTGACGTCGGAGCAGTCAGCTCTAGCACCACCCAAGTCGCCTGCCTCGATGTTTCTGCAATGATGATGAGCAACGCCGGAGCAGCCAGCTCATGCACCACCCAGGGGCCTACCGCCAACATTCCTACTAAGACAAAGTTTGGCATCCCTAGTGGGACCCAACTGGTGTCACCTACTCAAACTCCCCCGCTCCGCTGGGGTCCGTAGAAGACATCCTGCGATGAAGTGGTAGGTGTGCTTAGCCACCTGGCCACATCTACCAGGGGCCTCTAAGGGGGTTCCATAGGCAGGACATCAACTGGTGCAAATCAGCCATGTCAACTGTGCGATCGTTGGTCCCTAAAAAGCTAATGATCTCGACAAAAGCTCTTCAAGCCCTTACGCAACTAAGTTTTGATGGTTCCTATGCACTACTAGCAATTCATCTGTAGTAGTGGTGCCAGAAATGCTTGTTAATAGATTTTAGATTATACATATAAATCCGCAAGAGCACGTAAACTATCAATGTAGCATTTCCCCTCTAAGAGTATTCCCAAATTTCATTTATATTCTCCCAAAGGAAGGCTAGATGGAAGTAAAACATCATCAAGTTGAGAGGCTAGGTTGGTATAGGTAGGGTTCTAGAAAGGATTGATAGATGATAATATGAGTAGTGTGACACACACAAGAACATTCTATCCTAAGTAGATAAATGAGGTAAAGAGGGACTAGGCTAAGAGGTTAGGTAGAGACTCCTACTATGCTTCCAATGTACATATACATAGCCTAAATTAGTTACTAATGATCATGTCAATTATGAATTCTCATGCTAAGTGGATTAACACATCGGGCACGGGTGTACCCCTAGCAATACTAGGATGACTCCTCCCAAGAGCCTGTGGCATAGCGGAACGTGGAGGATTACAAAGGATGGATATGGCTGTCACCACCTACTGCCTGCCTCTTCAATCCATGGGTCTACGAGACATTCAACACTACTCTCTATCCTAGCACCATGCTAGCATATTAAGTAATTACCTTAGAAGCCTAGGCACAAGCCATCCTAAGGCAATGAACTAAATCATCATTGAACCAATGTTAATTCATAGCATAAGTGATTCATGTTAACATAATCATGTCATAACTAATTAGACTATAATGGGGGTTTGTAGTGTTTATGATGATATAATGACAATGATATGGCATAATCATAAATACTACTCTTACCACATACATTGAATCCACAATCAAACAAGAAATGCTTCATCCAAGTATATGAACAATGGAAGACTAAAGATAACATCTTTATTAAGAATAAAGTCACAAATACAACTAGGAATATGAGAGCCATACCTTGTCAATAAGGAATTGGGAAGAGACTCCGTCTACTCCTCTCCTACTTGGACTATGGACTACAGACTCTCCTCTCTACAACATATACTCCTCTAAACCTATGGAGAGTAGTGGATCCAATGGATGAATACTCAAGTGATGTGTGTTGAAGTGAGGGGTGAGGTGTCCTATTTATAGCTTAGAGAAGGGTCGGTTCCGACCACCAAAAGCGTGCAAATCAGTCACCCATGACCTTTTCATGCTGGGAGGGGACAACACGTGGAGATTGACAACAATTGGGGTCAGGACCTAGTCGGCCGACTAGGGGGGTCGACCGACATGGTCTTGGCTCCTTTTGCGGTGTGCTTCCTCTAGGTCTCTGCCAGGTGGGTCCCATTAACTGATATTGGTGCTACACCGTTGGATGGCCTTGGATACTTCTATTTGTGGGACATTTGATCCATGTTGTGCCACATGTTGTTGCTTGATTGGCTGGAATAATATTTTATAGGATCCATCCCCTTGTTTCACTTCAATTCTGCATAGAATCCCTGCATGCACTACTTTCTCCCAGGACAAGTGGAAATAGGTTAAATAGAAAGGTGATGTGTGCAAGAAATGATATTTCCTTCACATAATTGAGTTATATTGACGGGTGAAATTGGTATATAATAGACATCAACACTAAGGACTCTGTTGAAGTGTTAATGTGACACTTCTCCAGATCTGCTAAGTAGCAACCTGCAGAGGTTCTTTGATCGGTAGCGCTTAGTCCTCTATTGAGTGATCGCGCGTCTGAGAGTGTGAGACTGTGGTTTTTATGTGGTTCAGGCCACAAGAGCGTAACACCCTACTCCACGGTGAGGTTGCATTGCTGGTGTGTGTGTGTGTGTGTGTGTGTGTGTGTGTGTGTGTAGATTGGGGATCCTTTATAATGGTGGCGGTCTGGTCGTTTTGTACACAAGGCCAGATGCCTTACAAGGGGGTCTGGGGCCCAACAAGTGGCCCTGGGGCAATCTTATCCTAAAATCTAATGCTTCTCGCATAAGCTTAATCCGATCGCAGCTTCAAGTCTCGCCGTCTTGCCGCCTCGGTCGCTAGTGGCCCATGCGTAGTTGTCGATGATGGCAGGGAATGCCCCATCTGACTGTCCTTGTCGCTGTAAGCTACCCACATGGCAGAGTGGGATAGGCCTACAACGTCTTCACTGTGATGTGATTGGGCAAGGCGCACCACCCTCTTAACTCTCGCAACTCACTGCTCAAGACAAGTTGTAGAGTACATGTCAGCTCGGGAGCTAGCCTCCACAGGGGAGGCCAGGTCCCGACCTGCAGACCATGTGGCAGCCCTGGAGCCTGCTCCTGAGTAGAGCGGGGGCTCCACGGCTGTGGGACACGTGGAAGAGCTAGAGCTCGCCTCTTTGGGGAGGTGGCCTGTCTGTTGCCTCGAACCACGTGGCAGCACCAGAGCCCTCTTCTATGGGGGGAGCGGGATCCCATCCTGTTAGACACGCGGCCGCTTGGGAGCTCATCTATAAGATGGACTTGGACTCCTCCTTGAGGTCCATGTGGATACTTCGGACCCCATATCTGAGGTAGAGGGGTCCGGGCCTTCTGAACACGTGGCACCCTCGGACCCTGCCTTGGTATGAAGGCTGGGCTCCTAGGCGGCTTTAGCCTGTGCGAGGGTACCCAGTATGTCGGGTACTAACAGTGGCCCCTGGGGGGAGGTGATGAGCCTGAGGGTGGAGCTCTATCCCTGCTTTCCCGCGTTGTCTTTTGAAAGAATGGTGGTCTGCTCCATATGTGTGGTGGTGGTAAGAAAAGAGAAGATAATAAGATAAATACGAGTGTGAGCAAGGTTCGAGGATTAACAAAAAAAACCGTTCCCTGGCAACGGCGCCAGAAATGCTTGTTGACATTTCTTACGTCATAGATAATAATTCGCAAGCACACGAAAACTGTGGTGTAGCACTTCCCCTTAAGAGAGTATTCCCAAGGGTATCAAATCCAATGAACGTGTGTGTAATCTTACGAACTAATCCACCCAAGGACACAAAGTTGTCTTGTAGGTAAGGAAGAGATAGGAATTCAAAGTATTGATTCTAATTCAAAGAAATTTGCAGTAGCTGCTTGCTTCGGGCACGGGTTTACACCTAGCGATACTAGGACAACTCCCGCTAAGAGCTTGTGGCATAGCCGAATGCGGAGGATTACAAAGGACAGATAGGGTTGTCACCACCTACTGCCTACCTCTCCAATATGTGGGTCTACGAGATATTCACTGGTGATTTCTAACCTAAGCACCAAGCTTACGTTCTAAATCACAACTCTAGTTGTTTCGAACACAAAGCTACAACTAGATCCTCTAATAAATTAAAGCAATGAACCCACAAGTAACCACTTGTGCAAACTACTATGAATTGAGAATAAACATGAATTGAATTCACAAAGGGCTTACTTGATTTGAGTACACTTTTTTAGGGGTACAAGTGTAGAAGAGGGACTTGACAAGCCCAAGCCTCCTTCTCCTAAACTCTCACCACACTCTCCTTCTACTTGGCAGCCTCTAGGACTACTCTAAACCTTTGGAGTAGTATTCTATTCTCAACTTTTGGTGTGTGTGTGAAGTGAGGTGTGAGGTTCTATTTATAGGGGGGAGAAGGGTCGATTCCCGCCACAAAATGTGTGCAAATCAGTCACCCATGACCTCTTCAAGCTGGGAGGAGCCAACACATGGCGTTTGACCGCAATTGGCGCCATGTCCTAGTCGGCCAACTAGGGAGGTCGACCGACCTGGTCTTAGCCCCGTTGGGGTTATGCTTCCTCCAGGTCCCTGCCATGTGGGTCCCATCCTCTTATATGGGTGCTACACCATTGGATGGCCTTGGATACTTTTGTTTCTGGGCCATTAGATCTATGTGATGACACGTGGTGTTGCTTTATTCATCGAAACCCAATTTTTTTGGATTACTCCCTGCATGTCTTGGTATTTTGGGTCTAAATTCACTTGCATATGAATAAACACCAACACTT
This sequence comes from Tuctoria greenei, assembly GCA_036927565.1. Lineage (NCBI taxonomy): Eukaryota > Viridiplantae > Streptophyta > Magnoliopsida > Poales > Poaceae > Tuctoria > Tuctoria greenei. The sequence continues at coordinate 167,663,061 of JAYESD010000006.1, forward strand.
GTGGAATTGGTTAGCTTTTAACCCTACCACTATATTGTGTTTCTCTTTTGTGCACATTATGAGGTGAATTGACAGTCTAAATATGGCACTTAAGGATCATCAAAAAACTCCCCCACACTTAGTCCTTTGCTCGTCCTCAAGTGAATGCAAGAAAAAGAATTTAAGGTGCTGGCATAAATTTGTTTATAAGTTAGAAAAAGGGAATACTAGATATTTCAACTCATACCTCAGTTCGTGAATTCTTTTTGTGGAGTGTGGCTACCGCATCAATCTTGGATGTTTGAAGAGTGGAATGGTTGGGATGTAGTTCTCTTGGATATTCCTCTGCCGAAATGATCTGACAATTTGCTACATTCGGAAAGTCAAAGGAACAATTGCCCTTAACTCTGATTTCGAATCTCTAAAGTCTCTCAAAGTGTTTTTATCCTCACCTTGGCATATTGTGCCAATTTGTCCCTCTACTTAATATGGCTATATCTGGAGCTTGGTAGGGATAAATATGGCACACATTGCAATTCATGTATTACTAAGTCAAAAACTTGATCCTATGAGAGACTTATGCAACAAACAAATTGACAAAGAAAATCCTTGAGCGCATGAATGGAATTGATACATATGGACTCCATGATTTTCTTTCTGTAAGGATGAAACATGGCTACTCTCTCTGTTTTTTTTTCTTTTTTTTTGAATTCTGTAGCAATGTCTTTTACTCTTTTTTATTTTTCTAGAGAGATTTTGATGACCAAAATGTATGGAGTTTTTTTATTGGATGGATGAATGGTGGATGCAAATTCTCAATGTGAGAAATTTTGCATGAATAGGGTGCACAAGAATTTCTAGGTCAAAAGTTCATGCATGTCACTCAATTGGGTCACGTGTTTGACAAAGTTCAATGAAAGGCAACAGTCGCATATGCATGTGGTTTTCAAGACCTTGTATCATATTGCCGTGGTGGGTATGTAAATCTCCAATGAGAGAGTCAGGCAAATTTCAAGACTGCAAATTGTGCAAACATCAAAAATCAATTTCAAGCAAGGAGATATCTCCTCAAGTAACTCATTTACCATATCACACTAGTCAAGTATTTAGATGCCATGTTTCCCTATTATGCTTGTGGGAATCATAAACATGGCAATAAATCAAAATATAAAGTATTGAAATTTTTAGATCAAGCAAATTTTGACTACCAAGTTTTAAATGTTAATTGCTGACTTGAATTTCCTTCAAATATTCAGTATTAAATATCAAATCAACTCAAACAGTAATGTAGCATGCATATTTAGGGGTAGGATATCTAAGCCGAATTTGTGAAGCAAAACGAAGCTTTGTGGGGCCCACACCAAGTCGACCGACCAGGGGGTTCGTTCGGTTCCTTTCTCGCTTCTCTGTTGCTTTGTTTTGACATGTTGAGTCGTACAATCGGTTGCGATGTATTTTGAGATGCAACGATATTTTTGCACGTCGGGATTTCGCGAATATGGGGCACCCCCCACACTTTTTTCCTGAATTCTTTATTCACACAAAATAAACTAAAGATGGAACTTTATCCTTTATCGGGTTATGAACCGGTAAGTTCCTTTTATTGAACTCAAATATTATGATGCTTACATTATTCAACCTAAAATTAATGAAATAAAAATTTTGACATAAAACTAAACGAAACTAGTAAGCATCCTATGCGGTCAGGACATCTACACTAAGGAGTGTTGTAGATGTCGGGATTCCCGACGACATTGCATATGCGCTGCAGCTTGGCACTCCTGCCACGGCAAACACCATCAATCTCCTCCTTGAGGGTTATGAGCTCATCCTTCGGTTCCGCCCTCTCAATACACCCTTCAGCCACTAAGTCCGATATCTTCTTGTTCTCCAACGGAGAGAAGCTAACTCCTTAGAAAGTTGTGCCACTTTAGGGGCACGAGGAGATTTCCCGTCGCTGTCCTCTAATTGGCCAGGTGGCCCTCTGATGGCAGGTGGCGAGAGGTGACGCCTAATCTTGGAGGGTGATGAGACCGTCGACTCCTCCATCGCAAAATTATCAATTTGCTTGAAAAAGCCTTTTGCATAGCCAACTTCAGGCTTGCACACCCCATGGATAATAAGGTGGTCTCCCACACGCTCAGACGAGGTACGCGTAGGTGACTTGTAGTGGTGGCTCACTACGTCACCGTCCTTGGCCTTCAAAGTGTACATGAACTCCTCGCCCGGTTGTAGTGTGGGAGAGACTCTTCTTCTTCAAGAAAAATACGGGTCTTGACTGACTTAAGGCCAGCCGTAGTCGGATGACGTGCAAGCGTCGTCAACTTCATGGGCGTCCTCCGAGAGGAGAGCGACCGTGTAGCACCACGAGGCGTGGTGTTACGCCCACGCGGAGCCATCGTCGGTGGCGGAATAATGGCGAGAGGTACGACATCTAATGCCATGACGGACTCCAAAGCAAGGGGGGACTTGTCATTGGCTGGTGTGATGTCTTCGCTCAGGTTGAAAGTTGAGCTAGAGTGGGGATGAGGCACAATTTTCTTGTCGACCATGACTTGGATGGAAGGAATAGGAGATGGGTTTTTCTAGATGGTGCAAGTTTCTCCTCTCTGTTCCCTTCAATATATAAGTGGGGAAAGAACGATAGCACCGAGGGTCTTGTTGGGATACGTCGGGAGAGTTCGCACGAGAAAACAGAAAGCTAACAGCGCAAGGGGGAGGTCGGTTGAACCTAGGGTTCGCCCGAACCCTTCCTGGCTCCGTTTGGGCTAAGTTTTTGTGAGATGGCTTAATGGGCCCCATTGATGAATAATTGGATGGGCCCATTAATTGGACGCAGAGAATTTAGATAGAAATTAAAGAAAAAGTGTGAAAAATCAATAAGATTATCACGTCAATTTCCTTTTCCACCTCCTCCTCCTAGGATTCAAGAAAAAATTGGAGTCGGTGCCCATTCATTTTAAATAGCTGATCATCATCACCTTGGAGTGTGATTGCTCCATGAGATGAAGTTTCTACTACAGTGAAGGGTTTTTCCCATTTACTTCTGAGCTTCCCATGTCCAAAGAGTTTAACTCTAGAATTGAAGAGTAGAACTTTGTCTCCAGGTTTGAACTCTTTTGGCATAATCCTGTTATCGTGCCATCTTTTAGTTCTTTCCTTGTAGATTTTGGCACTATGGTACGCCTTATCACTCAACTGTTCCAACTCAGAGAGTTGCTTCAATCAGTGCTTTCCTGCTTCGTGAAGGTCCATGTTCCACCGCTTGAAGGCCCAATAGGCTCTATGTTCCAACCCTACAAGAAGATGACAAGTCTTCCCATAGACAAGTTGGAAATGAGACATGCCGATGGGAGTTTTGTAGGCACTACAGTATTCCCACAATACGTCGGGTAGCTTATGCTTCCATCCCGAGCCCATTTCCAAGACGGTATTTTGCAGAATATTCTTAATTTGCATATTAGAAGTTTCTGCCTGCCCACTTGTTTGCGGGTGGTATGGGGTAGCAATGTTATGTTGGACACCAAGCTCCCTCAAAAAGTTTCGGCAGGTCTTATCTATGAAATGAGACCCTCCATCACTTATGACCATACGGGGAGTGCCAAAGCGTGGGAAAATGATCTCATGGAACATTTTCCTAGCATGCTTGGAATCAACATTCTTGCATGGCAAAGATTCTACCCATTATGAAACATAATCTATAGCCACCAGGATGTACTCGCAATCATAGGACCTAGGAAAAGGTCCCATGAAATCAATACGCAACACATCAAATAATTCCACTTGTATATTATATATTAGGGGCATCACATTACGAGCTGAGATTCCTCCATGCTTTTGGCATTTCCATCATCTGCAAATGAATTCTTTTGTATCTTCATACATAGAAGTCCAATAGAATCCACTTTGCCAGATCTTTGTCTGGGTACGGATCATCTGCAAATGAATTCTTTTGTATCTTCATACATAGAAGTCCAATAGAATCCACTTTGCCAGATCTTTGTCTGGGTACGCTAAATACCGTAATGGCCACCATGGGGCTAGCATGAAATTTATCAATAATCTTGGTGCCTTCAATAGATGGGACAGACCTTCTAAGAAGGCCATCGGCACAAACTCGATAGAGGTATGGGTTATCCCAAAGGTGTCTACGACTCTCATAGACGAGTTTCTTTTTTTTTTCTCCTGGTGGTATGTATCCTGTGACCATGAAGTTCATGAAATCCGCATACCAAGGGTGAGAGTCGATCACCTTGAGAAGCATATCATCTCGTTGGAAGTCATTGATAGGAATGTCCATGGTTTGGGTGACTTCCATACATGAGAGATGATCTTTCACGAAGTTCCATACTCCCATCTTAACCTTGATTTCTATGTCAAACTATTGGAGTAGAAGAATCCATCGGATAGCCTTGGTTTAGCATCCTTTTTGGGAGAAAATACTTCAAGGAAGCATGGTCTGTATAGACTATGACCTTGGCTCCAACCAAATAGGATCTAAACTTATTGATAGCAAAAACTACCGCCAAGAGCTCCCTTTTCAGTTGTGGCCTAATTGAGTTGAGCTCCTGTTAGAGTTTTGCTAGCGTAGGCTATTGCATGATGCTTTTTATCTTTTGTTTGGCGTAGGACCGCACGAACAACAAAATCACTAGCATCACACATGATTTCGAATGGCAGCGTCCAATCGGGAGGTTGAATGATTGGAGCTGAGATGAGTGCCTTTTTGAGTGTTTCAAATGATTTAAGGCATTCATCATCAAAATCAAAGGGAGCTTCCTTAGATAGTAGGTTAGTGAGGGGTCTAGCGACTTTTGAGAAATCTTTGATGAATCGCCGATAGAACCCCGCATGACATAAAAAGCTGTGGATTCCCTTAACGTTGATAGGAGGTGGAAGTTTTCCAATGTCTTCAATCTTTTCTTTGTCCACCTCTATCCCTCTATCGAACACAAAGTGTCCAAGAACGATGCCTTCACATACTATAATTATGGCACTTTTCCCAATTAAGTATGAGGTCCTTCTCTTGGCATCTTTGTAAGACCTTGTCTAAATTTTTTAGACAATGATCAAAAGTTTTCCCATAGACAGAGAAATCATCCATGAAAACTTCCATGATTTCCTCAATCATGTCAAAAAAGACATTATGCATCTTTGAAAAGAGGCAGGAGCATTGCACAGTCCAAAGTACATACGCCGATAGGCATATGTTCCATAGGGACATGTGAATGTGGTCTTACTTTGATCGTCGGGGTGGATTGGGATTTGATGATAACCCGAATACCCATCAAGGAAACAAAATTAGGAGTGTTTTGCCAACCGCTCTAACATCTCATCGATGAAGGACAGTGGAAAATGATCCTTCCTTGTAGCCTTGTTAAGTTTTTGGTAATCTATGCACATCCTCCAACCTGTGATGGTTCATTGAGGAATTAATTCATCCTTCTCATTTTCAACGGCCGTCATACCTCCGTTCTTGGGCACTACATGAATTGGGCTTACCCGTTCACTATGAGGGACAAGGTAGATAATTCCGACATGCAGAAGTTTCAAGACTTCCTTCTTGACAACTTCCCGCATCGCATTATTCAATCGTCTTTGATGTTCCCTTGGGGTAAAACTCTTGGGGTCAATGGGAATGCGATGGGTGCATAGCACAGGGCTAATCCCCTTAAGATCTTCCAGCGAATAACAAAAAATAGCTCTATGCTTTTCTAACATGGCAATGAGTTTGAGTGTCTCATCATCCAGAAGCTTGTCGCTTATGATGACAGGGGCTTCCAAATAGCCATTTAGAAAGGCATAACATAAGCCTGAAGGTAATATTATTTAACTCCACAGGAGGTTTTGGGAAGAACTCTTCTTTTGGCAATTCAATTGCCTCCTGAAATTCATCTTCCTCTTGGATGAAATCTTCTTCCCCTTCTATTTTAGGAGAAGCTAAGAATTGAAGAGTTCTAACCTCCTATAATGGTTCATCTTGGATGGAAGATTCTACAGATGTTTTCTTGGAACTCAATATAGGAATAGAAAACTTTCTCCCTCCAAGGTTGGCATTGAGGTTTCTTTCAAATGATTTTTCATGAGAAATTTCTCTATGGGAATCCCAATAATAATGTCAAAATCTTGGATTTCGAACACATGGAAATCTAGGATTACCTCAATATCGTTGTGTCTTACACACACCTGTTGCAAAACCCCGCATCCTTCAAGGATGTTTCTGAAAGAGTCTTGGAAGTATTTACATGTTGGTGCTAATGGCACATCACCAAGAATGGCGAGAGAACAAGAATTGGAAATGAGATTTGCTCCAACAGTGGGGTTGTTACGACCTTCATTGGTGTTCCTCTAATAAAGCATAGAATAGTTGCCAAAGGTGAGGTCATCCGAAAGATTTCCGGTGACAACTCAACTTTCGCAGCCCATTCCCTTCTTAAAATAGAGGTTAACTCCATGACTATCTCTTGGACGAACACTCCATCAGGTGGGTCAGGTGGAGTTAAAGGCAATGATGGTTTCCTATGGCAACAATACTTCAAGGTATTTCCAAAATCTTCAAATATCTCTTCCTCGAAGTAGAAGGGAAACTCCGAAGGTTGAATTTCTTCTTCCTTCGTAGTTGCGAGTTCGATAGAGGATTCCTCCGACAAGGTGTGGGATAAGCAAGAGATGGGTTCTTCCTTGTACATGGATTCATTCTCGGATCTTGACACTATTTCCTATTGAGGGGGATCATTTAGACCCATAATGAAAGAAGAATTTTCTAGTATTTGGTCTAGAAGATCCTTGCCTTCTTCTGGCATCTTATGGAGGAAAGATCCTCCAGCCGTAATGTCAAGATGAAGGGCATACTCTTTGTTCAACCCCATGTAGAAGTGTTGCAAAAGCAACGGATTAGGGATGGACAAATCTGAGTTGGAATTTCTCAAAAGAGCAAATCTATCCCAGGCTGCACCTATGGATTTCTTCTCCATCTGCTGGAAGCATAGTACTTCCTTCCTAAGGACATAATTCGGGCAATTGTAAAGAAAGCAAGAAAAAATCTGTCTCAGAATTCTCTCCAATTTCCGTTTGTCTTCCCAACGTTGTGGTCATACCATTGTTTGGCTTTTTCCTCAAGGGAAAAAGTAAACAACATCCATTTGAGTGTTTCTTGTGTCATACCTTTGATTAGAAGGCATGAACACAACTGTTCAAAGTCTCTTAGATGGTGGTAAGGGTTTTCACAATCCGTTCCTAAGAAGGATTGCTCCCGAACCATGACTATAAAGCCAGGGCAAAGTTCATAGCTAGTAGAACAAATGGGTTCCGCCGAAGGCGGTGGCTCACAGAACTTGCCCTTTGGGGCAAAATATGAAAGAATTGTGGGCTGCTCCATATGTGTGGTGGTGGTAAGAAAAGGTAAGAAAATAAGTTAGATACGAGGGTGAGCAAGGTTTGAAGATTAACAACAACTGTTGCCTGACAACAGCACCAGAAATACTTGTTGCTGTTTGTTGCGTAACAGATAATAATCCGCAAGCACATGGAAACTGTCGTGTAGCACTTCCTCTTAAGAGAGTATTCCCAAGGGTATCAAATCCAAGGTATGTGTGTGTAATTTTACGAACTAATCCACCCAAGGAGACAAAGTTCTATGGTAGGTAAGGAAGAGAGATGAATTCAAAGGAATTTGCAGTAGCTGCTTGCTTCGGGTACGGGTTTACCCATAGCAATACTAGGACGACTCCTGCGAAGAGCCTATGGCATAGCCGAACGTGGAAGATTACAAAGGACAGATAGGGCTGTCACCACCTACTACCTACCTCTTCAATCCATGGGTCTACGAGATATTCACTGTTGATTTCTAACCTAAGCACCACACTTATGTTCTAAATCACAACTCTAGTTGTTTCGTACACAAAGCTACAAACTAGTGCCTCTAATAAACGAAAGCAATGAACCCACAAGTAACCACTTGTGCAAACTACTATGAATTGAGAATCAAACTTGAATTGAATTTACAAAGGGCATACTTCATTTGAGTACACCTTTGTAGGGATACAAGTGTAGAAGAGGGACTTGACAAGCCCAAGCCTCCTTATCCTATACTCTCACCACACTCTCCTTCTACTTGGCAGCCTCTAGGACTACTCTAAAACTTTGGAGTGGTATTCTATTCTCAACTTTTGGTGTGTGTGTGTGTGAAGTGAGGTATGGGGTTCTATTTATAGGGGACAGAAGGGTCAGTTCCCGCTACAAAATGCGCGCAAATAAGTCACCCATGACCTCCTCAAGCCGAGAGGAGCCAACACATGGCGTTTGACCGCAATTGGCGCCATGACCTAGTCGACCGACTAGGGAGGTCGGCCGACCTGGTCTCAGCCATGTTGGGGTTGTGCTTCCTTCAGGTCCTTGCCAAGAGGGTCCCATCCTCTTATATGGGTGCTATACCGTTGGATGGCCTCGGATACTTCTGTTTGTGAGCCATTTGATCCATGTGATGAGACCTGGTGTCTCTTGATACGCTGAAATCCAATTTTATGGATTACTCCCTTCATGTCTTGGTATTTTGGGTCTATATTCACCTGCATATAAATAAACACAAACACTTGTCGAATTGGTTAGCTTTTAACCCTACCACTATGTTCTGTTTCTCATTTGTGCACATTATGAGGTGAATTTATGGTCTAAATATGTCACTTAATGACCGTAAACAATGGTGTGCGCCTCTACCATCGTGGACATGCATCCCTCTCTCATGAGGGCTCGTGGTGACGGGATCTTTGCTTGCTGCATCTTCTTTACTGTGACAGTTCCCAATGCAGCTGGCGCTTCTGCTGCTTCCCCTCCCACCTTTATGGGAACTGCCGGGTTGCCTTCCCAAGTCAAAGCCCCCTCGGGCCAATCTCTCTGACAGGGGACTTGGGCCTCGCTGTCAAGGACTCTACAGGTTGAGCAGCAGGTTTCGGCCCTAAGGGATTTTCTCGGTGCGCTCAAATGCCAACAAGGTGTTTAATGGAAACCTTTGTGGGCAAAGGTGGATCCTCCTTATGCACACCCCAACGTTTGAGCCTTTGTCTTCCTCCTTGAGCACCCACTCTCTCCCCACCTTCGAGGTTCTCAACTACTGCTCCAATGGACTCAGCCTTGCCTCCTTCCTGCATAGAGGACGTAACGTCGTGAGGCGGCTATTCAGCTGGGAGGACGAGGAGCAGCGGGATCTGATCCGTCCCGGCTCCCTACCTCTGGAGTTGGGGGAGAAAGAAATCGTCTTCTTCAAGTCGTATGCATACTCCGGGTTCGTTCCTCTCGTTTCCTCCTTCCTGATGGTCCTCGGCCTCCAGATTCACCCCTTGTCGCCGAAATCTCTAGTGGTTGCGGTGGTGTTCTCGCACTTCTGTGAGACGTTTGTCGGGGTGTACCCGTCCGTGTCAGTGTTCCATTAGTTCTTCGTGCTAAGGCGGACCGGGAAGAAGAGCAAGACAAGCTTCTTCGGTGCCCACTACTTCTAGCATTAGGCCAACAACCCTTTCAAGTACATCACCCCGCTCTCCACAGCAAAGTGGGCCCGCTGTAGGAGCGACTGGGTGATCGTACAGGCTGATGCCCATGATAGCATGGTCCTGCCCACCGATTGGCCGATACTCAGGAAGAAAACCTAGGAGGAGCACCCAGAGTTGGAGCAGGCGTACACCCCGATGATGGAGAGGATATGATTCTTGACAGATCAAGGGTTGTCGGAGCTGATGGTGATTGTGGACTTCGTGCATCGAAGCCTGGCCCCCCTCCAGCATCATAGCCGCTTCGCGTGGCTATACTTTGGGCCGCAGGACAGCACCAGGCTGGTGCGGTGTCGCGACATAGAGATGACCCTGCAAGAGGTGTTCGACGTAATGACGAAGGCGTGTGACGACCAACTGACTTCCGATGTCTTCAACCTTCTGCGGTCCTGTCCGTCGCTTTGCTCGGATCGGAGCCTTCTGGTGAAGATACTGAAGGAGATGCTGAACTTGGCTGCACTTGGTCTCGCACCGTAGCAGGTTGGCAATGCAGACCATGGACTGGCCACTGTCGATGCTACACAGAGGTCTACACCTGCTCCGGGCTCCGAAGACGCGCTCTCCATCAGAGGGAATGGCAAGGCGCCGATCCTCGACATAAGGAAGGGGAAGGCACCCATCCCCGATGTAGGTAAGGGAAAGTCGCTGTTGATCGAGGTTGCGAAGGAGAAACGCCCTCAGTCGCTGCCAAGGGTGCCGCCGCGGGCGGTCCTAACTCGAAGTCAATGTCTGCTGGAGCACCCTTCCTCGACATCGGGTTTTGGTGGTTCTTTAGGGGGAGGCCCAGCCCGTCAAGCAGCGGTTCCGCAATCATCTGCAGCCGGTGCATCGGCCACCATATCTGTCACCGGTGCAGTCCAAGGCGCCAAAGAGGGCTCTGGGAGCGCCACATCCACGGAGCCTCAGGCCAAGAGGCCTCGGGCCGACGTCAATGGCAGCTCAGAAGGAGGCTCTGGGACTGGCATAGTTGGAGTCAATGGAGGTACGTCGATGCAGGGTGCTAGCATCATCGGTGCTTCCGGTGGAGACCCGGTCAGGCCGACCACGCCTGCCACCTTGTCAATAGGGCACGCAGCCTTAGAGCCGCCAAGGTCAAGGCCCGCTGGAGCATCCGGGGACATTGGTAAGGCATTCTTACCAATACTTGCTTCATTATCTCTTCTGTTCTTCTATTTTGGGAAGATTTTAAACTTGATCTGCAAGTCTATGTCAGCTGTTGTGATGCCTTTATCACAGGGGGTAGTGCCCCAGAGCACTCTGAAGTCAGCCCAGGGGGCTACAACTCCACTAGCGGAGCAGACCGCCAAGCCAGCAAAGGGGAACGTTGCTCCGTCGTCTGCGCCTAGCGCGGGTAGTGAAGCATCTTTGGCCGTCGTGCGAGAGGCACCTCCGACCGTCGTACAAAAGGCAATGTCAGAGTCGGCTCAGCGGGCTAAGGGCTGGGCCTCTAAGGCTGCTGATCTGTTGGGTGGCTCCTTGGGCGACGGTGGTGCTTCCACTTTGGGTAGCGCTGCAACTTCCACTCTGTCCCCAGGGATGAGGTCCCCGGTAGTGGTGGTCTTGCCTTCACTGCCGCAGGAGGAAGTGGTTCCCAAGATGATCACCAGGCGTCCTTCCATAACTTATGCTTAGCAAGAGCGCCTCTCTGATGTCATGGACTCGACGCAATCCAACATCAACCTACATGATTAGAGGGAAACTTTGGATTTGGGATGGTTATGGTTTGGTATTATGGTATTGGATATGGTTAATGGTAATGGTGAAATCTGGAATATGGATGATGGTGATCAAATATGGACTGGTATTATGGTAACTACATGGTTTATGATGGGTTTACTTTACATACATGTAATATATTGCTTTTCAAATGTTTTAATGTACTTTTCAGCACTTAGCCGTTATTATATTCGTCATTTGTTTCAGCTACATGTAACAGTTTCCAGACCTGCTGAGTACGACCTGTACTCACCCTTGCAATCCCCCCACCAACAGTTTCAGGTCAGGATTGGAAGTATAACGTAGAGTTCTAGGCCGTGTGCTGCCGTCAGCTTTGTCTGTGGTGTTGATTGGAGCTGCACTATCCTATTTGCTTAGCTACTTAGTTTGCTTATTTAGATTATTTCCGCTGCATTAGTTCCAACTTGTCATTAATATTCATTAGAGCTTGTATTCGAGGATATTATGAATTGTGACACTCGGTTCTGAAAATGAACCAAGTGAACACATATGTGTGCCCAGGACGTTCAGCACACATACATGAGTGCATTAACAAAAGGATATATAGAAAATTATCACAGAACAAGATAAATTAACCACTTTTATTACACAGTTCATAATACCTCAAAACAAGCTCTAATGAATATTAATGACAAGTTTGAACTAAAGCAACAGAAATAAACTAATTAAGCAAACTAAGCAAAGGGATAGGGCAGCTCCAATTAACACCACAGGAAAAGCTGACGGCAGACACGACCTAGAACTCCACATTATCATCTTTATCCTGCCAATCCTGATGTGCAACTGTTGGTAGGGGAATTGCAAGGGTGAGTACATGTCGTACTCAGCAAGTTTGGAAAGTATGAAATGTTGCTGATACAAAGGACGACAATAATAAGGCTAAGTGCTGAAAAGTACATTAAAACATTTGAAAAAGCAATATATTAAATGTAGGTGAAGCAAACCCATTGTAAGTGCATTTAGGATATCCCTTGTGGGTTTTGGCTAATTTATGACAAACATATGAGATCCTAGTGAATCCACTGAGATGATTGCTGGACAAACAAGTGAAACAGCTCGGTGCACACAAAAAGGTGAAAAATGTAGTGGTGTTCAAAGAAAGATACTTTGATGAAGCTTGGAAGACTAAATTAGATTTTGAATGTATAGGGAGTGTATGAAAGACACACTCCAAGAGCTCACAACTTTGCGTGAGGGTAAGGGATTAAAATTAACCTAACTTTCACAAAGCACCGGACTAGTCCGATCATGGACCGGACTAGTCCGTTCATCTTTCTGGAATCCCACTTATAGGGAGACTGGACTAGTCCGTGCATCCACCGGACTAGTCCATTGATGTTTCTGGAGTCTCTCATACTGAGGCACCGGACTAGTCCGATCATGGACCGGACTAGTCCGTTGTACTTTCTGGAATCTCCCATTCGTGGAGATCGGACTAGTCTGCGGACTAGTCCAATGAACTTTCTGGAGTCACCTTCACATAGCACCGGACTGGTCCGTCAGACTTTCTGGACTTCAAAATGCACAGTGATCGGACAAGTCCAGACTTGCACCGGACTAGTCCGGTGTAAGGGTTTTTCAACGGCTACCTTTTGGAAACCCTATAAATAGAGAGTCCACATCTTTCCTAACAAGACACACGTCGAATACTGATCAAACAACAAACCCTAGCGCCGCCACTTTGTCCCAAGAGCCCAAAACACATCTCCCCACACATCTAAAGTGCAAAAAGAGTGTAATCAATTGAACACTTGGATTCGGGATTGGGAGATCGTCGTTCTTTCATTGCGAGCTCTTGGGGTTTGATCTTTCTACACTCATACTCTGCATTGTAATGCTTTTGAGTGTATTTCATCACTTCTTTTGTTGTAATTCTCGTGGGAGCCCTCAACGTGTGAGGTTGCCCCACAAACTTGGTGATTACCGGTGATAGTGGAATCATGTCGGCCTTCGTGGGGACTTGAAGAGGGAAAGGGTTGGAGACCCGACTCTGTGTGAGCTTCCTCAACGAGGACGTAGATCTCGTGGTGAGATCGAACCTCGGGAAAAATTCGTGTGTCTTGCGCCTTATTTCATTTAAATTTTATTCACTAGATCACTTAAGTGCTAAAACATCAACCCAAGACAATTATAAGTTTTACCTGCATTCTTATATTAATCTCAAATAAAAATATCAGTTGTTCTCATTTCCGCTGCTAAAGAAACTTAGATTCCCAATCAACACTTGATCAACACACATATTTTTAGCACACCGGACAAGTCTGCCCACACGATCGGACTAGTCCAGCCAACCAAGGTTTGACGATTCTATTAAGTGTGCAGGGAATCCAAAAGGCCTATTCACCCCCCCTCTAGGCCACATTCAATTGGTATCAGAGCAAGGTTCTCCACCAACGAGACTCACATCTCGGAGAGATCAATGGCCTCTGAGAAGAACAACGATATCTCGAAGATGAACATTAATGAGGAGGAACAAGAAACTAAAACTTTTGATGTGCTGAAAGAGAGCCCACACGATGATGAAGAAGTACGACAATTGAAGGCACTTCTGAGAAAGAAACTGCTAGGACAAAAGGGAAAAGAAGAAGACAAGACGACGGGGAGTGGTCATCACGACTACTCCCGACAGCCTTACAACTACAACTGTCTCAATTCAAACAACCATTATCTTTTGTAAGGACCGAATGCCCAAGAGGGGGGTGAATTGGGCTTTCTTCGAAAAATTCTAAGCAATGAAACTTAATTTCTAAAGCCCAATTCCCTACACAAACTATCTATGCATTCTAGTAGATAGAAACTTCGCGGAATACAAAATGCATAAAAGTAAGGGAAAGGAGAAGGATGCAAACTCCCGAGCAGAAAAGGATTTATCCCGTGGTTCGGCAAGATCATCAAGATCTTCCTACATACACGTTGTGGCACCCAGCAAGGGGTTTTGCCACACCCATGTCACCGAGATGAGGGATCTTCACTATTCCTCTCCGTTCGCCTCCCTTGGCAAGGTGGAGCTCAAGCCTTGTACAACTTCGACCTTTCGGGCTTCCACACACGCCTTGTCAAGCTCCGGAAGTCTTCTCACAGTTACAAACACCAAGGGCACTCCCTTGAGGCTCTCACACTATCCTAGAGAGTCCACTCACCCAGAATGGAGGCACACAAGCTCTCTCTCTAGCTAGTTCTAGCCTAAATCTTGGTGTATAGATGATCGAAATGGCGTGGAAGTGATTGCTCTTGGTCTTGAATGCTTGTGGATGTGTTGATGGTGTCTGGTGATCAAGACTTGACGAAATGACAGGATTAGGGGATATTTATAGCCAGCCTCCCCGAAATAGCCGTTGGAAAAGTAGGCTGACAGTACTTTACTGTGAACACCGGATGATCTGATGTCTCCCCTCTAGTTATCATTGGTCAAGTTACTTTAGCTGACGTCATTGTGTCAGATATGACCGTAGTTAGACCGATGTTGATCCCGTCTTCTCATCGGATGATCCGATGGCTCTTCCTCCAGAATTGACTCAAACTTGATGCTTACTGGAGTAATCGACCAATGTGTGCTTCTGTGTATATCGGATGATCCGGTGAGTTGATTTTGAGAATTGGTCCAAAAATAATTGCTTTTGTTGAATTAGACCGATGTGCACTTTGCTTCATCATCGGATGATCTGGTGTGTACTTCTCCAGAATAGTTGAGAAATTTATCCTTCTATTGAATTGGACCGATGTACCACTTCCTACACATCGGATGATCCGGTGTGTACTTCAGTTTTGAGGTCTTCTTCTTCTGTTGACACAACTCGACCGATGTAGTCATTTCACAAAACATCGAATGATCCGGTGTGTTTGATCTTGTTTGCTTCGAATTGTTTTAAGTTGATCTTTTGGAATTTGCTTGAGTGACCTCTTTGACATTTGTTGGGAATGTTCTTCTGATGAATATTGATTTCCTTGTGTTGTCAATTTTGATGGAATTGCGTTGACGTATGAGTTCCTCTTTTAGTCTTCATGAAAATTGATTCACCCCTTAGAATAGTTTGTTGAGGGGTCTCCATTTGTATCCAATGAGCAGTAGATGATATGAATAGATAGTTCATTACGTTTGATGTGTATACGTGAGACCTCGCATCCACAAACTCATTAGTAATATCTAACGGTTGTCATTAATCACCGAAACCATACCTCATGGGGGCCTAGATGCTTTCAATCTCCCCCTTTTTGGTGATTGATGACAACACAACAAGTAGAGCATAGAGGTAATGAAATTAAGAACGCAATGCTCATAAAAGAATGTAACAAGTACAAAATTCAACACAAGAAGCTCGAAGGCTCAAACAAAGATCAATAAATCATAAGAGCATAAAGTAGAACCAACGGATACACAATAATAGCAAATGATAGTAAATATAACAATAAGTCCAAAATAGATAGAACTCCCCCAATGACTGAGCTAACCTCCCCCTGACTCTAACTCTTAGCTGAGCTAACCTCCCCCTGACTCTAACTCTTCTCCCCCTTTGGCATCAAGACACCAAAAAGGGAGGGAGAGTGCCTAAGACTCCGGAGTGCTTGGGGCGATGGTGAAGCGGTCGCCGTCGGGGGTGCTGTCGTCGGAGCTGGAGTCGGTGGTCGCTGCTGCTGGAGCAGAGGAAGCTAGGGGATCCGCTAACGGTGCTGGGGGCGCCGGTGGAGCTGGAGCAGCTGGAAGAGGTGTACTGACCACTGAAGTCAGAGTCTGCAGGAAGGTAGTCGGTGCCAGCACTGGAGAGTGAATCGGTGCGCTCTGAGCAAGCAGCGGGGACATGCTAATACTCGGTATCGGTGAAGTCGGCACTGGAGCCGCGACGGGTGCTAGAGAAGGTGCACCTGGAGCCTGACCAAGTCCCGTCTGCAGAGGGGGAAGGGCGATCCTTGTCTGAGTGTAGAGGTTGGTGATCAACCCCAGGATGCCCATCATCGCTTGCTGAGTCTGCTGCTGCTGGTCGAGAGTGCGCTGGTGCATCTGATCAACTAGGTTGGTGAGCGTGTCAGTGTCCTCTCGCCTCTGATGGGCTATCTCTAGCTACAACTCCTGTTGCTGCCGTTGAAGCTCTGCAAGTCATGCAGCCTGCTCTGCTCTGGCCTGCTCAGCTGCAAGCCTGTCCTGGCGCTGCTGCTCAATCATCTGCTGAAGTAATGAAGTGAGCTCAGACGGCTGAGATACCTGCGCCTCGGACACGGGCGGTGGTGTAGGTGGTGGAGCAGCTGAACCTCCCGCCTCCGCGTCGTGCTGCCTCGGTGAGGGAGGAGGAGGTGGGAAGTACTCCTCGACGCTGTCATTCGTGTCGCTTTCTGACCAGATGTGCTGAAGGTCCCCTCCCTGAGCCTCTGCCTGTGCAAGCGCCTCGTCCTCCTGAGCCAACTGTGTCCAGTCCTCCTCGGAAACTCGTGCTCGGACCTGACGCTCAACTGGACGACCAAGGCGGCGGTCTCCAGGAGCGGGAACTCGGTAGTGGCTGAACTGAGTAGCTTGCAGCTCAGTCAGGGGAGCGGTAGCTGGAGAACCCTCTGGAGCTAGCAGGTAGAGCAGACGGCTGATCTAGTGTCCAAACACTAAATGCCTCAGCATCCCGACTCTGTCAGTGATCACGTCCTCCATCTCAATTATAAGGATATCCACAATATCGAACTCCATCCCGTTCATGATGTAGAACAGGAGAGTCTGCTATAGGCTAGTGAATCCCTCCAAGTATCCTGATCTGGGCAGAAGGGTACGCCGAAGGATGTGGTGAACGGTGCGAGCAGCTGGAGTGAGCAAGGCAGGGACCCTCGGCTGGTCAGGTGTGAACGGTGCAGCGAACGGTCCGCTGATCTCCTCAAAAGGCGGTGCCACTCCTCCAATCAGTGGCCTCCTCGGTGGGTCAGCCCCTCCGTAGACAACCATGAGCAGACAGGTGGTGTGAAGGTCCACACCTAGCAGCTGAGCCAGTCTTGCTCGCGTCAAGTCGTGAAGCTGCCCCAAGAACATGAAGTGGATCGACCTGCGGCCCTCTGAGACGTAGAGTGTGGTGTAGAACACTCTGACCCACTCCTCCATGTAAGCACTCCTCTGGTGAGACAACAGCTCCACGAGTCCTCTGTATCTCTCGAAGTAAGGTTTGATCCCGTGGCCGACTGCTGCTGCTAACTGATCCCAGTCGATGTAAGTTTGCTGAAATAGCTTATGGCCCCAACGTCTGTAAGTCTCGTACAACAACGCCTGTGTCAGGGTCCAAAAGCGAGGGTCCACTCGAGTGTCCCTGGGCCGCAGGAACCACTCCTCAGGCAAGGCTGTCCATCTGAGCTTCCGAAGCTGCTTTGCCTTCAGTTTTCTGTAATCTGTCAATCGGACGTCCTCGGCAACTCAGACTGCTGTGTCCATCTCGTACACGGCTCTCTTGGCCGCTCTGTCCTCCTCGCGGTCAGCTGCACTGGAGCGCTGACTCGCGGTTGGGGTTTGACCTCCTCCACGGGTCCTGACGGTGCGCCGGCGAACAAGTGGCGGCACCTCAGGCTCCTCCTCGTCTGAGTCCTCGGGCGGCACAGGCTAAACCTGTGGCTGCTGTTGCCTCTGCCGAGACTCGCGAATCCGAAGGGATCCGCGATGGCCGCGCTCACGCTCCTCAGCAGCGCGAGCGGCCAACTCTGCACATCGAGCCTCCTTCGACAATTTCTACTTCTTCGCGGCGGGCTCCTCAATAGCCTTGCCTTTGCCCTTCCTGTCGCGGCCCATCGTGATGAGATTGCCGGCTAGGGTTGACAACGACAACGAATCCGCAAGGGCAATGAAACCCTAACGGCGACGGTGGTGATCGACGCGAGAAGAGGTGATGCGGTGGAGAGATAGAGTGGTGCGACGATGGTGAGACGGCGGCGCGGCGAGGGAGGCGGCGGCGGCGACGACGGTGGAGAGGAGAGGCGGCGGCGCGGCCTTGGGATGGCGGCGACGGCCGAGCGACGGTGGTGGCGGCTGAAGGACGGCAGCGGCGGGCCGGAAGACGGCGGCGGCGACCGGCGGTGGTAGGTGGAAGGCTCGGAGCGGTGGCGGCGGAGCGGCGGCAGAGAAGAGGTGAGGGCGTCGGGGAGAGAAGAAAAGAAAACTAGGAGGCGGCTGAAACTTTTTAAATAGGTACGGGCAAACCCTAGCCGCGACAAAAACATCGGATGATCTGATGCACACCTGGGTGGAGCATCAGTCGAGTTCAACAGAGAGGTTGTTCCAAAAACCTCTTAAGCACCGGATGATCTGACGTTGAAGGGTCGATCATCGGTCGAATTCTGCAGGACTTCAGAAAATTGAACACAGGATGCTCCGATGTTTCTCAGAATGAACTCATTGGTTGATTTCTGATTCTGACTAATCTGATCCTTGAACTGAAGCACAAACTGATCCGATGTTGCTGCTTCCCTAGCATCAGATAGTCCGATGACTACAGAAATTCTAAAACTGCCCATATATGTCCTTTGACTTAAACACACAAAGAGAAGCACGAGTCTCAGGACTTTTTGGGCAACCCCTAACCCCTAAAAAAAAGGCTTCAAATATAGTGCCAACAATTTGGCTAAGCCCTTAAGCAAATAGAGCACACAAAAGAGTTAGGAGGAGAATCCAAGAAAATGTAAGGCCCATGCTTTGTGAGCTAGAGTATGGAAACTTCTATCTCTTTAAAGCATGTTCCTTTAGGCATTTTGCTCTTTCCACATCATATGAGTTGAGATATTGCATTTTAAACAAGTCTCTTTCTCATGATGTGGGTTCCCCTTTTTGACAATCTACCGTATGCAATGCCAAACATTTTATAATGCAAGAAATTTTAAGTCTATATGGCAGGCATCATCCAAGGTATAAAATAAATCTATCTTGCCAAGTTTGAACCATTCAAAGGCTTCTTCAGGGAGAACCACTCTCCAAACCTTGGGACAACCCAAAGGAACCTCCATCCCAAGCTAACCCTTGCTCACCCCTATCCTTTGAGTGTTAGGCAAGACCTATATGAAGTGCATTCTTACATGACGTTCATTGCATCTAGCACATTTAATTCACTTCTTAGCCTAGAAAAAGTTTTCTCATCAAGTGGTTTAGTGAAGATATCAGCCAATTGTTCTTCGGACCTAACACCTCTCAAGGAGATGTCTCACTTAGCTTCATGGCCCCTTACGAAATGATGGCGAATATCAATGTGCTTAGTGCGGGAGTGTTGAACGAGGTTTTTAGTTATCTTAACCGCACTTTCATTGTCACAAAGGAGAGGCACACAATCATACAAGCATCCACTAAACATGATATACGGCCTAGATGCGGAAAGCCATATCAATAAACCATTTATGGAACGGTAATTGGACTTGACAATAGGTTTACCGTCCAAATCCTCGTCGAGACTTTAGTTCTTGGCTTTAGGCACCCAAGCTAACTTAGGTCCTTGTATGTGTGATACAAGTGCTTTTGGGACCCAAAGTTGCTTGGGGAGCTTCCCCTTCATGCCCTTTATGCCCATGCCGATGAATCTTGCCTTCACCTTGCCACCTACCTTACTCAATAGATAATAGTGATCATCAAAGGTAGATGTGTAGTTAGTAGGCAATTTTGGAGAAGGCAGGTTAGGAAGAGGACACTCCATTGTATGATGACCGGTGACCTCGCAATGTTGGCAATAGGAACCAACTTCCTTGATGAAGCTTGTTTTGAGCTCCGGCGAGGGCACCTTTCCTTTGTTAGGCACCGGGAAGGATCCAAGTCCTCTCTTGTTGAAGCCCTTTGCTTGTTGGAAGAGGATTTCTTTATGTTTGTCTTCTCCCTTAGATAGTCTTGCCAAACTTTTGTGGAGACTTTCAATCTCCTACAACAACTCCTTCTCCCTATGATTTTCTTTCAAAGGCAAAGACTCATGGAAGGCATTAGTGGCATGAGAAATAATAGATACTTTACCATCAATGGTTTATTTCTTTATATTTTTTAACTCTTGATCAAGCACTTCATAAGCAAAGTTAAGTGTTTGATGTTCTTGTATTAACTTGTTGTGCTCTCCCAAGAGTGTTTGGTGTGCTGAGTTAAGCTCATGATGATCTAGTTTGATTTTAGCCTTATCTTCCTAAATTTGCTTGACATGAGATTTGAGCGTGTCATGCTCTTTACGTATGCTTTCATACTTGTCAAGCAAATCGAGGTTACCACTCTCAAGTCTAGCATGGGTTTCTTCAAGAGTTTTAACCTTAATCTTTTCCCTCTTAATGATAGCATGATATTCATTTATTAGAGAAGTAAAATCATCGGGGGAAAGCTCATCATCGCTAGAATCATCATGTACCTTGGTGTTACCTTTAGCCATGAGGCACATAGGAGGTGGAGGTAGAGGTGAGTCATCATTGTTGGCAATGTTGAGGCCAACCAAGCTTCCTTCTTCCGCTTCACTCTCTTCATCACTTGTTTCTTCGTCGGTGACCCATTCATTTGCCTCACACATGAACACCTTTTGTGGGCCATTTCTCTTCTTTGGGAAGAGTCTTGCCTTCTTGCCCTTGTCATATCTCTTCTTCCGAAAGGTTCTTGGTTTAGGTTTGGCCTCTTCTTCATCATCATCACTTTCTTCAAGCTTGCGATGCTTGCTCTTGTGGTTCTCTCTTCTTTTGTCCGGTTTCGGACAATCATAGGAGATATGACCTTGATCACCACAATTATAGCAAGTTTTGTTGTCATCTCTCTTTGGTAGAAATGCTTTCTTTTTGGGATCAAAGGTGTATCCCTTCTTGGCAATCTTGGAGCTCAAGCGAGAGAACTTTTTCATCATTGATGCAAGCTCACCATCGTCATCTTCACTTGATGCTTGCTCATCTTCACTTGGGCTAGGCTCAACCACTTTCTTTTTGTTGAAATTTGTTCTCTTGGTGGAGGCCTTTAGAGCAATTGTTTTTGAGGATGATTGCTCCATCATCCCAAGTACACTCATCTCATGAGCGTGTATTTCTCCAATGAGCTCCGAAACTTCAATGTGGTCAAGTGTCTCTTTTTGGAGCATGGAGTTGATGATGTTGTACTTTGGCTTGGGGAGGAGCATAAGGATCTTGCGGTTGATGAGTCCCTTTCCAAGAGAAGCAATGTCAAGAGCATTAATTTCCTCAATGAGAACATTTAAGCGAGAAAACATTTCATTTACATTTTCATGAGGAAGCATTTTAAATTCATCATATTTAGATTTAAGCAAGTGATATTTAAGTTCTTTAACACGAGAAGAACCCTCATGAATTTCAATTAAGCATGCCCAAATTTCACAAGCTTTTTCTTTACTAGCAATTCTAGCGAATACATCTTGACTAATGCATTCATAGATGGCATTTCTAGCTCTAGCATCCCATTTAATTTGATCACCAATATAATTATGATTTCCAAAGCCCGCATGGGTCGCTTCCCACACCTTGGGTGCAATAGCCTCTAGATAAGTGCACATGCATGCTTTCCAATAGGTAATGTTCTTGCCCTCGAAGATATGAACCGAACCCCCAACCTTGGCCATTTTAGCTCTCTAGCGGTGAAGCTAGAATGATCCTATGAGCAACCTTGCTCTGATACCAATTGTAAGGACCGAATGCCCAAGAGGGGGGGTGAATTGGGCTTTCTTCGAAAAATTCTAAGCAATGACACTTAATTTCTAAAGCCCAATTCCCTACGCAAACTATCTATGCATTCTAGTAGATAGAAACTTCGCGGAATATAAAATGCATAAAAGTAAGGGAAAGGAGAAGGATGCAAACTCCCGAGGAGACAAGGATTTATCCCGTGGATCGGCAAGATCGTCGAGATCTTCCTACATCCACGTTGTGGCACCCACCAAGGGGTTTTGCCACACCCAAGTCACCGAGATGAGGGATCTTCACTATTCCTCTCCGTTCGCCTCCCTTGGCAAGGTGGAGCTCAAGCCTTGTACAACTTCGACCTTCTGGGCTTCCACACATGCCTTGGCAAGCTCCGGAAGTCTTCTCACAGTTACAAACACCAAGGGCACTCCCTTGAGGCTCTCACACTATCCTAGAGAGTCCACTCACCCAGAATGGAGGCACACAAGCTCTCTCTCTAGCTAGTTCTAGCCTAAATCTTGGTGTATAGATGATCGAAATGGTGTGGAAGTGATTGCTCTTGGTCTTGAACGCTTGTGGATGTGTTGATGGTGTCTGGTGATCAAGACTTGACGAAATGAAAAGATTAGGGGGTATTTATAGCCAGTCTCCCCGAAATAGCCGTTGGAAACGTAGGCTGACAGAACTTTACTGTGAACACCGGATGATCCGATATCTCCCCTCTAGTTATCATCGGTCAAGTTACTTTAGCTGACATCATTGTGTCAGATATGACCGTTGTTAGACCGATGTTGATCTTGTCTTCTCATCGGATGATCTAGTGGCTCTTCCTCCAGAATTTACTCAAACTTGATGCTTACTGTAGTAATCGACCGATGTGTGCTTCTGTGTACATCGGATGATCCGGTGAGTTGATTTTGAGAATTGGTCCAGAAATAATTGCTTTTGTTGAATTAGACCGATGTGCACTTTGCTTCATCATCGGATGATATGGTGTGTACTTCTCCAGAATAATTGAGAAATTTATCCTTCTGTTGAATTGGACCGATGTACCACTTCCTACACATCGGATGATCTGGTGTGTACTTCAGTTTTGAGGTCTTCTTCTTCTGTTGACACAACTCGACCGATGTAGTCATTTCACAAAACATCTGATGATCCGATGTGTTTGATCTTGTTTGCTTCGAGTTGTTTTAAGTTGATCTTTTGGAATTTGCTTGAGTGACCTCTTTGACATTTGTTGGGAATGTTCTTCTGATGTATATTGATTTCCTTGTGTTGTCAATTTTGATGGAATTGCGTTGACGTATGAGTTCTTCTTTTAGTCTTCATGAAAATCGATTAACCCCTTAGAATAGTTCGTTGAGGGGTCTCCATTTGTATCCAATGAGCAGTAGATGATATGAATAGATAGTTCATTATGTTTGATGTGTTATACGTGAGACCTCGCATCCACAAACTCATTAGTAATATCTAACGGTTGTCATTAATCACCGAAACCATACCTCACGGGGGCCTAGATGCTTTCATCTTTCCATTCCTATGGGAAAACCTCCACAGTTTGACGGAAGCGACTATACAATGTGGAAGTACAACATGAAGATGAATCTAATATCCCTAAATCCTAGTCTATGGCACATTGTTTGCACTGGCATAGATATACCGGACACGGATGAAGAACTCACCCCAGAAAAAGAACAAGAGATTCACATAAATGCACAAGCCGTCGCCGTGATCACATCATCACTAAGCAGAGAGGAATTCACCAAGATTAATGGCTTAGAAAGTGCAAAGGAAATCTGCGATACACTCAAGACAACTCACAAAGGAAATAGATCGGTTCGTGAAGCAAAAATCGAAATGCTTGAAGGAGAGTTGGAAAGATTCGCTATTGAAGAAGGCGAATCACCTCAAGACATGTACAACCGGATGAAGGCACTCATCAACAAAATACGTGCCTATGGAAGTAAGAAATGGACGGATCACGAGGTAGTCAAGAGAATAATTAGAGCCTTCATGCTAAGAAAAGTGACACTTTGCTCAATGATTAGAGAAAGCCCCAGGTTTCACAAAATGACTCCCGATGAGTTGTTGGGAAAGATCATAAACCATGAAATAATGGAGAAAGAGGCACAATACGTCAAAGAGTTGGCCAAACTCACTTCCTCCAAAAAGAAGGAGGTTGCTCTCAAAGCAACATGCCGACCCAAACTCAAAGATGCTCGTGAAGATCAACACGATTGACATACAAGTGACATGAGCACCGATCTTGATGATGAAGAAATGGTACTCTTTATCAAGAAGTTCAAGCGAATGATGAAAAGAAGACATGGCAACAACTCAAAGGAAAGCAAAAACAAGGATAAAGGAAAATCCAAGGCTCGACGCACTTGCTACAACTGCGAAGAGTATGGTCACTTCATGGTGGACTGCCCTTATGAAGAAACCAAAAAGAAGAAGGAAACAAGATCTCAAGAAAAGAAAAATTTCAGAAAAAGAAGACAAACCCATCAAGCTCACATTGGCAAGGAGTGGGACTCAAACGACGAGTCCTCCTCCGATGAAGAAGAAGAAATGGCCACTATTGCAATCAAGAAACCTACTATGAAGGCCACACTCTTTCCAAACATGGGAGGATGGGACATGAACAACCACACTTGCCTTATGGCTAAGGAAGGCAAGAAAAAGGTATGACTCACTCCTCCTACGCTAAATTCCTATATTGATGACTTTGACAGCTCTAGTGATAATGAAGAAATGTTTAGAGGACTAAGTAAAATTGCTCTAAAGAAAATGGAAATGTTGTCGAGCAAAATCTTTGAAAAGGAAGAACTTCTTGACCGACAAGAAGATATGCTCATCCGTGAAAGGAAGAGATATCAAGAAGTTGAAAAGCTTCTCGAGCTTGAAAGAGAGAAGAACGAGTCGCTTGAAGTTGAGCTAGCCTTGAGTAAGGAAACTTACTCAAAGCTAGAAGACTCGCATATTGCAATCAAGGAAGAACTTGCTAACTTGTCAAAAGCTAACAAGATCCTTGAGGTGCAAGTTGAGTCGCTCAAGCAAAGTGACTCCTCTTCCTCCAAGAGCTCC
The DNA here is from genome assembly GCA_036927565.1 of Tuctoria greenei. NCBI lineage: Eukaryota > Viridiplantae > Streptophyta > Magnoliopsida > Poales > Poaceae > Tuctoria > Tuctoria greenei. The sequence goes on from JAYESD010000006.1 coordinate 167,687,990, forward strand.
TCCTCCATAGATATAAGCTCGACAACTATCGGAACTTGCACTTGCTCTAATAAGAAGAATATTATGTCTAATACTTAAACATCTCATAATATGCATGCCCCTCCAAGCGGCATCTTTGATAAGGAGAAGATCAAATATGCACGCAGTGCATATATGGTCACTAGACCTCCTAATGTCAAAGATGGCCTTGGTTTTGATAAGAGCAAACACATGTCTACTTCTAATCATGCTAAAAATAGAATTGTCTTTGTTAAGGAAAAATCCCATGAATCAGAACCACGAATATTGTTTCATACATTTAACGCTTCTTATGTTCTTATAAAAGCCAAATATGGAAAAGTAATTGCCAAATATACAGGGCCACGCCACAAGAACTTGAAAACTTGTGTGTGGGTGCCCAAGTCTCTTGTGACTAACCTGAGAGGACTCAAGCAACCTTGGGTACCTAAAACCAAGGAATAATTCTTTTTGCAGGCTTACTCCTCCAGTGGAACAAAATGGGTACTTGATAGCGGATGCACAAATCACATGACTGGAGAGAGAGGTATGTTTGTAGAGTACGAGTACAACAAGGACCCAGTTGAAGGCCTATACTTCGGAGACAACAGCCAAGGAAAGGTCTTTGGTAGCGGTAACATTGAAATATCCTCTCAACATACCTTATCAAATGTTTTACGTGTAGATTCTCTAGATTATAACCTTTTGTCAATTTCTCAACTATGCGACAAAGGTTACAACTGTTTATTCACTAATGAGGGTGTGACTGTTTTTAGAAGAAGCGATGGCTCGATTGAATTCAAGGGAATGTTGAAGGGCAAGCTTTATCTAGTTGACATCAACAAAGATAAAGCCGAACTCAACACTTGCTTGGTTGCTAAGACTAACATGAGATGGCTGTGGCATAGACGGCTAGCCCATGTTGGGATGAGAAATCTGCAGAAACTTCTAAAAGGTGGTCACATCTGTGGTCTTAAGGATGTGGTTTTTGAAAAAGACAGGCCGTGCAGCACGTGTCAAGCAGGAAAACAAGTCGGAACACCACACCCCACCAAAAATGTGATGACTATCGCAAGACCGCTGGAACTTCTCCACATGGATCTCTTTGGTCCAGTTTCGTACATCAGCATCGGCGGTAACAAATAAGGTTTATTAATTGTTGATGATTTTTCAAGATTTACCTGGGTATTTTTCTTGTATGATAAATCAGAAACTGAGGGGATCCTCAAGAAGTTCTTGAAAAGAGCTCAGAACGAATTCTCATCAACCATAAAGAATATCAGAAGTGACATCAGGACAGAATTCAAGAACCTCCAAGTTGAAGAGTTTCTCGATGAAGAAGGGATAAAGCATGAATTCTCGGCACCCTACTTCCCTCAACAAAATGGGGTGGCCGAAAGGAAGAACATAACATTGATCGAAATGGTGAGAACTATGTTGGATGAATACAATACATCAGATCGATTTTGGGCAGAAGCGGTGAACACCGCTTGCCATGCCACAAATCGACTGTATCTCCATCGACTACTGAAGAAAACTCCATATGAGCTCCTTACCGGTAAAAAGCATAATGTTTCCTATTTTAAAGTTTTTGGTTGCAAATGTTTTATTCTGAACAAGAAACAGAGGGCCTCGAAGTTCGCTTCAATGTCCGATGAAGGATTCTTGCTCGGTTTTGAGTCGAATGCCCACGCCTATAGTGTCTTCAAAAAGGTATCTGACCTTGTTGAAGTAGCACGTGACGTAGTGTTCGATGAATCTAACGGCTCACAAGTGGATCAAGTTGATAAGTGTGTGCTAGATAAAGAGGAAGCTCCATATGAAGCACTGAAGAAAATGGGACTTGGTGATATCTTACCACAAGAGCAAACATTCGGCTCAAATGCACAAGATGAACCTCAACACGGAGGCAATGATCAAGGGGGAACTCTTGCACAAGATCAAGGGGAGGAAGATCAAGAAGATCAGGACAATCATGGAAACAATGATATAGGGGGAGACAATGCACATGAAGATAATGAAGAACAAGCAACTACACAAGCTCCACACCCAAGAGTACACCAGAGCGTGCAAAGAGACCATCCCGTCAACAATATCATCGGAGATATTGCTAAGGGAGTAACTACTAGATCTCGAGTTGCAAATTTCTGTGAATCCTATTCTTTTGTTTCTTTTCTGGAACCATACAGGGTAGAAGAAGCCTTAAGGGATCCAGACTGGGTGATTGCAATGCAAGAGGAGCTGAACAACTTCAAGAGAAATGAAGTATGGGAGCTGGTCGAGAGACCAAAGGCGAACATAGTTGGAACCAAATGGGTCTTTCGGAACAAGCGAGATGAACATGGAGTAGTAACAAGAAATAAGTCAGGACCGGCGGGCAAAGGTTATTCTCAGGTCGAAGGTTTGGACTTCGATGAAACTTTCGCTCCTGTAGCTAGACTTGAGTCCATTCGTATTTTATTGGCATATGCTACTCACCATAATTTTAATTTGTATCAAATGGACGTCAAGAGCGCTTTCTTAAATGGCCTAATCAAGGAGGAAGTTTATGTGGAGCAGCCACCAGGATTCGAAGACCAGAAATATCCCAACCATGTCTACAAACTGCATAAGGCTCTCTATGGCCTCAAACAAGCTTCTCGAGCTTGGTATGAGTGTCTTAGAGATTTTCTAATTTAGAATGGATTCAAAATTGGTAAAGCTGACTATACACTTTTTACTAAACATTGTGATGATCATTTATTTGTATGTCAAATTTACGTTCATGACATTATCTTTGGATCCACTAACAAATCCTTCTGTGAAGAATTTAGCAAAATTATGACAGATAGGTTCGAGATGTCAATGATGGGCGAATTGAAGTTCTTCTTGGGATTCCAAGTGAAGCAACTAAGAGAAGGTACATTTATAAGCCAAACCAAATATACACAAGACATTCTCAAAAAATTCAATATGGACAAAGCCAAGCCCATCAAGACACCCATGGCCACTAATGGACACCTCGACCTCAATGAAGACGGTCCAAATGTGGACCAAAAGGTATATCGGTCAATGATTGGCTCCTTACTTTATTTATGTGCATCTAGGCCAGATATTATGCTTAGTGTTTGCTTGTGTGCAAGGTTTCAAGCTGCACCTAAAGAGTGTCATTTAGTTGCTATAAAAAGAATCCTAAGGTACCTTGTGCACGCACCCAACTTGGGCCTTTGGTATCCCAAAGGATCCAAATTAAACTTGGTAGGGTATTCCGATGCCTACTATGCACGATGCAAAGTCGATAGAAAGAGCATGTCAGGGACTTGTCAGTTTCTTGGTAGGTCCCTGGTATCTTGGTCATCTAAAAAGCAAAACTCCATTGCCCTTTCCACAGCAGAAGCAGAATATATTGCAGCCGGTAGCTATTGCGCCCAATTACTTTGGATGCGACAAACCCTTAGGGACTACGGCTACAATCTTAACCATATACCACTTCTATGTGACAATGAAAGTGCTATAAAAATTGCACACAACCCTGTTGAGCACTCAAGAACTAAGCACATAGATACCCGTCATCATTTTCTTAGAGATCATTCATTAAAAGGTGACATTGCTATTTCACATGTTAGAACTAAAAAACAACTTGCGGATATTTTTACCAAACCATTGGATGAGAAAAGGTTTTGTGAACTTAGGAATGAACTTAATATTCTTGACTCTCAAAATGTGGCTTGAAACGTTGCACACCTGGTTGAAACTTCAAATGTTACATTTTATTGCTAAAATTGCCCCTCACCTCTTTTTCTCCTAAGAAAACTATTTTTAATGAAGAAATCTTGGAATTTATGACCATGTTTTTGTGTTGATTGCTTTTTGGTCATAATCACCAAGATTATTTGCAAAACTTGTCCTTGGATCACTATTAGTTATCTCTATATACTCAGCTTTTCCAGGGACACCGAACTAGTCAGGTTTGCCACCGGACTAGTCCGGACAGTCCCTCCTTCTAGGTTTTCAAGGGGCACCGGACTAGTCCGTCCTCTGAGCGGACTAGTCCGGTCGGCCGCGTATATAAGCAGCTGGCCGGCCCCAAACCGTTTCAAACCTCCCTCCACTTTGAGTTGAACCCTCACCTCTCAAACCCTAGCCCCCAAAATTGACTTTTGAGTTGAGACCTCAAAATCCAAGCTTTCTCCGTGGGAAATCCTCCCCTCGACGAGTTGATACTTCACTCCAAACTCATCCGGACAGATTCATGCTCCTTCAACGCGAATCTTCAAATCTTGGTAAATTTCTCCCTAAAGTCAAACTCTCAACTTTTCTAGTTCTAGATTATTTCTCTTGCTTCCAAGAAAGTACATTAGCTTCAGAGATGTATTTCTTTCACCTTCATGCTCCTTTGCATCCATAGATAGAAGTTGTGATTCTAGTTTTGTTAGGGTTCTTGTGCCAGGCCAGACTAGTCCGGCTCCCAGATACGGACTAGTCCGGTACACCGGACAAGTCCACACTATGAAACCGGACAAGTCCGGTCTCTGACACTTGAATCCTCACATCTTCTTCATTCTTAATTCATTCTCATCTAAATCATGAACTCCTTGTTAGGCACGATGTCTTCAAGCTCCGATGACAGCTCCTTTCATATTTATGAAGAAGTTGAGCGCGAAAAGGTGAAGAGGGCCAATGAGAGGTACATGAAGAAATGGCATGATGTAGATGTGCACTCTCCACCCTCCGACGACAACTTGCCCAAGAAAAGGAGGGTAGTTGTGAAGAAGGCCCAAGGAAAGGCTGGTGAGAGCTCCTCAGGGCCAAAGAGGACTCTCAACAAAGGAAAGGGGCTTGCTAGTGGTCCCATTGGACCCCTGAAAATGAAGAATCCAAGTCACCGCAACAGGCAGCGCTCAAGTAAGGATTTCACCGGAAAAGGGGGTGAGCTTGCCGATAGCTTCAGGTAGGTTAATGTGTATGCTCAACCTCGGCAATGCTCAGAACCAAGATTTTGGAGCAACTTCCATGCCGACTACTACGAGCATGTGTACATGAAGATGAAGAATCCCGTTGTGAAGAGTCAATGGGTGAACATTGGGTACATGCAGTCGAAGAAGTATCCTGCCTTCCGTGAGGTGGTTGAGTCCCTGGAGAGGCACGGACTGAAGGAACTGTTTTCCGTTGAGAATGATTGGAACAATGAGGTCATCAACCAATTCTACTCTACCCTCTACTTTGCTCGTGGTGATGGAGACCGTCTCACTTGGATGACTCATGGTTCCAAGTATAGTGTTACCTATGATGAATTTTCAAGAATCCTCCACCTTGAACACACCTTGGATCATGATCTTGTCATCCACAATCTGCAACCCTTGGAGAAGGATGAGCTCAAATCTCTCTATGACACAAGGATGCCTTATGTCCCTCCAAATATCAATTATTTGAAGCCCTTCTATGTGGTCCTCAACAGAATTTTGAGGAAGACAATAGCCCCGAAAGATGGAGATATAGGGACTATTCAAGGAACCTTGAGGACCCTAATGAAGGTCATTGGTGGGAGGAGACCGTTCAATGTCTTTGAATACATCTACAATGACATTGTGAACATCTCAATCACTCCAAACAGATCTTGTGGGTATGCCCCGTACATCATGTTCATGATTGAGAAGGTGACTGGACTTGAGTTCGTCAAGGATGTTCACCATACGGGGTTGAAACCGCAAAAGCCCACTGAGTACACTCTACCTTCGGCTCCTGATGCACCTCCATCCCCTAAAGCTGAGAGGAGGACTAAACAAACTCGGGATGTGAATGTCACTAGATCTACAACTGCTCCTCCTAGCTCTGCACCTGCCCCCGAATCCTCCGGTGGTGTGCTCAAAATGCTCACCTCTATCTTTGCCTGCTGCCGCAATATTGAAGTCAGACAGAAGAAGCATCAACAATATGTCAACGCCAACATCAAAGCCATTTGTGACAAGCTGGAGATTGAGCCGGTGGGATCCCCGCCCGCCTCCGAGGACTCCGAGGAAGAGTCTGCTCCGGCGAATGATGATGATGGTGGTGAAGATGAGGACAGGACCGAGACTGAAGAAGAGAGTGGCGATGAGTGATTCCCCTCAATTTTTCCCTTTTTGGTGCCTTGATGCCAAAGGGGGAGAGATTGAGACTAGTAGCTTGAGACCATCTCTAGTTGGTTTCTTTATGTTTTTGTGATCAAGGACATGTAATTATTTTTAAAAACCTTGTAATGCACTATTTCTTCTCTTATGTGTGATGCTTATTGTTGCTTGGATGATTATCTCTATGCTCATTATTGATTACCTTTACTTCATCACACCTTGTTAATCACACACCTGTTAGGCACCCCACCATAAGGTGCATGCATATGTGAGAAGCTTTTTGTGGACTTATCTTTATTCTCATATGTGCACATCTTATGAAAATCAAGATTTTATTCTCAATTGTGATATCTCAAATGGTTGTCATCAATCACCAAAAAGGGGGAGATTGTAAGTGCATTTAGGATATCCATTGTGGGTTTTGGCTAATTGATGACAAACATATGAGATCCTAATGAATCCACTGAGATGATTGCAGGACAAACAAGTGAAACAGCTCGGTGCACACAAAAAGGTGAATGAAGTGGTGTTCAAAGAAAGATACTTTGATGAAGCTTGGAAGACTAAATTAGATTTTTATGTATAGGGAGTGTATGAAAGACACACTCCAAGAGCTCACAACTTTGCGCGAGGGTAAGGGATTAAAATTAACCTAACTTTCACAAAGCACTGGACTAGTCCGATCATGGACCGGACTAGTCCGTTCATCTTTCTGGAATCCCACTTATAGGGAGACCGGACTAGTCCGTGCATCCACCGTACTAGTCCGTTGATGTTTCTGGAGTCTCTCATATTGAGGCACCAGACTAGTACGATCATGGACCGGACTAGTCCGTTGAATTTTCTGGAATCTCCCATTCGTGGAGATCGGACTAGTCTGCGGACTAGTCCGATGAACTTTCTGGAGTCACCTTCACATAGCTCCGGAGTAGTCTGAGCTTGGACCGGACTAGTCCGGCAGACTGTCTGGACTTCAAAATGCACAGTGACCGGACAAGTCCGGACTTGCACCGGACTAGTCCGGTGTTAGGGTTTTTCAACGGCTACCTTTTGGAAACCCTATAAATAGAGAGTCCACAGCTTTCCTAACAAGACACACGTCGAATACTGATCAAACAACAAACCCTAGCGCCGCCACTTCGTCCCAAGAGCCCAAAACACATCTCCCCACACATCTAAAGTGCAAAAAGGGTGAAATCAATTGAACACTTGGATTCGGGATTGGGAGATCGTCGTTCTTTCATTGCGAGCTCTTGGGGTTTGATCTTTCTACACTCATACTCTGCATTGTAATACTTTTGAGTGTATTTGATCACTTCTTTCGTTGTAATTCTCGTGGGAGCCCTCAACGTGTGAGGTTGCCCCACAAACTTGGTGATTACCGGTGATAGTGGAATCAAGTCGGCCTTCGTGGTGACTTGAAGAGGGAAAGTGTTGGAGACCCGGCTCTGTGTGAGCTTCCTCAACGAGGACGTAGATCTCGTGGTGAGATCGAACCTCGGGAAAAATTCGTGTGTCTTGCGCCTTATTTCATTTAAATTTTATTCACTATATCACTTAAGTGCTAAAACATCAACCCAAGGCAATTGTAAGTTTTACCTGCATTCTTATATTAATCTCAAATAAAAATATTAGTTGTTCTCATTTCCACTGCTATAGAAACTTAGATTCCCAATCAACACACATATTTTTAGCACACCGGGCAAGTCCGCCCGCACGACCGGACTAGTCCGGCCAACCAAGGTTTGACGATTCTATTAAGTGTGCAGGGAATTCAAAAGGCCTATTCACCCCCCCTCTAGGCCACATTCACCCATCATAAACCATGAAGTTACCATAATGCCAGTCCATATTTTATTACCATCATCCATATACCAGATTTCACCATTACCATTAACCATATTCAATACCAGAATTTAATTCATATCCAGTCATAACCATATTATCAACATTAACCAAACCATAACCATCCCAAGTTTCCTTCTAGTCATGGAAGTTGTCCAGGTGCTCATAACCGGGAGCACGACTATAATGATAGTTTTTTTAAAGACTCTGCAGAGTTTGTACCACTTTACCCACGTGTTTGTGATTTCATCACCTGTTGGTGACTAGAGGAAACCTCTATTATGCCAAAACACTACCATAGGTGTATGGACAAGAGATCACAAAAGAGCCTTTACAAAAGGACTACTAGCATGTACGGCCCCACTGAGGTTTCACCGGTGTCGATGTCTCCAACTGAGCACATCTTCAACCAAGGGCCCCCTCTTGTGCCATTCGGATCCCAGGGAGTCCCGCCAACCATATCCAAATCCAATACGACTCCCATTCCCCGGTGCGCCAAATGATACATGCAATACTAGCAATACCCTAATTAATCAGTTATGTCGCACCCATACTTGGCCTCGTGGTGGCACAGTTGTCCTGGCATATTCTCGCATGAATCAGTCCTTAGATCCATATCAAACAAACCAACATAACATCCAACCCAACCACAAACCAGGCTTGCTTAGATCACCCATTACCATATCATATTCACCAGTTCATATTAACCGCTATCTCATTAATGCATAATTAAATGGTATAGTTATTTTCTCATCCCAATTAATTAAGCGAAGCAAAAAGGTAAAAAGCCCTTCCCGACTCTCTACCATGAATACCAGGTGACAAGGGTGGTTAAACAATGCTAGTAAGCTTCGTATCATATGATTCCCATCAAATTGACACAAGCATGCAGTTTTGAAAACAAAGCATTTATTTTAGAAACATGATCAATATGTGCAAGGACACTTGCCTTGCTCTTGGGCTTCATTGGGATCAAATACTTCAAACTCTTGGTGTTGGAGATCCTTCGCAGCACTCTGTAGCGCAAATCTGTCTAAACCATGCAATAAATACACAAGACAAGAAACACAATCAATAAGTGCACATATATTACTTAATATGACATGACATGCATGATTGATGCAAATGCGAAGTAAAACTTGTTAATGAGTTGTTAATGATGTTTACCAACTAGTTCTAATAACTTTTAACAAATTTGAATAGGTGTGGAATTGATTCAAACTAATTTAGATTTAATTCAATAGGAAACAGATCGATAAATCGAACTAGTCCGCTTGGGACCGGACTAGTCCGCCCGTCGCAAAAACAACCAACTAGGGTTTTCTAGATCGATGTGAATTTCGAGAAACGATGTTGAATTCACGTGAGAAAGAGGAAGTAGATGGTGTACCAGGCATTTGGGACTCCAATGAATCAAGGGTTTTGGAGGCAACACTTGGATCTTGACGATCTAGGGTTGATGAAGAACTTGAAGGTGAATTGTTGATGAATAACAAAAACTTGATGGAGATCTTGATCCTCTTTCATTTACTCCTCTTCTTATTCTTGCTCGGGATATTCTTCTCCCTACTTGGTGATGGCTCTCCACGAACTAGGGTTTTGTGGACTTCAAATGAGGCAAAAGGATGTAAAGTCAAGGGGTGGGGTTGTTTATATAAGGGTGGAGGCTAGGGTTTGATGGAATTCGAGTTTAAGATGTGTAGAGGTCGGTGTGGGGTCGAACATGGGCTCCAAAAAGAGTTAAAAACGACGTCCTTAGGCCCACTTAAGGTAGAACCCAAAAACACGTCGTGAAACAAAAGATCAACTCAGAGTCGCGATCTATCGAACAAGTCCGAAAAAGGCCGGACTAGTCTGAAGTTAGGCAGAGAGATATCAGACAAGTTCAAACAATATCGGACAAGTCCAAACTTTGTTAGAGGAAAATCAGACATGTCTGGCAAAATCCGGACAAGTCTGATTTTAGTTAGGGGAAAAACAGACAAGTCTGCTGGAATACCGGACAAGTCCAGGGACTTAGCAAAATTTCCAAGGAAATTGGAACACCACACTAGTCCGCAATGGACCGGACAAGTCCGAAAGTGTCTAGAGGCAAAAACCAGAATAGTCCGCACTAAAAACAGACTAGTCCGATGGAGATTAGAGAGAAATCAGACTAGTCTGCACCAAAAACAGATTAGTTCGCACTTCCCAAAATTCTTAAGTGCGGTTTTACTCTAAATCATTTCAAACTTATTTCTTTTTTATGTGGATTAGTGTTAGACATGTATTAGAATGTATGCAATGCATGATGGATGGAAATGAGGGTGTTACAAACCTACCCCCCTTAAAATGAATCTTGCCCTCAAGATTCGACACGGAAGAGAAAAGATAGGGAAATTCGTTCTTGAGGTCATCTTCCAGCTCCCGATTTGCCTCTGATTCTGTATGATGCTTCCATTGAACTTTACACCATCTAATAATCTTGTTCCATGCGACTCTCTTCTTTGTTTCCAAGATTTCGACCGGTTCCTCAGCATAAGTCAAATCTGCCTCTAACTCCAATTCTTCTATTGGCACTTCTTCTTCTAGTACTCTCAAACACTTCTTGAGTTGTGAAACATGAAACACATCATGCACATATGAAAGATGAGCTGCCATCTATAACTAATATGCCACTTCTCCTCTTTTGTTCAAAATCTTGAATGGTCCAATGTATCGAGGTGCTAGCTTTCCTCTTATGTTAAACCTCTTTCTCATGGGTGACCCCTTGAGGTAAACAAAATCTCCCACTTCGAAGGCTAGTTTCCTTCTCCTATTGTCCGCATAGCCTTTTTGCCTTGATTGAGCAGCTCTCAAGTTGTCACGAATAACCTGAACTTGATTTTCAGCTTCTTGCAACATGTCAGGTCCAAATACTTCATTCTCCCCTGCCTCACTACAGAATAAAGGTGTCCTGCACTTCCTCCCATATAGTGCATCATAGGGTGAAATTTTCAAGCTTGCTTGGTAACTATTGTTGTACGAAAATTCTGCATATGGCAAGCTCTTGTCCCAACTTTTCCCATGCTTCAAATCACAAGCTCTTAACATGTCCTCCAAAATCTGATTGGTCCTCTCAGTTTGTCCGTCCGTTTGAGGGTGATATGCTGAGCTGAAACTCAACCTTGTTCCCAATGCTTCATGCAATTTTTGCCAAAACCTGGAGGTAAATTGAGAACCTCTATCTGAAACTATCCTCTTTGGAACTCCATGTCGACACACAAAATGCTGCATATGTAGGCCTGCTAGTTGTATTGCAGTATACTTGGTCTTGACAGGGATGAGGTGAGCTGACTTGGTTAACCGATCCACGATAAACCAAATTGAGTCATAGCCGGACCTGGTACGTGGTAAACCAACTATGAAGTCCATACCGATTTCTTCCCACTTCCATTCCAGAATCTGCAAAGGTTGCAATAATCTAGCTGGCCTTTGATGTTCCACCTTGACTCGTTGGCACACATCAAACAACACTACTTATTTAGCTATGTCCTTTTTCATGTTAGCCCACCAATAACATTTCTTCAAGTCTTTGTACATCTTCGTACAACTGGGATGAATTGAGTAAGGTGAGTCATGCACCTCTGTAAGGATCGAAACGCCCAAGAGGGGGGGGGTGAATTGGGCTTTCTTTCAATTTTAAGACAATTAAAAAACAAACTACTTAAGCCCAATTCCCAATGCGGTTCTAGCTATGCAATCAACGTAGATATAACTTGAAGTGAAGATTGCAAAAAGTAAATCGAGGGAGAGGAATGCAAACGCTAGGGGACACGGAGATTTATCCCGTGGTTCGGCAAGATCGCAAGGATCTTCCTACATCCACGTTGTGGCACCCACCGAAGGGTTTTGCCACTTCCAATGTCACCGAGACAATGGAGTCTTCACTAATCTTCTCCGTTCGCCATCTCCGGCAAGGTGGAGCTCAAGCCTTGTACAACCGTCGATGTTCCGGGCTTCCACACACACCTTGGCAAGCTCCGGAACGATCTTCTTCAACCTCTCACTAGCCTAGAGAGTTCAATCACAGAGAAAGAACGCACACAAGCTTCTCTCTAGCCTATTACAAATGATCTAAGAGTGTGGAAATGTATGCTCTAGGGTCTTGACTGCTCTTGGATGTGTAGTGGGCTTCAGGCGATCAAGACTTGTCGAAATGACCGGGTTAGAGGGGTTTTATAGCCAGCTTAACCGAAATAGCCGTTGAAAAAGTAGACTGACAGAACTTTTCTGTGCACACCGGATGATCCGATGTCTCCCCTCTAGTTATCATCGGTGTAATTACTTTGGCTGACGTCATTATGTCAGATATTACCGTTATTAGACCGATGTTGCCCCAGTCTTCTCATCGGATGATCCGGTGGCTCTTCCTCCAGAATTTGCTTGATCTTGATGCTTACTGGAGTGATCGACCGATGTGTGTAATTCTGCACATCGGATGATCCGGTGCTTCACTTGCTCCAATTGTTCTGCAAACTGGATGGTTGCACCGATGTTGTTGAGCCCATCACATCGGATAATCCGGTGAGTTCATTTGTCTGAGGTCTTTTTCTTCAGTTGAGTCAACTCGACCGATGTGTTCATTTTGTAAATCATCGGTTGATCCGGTGAGTTGATTTTTCTTGCTTCGAGTTGTTTTGAGTGAATCTTCTGTGTCTTTCTCGAATGACCTCTTAGACATTTGTTCCACGCGGCTCTCTTATGATCCTTAAGCATTGTATGATGTCAATTTTTGATTGAGTGACTTAGACATAGAGCCTTCACATATTGTCTTTATCTCATGAGTTTGATCTGGAAAGTTGAGTATCTATGGATCTTCAATGGTATAATCATTTCATCTAATTTAGTGTTCATGGGGAACTTGCATTCACAAATTCATTAGTGAAGTTCAATGGTTGTCATTAATCACCAAAACCATTCAACATGAGGGGGCCTAGATGCTTTCAATCTCCCCCTTTTTGGTGATTGATGACAACATAATAATCAAAGCATAATAGTAATGAATTTGATAGAATGAGCCATAAAAGAATATGCAATGAATACGGATGTTACACTTGAAGCTTTAAACATCAATTAGTAGCACAAGTGTAAATTCAAAGAGATCAAAATCATAGATAAACACCAAATGAGTTCAAATGATTAACAAGAAATGGAAAAAAGGAAATAGGTTCATTACACACCAAATGAGCAAATAGCAAATACATTTAAGATAAGACACTCGACTCACTCCCCCTAACACTAGGACTCCCCCTGACTCTCTAACTCTTCTCCCCCTTTGGCATCAAGACACCAAAAAGGGATCCGAGCACCTACAGACCCTGAGAGCTGGGCGCAATGATGAACTGGTAACCGCCGCTGTCGTCGGAGCTGCTGGCCGGAGTAGCGGAGGAGGGTGCTGCCGGAGCTGAAGGTGCCACCGTCGGTGCCTGCTGAGGAGGAGGTGCTGGAGGTGCTGGAGCAGGGACACTGGTGACGGAGGCCGGCGTCTGAAGGAACAGTGAAGTGGCCGGCAGTGGGGAGTGAAGAGGAGCACCTGGAGCCAACAGCGGGGACATGCTGAACGAAGGGATCGGAGTGGGGGGAACTGGAGCCACTGGTGCAGCAGCTGGAGCCAAGACAGGAGGCGGAGGAGCTACTCCAGGCAGCTGCGATGGAAGGGCGATCCCGGTCTGGGTGTAGAGGTTGGTGATCAACCCCAGGATCCCCATCATCGCCTACTGCGTCTGCTGCTGCTGGTCCAGAGTGCGCTAGTGCATCTGGTCGATGAGCCCCGTCAGCCGATCAGTGTCTTCACGCCTCTCACGGGCGATCTGACGTTGCATCTCCTGCTGCTGCTGCTGGAGCTCAAGAAGACGCGCAGCCTGCTCCGCGCGGGCCTGCTCGGCGGCCAGCCTGTCCAGCCGCTGTTGCTCGACCATCTGCTGGAGGAGCGAGGTCAGCTCAGACGGCTGCGTCACCTGTGCCTCAGTGACGGGAGGTGGAGTTGGAGGTGGCACTGTAGAACCTCCAGCCTCCGCGTCGTGTTGCCGGGGAGAGGGGGGAGGAGGGAAGTACTCCTCGACACTGTCGTCGGTGTCGCTCTCAGACCAGATATGCTGCAGGTCCTCCCCCTGAGCCTCAGCCTCAGCAAGCCTCTCGTTCTCCCGCTCTAGGTCGGACCAGTCTTCCTCTGACAGACGGGCCCGGACCTGGCGCTCAACTGGACGACCAAGGCGACGGTCTCCAGGAGCAGAGGCACGATAGTGACCAAAGCGAGTCACACTCTCGTCAGCAAGCCGGGCCTGTGTTGCATCTCCCTCAGGCACCATCATAGAGCAAATGTAACTGATCCAGTGCACGTAGACCATCTGCCTCATCATGCCAATCCCATCCATGATTACGTCTTCCATCTCGCATAGGAGTATGTACACGATATCGAAATCCATCCCGTTCATTATGTAGAACAGGAGGGTCTGCTGCAGACTCGTGAACCCCTCCAAGTAACCTGACCTCGGCAGGAGCGTGCGGCGCAAGGCGAGGTGCACAATGCGCGCAGCTGGGGTCAGGAGAGCTGGAACTCTCGGCTGGTCCGGAGAGAACGAGGGGCCAAACAGAGAGCGGATCTCAAGCTGTGGTGCTACCCCTCCAGTAAGTGGCCTCCTCGGTGGATCTGCCTGCCCATAGACCTTCTCGTGCACGCAGGTGTCGTGCAGGTCCAAACCAAGAAGCTGCCCCAAAGTCTGCCTCGAGAGGTGGTAGCGCTGACCATTGAACATGAAGTCAATCGACCTCCTGCCCTCTGAGATGTACAGGGTCGCGTAGAAGACACGGACCCACTCTTCCACATAAGCACTTCTCTCATAAGCCAGCAGCTGCACCAAACCTCTGTATCTCTCAAAGAAAGGACGGACCTCAGTTTCCGCTGCCACTGCAAGCTGCCCCCAGTCCAGGTAGTTGTGCTGAAAAAGCTTGTGCCCCTGACACCTGTAGGTCTCATAGAGAGACGCCTGGGTGACAGTCCAGAAGCGACTGTCCACAAGAGTCTCTCGGGGCTGTGGGAACCACTCCTCAAGCAGCACGTTCCAACGAAGCTTGCGTAGCTACTTGGCCTTCATCTTCCTGTAGTCCGTCAAGCGGACTCCCTCGGCCACATGGATAGTGGTGTCCATCTCATGAATGGCCCTCTGAGCTTCCCTGTCCTCGCGACGGTCGGCGGCCATCGGTCTTGGACGAGGAACGGCCGGGGACTGACCTCCCCGTGTCCGGGCTGAGCGCCGGCGGACAAGCGGCTCGACCGGCTCCTCCTCGATGTCGGAGTTGTCGATCACAGGAGGCTGCCGAGCCTCGCGGATCCTCAGGGATCCCCCACGACCGCGCTCACGCTCCTCGGCGGCGCGAGCGGCCATTAGAGCCTGCTTCTCATCAAGTGGTTTAGTGAAGATATCCGCCAATTGTTCTTCGGATCTAACACCTTGCAAAGAGATGTCTCCTTTCGCCTCATGATCACGCAAGAAGTGATGGCGAATATCAATGTGCTTAGTGCGGGAGTGTTGAACGGGGTTTCTAGCTATCTTAACCGCACTTTCATTATCACAAAGGAGAGGCACACAACCAATTTTAATTCCAAAGTCCAAAAGGGTTTGCTTCATATATAGAATTTGGGCACAACATGCACCGGCCGCTATATACTCCGCTTCCGCGGTGGACAAAGCCACGGAATTTTGCTTTTTGCTTGACCAAGACACTAGGGAACGCCCAAGCAAGTGGCACCCACCGGAGGTACTCTTGCGATCTACGCGGCATCCGGCAAAGTCCGAATCCGAGTATCCCAAGAGTTGGAAGGTTGTACCTTTAGGGTACCACAAGCCCATACTAGGGGTATGCTTAAGATACCTAAGTATCCTAAAGACCGCCTTCTTATGCGATTCTTTAGGAGCCGCTTGAAAGCGAGCACATAAGCATACACTAAACATTATATCGGGCCTAGATGCGGTAAGATAAAGCAATGAACCAATCATAGAGCGGTAGTGAGATTGGTCAATAGGTTTACCGTCCTTATCCGCGTCGAGATGGCAATTTGTTGCCATTGGAGTGCTTCTTGAGCTACAATCTCCCATCTCAAATTTCTTCAAGAGGTCCTTGGTGTATTTCTCTTGGTAGACAAAAGTTCCCTCTTGAAGTTGCTTGATTTGGAATCCAAGGAAGAAGTTGAGCTCTCCAATCATTGACATCTCGAATTCCCTAGACATCATTTTGCCAAACTCATGGCTAAAGGCTTCGTTAGTTGAACCAAAAATGATATCATCAACATAAATTTGACAAATGAACAAATCTCCGTTGATGTCTTTGGTGAAAAGTGTGGTGTCCACCCTCCCGATCTTAAATCCTTGCATGATGAGGAAGTCCCGTAGTCGTTCATACCACGCCCTAGGTGCTTGCTTGAGCCCGTAGAGCGCATTGTGCAACCTATACACATGGTTAGGATTCCTCGGATCTTCAAACCCGGGAGGTTGTTCAACATAAACAAGCTCATTAATGTAGCCATTGAGAAAGGCACTTTTCACATCCATTTGATAAAGGGTAATATTATGATGTGAAGCAAAAGCGAGGAGAATACGAATTGCCTCTAACCGGGCGACCGGAGCAAATGTTTCGCCAAAATCTAGTCCTTCAACTTGGGAGAACCCTTTGGCCACAAGTCTTGCCTTGTTGCGGACCACAACGCCATTCTCGTCTTGTTTGTTGCGGTACACCCACTTTGTTCCGATGACGTTCTTGTCCTTGGGTCGCTCCTCCAACACCCAAACTTCATTGCGGATGAAGTTGTTGAGTTCTTCTTGCATAGCCATTACCCAATTTGGGTCTTGGAGCGCTTCCTCGATGTGAGTGGGTTCTACACACGAGACAAACGAGTAGTGCTCACAAAATGAAGCAACATGGCGGGAACGAGTACTTACGCCCCTTGAAGGACTTCCAATGATTTGGTCCATTGGATGCGCCTTGGAGATGCGTCCATGCCTCATAAGTGGTTGCGAAGCACTTGGAGATGGTGAAGTGTGTTGTTCCTCTTGTGGTTGGACTTGATCATGGACTTCTTCTTCATCTTGATGTTGTGTTGCTTGTGAGTCTTGAGTTGGCAATGGATCATCTTTCTCCTCTTCGTCTACTTGAGGCGCCATGGAGATGTTGTCGTTGGAACTTGAAGCTCCCCCCTGATCATGGCCCTCTTCAACTTCCGGCTTGATGTCTCCAATGGTCATGTTTTTCATGGCTTCTCGTAGAGGCTCATCATCTATTTCATCATGACCAAAACTCTCCCCTTGGGAGCCATTAGTCTCATCAAACTCAACATCACAACTTTCTTCAACTAGACCGGAGGTTTGGTTGAATACTCGATATGCTTTTGAGTTTGATGCATAACCAAGAAAAATACCAACATCACATCTTCTTTCAAACTTACCGAGCCTTTTCTTGCGGTAGATGTAGCATTTGCACCCAAAGAGTCTAAAGTAGGAGATGTTGGGCTTTCTCCCAATGAGGAGCTCATATGGGGTCTTTTGGAGTAATCGGTGAAGATAGACCCTATTTGCGGCATGGCACGCCGTGTTGATTGCTTTGGCCCAAAACTTCTCCGACGTGCCGTAGTCATCAAGCATTGCTCTTGCAAGAGTGATGAGGGTTTTGTTCTTCCTTTCAACAACACCGTTTTGTTGAGGAGTGTACGTGGCGGAGAATTCATGCTTCACACCTTCACGGTCACACCACTCCCCAATGTTGTAGTTCTTGAATTCGGTGCCGTTGTCACTCCGGACCTTGATAATGGGAAGTTGGAATTCCCTTTGAGCACGGTTGGCGAAGGTCTTGAACACTTCCGGAGTTTCACTCTTGTCACCTAAAAATAGAGTCCAAGCATAGCGAGAGTAGTCATCAACTATAACAAGACAATAGAGGTTACCGCCAAGACTTTGGTATGTGGACGGTCCGAAGAGGTCCATGTGGAGTAGTTCAAGTGGCTTGGAGGTTGACACCATTGTCTTCATTGGGTGGTGTGAAGCAACTTGCTTCCCGGCTTGACATGCGCTACAAAGCTTGTTCTTCTCAAACGTCACATCCTTTACGCCGGTCACCATCCCAAGCTTGAATGACTTCTTAAGTTTGCTCATTCCAATGTGTGCTATGCGTCGGTGCCATAGCCAACCCAAGCTTGTCTTAGTGAAAAGACAAGTGGTTAGGCTAGCATTCTTGTTGGAGAAATCTACTAAGTAGAGATGTCCATGCCGAAATCCTTTGAAGATAAGCTCTTTGCTTGCCTCACTACTCACAACAACATCATCCTTGCTAAATGTGCATGTTAGTCCAAGATCACAAAGTTGTGCAATGGAAAGTAGATTAAAGCTAAGCGACTTAACATACAACACATTAGAAATGGATAAATCATTCGAGATAGCAATTTTACCTAATCCTATTACCTTACCCTTAGAATTTTCACCAAAAGTAAATTGTTCATGATTACCGGGGTTTTCTA
The DNA here is from genome assembly GCA_036927565.1 of Tuctoria greenei. Taxonomy (NCBI): domain Eukaryota; kingdom Viridiplantae; phylum Streptophyta; class Magnoliopsida; order Poales; family Poaceae; genus Tuctoria; species Tuctoria greenei. Next base: position 167,706,446 of record JAYESD010000006.1, read on the forward strand.
TGGTGGTGAACATACCATCATTGCCGGTCATGTGTTGAGTGCACCCGCTATCGAGTACCCAATGCTTTCCTCCGGCTTTGTAGTTCACCTACACATGAAGTTAATTTTTGACTTTAGGCACCCAAGCCAACTTAGGTCCTTGTATGTGAGATACAAGTGTCTTTGGGACCCAAAGTTGCTTGGGGAGCTTCCCCTTCATGCTCTTCATGTCTTTGCCAATGAACCTAGCGTTCACCTTGCCATTCACTTTTCTTAGAAGATAATAGCGATCATTGAAAATAGATTTGTAGTTAGTAGGAAATTTAGGTGAAGGTCGGTTAGGAAGAGGACACTCCCTTGTGTGGTGACCGTTGACCTCACAATGTTGGCAATAAGAACCAACTTCCTTGATGAAGCTTGTTCTAAGCTCCGGTGAGGGCACCTTTCCTTTGTTGGGTACCAGGAAGGATCCAAGTCCTCTTTTGTTGAAGACTTTCGCTTGTTGGAAGGGGATTTCCTTGTGCTTGACTTCACCTTTTGAAAGTCTAGCCACACTAGTGCGGAGACTCTCAATTTCCTCCAACAAGTCCTTCTCCCTAGCATTAGCTTTTAAAGACAAAGACTTGTCCAAGACATTAGAGACATGCGAAGTAGTGGATATCTTATCATTAAGAGTTTGTTTCTTTGCATCTTTTAACTCTTGATCAAGCATGTCATGAGCAATGTTAAGTGTTTGGTATTCATGAATTAGCTTGTTGTGCTCCTCCAAGAGAGTTTGGTGTGCTATGTTGAGCTCATCATTGTCTAGCTTGATTTTAGCATTTTCTTCCTCAATTTGCTTGACATGAGATTTGAGTGTGTCATGCTCTTTGAGTATGCTTTCATACTTGTCAAGCAAATCAAGGTTAGCACTCTCAAGTTTAGCACGAATCTCTTCAAGAGTTTTAAACCTTACTCTTCTCTCTCTTAATGATAGCATGATATTCATTTATCAAAGAGGTTAAATCATCGGGGGAAAGCTCATCATCACTAGAGTCGTCACATACCTTGGTGTTACCTTTAGCCATGAGGCACATGGGTGGTGGAGGAAGAGGTGAGTCATCATGGTTGGCAATGGCAAGGCCGGCCAAGCTTTCTTCTTCTCCTTCACTCTCTTCATCACTTGTTTCTTCGTCGGTGACCCATTCATTTGCCTCACACATAAACACCTTTTGTGTACCACTTCTCCTTTTTGGGAAGAGTCTTGCCTTCTTGCCCTTGTCTTGCTTCTTCTTCCCAACGGTTCTTGGTTTGGGCTTGGCTTCTTCTTCATTATCATCACTTTCGTCAATCTTGCGTTGCTTGCCTTTGTAGTTCTCTCTCCTTTTGTCCGGTTTTGGACAATCATAGGAGATGTGGCCTTGATCTCCGCAATTGTAGCATATCTTGCGATCGTCTCTTCTTGGTAGAAATGCCTTCTTCTTGGGATCAAAGGTGTATCCCTTTTTGGAGATCTTGGAGTTCAAGCGTGAGAACTTTCTCATCATCAAGGTAAGTTCATCATCGTCATCTTCGCTTGACGCTTGCTCTTCTTCACTTGAGCTAGGCTCAACCACCTTCTTCTTCTTGAAGCTTATCTTCTTGGTGGAGGCCTTTAGAGCAATTGCTTTTGATGATTGCTCCATCATCCCAAGCACACTCATCTCATGCGCGTGTATTTCTCCAATGAGCTCCGAAACTTCAATGTTGTCAAGTGATTCCTTTTGGAGCATGGAGTTGATGATGTTGTACTTCTGCTTGGGAAGGAGCATGAGGATCTTGCGGTTAATAAGTCCCTTGCCAAGTGACGCAATGTCAAGAGCATTAATTTCCTCAATAAGAACATTTAAGCGTGAAAACATTTCATTAACATTTTCATGAGGAAGCATCTTAAACTCATCATATTTAGCTTTGAGCATGTGATATTTATGTTCCTTTACACGGGATGAGCCCTCATGGATTTCTATCAAGCAAGCCCAAATTTCACAAGCTTTTTCCTTACTAGCAATTCTAGAGAAGACATCTTGACTTATGCATTCATAAATAGCATTCCTAGCCTTAGCATCCCACTTAACTTGATCACCCACATAGTTAAGTTCTCCAAAACCCGCATGAGTCGCTTCCCAAACTTTGGGAGCAATAGCATCTAGGTAGGCACGCATGCGTGCTTTCCAATAGGCAAAGTTCTTGCCCTCGAAGGTGGGAACCGAACCCCCATTCTTGGCCATTTAAGCTCTCTAGCGATGAAGCTAGAATGATCCTATGAGCAACCTTGCTCTGATACCAATTGTAAGGATCAAAACGCCCAAGAGGGGGGGGGGGTGAATTGGGCTTTCTTTCAATTTTAAGACAATTAAAAAACAAACTACTTAAGCCCAATTCCCAATGCGGTTCTAGCTATGCAATCAACGTAGATATAACTTGAAGTGAAGATTGCAAAAAGTAAAGAGAGGGAGAGGAATGCAAACGCTAGGGGACACGGAGATTTATCCCGTGGTTCGGCAAGATCGCAAGGATCTTCCTACATCCACGTTGTGGCACCCACCGAAGGGTTTTGCCACTTCCAATGTCACCGAGACAATGGAGTCTTCACTAATCTTCTCCGTTCGCCATCTCCGGCAAGGTGGAGCTCAAGCCTTGTACAACCGTCGATGTTCCGGGCTTCCACACACACCTTGGCAAGCTCCGGAACGATCTTCTTCAACCTCTCACTAGCCTAGAGAGTTCAATCACAGAGAAAGAACGCACACAAGCTTCTCTCTAGCCTATTACAAATGATCTAAGAGTGTGGAAATGTATGCTCTAGGGTCTTGACTGCTCTTGGATGTGTAGTGGGCTTCAGGCGATCAAGACTTGTCGAAATGACCGGGTTAGAGGGGTTTTATAGCCAGCTTAACCGAAATAGCCGTTGAAAAAGTAGGCTGACAGAACTTTTCTGTGCACACCGGATGATCCGATGTCTCCCCTCTAGTTATCATCGGTGTAATTACTTTGGCTGACGTCATTATGTCAGATATTACCGTTATTAGACCGATGTTGCCCCAGTCTTCTCATCGGATGATCCGGTGGCTCTTCCTCCAGAATTTGCTTGATCTTGATGCTTACTGGAGTGATCGACCGATGTGTGTAATTCTGCACATCGGATGATCCGGTGCTTCACTTGCTCCAATTGTTCTGCAAACTGGATGGTTGCACCGATGTTGTTGAGCCCATCACATCGGATAATCCGGTGAGTTCATTTGTCTGAGGTCTTTTTCTTCAGTTGAGTCAACTCGACCGATGTGTTCATTTTGTAAATCATCGGTTGATCCGGTGAGTTGATTTTGCTTGCTTCGAGTTGTTTTGAGTGAATCTTCTGTGTCTTTCTCGAATGACCTCTTAGACATTTGTTCCACACGGCTCTCTTATGATCCTTAAGCATTGTATGATGTCAATTTTTGATTGAGTGACATAGACATAGAGCCTTCACATATTGTCTTTATCTCATGAGTTTGATCTCGAAAGTTGAGTATCTATGGATCTTCAATGGTATAATCATTTCATCTAATTTAGTGTTCATGGGGACCTTGCATTCACAAATTCATTTGTAAAGTTCAATGGTTGTCATTAATCACCAAAACCATTCAACATGAGGGGGCCTAGATGCTTTCAACCTCCTTCAATATTGTTTCTCAAATATGCTTATCATTGGGCACAACAATCCTCTTCCCAAGCCAAAGGATACCATGTTCATCCTCATCAAACCTGAATTCTCTTCCCTCTTGGGTCCTTTCCTTAATTTCTTGGATTTTTTCATCTTTGGCCTGACCTTCTTGAAATTCTTGCTCTAAGGTCGGATTTAACTCCATTATCCCCATCTCATTTACAAATCCGAGATTCAACCGTTCAAACTCCTTACATGACTCAGATGGCAACTCTCAAACCGCGAGTCGATGACTTACTCCTTTCCTACTCAAGGCATCCACCACTACATTAGCCTTTTCGAGATGATAGTTGATTCCCACATCATATCCTTGATAAGCTCCAACCATCTTTGTTGCCTCAAATTCAGATCCGTTTGTGTGAAAATATACTTAAGGCTCTTATGATCCGTATAAATTTCACACCTATGTCCAAGAATATAATGTATCCAAATCTTCAATGTGTGTACCACGACTACAAGTTCCAAATCATGTGTTGGATAATTCTACTCATGTTTCTTCAATTGTCTCAATGCATATGCAATCACTTAGCCCTTCTTGCATGAGCACGCATCCAAGCCCTTGTCTTGATGCATCACAATAAATATCAAAACTCTTGCTCACGTCTGGTAATAACAAAACTGGGGCTGTTTTCAACCTTTTTTCAACTCCCCAAAACTCTCTTGACAAGCTTGAGTCCATTGAAATGCCTTCCCCTTCATTAACAATTTCGTCATTGGTTTGGCTATTTTGGAAAAGTCCTTGATGAATCGATGGTAATATCCAACAATTTCCAAGAAAACTCCTTATTTCCTTGACATTCTGCGGTGGTTCCCATTTCAACACATCTCTCACTTTTCCGGGGTCAACCGATACTCCTCCTCCTGAGATGATATGACCCAAAAACGACACCTCTTTCAACCAAAACTGGCACTTGCTGAATTTTGCATATAATTGATGCTCCCTCAATTTCTGCAACGTAAGCGTCAAGTGTTTCTCAGGTTCCTTCTCATCCTCCGAGTAGATCATGATGTTGTCAATGAACGCCACAACGATCTTAACCAAGTACTCGATGAAGACCTTATTCATGAGGTATATAAAATATGCAGGTGCATTTGTCAATCCAAAGGACATAACGGTGTACTCATACGATCCATACTGTGTCCGAAAAGCTGTCTTTGGTATGTCCGATGGTCTAATCATCATTTGAAAGTATCCCAATCTCAAATCAATCTTGGAGAAGACACATGCACCCTTCATCTGGTCGAACAAATCTTATATGCGCAGAAAGGTATACTCGTTTTTTATGGTCACCTCATTGAGGTCTCGGTAATCCACACACATCCTTTGGGATCCATCCTTCTTGTCCACAAAGAGTACAGTGGGGAGCGCTGGGAAGAATGGAACCTTTCTCTAGTTGCTCTTGAATTTGCTTCTTGAGCTCTGCTAACTCCTTAGGAGGCATTCTATATGGCCTCTTAGCTATAGGTGCAGTTCCAGGTATTAAATCAATAACAAACTCAATGTCTCGATCAGGTGGCATACCTGGCAACTCATTCGGGAACACATCCAAAAATTTGCACACCACTGGAATCTCCTCAATTGCCGCACCGTCCATGTGATTCAGCTCCAATTGCTTCGGCGCGTGTTGAGATGCTTCAAACTCTACGGTGATCCCTTCCTACTTCACCGTCTTCGTGGCACACTCAATAACTCCATTGTGCTTCCTCAACCTGTCCATACCGAGTATAAAGTCCAATCCTTGAGAATCCAAGACAATGAGGTTGGCGACAAAGTCTACCCCCTTATTCTAAGGCTTACTTTTGGACATACTATATTTGTCCTCATCTCTCCTCCAGGAGACTTAACCAATAGAGTAAACTTCATATGAGAGATAGGCAAACTATACTTGGCAACATATTTCGAGGCAATGAATGGATGCAATGCTCCAGAATCGAATAACATAGTTGTTGGGTTGGAGTTTGCGAGAAGCATACCAATGACCACATCATCCGCCTGTTGAGCATCCTCCATAGAGACATAGTTCACGTTGCCACAAGCAAAATTCTGCTGCCCATGGTTCCCTTGCGGTTGTCCTCCATTCGGCCTTGGGTTCTGTCTTTGAGCATTGTTTCCTTGACCAAGGCCTGACTTAGGACATTGGTGTGCAAAATGTCCTGCTTCTCCACATGTATAGCACTTCCGAACTGCACCAGAATTTGGGCAGACTTGATTCTGAACATTTGCACCAGGAAAATTGGCATGAGGAGCAAAAGGCATTGGAGGCCTAGGTGATTGCATGACAGGGCGCTGCTGCACAAATTGAGCTGGGCGCGGCGCATATCCAGGGCGTTGTACAGGAGCAGAAGAGTTGTAATATGGCGCATTGGGTGGTGCAAAGTGAGGGCGCACATTACTTCCTTGTTGCTGTCCTTGATATGGTGCCTTCCTCTTGGTGTCTTGCTCCATCTCACGAACTTTGTTCTCCACGACAATTGCTTTGTCCATAAGCTTCTGGAAGTTGGCATAATCGCAATACGACAACTGTACTTGGATTTCATTGTTCAAGCCCTGCATGAACAAGTATTGCTTCTGGCTGTCCCGACTCACATTCTCAAATGCATACCTTGAGAGTTGAGTGAATTTGTTCAGATATTCACCCACACTCGATCTTCCTTTCCTCAAGTATTCAAACTCTTGCCTCTTCAAGATCATAACACCTTCTGGCACATAATGAGAACAGAAGCTCTCCTTGAATTCAGCCCAAGTAATTCTATCTTGGTTCTCATGAGCATTGCATAGCGAATCCCACCAATCCACAGCTGCTCCAACAAGTTTATTGGAAACGAATAGCACCTTCTCCTAGTCACTGCATTGGACAATAGCTAGCTTCTTCTCCACAGACTTGAGCCAATCATCGGCATCCATAGGGTCAGCAGTTTGAGCAAAAGTCAGTGGCCTAGTCCTCATGAACTCTCGCAACCAGTTATGAGGTGGTGGGGGCGGCGGTGGAGGCATGTGGGGCTGATTGTTGTATTTGCCAGCCTGAAGCTGTTCCATAGTCTATATCATGGTCTGCATGAGCTGGTTTTGCATAGCCAATAGTTGCTCAATATTGATAGCTCCCTGAGCAGGTCCTTGTCCATTGTTGTTCTGAGGTGCTCCATTATTCTCCCCCTCATCATTGCCATCCCTCTGGTTGCGAGTCCTCACCATCTGAAGAGAAGCAAGAGATAAGAATTTAGAAAACGTCCCCAATTATATGCATCAAGGGATATGAAACTAAGCAACTACCTATACTAGCCTATGTGGACATGGCAATGCTAAAGCATCCCAAAATCCTCTACTAAGCACACAAGTAGCAATACAAAGCAAACATCATACCAAGCAAAAACACATCGATTCCTGAGTGCTCCTATGTGCTCTAAAGTGTCCATTCTATCTAGGCTGCGTCCTACAATCATCATGTGGCTCTGATACCAATTTGTGAAACCCAGTTCTGAAAATGAACCAAGTTAACGCATATGTGTGCCCAGGACATTCAACACACATACACGAGTGCATTCATAAAAGGATATTCAAAAAATTACCACAAAACAAGATTAATTAACCACTTTTATTACAAAATTCAGAATATCTCAAAAACAAGCTGTAATGAATATTAATTACATGTTTGAACTAATGCAGCAGAAATAAACTAATTAAGCAAACTAAGCAAAGGGATAACACAACTCCAATCAACACTACAGGCAAAGCTGATGGTAGACACGGCCTAGAACTCTACATTATCATCGTTATACTCCCAATACTAACCTGGAATTGTTGGTGGGGGAATTGCAAGGGTGAGTACATGTCATACTCAGCAAGTGTCGAAAGTATGACATGTAGCTGATACAAATGATGACAATAATAAGGCTAAGTGTTGAAAAGTACATTAAAACTTTGAAAAAGCAATATATTAAATGTAGGTGAAGCAAACCGATCATAAACCATGAAGTTACCATAAAGCCAATCCTTATTTCATTACCATCATCCATATACCAGATTTCACCATTACCATTAACCATATTCAATACCAAAATTTAATTCATATCCAGCCATAACCATATTATCAACCATAACCAAACCATAACCATCCCGAATCCCAAGTTTCCTTCTAATCATGGAAGTTGTCCAGGTGCTCATAACCGGGAGGACGACTATCATGATAGTTTTTTTAAAGACTCTGCAGAGTTTGTACCACTTTACACACGTGTTTGTGATTTCATCACCCGTCGGTGACTAAAGGAAACCTCCATTATGCAAAAACACTACAATAGGTGTATGGCCAAGAGATCACAAAATAGCCTTTATAAAGGGACTACTAGCATGTACGGACCCACTGAGGTTTCACCGGTAGAGATGTCTCCAACTGAGCACATCTTCAACCAAGGGCCTCCTCTTGTTCCATTCGGATCCCAGGGAGTCCCGCCAACCATATCCAAACCCAACCCGACTCCCCTTCCGTGGTGCGCCGAATGATCCATGCAATACTAGCAATACCCTAATTAATCAGCTATGCCGCACCCACACTTGGCCTCATGGTGGCACAGTTGTCCTGCCATATTCTCGCATGAACCGGTCCTTAAATCTATAGCAATCAAACCACCATAACATCGAACCCAACCACATACTAGGCTTGCTTATATCACCCATTACCATATCATATTGACCAGTTCATATTAATCGTAATCTCATTAATGCATAATTAAATGGTATAGTTATTTTCCCATCTCAATTAATTAAGCCAAGCAAAAAGGTAAAAAGCCCTTCCCGACTCTCTACCATGAATTCCTGGTGACAAGGTTGCTTAAACAAAGATAGTAAACTTCCTATCATAGGATTCCCATCAAACTGGCACAAGCATGCAATTTTGAAAACAATTTTAGAAACAGGATCAATATGTTCAAGGACACTTGCCTTCCTCTTGGGCTTGATTGGGATCAAATACTTCAAACTCTTGGTTCTGGTAATCCTTGAGACACCCGGTTCCGAAAAATGAACCAAGTGCAGTATATGTGTGCCCAAGATGTTCAACACACATACACAAGTGCATGACAAATGATATACAGACAGTTACCACAGCTCAAATTATTAAATAAGTACTTTTATTACACAATTCATAATATTCTCGAATACAAGCTCTAATGAATACTTATGACAAGTTCAACTAATGCAGTAGAAACAAACTAATTAACAAACTAAGAAAAATACGCAATAAGCAAAGGGTATAGCGTAGCTCCAACACTCCACAAGCAAGGCTGACGGTAGACACGGCCTAGAACTCCACATTATCAACGTTAAACTCCCAATCCAGACCTGCAACTGTTGGTGGGGGAATTGCAAAAGTGAGTACATGTTGTACTAAGCAAGTGTGGAAAGTATGACATGTAGCCGATTCAAATGACGACAATAATAATGGCTAAGTGCTGAAAAGTACATTAAAAGATTTGAAAAGCAACATAATATAGGTATGTGAAATAAACCCATCATAACCATGTAATCATCATAATTCCAATCCATATTCATTACCATCATCCATATTCTAGATTTCATCTTTACCATTAACCATATCCATTGCCACAATCAATATCAGAGTATAATTCATAACCATCCATGACCATAACCATATTATCAACCATATCCATAACCATAGCCAACCAACCATTCCCAATCCAAATTTCCCTCTAATCATGTAGGTCATCCAGGCGTTCATAACCGGGAGCACGGCTATCATGATAGTTTTAATAGACTCTGCAGAGTTTGTACCACTTTACCCACGTGTTTATGATTTTATCACCCGTCGGCGACTAAGGAACCTCCCTTATGCCAATTACACTCCCTTTGGTGTATGGCCAAGAGATCACAAAATAGCCTTTACAAAGGGATTACTAGCCTATTTAGACCCCACTGAGGTTTCACCGGTGGCGATGTCTCCAATTGAGCACATCTTCAACTAAGGGCCCTCTCTTGAGCCATTCGGATCCCAGGGTAGTCCCACCAATCATCAATAAACCCAATCCGACTACCCCTTCCCCGAGCATCCTTAATGGTCCAAACAGCACTAGCAAAGCCCTAATTAATCAGCTACGCCACACCCATACTTGGCCTCATGGTGGCACTGTAGTCCTGGCTTATTCTCGCATGAACCAGTCCTTAGATCTAAAGAAAGCAACCACCATATAAACCAACCCATCCATGTACCATGCTTGCTTAGATCACCCGTTATCATATTACATTAACCAGTTCATGTTAATCATAATATCATAAATGCATAATTAAATATGTAGTGTTGTTTTCCCATCCCAATTAATTACGCGAAGCAAAAAGGTAAAAGCCCTTCCCGACTCTCTTCCATAAATTCTAGGTGACAAGGGTGGTTATACAATGCTAGTAAACTTCCTACCATAGGATTCCCATCAAATTGACACAAGCATGCAGTTTGCAAACAAATCATTTATTTTAAAATAGGATCAATATGCTTCAAGGACACTTGCCTTGCTCTTGGGATTGGTTCGGGTCAATGCCTTCAAACTCTTGGTGCTGCAGATCCTCTGCAGCACTCTCTAGTGCAAATTCGTTTAATTCGCACAATAAACATACAAACAAGAAACACAATCAAAGAGTGCACAAATATTACTCAATATGACATGACATGCATGATTAATGTAAATGCAAGATGGAACTTGTTAATGAGTCGCTTTTAATGATCACTACCTAGTTCTAATAGCTTTTAACAAGTTTATACAGGTTTTGGGTTGATTAGATCAAATTTTGGAATTAATTCGACACAATTTAACCTGGAAAATCAGACTAGTCCGCTAGGGACCGGACACGTCCGCACTTTGCAGAATTGGCGAACTAGGGTTTTCTAGATCGACGTGAATTTGGAGATTAGGGGTCGAATTCACGTAACGAAAAAAGAATAGAAGGTATACCAGGTGTTTAGAACTCCAATGAATCAAGGATCTTGGAGACAACACTTAGATCTCGATGATCTAGGGTTGATGATGAACTTGGAGATGAATTGGTGATGAAGAACAAAACTTGATGGAGATCTTGATCCTCTTTCGTTTCCTCCTCTTCTTCTTCTTTCTTGGGATCTCCTCCTCCCTCCTTGATGGCGGCTCTCCACGAACTAGGGTTTTGGTGAGGTGGAAAAGTGGCAAATAGATGTCAAGCCAAGGGGTGGGGATGTTTATATAGAGGTTGAGGCTAGGGTTAGATGGATTTCGAGTTTGGGGGTGAGTAGAGGCCGGTTTAGAGTCCCACATGGGCTCTAAAAGAGTTAGGCACGACGTCCCCAGGCCCACTTAATGTAAAACCCAAGAAACAAGTCGTGAAACAAAAGAACAACTCAGAGTCAAATTTTTTTTTTGGACAAGTCCGAAAAGGACCGGACTGGTCCGAATTTTGGACAGAGGGAAATCAGACAAGTTCACACTGGACATCGGACTAGTCTGAACTTATCCAGAGGGGAAAAACAAACAAGTCTGGTTAAAAATCAAACATGTCCGACTCTAGTTACAGAAGAAAACGGAGAAGTCCGCTGGAATACCGGACTAGTCCGAACAAGTCCAGGGACTTGGCAAATTTTCAAGGATTCTTGGAACACCAAACTAGTCTTCACAAGACCGGACAAGTCCGAAAGTGTCCAGAGGCCAAAAATAGACTAGTCCGCGGAAAAACGGACAAGTCCGATCGAGGTCAGAGGGAAATCGGACTAGTCCACACCAAAATCAGACTAGTCCGCACTTTCCAAAATTCTTAAGTGCGGTTTTGTTTTCTAATTTATTTTAAACTTGTTCCTTTTTATGTGGATTAATGTTAAACATATATTAGGATGTATGCAATGCATGATGGATGAAAATTAGGGTGTTACAAACCTACCCCCCTTAAAATGAATCTCGTCCTCGAGATTCAATGCGGAAGAGAAGATATAGGGAAACTCCTTCTTGAGATCATCCTCCAACTCCCATGTTGCCTCTAATATTGTAAGAGGAGGGTGACCTGCGGCTCACACAGAATCAGAGACACACCATCAATATATCCTCAATTGCGACACTATCCATGTGATTCAACTCCAATTGCTTCATTGCTTGTTGAGATGCTTCAAACTCTACGGTGATTCCTTCCTTATTGGTCAACTTCACCATCTTCGTGGCACACTCAATAAATCCATTGTGCTTCCTTAACCGATCCATACCAAGTATAATGTCCAATCCTTGAGAATCCAAGACAATGAGGTTGGCAGAGAAGTCTACGTCCTTATCCTAAGGCTTACTTTTGGACATACTATATTTGTCCTCATATCTACTCCAGGAGACTTAACCAATAGAGTAAACTTCATATGAGAGATAGGCAAACTATACTTGGCAAAATACTTCGATGCAATGAATGAATGTGATGCTCCAGAATTAAATAACATAGTCGTCAGGTTGAAGTTTGCAAGAAACATAACAATCACTACGTCATACGCTTGTTGTCCATCCTCCGTAGAGACATGGTTCACGTTGCCACAAGCGAAATTCCACTGTCCACAGTTTCCTTGCGGCTGTCCTCCATCGGGTCTTGGGTTTTGCCTCGTCGCATTGCTTCCTTGACCAAGGCCTAACTTAGGACATTGATGTGCAAAGTGTCCAGCTTCTCCACAAGTATAGCACCTCTTTACAACACCAGAATTATCGGGACGAGCTTGGTTCTGAACATTTGCACCAGGAAAATTAGCACGAGGTGCATAAGGCATTGGAGGCCTAGATGCTAGCATAACAGGGCGCTGCTGCACAAACTGAGCTGGACGCGGTGCAAACCCAGGACGATGAGAAGGCGTAGAAGAGCTGAAATAAGGCACATTTGGCGGTGCAAAGCGAGTGCGGACATTACTTCCTTGTTGCTGTACTTGATATGTTGCTTTTCTCTTGTTGTCTTGCTCCATCTCACGGACCTTGTTCTCCACAACAATTGCTTTGTCCACAAGCTTCTGGAAGTTGACATAATCACAGTTGGGCAATTGCACTTGGATTTCATTGTTCAAGCCCCTCATGAACAAGTATTGCTTTCGGCTGTCCCGACCAACATCCTCAGGCGCATACCTTGAAAGTTGAGTGAATTTGTTGAGATATTCACCCACACTCGATCTTCCTTGCCTTAAGTTCTCAAATTCTTGCCTCTTCAAGATCATAACACCTTCCGGCACATAATGAGAACAGAAGCTCTCCTTGAATTCCACCCAGGTGATCCTCTCCTAATTCTCAAGAGCATTTCAATAAGCATCCCACAAATCCGCAGCTGCTCCAACTAGTTGATGAGACGCGAACAACACCTTCTCCCGGTAACTACATTGGACTATAGCAAGCTTCTTCTCCATAGACTTGAGCCAATCATCGGCATACATAGGGACTGCAGCTTGAGCAAAGGTTGGAAGCCTAGTCCCTATGAACACTCCCAATCGATTATGAGGAGTTGGGGGTGGCGGTGGAGGCATGTGGGGCTTATTGTTGATGTTACCAGTCTGCAGTTGTCCCATAGTCTGTATCATGGTCTGCATGAGCTGGTTTTGCATAGCCAATAGTTGCTCAATGTTTATAGCTCCATGAGCAGGTCCTTGTCCATTGTTGTTCTGAGGCACTCTATTGTTCTCCTCCTCATCATTGTCATCCCTCTGGTTGTCAGTCCTCGCCATCTGAAGAAAAGCAAGAGATAAGAATTTAGAAAACATCCCCAACTATATGCATCAAGGGATATGAAACTAACCAACTAGCTATACTAGCCTAGGTGGATATGGCAATGCTAAAGCATCCCAAAATTCTCTATTAAGCACACAAGCAAACAATATATATAGCAAACAGCACACCAAGCAAGAACACATCGATCCCTGAGTGGTCCTATGTGCTCTAAAGTGTCCATTCTATCTATGCTGCGTCCTACGGTCAATCTGTGGTTCTGATACCAATTTGTGACACCCGATTCCGAAAAATGAACCAAGTGTAGTATATGTCTGTCCAGGATGTTCAACACGCATACACAAGTGCATCACAAATGATATACAGACAATTACCACAGCTCAAATTATTAAATAAGTACTTTTATTACACAATTCATAATATTCTCGAATACAAGCTCTAATGAATACTTATGACAAGTTCAACTAATGCAGCAGAAATAAACTAACTAACCAAACTAAGCAAAATACGCAATAAGCAAAGGATATAGCGCAGCTCCAACACTCCACAGGCAAAGATGCCGGTAGACATGGCCTAGAACTCCACATTATCAATGTTAAACTCCCAATCCTGACCTGGAACTTTTGGTGGGGGAATTGCAAGAGTGAGTACATGTCGTACTCTGCAAGTGTGGCAAGTATGACATGTAGCTGATTCAAATGACGACAATAATAATGGCTATGTGCTGAAAAGTACATTAAAATATTTAAAAAGAAACATAATATAGGTATGTGAAATAAACCCATCGTAACAATGTAATCATCATAATTCCAATCCATATTCATTACCATTATCCATATTCCTGATTTCATCATTACCATTAACCATATCCATTGCCATAATCAATATCCGAATATACTTCATAACCATCCATGAACATAACCATATTATCAACCATATCCATAACCATAACCAACCAAGCCTTCCAAATCCAAATTTCCATCAAATCATGTAGGTCATCCAGGCGCTCATAATCGGGAGCACGACTATCATGATAGTTTTATTGTACTTTGCAAAGTTTGTACCACTTTACCCACGTGTTTGTGATTTCACCACCCGTCGGCGACTAAGGAACCTCCCTTATGCCAATTACACTTCCTTTGGTGTATGGCCAAAAGATCACAAAATAGCCTTTACAAAGGGATTACTAGCCTATTTAGACCCCACTGAGGTTTTACCGGTGGCAATGTCTCCAACTGAGCACATCTTTAACCAAGGGCCCCCTCTTGAGCCATTCGGGTCCTAGGGTAGTCCAACCAATAATCAACAAATCCAATCCGACTACCCCTTACCCGAGCATCCTTAATGGTCCAAACAGCACTAGCAAAGCCCTAATTAATCAGCTACGCCGCACCCATACTTGGCCTCGTGGTGGCACTGTAGTCCTGGTTTATTCTCGCATGAACCAGTCCTTAGATATAAAGCAAGCAACCACCATATCATCCAACCCATCCACGTACTAGGCTTACTTAGATCACCCGTTATCATATTACATTAACCAGTTCATGTTAATCATAATATCATAAATGCATAATTAAATATGTAGTGTTGTTTTCCTATCCCAATTAATTAAGCAAAGCAAAAAGGTAAAAAGCCCTTCCCGACTCACTTCCATGAATTCCAGGTGACAAGGGTGGTTATACAATGCTAGTAAACTTCCTACCATAGGATTCCCATCAAATTGACACAACCATGTAGTTGGCAAACAAATCATTTATTTTAAAACATGATCAATATGCTTCAAGGACACTTGCCATGCTCTTGGGATTGGATCAGGTCAATGCCTTCAAACTCTTGGTGCTGCAGATCCTTCGCAGCACTCTCTAGCGCAAATTCAACTAATCTGCACAATAAACATACAAACAAGAAACACTATCAAAGAGTGCACAAATATTACTCAATATGACATGACATGCATGATTAATGAAAATGCAAGATGGAACATGTTAATGAGTCGATTTTAATGATCACTACCTAGTTCTAATAGCTTTTAACAAGTTTATACAGGTTTTGGGTTGATTAGATCAAATTTTGGAATTATTTCGACACAATTTAACCTGGAAAATCAGACTAGTCCGCTAGGGACCGGACACGTCTGCACTCCGCAGAATTGGCGAACTAGGGTTTTCTAGATCGACGTGAATTTGGAGATTAGGGGTCGAATTCACGTAACAAAAAAAGAATAGAAGGTATACCAGGTGTTTAGAACTCCAATGAATCAAGGATCTTGGAGACAACACTTGGATCTTGATGATCTAGGGTTGATGATGAACTTGGAGATGAATTGGTGATGAAGAACAAAACTTGATGGAGATCTTGATCCTCTTTCGTTTCCTCCTCTTCTTCTTCTTGCTTGGGATCTCCTCCTCCCTCCTTGATGGTGGCTCTCCACTAAATAGGGTTTTGGTGAGGTGGAAAAGTGGCAAATAGATGTCAAGCCAAGGGGTGGGGATGTTTATATAGAGGTTGAGGCTAGGGTTGGATGGATTTCGAGTTTGGAGGTGAGTAGAGGCCGGTTTAGAGTCCCACATGGGCTCTAAAAGAGTTAGGCACGACGTCCCCAGGCCCACTTAATGTAAAACCCAAGAAACAAGTCGTGAAACAAAAGTTCAACTCAGAGTCATTTTTTTTGGACAAGTCCGAAAAGGACCGGACTGGTCCGAAGTTGGACAGAGGGAAATCAGACAAGTTCACACTGGACATCGGACTAGTCCGAACTTATCTAGAGGGAAAAACAGACAAGTCTGGTTAAAAACCAAACATGTCTGACTTTAGTCAGAGAAGAAAACGGACAAGTCCGCTGGAATACCGGACTAGTCCGGACAAGTCCAGGGACTTGGCAAATTTTCAAGGATTCTTGGAACACCGAACTAGTCTTCACAAGACCGGACAAGTCCGAAAGTGTCCATAGGCCAAAAATAGACTAGTCCGCAGAAAAACGGACAAGTCCGATCGAGGTCAGAGGGAAATCGGACTAGTCCGCACCAAAATCGGACTAGTCCGCACTTTCCAAAATTCTTAAGTGCGGTTTTGTTTTCTAATTTATTTTAAACTTGTTCCTTTTTATGTGGATTAATGTTAAACATATATTAGGATGTATGCAATGCATGATGGATGATAATGAGGGTGTTACAAACCTACCCCCGTTAAAATGAATCTCGCCCTTGAGATTCGACGCGGAAGAGAAGAGATAGGGAAATTCCTTCTTGAGATCATCCTCCAACTCCCATGTTGCCTCTAATATTGTAAGAGGAGGGTGACCTGCGGCTCACACAGAATCAGAGGCACACCATCGATATATCCTCAATTGCAACACTGTCCATGTGATTCAACTCCAATTGCTTCATTACGTGTTGAGATGCTTCAAACTCTACGGTGATCCCTTCCTTATTGGTCAACTTCACCATCTTCGTGGCACACTCAATAACTCCATTGTGCTTCCTTAACCAATCCATACCAAGTATAATGTCCAATCATTGAGAATCCAAGACAATGAGGTTGGCAGAGAAGTCTACCCCCTTATTCTAAGGCTTACTTTTGGACATACTATATTTGTCCTCATATCTACTCTAGGAGACTAAACCAATAGAGTAAACTTCATATGAGAGATAGGCAAACTATACTTGGCAAAATACTTCGATGCAATGAATGAATGTGATGCTCCAGAATTAAAAAACATAATCGTCAGGTTGAAGTTTGCAAGAAACATACCAATCACCACGTCATCCGCTTGTTGTCCATCCTCCGTAGAGACATGGTTCACGTTGCCACCAGCGAAATTCCATCGTCCACAGTTTCCTTGCGGCTGTCCTCCATTGGGTCTTGGGTTTTGCCTCGTCGCGTTGCTTCCTTGACCAAGGCCTAACTTAGGACATTGATGTGCAAAGTGTCCAGCTGCACCTCTTTACTACACCAGAATTATCGGGACGATCTTGGTTTCAAACATTTGCACCAGGAAAATTAGCACAAGGTGCATAAGGCATTGGATGCCTAGATGCTTGCATAACAGGGCACTGCTGCACAAACTGAGCTGGACGCGGTGCAAACCCAGGACGATGAGAAGGCGCAGAAGAGCTGAAATAAGGCTCATTTGGTTGTGCAAAGCGAGTGCGCACATTACTTCCTTGTTGTTGTCCTTGATACGGTGCTTTTCTCTTGTTGTCTTGCTCCATCTCACGGACCTTGTTCTCCACAACAATTGCTTTGTCCACAAGCTTCTGGAAGTTGACATAATCACAATTGGGCAACTGCACTTGGATTTCATTGTTCAAGCCCCTCATGAACAAGTATTGCTTTCGGCTGTCCCGACCAACATCTTCAGGCGCATACCTTGAAAGTTGAGTGAATTTGTTGAGATATTCACCCACACTCGATCTTCCTTTCCTTAAGTTCTCAAATTCTTGCCTCTTCAAGATCATAACACCTTCCGACACATAATGAGAACGGAAGCTATCCTTGAATTCCACCTAGGTGATCCTCTCCTGATTCTCAAGAGCATTGCAATAAGCATCCCACCAATCCGCAGCTGCTCCAACTAGTTAATGAGATGCGAACAACACCTTCTCCTGGAAACTGCATTGGACTATAGCAAGATTCTTCTCCAAGGACTTGAGCCAATCATCGGCATCCATAGGGATTGCGGCTTGAGCAAAGGTTGGAAGCCTAGTCCCTATGAACTCTCCCAACTTGTTATGAGGAGGTGGGGGTGGCGGTGGAGGCATGTGGGGCTTATTGTTGATGTTACCAGTCTGCAGCTGTCCCATAGTCTGTACTATGGTCTGCATGAGCTGGTTTTGCATAGCCAATAGCTGCTCAATGTTGATAGCTCCATGAGCAGGTCCTTTTCCATTATTGTTCTGAGGCACTCCATTGTTCTCCTCCTCATCATTGTCATCCCTCTGGTTGTCAGTCCTCGCCATCTGAAGAAAAGCAAGAGATAAGAATTTAGAAAACGTCCCCAACTATATGCATCAAGGGATATGAAACTAACCAACTAGCTATACTAGCCTAGGTGGACATGCCAATGCTAAATCATTTCAAAATTCTCTATTAAGCACACAAGCAAACAATATATATAGCAAACAGCACACCAAGCAAGAACACATCGATCCCTGAGTGGTCCTATAAGCTCTAAAGTGTCCATTCTATCTATGCTGCGTCCTACGGTCAACCTGTGGTTCTGATACCAGTTTGTGACACCCGATTCCGAAAAATGAACCAAGTGTAGTATATGTGTGCCCAGGATGTTCAACACACATACACAAGTGCATCACAAACGATATACAGACAATTACCACAGCTCAAATTATTAAATAATTACTTTTATTACATAATTCATAATATTCTCGAATACAAGCTCTAATGAATACTTATGACAAGTTCAACTAATGCAGCAGAAATAAACTAACTAAGCAAACTAAGCACATACGCAATAAGCAAAGGATATAGCGCAGCTCCAACACTCCACAGGCAAAGCTGCCAATAGACACGGCCTAGAACTCCGCATTATCAATGTTAAACTCCCAATCCTGACCTGGAACTATTGGTGGGGGAATTGCAAGAGTGAGTACATGTCGTACTCCGCAATTGTGGCAAGTATGACATGTAGCTGATTCAAATGACGACAATAATAATGGCTAAGTGCTGAAAAGTACATTAAAACATTTAAAAAAGAAACATAATATAGGTATGTGAAATAAACCCATCATAACCATGTAACCATCATAATTCCAATCCATATTCATTACCATTATCCATATTCCAAATTTCATCATTACCATTAACCATATCCATTGCCATAATCAATATCCGAATATACTTCATAAGCATCCATGACCATAACCATATTATGAACCATATCCATAACCATAACCAACCAACCCTTCCAAATTTCCATCTAATCATGTAGGTCATCCAGGCGCTCATAACCGGGAGCACGACTATCATGATAGTTTTATTATACTTTGCAGAGTTTGTACCACTTTACCCACGTGTTTGTGATTTCACCACCCGTCGGCGACTAAAGAACCTCCCTTATGCCAATTACACTTCCTTTGGTGTATGGCCAAAAGATCACAAAATAGCTTTACAAAGGGATTACTAGCCTATTTAGACCCCACTGAGGTTTTACCGGTGGCGATGTCTCCAACTGAGCGCATCTTCAACCAAGGGCCCCCTCTTGAGACATTCAGGTCCCAGGGTAGTCCAACCAACAATCAACAAACCCAATCCGACTACCCCTTACCCAAGCATCCTTAATGGTCCAAACAACACTAGCAAATCCCTAATTAATCAGCTATGCCGCACCCATACTTGGCATCGTGGTGGCACTGTAGTCCTAGCTTATTCTCGCATGAACCAGTCCTTAGATCTAAAGCAAGCAACCACCATATCATCCAACCCATCCATGTACCAGGCTTGCTTAGATCACCTATTATCATATTACATTAACCAGTTCATGTTAATCATAATCTCATAAATGCATAATTAAATATGTATTGTTGCTTTCCCATCCCAATTAATTAACCGAAGCAAAAAAGTAAAAGCACTTCCCAACTCTCTTACATGAATTCCAGGTGACAAGGGTGGTTATACAATGCTAGTAAACTTCCTACCATAGGATTCCCATCAAATTGACACAAGCATGCAGTTTGCAAACAAACCATTTATTTTAAAACAGGATCAATATGCTTCAAGTACACTTGCCTTGCTCTTGGGATTGGTTCGGGTCAATGCCTTCAAACTCTTGGTGATGCAGATTCTCCGCGGCACTCTCTAGCACAAATTCGTCTAATCCGCACAATAAACATACAAACAAGAAACACAATCAAAGAGTGCACAAATATTACTCAATATGACATGACATGCATGATTAATGCAAATGCAAGATGGAACTCGTTAATGAGTCGATTTTAATGATCACTACCCAGTTCTAATAGCTTTTAACAAGTTTATACAGGTTTTGGGTTGATTAGATCAAATTTTGGAATTAATTTGACACAATTTAACGAGGAAAATCGGACTAGTCCGCTAGGGACCGGACACATCCGCACTTCGCAGAATTGGCGAACTAGGGTTTTCTAGATCCACGTGAATTTGGAGATTAGGGGTCGAATTAACGTAAGGAAAAAAGAATAGAAGGTATACCAGGTGTTTAGAACTCCAATCTTGGAGACAACACATGGATCTTGATGATCTAGGGTTGATGATGAACTTGGAGATGAATTGGTGATGAAGAACAAACCTTGATGGAGATCTCTATCCTCTTTCGTTTCCTCCTCTTCTTCTTCTTGCTAGGGATCTCCTCCTCTCTCCTTGATGGTGGCTCTCCATGAACTAGGGTTTTGGTGAGGTGGAAAAGTGGCAAATAGATGTCAAGCCAAGGGGTGGGGTTGTTTATATAGAGGTTGAGGCTAGGGTTAGATGGATTTTGAGTTTGGGGGTGAGTAGAGGCCAGTTTAGAGTCCCACATGGGCTCTAAAAGAGTTAGGAACGACGTCCCCAGGCCCACTTAACGTAAAACCGAAGAAACAAGTCATGAAACAAAAGATCAATCGGAGTCACGATTTATCAGACAAGTCTGAAAAGGACCGGACTGGTCCGAAGTTGGACAGAGGGAAATCGGACAATTTCGCACTGTACATTGGACTAGTCCGAACTTATCCAGAGGAGAAAAACAAACAAGTCTGGTTAAAAATCGAACATGTCCAACTTTAGTCAGAGAAGAAAACGGAAAAGTCCGCTGGAATACCGGACTAGTCCGGACAAGTCCAGGGACTTAGAAAATTTTCAAGGATTCTTGGAACACCAGACTAGTCCGCACAAGACTGGACAAGTCCAAAAGTGTCCACAGGCCAAAAACGCACTAGTCGGCAAAAAAACGGACAAGTCCGATCAAGGTCAGAGGGGAATCGGACTGGTCCGCACCAAAATCGGACTAGTCCGCACATACCAAAATTCTTAAGTGCGGTTTTGTTTTCTAATTTATTTTAAACTTATTCCTTTTTATGTGGATTAATGTTAAACATATATTAGGATGTATGCAATGCATGATGGATGAAAATGAGGGTGTTACAAACCTACCCCCCTTAAAATGAATCTCGCCCTCGAGATTCGACGCAAAGAAGAAGAGATAGGGAAATTCCTTCTTAAGATCATCCTCCAACTCCCATGTTGCCTCTAATATTGTAAGAGGAGGGTGACCTGCGGCTCACACAGAATCAGAGGCACACCATCGATATATCCTCAATTGCGACACTGTCCATGTGATACAACTCCAATTGCTTCATTGTGTATTGAGATGCTTCAAACTCTACGGTGATCCCTTCCTTATTGGTCAACTTCACCATCTTTGTGGCACACTCAATAACTCCATTGTGCTTCCTTAACCAATCCATACCAAGTATAATGTCCAACCCTTGAGAATCCAAAACAATGAGGTTGGCAAAGAAGTCTACCCCCCTTATTCTAAGGCTTACTTTTGGATATACTATATTTGTCCTCATCTCTCCTCCAGTAGACTTAACCAATAGAGTAAACTTCATATGAGAGATAGGAAAAACTATATTTGGCAACATACTTCGATGCAATGAATGAATGTGATGCTCCAGAATTAAATAACATAGTCGTCAGGTTGGAGTTTGCGAGAAACATACCAATCACCACGTCATCCGCTTGTTGTCCATCCTCCGTAGAGACATGGTTCACGTTGCCACGAGCGAATTTCCACTGTCCACAGTTTCCTTGTGGCTGTCCTCCATTTGGTCTTGGGTTTTGCCTCGTCGCATTGCTTCCTTGACCAAGGCCTGACTTAGGACATTGATGTGCAAAGTGTCCAACTTCTCCACAAGTATAGCACCTCTTTACTCCACCAGAATTATCGGGACGAGCTTGGTTCTGAACATTCGCACCTGCAAAATTAGCACGTGGTGCATAAGGCATTGGAGGCCTAGATGCTTGCATAACAGGGCGCTGTTGCACAAACTGAGCTGGACGCAGTGGAAACCCAGGACGATGAGAAGGTGCAGAAGAGCTGAAATAAGGCGCATTTGGCGGTGCAAAGTGAGTGCGTACATTACTTTCTTGTTGCTGTCCTTGATATGGTGCTTTTGTCTTGTTGTCTTGCTCCACCTCAAGGACCTTGTTCTCCACAACAATTGCTTTGTCCACAAGCTTCTGGAAGTTGACATAATCACAATTGGGCAATTGCACTTGGATTTCATTATTCAAGCCCCTCATGAACAAGTATTGCTTTCGGCTGTCCCGACCAACATCTTCAGGCGCATACCTTGAAAGTTGAGTGAATTTGTTGAGATATTCACCCACACTCGATCTTCCTTGCCTTAAGATCTCAATCTTGCCTCTTCAAGACCATAACACCTTCCGGCACATAATGAGAATGGAAGCTCTCCTTGAATTCCACCTAGGTGATCCTCTCCTGATTCTCAAGAGCATTGCAATAAGCATCCACCAATTCGCAGCTGCTCCAACTAGTTGATGAGACGCGAACAACACCTTCTCCCGGTAACTGCATTGGACTATATCAAGCTTCTTCTCCACGGACTTGAGCCAATTATCGGCATCCATAGGGTCTGCAGCTTGAGCAAAGGATGGCAGCCTAGTCCCTATGAACTTTCCCAACCGGTTATGAGGTGGTGGGGGTGGCGGTGGAGGCATGTGGGGCTGATTATTGATGTTACCAGCCTGCAGCTGTCCAATAGTCTGTATCATGGTCTGCATGAGCTGGTTTTGCATAGCCAATAGATGCTCAATGTTGATGGCTCCATGAGCAGGTCCTTATCCATTATTGTTCTGAGGCACTCCATTGTTCTCCTCCTCATCATTGCCATCCCTCTGGTTGCGAGTCCTCGCCATCTGAAGAAAAGCAAGAGATAAGAATTTAGAAAACGTCCCCAACTATATGCATCAAGGGATATGAAACTAACCAACTAGCTATACTAGCCTAGGTGGACATGGCAATGCTAAAGCATCCCAAAATCCTCTATTAAGCACACAAGCAAACAATATATATAGCAAACAACACACCAAGCAAGAACACATCGATCCCTTAGTTGTCCTATGTGCTCTAAAGTGTCCATTCTATCTAGGTTGCGTCCTACGGTCAACCTGTGGCTCTGATACCAATTTGTGACACTCGATTTCGAAAAATGAACCAAGTGTAATATATGTGTGCCCAGGATGTTCAACACAGATACACAAGTACATCACAAACGATATATAGACAATTACCACAACTCAAATTATTAAACAAGTACTTTTATTACACAATTCATAATATTCTCGAATACAAACTCTAATGAATACTTATGACAAGTTCAACTAATGCAGTAGAAATAAACTAACTAAGCAAACTAAGCAAAATACACAATAAGCAAAGGGTATAGCACAGCTCCAACACTCCACAGGCAAAGCTGCCAGTAGACACGGCCTAGAACTCCACATTATCAATGTTAAACTCCCAATATTGACCTGGAACTGTTGGTGGGGGAATTGCAAGAGTGAGTACATGTCGTACTCAGCAAGTGTGGCAAGTATGACATGTAGGTGATTCAAATGACGACAATAATAATGGCTAAGTGCTGAAAAGAACATTAAAACATTTGAAAAGAAACATAATATAGGTATGTGAAATAAACCCATCATGACCATGTAATCATCATAATTCCAATCCATATTCATTACCATCATCCATATTCCAGATTTCATCATTACCATTAACCATATCCATTGCGATAATCAATATTCAAATATAATTCATAACCATCCATGACCATAACCATATTATGAACCATATCCATAACCAGAACCAACCAACCCTTCCAAATCCAAATTTCCATCTAATCATGTAGGTCATCCAGGCGCTCATAACCGGGAGCACGGCTATCATGATAGTTTTATTATACTTTGCAGAGTTTGTACCACTTTACCCACGTGTTTGTGATTTCACTACCCGTCGGCGACTAAGGAACCTACCTTATGCCAATTACACTTCCTTTGGTGTATGGCCAAAAGATAACAAAATAGCCTTTACAAAGGGATTACTAGCCTATTTAGACCCCACTGAGGTTTTACCAGTGGTGATGTCTCCAACTGAGCACATCTTCAACCAAGGGCCCCCTCTTGAGCCATTCAGATCCGAGGGTAGTCCAACCAATCATCAACAAAACCAATCCGACTACCCCTTACCCGAGCATCCTTAATGGTCCAAACAGCACTAGCAAAGCCCTAATTAATCAACTACGCCGCACCCATACTTGGCCTCGTGGTGGCACTGTAGTCCTGGTTTATTCTCGCATGAACTAGTCCTTAGATCTAAAGCAAGCAACCACCATATCATCCAACCCATCCACGTACTAGGCTTGCTTAGATCACCCGTTATCATATTACATTAACCAGTTCATGTTAATCATAATATCATAAATGCATAATTAAATATGTAGTGTTGTTTTCCTATCCCAATTAATTAAGCGAAGCAAAAAGGTAAAAAGCCCTTCCCGACTCTCTTCCATGAATTCCAGGTGACAAGGGTGGTTATACAATGCTAGTAAACTTCCTACCATAGGATTCCCATCAAATTGACACAAGCATGTAGTTGGCAAACAAATCATTTATTTTAAAACATGATCAATATGCTTCAAGGACACTTGCCATGCTCTTGGTATTGGATCAGGTCAATGCCTTCAAACTCTTGGTGCTGCAGATCCTTCGCAGCACTCTCTAGCGCAAATTCAACTAATCCGCACAATAAATATACATACAAGAAACACAATCAAAGAGTGCACAAATATTACTCAATATGACATGACATGCATGATTAATGAAAATGCAAGATGGAACTTGTTAATGAGTCGATTTTAATGATCACTACCTAGTTCTAATAGCTTTTAACAAGTTTATACAGGTTTTGGGTTGATTAGATCAAATTTTGGAATTATTTCGACACAATTTAACCTGAAAAATCAGACTAGTCCGCTAGGGACCGGACACGTCCGCACTCCACAGAATTGGCGAACTAGGGTTTTCTAGATCAACGTGAATTTGGAGATTAGGGGTCGAATTCACGTAACGAAAAAAGAATAGAAGGTATACCAGGTGTTTAGAACTCCAATGAATTAAGGATCTTGGAGACAACACTTGGATCTTGATGATCTAGGGTTGATGATGAACTTGGAGATGAATTGGTGATGAAGAACAAAACATGATGGAGATCTTGATCCTCTTTCGTTTCCTCCTCTTCTTCTTCTTGCTTGGGATCTCCTCCTCCCTCCTTGATGGTGGCTCTCCACTAACTAGGGTTTTGGTGAGGCGGAAAAGTGTCAAATAGATGTCAAGCCAAGGGGTGGGGTTGTTTATATAGAGGTGGAGGCTAGGGTTAGATGGATTTGGAGTTTGGGGTGAGTAGAGGCCGGTTTAGAGTCCCACATGGGCTCTAAAAGAGTTAGGCACGACGTCCCCAGACCCACTTAACGTAAAACCCAAGAAACAAGTCGTGAAACAAAAGATAACCTCAGAGTCGCAATTTATCGGACAAGTCCGAAAAGGACAGGACAAGTCTGCACAAGACCGGACAAGTCTGAAAGTGTCCAGAGGCCAAAAATAGACTAGTCTGCAGAAAAACGGACAAGTCCAATCGAGGTCAGAGGGGAATTGGACTAGTCCGCACCAAAATCAGACTAGTCCGCACTTTCCAGAATTCTTAAGTGTGGTTTTGTTTTCTAATTCATTTTAAATTTGTTCCTTTATATGTGGATTAATGTTAAATATATATTAGGATGTATGCAATGCATGATGGATGAAAATGAGGGTGTTACAATCCTCCGCAACACTCTCCAGTGCAAATCCGTCTAAACCGCTCAATAAACACACAAGACAAGAAACACAATCAATAAGTGCAAATATATTACTAAATATGACATGACATGCATGATTGATGCAAATGCAAAGTAAAACTTGTTAATGAGTTGTTCATGATGTTTACCAACTACTTCTAATAACTTTTGACAAGTTTGAATAGGTGTGGAATTGATTTGAACTAGTTTATATTTAATTCAACAGGAAACAGATCGATAAATCGGACTAGTCCGCTTGGGAACGGGCTAGTCTGCCCGTCGCAGGAACAACGAACTAGGGATTTTTAGATCGACATGAATTTGGAGAAACGGGGTTGAATTCACATGAGAAATAGGAATTAGAGGGTGCACCAGGCGTTTGGGACTCCAATGAATCAAGGGATTTGGAGGCAACACTTGGATCTTGACGATCTAGGGTTGATGAAGAACAAAAACTTGATGGATATCTTGATCCTCTTTCGTTTCCTCCTCCTCTTCTTCTTGCTCAGGATCTCCTTCTCCCTCCTTGGTGACGGCTCTCCACAAACTAGGGTTTTGTGTACTTCAATGGAGGCAAAAGGATGTAAAGTCAAGGGGTGGGGTTGCTTATATAAGGGTGGAGGCTAGGGTTTGATGGAACTTGAGTTTAAGATAGGTAGAGGCCGGTGTGCGGTCCCACACGGGCTCCAAAAAGAGTTATACACGACGTCCTTAGGCCCACTTAAGGTATAAACAAAAAATGTCATGAAACAAAAGATCAACTCGGAGTCGCGATTTACCGGACAAGTCCGAAAAGGGCCGGACTAGTTTGAAGTTGGACAGAGAGATATCGGACAAGTCCGGACTATATTGGACAAGTCCAAACTTGGTCAGAGGAAAATCAGACAAGTCTGGCCAAAAACCGGACAAGTCCAATTTTAGTCAGAGGAAAAATGGACAAGTCCACTGGAATACCAGAAAAGTCTGGTTAAGTCCAAGGACTTAGCAAAATTTCCATGAAATGGAAACACCGAACTAGTCCGCAATGGGCCGGACAAGTCCGAAAGTGTCCAAAGGAAAAAACCGGAATAGTCCACACTAAAAACAGACTAGTTCGATGGAGGTCAGAGAGGAATCGGACTAGTCCGCACCAAAAACGGACTAGTCTGCACTTCCCAGAATTCTTAAGTGTAGTTTTACTCTAAATTCATTTCAAACTTATCTCTTATTATGTGGATTAGTGTTAGAGATGTATTAGAATGTATGCAATGCATGATGGATGAAAATAAGGGTGTTACATGAATTGTGTAATAAAATTGGTTAGTTAATCTTGTTCTATTGTAATTTTCTATATATCCTTTTGTGAATGCATTCGTGTATGTGTGTTGAACGTCCTGGGCACACATATGTGTTCACTTGGTTCATTTTTGGAACAGGGTGTCACAAATCGGTATCAGAGCGATAGATTGACTGTAGGATGTAGACTAGATGGAATGCACACTTTAGAGCACATAGGAACACTCAGGAATCGATGTGTTTTTTCTTGGTATGTTGTTTGCTATGTATTGCTGCTTGTGTGCTTAGTAGAGGATTGTGGGATGCTTTGGCATTGCCATGTCCAAATAGGCTAGTATAGGTAGTTGCTTAGTTTCATATCCCTTGATGCATATAGTTGGGGACATTTTCTAAATTCTTATCTCTTGCTTTTCTTCAGATGGTGAGGACTTGCAACTAGACGGAAGACAATGATGAGGAGGAGAACAATGGAGCACCTCAAAACAACAATGGACAAGGACCTTCCCAGGGAGCTATCAACCTTGAGCAGCTATTGGCTATGCAAAACTAGATCATGCAGACAATGATACGGACTATGGGACAACTGCATGCTGGTAACAACAACAATCAACCCCACATGCTACCACCCCCACCCCCACCCCCACATAACCGATTGGGAGAGTTCATGAGAACTAGGCCACCAACCTTTGCTCAAGCTGCTGACCCTATGGATGCTGATGATTGGCTCAAGTCTGTGGAGAAGAAACTTGCAATAGTCCAATGCAGTGACCAGGAGAAAGTGGTTTTTGCTTCTCATCAACTGGTTGGAGCAGCTGCGGATTGGTGGGATTCTTTATGCAATGCCCATGAGCACTATGAGAGGATTACTTGGGCTGAATTCAAGGAGAGCTTCCATTCTCATTATGTACCGGAAGGTGTTATGATCTTGAAGAGGAATGAATTTTATAACTTGAGGCAAGGAAGATCGAGTGTGGGTGAATACCTCAATAAATTCACTCAACTCTCAAGATATCTGCCTGAGGATGTGAGCCGAGACTGCCGGAAACAATACTTGTTCATGAGGGGCTTGAACAATAAAATCCAAGTAAATTTCTGAACCGTGATTATGCAGACTTCCAGAAGCTAGTGGACAAGACAATTGTGGTTGAGAACAAGGTCCGTGAGATGGAGCAAGACACCTAGAGGAAGGCGCCATGTCAGGGATTTGTGTAGACTACCCAGCTCTCAATGAGGTGACAATTAAGAACAAGTACACCTTGCCCCGTATAGGGGATTTCTTTGATCATATGAAAGGTGCCGGTTTGTTTTCCAAGATCGATTTGAGGTCAGGATACTTTCAAATAAAGATTAGACCATCGGACAAAGCCAAGACAGCTTTCCGGACACGATATGGATCTTATGAGTATATAGTTATGTCCATTGGATTGACCAATGCACCTGCTTACTTTATGTAACGCATGAAAAAGGTATTCATGGAGTACTTGGATAAATTTGTTGTGGTGTTCATTCATGATATTATGATCTACTCGAAGGATGAGAAGGAACATGAGGAACACTTGAGACTCACAGTGTAGAAATTGAGGGAGCATTAATTGTACACCAAATTCAGCAAGTTGAGTTTTGGTTGAAAGAGGTATTGTTTTTGGGTCATATCATCTCAGTAGAAGGAGTATCAGTTGACCCCGGAAAAGTGAGGGACGTGTTGAAATGGGAACCCCCACAGAATGTAAAGGAGATTTAGAGTTTTCTTAGAATGGTTGGATACTACCGTTTATTTATCAAGGACTTTTCCAAGATAGCCAAGCCCATGACAGAGTTGTTAATGAAGGGGAAAGCTTTCCAATGGACTCAAGCTTGTCAAGAAAGTTTTGAGGAGTTGGAGAAAAGGTTAACTACAACCCTAGCTCTGATATTGCCGGATGTAAGCAAAAGTTTTGATATTTATTGCGATGCATGAAGATAAGGACTTGGATGCGTGCTCATGCAAGAAGGCCAAGTGGTAGCCTACGCATTGAGGCAATTGAAGAAACATGAGCATAATTATCCAACACATGATTTGGAACTTGCAGACATGATACACGCATTGAAGATTTGGAGACATTACATCCTCTAACATAGGTGTGAAATCTATACGGATCACAAGAGTTTAAAGTATACTTTCACACAATTTGATCTGAATTTGAGGCAATGAAGATGGTTGGAGCTCATCAAGGATTATGATGTGGGAATCAACTATCACCCGGGGAAGGCTAATGTAGTGGCCGATGCTTTGAGTCGGAAAGGAGTAAGCCACCAACTCGCGGTTCGAGAATTGCCATCTGAGATATGCAAGGAGTTTGAACAGTTGAAACTTGTATTTGTAAATGAGATGGGTATAATGGAGTTAAATCCGACCTTAGAGCAAGAGATTCGAGAAGGTCAGACCAAGGATGAGGAAATTTAGGAAATCAAATAAAGGACCCAGGAAGGAAGAGAATTCAGGTTTGATGAGTATGACCATGGTACCTTGTGGCTTGGAAGAAGGATCGTCGTGCCCAATGATAAGCGTATCCAAGAAACAATATTGAAGGAGGCACATGACTCGCCATACTCAATTCATCTCGATTGTACGAAGATGTAAAAGGACTTGAAATTATGTTATTGGTGGGCCAACATAAAAAAGGACATAGCTAAATATGTAGCTTTGTGTGATGTGTGCCAACGAGTCAAGGCTGAACACCAAAGGCCAGGTGGATTATTGCAGCCATTAAAGATTCCAGAATGGAAGTGGGAAGAAATTGGTATGGACTTTATAGTTGGTTTACCGCATATCCAGTCCAGTTATGACTCAGTTTGGGTTATTGTGGATACGTTAAGCAAGTTAGCTCATTTTGTTCCTGTCAAGACCACCTATACCACTGCAAAGCTGGCCGAGTTATATATGGAGCATATTGTGTGCCGACATGGGGTACCAAAGAAGATAGTGTCCGATAGAGGTTCTCAATTCACCTCCAGGTCCTGGTAGAAATTGCATGAAGCATTGAGAACAAAGTTTAATTTTAGCTCAACATATCACCCTCAAACGGATGGTCAAACTGAGAGGACCAATCAGATTTTAGAGGACATGTTAAGAGTTTGTACTTTGAAGCATGGAAAAAGTTAGGACAAGAGCTTGTCATATGCGGAATTCTCATATAACAATAGTTACCAAGCAAGCTTGAAAATTTCACCCTATGAAGCATTATATGGGAGGAAGTGTAGCACACCTTTGTTCTGGAATGAGACAGGAGAAAATCAAGTGTTTGGACTTGACATGTTACAAGAAGCTGAGAAACAAGTCCAAATTATTCATGAAAACTTGAGGACTGCTCAATCAAGGCAAAAAGGTTATGCAGACATTAGAAGAAGGAAACTAGCCTTTGAAATAGGAAATTTTGTTTACCTCAAGGTGTCACCAATGAGAGTTCATAAGAGGTTTAACATAAGAGGCAAGGTAGCACCTCGATATATTGGATCGTTCAAGATTTTGGATAAAAGAGGAGAAGTAGCATATAAGTTAGATATGTCAGCTCACTTATTAGATGTTCATGATGTGTTTCATGTTTCACAGCTCAAGAACTGCTTGAGGGTGCCGGAAGAACAAGTGCCAATCGAAGAATTGGAACCAGAGACATATTTGACTTATGTCGAGCAACCGGTCAAAATCATGGAAACCAAGGAGAGAGTCACAAGGAACAAGGTGATTTGATGGTGTAAAGTTCAATGGAAGCATCACACAGAATCAGAGGTAACTTGGGAGATGGAGGATGATCTCAAGAAGGAATTTATCTATCTTTTCTCTTCCGCGTCGAATCTCAAGGGCGAGATTCATTTTAAGGGGGGTAGGTTTGTAACACCCTCATTTTCATGCATCATGCATTGCATCCATTCTTATACATGTTTAGAATTGATCAACATAAAAAGAAACATGATTAAAATGAATTAGAAGCGAAACAACACTTAGAAGTCTGTAGAAGTGCGGACTTTTCCGGTTTGCACCCCGGACTAGTCCGGTTTCTCCCTTTGATGCCCCTCCGGACTTGTCCGTTTTTGCTGCGGACTAGTCCGCTTGAGTATGTGTTCCATTCTGTACTTGTTCGTGATTGAGTGCGGACTAGTCCAATATTTGGTCTCGTTTTTGAATAAGTTGTCAAACCTCAGACTTGTCCGATCTATGTCAGACTTGTCCGTTTTCCTCTTTGGACAAGAGCGGACTTGTCCGGACCTCTTACCAGACTTATCTGTTTTCTTCTCTGTCCAACATCGGACTAGTCCGATCCCCTAGAGGACTTGTCCGGTGTGCCCAACTCGGATTCAATCTTTTCCCCCATGATTTCTTATTGGGTATTTACCTTAATTGGGCCCAAGAACGTCATGCTTAACCCCTGTGGAGCCCATGTGGGACCCCTACATGGCCTCCACCCAACCCAAACTCGAAATCCATCAAACCCTAGCCCTCCACCCTTATATAAACAACCCCACCCCTTGACTTTACATCCTTTTGCCTCAATTGAAAGACCACAAACCCTAGTTTGTGGAGAGCCGCCATCAAGGAGGGAGAAGGAGATCCCTAGCTAGAAGAAGAGGAGGAGGAAACTGAAAGTGAATCTAGACACATCCTTGTGGTTTTTGGATAATTGATGACAAACAAGTGAGATCCTAATAGTTTGTTGAGATGAGAGCAGGTTTCGGAGAATTGAACTAAAGATACAAAAAGAAGAAAAGTGAAATTCAAGAAAGGGAAGAGCACAAGTGAACAAAAGGTGCAAAAATATTAAAAGATGATAATCAAGAAAGAGAAGAAAACAAGTGAAGAAAAGATGGAAAATAGTCCTAAATGTGTAGGGTGTGTGTGAGTGACACACCCCCAGGAGCTCAACTCGTTGCGGAAAGAATTAGGGCTATAACACAATTCAAGTTGCAGAAATAAAGGACTAGTTCGGCCCCACAGAGGACTAGTCCGGTCTCAACACAATATCATAATAGGAATAGTCCGGTTTCACAGAGGACTAGTCCGTTCTATCACAATACCTCATAGAGGACTAGTCCCTTTTCATAATGGACTAGTCCATTTTCTCACAGTTCCAAAAGAGGACTAGTCCGCCGGTAGAGAGGACTGGTCCGATATCCTTTTTGGACAAAAATGGACTAGTCTGGTCCATAACGGACTAGTCCGGTACACTCACAAAAGTTGGTTTCTTAGTGTGCTGCACTTCACGCATAAATCACCCAATACAACGGACTAGTCCGGTCCATAAAGGACTAGTCTAGTCGTCGGGATCCAAAGGGTAACTTTTCTAAATGTCTATAAATATGTGACCCACAACCCCATAACACCTGTCTAAGAACCCTAGCTCCGCCACTTCATCCAAGAGCACAAAAACAATCCTCTCCACACATTCTAAGGTCCTAAGAGTCAAATATTTGGGAGTATGCAATTGGGAAAGGGAGAGTGACGATCTTATCGGCTTTGAGCTCTTGGGTTTGATTTCTCACACACTCCTGCTGATTATTGTGTAATGATTTGAGTGTGTTGATCTCTATTTTCGATTGTAATCTTGTGGGAGCCCTCAAAGTGTGAGGTTGCTCCACCAACTTGGTGATTACCCGTGATAGTGGAATCAAGACGACCTTGTGTGGTGACTTGACGAGGGAAAAGAGTTTGAAGAGACTCGGCTCTGTGCGGGTGAATGTAGGCCTAGAGGGGGGTGAATAGGTTTTTTTGAAAATTGTCGGATCCTGCAACACTCAATAACCAGTTTAATACCAGAGATATTAGACTAGTCCGGTAAAGTGCGGACTAGTCCAGTGTTCACGTACTAAGTTGATTGAACTTGATTGATTGGTTTGATTCTTTTAGGTGTACAGCAGAAATACAGAATAAAACAACAGTTTAACAGTTATATGCTGGATTATATCACAATTAAGTTTTATGTGCAACAATTTAACATAAGACGAACAATGTGTATAAAACCCTAGATTGAGTTGATCAATTAGAATGATGAATACTAAAACAAGACACAACGATTTATCCCGTGGTTCGGCTACCACAAAGGCAACCTACATCCACGTTGAGGAGTCCACAAAACGACCGGGTCTTCTCCAAACCTACCCTTGTTGGATCGCCACGAAGGCCAATCCTCTTCCACTAATCACAAAGGGGTGAATTACCGAATTCAAGGGGCGTTCTCACACATTGAGAGCTCCCTTAGTTTACAAAACACAATGCCACCGAAAACACACTCAAAAGTTACAATTGAAACGCAGGAGTGTGTTAGAGAATCAAACCAAGAGCTCAATGTGGTGCTGCAAGTGTCTCTCCAATGATTTAGAGTGAATCCTCAAAGGATTGGACGATGTTGCACTTAATTTCGTGGAAAGAGGTCGTTTTTGAGGCTCTTGGGAGGTGTGACGGCGCTAGGGTTCGAGAGAGTGTGAAATTGGGTCGTGCACCTCTATTTATATGGGGTTTCTAAAAGTTACTGTTAGGGTTCAGAAAGTTCGGACTAGTCCGTGGTGGTCACCGGACTAGTCCGGTGTGCTGTGTGTTGCAAACCCTAAGTGTCCCGAAATGACGGACTAGTCCGGCTGAAAACGGACTTGTCCGATTTCGCTACTGGAAATCTTAGGCCTAGTCCGATGTCCATCGGACTTGTCCGGACATGTGAAACCCTAAGTGTGTTGGATGAAAAGTCCGCACTTGGAGGACTTGTTCGATTTAGATCAGTGGGTTTTTCGGACTAGTCCGTGTGAATATCGGACTTGTCCGAAGTGGATCAAAAAGGATATCGGACTAGTCCAGTTGATAACGGACTTGTCCGATTTTGTGTGACTTGTGTAGTGTTTTGAGAACAAGTACGCACTGGGGAGGACTAGTCTGATTCTAGTCAGAAAGATATCGGACTAGTCCGACAGATATCGGACTTGTCCGATCTGGTGCAGAAAGGTTATCGGACTAGTTCGGTTGAGATCGGACTAGTCCGGTCTTGTGTAACTCTGTGCAATGTGTGTGTTTAATTATCATTGAGCTCTTGGGGTGTGTTTCCTTAACACACTCCATACACAATAATCTACTACTCTTTTTCCTTGATCTCATTTCCACTTTGCTCCTCTTCATCCCTTCTTTTTGGTATTTTGCTCATTTTTCTATTATAGGCCTGCATTCATCTCAACAAAAGGTTAGGATCCCAATTGCTTGTCATAAATCATCCAAAACCCACAAGGGAGTCCTAGATGCACTTTCAATCTCCCCCTTTTTGGTGATTGATGACAACCAATTGAGATTTCACAAAATATGACAAAAATTGAGATTTTCATAAAGTATGCACATATGAATGAAAAATACATCAAGCAGTGAAAGAATTATCCATATGTGCATTCTCTATGGTGGGATGCATAACTAAGTACATTAAGACATTGAGAGTGACATAATTTACATTAGTCAACCAAAGCAAAGCACATATGTCATTCCAGGAGCAAAATTATAGATTTTAACAAATACTTCTCAAATAAGTAAGCATTGCATCACAGAACCAAAATTAACTTAGAAACAACGATAAATCATTACAATCACAAAGATAGATAAAAAGAGCGCTCTCCTCGCATCCTATAGCTAAAGCTAAGACACTCCCTCAATCTCTCCCCCTTTGGCATCAAGACACCAAAAAGAAGGAGAGGAGGGTCCTAGGGTCTTCACTCTTCACTGTCGGTCCTCTCGTCGTCGTCTTCGTCTTCTTCATCATCAGCTTGACAAGGAGGAGAAGGAGGAGGGATGGAGCCACTTGAGCCCCCAATGCCAATGTAGGCAAGCTCGGAGGGGTTCAGGGGCGCGAGCTCAGTGAAATCCGGGTCAGAGTCCTCAGAAATCACTGGAGATCCAATGGGGTTGGTCTCCAGCTTCTGGCAGATTTGCTTCACATTGTCCTTTATGTACTTCATGTCCTCCTTTTTTTTCTGGTTGAGCTTGTGGGCCTTCACCTCGGCCTTCTTGCAGGAGGAGAATATGGCAGCCAGATACTTGAGGATCCCACTAGCTGATCCTCACTGAGGGGCTTCCCTAGAAGTAGGGACAGCTCTAGCACCTTCTCTTGATCTTGCCGGTGCCTCGGGACTGGAGGCCGGAGAGGGAGCAGCCTGGACATTCACTGGTTGAGGCTTCAGAGGCCTCAAAGGAGTATGCTCCACATCCTTCACAAACTCAATCCCTGTGAATTTCTCAATCATAAACATGAGATAGGGAGCATAGCCACATGAACTGTTGGGGGTGCTGGAGATGTTGACCATATCATTCCATATGTAGTCAAACACATCAAACTTACGCCCTTTGCTTATGATCTTCATCAAGGTCCGGAGGTATCCTTGTACACTCCCTGCATCCCCATCCTTAGGAGCAATGGTCTTCCTCAAGACCCTGTTTAGCACCACAAAGAATGTTTTCATGTTCTTCGTGGAGGGAGGGATGAACTTTGAGTTGGGCTCATAGAGAAACTTCATCCTCTCCTTGTCGATGACACCAACATTGTGGATGACCACATTATCATTGCTGGAAGTGTCAAGATGCAGCATCCTAGCAAACTCCTCATATGTGATAGTGTACTTGGATCCATGAGTCATCCAAGTCCCTCTTTCTTCCTCATCGCTTGCAAAGTGGCAGGTGGCATAGAATTGAGCCACCACTTCATCATTCTAGTTGGACTTGAAGGAAAAGAGGTCCTTCAGGCCATGTATTTCAACTGCCGCAATGACTTCCTCAAATGCGTAGCATTTCTTCCTCTCAAGGTGTGCCCAGTGAATCCACTGACTGCGCACCACCGATGTCTTCATTGGCAAGTATACCAATCTATAGAAGTCAGCATGGAAGTTGCACCAGAACCTTCCAACTGCAGCTTGCTTCGGCCGGCCATACTAGTCGATGCTTCTGAATTTTGCAGCCGATTCACTGCCCTTGCCATTGAATTTCTCTTCAGTGGGGTCCCGGACCCCTTCCCTGGGGGCATGCAACTTCAAAGGGCCAATTGGACCCGTTGCTATCCCTTTGCCCTTGCCCTTTGCTTGGCGAGGGCCACTTGATTATGCGGCTGCCTTGGAAACTGGCTTCTTTGCTAGCACTTTCCTTCGAACCTGAGGAGGAGAGGGAGCAGGCTCGGAGGGTCTTTCTTGGCGCTTCTTGCCAAGACCCGTCGAGGTTCGAGGTGCCACCTCATGGTCCATCTCGGCCTCAAAGTCGGAGATTTCATCGTTTGTGCTCGACATGATCTGAGAATGATTTGCAAGAATGATGATGAGTGATACAAGACATAGGTATGAAAAGACAACAAGGAATTGCATTTCGGAATTGAGGAATTAGGTTTTAGGTTCAGAAACATCGGACTTCTCCGGTGCACAGGCACGGACTAGTCCGGGGGACCAGACTTGTCCGTGAATGGACCGGACTAGTCCGGTGTTCATCCTCAAAAACCTAACGGTTTGGACAAAAACTGGTTCCTAATGCACTATAAGTCTAGCATACACGTAGTACATCAAGGAAGCATGTATATAGTGATAGATGCTAGGCTATTTGATCAACAATGGAGAAAAACAAGATTTCTAGGGTTTGGGAGAAAAATTACCGAAGAAACTGATTGAAGCTTGAAGATTAGGGAGTTGGAGCCCGGACAAGTCCGCTAGCTTCAATCCGCATGATGTCAAGCTTGATTTCCGCCAAAATGCGGACCTTTTTGATGGAGGGAGCAAGGAATCGCCTTGGGAGCTCGAGCGCAAGAGAGAGAGTGTGTGAGCAAGAGTGGGGATGAGAGGAATTGGGGTTTGGAGGCGGCTAGGGTTAAGGCTGGAGATAACCGGACTAGTGCAAACTCATCCAGAGAGCTATATCGGACTAGTCCGTGGTCTATCAGACTAGTCCGGCCTAACCGGCACTCAGCGGACTAGTCTGCATGGGCGGACTAGTCCGGGTAACCACGGACTAGTCTGTGGTCACCAAGAGAAATTTGCATAGCCCATTCATATATATTTGAAGGTTCATAAATAGAGAATGGAGGGGCAAATCAACTCAATTAATCTTGATGATTTTGACCAGTAAGCATACAACAACCAAACAATGATCATAATTCATCAAGATCTAGTAATTGACATAGTTTTTCAAGAGAAATTGAGAGGGATGATTTTCACAATTCAATCAACATTTTTGAAGAATTCATACAGGTATGCAACTTTTCAAGCCACACTTCGAGCATCAAGGATATTTAGTTCATTTCGGAGTTCGCAAAAACGCTTTTCATCAAGTGGCTTGGTGAATATGTCGGCCAATTGCTTTTGGGTGTTGACATGTGAAATGGTTATATCTCCTTTCATGGAATGGTCTCTCAAAAAATGATGTCTTATGTCTTTGTGTTTAGTTCTAGAGTGCTCAACTGGATTGTGGGCAATTTTAATGGCACTCTCATTGTCACAAAGGAGAAGAATACAGTTCATATTGTAACCGTAATCCCTTAGAGTTTGTCGCATCCAAAGGAGTTGTGCACAACAACTCCCGACTGCAACATACTATGCTTCGGCTGTGGATAGGGCAATGGAATTTTGTTTCTTGGAGGACCAAGAAACTAAGGATCTCCCTAGGAATTGGCATGTGCCGGAGCTGCATTTTTCTATCTACTTTGCACCCGGCATAATCTGCATCGGAGTAACCAATGAGATTGAATTTTGAGCCTTTTGGGTACCAAAGACCAAGGTTGGGTGTATGAACTAAATATCTCAAGATCCTTTTTACGGCTGTCAAGTGACATTCCTTAGGGTTGGTTTGAAATCTTGCACACAAACATACACTCAGCATAATATCTGGCCTAGATGCACATAAATAGAGTAGAGATTCAATCATGGAGCGATATACCTTTTCGTCGATGTTAGGTCCATCTTCATTGAGATCCCAGTGGCCATTTGTTGCCATGGGGGTCTTTATGGGCTTTGCCTTGTCCATGCCAAACTTCTTAAGTATGTCTTGCGTGTACTTGGTTTGGATTATGAACGTTCCTTCCTTTTGTTGCCGCACTTGGAATCCCAAGAAGTATTTTAATTCTCCCATCATTGACATTTCAAACCTGTCTGTCATGATTTTGCTAAATTCCTCACCAAAAGATTGATTAGTTGACCCAAATATTATATCATGAACATAAATTTGACAAATAAAGATATCATTGTCTAAATTCTTTGTAAATAATATATAATATACATTGCTAATTTGAAAACCATTCTCAATTAAGAAATCTCTAGGACACTCATACCAAGCTCTAGGAGCTTGTTTGAGGCCGTAGAGAGCCTTACGCAATTTGAATACGTGGTCGGGGAACTCTTCGTCTTCAAACCCGGGTGGTTGCTCCACGTACACCTCTTCCTTGATCGGTCCGTTGAGGAAGGCGCTTTTCACATCCATTTGATACAGCTTGAAATTGTGGTGAGTAGCATATGCAAGTAATATTCTATTAGATTCAAGCCTAGCCACTGGAGCAAAAGTCTCATCAAAATCCAAACCTTCGACTTGTGAGTACTCTTTGGCCACAAGTCGTGCCTTGTTTCTTGTCACCACCCCGTGTTTGTCTTGTTTGTTGCGGAAGACCCACTTGGTGCCGACGATGTTTGCATTGGGTTTTGCCACAAGTTCCCACACCTCGTTCCGCTGAAGTTGTTCAATTCTTCTTGCATTGCCACCACCCAGTCCGGATCCCTCCATGCATCCTCAATCCTGCGTGGTTCCAAAAAGGATACAAACGAATAATGCTCACAAAAGTTAGCTATGCGAGATCTAGTGGTTACTCCCTTTTGGATGTCACCGATGATGTTGTCAATTGGGTGATCCCTTTGGACGCATTGGTGTACTCTTGGGTGTGGCACTTGAGGAGTTGTGTCTTCATGATTGTCTGCTTCTCCCCCTAAGTGGTTGCCTTCATTGACTTGTTGATCATCTTCGTACTCTTGTGGTTGATCTTGTGTTGAAGCTCCCCCTTGATTGATGGTCTCCTATTGTGGTTCATTTTCCTCATGTACGTGTGAAGGTGGCTCTTGTGGTTGAACTTCGCCTAGATCCATTCTTTTCAATGCTTGACAAGGAGCTTCTTCTTTACCTAATTCACATGGATCAACTTGCTCCTTTTGGGAGCCATTAGTCTCATCAAACACTATGTCACGTGCTACTTCAACAAGTTCGGAGGCCTTGTTGAAAACACGATAGGCGTAAGTGTTCGAATCATAACCAAGCAAGAAACCTTCATCGAACTTCGAAGCGAACTTTGAAGTCCTAGGCTTCTTGTTCAGGATATAACATGGAGAACCGAAAACTCGAAAATATGAAATGTTTGGTTTGTGACCGGTAAGTAGCTCATAGGGAGTCTTCTTGAGTAGTCGATGAAGATAGAGTCGATTTGCGGCGTGGCAAGCGGTGTTAATCGCTTCCGCCCAAAATCGATCCGAAGTCTTGTACTCATCGAGCATTGTTCTTGCCATCTCTATGAGTGTTCGGTTCTTTCTTTCGGCAACTCTGTTTTGTTGTGGCGAGTATGGCGCTGAAAATTCGTGCTTGATGCCCTCTTCATCAAGGTACTCATCCACTTGTGTGTTCTTGAACTCCGTGCCATTGTCGCTTCAGATACTCTTGATTGTCAATGAAAATTCATTTTGAGCTCGCTTGAAGAACTTCTTGAGTGTTCCTTGTGTTTCTGACTTATCATGCAAAAAGAAAACCCAAGTGAAGCGAGAAAAATCATCAATGATAACTAAACCGTATTTGTTACCGCCGACGCTTATGTAAGCAATTGGACCAAACAAGTCCATGTGAAGTAGTTCGAGCGGTCTTGTTGTAGTCATGACGTTTTTTTGCGGGATGATGTGCTCCAACTTGCTTCCCGGATTGGCACACGCTACAGGGCCTGTCTTTCTCAAAAACAACATCCTTCAAACCTCGGATGTGATCGCCCTTGAGGAGTTTTTGAAGATTCCTCATACCAACATGCGCTAGTCGTCTATGCCACAGCCAACCCATGTTGGTTTTAGCAATCAAGCATGTGTCGAGTTCGGCTTTATCCTTGTTAAAGTCAACAAGGTAAAGCTTTCCCTTCAACATACCCTTGAATGCAATGGAACCATCACTCCTCCTAGAGATGGTCACACCCTCGTTAGTGAACAAGCAATTATAACCTTTGTCACATATTTGAGATATGGATAGCAGGTTATAATTTAAAGATTCAACATGTAAAACATGAGAAAGTGTGTGTTCAGATGATATTGCAATTTTACCGGTACCAAGCACCCTTCCTTGACTATTATCTCCGAAGTAGATGCCCTCGTTTGGATCCTCATTCTCTTCATATTTCATGAACATCCTCCTTTTTCCGGTCATATGGTTGGTGCATCCACTGTCTAGCACCCATTTGGATCCACCGGAGGAATAGGCCTGCAAAAACACATCATGCTTTGGTTTTGGGTACCCCAGCTTGCTTCGGTCCTTGGAGGTTAGTTACAATATATTTGGGCATTCACACTGTGTTCCCATGGCGTGGCCCAACATAATAAGCACAGACATTGCCAAGATTATTTCTCATTAACACATAGGAGGCATCAAATGTTTTGAATTATAGCTGTTGTTGTTTATGAATTGGACTAGTCTGGGGGGCCGGACTTGTCCGGATGACCGGACTTGTCCGAACACCAATCGGACTGGTCCGGTATTCGTGTGAGTTCAAGTTTTTATCCTTCGACTTACCAGTTTGAGAGGGTCTTCCCTTCACAAAAGAAATCCTTTCCTTGTTATTCTTATGACTTCCAGCATGCTGCTTTTCATCATAAGAGTAACCAATGCCATATTTGACATTTGGATGTCTTTGGACCAAGTATGCACTACGTGCATAATTGATCTTCTCCTTGTCAAATATGGCACATTGGGTAGGATTTTTATCCTTTGTGGAGGTTGACTTCCCTTTCAACGTGGTGTCAGTTTACTACATGTGCACATATGAGCATACTCAGTTTTAGTGGGTTGGGAAGGTGAATTTGAAGAGGAGGAAGGTTCACTCAGCTTGAGTGACTCAACTTGCACATCAAGGATCTTGTTAACCTTGATCAGGTCAGCAAGTTGGTCCTTGATTGCAACATTTGAGTCAGTTAACTCCAAGCAAGCTTTCTTGCTTGAAGCTAACTCAAGCTCTAGTGAATTGTTTTTCTCCTTTTCAAGCTCTAGAAGTTTGTCAAGTTCGACATACTCCTCCTTTTGGGAGATAATCATGTCCTCTTGACGATGAATTAACCTCTCCTTCTCAACAAGTTGATCAAGTAAAAATTTCATTTTTGTTGCAGTTTTCCTATCTAGTCCATTTAGCATATCCTCATCATCACTATCTATTTCATCATCGCTAGAGTAGGAATGCACGGAAGGGGTTTTGATGATTACCTTGCGTTTACCTTCCTTTGCCATAAGGCAAGTGCCATTTCCCTTCCTTGCACCGAGTGTAGGAAAGAATGTAGATTTCTTGGACGTGCTCTCGATGGCTATGCTAGCCATCTCTTCTTCATCGGATGATGAGGACTCATCATTTGAGTCCCACTCCTCCCCAATATGCGCTTGTTCGGCTTGTTTCTTCTTCTTGAAGAATTTCTTAGGTTGAGGCTTGGATTCTTTGGTCTTCTTCTTGTTCTCCTCATATGGGCAGTCAACTATAAAGTGGTTATACTCACCACAATTATAGCACGCCCGTCTCAACTTTGGCTTTGTTCTTTCCTTGTACTTGCCTTCACTTGATTTTGTCCATTGTCTTTTCTTCATTATTCTCTTGAACTTTTTCATGAATAATATCATGTCCTCTTCATCTAGCTCACT
The DNA here is from genome assembly GCA_036927565.1 of Tuctoria greenei. NCBI lineage: Eukaryota > Viridiplantae > Streptophyta > Magnoliopsida > Poales > Poaceae > Tuctoria > Tuctoria greenei. The sequence continues at coordinate 167,748,882 of JAYESD010000006.1, forward strand.
GCTCTCTTTGTCACTGTCTTCCTCTGGTTGTGGTTCTCTTGCTTCTTTGGATAGAGGCTTGAGGGTGGACTTTAAAGCAACCCCTTTCTTCTTAGCCGAGGTGAGATCGGCAATCTCCTTGACGTGCTTTGCTTGTTTTTCCATCATCTCAAAGTTGATAATTTTTCCAAGCAATTCATCCAGAGTCATCTTTTTGTATCCCGGTCTTTCACTTATCATGGAACATAGCGTGACATTGCGAGGCATAAAAGCTCTAAGGATGAGCTTTACAACCTCGTGGTCATTCCACTTCTTGCTCCCATATGATCGAACTTTGTTAACGAGTGTCTTCAATCGATTGTACATATCTTGGGGTGACTCGTCTTCCTCGATTGCGAATCTTCCTAGTTCGCCTTCGATCATCTCAATCTTTTCTTCACGCACATGTCGGTCACCTTCATGCGCAGTTTGCAGAGTATCCCATATCTCCTTAGCAATTTCGAGTCCATCCACCTTGGTGAACTCGTCCAGACTGAGTGAGGAGGTGATTACAGCTGCGGCTTGAGCGTTTCTATGAATGGCATGCTCTTGGCTTGGGGTGAGCTCCTCGTCGTCATCCGGAATATCTATCCCTGTGCATACAACATGACATAGACTTGGATTTAGGGAAATCAAATGCATCTTCATATTCTGCCTCCACATCGAGTAATCACTTCCATCGAAGTGTGGGGCTTTTCCAAGTGGGATAGATAAGTAATGGTTGTTATTGGAATTTAGACGATCATAGTTAAAAGGATATCGGGAGTAGTCGGTGTGACTACTCCCCTTCTTCTTCGCTTTCCCTTTGTAAAGTGCCTTCTTTCTGAGGAGTGCCTTTAGCTCCAGCGTCTCCTCATCATCGTCCTCGAAGTCTTGAATGGCTTCGAGGTACTTCTCCACTTTTTGGTTCTTGTTGTTGTTAACCTCCTCTTGGTTGTTGATTTTGTGGACGTCCTTCATGTCCGACATGATCTCTTCGAGTGATTAGACTCTTTCTTGAAGAACCTGCTCTGATACCAATTGAATGTAGGCCTAGAGGGGGGGTGAATAGGCCTTTTTGAAAATTGTCGGATCCTGCAACACTCAACAACCAGTTCAATACCAGAGATATCGAACAAGTCCGGTAAAGTGCGGACTAGTACGGTGTTCACGGACTAAGTTGATTGAACTTGATTGATTGGTTTGATTCTTTTAGGTGTACAGCAGAAATATAGAATCAAACAACAGTTTAACAGTTATATGCTAGATTATATCACAATTAAGTTTTATGTGCAACAATTTAACGTAAGACGAATAATGTGTATGAAACCCTAGATTGAGTTGATCAATTAGAATGATGAACACTAAAACAAGACATAACGATTTATCCCGTGGTTCGGCTACCACAAAGGCAACCTACGTCCACATTGAGGAGTCCACAAAAGGACCGGGTCTTCTCCAACCCTACCCTCGTTGGATCGCCACGAAGGCCAATCCTCTTCCACTAATCAAAAGGGGTGAATAACCGAATTCAAGGGGCGTTCTCACACGTTGAGAGCTCCCTTAGTTTACAAAACACAATGCCACCGAAAACACACTCAAAAGTTACAATTGAAACGCAGGAGTGTGTTAGAGAATCAAACCAAGAGCTCAATGTGGTGTTGCAAGTGTCTCTCCATTGATCCACAGTGAATCCTCAAAGGATTGGATGATGTTGCACTTAATTTCATGGAGAGAGGTCGTTTTTGATGCTCTTGGGAGGTGTGACGGCGCTAGGGTTCGAGAGAGTGTGAAATTGGGCCGTGCACCTCTATTTATATGGGGTTTCTAAAAGTTACCATTAGGGTTCAGAAAGTTCGGACTAGTCAGTGGTGGTCACCGGACTAGTCCAGTGTGTTGTGTGTTGCAAACCCTAAGTGTCCCAAAATATCGGACTAGTCCGGCTGAAAACGGACTTGTCCGATTTCGCTACTGGAAATCTTCGGACTAGTCCGATGTCCATCGGACTTGTCCGGACATGTGAAACCCTATGTGTGTTGGATGACAAGTACGCACTTGGAGGACTTGTCCGATTTAGATCAGTGGGTTTTTCGGACTAGTCCGTGTGAATATCGGACTTGTCCGAAGTGGATCAAAAAGGATATCGGACTAGTCCAGTTGATAATGGACTTGTCCGATTTTTTGTGACTTCTGTAGTGTTTTGAGGACTAGTCCGCATTGGGGAGGACTAGTCCGATTCTAGTCAGAAAGATATCGGACTAGTCTGACAGATATCGGACTTGTCTGATCTGGTGCAGAAAGGTTATCGGACTATTCCGGTTGAGATCGGACTAGTCCGATCCTGTGTAACTTTGTGCAATGTGTGTGTTTAATTATCATTGAGCTCTTGGGGTGTGTTTCCTTAACACACTCCATACACAATAATCTACTACTCTTTTTCCTTGAGCTCATTTCCACTTTGCTCCTCTTCATCCCTTCTTTTTGGTATTTTGCTCATTTTTCTATTATAGGCCTGCATTCATCTCAACAAAAGGTTAGGATCCCAATTGCTTGTCATAAATCATCCAAAACCCACAAGGGAGTCCTAGATGCACTTTCAGTGGGCTTCCTCAACGAGTAGTAGATCTCTTTGGTGAGATCAAACCTCAATAAAAATCACTTTTCTCGTGTGCTCTTGATCCATACTTTTTATTATTATCACTATCTAGGGCATAGACTTGATCACACTTACTCTCTGTGTTAATCTTGTATTCCACGTGCAAATCATTCATCATTAACACTCGCTAAAGTTGTTAGTACATTCTAGTACCTTCTGTTGTGTGTGATTCAAAGGAAACATATAATATATCTCAATTTGACAGTTGTGGTTATACACTCCAGACTAGTCCTTACTCATATTGGACTAGTCCGGCCTTCCTAGTTTTAACAGTTTTGCTAAGTGTTTCGGGAAAAAATTCAAAAGTCTATTCACCTGTAACACCCTAAATTTTCGCATCTTGCATTGCATACATGATCATGCATCAAACATTAGTAGGATAAAAGAAAGATAATAAAAGATAAAACATACATATATGGTGTAGCAAAAGAAGAAAGGAAAATAATAGCCTAAAACTTGTAATAGGGAATAAGTATAAAAATAATGATAACATATAAAAATAAAATAAATAAAATAATAATATTTATATAAAAAAGAGAAAGAAAAAAAAGAAAAAGGGCTCCGCTGGCCAGGCGGCCGAGCCGGCCTAGCCAGCCACACCCCGCCGCCCTCCCGCAACGCAGCGGCCGACCGACCCCACCGCTGGGTCCCGCTCCCACGCGCCCGCTGGGCCCCACCCCGCCGCCAGCCCCGCTGCCTCGCCCGGTCCGCGCCGAGCGCCCCGCCCCGCACCTGGCCCCACCCCGCGACGCCCCCGAGCCGCACGCGCCCCGCCCTGACCACGCCTGCCGCGCACACGCGCCCCGAGCGCCGCTCCCGCGCGCCCTAATGCCCACCCAGCGACCGCGCGCACCTGCCGCCTGGGCCCCGCCTGCCCCGCGCTGAACCGACCCGCCCGATCCCGCGCAGCGCCGCGTGACCGAGCCCCGTACACGCGCCACTCGCTTTAGCCGCCGTCTATAAAAGCAGTAGCGCCTCGTAAGATTTTCTCGATCCCAGAAAAGCAGCCGCCACCAGAAAACGCCGCCACCATACCAAAAGGCCAGAAAAACCCTAGCCGCCGGATAGGAAAAAAGGGAGCACCAGAGCCGCCGCCAGGGAAGATAAGAGAGGAAAAAAGAGGAGGAAGAGGAAGAAAAATAGGAGGGTGCCGCCGTCCGCCAGAGATCGTCGTCATCGTCGCGTCGCCATCGTCGTGCCGCCGAAGGACCGTTGCGCCATCCACTTCGTCTACGCGTTGCCTTCGTTCCGCGATCGTCAAGCCGTCACATCTACGGTAGGATTCGTTTTTCCGATGCGAATTTTAGCGATGTATTAGATCTAATCGATGTAAATTGATTTTAGTTGCATCGTCTTTTTATTTTCAGCAGCATTAATCCACTCTAAAACTCCCGTAAACTTGTATGAACACGTATGAACTAGTTGCATCTAATTAATAAACAATCACAGTTAATTAATTATGGTACTTTACATGCATGCATGTCATCGCATGTTGATTCATACGTGTGCATCATATTGATTGGTATGTATATTCTTGTATGTGCGATCACAAATAGAGGGAAGTGCTCAAGAAGTCGTGTATGAGGATTTTCAAAACCAAGACTTCGAAGCGCTTGAGCAACCCTATCTGCTAGAACAAGGCAAGTGTCCTTGAAGCATATTGATCCTGTTTTTAAAATAAATGTTTTGTTTGCAAACTGCATGCTTGTGTCAAATTGACGGGAATCCTATGGTAGGAAGTTTACTAGCTTTGTTTAACCATCCTTGTCACCTGGAATATATGGTAGAGAGTCGGGATGGGATTTTTACCTTTTTGCTTCGCTTAATTAATTGGGGTGGAAAACAACACTACACATTTAATTATGCATCAATGATATTCTGGTTAATGTGAACTGGTCAATACGATGGGTGATCTAAGCAAGCCTGTTATGTGGATGGGTTGGATGTTATGGTGGTTTGCTTGCTTTAGATCTAAGGACCGGTTCATGCGAGAATAGGTTAGGACTACAGTGCCACCATGAGGCCAAGTATGGGTGTGGCGTAGCTAATTAATTAGGGCTTTGCTAGTGCTGTTTGGACCACTGGGGATGCTTGGGGAAGGGGTAGTCGGATTGGGTTTGTTGATGATTGGCGGGACTACCCTAGGATCCGAATGGCTCAAGAGGGGGCCCTTGGTTGAAGATGTGCTCAGTTGGAGGCATCACCACCGGTGAAACCTCAGTGGGGTCTGAATAGACTAGTAATCCGTTTGTAAAGGCTATTTTGTGATCTCTTGGCCATACACCAAAGGAAGTGTAATTGGCATAAGGTAGGTTCTTTAGTCGCCGACGGGTGATGAAATCACAAACACGTGGGTAAAGTGGTACAAACTCTGCAGAGTATTAAAACTATCATGATAGCCATGCTCCCGGTTACGAGCGCCTAGATGACCTACATGATTAGAGGGAAATTGGGATTTGGGATGGTTATGGTTTGGTAATGGTTATGGTTGATATTATGATTATGGTTATGGTTGATATTATGATTATGGTTATGGTTATGGGATGGAATCATGGTTTATGACATTGATTATGGTTATTGGCAATGGTAAATTATGGACTGGTATTATGATGGTTACATGGTTTATGATGGGTTTACTTCACATAATATGATACATTGCTTTTCAAATGTTTTACTGTACTTTTCAGCACTTTGCCATTATTATTGTTGTCATTTGAATCAGCCACATGTTATACTTTCCACACTTGCTAAGTACGACATGTACTCACACTTGCAATCCACCCCCCCAACAGTTGCAGGTCAGGATTGTGAGTTTAATGGCGATAATGCGGAGATCTAGGCCGTGTCTACCGTCAGCTTTGCCTGTGGTGTTGCATGGAGCTGCGCTATCCCTTATGCTTAGTTTGCTTAGTTGCTTAATTAGTTTATTTCCGCTGCATTAGTTGAACTTGTCATTAATATTCATTAGAGCTTGTATTCGAGGATAATATGTTTTGTGTAATAAAATTTGGTTAATTAATCTTGTTCTGTGGTAATTATCTGTATATCGTTTGTGACTACACTCGTGTATGTGTGTTGAACATCCTGGGCACACATATGCGTTAGCTTGGTTCAGTTTTCGGAACCGGGCGTCATAGATTGGTATCAGAGCCACGGGTTGACCGTAGGATGCAGCCTAGATAGAATGGACACTTTAGAGCACGTAGGAGCACTCAGGAATCAATGTGTTTTTGCTTTGAGTGCTGTTTGCTATATATATTGGTTGCTTTTGTGCTTAATAGAGGATTTTGGGATGCCTTAGCATTGCCATGTCCACCTAGGCTAGTGTAGCTAGCTGTTTAGTTCCATATCCCTTGATGCATATACTTGGGGACGTTTTCTAATTCTTACCTATTGCTTTTCTTCAGATGGTGAGGACTCGCAACCAGAGGGATGGGAATGATGAGGAGAACCATGGAGTACCTCAGAACAATGTTGGACAAGGATCTACTCAGGGAGCTATCAACATTGAGCAGCTATTGGCTATGCAAAACCAGCTCATGCAGACCATGATACAAACAATGGGACAGCTGCAGGCTGGCAATATCAACAATCAGACCCACATGCCTCCACCGCCACCCCCGCCTCCTCATAACCGATTGGGAGAGTTCATGAGGACTAGGCCGCCAACCTTTGCTCAAGCTACTAACCCTATGGATGCTGATGATTGGCTCAAGTCCGTGAAGAAGAAGCTAGCTATTGTCCAATGCAGTGACCGGGAGAAGGTCTTATTTGCTTCTCATCAACTAGTTGGAGCAGCTGCGGATTGGTGGGATGCTTATTGCAATGCTCATGTGAACCAAGAGAGAATTACTTGGGCCGAATTCAAGGAGAATTTCCGTTCTCATTATGTGCCGGAGGGTGTTATGATCTTGAAGAGACAAGAATTTGAGAACTTGAGGCAAGGAAAATCAAGTGTGAGTGAATATCTCAATAAGTTCACTCAACTCTCAAGATATGCGCCTGAGGATGTTAGTCGGGACAGCCGGAAGCAATACTTGTTCATGAGAGGCTTGAACAACGAAATCCAAGTGCAACTACTTAATTGCGATTATGCCAACTTCCAGAAGCTTGTGGACAAAGCAATTGTGGTGGAGAACAAGATTCGTGAGATGGAACAAGACAACAAGAGAAAGGCTCCATATCAAGGACATCAACAAGGAAGTAATGTGCGCCCTCGGCTTGCGCCTCCTAATGCGCCCTATTACAGCTCCTCTATTCCTGCTCAGCGCCCTAGTTATGCACCACGCCCGACTCAGTTCGTGCAGCAACGCCCTGTCATGCAAGCACCTAGGCCTCCAATGCCTTATGCACCTCGTGCTGATTTTCCTGGAGCCAATGTTCAAAACCAAGCTCGTCCCAACAATTCTGGTGGAGTTAAGAGGTGTTATACTTGTGGAGAAGCTGGACACTTTGCGCATCAATGTCCTAACTTAGGCCTTGGTCAAGGAAGCAATGCACCGAGGCAAAACCCAAGACCCGATGGAGGACAGCCACAAGGAAGCTATGGACAGCAGAATTTTGCTCATGGTAACGTGAACCATGTCTCTACGGAGGATGCTCAACAAGCGGATGACGTGGTCATTGGTATGCTTCTCGCTAACTCCAACCCCGCGACTATGTTATTTGATTCTGGAGCATCGCATTCATTCATTGCATCGAAGGATGTTGCCAAGTATAGTTTGCCTATCTCTCATATGAAGTTTACTCTGCTGGTTAAGTCTCCTGGAGGAGAGATGAGGACAAATATAGTATGTCCAAAAATAAGCCTTAGAATAAGGGGGGTAGACTTCTCCGCCAACCTCATTGTTTTAGATTCTCAAGGGTTGGATATTATACTTGGTATGGACTGGTTGAGGAAGCACAATGGAGTTATTGTGTGTGCTACGAAGACGGTGAAGTTGACCAATGAAGAAGGAATGACCGTAGAATTTGAAGCATCTCAAACCGCACCGAAGCAATTGGAATTGAATCATATGGTCGGTGCCGCAATTGAGGAGATTCCGGTGGTGTGTGAATTTTTGGATGTTTTTCCGGACGAGTTGCCAGGTATGCCACCCGATCGAGACATTAAGTTTGTTACTGATTTAATACCTGGAACTGCACCTATAGCTAAGAGGCCGTATAGGATGCCTCCTATGGAATTAGCGGAGCTCAAGAAACAAATTCAAGAGCAACTAGAGAATGGTTTTATTCGCCCTAGCTCTTCACCTTGGGGAGCGCCCGTTCTATTTGTGGACAAGAAGGATGGATCCCAAAGGATGTGCGTGGATTACCGAGCTCTCAACGAGGTGACCATCAAGAACAAGTACAACTTGCCCCGTATAGAGGATTTGTTTGATCAGATGAAAGGTGCCTGTGTATTTTCCACGATTGATTTGAAGTCAGGTTACTTCCAAATGAAGATTAGACCATCGAACATAGCCAAAACAGCTTTTAGAACACGGTATGGATCTTATGAGTACACCGTGATGTCATTTGGATTGACAAATGCGCCTGCCTACTTTACGTACCTCATGAATAAGGTCTTCATGGAATATCTGGATAAGTTCGTTGTAGTGTTCATCGATGACATTATGATATACTCGAGAAGCGAGGAAGAACATGAAGAACACTTGAAGCTTACATTGCAGAAGCTACGGGAACACCAATTGTATGCCAAGTTCAGTAAATGTCAATTCTGGTTACGGGAAGTTTCTTTCTTAGGCCATATTATTTCCGGAGGAGGAGTATCAGTTGACCCAGGGAAGGTGAGAGATGTGCTTAAGTGGGAACCGCCACAGAATGTCAAGGAAATTCGGAGTTTCCTTGGAATGGCTGGATATTACTGTCGATTCATCAAGGACTTTTCCAAGATAGCCAAGCCCATGACGGAATTGCTAATGAAGAGGAAGGCTTTCCAATGGACTGAAGCTTGTCAAAAAAGTTTTGAGGAGTTAAAGAAAAGTTTGACAACCACGCCGGTGTTAGTATTGCCGAATGTAAGCAAGAGTTTTGATATTTATTGTGACGCATCAAGACAATGACTCGGATGCGTGCTTATGCAAGAAGGTCAAGTGGTCGCCTATGCGTCAAGAAAATTGAAGAAACATGAGCAGAATTACCCGACACACGATTTGGAACTTGCAGCCGTGGTACATGCATTAAAAATTTGGAGACACTATATTCTTGGACATAGGTGTGAAATTTATACAGATCACAAGAGTCTTAAGTATATTTTCACACAGACAGATCTGAATTTGAGGCAACGCCGATGGTTGGAGCTCATCAAGGATTATGACGTGGGGATCAACTATAACCCAGGGAAGGCCAATGTAGTGGTCGATGCTTTGAGCCGAAAAGGAGTAAGCCACCAACTCACAGTCTGGGAGCTGCCATCCGAGTTATGCAAGGAGTTTGAACGGTTGAACCTTGGATTCATAAATGAGATGGGAACGATGGAAGTCAACCCAACATTAGAGCAGGAAATACGGCAAGGACAGACAAAGGACAAGGAAATACAGGAAATCAAGGAAAAGACCCAAGAAGGAAGAGAATTCAGATTTGATGAGGACGAACAGGGAACCTTATGGCTTGGAAAGAGGATTGTGGTACCTAATGTCAGGCATATTCAGGAAACAATACTGAAGGAGGCACATGACTCACCTTACTCAATTCATCCTAGTTGTACGAAGATGTACAAGGACTTAAAGACATGCTACTGGTGGGCCAGCATGAAAAAGGACATAGCCAAATATGTTGCATTGTGTGATGTGTGCCAACAAGTTAAAGCAGAACATCAAAGGCCAGCCGGATTGTTACAACCATTGAAGATCCCAGAGTGGAAGTGGGAAGAGATTGGTATGGACTTTATAGTTGGATTACCGCGAACTCAGTCTGGCTATGATTCAATATGGGTTATTGTGGATCGGTTGACAAAATCAGCTCACTTCATCCCTGTCAAGACTACATATACCACCGCGAAGCTAGCAGAATTGTATATGGAGCATATTGTGTGTCGACAAAAAGTACCGAAGAAGATAGTCTCGGATAGAGGTTCTCAGTTTACCTCTAGATTTTGGCAAAAATTGCATGAAGCTTTGGGAATGAGGTTGAATTTTAGTTCAGCATATCATCCTCAAACGGATGGACAAACCGAGAGGACCAATCAGATTTTAGAGGACATGTTAAGAGCTTGTGCTTTAAAGCATGGGAAAAGTTGAGATAAGAGCTTGCCATATGTAGAATTTTCATGCAACAATTGTTACCAAGCAAGTTTGAAAATGTCACCCTATGAAGCATTGTACGGAAGGAAGGGTAGGACTCCCTTGTTTTGCAATGAAACCGGAGAGAATCAAGTGTTTGGTCCCGACGTGTTACAAGATGCTGAAGGGCAATTCCAAATAATATGGAAAAACTTAAAGGCTGCCCAGTATCGACAGAAAGGTTATGCTGATAATAAGCGAAGGAGTCTGACTTTTGAAGTTGGAGATTTTGTATACCTCAAAGTGTCACCTATCAGAGGTCAGCGACGGTTTAACGTCAAAGGAAAACTGGCACCACGTTACATCGGACTGTTCATAATTTTGGACAAGCGAGGAGAAGTGGCATATCGACTTGAGCTGCCGACGTATCTCTCCGATGGACACGACGTGTTTCATGTCTCTCAACTCAAGAAGTGTCTCAGGGTACCGGAAGAACAAGTGCCATGGACGAGTTAGAACTTCAAGAGGATTTGTCCTATGTCAAGCAACCTATCAAAATTTTGGACATGAAAGAAAGGTTCACAAGGAATAAGAGGATCCGTTGGTGCAAAGTGCAATGGAAACACCATACGAAAGCCGAAGCTACGTGGGAACGTGAAGAAGACTTGAAGATAGAATTCCCTTATCTTTTCTCCACGCTATCATATCTCGAGGGCGAGATTCACTTTAAGGGGGGTAGGTTTGTAACACCCTAAATTTTCGCATCATGCATTGCATACATGATCATGCATCAAACATTAGTAGGATAAAAGAAAGATAATAAAAGATAAAACATACATATATGGTGTAGCAAAAGAAGAAAAGGAAAATAATAGCCTAAAACTTGTAATAGGGAATAAGTATAAAAATAATGATAACATATAAAAATAAAATAAATAAAATAATAATATTTATATAAAAAAAGGAAGAAAAAAAAAAGAAAAAGGGCTCCGCTGGCTAGGCGGCCGAGCCGGCCCAACCAGCCACGCCCCGCCGCCCTCCCGCAGCGCAGCGGCCGACCGACCCCGCCGCTGGGTCCCGCTCCCACGCGCCCGCTGGGCCCCACCCCGCCGCCAGCCCTGCTGCCTCGCCCGGTCCACGCCGAGCGCCCCGCCCCGCACCTGGCCCCACCCCGCGACGCCACCGAACCGCACGCGCCCCGCCCCGACCGCGCCTGCCCCGCCTGCGACCGCGCGCACCGATGCCCCGCCAGCGACCGCACGCACCTGCCGCCTGGGCCCCGCCTGCCCCGTGCCGAACCGACCCGCCCGATCCCGCGCAGCGCCGCGTGACCGAGCCCCGTACGCGCGCCGCTCGCCCTAGCCGCCGTCTATAAAAGCAGTAGCGCCTCGATGGATTTTCTCGATCCCAGAAAAGCAGCCGCCACCAGAAAACGCCGCTGCCATACCAAAAGGCCAGAAAAGCCCTAGCCGCCGGATAGGAAAAAAGGGAGCACAGAAGCCGCCGCCAGGGAAGAAAAGAGAGGAAAAAAGAGGAGGAAGAGGAAGAAAAAGAGGAGGGTGCCGCTGTCCGCCGGAGATCGTCGTCTTCGTCGCGTCGCCATCGTCGTGCCGCCAAAGGACCGTTGCGCCATCCACTTCGTCTACGCATTGCCTTCGTTCTGCGATCGTCAAGTTGTCACATCTACGGTAGGATTCGTTTTTCCGATGCGAATTTTAGCAATGTATTAGATCTAATAGACGCAAATTGATTTTAGTTGCATCGTCTTTTTATTTTCAGCAGCATTAATCCACTCTAAAACCACCGTAAACTTGTATGAACACGTATGAACTAGTTGCATCTAATTAATAAACAATCACAATTAATTAATTATGGTACTTTGCATGCATGCATGTCATCGCATGTTGATTCATACGTGTGCATCATAATGATTGGTATGTATATTCTTGTATGTGTGATCACAAGTAGAGGTAAGTGCTCAAGAAGTCGTGTACGAGGATTTTCAGAACCAAGACATCGAAGCGCTTGAGCAACCCTATCCGCCGGAACAAGGCAAGTGTCCTTGAAGCATATTGATCCTGTTTTTTAAAATAAATGTTTTGTTTGCAAACTGCATGCTTGTCTCAAATTGACGGGAATCCTATGGTAGGAAGTTTACTAGCTTTGTTTAACCACCCTTGTCACCTGGAATATATGGTAGAGAGTCGGGATGGGATTTTTACCTTTTTGCTTCGCTTAATTAATTGGGATGGAAAACAACACTACACATTTAATTATGCATCATTGATATTCTGGTTAATGTGAACTGGTCAATACGATGGGTGATCTAAGCAAGCCTGGTATGTGGATGGGTTGGATGTTATGGTGGTTTGCTTGCTTTAGATCTAAGGACCGGTTCATGCGAGAATAGGCCAGGACTACAGTGCCACCACGAGGCCAAGTATGGGTGCGGCGTAGCTAATTAATTAGGGCTTTGCTAGTGCTGTTTGGACCATTGTGGATGCTCGGGGAAGGGGTAGTCGGATTGGGTTTGTTGATGATTGGCGGGACTACCCTGGGATCCGAATGGCTCAAGAGGGGGCCCTTGGTTGAAGATGTGCTCAGTTGGAGGAATCGCCACCTGTGAAACCTCAGTGGGGTCTGAATAGACTAGTAATCTATTTGTTAAGGCTATTTTGTGATCTCTTGGCCATACACCAAAGGAAGTGTAATTGTCATAAGGGAGGATCTTTAGTCGCCGACGGGTGATGAAATCACAAACACGTGGGTAAAGTGGTACAAACTCTGCAGAGTATTAAAACTATCATGATAGACGTGCTCCCGGTTATGAGCGTCTGGATGACCTACATGATTAGACGGAAATTGGGATTTGGGATGGTTATGATTTGGTAATGGTTATGCTTGATATTATGATTATGGTTATGGTTGATATTATGATTATGGTTATGGTTATGGGATGGAATCATGGTTTATGACATTGATTATGGTTATTGGCAATGGTAAATTATGGACTGGTATTATGATGGTTACATGGTTTATGATGGGTTTACTTCACATAATATGATACATTGCTTTTCAAATGTTTTACTGTGCTTTTCAGCACTTTGCCATTATTATTGTCGTCATTTGAATCAGCCACATGTCATACTTTCCACACTTGCTGAGTACGACATGTACTCACTCTTGCAATCCCCCCCAACAGTTGCAGGTTAGGATTGTGAGTTTAATGGCGATAATGCGGAGATCTAGGCCGTGTCTACCGTCAACTTTGCCTGTGGTGTTGCATGGAGCTGCGCTATCCCTTATGCTTAGTTTGCTTAGTTGCTTAATTAGTTTATTTCCGCTGCATTAGTTGAACTTGTCATTAATATTCATTAGAGCTTGTATTCGAGGATAATATGTTTTGTGTAATAAAATTTGGTTAATTAATTTTGTTTTCTAGTAATTATCTGTATATCGTTTGTGATTACACTCGTGTATGTGTGTTGAACATCCTGGGCACACATATGCGTTAGCTTGGTTCAGTTTTCAGAACCGGGCGTCACATCACCCCCCTCTAGGCCACATTCAATTGGTATCAGAGAAGACTCTCCATCTACGAGACTCACCTCTCGGAGAGATCAAATGGCCTTAGAGAAGAACAATGAGATCACAAAGGTGCCCAACACCGAAGATGAATATGACACAAGGGCATTCAATATACTCAAGGAGAACGGACACGATGATGAATAAGTGCGTCAACTCAAAGTGCTTCTAAGGAAGAAACTCCTAAGCAAAAAGGGCAAGGAAGAAGACGAGGAGCCGATGGGGAGTGGTCGTCAAGACTACTCCCGATATCCTTATAATTATGATCATCTTAATTCTAACAATAATTATCTTATTATTCCCATGGGAGACCTACACATTATGACAAAAATGATCATACAATGTGGAAGTATAACATGAAAATGCATCTTATCTCCTTAAACCCCAGTCTCTGACATATTGTGTACAGGTGCAGATATCCCGAATACTGATGATGAACTCACTCCTGAGCAAAGAGAAAGAAATTCACCGCAATGCACAAGCCATTGCGATAATCACTTCATCCTTGAGTCGGGAAGAGTTCACCAAGATTGATGGACTGGAAAGTGTCAATGAAATATTGGATACACTCAAGACCGCACATGAAGGAAATCACTCAGTTCGTGAAGCAAAAATTGAAATGCTTGAAGGGGAATTGGGGAGGTTTGCCATTGAGGAGGGTGAATCACCCCAAGAGATGTACAACTGAATGAAGGCAATCATCAACAAGATCCAGGCCTATGGAAGTAAGAAATGGACCAATCATGAAGTCGTCAAGAGGATGATAAGGGCATTCATGCCCCGAAATGTCACTTTATGCTCGGTGATCCGAGAAAGTCCAGGGTTCCATAAAATGACTCCGGATAACTATTGGGTAAAATCACCAACCACTAGATGATGAAGAAGGAAGCAAAATATTTGAAGGACCTTGCCGACCTGACTTCATCAATGAATAAAGGGGTAGCTCTCAAGGTGGCCAGCAAACCAAATAACAAGAAAGTCCACAAGGTGCAAGAGGATGAAGATAGTGATGACATGATCACCGACATGGATGAAGAAGAAATGCTCCACTTCATGAAGAAATTTAAGAGGATGATGATGAGAAGGAGAAAAGACAAAAATTCCAGTGATGATAAGATCAAAGAAAAAGACAAGTCCAGATCTAGACGCTCATGCTATAACTGTGGTGAATATGGGCACTTCATAGTTTATTGTCCATATGAAGAAAATAAGAAGAAGAAATAAGTGAAGCCTCGAGAGAGGAAAATATTCAACAAAATGAGAGAAGCTCATCAAGCACACATCGGCAAAGAGTGGGACTCAAACGAAGAGTCCTCCTCCGATGAAGAAGAAGAGATGGCTTCCATTGCCATCATAATGCCTACCAAGAAGTCTACGCTCTTCCTGAACATGGGAGGACAGGAGACTCATAATCATACTTGCCTCATGGCTAAGGAAGTCAAGAAAAAGGTTCGACTCACACCTCCCTCGCTTAATTACTCTGATGATGAATTTGATAGCAGCGATGAAAATGAACACATGTTTAAGAGCTTAAGTAAAACTGCATTAGCTAAAATGAAAATACTAATGGATGAAAATTTGAGAAGGAAGATCTTATCAACCGACAAGAAGATATGCTGGTCCTTCAGAAGGAGAGATACTCTAAGGTTGAGGAAGCTCTCGAGCTAGAAAAGGAAAAGAGAGAAGCGCTTGAGCATGAGCTATCTTTGAGCAAGGAAACTTGCTCAAATCTAAACGGTTTGAATGTTGTACTTAAGGATGAGCTTGTTACCTAGAGAAAAGTTAACAAGCACCTTCAAGTACAAGTTGAATCACTCAAGCAAAGTGCTTCCTCGTCATCTTCTAAGAGCTCACGTTCTTCAAATATTGAGTCTATTCCACTTAAAACTTGCAATTGTGCTAATTTGATTCTTGACTTCAAAAATGAGCTTAAAGTGGCACAAAACAATTATTCACCCAAAGGCGGCATTTTTGATAAGGAGAAAATCAAGTATGCACGAAGTGCATACTCGGTTACTAGAGCTCCTAATATCAAGGATGGCCTTGGATATTCTCAAGGTGAAAAGCAGAATGCTAGAAACCTCAAGAAGAACAAGGAGTCAATTGTTTTTGTCAAGGAAAGCTCAAATCAAGTGAAGAACACCAAACATGTTCCTTATTTTCATGAGAAAGCTAAAAATGGACCGAGCATTATGTTTCATAACTTTAATGCCTCATATGTTCTTATGAAGAATGAACTTAACCATGTTTATGCCAAGTATGTTGGGCCACTCCACAAGAGTCCAAAATCTTGTGTGTGGGTGCCCAAATGTCTTATCACTAACATCAAAGGACCCAACCAAGCTTGGGTACCTAGAAGAAATGCATAATTTTGTTTTGTAGGTTTTGTAGGCGGACCCAACCAACCAATCAATGGATTCAAAAAGGTGCTTGAGAGGCATAAACTAAATGATTGGAGGAAAAGAAAATATTCATGGGGTACTATCGACTGTTGGAGCCGGCAGATCTCCCTACACTGCTAAAGTGATTGGGGAGTTTTAAGTTCGGTGTGGGCGCGCGGAGATTCAAGAAGGTGAATAGGATTTTGACACTGGAGACACAAAAATTTACGTGGTTCGGGCCGCCTGAGCGTAATACCCTACTCCACGGGTGTGTTGGTGTTGTATTAGCGGTAAGAGCTTGCCACGAACGTGTGGGGTGCGTATGATCGTCCGTGCGTGAACCTCCCTGAGTGTATCGTCGGCCTGTCCTTTTATAGTACAAGGACAAGCCGTTACAAGCTAGCCTGGCCTGACATGTGGCCCCGGCGGTTACTAGTATTGATACATGATTAATTGCTCTTAATGATCCTGTAACAGGCTTTGACAGTACCGTTACTGGTGTTAAGATCATCCTATTAAGTGTCATTAATATGACATTAATGACACTTAATCAGGTCTTGAAGTCCTTGGCTCTCCTTTGAAGGTTCGGAGCCGTGACAAGGTCTTCTGGAGGTTAGAGGCTGAAAGGTCCGACGATTGGACATGTGGCAGCTCTGGAGCTTGTTGTGGGAAGCAGGTAGCTCCGGCGCTACCAGACACGTGTCAAGTCCGGTGCTTCTCTCGGTCTGGGGTTAAGTCCGGAGGTGCCGTTTCGGTACGTGGCCCGGAGCTTCCCCCTTGTGGGCGGTAGCTCCGGTTTGGTTGTACACGTGGCGACCCAGGGATTAACCATGTTGGAGAAGCGGGTCCGGTTATGTCTGACAAGTGGGCCTCTGAGGGTCTTCAAACCAAGTAGGTGACTTTCCTTTGAAATCTTTGTAACCTCAAGGGGTGTACGGTTTCTAGGGTACGGACAGTGGCCCCCTGGACCTACCTCCGAGGAAGATCACTGGGGTGATGTCATTCCGTCGGAGGTGGGTCCATCCTTGCGACTCTTGAACTGGGTCTTCAAGGGTCTTCAAAGGTGCCGTTGGCAAGGATTTACAGTTAGATCCCACCGCGTGGCGCACCTTAGGAGGTAGATGAGATCTTTGACGTGCGGATCTCACGCAATTGAAGGTCGCCGGTTCCCGATATGAAAACCGTATCGGTTCCGCGCGCCCTGTCAGGCCGCCGCCTTTGGGTTTCCCGCCTCGTGATGACAACCGTTCGCCTGGGTAATTACCTCGACTTGATCGTCGGGGTGGTCCCGGGCCCTCTTGTCATCGGCTGGGTTGAATCCTTGAGTGGTATCTTCGACTTCCCTGCGATTTCCATCCAAGCGTTGCGAGGGCTTACTTAAGAAGGAAAGCGCGCACCGTCGGGAGTTCTTTACGCCTCTCATCTGATCTTGCGCTCAAACTCCCAACTTGTGCTTCGCTCCTCTTCTCTTGCCTAGCTGTGCCGCGATGAAGTTGGGTCTGCGCGAGAGTCGCTTGAAGACCGACGGCGATTTGAAGAAGGTCCGGGCCCTCATGGGGTGGTCCTCGGACTTCTTCAACCGTTTGGTCCGTGCCGGCGCAGAGCTTCCCTTCAAGAAGGAGCGCGCCGGCGAAATGGTGTACTTTTCTTCGTACGCCATGGTGGGGTTGATCCCACCTTTTTCTTCCTTCTTCTTGATGCTGCTAGACTTCTATGGTCTGCAGCTATACCACCTCGGCCCTCACTCCATTCTCCTCGTGTCTATCTTCGTCCACTTCTGTGAGATGCGGGTGGGCATCCCCCCCTGCATCAAACTTTTCCGAACCTTCTTCACTGTCCACACCACCGGCCGGAGCAATGAGTACCTTGGCTTCTACTACTTTGTGAAGCGCAAGAAGTTCCCATTCAAGTACCTCCGGTCGTTCCCTTCTGTGAAGTGGGATGACTGGAAGAAAGATTGGATAGTCGTCAGGGTGGAGGAGCACGAGAGGTTGGAGCTGCCCGACGGTCTGCCTGGCATCGACACGACGATCTGGAGTGGGGTTCCGGTGCTGGCGGAAGCTTTCAACCCCACCTTGACCAGGATCCGCCAATGCGTGGAGGGAGGATTGACCCCTCAGGCGGTATTTTGCAACTTCCTGGCCAACAGGTGGGCGCCGCTGAAGAGGAGGGAGAAGCTCGCTTGGGCCCTCAACAGCGTGATGGACGAGGACCGGGTTGAGACCGGGTTGAAGTCCAACATGGCGGGGAAAACCTTGGAGTTCCACCTCAAGAAATTTCAGCACGGCATCAACGTCGACGGTGATGACTTGACTCCACCGTCGGCCTTTCTCCCTCTGAACGTGGAAGTGGAGTTCAGCAGGGAGCTCCGGCGGAAGATGCCCGCACTTGACGACCTTGGTGTCGTCGAGAGAAGATCAACCACCCAGGTGGCGATCCCCGGGATGCCCGAATACGGCTCTGCCCCTGCCCACAGCCGAGGGTCGAGGTCATCGGCAAGGGCAAGGAGCTGGCGGATGAGCCGGAGAGCCGGAAGAAGAAGCTGCAACATGCCGACGGAAGGTCTTTCAGGCCTGCTACTTCCGCCTCGGTCCCTTCTCCCCAGGGGGGAAGATCTTCTACCACCTTGGCGGCTGTCCCCGTAGTGGGGTCCTTCCGGAACGATACCGCTCCTGCAGTGGGATCCTCCCGTAGCGCGTCTGTCCCCGTGGTGGAACCCTCCTGGGGTGCTAGCTCCGGGCGCACGACTCCGGCACCTGGGACGGTGGGAGTCTCTAGGTCCAGGGGTTCCTCCCGATCGAGGAGAGCCTCGACCTGTGAAACGCCCGTGGCTGCGACAAGTTCTGGGGGGCCTTCTGGAGCTTCTACGCCGACCGTGGCCAGCTCGGAACGTCCAGGAAAAAGGTTCCGTGCAAGCTGGTGCGGAAGCCTTCCAAGGTAATTTTTAATCTTTACCTTGGTTAACTATTTAATTGTAGCAACTGTTTATTAATTTTCTTCGTTCATCATCTGCAGCGTCCCCAAGAAGGGGAGTGAAGCTTCACCCTCAGCCACAGAGTCTAAGGCCGTGGGAGCTCCTACTCCTGTCCCGGTGCCGCCCCAGGTGGTGGCTGAGGCTGCGACAGCTCCGGCGCCGGCTGTTGTGGTCATGGACCTCGAATCGTCCCCAGAAGTTCCCGTGGTAGCGCCGGACCACGGGAGTGAAGACACGCCAGCGGCACCTGTCCTGGAGGTTGAAGCTTCGGGTCCTGGTGCTGCAGTGATGGAAGCTCCGGCTGTTGAGCCGGAGGAAGTAGTAGTTCTGGCCTCGGAGCCAGAAATTGCTGAAGCCCCGGCGGTTGAGCCGGAGGTGACTGAAGCCCCGACATGTGAGCCGGTAGTCGAGGTAGTTCCGGCAGTTGAGCCGGCTACCTCCGAAGCACCGGCCGCTGAGCCGGTTATTGTTGGAGCGCCGATCATAGAGTCGGTGGTTGAAGAGGAGATGGAGCTCGAGCCTCCCTCGGAAGAGGTGTCCCGGCCCGAGCCAGTAGCAGCTCCTGCTCCGGAAGCGACAACGTCAGAGGTACCTGCGGCAGTGCCGGAGTGCCCAAACGAAGTCACTGGCCCCCTGCCCGAGGAGGTGAACGAAGACTTGGTGGCGGGGCCTTCTTCGATGGCGACTGAGGCCATCCCGGAGGATGGCCCTAGTGCCTTGGAAGCTCAGGGGTCCACTCTCGTAGAGTGGGACCCAATTTTTGTGTGTGAAGACCCACTGGAACCAGCGGAGGAGACCCCAGCAGGTCCGGAGCCCATCCCGCTGTCGAGATCTATCGACAACGCCTGCTCCAGTCTGCTTCAAGTCCAACTGGCCTTCTTCCACGACAGCAAGGGTCTTGAAGAGGAGCACCAAACCCTTAGGCGGTGGCGTAACCGGCTCTACTTCGAGACCAAGCTAGCGCAGTCGAGGCTAGCGGATGACAAGGAGTGGATCAAGCGGGAGAAGATCTGCCTGGAGTACTGGGTCAAGCTGCTGGATGATAGGGAGAGCATGACTCATGCCCTCGACACTCAATCCCGGGAGATCTACGATCAGGCCAAAGCTGCCAATAACGCGGCCGATGCTCAGCACGAACAGCTTGAGGCTATTAACACCGCACTCATCAAGCGCCGAGAGGCACTTGAAGAGAGGGAGAAACGGCTCGAGAATGAAGAGCAGAAACTCCTTGAGCTGCGGGATGATGTCCTGAGGAGGGAAGAGGAGCTTGCCGAGAAGATAGCTATGGCTGACAAGGGCCTCGAGGAGCGCACCAAAAAATTGGAAGAGCGCTGCCAAGAGGAAGAGGAGAAGACCTGGGTGCGGGGGCAGGAACTCTACGAATACGAGTGTGCCCTTGTTGCCCGGGACAAAAAAGTGGAGGCTAGGGAGAAGGACCTGGTCGATCGTCGGAACAAGATACACCTCCGGGAGGAGGAGCTCGGAAGACTCGAGAGGCGGGTTGCTGCAAAGATTCAGCAAAACGCCAAAGAAGTTGAGCGCCTCGCCCGTGAGAATTCTGAACTGACGGTGGCCAGGAGATCCCTGGAAGAGATGAAGAGCTTGAGGACGGCGGACTCCCTACAGATTTGGGAGTTCCTGGGCAAGGCCAACGACGCGCTGACGCCGATGGGTTTCAGCCCCTGCACCCGGATGATCCGGAGCCGGAGCCGGACCTTGCGCTGCAGGCGTTGAGTGCAGCAGGTAGCAAGCTCTCCAAGGTGGGCGATGTCATCGCGGACCAACTGGAGGTTGAGGGGCAATCCCTGGCGAGGAACATCACAGAGTATGTGCTGACGTGCTACACCAGCCGGAACTCCCAATTTCCTCTGGACCCGGTGCTTGACGGCCCCGTCGAAGGAGAAGGCGAAGCTACCCGAGCCAGCGTATCGGAGGTCGCCCAGAAGGTCGCCGAGTTCATCCATAGGTTCTAGGACCATCTCTTTAGCTCTCACTTGTATTTTCTCTTCTTCTTCCTCAATTTTGTAATCCCTTGTCTCCAGATGTAATATCATGTCTCCATATAAATGAAATCCCCAAATTTTTGCGAATTTTACTTTTTGTCTTCAACATCTTTATCTTCACTTGGCCCCCTGGTAGATGTACACAATTTGTTTGTGAACATGTACCAAAAGGATATTGAGTTTTGTTGAAGAGTCATTTGCTCCCAACTTGTAGAATTTTAGGTCCAACGTCTTCGATAGTGAAGGTCCCATGAGGTTGTCGGAGCTTAGAAGCTCCGGCATTGTCCATCACTGGAGCTTGGTAGCTCCGGCAATAGCCTCTATCAACACGTAGAGCGTCGATAGTTAGTCCTCCGGGGTGTCGGAGCTGAGTAGCTCCAGCAGTGACCTTTGCCAACACTTGGCTTGTTGGCAGCAGACTCCATTTACGAGGTCTTCTCACCATCTTATACTCAACGTCGACGGCTGGTCCCCTTAGGGGAGTCGGAGCTTAGTTAGCTCCGACTTTTCTCCATCAACGTAGACTTTATTTTCCTGCACACTTAAGTCAAGAAAAATAGTAAAATTCGTTCCTTGTCTATAATTTCGTCGCGGCTTACGATTCTCAAGAAGATTTTAAGTTGAACGCGATTTTAAATACAACCGGATGCGTTGTCTTTTCCCTTAGATTCAACTGCCCATGGATCCGCCTTACTTCGGCCTGCCGGGGTGTGGGTAGAGTGGTGTACTTAGGGTGCTTGACCAGGCTAAGTCGATAGCACACTCCGGCCCTAGATTGGCTTGGCGGCTTTCAGGCGAGTTGGCCATAAACGATAATTAAATCCAAAAGAACTGACAATACAACTCGAATCGTATATAAACCGGTCGAACTAAAAATTTCTTCAGAATTGCACGTCTTTGTTATAGACAAGAAAGAGAAAAATAAAAATGTTGAGCCCGTACAAAATAAATGCACGTGGAGTCTATTTCACATGAAGATGTCTTTCATTATAGGTCCGGGGTACAGGGGAAACAAGTACACTCTTAGGGTACGGAACCAGGCTAAGTGTGTTTGGTTTCTCATTTGACCCAGGGTAGTTAGCCGCACTTTTAGTCCTGAGACTGTGACAAGTGCTGCATGAGCTTTGCGGACCTTTCGGGAAAGGTCCGACTGCTCTCCCGGAGGAACTACCCGACTCTGTACAATGACTCTATAACATACACCCCAAGCTACTCAAGACTCACCTCCGTGGTGTTAAGTGTAGAACTTACGGAGGTGCTCGATGTTCCCAGGATTTGGGAGAGGTGTCCCATCCTCAGTAGCCAAGCGAACGCTTCCGGGACGGGATACTTTGATCACTCGGAAGGGCCCCTCCCAGCCGGGCGAGAGTTTGTTTAACCCTTCTCTGGATAGTATTCTCCGTAGCACCAGATCGCCTTCCTCGAGCTGTCGGTTGTGTACATGCCGCTGGTGATAACGCTGTAAGGCTTGACGATATCGGGCATTCCGAACAGCTGCTTGGCACCTTCCCTCCTCAAGGAGGTCTAGGTCTTCACGCCGGAGCTGGTCCTGCGCGGCTTCGTCGAAGGTCCGGACCTGGAGTGAACCCAAGGTGATTTCCGGAGGAAGGATTGCTTCAGCTCCGTACACCAGAAAGAAGGGTGTTTCTCCGGTTGACCGGTTTGGAGATGTCCTGTTGGCCCATAGAGTGGGCGGAAGCTCTTCGATCCAGTTGGCTCCATGTTTCTTCAAGTGCTCATAGGTGCGCGTTTTGAGTCCTTTAGGGATTTCAACATTTGCTCTCTCGGTTTGGCCATTGCTGGCTGGATGAGCTACGGAGGCGTAGCAAACTTGTATGCCGAGGTCTTCGCAATATCCTTGGAATGCGGAGCTTGTGAATTGAGTCCCATTATCAGTGGTGATTTTGTTTGGGACTCCAAATCTGCTTACAATGGATTGCAGAAAGTTGATAGCAGATTGTTTGTTGATCGTCACAACTGGAGGTGCTTCCGGCCACTTGGTGAACTTGTCAATGGCGACTTACAGGAACTTGTAACCTCCGACGGCTCTTGGGAAGGGTCCCAAGATGTCCATCCCCCACACGGCGAAGGGCCATGTAGGAGGTATCATTTGTAAGGGTTGAGCCGGTGTATGAATTTGCTTTGCATGAAGTTGGCATGCTTCGCATTTCTTCACCAGCTCAGTGGCATCCTGGAGCGTTGTAGGCCAGTAGAAGCCATGCCGAAAGGCTTTTCTGACCAGCGTGCGGGAAGATGCGTGGTTCCCACACTCGCCTCCATGGATTTCTGCGAGAAGTTCGCAGCCTTCTTCCCTTGTGATGCACCGCATTAGGATGCCGTTGGCACCGCGCCGGTAGAGATCCCCTTCTACCAGCGTGTATCTTTTAGCCAATCTGACTACCCGGTTAGCGGATACATCATCGTCAGGAAGGATGTTGTCTTTCAAGTAGTTCCGGATCTTCGAGATCCATGCATCGGAACTGACTTGAGCATTTGAGTCTTGCGTGCTGGGTTGCTCGGAGCTTCCGGCAGCACCTACGACCCTTGATGGCTGCCATGGTAACAGGGCCATCGGGACCGTCAGCTTCGAGATGCTGATCTCGCCCCCTTCGCTCAGTTCGACAGGCTGAGCTGTGGGTTTCGACAATCTCCGGCAAAAGTTCCATCAGGAGCCGGAGCTCCGGTTGACGCTTTCGTCGAGAGTTCGCCGGCTTCAGCATTGTGGGCACGCTGAACATGGTGGAGGTCTAGGACTTCAAAGTCCTTCTGAAGCCTCTGGACTTCTAGGAGGTAAGCAGCTAGCTGGAGATTGTTGCAGGAGCATTCACCCTTCACCTGCTTGATGATGAGCTGTGAATCTCCTTTGACCAGCAGTTGCCTGACACCGTATGACAGTGCCACCTTTAGTCCGTAGATGAGTGCTTCATACTCCGCCATGTTGTTGGTTGCCTTGAAGTCAAGGTGTACCATGTATTTCACCTTCTCCCCAGTCGGTGCAAGGAGAAGGATTCCAGCTCCGGCCCCCTACTTCTGCATGGAGCCGTCGAAGTAGAGGGTCCAGTGAGGCTCGGTAAAGGTTGGAGCTTGATGCTTCGTCTTCTGTTCACTGGGGCCCCCAGGGTTTGATGGAGAGGGAGTCCATTCTGCCACAAAATCTGCCAAAGCTTGACTTTTGACTGCTTGTCTTGAAATAAATTCAAGATCAAATTCAGCCAATTCTGCTGCCCACTTTGCAATATTCCCAGTTGAATTGGGATTATGCAGGATTGCTCGAAGTGGGTAGGAGGTCACCACCGAGACTTTGTGAGCTTGGAAGTAATGTCGAAGCTTCCTGGAGGCAATAAGAACTGCATAGAGCAGCTTATGCACCTCTAGGTATCGAGTCTTGGCATCATGTAATACTTCACTGATGAAGTATACTGGGCGTTGAATGGTCCGGACCCTCCCGGAGGGGTCCGGAGCTTCCTCTTCATTGATCCGGACGCTCTCGGAGGGGTCCAGATTCTCTTCGGGGACCTCCAGGTTCTGGCTGGAGGAACCCGGAGCTTCTTCAGAAATGACCTGGACCCTCCCGGAGGGGTCTAGGTCTCCTGAAGCGACTTCTTGTGGGTTCGAATCTGGGAGCTGGGACCCAGACTCGCTTTCAGGAACCTCCGGACCCTCCAGAAGGGGTCTGGATTCCTGAGTGTGGGGTAGTTCCGGTCTCTCCGCAACCAGAACCATACTGACGACTTCGTCAGTAGCTGAAATGTAAAGCAGTAAAGGCTCACCAGGGTTCGGAGCTACCAGAATTGGTAGGGTGGTGAGGAACTGTTTCAGCTCCTGAAATGCCTTCTCTGCTTCTTCGGACCATTTGAATGGTCCGGACTTCCTCAATAACTTGAAGAAGGGAAGTGCCCACTCCGCCAGTCTTGATATGAACCGGCTGAGGGCTGCTAGACATCCAGTTAACTTTTGGACGTCTTTGATGCGGGTTGGTGGCCGCATGTCTTCAATGGCTTTTATCTTCGTCGGATTAGCTTCTATGCCCCGGTGAATTACCAGGAAACCAAGAAGTTTTCCGGAGCTAACCCCAAACATGCACTTGTCCGGGTTTAGCTTTGTGCAGGTGGCCCGTAGCTTGTCGAAGACGACCTTCAAGGTGTCGAGGAGTGACTCCTTGTTCCTGACCTTGACCACAATGTCATCGACGTATACTTCCACTATGTCTCTGATGAGTTCTTCAAAAGTTTTGTACATAGCTCGTACAAAAGTTGAAGCTGCATTCTTGAGACCAAATGGCATGGCTGTGTAACAGTACAATCCATCTACCGTGATGAATGAAGTATGCTCTTCATCCTCCCTAGACATCCTGATTTGATGATACCCAGAATATGCATCTAGGAAACACAGTAATTCACACTCGGAGGTAGAATCCACTATCTGATCTATTCTAGGTAGTGGGAATGGATCTTTTGGACATGCCTTATTTAGTGTGGTGTAGTCGATGCACATCCGAAGCTTCCCGCCGGCCTTGGGCACAACGACTGGGTTCGCCAGCCATTTTGGATGGAAGACTTCTCGGATGAATCCGGCTTCGAGTAGCTTCTTCACTTCTTGTCGGATGAAGTTCTGCCGCTCTACGGATTGCTTCCGAGGCTTCTGATGCACAGGCCGGGCATCGGGGTAGATATTCAGATTGTGCTCAATCACTTCCCTGGGGATCCCAGGCATTTGTGACGGTTGCCAAGCAAACACGTCAACGTTAGCCCGGAGGAAAGTGATGAGCGCGAGTTCCTATTTGTCGTTCTACCCTCCCGATATACGGGTGGTTTGAGCGGCATCGGAACCAATTTGGATGACTTTGACGGGAATGTCGGTGTCGCCGCTTGGCTGCACACGGGGTGCAGAGGTCGAGCCTCGTTGACGAATGCTCGGGGGTTTCGGAGCCTGCTCCTGTCTGGAGTCCTCCTCTTGTGCCATGGTGAGTGCGTGGAGTTCCTCCAGAGCAGTTACTCTGGCAGTGCGATCTCCGCGGATCCGGAGAACACCTACTGGTGTTGGCATCTTCAACACCAGGTATCCATAATGAGCAGCTGCCATGAATTTGTATAGCGCAGGTCTACCAAGATGGCGTTGAATGGTAAGTTGATCTGAGCGACGTCGAAGACCAACTTCTCGGTGCGATACTTCTCCCGGGTCCCGAAGGTAACGGGGAGAGTAATAGCTCCGAGTGGGGTAATAGCCCCCGGGCCTACTCCGGAGAAAGGTCGAGAGGGCTGGAGATCCGAAGGTCGGAGTTGAAGCTTAGTGAAAGCTTCGAAGCTGATGAGGTTAAGCCCCGAACCTCCGTCTACCATGACATGGTGGAGCTGGATGTTATTGATGGTAGGAGAGACCATCAAAGGTAGTTGACCTGTTCCAACCATGCTCCGCGAGCAATCAGAAGTTCCAAAAGTGATAGAGGTGTCCATCCACTTTCGATGAGGTTCTGGCCTGACTGTAGGGGCTACAGCGGCCATATCCCGCCGCATAGTCTTGATGACACGACGAGAGGTGATATCCCATGACCCACCGAAAATGGTGTTCATGGTCTTCCGACGCTCGTTGTCAGAGACGTCAGAGTCATCATCGATGGAGGTGTCAACGGCCTTCAGGACCTTTTTGGGATCCTGAAACCCTAACTCCTCTTCAGCCGGAGCTTCGTCGACTTTTGGTTTTCCTTCCCTCTGTCGAAAAGGAGATCCTTCCCGGCGCTTGTTGTAGCTCTCGGCAAGGTTTTGGACCTCCCGGCAGTCTTCCAAACTGTGGATGCCTGTTTTATGAATGGGACACCACACTTTGGGTTTCCACCATCTTCAGAAGACGGTCGAGGTCGCTTCTCGGGGCGTTGCCCCCGGCCACCCGGAGCTGCAGCAGCTGTAATGTTGGATGTACCGGCCGACGGCTTCTTCTTGCCGTTGGTCTTGTTTTTCTTCTTGCCACTCCCAGAGGTAGCGGCTTCTTCTTTGGAGGGTTTCTTGTGATCCTCCGCGGCTGGTTTGGAGTGCATCTCACGGCGCTCCGCAGCTCTGGCACATTTATCTGCCAGGCTGAAGAGTTCTGTGACGCTGGTGATCTCTTTGATCGCCAGCTTCTCCAACATCTTCTTGTCCCGTACGCCCTGTCTGAATGCCACAATGACAGAAGCGCTTGAGATAGAAGGGATAGTGTTTCATACCTGAGAGAACCTCTGGATGAAGGACCGCAAAGATTCTCCCCCTTTTTGCACGACCGCAAAAAGGTCCAGTTAATTGCCTGGTCGGGTGTATGAACTCCCGAAGTTGGCAGTGAACTGACGGCACAGCTCCTCCCAACTGTTGATAGAGTTGGGTGGAAGGCTCATAAACCAGGACCTGGCGGTCCCAGTTAAGGCCACTGGAAAGTAATTGGCCATCACGGCCTCGTTTCCTCCAGCTGCCAAGATTGCAGTGGAGTATATCTGAAGAAATTCGGCGGGGCTGACAGTCCCGTCGAATTTTTCCGGCAGGTGAGGCTGGAACTTCTGTGGCCATCTAACCATGCGCAGGTGCATGGCTAGGGCTAAACAGCCTCCTCCTACTCCTTCAAGAGTAGAAAGGTCCTGAGGTTCCCGTCTTTCACGGGCACGCTCAATATGGACTCGGCCGTCCTGCTGGCGGTATCAGCGATCAAGCTCCGCCCGGAGGTCGTGAGTCGAAAGCCTGGATACCGTGTGAGTACATCGAGCCCCGGAGGACAACGACGTCACTTGTTGTGACGCAGCACGTCTCTTGCTGTTAGAGACATGCAGACCAAGTCTTCCAGACAAAGTCCGTCGCTGCGACGGGGCTCTTCCTGAAGGAGGAGGACCCTAGTTGCTGAGGTGTTCGGCTGCTGCTGCAACCAAATGCTCCACGTCAGCCCTCCACTGCTCCAGTGCATCCCAAGGTGCATCCGGAGGTGGTGGACGTTGAAGAAGAGCACGCGCTGCATGAAGCGCGTGTTTTGGATGGTCATGATTTGCCGACGCAGTGATTGACGCCGGCGCACCATCACGTTGCCTAGCACGATTTGCTGGAGAAGACAGTGGTGGTGGGAGTGTGGCTCCTGCTGGTGCTGAGGCTCCTGCAGGTGGTTGCCTGTTGGAGGGATTGCCCCCAACAGCCTGAGTGGCAGGTTGGCCGTTGGATGATCCAGCAGCAGAGTTCACCATTCTCGAAAATCTCAGGCGCCCCCCTACCTGGCGCGCCAACTGTCGTTTGTTGGAGCTGGCAGATCTCCCTACACTGCTAAAGTGATTGGGGAGTTTTAAGTTCGGTGTGGGCGCGCAGAGATTCAAGAAGGTGAATAGGAGTTTGACACAGGAGACACAAAAATTTACGTGGTTCGGGCCGCCTGAGCGTAATACCCTAATCCACGGGTGTGTTGGTGTTGTATTAGCGGTAAGAGCTTGCCACGAACATGTGGGGTGCGTATGATCGTCCGTGCGTGAACCTCCCTGAGTGTATCGTCGGCCTGTCCTTTTATAGTACAAGGACAGGCCGTTACAAG
The DNA here is from genome assembly GCA_036927565.1 of Tuctoria greenei. Classification (NCBI taxonomy): domain Eukaryota; kingdom Viridiplantae; phylum Streptophyta; class Magnoliopsida; order Poales; family Poaceae; genus Tuctoria; species Tuctoria greenei. The sequence continues at coordinate 167,777,231 of JAYESD010000006.1, forward strand.
CTAGCCTGGCCCGACATGTGGCCCAGGCGGTTACTAGTATTGATACACGATTAATTGCTCTTAATGATCCTGTAACAGGCTTTGACAGCACCGTTACTGGTGTTAAGATCGTCCGATTAAGTGTCATTAATATGGCATTAATGGCACTTAATCAGGTCTTGAAGTCCTTGGCTCTCCTTTGAAGGTCCGGAGTCGTTACAAGGTCTTCTGGAGGTTAGAGGCTGAAAGGTCCGACGATTGGACACGTGGCAGCTCCAGAGCTTGCTGTGGGAAGCAGGTAGCTCCGGTGCTACCAGACACGTGTCAAGTCCGGAACTTCTCTCGGTCTGGGGTTAAGTCCGGAGGTGCCGTTTCGGTACGTGGCCCGGAGCTTCCCCCTTGTGGGCGGTAGCTCCGGTTTGGTTGTACACGTGGCGACCCAGGGATTAACCATGTTGGAGAAGCGGGTCCGGTTATGTCTGACAAGTGGGCCTCCGAGGGTCTTCAAGCCAAGTAGGTGACTTTCCTTTGAAATCTTTGTAACCTCAAGGGGTGTACGGTTTCTAGGGTACCGACAGGTACAATGAAGATCAAAGCTCGTCTCCACCCATACTATCAACATAGGTACTCAAGGTGTACAACAACTGGAGAGCAACGATCAAGGGGGAGCCAAAGAAAATGAAGAAGGAGGTATACTGTTCTATTTATGGCTCTAGTGTATCTTGGTCCATCTAGGTCACATTAAATTGGTATATCACCTTTGTTCACTGATTTATTGTACTTGTGTGCATATAGGCATAATATCATGTCAAGTACATGTTTTGAATGCAAGGCGTCAAGCTTCTCCGACATGTGGCTTGAAACGTTGCATATCTGATTGCTAGGAGTATAGAACTTCAAAATACCAGCATGAATGCAAAAAAATAATCTCCTATCTCATTTTCACTCTAAAACTATTTCAAGTATTAAGTCCTGGTGAATTATGGTCATAGTATGATTGTTGTTTGCTTACTGACCATATTTACCAAGAATATTTGCTAAAACTATGTCCTTCTGACCAACACTAGGAATCCATTCAAAGTTACTTTGAAATTCTTACCTGCATTCTCTATCAGACCGAACAAGTAAGGATATCAACCGGACTAGTCTGGTATCCTATCAATCCTGAGCTTTTGGCCATAGTTTGATGATTAAGCTTTTGTTAATCATATCCTTCAAGGGTATTGTATACAATCATATACTAATCATTATCCAAATTTCAAATCTCAAATTTTACCTTGTTAATCTTACCTCAACTCCTGTTTGATACGGACTAGTCCGTTGTCAAACTGGACAAGTCAGGTATCATGACTAGTCCGCCCTTGGTCTGCTACACCGGACAAGTTCGATTTCCACCGGACTAGTCCGGTGTTCCCATGACTTAACTGTTGATTTCTCCCTGGGTCTCTCTTCTTCCTCCTCACTCCTAACTCGACTCTCTCTCTCCTCTCTCGAGATCTCAAGGCGATTTTTTGCCCTCTCCACCAAAAACATTGATTATTTATTGGAGGAGGCTTGGAAGCACTTTGTGAAGTCCATCCCGGACTTATCCGCACTCAAGATCCATTCTACTGCAAGCATTGATCCTCTGTTGGAATCATGTCGAGCTCTGATGGAAGCATGTTTAGCGAGCCGGAGCTTGAGGCGGCACAACTAGCTTCAAAATGCCAATTCGAGATCGAGGAAAACCGAAGGACTAAGTTTCGACATGACAAGTATGTCGGAGCATCAGGCACAAGCTCTCGACAGAAAGTCCTAGCAAAGAAAGCTATTGAAACGGGCAAACAAGTGGTCACTCAAACATACAAGGCCAGAAAGAGTAAGGACAAGGGCAAAGGTCCTGCGAGGTCCTCGGGCCCGATTGGGCCACTTGAAATGGGTTCCCTGATGCATGATCGTAACCGTCGTCCCAATGATGGTGCTTATACTGGAAAGGGAGCTGGCAAAGCCAAAAAACTGAGGGAGATTGATGTATAGTGTCACAAGAAGGTGCAACAGATCCACGGTTAGTTTCACTGTGATTATTACCAAACCGTTTACCTCCACATGAAAACTCCAGTAGCTAAGAATCAATGGATTGATTGGGATTACATGGAGGGGAAAGGGAATGAGGCATTTCATCAAGTGATTGCAGTTGTTGACAGACATGGATAGAAAGACCTTCTAGCCTTCAGATATGATTGGAACAATGAAGTCATAGCTCAATTCTATGCCACTTGCTATTTCTCTAAGTTTGGAGCTGATGAGATCACGTGGATGACTCATGGAAAGAAGTACTCAATTGGTTATGAGGAGTTTGCAGAGATACTTGAATTGGGTTGGTCTCTTAACAACAGGCTCAAAGTTCACAATGTCAAGGCGCTAGACAAGAATGAGCTGGACTTCCTCTATGACACTGCCTATCCGTTCAAGGCTCTATTCACCAACTATTGCAAGCCCTTCTTTGCTGTTTTGAACCAGGTGCTAAGGAAGACTATTGCACCCAAAGATGGTGATGCGAGAAGCATTCAGGACTTTCTCTGCAACTTGATGCAGATTAGTAGTGGAGATGAAGAATTCGATGTGTCTGATTATATCTACAATGTTATATTCAACATTGCTCACACTCCAAATCGGTCCTGTGGATATGCCCCCTGCATTATGTTCATGATTGAGAAAGTCACAGGATTGGATTTTTTCAAGGATGTTCCTCACACCAGGCCCAGACCTCAGATTCCTACAGCTCTTCCTCCACCATCCTCCTCTACAAGACAGCGCTCCACTCGTGCCACTCCAGCAGGTGCCTCATCTACCGCGGTTTGTTCATCCTCAAGAGGCTCTAACAGCGGCATTCTGAAGATTCTACGTGCCATATTTACCTCTTGTCGCAAAGTGGAGGTGAAGCAACATAATGAGAGGCAGGCAAGGAAGAGGCACTCTCGATACGTGAAGGAGAATGTGACTGCCATATGTCAGAAGCTCGAAATCTAACCTATTGGCTCTCTAGAAATTTCAGAAGATTGAAATGAAAATTTCACTGAGATGCCGACACTTACAGATGATGAGCTAGCTTTCTTTGGTATTGGTCCCTCCATTCGACCTACTGCTCCTCAAGCAAGTGACAATGATGATAATATTGATGAGGAGCAAGACAGTGAGAAGACAGAGTGACGGAAATGTGGAACGAGAAGATGAAGATGACGAGTAGCTTTTTTTTAGTTTTTCCCTTTTTGGTGTCTTGATGTCAAAGGGGGAGAGATTTAGGTGGAGTAGGGTCACCATAGTCGTTATCCTTAGATTTGCTTGGTCATGGAGGACTATTTTAAGGACTTGTAATTTTTCATAATTGGTGTCTTATTATGCTTTATGTAAGACCTATTGTGCTTTGTGTAAAAATTTACAGTTTTGATGCACCATGTTATCACGTTAATATGTTCATTATGCTTGTGTTTATGCTGAATTGTCATAATGTGATATTCTTATACTTATTCACTTGTACACTTGGTCACCTCTATATCCATTCCTATTATGCATTAATGTTCATGTGTGATGCTCATTATCATATCTCCATAATAATTGTTGATTAGGCAAATCATAGTGTTATTTAGATTCACTACAATTATTGCTAACACACACTTGATAGGCTCCCCACCATAAAGAGTGCATATATGAGAAGTAATTCATGCTCAAAACTTTTGTTACTCATATGTGCACACTTCATGAAAATCAAGTTTTTACTCTTATTTGTGTAATCTCAAAATGGTTGTCATCAATCACTAAAAAGGGGAAGATTGAAAGTGCATCTAGGCACACCCTTGTGGGTTTTGGATGATTGATGACAAAGAAGTGAGATCCTAATCAAGTTTGTTGAGATGAGAGCAGATTTCGAAGAATTGAACTAAAGATACAAAAAGAAGAAAAGTAAATTTCAAGAGAGGGAAGAGCACAAGTGAACAAAAGGTGCAAAAGGTGAAAAGATGAGAATCAAGAAAGGGAACAAAACAAGTGAAAAAAAGATGCAAAATTAGTCCTAAAGGTGTAGGGTGTGTGTGAGAGACACACCCCCAAGAGCTCAACTCGTTGTGGAAAGAATTAGGGCTATAACACAATTCAAGTTGCAGGAATAAAGGACTAGTCCGGCCCCAGAGAGGACTAGTCCTGTTTTAACACAGTATCACAATAGGACTAGTCCAGTTTCACATAGGACTAGTCCGTTCTATCATAGTACCTCATAGAGGACCAGTTCATTTTCATAACAGGCTAGTCCGTTTTCTCACAGTTCCAAAAGAGGACTAGTCCGGTGGTAGAGAGGACTAGTCCGATATCCTTTCTGGACAAAAACGGACTAGTCCGGTCCATAACAGACTAGTACGGTGCACTCAAAAAAGTTAGGGTTTCTTAGTGTGCTGCACTTCTCCACGGATAAATCACTCAGCACAACGGACTAGTCCAGTCCATAACATACTAGTCCGGTCGTCGGGATCCAAATGGTAACATTTCTAAATGTATATAAATAGGTGATCCACGACCCCGTAACACCTATCTAAGAACCCCAGTGCCACCACTGCATCCAAGAGCACAAAAACACTCCTCTCCACACATTCTAAGGTCCTAAGAGTCAAATCCTTGAGAGTTGGAAATTGGGAAAGGGAGAGTGACGATCTTATTGACTTTGAGCTCTTGGGTTTGATTTCTCACACACTCCCGCTGATTATTGTGTAATTATCTGAGTGTGTTGATGTCTATTTTCGTTTGTAATCTTGTGGGAGTCCTCAACGTGTGAGGTTGCCCCACCAACTTGGTGATTACCCATGATAGTAGAATCAAGTCGGCCTTGGCCTTGTGTGGTGACTTGACGAGGGAAAAGGGTTTGAAGAGAACCGGCTCCGTGTGGGCTTCCTCAATGAGGAGTAGATCTCTTTGGTGAGATCAAACCTAGGTAAAAATCGCTTGTCTTGTGTGCTCTTGATCCATACTTTTTATTATCATCACTATCTAGGGCATAGATTTGATCATACTTACACTTTGTGTCAATCTTGTATTCCACGTGCAAATCATTCATCATTAACACTTGCTAGAGTTATTAGTACATTCTACTACCTTCTGTTGTGATTTATTCAAAGGAAACATATAATAGATCTCAATTTGACAGTTGTGGTTATAGACACCGGACTAGTCCTTTCTCATACCGGACTAGTCCGGCCTTCCTGGTTTTAATAGTTTTGCTAAGTGTTTCAGGAAAAATTTCAAAAGCCTATTCACCCCCATCTAGGCCACATTCAGAAACGAAAGAGGATCAAGTGATCAAGATCTCCATCAAGTTTTCATTCTTCATTAACTCTTCATCATCAACCCAAGATTGTCAAGAATGATGTTTCATCTTCAATTCTTGATCCTTGGAGTTCTAAACACGTGGTATAACTTCTACTTTATCTTTTTCCACGTGAATTCAACCCGAATTCTCCAAATTATGGTAGATCAAGAAAACCCTAATTTGCAGTCTATCCAGGGCGGACTAGTCCGGCCCCTGAAACCGGACTTGTCAGGCCACTGAATCTGAATTGTGCTGAATTAATTCCAAATTAACTCGAATCAATTCCAAACCTGTCCAAACTTGTTAAAAACTATTAGAACTAGATAGTAAACATTATTAACAACTCATTAACTAGTTTTGTTTCGCATTTGCATTAATCATGCATGTCATGTCATATTGAGCATTGTATGATCATTATTTGATTGAATTTTGTGTGTTGCATGTTGTCGCTCGAAATAGAAGGTTTTGCACTAAAGAGTGCTGCAGAAGACCTCCAGCACCAGGAGTTTGAAGACTTTGACCCAAACCAAGCCCAAGAGCAAGTCAAGTGTCCTTGAACATATTGATCCTGTTTTTACAATAAATGTTTTGTTTTCAAAACTGCATGCTTGTGTCAATTTGATGGGAATCCCTACGATAGGAGTTTACTAGCTTTGTTTAACCACTCTTGTCACCTGGAATACATGGTAGAGAGTCGGGAAGGGATTTTACCTTTTTTCTTTGCTTAATTATTTGGGATGGGAGAACAACTATATTATTTAATTATGCAATAATGAGACTATGGTTATATGAACTGGTTAACATGATATGGTAATGGGTGATCTAAGCAAGCATGGTATGTGGATGGGTTGGATGTCATGGTGGTTTCGCTTGCTTTAGATCTAAGGACCAGTTCATGCGAGAATAAGTCAGGACAACAGTGCCACCAGGAGGCCAAGTATGGGTGCGGCGTAGTTGATGAATTAGGGAATTGCTAGTTTTGCGTGGATCATTTGGCGCACCGGGGAAGGGGAGTTGGATTGGGTTTGGATTTGAGGCGGGACTCCCTGGGATCCGAATGGCACAAGAGGGGGACCTTGGTTGAAGATGTGCTCAGTTGGAGACATCACCACCGCTCAAACCTTAGTGGGTCCGTACATGCTAGTAGTCCCTTTGTAAAGGCTATTTTGTGATCTTGTGGCCATACACCTATAGAAGTGTAATTGGCATAAGGGAGGTTTCTTTAGTCGCCGACGGGTAATGAAATCACAAGCACGTAGATAAAGTGGTACAAACTATGCAGAGTTTAAAACTATCATGGTAATCGTGCTCCCGGTTAAGAGCATCTGAATGACCTAGATGATTAGAGGGAAACTTGGGATTTGGGATGGTTATGGTTTGGTACTGATTATGGTTGATAATATGGTTATGGCTGGTTATGGATCAAGTTATGGTATTGGATATGGTTAATGGTAATGGTGAAATCTGGAATATGGATGATGGTGATGAAATATGGACTGGTATTATGGTAACTACAGGGTTTATGATGGGTTTACGTCATATACATATAATATATTGCTTTTCAAATGTTTTAATGTACTTTTCAGCGCTTAGCCGTTATTATATCCGTCATTTGTTTCAGCTACATGTCACACTTTCCACACTTGCTGAGTACGACATGTACTCGCCCTTGCAATTCCCCCACCAATAGTTTCAGGTAAGGATTGAGAGTATAATGATGATAATGCAGAGTCCTAGGCCGTGTGCTACCATCAACTTTGCTTGTGGTGTTCATTGGAGGTTCGCTACCCTATTTGCTTAGCTGCTTAGTTTGCTTATTTAGATTATTTCCGCTGCATTAGTTCCAACTTGTCATTAATATTCATTAGATCTTGTATTCGAGGATATTATCAATTTTGTAATAAAAGTGGTTAATTAATCTTGTTCTGTGGTAATTTTCTATATATCCTTTTGTGAATGCACTCGTATATGTGTGTTGAACGTCCTGGGCACACATATGCGTTCACTTGGTTCATTTTTGAAACCAGGTGTCACACGATCCTTCCAACCCCCAGTACTCGGTCGCAACGCTGAGAGGCAGGGTGTGCGTGCTTAGGGTACAGAACCAAGCTAAACAGTTCACATGCCCTGGACCTCTGGTTGGCATAGGCCTTCCCTGGGAGGCCATCCTGCTTCACAGAACTCCAAGGATGGGTTCAGCCGCGAGAACCCTTCAAACATCGTAGGTACCTCAAGCAAGCCCGCCTACAATAGGATTGCACGACTCCAGCAAGGGTGGTATACAGAGTGTACAACCGTGTATATGAAGGAAATATATAGTAAACGAGTCTAGCATGGTTGATCATAAAATTAGAACGTAACTAAATGAACATTATTAGGGAGACATGAAGTAAGAAAGTGATTCTTTTATATCGATATCCATAGGAGGAGACACACTTCGACAAAAGAGGGAAACTGCCTGATTCCGGATGCCGAGGGAGGCAGGGTGCACATGCTTAGGCTTCGGGACCAGGCTAAGCTGACTGTGCACTCTGGACCTGACCCCCTCGGAGCTTGGTTGTCCTAAATGCTGCTCCTAGACACTATGAACACCTTCACGTAGTCCTACTAAGCTAATATATCAGGGTACCCAAATCTCTGAGGGTAGTTGTGACGGTTGTCGGGCAACTTGTCGTTGATAGCTACCGGTGGGGCACTGAGCAGGCGTTCCTACTTTCTGCCTTGGCCCCCCGCCTTGCGAGTGGTCTGAGCAGAGTCAAAACTGATCTTGACAGCTTTGACGGGAGTGTCCGTGCTGTCAGAAGGCTGCAGATGGGGTGCAACTGGTGAACCGCGCTGGCGCAAACTCGGCAGAGGCTTACTTGGTCCAACGTTGTCAGAGGCTGGTGCTGGGTCTGTTGTGAGGGCTTGGAGCTTCTCCAGGGCCCACACCGCAGCTGTGCCGTCTCCGCAGATCCTGAGGACGCTGGAGGGGTCAGGATCTTCAGGACAAGGTAGTTGTAGTGGTCTACGGTAATGAATCGGTACAGGGCGGTCTTGCTGATGATGGCATTGAAGGGGAGCCTGATGTCTGCACTAGCTGCTCCAGTGTCGCCCACCATCGTTGCTGAGACGTCGATGGCAGGCCCCTTGGGAGGTGCCGGAGCTGGCTACTCAAGTGTCATCCACCACCGATGTGTAACACTTCGACGGCACACCCCTGGTGTGTGAGACCTATGTGTGCTGAATACATTGGCTATGACAATAAAAGTTTTGAATACTACCAAAACACCTTTATCATCAAGGTCCGACTCTAGGTCCGAGCTCTGACAAGTACCGACGTAAGGTTCGACTTGCTTTGGCTAGGTTCGACTTCTTTGTCTAGGGCTGGCTAGCTTTGGTTAGCTCCGGCTCTAGGTCCAACTAGCTTTGGTAAGCCCCGCTGCTAGGTCCGACTAGCTTTGGTTAGCTCCAGCACTAGGTCCTGCTAGCTTTGGTATGTCCGGCGCTAGATCCTGTTAGTTTTGGTAAGCTCCAGCTCAAGGTCCGGTTAGCTTTGGCAAGGTTCGGAGCTTGATCACAGTGGTTCTGCTTTTAACTTGCAATGTTTCAAACTTGCTTTTTGGATTATGGAAAGTTTGCTTAGTATTCTTTTACTAAGTTTTTGGTGTGTTTTGGTGGTTATGGCTGATATCATTTCGCTATGGTTTGCAACATGCTTATGTGAGGTGCTCACGTAAGGTGTTGTGGTTTCGTAACTAACGAGAGTCAAGTCATGGACTTGTGCTCGGAAGTGTTGGTTGTATATTCATGTGCAACTGTTGCTTGAGTTCAAGACATGACTGGTGACAGGATCCATTGAACTAGTGAAAGTGCATCTAGGACTCCCTTGTGGGTTTTGGATGATTTATGACAAGCAATTGGGATCCTAACCTTTTTGTTGAGATGAATGCAGGCCAATAATGAAAAATGAGCAAAATACCAAAAAGACGGGATAATGAGGAGCAAAGTGAACTTGAGCTCAAGGAAAAGAAATAGTAGATTATTGTGTATGGAGTGTGTTAAGGAAACACACCCAAGAGCTCAATCATATTTAAGCACACACACATATTGCACAAAGTTACACAGGACCAGACTAGTCCGATATCAAACGGACTAGTCCGATATCCTTTCTGGATCAGATCAGACAAGTCCGATATCTGTCGGACTAGTCTGATATCTTTCTGACTTGAGTCGGACTAGTCCTCCCCAGGTCGGACTAGTCCTCAACACACATCACAAGTCACACAAAATCGAACAAGTCCGTTTTCGACCGGACTAGTCCGATATTCATTCTGATCCATTTCGGACAAGTCCGATGTTTACACGGACTAGTCCGAAATACCCACTGATCTAAATCGGACAAGTCCTCCAAGTAACGACTTGTCATCCAACACACTTAGGGTTTCATATGTCCGGACAAGTCCGATGGCTATCGGACTAGTCCGAAGATTTCCAGTAGTGAAATCGGACAAGTCCGTTTTTGACCGGACTAGTCCGATATTTTGGGACACTTAGGGTTTGCTACACAGAGCACACAGGACTAGTCCGGTGACCACCACGGACTAGTCCGATCTTTCTGAACCCTAATGGTCACTTTTAGAAACCCCATATAAATAGAGGTGCACGGCCCACTTTTACAATCTCTCGAACCCTAGCGCCGTCACACCTCCCAAGAGACTCAGAAACCACCTCTCTCCACGAAATTAAGTGCAAAATCGATCAATCCTTTGAGGATCACTTCTAGATCATTGGAGAGACACTTGGCACACATCATTGAGCTCTTGGATTGAATCTCTAACACACTCCTGCGTTTCACTTGTAATTTCTGAGTGTGTTTTTGGTGGCATCGTGAGTTGTAATCTAAGGGAGCTCTCAACGTGTGAGAACGCCCCTTGAATTTGGTTATTCACCCCTTTGTGATTAGTGGAAGAGGGTTGGCCTTCGTGGCGATCCGACGAGGGTAGGGTTGGAGAAGACCCGACCCTTTTGTGGGCTCCTCAACGTGGATGTAGGTTTCCTTCGTGGTAGACGAACCACGGGATAAATCGTGTGTCTCGTCCTTTTTGTGTTTATCACTCAAATTGATCTACTTACTCTAGGGTTTGATACTCATTGTTCAATTTACATTAAATTGTTGAACACAAGACTTAATTGTGATACAATCCAATATATATAACTGTTAAGCTATTGTTTGACTCTATATTTCCGCTGCATACATTAAAGAATCAACCTAATCGATTAATCCTAATCAACTTAGTCCGTGAACACGAGACTAGTCCGCACTTTACCGGACTAGTCCGATTTCTCTGGTATTGAACTTGTTGTTGAGTGTTGCAGGATCCGACAAAAATTCAAAAGCCCTATTCACCCCCCCTCTAGGCCTACATTCAATTGGTATCAGAGCAGGTTCTTCAAGAAAGAGTTTAACCACTCGAAGAGATCATGTCGGACATGAAGGACGTCCACAAAATCAACAACCAAGAGGAAGTCAACAACGACAAGACCCAAAAACTGGAGAAGTACCTCGAAGCCATTCAAGACTTCGAGGACGATGATGAGGAGACGCTGGAGCTAAAGGCGCTCCTCAGAAAGAAGGCACTTTCAAAAGGGAAAGCGAAAGTTGAAGAGAAGAAGAAGGGGAGTAGTCACACCGACTACTCCCGATATCCTTTTAATTATGATCGTCTAAATTCCAATAACAATCACTACTTATCTATCCCACTTTGAAAAGCCCCACACTTCGATTGGAGTGATTACTCCATGTGGAGGCAGAATATGAAGATGCATTTGATTTCCCTCAACCCAGGTTTATGGCATGGTGTATGTACAGGAATAGATATTTCGGATGACGACGAAGAGCTCACCCCAAGTCAAGAGCAGGCCATCCATAGAAATGCTGAAGCCGCAGCCATAATCACCTCCTCTCTCAGTCGAGACGAGTTCACCAAGGTGGATGGACTCGAAATTGCTAAGGAGATATGGAATACACTACAAACAGCACATGAAGGTGACCGGCATGTGCGTGAGGCAAAAATTCAAATGATCGAAGGGGAACTAGGAAGATTCACAATTGACGAAGACGAGTCACCCCAGGATATGTACAATCGATTGAAGACACTTGTCAACAAGGTTCGATCATATGGGAGCAAGAAGTGGAATGACCACGAGGTGGTATAGCTCATCCTTAGAGCTTTTATGCTTCGTAATGTCACGCTATGCTCAATGATCAGACAAAGCCCCGGTTACAAAAGGATGACTCTGGATGAATTGCTTGATAAAATTATCAACTTTGAAATGATGGAGAAACAAGCCAAGCACGTCAAAGAAATTGCTGACCTCACCTCGGCCAAGAAGAAAGGAGTTGCCCTAAAATCTACTCTCAAGCCTCTATCCAAAGAAGCAATAGAAGCACAACTAGAGGAGGACAGTGATGACGAGAGTAGTGAGCTAGATGAAGAGGATATGATTTTGTTCATGAAAAAGTTCAAGAGAATAATGAAGAAGAGACAAGGAACAAAATCAAGTGAAGGAAAGTACAAGGAAAGGACGAAGCCAAAGATGAGGCGGGCGTGCTATAATTGTGGTGAGTATAACCACTTTATAGTCGATTGCCCGTATGAGGACAACAAGAAGAAAACTAAAGAAACCAAGCCTCAACCTAAGAAATTCTTCAAGAAGAAGAAACAAGCCGAACAAGCACACATTGGGAAGGAGTGGGACTCAAACGATGAGTCCTCATCAGCCGATGAAGAAGAGATGGCTAGCATAGCCATAGAAAGCACATCCAAGAAATCCACACTCTTCCCCACACTCGGTGCAAAGAAGGGAAATGGCACTTGTCTCATGGCAAAGGAAGGTAAACGCAAGGTAAACATCAAAACCCCTTCCATGCATTCCTACTCTAGTGATGATGAACTAGATAGTGATGATGAGGATATGCTAAATGGACTAGATAGGAAATCTGCTGCTAAAATGAGATTTTTACTTGACCAACATGTTGAGAAGGAGAGGTTAATTGATCGTCAAGAGGACATGATTATCTCCCAAAAGGAGAAGTATGTCAAACTGAACAAACTCCTAGAGCTTGAAAAGGAGAAAAATGGTTCACTAGAGCTTGAGCTAGCTTCAAGCAAGAAAACTTGCTTGGAGTTAACCGACTCAAATGTTGCAATGAAGGACCAACTTGCTGACCTGATCAAGGTTAAAAAAATCCTTGAAGTGCAAGTTGAGTCACTCAAGATAAGTGAACCTTCCTCCTCTTCAAGTTCACCTTCTCAACCCACTAAAACTGATCTTATTCATATGTGCACATGTAGTAAAATCAACACCAGTTTGAAGGAGAAGTCAACCTCCACAAAGGATAAAAATCCTACCCAGTATGGAGTATTTGACAAGGAGTAGATCAACTATGCACGTAGTGCATACTTGGTCCAAAGACCTCCAAATTTCAAATATGGCATTGGTTACTCTTATGATGAAAAGCAACATGCTGAAAGTCATAAGAATAACAGGGGAAGGATCTCCTTTGTGAAGGGAAGATCCTCTCAAACTGATAAGTTGAAGAATAAGAAACTGAATTCGCATGAATACCGGACTAGTCCGGTCGGTGTCCGGACAAGTCCGGTCATCCGGACAAGTCCGGCCACCCAAACTAGTCCGATTCACAACCAACAGCATCTTCTATTTAAAACTTTTGATGCCTCTTATGTATTAATAAGAAACAATCTTGGTAAGGTTTATGCTTATTATGTTGGGCCACGCCATGGAAACACAAAATCCCATGTGTGGGTGCCCAAATGTATTGTAACTAACCTCCAAGGACCCAAGCAAGCTTGGGTACCTAAAACCAAAGCATAATTTGTTTTGCAGGCCTATTCCTCCGGTGGATCCAAATGGGTGCTAGACAGTGGATGCACCAACCACATGACCGGAGAAAGGAGGATGTTCGTGGAATATGAAGAAAACAAGGGCAACCACTCAAGGGGAGAAGAAAACGATCATGAAGACACAACTCCCCAAGTGCCCCACCCAAGAGTACACCAATGCATTCAAAGGGATCACAAATCGACAACATCATCGGTGACATTCAAAAGGGAGTAACCACTAGATCTCGCATAGCTAACTTTTGTGAGAATTACTTGTTTGTCTCCTTTTTGGAACCACGCAGGATTGAGGATGCATTGAAGGATCCGGACTGGGTGGTGGCAATGCAAGAAGAATTGAACAACTTCAAGAGGAATGAGGTGTGGGAACTTGTGGCAAGACCCAATGCAAACATAGTGGGCACCAAGTGGGTCTTCCGCAACAAACAAGACGAACACGGAGTGGTAACAAGAAACAAGGCGCGACTTGTGGCCAAAGGGTACTCACAAGTCGAAGCTGTATCAAATGGACGTGAAAAGCGCCTTCCTCAACGAACCGATCAAGGAAGAGTTGTACGTGGAGCAACCACCCGGATTTGAAGACGAAGAGTTCCCCGACCACGTATATAAATTGCATAAGGCTCTCTACGGCCTCAAACAAGCTCCTAGAGCTTGGTATGAGTGCCTTAGAGATTTCTTAATTGAGAATGGTTTTCAAATTGGCAAAGTAGATTATACATTATTTACAAAGAACTTAGATAATGATCTTTTTATTTGTCAAATTTATGTTGACGATATAATTTTTGGATCAACTAATCAATCTTTTTGTGAGGAATTTTGCAAAATCATGACAAAAAGGTTTGAAATGTCAATGATGGGAGAATTAAAATACTTTTTGGGATTCCAAGTGCGGCAACAAAGGGAAGGAACATTCATAAGCCAAACCAAGTACACGCAGGACATACTCAAGAAGTTCGGCATGGACAAGGCAAAGCCCATAAAGTCCCCCATGGCAACGAATGACCACTTGGATCTCAATGAAGATGGACCTGGCGTCGATCAAAAGGTATATCGCTCCATGATTGGATCTCTACTTTCCTTATGTGCATCTAGGCCAGATATTATGTTGAGTGTATGTTTGTGTGCATGATTTCAAGCCAACCCTAAGGAATGTCACTTGACAGCCGTAAAAAGAATCTTGAGATATTTAGTTCATACACCCAACCTTGGTCTTTGGTACCCAAAAGGCTCAAAATTCAATCTCATTGGTTACTCCGATGCAGATTATGCAGGGTGCAAAGTAGATAGAAAAAGCACCTCCGACACATGCCAATTCCTAGGGAGATCCTTAGTTTCTTGGTCATCCAAGAAACAAAATTCCATTGCTTTATCCACAGCCGGAGCGGAGTATGTTACAGCCGGGAGTTGTTGTGCACAACTCCTTTGGATGCGACAAACTCTAAGGGATTACGGTTACAATTTGAACCGTATTCCTCTCCTTTGTGACAATGAGAGTGCCACTAAAATAGCCCACAATCCAGTTGAGCACTCTAGAACTAAACACATAGACATAAGACATCATTTCCTGAGAGACCATTCCATGAAAGAAGACATTACCATCTCACATGTCAACACCCAAAAACAATTGGCCGACATATTCACCAAGCCACTTGATGAAAAGCGTTTTTGCGAACTTCGAAATGAACTAAATATCCTAGATTCTCGGAGTGTGGCTTGAAAAGTTGCATACCTGTATGACCTCTTGAAAATTTTGACTGAATTGTGAAAATCATCTCTCTTCATTTTTATCGAAAAACTATGTCAATTATTAGATCTTGATGAATTATGACCATTGTGTGATTGTTGTATGCTTACTGGTCAAATTCATCAAGATTAATTGATTTGTTTTGTCCCACCTATTCTCTATTAATGAACCTTCAAATATATATGAATGGGCTATTCAATTTCTCCTGGTTACCCGGACTAGTCCGCTCTTGCAGACTAGTCCGCAGAGTGTCGGTTAGACCGGACTAGTCCGATAGACCACGGACTTGTCCGATATAGCTCTCTGGGTGACTTCGTACTAGTCTGGTCATGTCCGGACTTGTCCGATTTTTCGTGTCAATAACCCTAGCCGCCACCAAACCCTAATCTTCTCATCCCCACATTTGCTCATGCCTTCCTCTCTCTTGCGCTCAAGCTACCAAGGCGATTCTCTGCTCCCTCCGTCGAAAAGTCCACATTTGGGCGGAGATCAAGCTTGACCTCTTGGGGATTGAAGCTAGCGGACTTGTCCGGCCTCCAACCCCCAAACCTTCAAGCTTCAATCGATTTCTTTGGTAACTTTCTTCAAAACCCTAGAAATCTTGTTTTTCTCCATTGTTGATCGTATAGCCTAGCATCCTTCACTAGATACATGCTTACTTGATGTACTACGTGTATGCTAGACTAGACTTGCATTAGGAATCATCTCTTGACCAATCAGTTAGGTTTTTGAGGATGAACACCGGACTTGTCCGGTCCATGCACGGACAAGTCCGGTCCTCCGGACTAGTTCGTGCCTGTGCACCGGACAAGTCGGATGTTTCTGAACTGAAAACCTAATTTTTCAATTCCTCAATGCAATTCATTGCTACCTTTTCATACCTATGCCTTTTATCACTTACCATCATTCTTGCAAAATCATTCTCAGATCATGTCGAGCTTAAACAACGAAATCTCCGACTTTGAGGTCGAGTTGGACCACGAAGTGGCACCTCGGTCCTCGACGGGTCTTGGCAAGAAGCGCCAAGAAAGACCCTCTGAGCCTGCTCCTTCCCCTCCTCAGGTTCGGAGGAAAGTGCTAGCGAAGAAGCCAACCTCCAAGGTGCTAGCCTCTAAGGCTGGTGGTGGCCCTAGCTCGGCAAGTGCCCGCCAAGCCAAGGGCAAGGGCAAGGGGATAGCAACGGGGCCAGTCGGGCCCTTGAAGCTCCATGCTCCCAGGGAAGAGGTTCGAGACCCTACAGAGGAGAAGTTCAACGGCAAGGGCAGTGATTCTGCAGCCAAGTTCAGAAGCATTGACTGGTATGGTAGGCCAAAGCAAGCTGTCGATGGAAGGTTTTAGTGCAACTTCCATGCAGACTTCTACAAATTGGTGTATCTACCGATGAAGACCCTCGTGGTGCGCTGTCAGTGGATTGACTAGGCACACCTTGAGAATAAGAAGTGCTCAGCTTTTGATGAAGTCATTGCAGCAGTTGAGAGGCATGGACTGAAGGATCTCTTTGCCTTCAGGCATAACTGGAATGATGAAGTGATTGCACAGTTCTTTGCAACTTGCCACTTCTCAAGTGAGGTTGAAGAGAGTGTTACTTGGATGACACACGGATCTAAGTATAGTATCACTCAAGAGGACTTTGCTAATCTGCTCCATCTGGACACCTCTAGACATGACAGGTTGATCATCCACAACATAGGTGTCATGGAGAAGGATAGGATGAAATTCCTATATGAGCCGAACTCAAAGTATGTCCCTACCTCTACAAAGAACATGAAACCATTCTTTGTGGTCCTCAACAGAGTGCTGAGGAAGACTATTGCTCCCAAAGATGGAGATGCTGGGAGCGTGTAGGGTTACATCCGAACCCTAATGAGAGTCATAAGCAAGGACCGCCCATTTGATGTGGCGGAATACATTTGGAATGATATGGTCAACATATCCTGCACGCCTAACAGGTCATGTGGCTATGCTCCCTACCTCATGTATATGATTGAGAAAGTCACAGGTATTGAGTTCGTGAAGGATGTAGAGCACACTCCTTTGAGGCCTCAGAAGCCTCAACCAGTTAGTGTCCAGGCTGCTCCCTCGCCGGCCTCCAGTCCCGAGGTACCGGCAAGATCAAGAAGCGGTGCTAGGGCTGTCCCTACCTCTAGGGAAGCCCCTTAGAGAGGATCAGCTAGTGGGATCCTCAAGTACCTGACCGCCATATTCTCTCCCTGCAAAAAGACCGAAGTGAAGGTCCACAAGCTCGACAAGAGAAGAAAGGAGGACATGAAGTATATAAAGGCCAATATGAAGCAAATCTGCCAGAAGCTGGAGATCGACCCCATTGGATCTCCAGTGATTTCTGAGGAGTCCGACCCGGACTCCACCGAGCTCGGGCCTCTGAACCCCCCGAGCTTGCCGACTTTGGCATTGGGGGCTCGAGCGACTCCGCTCCTCCTCCCTCTCCTCCTCGTCAAGCGGAGAGCGAAGAAGATGAAGACGATGACGAGAGAACCGACAGTGAAGAGTGAAGATCTTAGAACCCTCCTCTCTCTCTTTTTGGTGTCTTGATGCCAAAGGGGGAGAGATTGAGGGGGAGTCTTAGCTTTAGCTGTGGTAGGGTGCAAGGAGAGAGTTCTCTTTATCTTTCTTTGTGATTGTAATGCCTTAACGCTGTTTACATGTTAACTATGGTTCTATGTTGAAATGCTTAATTAATTTGCAAATATGTGTTGAAATCTGCAATTTTGCTCCTGAAATGACATATGTACTTTGTATTGATTCATCAATGTAAATTATGTCATTCTCAATGTTTCAATGCACTTAGTTATGCATCCCACCATAAAGAATGCACATATGGATATTTCTCTTACTGCGTGATGTATTTTTGAGTCATATGTGCATACTTTATGAAAATGTCATCTCTATTTGTTATATTTTGTGAAATCTCAATTGGTTGTCATCAATCACCAAAACGGGGGAGATTGAAAGTGCATCTATGACTCCCTTGTGGGTTTTGGATGATCTATGACAAGCAATTAAGATCCTAACCCTTTTGTTGAGATGAATGCAGGCCAATAATGAAAAATGAGCAAAATACCAAAAAGAAGGGATAATGAGGAGCAAAGTGAACTTGAGCTCAAGGAAAGGAAATAGTAGATTATTGTGCATCGAGTGTGTTAAGGAAACACACCCAAGAGCTCAATCATATTTAAGCACACACACATATTGCACAAAGTTACACAGGACCGGACTAGTCCGATATCAAACGGACTAGTCCGATATCCTTTCTGGACCAGATCAGACAAGTCCGATATCTGTCGGACTAGTCCGATATCTTTCTGACTTGAGTCGGACTAGTCCTCCCCAGGGCGGACTAGTCCTCAACACATTTCACAAGTCACACAAAATCAGACAAGTCCGTTTTCGACCGGACTAGTCCGATATTCATTCTGATCCACTTCGGACAAGTCCGATGTTTACACGGACTAGTCCGAAATACCCACTGATCTAAATCGGACAAGTCCTCCAAGTACGGACTTGTCATCCAACACACTTAGGGTTTCATATGTCCGGACAAGTCTGATGGCTATCGGACTAGTCCGAAGATTTCCAGTAGTGAAATCGGACAAGTCCGTTTTTGACCGGACTAGTCCGATATTTCGGGACACTTAGTGTTTGCTACACACAGCACACCGGACTAGTCCGGTCACCACCACGGACTAGTCCGATCTTTCTGAACCCTAACGGTCACTTTTAGAAACCCCATATAAATAGAGGTGCACGGCCCACTTTTACAATCTCTCGAACCCTAGCGCCATCACACCTCCCAAGAGACTCAGAAATGACCTCTCTCCACGAAATTAAGTGCAAAATCGATCAATCCTTTGAGGATCACTTCTAGATCATTGGAGAGACACTTGGCACACATCATTGAGCTCTTGGTTTGAATCTCTAACACACTCCTGCGTTTTCAAATGTAATTTCTGAGTGTGTTTTTGGTGGCATCGTGATTTGTAATCTAAGGTAGCTCTCAACGTGTGAGAACGCCCCTTGAATTTGGTTATTCACCACTTTGTGATTAGTGGAAGAGGGTTGGCCTTCGTGGCGATCCGATGAGGGTAGGGTTGGAGAAGACCCGACCCTTTTGTGGGCTCCTCAACGTGGATGTAGGTTGCCTTCATGATAGCCGAACCACGGGATAAATCGTGTGTCTTGTCCTTTTTGTGTTCATCACTCAAATTGATCTACTTACTCTAGGGTTTGATACTCATTGTTCAATTTACATTAAATTGTTGAACACAAGACTTAACTGTGATACAATCCAATATATATAACTGTTAAACTGTTGTTTGACTCTATATTTCTGTTGCATACATTAAAGAATCAACCTAATCGATTAATCTTGATCAACTTAGCCCGTGAACACCGGACTAGTCTGCACTTTACCGGACTCGTCCAATTTCTCTGGTATTGAACTTGTTGTTGAGTGTTGCAGGATCCGACAAAAATTCAAAAGGCCTATTCACCCCCCCTCTAGGCCTACATTCAACTAGTCTTAGGGAGAAGATGAGGTTCAACAACCAAGTTCGGGAGGAATTGTGGTTGAGTTGATTGGGGGGTTGCGCAACAAGTTTGAATCAAGAAAAATACATATGAAGGTATTGTGGACGTTGTTGGAATATGTTTGCATGTATGCAAGGAGTGCATGGACATGGCTACATGTTTCCGAGGCGTGATGAAGAGAAGTGGACGTAAAGAATTGGTCGGAAAGGTCCAATCAAATAGGTTATGGATTTAGAGTGCGGCTGAGTCGTGTTTGACTCAAATATGGAAAGTTTTGAGTTGGCAATGATAGGATTTTGTGTTGGTCACGAATTTGAGTTGTTTTATAAATGTGGGATACGTTCCTAATGTGTTTGGAAGTCTTAAGTTGCTTCTATCTGCGTATAGAAGAGTCTTAAGCAGTTATGAAAAATTTCGATTCGTGAATTGGGTAGGATTAGAGTCCTTGTTAGTTTTGGGTTGACCTAAGGGCTGGCTATATAAGCAAGGGAGGACAGGGCTCATGGGACATTACTTTGGGGCTGTTCCCCATGTGGTTTGATCAATAAAATTCGTAGTTTGAAGGAATTTTTGTGCCTTGTTCGTCCGACTTGTTTTTAGACAAGTCTTTCTCGTCGGGTTTCTGCATAGCACTACCATGCTTCGGTGGTTTTATCATTTCTTGAGATTTACAGATCCGATTGACATGATTCTTTTTGAGTTGTCTTCACAACTTGATTTTCTATCATCTGTGAAAATTTCACGGTCATTGGATTTGTGGTTTCTGATATACACGAGTTTCTTTGCAGTGTTTCATAACTATTTTTCTCGGGTAGGACAGATTGACTTTTGTTCGATCTTTCTATCGTAACTTGAGTTTCTCTCGACGGATTCTTTGTGATTCTTGTTGTGACGTCTTCGTGACTTGATTATATAAAATCTAAACTAGTTTTGTCATAGTTGAACACGTTTATATTAGTCGCACACACGGTTTCTTTAACAGATCAGTTTTCTGCCGAGGGGTGTTTTCGTTGCTTCCGCTGAAAAGTTTGAATCTACCATTCACCCTCCCCTATGGTAGGTTTACACGTGATCTTCGATCCTACAATTGGTATCAGAGCCACGGTGCTCTAATCTTTGTGATTTGCACGTGTTTTTGACTAATCATCATGGAGAAATACTCGGCAAAACTATGTGTGTTTGTTGGTATTGATTTTCAAGTTTGGAAGGCACACATGGAAGCTTTTATCCAGGCGCAAGGCTTTGCAATATGGGAAAAAGTGTACAAGCATTACGACGTACCTCCAAACGATCATGTCATGGCTACAAACATAAGATATCTCAACAACAACTACAATGGTCGCAACATGATAATCCAAGGACTAACTCAGAGCGACTTCGTTCGTGTTGCACACCTCTGATCGACGTACGATGTGTGGAGAGCACTTTGTGACTACCACGAAGGATCCAACACGATCAAGGAGGTAAGACAGGATATGTTCAAGAAATAATACCTGCGCTTTGAGATGCGACCCGGTGAGTCCATCGATGACCTCTTTGCTCGCTTTAATAAAATTCTCAGCAACTTGTGTAGCGTCAATGTTAATTTTTCAGATGCTGAAAATGCTAGGCAATTACTAAGTCCATTAGACATGTCAATTTGGGAGATGAAAGTCACATCTGTTGGTGAATCTACTGTCATGAGTACACTTATATTAGATGTGCTATATTCTAAATTGATAACTCATGAAATTGACATAATCTCACGTAAGAACCCCAACATATCTCTTGCATTTGTTTCTCAATGTGATATGCCTAGCTCCGACCAATCTTCAGCTAGCAATACACTTGTTTTGCTGTCTTCACTATCCTTGGAACAGATTGAAGAATTTCGAGAAGAGGAGCTAGCACTATTCTCTACTCGGTTCTCAAAAGCATTGCAAAATGTGAGAACTAGAAGGAAGGAAGCTCTGGACCTCAACGATGCTTTGAATGTGGTGAGACAGGACACTTTCATACAGATTGCCCTAACTTTTCAAGTCCTTCTACCCGTGATGAAAAGCAGAATGAAGTCAAGTCCTCTTCTGGCAACATCAACAAGAAAAAGAAGGGTTTTACGGGACGCAAACTGATAAACAGTTTCATCACCGCACTTCAAGAACTCGGCTTGAGTGATGCAGACATTAGAAGTGACGAAGATGAAGATGATCTGGCAAACTTGTGTTTCATGGTGGGCAAATCAAGAGAAAGTATGGAAGATGCAGAACACAACGGTGACAACGAAGAGGTATGTCCTAGTTGTGATGAAATGTGTGATGCTATTTCCTGTGCAACTGTAATTGTTAAGAAAAAGGACAAAAATCTTAAGGACAAAACTGTTAAAATTGAGTCACTAGAATCTGAAATTAACCGTTTGAAAATCTTTATTCCTAGTGATGATTCTTGTTCCTCATGCAATTTAATATATGAACAGTTGTCCTCCTTATGAAGTGCACGCTCCTCCACTCTTGATAAACTTATGTTAGAGATTGAAAAGAACAAAAAGCTTGTTGCACTTAATGACAGAAACTTAAAAGACGCTTCTTGTTCTGCAATGGATTTGCATTGTTCTACCTATAATGATCTTGAAAAGAAACTAAAACATGCTATGAATGAAATTTCAATAATGAGCAATGCTTTACGTGCTCATGAAGTAAATATTATTCTAATTGCAAATTAAAAGGAAAAACATCATGCGAAAACTGCCTAGAATTGTCTAAGAAACTTGATGACATGAATAGGACACTAGAGCAGTTTTGTATTGGGAACAAAAATCTAAACTTGCTACTGAATTCATCAAAATCTTGCAATGATAAAACTGGTTTAGGTTTTGATTCTCATGCTCATGCTAAAGCACATCCACCTAAAATTGTAAAGTCATTAGGAAGTGGTTTGATTAAAATAGTTCCTAAACAAAAGGAGGTGGTTTTTGAATCTACAGGAGTGTTGTCACGTTCGTGTCCAAACAAACATACTGCATGCTCATCTAGACATGAACACAAAGTTAAATTTCATTGTACCTATTGTGGTAGTGTAGCACCCTCATTTTCATGCATCATGCATTGCATACATTCTTATACATGTTTAACACTAATCCACATAAAAAGGAACACGTTTTAAAATGAATTAGAAACAAAACCGCACTTAAGAATTCTGAGAAGTGCGGACTAGTCCGATTTTGGTGCGGACTAGTCCAATTTCTCTCTGACCTCGCTCGGACTTGTTCATTTTTCAGTGGACTAGTATGTTTTTCCTTCCGGACACTTTCAAACTTGTCCAGTCCTGTGCGGACTAGTTCGGTTTTCCAATTCCTCAAAAATTTGCTAAGTCCCTGGACTTGTCCAGACTTGTCCGGTATTCCAGCGGACTTGTCCGTTTTTCCACTGACTAAAGTCGGACTTGTCCAATTTTTGGCCAGACTTGTCTGTTTTGCCCTCTGGATAAGTTCGGACTTGTCTGATATCCAGTCCAGACTTGTCTGATTTCTCTCTATCCAACTTTGGACTAGTCCCGTTCCTTTTAGGACTTGTCTGATAAATCGTGACTTCGAGTTGATCTTTTTTTTCACGACTTGTTTCTTGGGTTTTATGTTAAGCAGGCCTAGGGACATCGTGCCAAACTCTTATAGAGCCCATGAGGGACTCTAAACCGACCCTACTCATCTCAAACTCGAAATTCCTCTAACCCTAGCCTCCACCTCTATATAAACAACTCCACCCCTTGGATTGACATCTATTTGCCAATTTTCCATCCCACCCAAACCCTAGCTCGTGGATAGCCGCCGCCAAGGAGGGAGGAGACCTAGAGCAAGAAGAAGAAGAGGAGGAAACAAAAGAGGATCAATATCTCTATAAACTTCGCATTCTTCGTCAAAAATTCACCATCAAGTTCTTCATCAACCCTAGATCGTCAAGATCCAAGTGTTACTTCCAAGATCCTTCATTCATTGGAGTCCCAAACACCTGGTATACCTTCTATTATATTTTCCTTACGTGAAATCAAACCCAAATCTCCAGATTCACGTCGATCTAGAAAACCCTAATATGTCATTCCTGCGTAGTGCGGACTAGTCCTGCCTCTTGCGGACTTGTCTGATTTTCGCAATCTATTTCCTGTTGAAATGAATCAAAATTGTTTCTAATAAAATCCTAACTTGTATAAACTTGTAAAAAGCAATTAAAACTAGTTAGTGATCATTAAAAGCAACTCATTAACAATTTCCACCTTGCATTTGCATTAATCATGCATATCATGTCATACTGAGTAATATTTGTGCACTCTTTGATTGTAATTATTGTCTTGTATGTTTATTGTTCGTATTAGATGGATTTGTGCTAGAGAGTGTTGCGGAGGATCTCCAGCACCAAGAGTTTGAAGGCTTTGACCCGAACCAATCCCAAGAGCAAGGCAAGTGTCCTTGAAGCATATTGATCTTGTTTTTTAAATAAATGTTTTATTTGCAAACTTCATGCTTGTGTCAATTTGATGGGAATCCTATGATCAGAAGTTCACTAGAATTGCGCCCTTATCACCTGGAATTCATGGTAGAGAGTCGGGATGGGCTTTTTATCTTTTTGCTTCGCCTAATTAATTGGGAAGGAACACAACTACACCACTTAACTTAATTATGAATTTATGGGATTTGGTTAACATGAACTGGTTAATATGATATTGTAATGGGTTATCTAAGAAGCATGGTATGTGGATGGGTTGGATGTTACGGTGGGTTGCTTGCTTTAGATCTAAGTATCGGTTCGTGGAGCAACCATTCAGGATTTACAGTGCCACCACGAGGCCAAGTATGGATTCGGTGTAGCTGATTAATTAGGGTTTTGCCAGTGCTATTTGGACCGTTAAGGATGCTCGGGGAAGGGGTAGTCGGCTTTGGTTTGTTGATGATCTGTGGGACTACCCTAGGATCTGAATGGCTCAAGAGGGGGCCCTTGGTTGAAGATGTGCTCAGTTGGAGGCATCGCCATCGGTGAAACCTCAGTGGGGTCTAAATAGGCTAGTAATCCATTTGTAAAGGCTATTTTGTGATCTCTTATCCATACACCTATGGTAGTGTTTTGGCATAATAGAGGTTTCCTTTAGTCGCCGACGGGTGATGAAATCACAAACATGTGGGTAAAGTGGTAGAACCTCTGCAGAGTGTGTCTAAAAACTATCATGATAGTCGTGCTACCAGTCAATAGCAACCTGGACCCTCACATGATTAGGGGAAACTTGGTATTGGGATGGTTTGGTAATGGTTATGGTTGGTAATATGGTTATGCCTGGTTATGAATTAAATTCTGATATTGATTATGGTTACTGGTAATGAGAAATCTGGTATACGGATGATGGAAGTGAAATATGGACTGGTTTTATGATGATTACATGGCTTATGATGGGTTTACTTCACATACATATAATACATTGCTTTTCAAATATTTTAACATACTTTTCAGCACTTAGCCTTTATAATATTCGTCATTTGAATCAACTACATGTCATACTTTCCACTCTTGCTGAGTACGACATGTACTCACCCTTGCAATCCCTACACCAACAGTTGCAGGTCAGGATTGGGAGTTTAACGATGATAATGCAGAGTTCTAGGCGTGTCTACCGTCAGCTTGCCCGTGGAGTGTTGGAGCTGCGCTATCCCTTTTGCTTAGTTGCTTATTAGTTTATTTCCGCTGAATTAGTTGAACTTGTCATTAATATTCATTAGAGCTTGTATTCGAGGATATATGAATTCTGTAATAAAAGTGGTTAGTTATTCTTGTCTTGTGGTAATTTTTTGTATATTCGTTTGTGATGCACTTGTGTATGTGTGTTGAACATCCTGGGCACACATATACTGCACTTGGTTCATTTTCGAAACCGGGTGTCACAAATTCGTATCAGAGCCACAGGTTGACCATAGGACGCAACCTAGATAGAATGGACACTTTAGAGCACATAGGAGAACTCAGGAATTGATGTGTTCTTGTTTGGTGTGCAGTTTGCTATATATATTGTTTGCTTGTGTGCTTAATAGAGGATTTTGGGATGCTTTAGCATTGCCATGTCCACATAGGCTAGTATAGTTAGTTCTTTAGTTTCATATTCCTTGATGCATATAGTTGGGGACGTCTTCTAAATTCTTATCTCTTGCCTTTCTTCAGATGGTGAGGACTCGCAACCAGAGGGATGTCAATGATGAGGAGGGGAATAATGCACCTCATAGCAACAGTGGACAAGGACCTGCTCATGGACCTATCAACATTGAGCAGCTATTGGCTATGCGGAACTAGCTCGTACAGACCATGATACAAACTATGGGACAACTGCAGACTGGTAACATCAACAATCAGCCACACATGCCTCCACCGCCACCCCCACCTCCTCATAACCGGTTGGGAGAGTTCATGAGGACTAGGCCACCAACCTTTGCTCAAGCCGCTGACCCTATGGATGCGAATGATTGTCTCAAATCTGTGGAGAAGAAGCTTGTTATTATCCAATGCAGTGACCGGTAAGGTTCTATTTGCTTCTCATCAACTTGTTGGAGCAGTTGCCGATTGGTGGGATTCACTATGTAATGCTCATGAGAATCAAGAGAGGATTACTTGGGCCAAATTCAAGGAGATGTTTCATTCTAATTATGTGCCTGAAGGTGTTATGATTCTGAAGAGGCAAGAATTTGAGAACTTGAGGCAAGGAAGATCGAGCGTGGGTGAATATCTCAACAAATTCACTCAACTCTCAAGGTATGCGCCTGAGGATGTTATCCGGGACAGCCAGAAGCAACACTTGTTCAAAATGAGATCCAAGTGCAATTGCTCAATTGTGATTATGCCAACTTCCAGAAGCTTGTGGACAAAGCAATTGTTGTGGAGAACAAGGTCCGTGAGATGGAGCAAGACAACAAGAGGAAGGCACTGTATCAAGGAAAGCAACAAGGAAGTAATGTGCGCCCTCGCTTTGCACCCCCCAATGCGCCTTATTTCAGCTCTTCTGCGCCTGCTCATCGCCCTGGTTATGCACCGCGCCTAACTCAACTTGTGCAGCAGCGCCTTGTGATGCAAGCACCTAGGCATCCAATGCCTTTTGCACCTCGTGCTAATTTTCCTGGTGCAAATGTTCAGAATCAAGCTCGCCCCAATAATTCGGGTGCAGCAAAGAAGTGTTGTATATGTGGAGAAGCTGGACACTTTGCACATCAATGTCATAAGTCAGGCCTTGGTCAAGGAAGCAATGCGCCAAGGCAAAACCCAAGACCCAATGGAGGATAGCCGCAAGGGAACCGTGGACAGCAGAATTTTTCTTGTGGCAACGTGAACCATGTCTCTATGGAAGATGCTCAACAAGCAGATAACATGGTCATTGGTATGTTTCTTGCAAACTGCAACCTGGCGACTATGTTATTTTATTCTAGAGCATCGCATTCATTCAGTACATCGAAATATGTTGCCAAGTATAGTTTGCCTATCTCTCATATGAAGTTTACTCTATTGGTTAAGTCTCCTAGATGAGAGATGAGGACAAATATAGTATGTCCAAAAGTAAGCCTTAGAATAAGGGGGTAGACTTCTTTGCTAACCTCATTGTTTTGGATTATCAAGGATTGTAGATTATACTTGGTATGGACTGGTTGAGGAAGCACAATGGAGTCATTGAGTGTGCCACGAAGAAGGTCAAGTTGACCAATGAGGAAGAGATCATCGTAGAATTTGAAGCATCTCAAACCGCACCAAAGCAATTGGAGCTGAATCATATGGACGGTGCCACAATTGAGGAGATTCTAGTGGTGTGTGAATTTTTGGACGTGTTTCCGGATGAGTTGCCAGGTATGCCACCCGATCAAGACATTGAATTTGTTATTGATTTAATACTTGGAACTGCACCTAGAGCTAAAAGGCCGTATAGAATGCCTCCTAAGGAATTAGCGGAGATAAAGAAGGAGATACAAGAGCAACTAGAGAAGGGTTTTATTCGCCCAAGCTCTTCAGCTTGGGGAGTGCCCATTCTATTTGTGGACAAGAAGGATGGGTCACAAAGGATGTGTGTAGATTATCGAGCTCTCAATGAGGTGACCATCAAGAACAAGTACACCTTGCCACGTATAGAAGACTTGTTTTATTAAATGAAGGGTGCTTGTGTCTTCTGTAAGATTGATTTGAGGTCGGGATACTTTTAAATGAAGATTAGGCCATCGGGCATACCCAAGACAGCTTTTCGGACACGGTATGGGTCCTATGAGTACACCGTGATGTCCTTTAGATTGACCAATGCACCTACCTATTTTATGTACCTCATGAATAAGGTCTTCATGGAGTACATGGATAAGTTTGTAGTGGTGTTCATTGATGACATTGTGATCTACTCGAAGGATGAGAAGGAACATGAAGAACACTTGAGGCTCACATTGCAGAAATTGAGGGAGCACCAATTGTATGCCAAGTTCAGCAAAAGTGCCAGTTTTGGTTGAAAGAAGTGTCGTTTTTGGGTCATATCATCTCAGGAGGAGGAGTTTTGGTTGACCACAGAAAGGTGAGGGATGTGCTAAAGTGGGAGCCACCACAATATGTTAAGGAAATAAGGAGTTTTCTTGGGATGGCTGGATATTACCATCGATTCATCAAGGACTTTTCCAAAATAGCCAAGCCAATGACGGAGTTGCTAATGATGGGGAAAGCATTTCAATGGACTGAGGCTTGTCACAACAATTTTGAGGAGCTAAAGAAGAGGTTAAATACAACCCCAGTTTTGGTTTTGCCAAATGTAAGCAATAGTTTCGACATATATTGTGATTCATCGAGACAAGGACTTGGATGTGTGCTCATGCAAGAAGGTCAAGTGGTTGCCTACGCATCGAGACAATTGAAGAAACTTGAGAAGAATTATCCAACACATGACTTGGAACTTGCAGCTGTAATACACGCATTGAAGATTTGGAGACATTACATCCTTGGTCATAGGTGTGAAATTTATACGGATCATAAGAGCCTTAAGTACATATTCACACAAACGGACCTGAATTTGAGGCAACGAAGATGGTTGGAGCTCATCAAAGATTATGATTTGGGAATCAATTATCATCCAGGGAAGGCTAATGTTGTGGCTCATGCATTAAGTAGGAAAGGAGTAAGTTACCAACTCACAGTTCGAGAGTTGGCATCCGAGTTATGTAAGGAGTTTGAATGGTTGAAACTTGGATTCATCAATGAGATGGGGACGATGGAGTTAAATCCGACCTTAGAGCAAGAAATTCGATAGGGCCAAGCGAAGGATGAGGAAATCCAAGAAATCAAGGAAAGGACCCAAGAGGGAAGCAAATTCAGGTTTTATGAGGATGAACATGGTACTCTATAGCTGGGAAAGAGGATTGTTGTGCCTAATGTGAAGCATATTCGGGAGACAATATTAAAAGAGGCACATGACTCGCCATACTCGATTCACCCCGGTTGTACAAAGATGTACAAGGACTTGAAGACATTGGTGGGCTAGCATGAAGAAGGACATAACTGAATACGTAGCCTTGTGTGATGTGTGCCAACGATTGAAGGCAGAACACCAAAGGTCAGCCGGATTATTGCATCCATTGAAGATTCCGGAATGGAAGTGGGAAGAAATCAGCATGGACTTGATATTTGGTTTACCGCGTACACAGTCCGGTTATGACTCAATATGGGTAATTGTGGTTCGGTTGACAAAATCGGCTCACTTTATTCCCGTCAAGACCACCTTTGATGGAGAGAAATTAGCGGATCTGTATATGGGAAGAATAGTATGTTTGCATGGAGTTCCAAAGAAGATAGTATCGGATAGAGGTTCTCAATTTACCTCCAGGTTTTGGCAGAAATTGCATGAAGCATTGGGAACAAGGTTGAATTTTAGTTCACCATATCATCCTCAAACGGATGGACAAGCTGAGAGGACCAATCAGATTTTCGAGGACATGTTAAAAGCTTGTGCTTTGAAGCATGGGAAAAATTGGGACAAAAGCTTGCCATATGCAGAGTTTTCATATAACAATAGTTACCAAGCAAGTTTGAAAATGGCACCATATGAAGCACTATATGGAAGGAAGTGTTGGACACCTTTATTCTAGAATGAGATAGGAGAAACTCAAGTATTTGGTCCGGATGTGCTGCTAGAGACTCAAAAACAAGTTCAGGTTATTCGCAAAAATTTGAGGGCTGCTCAATCAAGACAAAAAGGCTATGCGGACAATAGGAGAAGGAAACTAGCCTTTGAAGTAGGAGATTTCATTTACCTCAAGGTGTCACCAATGAGAGGTCATAAGAAGTTTAATATAAGAGGCAAGCTAGCACCTCGCTATATTGGACCAATCAAGATTTTGGACAAAAGGGGAGAGGTAACATATAAACTGGAGATGCCAACTCATCTTTCAGATGTTCATGATGTGTTTCATGTTTCCCAGCTCAAGAAGTGTTTAAGGGTACCGCAAGAACATGAGCCAATGGAAGAATTGGATCTAGAGGCATATTTGACTTATGCCAAGCAACCAGTCAAAATATTGGAAACCAAGGAGAGGGTCACAAGAAACAAAGTTATTAGATGGTGTAAATTTCAATGGAAGCATCACACAGAATCAGAGGCAACTTGGGAGTTGGAGGATGATGTCAAGAAGGAATTTCCCTATCTTTTTTCTTCCGCGTCGAATCTCGAGGGCGAGATTCATTTTAGGGGGGGGGGGGGTAGGTTTGTAACACCCTCATTTTCATGCATCATGCATTGCATACATTCTTATACATGTTTAACACTAATCCACATAAAAAGGAACAAGTTTAAAATGAATTAGAAACAGAACCGCACTTAAGAATTCTGGAAAGTGCGGACTAGTCCGATTTTGGTGCGAACTAGTCCGATTTCTCTCTAACCTCGCTCGGACTTGTCTGTTTTTCTGCGAACTAGTATGTTTTTCCCTCTGGACACTTTCGGACTTGTCTGGTCCTGTGCGGACTAGTACAGTGTTCCAATTCCTTGAAAATTTGCTAATTTCCTGGACTTGTCTGGTATTCCAGCGGACTTGTCCGTTTTTCCTCTGACTAAAGTCAGAATTGTCCAATTTTTGGCCAGACTTGTCTGTTTTTCCCCTCTGGATAAGTTCGGACTTGTCTGATATCCAGTCCGGGCTTGTCCGATTTCTCTCTATCCAACTTTGGACTAGTCCGGTCCCTTTTCGGACTTGTCCGATAAATCACGACTCCGAGTTGATCTTTTGTTTCACGACTTGTTTCTTGGGTTTTAAGTTAAGTGGATCTACGGACGTCGTGCCTAACTCTTTTAGAGCCCATGAGGGACTCTAAACCGACTCCTACTCATCTCAAACTCGAAATCCATCAAACCCTAGCCTCCACCTCTATATAAACAACCCCACCCTTTGGCTTGACATCTATTTGCCACTTCTCCACCCCACCCAAACCCTAGCTCGTGGATAGCTGCCGCCAAGGAGGGAGAAAGAGACCTAGAGCAAGAAGAACAGGAGGAGGAAACGAAAGAGGATCAAGATCTCCAACAACTTCGTGTTCTTCATCAACAATTCACCATCACGGTCTTCATCAACCCTAGATCATCAAGATCCAAGTGTTACCTCCAAGATCCTTGATTCATTGGAGTCCTAAACACCTGGTATACCTTCTATTATCTTTTCCTTACGTGAATTCAAACCCAAATCTCCCAATTCACGTCAATCTAGAAAACCCTAATCTGTTGTTCCTGGGCAGAACGGACTCGTCTGGCCTCCTGCGGACTTGTCTGATTTTAGCAATCTATTTCCTATTGAGTTGAATATAAATTTTTTCGAATCAAATCCAAACCTTTATAATCTTGTAAAAGCTATTAAAACTAGTTAGTGATCATTGAAAGCAACTCATTAACAAGTTCCACCTTGCATTTGCATTAATCATGCATATCATGTCATATTGAATAATATTTGTGCACCCTTTGATTGTAATTATTTTCTTGTATGTTTATTGTGCGAATTAGATGGATTTGCACTAGATAGTGTCGCGGAGGATCTCCAACACCAAGAGTTTGAAGGCTTTGAACCGAACCAATCCCAAGAGCAAGGCAAGTGTCCTTGAAGCATATTGATCCTGTTTTTAAAATAAATGTTTTGTTTGCAAACTGCATGCTTGTGTCAGTTTGATGAATATCCTATGATAGGAAGTTTACTAGAACTTTTTAACCACCCTTGACACCTGGAATTCAAGGTAGAGAGTCGGGATGGGCTTTTTACCTTTTTACTTTGCCTAATTAATTTGGAAGGAACATAACTACACCACTTAACTTAATTATGCATTTATGAGATTTGATTAACATGAACTGGTTAATATGATATTGTAATGGGTGATCTAAGAAAGCATGGTATGTGGATGGGTTGGATGTTATGGTGGTTTGCTTGCTTTAGATCTAAGGACCGGTTCGTGGAGCGACCACACAATATTTATAGTGCCACCACAAGGCCAAGTATGGGTGCGGCATAGCTGATTAATTACGGTTTTGCCATTGCTATTTGGACCGTTCAGGATGCTTGGGGAAGGGGTAATCGGATTTAGTTTGTTCATGATTGGTGGGACTACCCTGGGATTCGAATGGCTAAAGAGGGGGCCCTTGGTTGAAGATGTGCTCAGTTAGAGGCATCGCCACCAGTGAAACCTCAGTGTGGTCTAAATAGGCTAGTAATCCCTTTGTAAAGGCTATTTTGTGATCTCTTGTCCATACACCAATGATAGTGTTTTGGCATAATGGAGGTTTCCTTTAGTCGCCGACGGGTGATGAAATCATAAGCACGTGGGTAAAGTGGTACAACCTCCACAGAGTGTGTCTAAAAACTATAATGATAGCCGTGCTACCAGTCAATATCAACTTGGACCCTCACATGATTAGGGGGAACTTGGTATTGGGATAGTTTGGTAATGGTTATGGTTGGTAATATGGTTATGGCTGGTTATGAATTAAATTCTGATATAAATTATGGTTATTGGTAATCAGAATCTGGTATACGGATGATGGTAATGAAATATGTACTAGTATTATGATAATTACATGTCTTATGATGGGTTTACTTCACATACATATAATACATTGCTTTTCAAATATTTTAACATACTTTTCAGCACTTAGCCTTTATTATATTCGTCATTTGAGTCAGCTACATGTCATACTTTACACACTTGTTGAGTACGACATGTACTCACCCTTGCAATCCCCCCACCAATAGTTGCAGGTCAGGATTGGGAGTTTAACGGTGATAATGCAGAGTTCTAGGCCGTGTGTACTGTCAGCTTGCCTGTGGAGTGTTGGAGCTGCGCTATCCCTTTTGCTTAGTTGCTTATTAGTTTATTTCCGCTGCATTAGTTGAACTTGTCATTATTGTTCATTAGAGCTTGTATTCGAGGATATTATGAAGTGGTTAATTAACCTTGTCTTGTGGTAATTTTCTTGTATACACGTTTGTGATGCACTTGTGTATGTGTGTTAAACATCCTGGACACACATATACTGCACTTAGTTCATTTTCAAAACTGGGTGTCACAGGTAGAGATGGTCATGTCATAGATTTTTGTTATAAACTAGCTAAGCAACATAAAAAGGAAAGAATGCAAGCTAGATCTTATAACTCTCATACAAAATTTGCTGCACATACTAAACTGAATGTCAGGAACATGCAACCAGCTGTTATGAGTCAAAAACATTCAAAGTTTACCTCCAGACCTTTTGTTTTTGCCTCCGGAGCTACTGATTTTTGTGCTACACAAGTAACACCTTATAGGTCAGTAGTTAAGAACAAAAAACTCAAACTTTGAGTCATAAATGTGGTTTTTATCTCAGCTTTCGCGTATTTTTCCTACTGCATGTCGTGTGACTCAGTACTCGATTCCTAAATGGCTTTTGACTAACCCCAGTATTGAGTCATCGACGTATTGTTCTTCGATGTAGGTTACTCGCTTGAGGAAGGATAACATTTGGATTGTGGATTCAGGTTGCTCACGCAACATGACCAGTAACAAAGAACGGTTCTCCTCCCTCTCTTTTGTGTCCCGTGTAGAGAATGTTACTTTTGCCGATAATTCTTCAACTCCTATAACTGCTAAGGGTTCAGTTTTGGTAAATGATCACTACACTTTAAAAGATGTGGCACTTGACAAAAATTTAAAATACAACTTGCTTTTAGTTTCATAGTTGCTAGATGAAAATTTGGAAATTATTTTCAATAAAATTGCTATAAAGTTGTAGATTCAAATAGTGAGCTTATTTTTAACATTTCTCGGTTTGGAAGAATTTTTAAAGCTGATTTTAATATGTCTTCCTCTAAGCATAGGTGTCTAGTTGCTAATGATTTAAAGGACTTATATTTTTGGCATCCTAGACTTGGTCACGTAGGCTTTGATCATCTAACGCGTGTTAGTGCTCTTGATCGCATACGTGGGCTGCCTAAGCTTAAAGGGGACAAATAAATTGTGTGCTCTTCTTGTAGACATGCTAACATGGTTGCAGGTTCACATACTCCTCTCACAATGATCATGACAACTGAACCGGGTCAACTTTTGGACCTTGACACTGTAGGACCTTCACGTGTTCAATCCTTTGGAGGTAAATGGTATGTTCTTGTGATTGTTGATGATTATTCTAGATACTCTTGGGTTTACTTTATGACATCTAAGAATGAAGCTTTTAGTCACTTTAGACCTTTGTTTCTTAGATTATCAATTGATCACCCAAGATCTTTAAAAGCAATTAGAAGTGATAACGGAACCGAATTTAAAAATCAATCTTTTGATCACTTTTGTGCTGAAAATGGAATAGATCATCAATTTTCTTCACCCTATGTACCTCCAAAAACGGTTTTGCAGAAAGAAAGAACAGAACCTTAGTTGAGATGGCTAAGACTATGCTTGATGAATATAAAACTCCTAGGAAATTTTGGGCTGATGCGGTTCAACCACTTGTTATGTCTCAGATCGTGTTTTCTTGCACGCTAAGCTAGGTAAAACACCATATGATCTCCGGTTTGGACATAGGCCTAGTGTTACACACTTTCGAGTCTTTGGTTGCAAATTCTTTGTTAAGAAACATGGTAATCTTGATAAATTTGAACCTAGATCCATTGATGGCATGTTTCTTTGTTATCCATCTCATACTAGAGGCTACGATGTGCTTTTACTTCACACTAACAAAATTGTGGAGACTTGTGAGGTGTCTTTTGATGAAGCTAGCCCAGTTACTAGCTCAAACATTGCAGGTCCGGATCCATATCCTCAGTGGGAGAGTATTTTCGAAGAAGAAAAAGGGTCGGTGATATTGCCTGATAGTTTTGAAGCTGACACGTGTCCAGCTCCAAACTTTGAACAAGCTCCGACTACCATCTTTGCTGGTCCTGATCGTCCACAAGCCACAAGCTCATCAATCTGCGATGAACCTGATGAAGAAGAAGCTTGTGAGACATTTGTTCCCCTACGGATTTACAAGAATCATCCCCCGCAAGATCCTAGTTTTCCGACCCCAATTCTCATGCTCATTCTGCTTTTGTTGCTTCTTTTGAACCCAAAGATATATCACACACACTCACCAGTGAATCTTGGATTATTGCCATGCAAGAAGAATTAGAAAATTTTGAAAGAAATAATGTTTGGAAACTTGTACCTCCACCTCAAGATCACACTTTAATTGGAACTAAATGGGTGTTTAAATAGACAAAGTGAGGATGGGGTTGTGATTAGGAATAAGGCTAGATTGATTGCTCAAGGTTTCACACAAATTGAAGTTCTAGGTTTTGATGAAACTTTTGCTCCTGTTGATAAATTAGAATCCATAAGAATTTTGTTAGCTTTTGCTGCATCTAAAGGTTTCAAGTTATATCAAATGAATGTAAAAAGTGCTTTTCTTAATGGCTACATAGATGAGGAGGTTTGTGCTGAGAAACCACCTGGTTTTGAAAATCTAGATTTTCATAATCATGTTTTCAAACTGACTAAAGCCCTGTATGGTCTAAAATAAGCTCGTAGGTTAAAAGCATTCTTACTTGAAAAGTGGTTTACCATGGGCATGGTTCATAAAACTCTTTTTGTGCTTATGCATGGCAATGACTCATTATTCATTCAAGTGTATGAGGATGATACTATCTTTGGTTGTGCTTCTCATGATCATGTGTCCAAGTTTTCAGCTATGATGAGTTCAGAATTTGAGATGGGTATAGTGGGAGAACTCACATACTTTTTGGGGCTGCAAATCAAGCAAACTAAGGAGGGAACCTTTGTGCATCAAAAGAAGTATACACTATACCTTCTTAAGCGCTTCAACATGGACAAAAGCAAGCCTCTTCGAATACCAATGGGAACAGCAACGACAGTTGAACTTCATGAAGATGGTGAACCCGTGGATCAAAAAGAATATAGAAGCATGATAGGATAACTTTTGTACCTCACGGCATCAAGACCGGACATACAATTTTGCGTATGTCTTTATGCACGGTTTCTAGCTTCCCCACGTGCTTCACATCGTCAAGGCATCAAAAGGATTCTTAGGTACTTACATGGAACTCAAGAATTTGGCATATTTCTTCCTTCTTCCTCAACTGTTACTTTGAAATCTTTTTCGGATGCTGATTTGGGAGTTGTAGGATTGATAGGAAAAGTACTTCTGGTGCTTGTCATTTTCTTGATAATTCTCTTGTTGCTTGGTCCTCTAGAAATGAAAACTCAGTTCCACAATCTACAGACGAATCTGAATATGTAGCTGCTGCTAGTGCTTGGTCACAAATTCTTTGGATTGTTCAAACACTTAAGGACTTTGGGGTTGATCTAGATAGTGTTCCATTGTTTTGTGATACCACTAGT